>JAPQVY010000156.1:27555119-30055119 GCA_028535165.1 Quercus tomentella
ATCCCACTCAAAGCTTTAGATCATCATCAGTAGTTGATCTTGTAGCAGCAACTTTAGATCTACTGGTTCTAATGGTATGAGAATGATTTCCGGTAGTGCTTTTTAATGGAGAAGGCATAGCACCTTTTAGATCTCAAAAGAGAATCTCCAAAGTCTCTTCAAAACGTGCCTTAGGGTTTCCTTCAAATACTTAGTGAAATAGATCTGAAACCCTAATCGCTTAATGGGCTTAATAGACTGATGGGCCAAAATTAAAATCTACAGAAATGCAGTTCAATTGGTCAAACTGTCTTCTTGATCGGTCAAGCCTAGCAAGTTTTGTTTTCTTGAACCTGCAGCTTGTATGTTCTTGAAACTTAACTTTTATCAACTTGAGAATTGTCTAATATATCATATAAACTCTAAGATCTATATCTAGACAAGTTTGTATTCACGGTTTGCCAATTGTTCTAAAGTTTTAGAACCTAACAATCTCCCCCTTTGACAATCCGTTACAAAACTTACATACATAATGAAACGCTCGTTAAATAACAAATAACAAATATGCAACAGAAGTCAAGAGAAAATAGAGAATCAAGGAAACACAAAAGAATTAAGCTCTATAGAAAATAAAAACAACTCCTCTTATGAAGAGCAATAATTCCCCTTATGAATAGCATAGGTTTTAAAACCAGCTTTCTCCCCCTATAAAAAAGGAAAAACAAAACAAGTTTTGGGAAAAACAGCTTTGGGAAAAATGTAAGAGTTGGGGAAAAATAAAGAAGCACAAACCAAACTTTAAAAAAATAAGTAAGGATGCACATGAATACAAATATTCTTTCTTTCAATATATGCAAACTTGACACTATGTGACCCATAACCAGATGCATGCAAACACTTCAAGCGCAATCAGTTAAGACTATACAAAATATAATATAGGTCTCAGTGATATTAAAATTCCACATGCAATGTGTTTTCATGTATCAAGGTAATTTGAATTCAAATTATCTTCAAAATTAGAGAAAATATTTACACATTTATTATCCATCATAACTCTTAAAAGCATATTTCCAATTTTTAGCAGTTCACATATCAAGAAAAATAGCATATACTAAAACGTACTAAACTCAAAACTTAATCAATTAATTTTTAAATCAAGTTGAGTACCCAATTTAGCAAATTGTATGCATGTTGCGTGTGAAACCAATCTATGAGAGATATAACTACAAAAATGCAAGATAGATAAAGGAGACAATGTAATGCATGTCCTAATCTATATGTGCAATGCATGTGAATCCTATCACAAATGATGCATGAAAAGACTGATCGGTCAAGAAACTAAAAACTGAAAATTTTCCAATTTCAATCAGTTGAACATCGATCAAGCATCGATCGAGTTAGGCAGAGTGTTAGGTTCTAAAGATTTAGAATTAAATGTTTAGAGTCTCAATTTGTATATGTTGGAAAACTAAGAACAAAAACATGTCTAGGATAGGTGTTAGACATTGCTCAAAGTGTTTCAAGTCAAGTCTCAAGTATATTCAAGCTGCAAGAAAAAGAAGTCATTTTCTGTGGTCAGGCTTGACTGATTGAAAATTGCAAAAAAAATAATTTCTATAGAATTTTAAATCAGGCCCAAGCCCGCGAAAATGTTTAGGGTTTCAGTCCAACACTCCTGAGTATAAAAGGAAAACCCTAACTACGTTTTAAAGACTCTAAAAGACTTGTGAGTTACTCTTGTGAGATCTGAGAGGTTCTGTACCTTCTAACTCTACAAGTGTCTACCGAAACAAGATCTACAATCAAGTGCTGGTGGAATCTAGTTGCACATGGTCATGTCAATAAGTTACTACTGGAGATAGCAATAGATTTAGGGTTAAATTTTTTGTAAAGACTTCAATTCTCTTTTAGTGGATTTGTTTTATCTTGAGAATAGTTAGGTCAAATCCTCCCTAGGTTTCTACCTTGAGACGGTTCGTTTCATAAGTTTTCCTGGGTGGTCATATCGGTGTATTCTTTATTTTTCTGCTATTGTGCATGATATGATTTCTCTTTGTTAAACCTAGATCCCATAATTAACCTAAGTAATCACTTGGCTAATATTTTAGGTTAAACAATCTACATTAGCAAGTCTAAATAAACAAACAAGTAGTATCAGAATGGGTTAGCTCTAGATTGGGTAGTATATCTTGAGTTGATCCTTGACCCCTGTTGTCATGGAACACGATCACTCTCTTGTGATCCCCCAATTTGATGGAAACGACTATGCTTATTGGAAGGTTAGGATAAATGCCTTTTTGAAATCCCTGGATGAGAGAGTATGGCTCTCTATTGAGAATGGTTGGAAGAGACCAACCACTGCTGTCAGTGAATGGACCACTTCACAAAAAGAAGTAGCAAACTTTAATAGCAAGGCTATGAATGCTATATTTAATGTTGTTTCTATGGAAGAGTTTAAAAGGATCTCTAATGTAGATTTTGCTCATATTGTGTGGAATATTTTGCAAACTGTGCATGAAGGCACTAAGACAGTAAAGATTAATAAACTACAATAGTTGACCTCTAGGTTTGAAAGCATTAGAATGTCTGATGATGAGGCCTTTGATGAGTTCTATGCTAAATTGAATGACATAGTGAACTCTGCTTTTAATTTTGGTGAAGTTTATGATCAACCTAAAGTTGTTAGGAAGATTCCTAGATCCTTAACTAAGGACTTTAGACCTAAAGTCACTGCTATAATTGAAAGTAAGGATGTGGAAACTATCCCTGTTGATGAACTTATAGGATCTCTTCAATCCTACAAGTCTAACTTACCCAAAACCAACAAATCCAAATCTATGGCTTTGAAATCTGTTGATGATGTAGATGATTGTGAATTTAATGATGAAATCTCTTTTACAACGATTGCTTATCTTACCAAAACTTTAGAAACTTTTTGAGGAACAATAATAGAAGGGTAAGAAATTGAAACTATGCTAACACTAAGAATGTAAAGAAGAATGAAACAACGAAAAACAATAATTCTGAAAAATCAAAAGACAAGGTTGTTCAATCCTCTAACAATTATTTAGGTCAACAGTGTTTTGGTTGTCAGGAGTATGGTCACCTTGGGTCAGAATGTCCTACTTGGTTGAGATCTAAGGGAAAAGCTATGGCTGTTACCCTTAGTGATGATGAAGTTTTTGATCATGAGTTTGAAAGCGATCAAGGAGGAAATTTCATGGCCTTCACTGCTACTGCTGTAGTAAGTGAGTCTGAAATTGTTGAGAAGAACCCTTCTAATGGGAACTCTCTGAGAATGTTGACTTGCAAAAGGCTTACAACAAGTTTTGCAAGATTGTAGCAAAGGATGCCATGAATGTTGACTTAGGTTTGAAGAAGATAAACACTCTAGAACAAGAAAAGAAAAATCTATTGGTTAAATTGTTTGATGCTAATGAACTCATAACCTCTGTTAAGATTGAGAACATGTTGTAGAGAGGGAAAATTCCCGACCTATGACAAGCTGACACGTCACATTATCAAGTCCACAAAATACAGCCAATTATAAAGCTCCATCTGTTGAAAATTATCTCATCCTCAAAAATACACCCAATTATAAAGCTCCAATATTCCTCGAAAATTATCTCATCCTGCTGAAAGCTCCACCACCTTCAACTACTTCACTTAAAGAGTCAAGTGTAAAAATCCATTTTCAAAACCCATTCCCACTCCACACTCCAAAACTGTGTGCATGAACGAGTCTCGAGGGGGCATTTGTAGAGAGGAAAAACTCCCAACCTATCACAAGCTGACACGTCATATTACCAAGTCCACAAAATACAACTAATTACAAAGCACCACATATTGCTGCTAGGTTTTGCTATCACTATTCAGAAACCAACAGAAATTTGCCAAGTGTCATGCAGAAATCAATCACACATCAACGCATGTAAGCGATGACACAAGCAGTCCAACACGTGTAAGCGATGACACAGGCAATCTAGTACGTGTAAGCGATGACATAAACGGACCAATCAGGCTGTGACATGTGTCACCAATCAGACTCCGCCATGTGTCGCTCACCCACCCCAAAACTCCTATAAGTAGAAGCCTTCCTAAGGCATTTAGGAGGAGGATCAAGCCATCTAGAGCACAAGCAGCATCAGAGAAGGTTCAGAAGCACTCAGAAGTACTGAAGCTCTACTGGAATCAAGCCTTAAAGCCTTCAGGAACTTCGAGAACTTCAACCTCAAATGCAAGGAAAATTCAAAGCAGAATCATCTAAACTACCTACCCAGATCTCAAAGGTCATTGGAATCAAGCTCAAAAGCCTCTACAAACCTCAACAAATCACAAATTAGCGAAGCTCTACGAATTCAAGCCTCCAAAGCCCTAAAGAACTTCCATTACAAACCTTCAAATACGAAGAACATTCGAAGAGGAATCATCTAAATCATATTCCTAGATCTCAAAGGTCACTGGAATCAAGCTCAAAAGCCTCCAAAACTTCACAAACCACAAATCAGTGAAGCTCTAGGGATTCAAGCCTTTAAAGCCCCGAAGAACTTCCACCACAAATCTTCGAAGATGAAGAACACATGAAGAACACGAAGAACAAAGGATTTCTAACAAGCTCATAGCTAGAGATTCATTGTAATTCTGTTTCAAAGATCTTTGATCCATTCCTTAGCCAAATTGAAGGATATCTTGTGTTCGAATCAAAATCACATTACTACAAATCCAATCAACAAGTCTTTTAAAGAGATCGAATTAGAGGATAACTCTTTTGTAATTACAAAGAATTGTACCACACAATCATCAATACAAATTCGCATTTGTGAAACTATTTTACTTGTTTGATTTATTTCGAACTAGAAATTTAGTCATCCACAAATTCTGGCATGCCCGGTGGGACCTCTTTGCCTCTTATCTTATTCTCCTTCAAAGAAAGAAATCTTCATCATCTTGCTACCAACTTCAATGGCCTCTATTAAGAACATTCAAGCTTCAACAATAGCTACTTCAATTAGACTTGGTACAGCTACCACCAACAACTGCATTGGTGCAATCAATCGTAGCCAACCCAAAGCAAACAATCAACTTCAATCTCAATCAACCAAGGAAGCCAAGGTCCAGACAATCATCTCCTTAGACCATTTTACAAGAAACAAGGTCATCAACAAGGACATCTCCACCTTGGAACACCTCAAGTATAGGGGCAAATCCCCTTCTTCCTTCACAAGAAGTTGGTCGCACGATTTCTTTCCCATTGAAGGGAACCCAAAAGATGAGATTTCACATGCTTACTTCAATTCACTTCCTTCTCCATCATCTTGGGAAGTTGTATCAGTCATGATGACTAACACCTCTACCATGGAAGAAAAGATGGCTAAAATGGAACAAAGGGTCATCCTTCTCACAAAAGCACTTGAAGATAAGGACCTCCAAATTGCAACTTTAATGAACAAACTCAAAGTACAAGATCTTGGTGAATCAAGCCATGGTCATAAATTCACATCTACGAAGGATGACGAAAGGAGAGAAATTGAAAACACTCCCCGACGAGAACAATCTACTTCGGTCGCTTCATTATCAATCCAACAATTACAAGACATGATAACAAATACCATCCGAGCACAATATTGAGGTTCTTCTACAAGTTCTCTCAAATACTCAAAACCCTATACAAAGCGTATCGATAACATGAGAATGCCGAATGGGTAACCCCCCAAGTTCTTGCAGTTTGATGGCAAAGGAAATCCTAAGCAACACATTGCTCACTTTGTAGAAACTTGTGAGAACATAGGGACTCAAGGAGGCCTTCTTGTAAAGCAATTTGTCCGTTCACTTAAAGGAAATGCCTTTGATTGGTATACAGAGTTAAGACCTGAGTCAATCGACAGTTGGGAGCAACTTGAAAGAGAATTTCTTGACCGATTCTATAGCACGCGTCGCACGGTGAGCATGATGGAGCTTACTAATACCAAGCAATGGGAAAATAAGCCGGTGGTCGATTATATCAATCGATGGCGTTCTTTGAGTTTGGATTGCAAGGATAGACTTTCTGAAATATCTGCTATAGAGATGTGCATACAAGGCATGCATTGGGGACTTCTTTACATCCTCCAAGGGATAAAGCCTCGAACATTTGAAGAGCTAGCAACTCGTGCGCATGACATGGAGCTGAGCATTGCTAGTCGTGGAAATACAAAACCTCCCATACCTGAGGAAACCAGAAAGGAAGTAAGGAGGAATGACAAGAATGCAAAAACCAATCTCAAAGGCTCAATGGTTGTTAACACTGCTATAGTCAAGGTTCCAGAAAAAGGAGCAAAGGCAAATGAAAAACGGCTCGAAGGATGGCAAAAGAACGAGGTGCGTCGTTTGACTTTTAAATAATGTGAGCAAAAAGTATATCCGTTCCCCGATGAAGATGTGCCAAACATCTTAGAACAACTATTACAATTGAAGCTGATTGAATTGCTAGAATGCAAGCGACCAGAAGACATGGGGAAAATTAATGACCCTAACTACTGTAAATATCATCGCATCATTGGCCACCCAATCCAAAAATGTTTTGTCTTCAAAGAACAAATCATGAAGCTTGCCAAAGTAAACAAGATTGATCTAGACTTTGATGAAGTTGTTGGGTCAAACCATATGACCATTGCTTGTGATGTACTTCCAACTCTCAAGCAGGGGGCAAACACCAACCAAGCTTACAAATTGATTGAAAATGATGGTATAAGGATCGGCCCTATCAATGGGAAGTTCCTTAAACACTTCTATGCTTGAACATTGAGGATTGCTCCTTGGTAAGATTTTAAACTACCCACTGTAGCGCTGCAAGAGTACATGATGTCTTCTCATTACCCTTGAAAGTGTAACAATAAGGAGAAATTAATCCCACTCTATGTCACCAATTGCGAGTGTGGCGTAGTGGCTGGATGCCCATGTCACCCTTAAGGCCGAGGTCTTGGGTTCGATTAATGGTGATACCCCCACTATTACACACTGTGCCCTCCTTTTTGCAAAAACACATAAGAAAAAGAGAAAAAAAAATTATAAAAAAAAAAATCTTTTGAACTACGTGATGACTTGATCCCTCTCGAAGGTACGTAGGTAACTTAGTATCTTTTGCTGAGTTCAGTCACGCACAAAAAAACAAAAAAAAAAAAACAAAAAAACAAAAAAAATAAAAACAAAAAAATCATCCAAAAAGAAATTATATAAAACAAAAAAAGATCATCAAAAGAAATAATTTAAAAAAAAAAAATCTGTTGAACTATGTGATGACTTGATCCCTCTCCGAGGTATGTAGGCAGCTTAGTACTTGTCACTAAGTTCAATCACATAAGAAGAAGAAGGATTGCCAGTCTAGCTTGAAGAGTTTTTCAACGGTCATCAATATGCTTTTAAGGTCCCTTTGGTTGGCAAGGCATTGCTTAAAGACAGTCAACTGCTCAATAGGATGATCAAAGATCGTTGTAGTCGAAGACGAAGACTGTAAGGAGTTGACATTGCTTAACTTTCCTTAAAATGATGTTGAACATAAGTTGATGCTTGGTTATGGAGTAAAATAAAATCTCCAACTTCTTTTGCAAGAAATGAAGTCTTCATGGCATTGCCCATCTACTATGGACATTCTCCCACGTTTCTGAAGTATGCGTTGCATCACTTATCTCCTGGGGGCATCTTCTTGTACCTTGTAAGTTTAAACTACATCTTTTCTCTTTTAGGCTATGCCACTTCATAGCTCTGAAATTTGAACCATATCATCTCCCTTCTGAGTGGTGTCGTTTCACATCATGTCTTTGAAATCTGGACGACGTCAACTTCCTATAGAATGATAATAGATCATGTATCTAAAGTCGGTGTTGCATCACCTTGCTTCTATGGGCATGTTCGTGCAATGTTGAATTCTTTGTGGCATGTTCTGACATCTTTAAAGTATTGTTGGCATTTCCTTGCATCTTCAAAGTCTTGATAGGGACTCCTTGCATCTTCAACGTCTTGTTGGCATTTCTGAAATCTTGATGTCTGGCTACAGTGCTATGCACCCTCGATGTCTGAGCTATGTTGCCTCCGAAAATTGGTGCTGTTGTAGCTTTATTATAAAGGTCCATATCGGTGCAACTTCAATGCAAGTGCAAGTGCTAATTGGAGTATTGACACGGCTTCATGACAAAGATGAATGTTGGTATGGCTTCTGTGCAAATGAAGTTTTGATGTGGCTTCATGAATGTTAGCACGACTTCTGTGCAAATGAAGTTTCGACGTGGCTTCATGAATGTTGGCACGGCTTTGGTGCAAATGAATTATTGACGTAGCTTCATGGCAAAGATGGATGTCGGCACGGCTTCGGTGCAAATGAAGTGTTGACGTGGTTTCATGGCAAAGACGAGTATTAGCATGACTTCAGTGCTAATATGAAGTGTTGACGTAGCTTCATGGAAAAGATGGATGTCGGCACGGCTTCGGTGCAAATGAAGTGTTGACGTGGTTTCATGGCAAAGACGAGTATTGGCATGACTTTAGTGCTAATATGAAGTGTTGACGTGGCTTTATGGCAAAGATGAATGATGACACAGCTTCGGTATGAATGAAGTGTTGACGTGGCTTCATGGCAAAGATGAATGATGACATGGCTTTGGTATGAATGAGTGTAGATGTGGCCTTAATGCAAATAAAATGTCGAGGCAGCTTTATGGAAAAAGAAGAGTGCTAGTGCAGCTTCACTACAAAGACAAATGATGGTGCGACTTCATAGCAAATGCAAGTGCAAATATTGCTTCATGGCAAAGATGAATACTGGCATAGCTTCAATACAAGGACAAATGCTAGCACGGCTTCATGGCAAAGACTCTCGAGATGACTGCGTTGAAAAGACAAATGTTGGTGCAACTTAATCGCCAAGACAAAGGCCAGTACAACTCCAAGGTCAAGTACCAGTAATAGGATCATTGTATCAGGAATACCGGTGATAACATTGTTGCCTAGATGACTACCGCTATGAAAACGTCAAGGATGGATATCGCTAAGAGATTGTTGTTGCAGGGCAATAATTTGATAAATGGAGACAAACATCACTGTAAGAACGTTGTGTTCAATGGAATGTAAAGTGGCCAAATAAAGATGGATATCATGCTAAGAATGTTGATGTAAAGCTTGACGCTAAAGCCTAAAGAACAAGGGAAGCATGCTGCATAACAAAAACAAGCAACAACAAAGAGCTTGTCAGAAGAAAATCTCATGGCATGTCTAAACAAAAAAAAAAAAAAAAAAAAAAAATCAAAAAGAGAGAGCTTCAATTTTAATCTCTAGATTGTGAAGAAAAAAAAAAGCATAATTTCTCTACGTATCATGCTACCCACTGGAGACTACTTGTATAGATTAGTGCATGCCTCAGGTGGCTTTATATAGAAAACTTCTGAGATAACAGACAAAAAAAAAAAAAAAAGTTTAAAGTCAAACTTTGCAACTCGAATGCACTCAAAGTCAAAGAAAACTGCACCAACCTTAAAAAAAAAAAAAAAAAAAAAAAAAAAAAAAAAAAAAAAAAAAGCTCATAAATGGATCATGTTGTTAGAAAGAAAATACTACACTAGACCTTAGAAAAATGGTTTTTAGGCCTGCAAAAGTACACATGTCATCTAAAAAACCACTGCACTAGACCTGGGATGAAATTCTAGCCCGCATAATGTTCAAAGCGCCTGTGCTGCCGACCTTGAAAGCAGAGACACTTGCTGATTAACTAATGTCAAACACTGTCAGAGCCGCCGAAGACCATAAATCCATGAAACCGACACTACGGGAGTCTTCTATGGCCTTCGATCCACCAAACTTGAAAATTCCAAGCTTAGATGCCCAGCCATGCGCGGCCACAAATTCCCAATGTCCCACGAGTTTCTCTTTCAAATCAGCACAAATTTGAGAAAATTTTTACAAAATCGGTGCCACCACTAGATCCATCGGCCCACGATCTACAAAACCTAAAAGTTTCAAGACCAAAAACAGCTACACGCGCCCCCACATGAAGCCATGATCTTTCAAACGACCCGAGGCCTAGTTCGTCAAACTTGTGCACATCTGTTCATAATTTCACAAAACTAACCCTACAGGGATCTTCTACGGCCTTAGATCGACAAAACTCAAAAAAATTCAAGACCAAAAAGCAGCCACACGCCGCCACGCACTGCTAGCAACGCCGGCATTCAAAGCTCCAGGTCCATGCACTTGCACGCGCCACCCTCATCATTCACGCGCTTGCACGCGCTGGCAACTTCACTCACACGTGTTCACACGCCATGCGCATCCACGCGCGCCTCAAAGCTATGACATCATAGATGACGTCATCCTCCACTACCCCGGTCTGACCTGTCTGTCCAGCCAACCCAGTTTGACCCGGACTGACCTGGAAATCTGACCCGGATCCGAACCGCCTGCAAAAAAAAAAAAAAAAAAAAAAAAAAAATTTGTTGACCAAGTGGACCTTTGACTTTGACCAAAAAGTCAAAATTTTCAAAAGGGGCCTGTCCCACTCAATTTTTCGAGTACATTTCGATTTTGGGACCTGTTTCTTCATTCGAAGTTCAGAAGTGTCAGAAATTGTGCAAACGTCCAATTTCCAAAAGTTGACTTTTGCGCAAATGTTGACCAAATCTCAAAATTTTTAAGATGGACCTATATTGCTCAATTTTTCGCGTACATTCCGATTTTGGAGTCTGTTCCATCATTTGAGACTCGAAAATTGCACAAATGACTCAATTCCAAGGTAGTTGACTTTTGTATTGAAGTTGACCTAAAGTCGAAATTTTCAAGCCAAACTTGTCTTGCTCAGTTTTTTAGACTTGGAGACCACCTATGTGACCCACTTCTCCGAAGTATTAGCAATGTCCAAAACTTAAGTTCCCAAGATCAAAATTTGAGATTCATCCACTTGGTCTGGATTCCCTCAAGGTTATTCTCCAGACTCCATCAAGGCTTTCCTTTCAAAGTACAAATGAACTCTCACAAGTGTGTCTTGAACTTGAAATTACACTAGGTCATTAGTTCAACCTACCATTCCCGTTCGGTGCCTACCAGTCTCAAACTTACTATTCCCATTTGGTGCCTATCGTTCCCATCTACTGTTCTCACCAAAAATTCTCAACCGCCATTCTCAACTACCTATCTACCATTCTTCGTCTCTCTGCTATAAATAGAAGGGTCGGATTCATTAAGAACTCATCAAGAAAAAAAAAACACACTGAATCATGAACTGAAGATTTGCTTCTTTCAAATTTTCAAGTCCTCCTTTTCACAGCCATTTCTCACTATGGCCTCATCATTCTCAACACCTAGCAACCGATATTGCTTCATAATCGGTTTGAGATCAACCCTCTCTTGGTTCGGTCGAAACCCTCTTTACAACATCATTGTAGTTTTGAGATTCAAACAAATTTTGTTTCTCCCCTTAACGACCACATTTGTCCATAAAATTACTCATAACAAGGTCTGCGTTGTCGTTCCATGCTTCCTCGGATTTGGTTGGCCAGGAAATCCAAGTCCAGTAGAGACACCTGTTCCTAAGCTCAGGACTCCTGTAGTCTCTCTCCAATTGTTTGGTCTTCCAGCAGAAGCAGTGGTTTGGAACAAACAGCAACTTGGCTGGTTTCTAAGACCAGAATCACAAGTTAGCTCCATCTTTCATTTTTCTGTTCTTTTCCAACAAGTGGCAGTAGGTGAAGATGGTGAAAAGTGTTGGGGTATCCTACAAATTGTCTTCCATCCAACACTTGAAACAACCTCCAAGGCACCAGCTCATCAGAATTCAGCCTTTGGTGCCGGTAAATGGTCACTAAAGCCTTATTCTAGGTCCCTACCAGTGTGGAACCCGAAGGTCATCATTACTGGTACCTCAAAACACACTTTCTAAAATTACTCCAACTTAAAATCAGTTTGAAGAATTTCAGAAAATATACTTCTGAAATTACTTCAACTTAATGCCCGTCGGCATGGTCCCATCACACATGCACATTCTACGACTTGCCGCCGGACCTCAGTCAGCATGTGGCCAGTCTCGATCCTAAGGTGTACTTCCCAGAAACATCTACACCAGAGAGTCCCCAACATACAAGGCCAGCGCCATGGTGGCGTATGTTTCATCCATTCACTTTGCTTCATTTCCATCTTCTTCACACCACTACCAGCATACCCAAAATCCATAGACTTCTGAAATTACCTCAACTTAACCTGAGTGATACAATAACACATGCGCACTCAACCACTTTCCCATATGTCCTCGTTGTAATCCAAGGTATATTCTTCGAAAATTACTTCGCCTGGACTTCTTAAAAACACAAGGCTAGCCCTATGACTTTGCATGCTGTACCTAGCCACCATTCTCGCATCTTCCCCATCTTCTACACCCTGTGATCGCCACCAACGATCCAAAATACTCTTTTGAAATTACCTCAGCTTAATCTCTGCTAAAATGATTCAATCTTGTAAGTACATCCAACTTCTTGCAAATAACTTTCAGCCTCACCAACCCACTTCAAATACCATAGAACACTTTTGAAATTACTTCAACTTAAACTATGCTGAGAAGGCTTGGTCATGCAAGTACATTCAAATACTGGTAGACCCTTTTTCGGTCTCATCAAAGTCTTTCATATGGATGGGTCTATTCCTCGAAAATTATCTCATCCTGCTGAAAGCTCCACCACCTTCAACTACTTCACTTAAAGAGTCAAGTGTAAAAATCCATTTTCGAAACTCATTCCCACACCACACTCCAAAACTGTGTGCATGAACGAGTCTCGAGGGGGCATTTGTAGAGAGGAAAAATTCCCAACCTATCACAAGCTGACACGTCATATTACCAAGTCCACAAAATACAACTAATTACAAAGCACCACGTATTGCTGCTAGGTTTTGCTATCACTATTCAGAAACCAACAGAAATTTGCCAAGTGTCATGCAGAAACCAATCACACATTAGCGCATGTAAGCGATGACACAAGCAGTCCAGCACATGTGAGCAATGACACAGGCAATCTAGCACGTGTAAGCAATAACATAAGCGGACCAATCAGGCTGTGACATGTGTCACCAATCAGACTCTGCCATGTGTCGCTCACCCACCCCAAAACTCCTATAAATAAAAGCCTTCCTAAGGCATTTAGGAGGAGGATCAAGCCATCTAGAGCATAAGCAGCATCAGAGAAGGTTCAGAAGCACTCAGAAGTACTGAAGCTCTACTGGAATCAAGCCCTGAAACCTCCAGGAACTTCGAGAACTTCAACCTCAAATGCAAGGAACATTCAAAGCAGAATCATCTAAACGACCTACCTAGATCTCAAAGGTCATTGGAATCAAGCTCAAAAGCCTCCAGAAACCTCAACAAATCATAAATCAGCGAAGCTCTACGAATTCAAGCCTCCAAAGCCCCGAAGAACTTCCATTACAAACCTTCAAATACGAAGAACATTCGAAGAAGAATCATCCAAATCATATTCCTAGATCTTAAAGGTCACTAGAATCAAGCTCAAAAGCCTCCAGAAACCTCACAAACCACAAATCAATGAAGCTTTACGGATTCAAGCCTCTAAAGCCCCGAAGAACTTCCACCACAAATCTTCGAAGATGAAGAACACACAAAGAACACGAAGAACATGAAGAACAAATGATTTCTAACAAGTTCATAGCTAGAGATTCATTGTAATTCTGTTTCAAAGATCTTTGATCCATTCCTTAACCAAATTGAAGGATATCTTGTGTTCGAATCAAAATCACATTACTACAAATCCAATCAACAAGTCTTTTAAGGAGATCGAATCAAAGGATAACTCTTTTGTAATTACAGAGAATTGTACCACACAATCATCAATACAAATTCGCATTTGTGAAACTATTTTACTAGTTTGATTTATTTCGAACTAGAAATTTAGTCGTCCACACATGTCCTTGATTGAGAATGTTAAAAGTTTAGAATCTGAATTATCTGTTGCTAGAGAACAACTTGTTAGGACTTCTACTTCTAAACTGGATAAAATACTGAATGTTCAAAAATCTTCTTCTGATAAGATAGGGTTAGGGTTTGTTGAGAGTGTTTCTACTTCTATTATTCATCCTCCTAAGTTTTTACCTGCTACATCTATTTCTACTCCTGAAGTCAAGGTACCTAAGGAAGAGATTCTAGCTAGTAGGAAGATTAGGGTAGATCTAAGTGAGTCAAAACCCAAGAAACCCAATCATCTTGGAAGTTAAAAACAACACAAACCTCAATGGTTTTATCATTTTTGTGGTAGAGCTGGGCATACATGCCCAAATTGTTTTAAGTTGCAAGCTTCAAAGAAAGCAACCAAACAAAAAGTGTCTATGCCAAAAGCACATGATACTATGGCACTTATTCATGAATTGGTAAAGGCTCTTAACCTTTACGCCAATACAGGAGCTAATTTTAAGTCTACTTCATCTAGAAACCCTAATCCCAAGTTTGCATCTAAGAGAGTGTGGATGCAAAAGACTCAATCTCAGTGAGTCTGTCTGACATGGACATGGTCCTTGTGCTTAATCTTTCAATTCCTTGTGACCAAAATGTTTTTCATTAGGATTTTCCTTTGCATTACATTCATGCATTTCATTCTAGGTTTGTTTATGATGTTTTTAAGTTTTTTTAAAAAATAAAAAAAAATAGAAAACAAAAAAAAAAATTATATTACACATCTTCAAGTGTGTAATTGAGGTTGGCCTATGAAATTTACATTTCATGACCATGTACCTTGTTTAGTTTTGATGAGCTATTTTTCTACACTTTGCTAGTTTGTGCTATATAGTGCTTAAATTGTGTAAGTTGTTTATCATTTTTAAACACATGCTCTTGATTTTGAGTTCACATTCTTTTGATTGTAAGGACTAAAAAATCCTAAGAGAAAGGCATAAATAAATATCTCATCACTGTTACTCGTCAATCATGAACACCTGTGTGCAAATTATAAAAGTCGTGCTCGGTAAGGTGTTGCACTTGCACAACAAGATTAAATGAGGTGTTGATTTTAAAAAGAAAAAGAAAAAAAAAAAGCAAAAAGAAAAGAAAAAAAAAAAACTTTTACATGATTGCAAGCGTGTTTTCTAGGAGATGTGGGAGTTATATGATGTAACTCTTTAGGTGATAGTCACTTTCAAGCTAATGTGATTGATGATGTAGAAATTGTGTTTAATTACTATATACATATCACCTTTTATGTATCTCACACACTTACTAGTTGCACACACCACTTGCAAATCTTTGTTAAACACTGTACATGTGATTGTGGGTTAATTTATGTGGCCATCCAAAATTGTGCTTCTTGAAATGTTTAATACTATTTTTGGGGTTTGGGTAGAAATTTCTAAGGAGAAAATTTTTGAATCTTAATAAAAATTGATTTGATTGAAGAGAAAGTGTTTTTGAAAACATTTGGAATCATTGACATGCATTTCATATCATAAAATCTGGTTTATAAAGTGTTTCTACAGAAAATTTCCAGGTTTTCAAAATTTTCTGATTTTTCATGTCTCGATCGATCGAACCTGTTTTCTGATCGATCGAAAAATGCAGTTTTCAGGCTAAAACTCTTAGCCTGACTCGATTCCTGCTTCGATTCTTGGCTCGATTCCTCCTAACCAATCAAAAATCATTTTTCTCTTAAAAATAAAAGGAATTTGAACACTGTTCTTCATTGTTTTTGTCTTTCTCTTTGATCCCTCTCGATTCCTCTTAGTCAATTTTTTTTTTTTTTTTTTTTTTTGTCTTTTTTGAGTCAAAGCTTCAAGAGTTTTCTTCTTCAACACCTGGTAAGACCTTTTTACCCCTCCTTTTTGCTTAAATTACATACATTCATGCATTTTTATCAAATTTTTCAAAAATTTCGAACTAAAGGATTTTTGGGGTTTTTGATGTTTTTCGTTGTTTTGATCCAATTTGTTGGATGGGTTTTTGTTCATGCATCATTTAAACATGATTCCTTCCCTTTAATTTCAAAAATTTCATGATTTCTACAAAATTTCAAAATTAGGGTTTATGTGTTCTTGAGAAATTGGGGATTTTGTTCAATTGGGTAAAATTGATTGAAATTGGCTTGTGATATTGTTTAATTGAGTAATTATAACATGTTTTTATACCTGTTTTGTTGTTCAATTGATCAATATATGGGTTTTTAGAAAATTAGGGTTTCAAAATTGGGGATTTTGCAAAATTTCTAATTTTCTTGGTCAAATTTCAAAATTGGGATAAAATTGAATTGGTTTGTGCATTAGTTCATGCATCATATGTGTCTCTACATCATGCATCATATAGATTTTGAAAATTCTCTCAATATTGTGCTCTAACTTTATCTGATGCAATCTGCCCTTGGTTTTTGTTTCTCTTGTTAGTTTTTCCTTTTCTTTAAATCATAGATATGGCTCCTAAGACAATAGAACCACAGCATCCTCTCCTAGCCCTACTCAAGTTGATAGCGTTAGATTTCCTACAACTAAGACTGAGAAATTATTTGAGACCTTGACCAAGTGTAGGTCTATTTGGGGGGTAAGACAGATTGTCCTAGATGAGTTAAATCCTTCCATTCGCAGGAGTCTATTGTCTAGAAACTGGGTTTCTTTGTGTGATGTTTCTCATCCCTCTCCTACTGCCTTGATCAGAGAATTCTACTCGAATCTCTCTGTTTATTCTGAGGATACAGGTGGTCATTATTTGACTACTTGGATTATAGGTAAAGAGTTTAAGATAATTAAGCGTATAGTTTCTGAAGCTCTTGGTGTACCTCTAGTACGTAGACCTATATACCCATACACTGAGTCTCCTCCTATAGATGATGTGATGTCTTTACTCTGTGGAAGATCAATCATTTGGGGATCTGAACCAAGAATAATCTCAAGCGAGGTTACTGAGCTCAACTGTCTTTTCTTTAGGATAGCCTGTCACAACATCTTCCCTATCTCTCATATTCATATCATTCCTTTAGACAGATGTGCTTTCCTTTATGCTTTTATCACAAATGGGTCCATGTGTTTTCCTTCCTTATTCATTCAGACCATTTTTGAGGTTTTAGAAGTAAATCTAAAGCACACACACAATTCTTTCCAGTGTTTATATATAGGGTGTTGACATTTCTAGGGTTAGAAGACTTTCCTGCTCTAGAATTAGTTCACATCATTGCCTTTATAGAGAGCCACCTTCCTTAGACAATGACAGGCTCAGATGAAGAGTGTTGAACCAAGCATAGGGATTTCAAAGCGACCAAGAGTGGAAGCTTCTACTGCTGCTCCTGCTTCTGGTGATCAGCCTGCTGCTGTAGACCTTGTTGAGGAGATTCACGTGGATCCTACTGCTGCTGTGGATCCTGCTGGTGATGCTAAGACTGTTGATCCTACAGTTACTCCTCCTTTCTCACTCCGTGCCATAATAGAGACTTTTATGACTACTCAGGCAGCTCATGGATAGCTTATTGATGAGTTACTCATTAAGGTTACTGCCTTGAGAGCTGATTTTGCTAAATATAGGAGTACATTTCCACCTCCTCTACCCTCTAATTCTTGATGGTTGCCTTTAACAATACGTAACAAAAAGGGGGAGTAGGTTTAGATATTGCTCTTGTACTTAAGAGGAGAGTTAGAGAGTTTTTGTATTTAGGGTGAGTAGTTTATGCTAGTTGATATGTGATTTTTTGTTTTATAATTTTCACTTTTGATGTATATTTTCTTCTATTGTTCTTGTTTCATAAACGTTGATGGTTTATGATTGACTATGATGGTATTATTGATGATTATTCTTTGATATTCTGTCTATCTTTTATGCTTTGTGAATTCAAGTATAGTTGTTAAATTTTGGATTTATACTGTAATTTCCACATATGCGTTTATGGTTTGTTTTCAGTGTTTTAGGAATTTACAGGTTAATTCTTTCTCAGTTGCTATCTATTCTAGCAACTAATAGTTAGTGGATTGTGATGGAATTGTATTTGGGCAACACTTTGCAAATTAGGCTAATTCTTGAGCTGAGCAATTCATATATATATGTGTGTTTTGTCACGGATTGCCAAAAGGAAAGATTGTTAGGTTCTAAATATTTGGATTAAATGTTTAGAGTCTCAATTTGTATATGTTGGCAAACCAAGAATAAAAACATGTCTAAGATAGGTGTTAGACATTGCTTAAAGAGTTTCAAGTCAAGTCTCAAGAATATTCAAGCTGCAGGAAAAAGAAGTCATTTTCTGTGAAGCTCGATCAATTGAAATATTAGGCTTGACCGATCAAAAATCACAAAAAAATAATTTCTGCAGAATTTTGAATCAGGCCCAAGCTCGCGAAAATGTTTAGGGTCTCAGTCCAACACTCTTGAGTATAAAAGGAAAACCATAACTACGTTTTGAAGACTCTAGAAGACTTGTGAGTTTCTCTTGTGAGATCTGAGAGGTTTTGTACCTTCTAACTCTACAAAGTCACAAAAGTGGGAGTTTGTTTTCTGCAAATCCAAGAGAGAAGGAGTCAGGGGATTCGGAGCTTGCACGTGGTCGTGCTAGTAAGTTACTACTGGAGGTAACAATAGATTTAGGGTTAAATCTTTTCTAAAAACTTCAATTCTCTTTTAGTGGATTTGTTTTGCCCTGAGGATAGCTAGGTCAAATTCTTGGGTGATTATATCAATGTGTTCTTTATTTTTTTGCTGTTGTGCATGATATGATCTCCTTTTGTTTAGCCTAGATCTCATAATTAACCTAATTAATCATTTGGCTAATATTTTAGGTTAAACAATCTGCGTTAAGGGGTCTAAACAAACAAACACAAAGAGTTTTGAACATAAAAGCTCACAGTTTCGATTAGTTGAGGGAAAACTTCGATTGGTCGAAGCAGTGAAAAATTTTAAAACTTAAAAATTTAGAAATTGCATGCAGAAAAGCAACTTAAAAAGTAGTTTTTAAGACTCAATGTATATGAACATGATCCAAAAATGTTTTAAAAACATGATACCACTCAAATGCAAATATCAAAACCAATCAAGAAGTTAAAATCAAAAAATTTAAACTTCTAAAACATGAAAATTTCATTTTTCTTCAAAATTCCCAGCCAAAACAAAAAATTTGCATTTACATATTAGTTCATATGCAATTAAAGATAGCCAGATTAGACAACACACACAGTCTTATATACAATATTTAGCATCGATTTGCTTATAGTGTGTGCAACTAGTAAGTGTACAAAGTACAGAAAATGTGAATTGTAGCTAGTAATCAAACAAATTTTCTACATCATCAATCACATTGTTTTGAAAGTGACTATCACATAAATAGTTACACCATATAACTCCCACATCTCCTAAAAAACAAGCTTGCAATCATGTAAAAGCATTTTGATTCTTTTTGTTTTTTTCTTTTTCCATATATTTTATTTTTTTATTTTTGACCACAATCAAAGATATCATGCATAGACATATAGGAGATAGAAAAGAAAATACCCTTGTTACAATTTTTATTTATTTATAAAAAATAACACCTCGTTTTATCTTGTTGTGCAAGTGCTACACCTTACTGAGCATGACTTTGATGTTTTGCAAACAGGTGTTCATGATTGGTGAGTAACAGTGGTGAGATGGTTACTTATGCCTTTCTCCTAGGATTTTCTAGCCCTTGCGATCAAAAGAGTGTGACATCAAAATCAAGATCGCTTGTTCAAAAACTATAAACAACTTACACAATTAAGCACTAAATAGCACAAACTAGCAAAGTGCAAAAAGTAGCTCATCAAATCTAACCAAGGTACATAGTCATGAATGCAAATTTCATTGGCCAACCTTAATTACACACTAAGTGATGTGCAATACAAAAAAATAATTTTTGGATTTTCAAATTTTTATTTTGATCACAACCAAAAAGTACACACGATGCTAAATAAATAAAATGCAAAAGCAATGCTTGACAACATGTAATGCAAAAACAATGCTCAACTAAGCTATAAAGGGTACACAAACAAGAAATATCAATTTCTTAATTAACCCATGAGTACATGTACAAACTAGTACATACTCATAAAAAATTAGAGATATCTCATGCACTCAATTAAGGAGCACACACTTTCTATGTTTTTCCATAATGTCAAGCATGTTTTAAGTCAAGAGAGAGGCATTAGAACTCATGTAATCCTCAAGAAAAATAAAACAATACACAAAATAAAATATTTTTGTCTTTTTGAAAATTTTCAATGTTTTTGGATTTTTTTTTTGAATAAAAAAATAACCTAAGAAATAAAACAACCAAAAATTGAAAGAAAACATGTCCACAAATAATTAAAAAAATTAAATCAGGGACAAGTAAACAACATTCACATTAGCGAATCTTTTCTCACCCATATAGCACGCGTCTTTTGCTTTGTAGGTGAAAAACCATGAGAAACAAAGTGTATTTGAGGGATTACACACTTCTTCTAAGAGGGACCTAAATCCTGCAATTTCCTTACACAAGCCAACAAGCTTAAATGTTTCAAAAGTATGTGAAACAATTTATCAGGACTTGTGGCAAGAGATATATCATCACAAATTGTTTGTTTGTTTAGACCCCTGAAGACACAGATTGTTTAAATTTCAATTTTTGACAGTTAGGACGAATGTGACCATGGACACCACAAAAGTGACAAATAGGAACAAATTTAGGAACATCAGTATTCCTAAAAGGGTTTCTGGTCACAGGCTTTGGTTATTGCCTCAACAAATAACAATTTGGTCTAATGTGACCAACAACACTACAAAGGTGACAGGTAGGCACAAAAATAGATTTCTTCTGCAATTTAGCAGTAGGTTTAAACACAGGTTTAAAAACTTCAGTGTCTACATCAAAACTTTTACCTTTGTCTAACCTAGCAAAACATGCCTTTTGTTTATGATTCCTCTTAAAAGGAGGAATATAAACTTTGTCATCTGTAGGCTTAAGAGGAACGGAAACAGATCTGTTATCAACAGCAGATTTGGTATCAAACAAATTTTCAAGTTTGGTATTATACACCAACGTAAAGGAAGGCAAAAGAGGAAAAATAAATGACGCCAAAAATTCTAACTAACTACCATCACTAATAAACCAGAACTAATTACATCAAGACACGTGGTCAAACTCTGTAACTGTTTTTGGTATTAGCTTCTGCACGTGCTGATCTTGTGACTTCATTAAGCTTAATTCTGTTGTTTGCCCAGTATCATTAAACGACATTGCCGTTTCTTCTTTATTTCCTTTCCTTTTTTTCAAAGCATCACAATTTGATCTTTTAAAAGACGGAAACTCAGTCAAGCGAGTTGTTAGCTAAGATAAAAAATTTTGTTTTTACTAAGCTATTCTCATATCTAATCAAGCCTTTTTAGTGACTCATATTGTTGGGTTATAGATTAACCCCGATTAATTAATTCAATTGCTCAAGTTGATTAATTAAGTGAAATTATATGTAAATCATGGAGGCACTAAAAAAGCACCAAATAAATTAAGTGCATTGGAAATTAAAAATTGACACAATGATTTGTTGACGAATGGGGAAAATCTCTCGCAAGGCAAAAACCCCACTAGGTGAATTTCATATCACCACTCTCAAAAATCCACTAATCAAGAACAAGCGGTTACAAGTATAAGGAATCTTACCACTACCCTAGACTATCTCAAAATACCGACCTACAGTTGAACTTTTACTCCAATCCCTAATTGGACTTGATCTTGTAGAGACTTCTTCCTTTGCATGGATCCCAATACGTAACTAACTCCCAATAACTAATTGATTGTTGTTGGATGCAAAGTTCTTCACTCCAAAGCACGTTAAAGATATGGAAGAATTTGGTTACAAAACCCTAAAGCACACAAAAACCCTAACACATATAGACATGATGCTAAGATATGGTGGGCCTATTTTACAAATGGGGCATGAATTTTAAATATGTAATTCATGTGGTGATTCACCCAAGTTTCAAGTACACATTTTATTCAGAGCCCTCTTTTGAAAGAAATTGAGCTTGAAGCATTGGTGATTTGGTGGTACACAAGGTGAGAATAGCCCATGAGTCAAAACGTAAGCGAGAAGAGTTGACTAAGATCTCGGATCAAAAACTTAAAAATAAATGGGGGCACATATTCATTCAAGCTATCATTCTCCAAGACAATAATACCTAAAGTCTTATAAGCACATCTCTTGTCATTTCAGAGTTCACTCGTTAAACAAGGGAGTTACCAGGAGCGAAAGGAAGGATGGTTGAATGTAAAATAGTCACGAATGAGAGGTTTGCTCAAATTGAGGGGCACTTAGAGGAATATAAGTTCTAATACCACTTGTTGAGTCCCAACCTAGTATTGTGTGAATTAAGAAAATCAACTGAAAATTTTAGTAGAAACCTCTTGCTTTTCTTTGCATTCACACGCACAATTGTTATTCTCACTATGCTCACACTACAGCAACACCTTTTTCTCTTTTTCACTTTGCAACATTAATCAAAACCCTACAAATTCTCCTTGAATTCCACACTAAGAGTCCAGTTGGTTGGGGGATGGAAAAGTTGGAGGATATAAGGGATTTTAGTTTCCCTTATTTGAGTTTGGTTGAGGAGTGGAAAGTGGAGTGATGAAAACTAGTTTATTTGCTTGAGAAGAAAAGTGAGAGAATGGAAGATGTAGTTCATATAAATTTAATTTTTATGTCCTTACTACATAATATATAGGAAATAATTTATTTATACTTATTAAATATTACTTATTATCAATTAAAATTAATAAAATGACATCTTAAAAAAATTAACACATTACACATATTATTTTACTTTTTTCTTTGTAATTAGATTTATTATATTTTGATAAATAAAAATTAAATGGAATCGTCCAATAAATGCTTCCATGTTGGGGAAAAAAATCATGGACCTTTGCTAATTGAAAAGGAACAGCACAAAACATGAATATACAAGCAGTGAATGTTATTGTATGATGATAGAAATGTAACGTTAAAAAAATTAAAAATTAAAAAAAACCAGCAAAAAACGATAAGGACAGAAGAAAACAAAACAAATCAAAGGATCGAGGTGGTATTTGAAGTGTTGAACATTGTAAGTGAGGATAAAAATATAATTGTAAAGACTGAAGCAAAAGAGACCAAAATTTCTCTAGTTTTCTCTTCAAATGGATTTTTGTTGCTCTTGGCACCACCAAAATTTCACCTCTTTTCCCTCTCAACTAAATGACCAAATATACCATTTTTTCTCCACCATTTTCCGTCCCTCCAATAATCACTCCAACCAAATGCAACTTAAGTCACAATTGAATTTTGAGACAATTTCCTAACACTTAGGTCATATGGATTTTAAAAGTGCTACTGTGGTTGAATTGGATAATTAATTTAGATGAGGCGAAGTCATAACCTTAAATTCTTAAATTCTATAGGGATAGGGGGTAGTGATTTGAAACTCTAAGGGCTTGGTAATTGCTTCCCTAACTTAGCAAATCCCTCCTCCTGGTACAGTAACACAAGTTGAAGCAATGGAAGCAAGAAGAGCAATTGAGTTCACTTTAGAAGTGGGTATCAGAGAAGCAATTGATAAGGGTGACTCAAATATTATTTTTAAAGAGAAGCACTAAACCATCATTTACTTTGCGTGGGCATTTAATTCACAATGTAAAACTTCAACTTTCTCATTTTTCTTATATTAATTTTTCCCATGTTCGCCGTCAAGAGAACACAATAACACATTCTCTTGTAAGAAGAACAATCACATCGCCCTATTTACTTGTCTGGGTGGAAGATGTGCCACTAGATATTCTTCATATTGTTCAAGCTGATTTGGCCTCTTTGATTTAATGAAACTGATGTTTTTCCTCTTTAAAAAAACTGGGGACTTGGTATGGAAAGTAATTTTTCCAAGTGGTACTAAAAACCCTTATTTTGAAAAATAATCTCCTAATTTGGTAGGACCATACTTGATTTATAAAGTATCTAATGGAAATGCATACAAGTTGATGTATATCGATAGGAATTAACATGTTAAATGGATAAATGGAGTATATTTGAAACACTACAAGCCAAGTATGAATAAAATGGATCCACAACATAAGAGATCCTTGGTAGTAAAACTTATTATACAAGCCAACTAATATTTTAAGAATAATAGTAGTAGAGGTCTTTCAATAGTAATTAAGAAAATAGTTATAAGAGTGATAAGCTGAAAACAAAGCGTGAAATGTTAATTATACAAGTCGTATTTTTTCAAGTTCATCTCTCTTTTGTTCTCTTTCAACTGCAGTCCATAAATGATTAACTTCCCTATCGATCTCATTTTTGAAGTTCTTTAAACGGTCACACTTGTCCTGTCCAAGGATGCTGGTTTTGTCAACCAAGAGTGCAGCAGCTTTTCTGAACTTGGATACGAGACCACCATTCAAAAGAACAACATATTGAAGAAAGATTTATCATCTGCAAGGGACTTTGTTGTGGCATTAGAAGAGGAAGAGGCAGAATTGATTACTATTTCCATTTCATCAAGAGATTTAGAGACATTCTCTAGGAGCATATAAAAATCCTCCATGTTTTTTGTCAATTCAGTTTGTAGTGATTTCTCTTGCAGTTCTTTGGACTCGGTACTCTTATCTACAACTTGAACTTCTCTGTCAGTCAATGATGATTGTATTCCCGTGCCTGAGGACGTGGAAAATGGCTTCGAAACATTAGAATCATTGCGCTTCTCTGCAAAAGTGTAAGAAGCTGTAGATAGCAAAGCATGAAATTCAATATACAGGGGACAACTGAAAGATCAATGAAAGATAATTCACCAAACATCCCCTTTCAAAATTTCTGGTATTTTTTAAATTAAAAAAAATGTAAATAAAATTTCTTGTATAAAAACTTAGGAAAAGAAGAAGTCAAAACTACCTCTTTTAATGGCAAAATAGAGCTCGACAGAAGGATCAACGTTAGTAACAATTGTGAACTAGGGACTAAAGTTACAAAAACAAAACTTATGAGACAAAAATGACAACTCAAAAAACTGAAAAGCTATAATTTGTAATTTTGTCAAATGTTTATGTTCTTGTATGGCTGTGACAAGGCTTCCATTAATTTCCCAAATGGTAGTAAATAATAATCTGTAACATAGATGGGAAGAGACTGAGGCAAAAACAGATACGGAAAAAAAAAAATACCCTATAATTTCCATCATAATAATATGATGATACTTCTCCATTCTTTATGCCCATTTTAGCTCAAAGTATTCAAGAAATCACTGTTATTTTATTACTTAAATCTTTTGAAAGAGTTGTTGAGAAATTAAAACAACTCCGGATATTAAAATATTTATGTATAAAAATTTCATTTTTTAATATCGCTCACACCATTTTTTTTTTTTTTTTTTTTCTTTGTGGGCAAGATCGACCTCAATTTCTGAAATTTGAAGTTCCCTTCATACATTTTTTTCCCCCTTTTTTGAGAATCCTCTTCATACATTTTAAGCATATGCCATCAAAGAGTTCCAAAGTAGGCAACAAAAAATGACAATAATGATGTAGTTTTAAAAATATTGAAAATGAAACAAAATAAGAAAGAAAACAACAGGATGAGAAAACATACCGTCCATGTTGCTATTGTCAGACATGTCTTAGGAATTAGTTTCTTGAAATTCCTTCTTCTTGGATAGGAAAAAAAATGATAATTTACATTATTTATCAATGGTCATGTTGCTGCCAAGGTTGTTAAACCCGGACCGGACCGTACGGTCCGACCGGAAAACCCGGGAACCGTTCAGATTCACGGTCCATTTAAGGTAAGGAACCGTTCCATGCGAAAAAAGCATGGAACCGTCCGGACCGCGGTCCGACCGTCCGGGTCTGTGAACCGTGACCGGTTCGGACGGTTCGGACGGTTCCCTTGTTTCAGCCTTTTTTTTTTTTTTTTTTTTTTTTTTTTTTTTTTTTTTTTTTTTTTTTTTTTCTATACGGTGTCGTTCCACCTTTTTTTTTTAACCCTCTCTCAAAAATCACTCTTAGCCTCACTCTGAAACCCTCTCTCAATCACTCTCAATCCTCACTCGTCTCTGCCTCTCTCAAAAATCACTCTCAATCCTCACTCTCTCAAGTCTCAATCACTCTCTCGTCTCTGCCTCTCCCTCGTCGTCGTCGCACTGTCGCAGCTCAGCCCAGATTTCTTCCTCAATCCTCACTCTCTCAATCACTCTCTCCCTCGTCGCCGTCGCACTGTTGCAGCTCAGCCCAGATCTCTTCCTCACTCTCTCAAAGTCTCAATCACTCTCTCGTCTCTACCTCTCTCCCTCGTTGCCGTCGCAGCTCAACCCAGATCGCAGCTCACTCTCTCACGCTCATCTCTGCCTCTCTCCCTCGTCCCCGTTGCAGCTCACTCTGTGCCTCGTCGCCGTCGCCGTCGTTGGTACTTTAATCTGTTTTTTCTTTGTTAATATTTGCAAGTTGATTGTGGATGATGATATAGATTTGAAGTGTTGGTGTGTAAATTGATTTGGATCAATTGAAAATTGATTGTGGATGATGATATAGATCTGAAGTGTTGGTGTATGTGAAGACAAGGCTTGTGATATTATTGTAATTGTGAAAATTGATTTGGGTCAATTGGTGTTTCTGTCTGCCAAAATTACTTTGTTGTGTCTGCAACTTCTTGCTGCATGTTTTTTTTTTTTTTTTTGTATTTTTTATTGCTGTTGGTTTCAATAATATTTACATTATTCTCAAATCATTTGCCCCATTACTAAAAGCAATCTCAACATAATTGAAATCCCAGAATTAACATAGCATCTGAATATGCTAGATTTCAAATTTACTTAACTACAGCTATCAGACCACATATTAATAAAAAAATAAAAAGAGAAGAAGAAAAATGACCCTTAAGAATAGAACAGGTGGACCATGGACCTGTTTCAAAATGAGTTCAGTGATAGAACAGGCAGACGCCTTATAGTATCTTAACTAGCTTTTTCTTATGATGGTGTCCTGAAAACAATTGGCCCTAATGTCTCACATACTTGACAAGCACAATGAAGAAGAAATGACTAATCAAAATGTGAAACAAAAGTAAGCTAATAGCTAGTCAAAGTGAGAAGAAGCAAAAACAGTGTGAAACAAAAGTAAGCTAATAGCTAGTCAAAGTGAGAAGAAGCAAAAACAGTAATACAAGTACCAATGACTTGCAGAAACCCTGTGCTTTCCCAAATAAGAAGACATTATTCTCAGAAACCCTATGCTTTTCCAGCAATACAAGTTAATTATTTAGTTTTTTTTTTTTTTTTTTTTGGGTCTGTTGCATAATGAGTAGGTTCTGTGGAAAGTTGAAAAGGAAAAGTGAATGTGGGATTAGGATGTTTTAGGGATCAGTTTTTGTATATGGTTCAATTAACTTGTGGAAAGGATGTTACATTTGAAAAGTTTTTTTGTCTAGTGACTTGTTTCTTTCATGCATTTTTTATGGGAAGGAGTTTTTTTTGTCTAGTGTGTAACAATGTGTAATTGTGTACTGTATTTTTGTAAGTTTTATGTATTTTTTAGAAATAAGCTTTTCTAAATGAATTAGGCTATTTTAGTTAATTTTTCTATTTTTTTTATTAATTTAATGTTTTTATATATATTTAAAATAATTATTAAATTAATTATGACGTCATCACGGTTCGACCCCGGTTCGACCTCGGTCCAACCTCAAAACCCTTGAACCTCTCCCTTTTACGGTTCAATGAACGGTCCGGGTCTGAAAACCTTGGTTGCTGCACCACCGTACTATAGGACTTTAAGCATCATGGAACCCGTACGTGCGATTTGTTGAAAGGAAAGAATAATTAAGGAATGGGGATGCAAGAGTCAAGAATGATTGATGCCTATTTTGTTTGGAGAGAAGAGAATTAAGAATCGAAGGAAGGTATTTTCTTTCACTATGATAAGATTATTAAAAATAATATTATTGTGGTTATTGTGTATTGGCTCAAGTGACTCAATTTAGTGTAAAGCTCGTCTAGAGCTAAATCTAGAGCTTTAGTATTTGCATCTCTATAAATTCTGCATAGAGTTGATTGTAAAGTAGTATTCTTCACTTGCACACCTAATCCTAGGGTATTTAAAGGAGGTTAAATCCTAGATTAAACACACATTAGTTATGGTTAATTGACTTGTATAACAAGTAATATTTTTAGCTTGCATATCAAGCAAGATTGGGCTTGGCCTAGACTACTGGGCTTAACATATCTCTAACAAAGACAAATCCTTGTTGAAGTTGATGAGTTGATGGGACTTCAATAGTATCATAGCACTTTACACATCAAGAAACGTCACACACAGAACCGTACGAGTGATTTGTTGGAAGGAAAGAATAAAGAAGGGATCCGTATGGAAGATAAAAGAAGGATCAATGCCTATTTTAATTGGGGATAAGAGAAGAATCATAGGATGTTATTTTCTTTTGTGGTTCACAAAAAAAAAAAAAAAAAAAAAAAATTATGATGAGACAGATCTTAATTTATTAAAGTTGATAGATTAACAAATTCAAATGCTTTTATGTTATCATATATGCACAATATTTTTACAATAAATTTTAGGTGACAAACTATTACCAATTTTAATCTAAACACACCACTAACATCACTCTTTTACTCATCATTAATAAACTTGTCACATAAAATTTGTTGTGAAAATATTGTGGATGTAGCATTACTCTATATGTAAAGATTTGTCCTCCCTCCTTGTAAGAAATGATTTAATGATTTTTATTGACTAGTCAAAAGTTCTTCTTACCTTTAAGGGAGCCCATTTGTTAAATAAATAAATAAGAAGAAGGAAACCTAAATGTTGTGGGCCTTCTATATAAATTAAAAATATCAAAAGTAAGATACAAGTGGTTTTTCAATCTTTATTCTGTTTCAAATTTCTTTCGATAAAAACGCAATATTTCTTTTTTAAGATAGTTGAATCTATAGATAGTTTTTAATTGCGTTTTTATATTAATTTGTTTTCTCAATGCACTCTTTATGTGTTCAAATGGTATTGTTTAAATTTATTATATGTTGATATCATATTTTGTCCGTCCTCGATTTGCGTGTCAGACCTTGAGAAAATCCAAAAATATCATTTTCTCTCCATGGGGTCACGGGAACATATATAATGGTGTGGCGCAACCCGTTCAAACACCAGAGCACTCAAAGTGCCTTTTTCAGCCAAAATGACCAAAATGCCCCTAGTCAACCTTGGGTTGATCGAAGGTCAAACAATGTCAAAATCCTCACAAAACAACATTTTTCTTGGTTTTATATCAAACCCGAGCTCCTCGGAGATTTTTAGAAACTTTGACTAAGTTTGACCCAGTTTGACTCGAAGTTGACTCTTGGTGGGCCCTAGAAACCCTAATCTTGATATAGTCATCAAAATAGGTTAAGACCAATGCCATTGTGAAGATAATTAAATTCTCATTCCAACAACTATTCATGGGTCAAAATCGGAGTTAAAACGGTTGAGATATTGAGAAAATTGTGAAAAGAGCATTAGCACACTTCCCAAAGTCATAACTTTTGATCTAACCATTGGAAATTTAATTTCTTTAGTTTTATGAAAACTAGACATCTAGAGCTTTCCAGGGACACCAAGATCGCCTCAATCCGAGTTCAGGAAGACCTCCAAACATGCATCTAAAGTCAAAACTGAAAAAGTGCATGAGGACGAAATTGCTGACATTAGCCGAGCCCAACCCGACGCTCCACAAGGGCCGCCAGTGCACCTACAAGGTGTGCCAGGCCCTGAAAAGCATGCCAGGGCCTATAAAAGGCTCTTGGCAGCTCAGATTGAAGGGGAGACGTTTTGGGAGCTGTTTGGGCATCTTTCTAGGCATTTTTTTCTCTCTTTTCTCACCATATTTTTCTCCCAAAAAACACAAAAACACATCAAAACTTCTTGATTCTTCTCTCTTCTCAAAAAATACAAGGTAGTGTTCATACCCTCCATCTTCCTCTCCTTGATTCTATACCTTGGATTTGAGGTATAGGGGTATGGATGTAGCTTTTTTGGCTACAATACATACCCCTTTTCCTATAAAGCTTCATCAAGCTTTTTATCCTTTCTTTTTGCTTGAATAACATGATTTATTGCTTTCTTTAGCATGTTTCTTGCTTTATTTGTGCTTCTAGCTTAAATCTCCTTGCTTTTTATGCCTTACCCCATGTTTTATGCTTGGATCTACCTTTTCCATGTGGTGCTTGTGTCTGGATCTGCAAGTTTTCATGCTTTCCATATTTATGGCTTGATTTACATGTTCTATGTTAGTCTATATGGCTATCTCCACGCTTGTGCCTAGATTTATGGGTCCCTATGCTTGCTTTTATGCTTTATGCCATGCTCATATGTCTAGACCCATGTGTTTATGCCTATGTTTACATGTCTATATGCTTAGATCCTTGTCTTCACATGTTTATGTGTTTGGATTCTTTTTTCACATGCTTAGATCTACATCCTTACATGCTTATATGTTTAGATCTACATGTTTTCATGCCATATGCCGTGTTTTCATGCTTAGATCTATCTTTTCCTTGTACTGTTGTTTAGATCTACATTCTTACATGTTTGATATCACATTTTTGGTCATGCCTTGCTTAGATCTACATGTTTACATGCATGTTTCTATGCCTATATGTCTAGATCTATGTGTTCACATGCTTGATATTATGTCTCCGGCTATGCCTTGCTTAGATCTACATGTTTATATGCATGTTCTATGCTCCTATGCCTATGTCCATGTCGGTCACATGCTTGTATGCTTGGGTTTGCGTTCTCCCATGCCTTTATGTTTATATACCTACTCACCCCTTTCGGTGTGATTGTCACCTTCCATGTCACCTAAGGCAAAGCAATGCCAAATTTCCGCCGCAAAAGTAAGGTGTCATGTTGCCGGATTTTCACTGTGGAAATCTGATACTTCGCTTGAATGCATAGATTGGGACCACACCCATTCAAAAGCCAAACCTCAAAGCCCCCCATGCATGCAAAGCCCCGAAAGCCAATGCCAAAGTCATGTTTTTTATTGCCAATCTCTGAAAATTAAGGTTTTATCAAAACAAAGGACTGTCCTTGTGGGGTGCCTAATAACTTCCCCACACGAAACCAAACTTCCGGACTCAAGAATCAAGATTTTTTGCCATCCACATTAGATTAGGAAAAATGCCATTTTTCTTAGCCTAGGATTGGTAATAAAATCAACTAGAAACAGGTGACCAATCACACCTTAGAAAAACTCAATGATTGGAGGCAACTTCACTTACTTTGGTAGTCACCTGAAATTTGGCCAAGATTCCTGCCACACCTCCAAAGGTAGACCAACCTTCCTTCATCAAGAGAGAGAGCACCCAAAACTCCGCGCGAACCACATAATTATCGAAAGGGGCCTCCAATGGGCCTCGCACATGCGGGAGCGTCGCCACGACGGGTGGTCAAACGAAGGCCAGACGGCAGTTTTCTAGCCGTTTGAGGCCTGGGCATCGACATTATACATTAATTTATTGTCTTTATTTACTCTTTATTTGTTCAAGTGATATTGTTTGAATTTACTATATTTAAATGAAACTTTTAAGTTTTAAGTTAAAATATGCTAATGATTATATATAGATTATTTATGTTTATTGTTAGGGCGATATTTTTATGTAGTAGGCATATTCTTTGACAAAATGCATTTTACATATATTTGAGTAGATCTAAGTGGATTCAAGAATATTTTAAAGTACCTCAAAAGGTTTTTCATGTGGTAGTATTGAAGGTATGAAACTGCACAAAGAAACAAATGTGAAAAAGCTAAAAATGGGTGGCTCGACACCTAGCTCAATACCTGCATCTATCGAGAACTAATGAGGCTTTATACCTCTTGATCTATTGAGTTTCGCAGATCTAGAATTCTCAAATATGATTTTCGGCCCATGATGACTAGGCTTTTCTAGGGTTTTGTTCTCTAACCTACTAGATGATATAAAAACTTTATTTTACAACCGTCATCTTACATAGAGAATCTACATACTTCTTGTGATGTTACTACGTTCTTATATGCCTTAGGGTTTTGTAACCAAGTTACTTTCTCTTCTACTAGTGTGTAGTGAAGAACTTTGCATCTAACAACAAGATTCAAGTTGCTAGGGGTAAGTCACAAATTCAAGATTTGTGTGATTAAAGAAGTCTTTACAAGATCAAGTCTAATTGGTGTTTTTCTCATGGTCTGGACCCTTTTGGGTTCGAGGTGTAACATTTTGATCCTACCTTCCGATTGAGATAAATTTTTATCTATCTTAAGTATCATGAAAATCCCTTCAAAATGATAGTTCATCGATCAAATTCAAAGTTAAAACAGATGAATTACAAGTTGAAACTCTGATTAAAAGTATTATTTTTCAAGTAAAATGATTGTCTTTTTGGCATTTTTGCTAATAAATTGTACCAATACAACCACAACATGTGCAAACTACTTTGACCATATTGAAGCATGATGGATTAACTATCCTACATAAAAAGAGCTTGACAATATCCTCTCCAGATTAAGAGGACTTAATTTCCCGAGAAAAGGTGCTAAGAAATTTATACATTGCATTACCTCCTTTCCGAGCACTTTTAGGTTTAGTGCAAATCACTAAAAGAAAGTTTATTAATATCTTTCGGTGTAATCACCAAAGGAGTGAATACCATACTGTATTGGCCGGTATGACCGATATTTATCCTACCGATCAGTCAACCGGAATAGAAACACCTCCATATCATGCCGCTCAAAATACCGGCCAGTACCGGACTATACCAAACGTTGCAGAGAAAATCGGATGTTTTAGCTAGGAATCAATACTGGACCACTATGTCAAACATGGGTCTTTGTTGTCTCTGCCACTCACCACTATGTCTTTGGTGATTTTCAAGTCGATGATCACCCTCTCCCCAACTACTGCTACTTCTTCGTCTCATCATTTGTGTTTGCTTCCTATTCTTCTCATCTGCTTCTTTTATTGTTTTGTTCACCTACCAACTGCATGCACTAACATAATAAGTAAATAAGAAAACTTAAAAGTTGAAGACTTTTGAAATATGGGTAAATTACATTAACCTATCCTGAGGTTTGGGCTAATACCAACTAGGTCCAAAACTTTTCAAAACTAACCAATTTGGTCCTTAAGCCCAATTTGGTCCCTACACGCCGTTTAAGTCTGTTAGTCATTTAAGTCTCATCTCTCTCCTCTCTCATCTCTCTCAACACTCTCTCTTCTCTAATCTCTCATCTCAACCTTTTCTCATCCTCTCTCTAACCCTAAACTCTAATCCCCCAAAATCTCATGGCTACCACTGGCAAGCCATAGTCATTGCAAGCTACAACCAAGATGGTTCTCTCTCTAACTTTCTCTTTCTATTTTATTTTTCCTTTACTTGTTCTATTTTCTTTTCTTGGCCGAATTAACCCTTGATGGGTTGGTGGTTTGGGTTAGCTATCTATTCTCTCTCAAGCAAGGGAAGTAGTGTGTGGGCTGGTGGTTTGGCTTGGCTATGGGTTAGTAGTGGTGGCTTTCGATTTGCTGTGGGTTTTTTCGGATTTGGGTTTTTAGTGGTGGTGGGTTCCGATGGTGGTGGATTTGCTTTGGAGGTGGTTATGGATACTGATATATGGTGGGTTTGCTGTCTGTTGTTTGGGTTTTGTGGCCAATGGTTGTGGGTTTCGATATGGGTTTGGATTTGTTGTGGGTTGTTTGGATATTGTGGTCAATGGTGGTTTTCGGTGGTGGTGGGCTTTGATATAGGGTTGGATTTGTTGTTGGGGTAGGGGTAGGGGTGGTTATGGGTTCTGTTATGGTGGTAGTTTTGCTATAGTGGGTTCTGCTATGGTTGTAGTTTTGCTACGGTGATGGGTTTGATTTTTTGGATTTGGGTTTGTTGTGGAGTTGCCTGAGTTTTGGTATGAGTAGAATTGGGTTGTTGTTTGCATGTGGCTATGAAAACTCTGAGTTTAGGGAGAAAGAGAGTAAGGGAAGGATAAAAGAGAAGAGACTAACGGAGAAGAGAAGGGAGAGAAACTAATGTGGCCAATGGTGTCTAGGATTAAATTAGCTTTAGGGACCAAATTGGTTTGGCTTGAAATGTGTTGGACCTGGTTAGCACTAAGCCAAACCTCAGAATATGTTTACGGAATTTACCCTTGAAATATTTATCTTGATAAGCTATCAGGTCAAGTACAAGTAATGTGGCCATTTTGTAGCCTTAGCACCTTGATCTTTTAGTTTCTAATATCTAGGCAAATACATTTAATAAGTATTATTTTTATTATTAAGTATAGGGGAAAATGTTCATACACCCCTAAACTTTCATCCACTAGCCAAAAGACCCCTTGAACTTTTATATCGGCCAATTTACTCCTTAAACTATTCAAACCTATCAAACCTGTCAAATCACGTGAGAAGCACACAAAAATTACCAAGGTGAATTAGCTCAGTTGGGAGGGAGCGAAAAGGCCAAGTTTAGAGAGAGGAAGACAATAGATTGTGGAACTAGAATCTTGAACCCCGGCACTAACCTACTCTTTGGTGCCAGAGTCTTTGTCCTGCAATCGTCTTGCCACTAGTGCGCTTTTCTTTTTCTTTTTTCCTACTCTCTGTTTTTCTAATCTCAATCTCCATATTCGAATTTTTGCAATTTTTTTGTTTGATTTAATTTTCAAGCTTACCCTTTACACTTTGCACTTATCCAAGTGTTTCAAGACCTGTGGTGGATTGGATAGAGTTGGCTGTGGTGAAATTTTCATTTGATAAAAACTAGTATTGAGTATGCTATACAACTGTTTGATGAATTGCCTAAGAGAGATATGACTAGTGTTCTAATGGGTTTTCGTTGTTTGTTAGGATTTTAGATAGGTTTGCAATTACTTGAAAATAATTTTCATGGATGGGTTTATGTGTGCTTTCATATAAACTAACTGAAATTAGAAATTGCATAAGAAAATTTTAAAAAGCTGTGGTTATATTACATTTAGTTGTTTAAACTGTAACATTTTCTTTTTCAAAATTTCTTCTTCTAAATGGTTCCAGCACCTAATGGAAGCCTTCAATGCAGAAACCTTTAAATGATTCGCCATTTGAGTTCATCTTGTTCATGTCCTTCACAAACTCTTTGAATGTGGCATTACTATTCTCATTGGATTCACTTGTATAGGCATTGCCCAGGAGTAGGATTTAGCCCGACTGAAGTTTTTTATGTTGTTTCTTAACATCTCTATTCTCTGCAATTTTTTGGTTTGGTGTAATTTTCAAACTTGGGGTTTAACTGCCCTGTTGGACTTGTATTTATGTAGTGTGGTGGCAAATGTAGCTATTTGTACTTCGGTGACATATATAGGGGTTGTTTTAAGTGTTGTTGCTGGGCTATTGGTTATGTGTTCATTTGTTTTTTTTTTATTTATTATTTATCTATATTGTTTTATTTAAATAAGTTGACTAGTAAAAATATCTAGCTTTAAGGGAACAATATAGCTAATGGATGGGGAGTTTAGCTTTGAGGGAGCAATTACCAAGGTGTTCTTTATATTGTTGTTGTTGTTCTTCTTCTTCTTATTTATTTATTTTTTTTAATTTTTTTTTTCCATTAAGCTCTTTTTATTGATCTTGTTGTTAATTTTGTGTCGCAATCATGGATGAATGTCCATTGTCACTCCCTCAAAATAATGCATTGATATTGTGGTTGTATTGTTATATAGGGTACTTGGCAATCATGTATGGTACTCAACAATCAAGTTAAATTCATACAGAGAAGAATAGTGCTAGTGGAAGCAAGAAGGACAAGGGAAAGGCCAAGGCGCTAGTGGTAGCAAAAAGAACAAAATTGCAAAGCATAAGAGGATTTTGTTTAAGTCCGAGTGTTAATGTTGGATGTCATTTGAAGTGACTATTTATGTATAAGTACTAAACAAAATATCAAACTAAACAAAATATCAAACTAAAAAATTAGTTTTCTTCTTGCTACCACTAGGCCTTAGCCTTTTCCTTGTCCTTCTTGCTTCCACTGGTGTTGTCCTTTGATAGGCCAAAAACGTATTGACCCCTTGTGATAAATTAACTGATTAATTGACCAAGTTTATTAATTAATCAAATTAACATGCAAACGCGTGGTAACACAAACAAATCACCAATAAACTAAGTATGCAACAGAAAATAAATTGACACGATGATTTGTTTAAGAATGGGGAAAATCAACACGGCAAAAACTCCACCAAGTGATTTTTAGGTCACTACTCCCGAAATTCCACTATTATCACAACAAGCGGTTACAAGTAAAGGAACCCAGTACCTTATACCAACCTACAATTGAACCCTTACCCCAATACTCAATTGGACTTGTTTTGTAGTGACAATTTCTCCTTTTGATGCAAGGCTCCCAAGTATGTGACTAACCAATTGCATGAATCCCAGTACGCGACTTTAATCACCAACTAGAGAAGGTTGTTGGCTACAAAGTTCTTCAGTTCATCCCCACGATGAAGATCAAGAAGATGCTTGGTCACAAAACCCTACGGTGCACAAACACAGCAACTTCTTCAGAAGAGATGAACTAGGGCAAAACTTTGTCTTTGGTCACAATTTGCTTGAACAAACTTTTCTCAAAACTTGTGCAACTTGTGAACTCTTTGATGGCCCTTAAAATAATCCTTTTAAAGACACATTCACAGATTCCAAGAAAACATATCAAAATTTCTGTTTTTCTTAAACCTCTTCAGATAGGAGGTGTCGAGTAGGTGTCGAGCACACGTGCTGAACAGCTTCTTAAACCTCGACATATGCTAGCTGTCAAGCTTTAATGAACTTGCACTTCTCAGCTTGTTTCTTGGACAGACTTGATGATTTCAACACTTGATCTTGAAACACAGTTTCTTGAAGTATTAAAAACACCTAGATCTACCCGATTACAAGTAAAGTGCGTTTTGTCAAAGGATTAGCCAATTACATGAAATAGTGACATATGTTCCTAACAAGTAAATCACATATGTCCTAACAATCTCCCCCTTTGGCAATCCGTGACAAAACCACAACAAACAAATGAACATATGAGAGAAGTCATAAATCACTCAACTCATATTCACTTGTTGAATACAATAAAATCTATTCTAACACAAACTCTTGAAAAACTTTGCAAGAAGAGAGTTTATGGCAAATAGACTTTGATAACCTGTATTTCTGAAAAACTTTAAACAAAACACATCAAGGCATCTTTGTATGAAACAGAAATAATAGATTGCATACAAGTAATAAGAAGCATGTGCATAAAGAGAGAAAAGAAACAACACATGTAAGGGGTAGGTGAAAGAAAAACATACATCCATATATAGAGAAGAATAAGTACAATGTATGTCAATAAATGGTCACAAGACCTAAGGTACAAGAACAATGTATCTATAAAAGAAAGAAAAGAAAAGATACATAAAATCCTCACTACATCCCTCAAGATATCAACACTCCCCCTAACAAAAAATGTCTTATACTAACAATGTCCTATACTAACTCTCCCCCTAAGTATGACTACTCTCATATACCAAAACTACTCCCCCTTTTTGTCATGAGTGACAAAGGGTAGAGCGTCAAGTAGACATCTCATCGGTAGAGCATCAAGTAGACATCTCATCGGTAGAGCTAGCATCTCCATCATCATCATCAGAAGCATCATCGTCATCATCGTCATCACCATCATCATCATCCTCATCCTCATCCTCAGAATCAGAAGCCACTAGAGGAGGTGAAGGAGAAGCCTCAGGAGCAAAACCGCCCATGATCGCTTGCCGTCTAGCAATGCAACCAACACGGACGTTCACCTGATACAACTCTATAGATAGTGTATCTAGGCGAGCATCCATGCACTGAAGCTACGCCATGATGTCTCCTTGTGACACATCACTCGTGGAAGAGGAGGGAGCGGATGTGGATCGAGCAAATCGAGATGGAGCCGAACGGGTAGGAGCTGCTGAATCTGTCTGTCACAACCTGAACTGCGCCTCACTACGTTTAATGGTAGCATAGTCTATGGCACAAATATGAGTGAAGTGGTTGGACACAGGAAAAGGGACGGAAAAATGGCGTAATATCCTTTTGATAGCGGAAGGAAAGATGAGCTCATCACGGGACGCCGAATCCAGATGAACATCTATAATGGAAAGAATAAAATGGGAAAGGGAAATCAATAGTAAGATGCTCAAGAAGGGATAACAAAAACCGAGCATGAGGCTTTGTAATGGAGTTATAATGAGAGAGAGAATGGAGTACAAAGGTCATCACCATGTTAAAAAACCGAGGGCCTTTTGCAAAGCCCGAATAATAAGTGAACTGGCGCTCACCCCACTCGGAAGGACGCTCATAAAAAGCAAATTTGAGCTCATCTTTGGACATAGTCCTCAGACATTCACAACTAGGGTAGTCAGGAAACTCCACCCTAGGAACACGAAGCACATCCGCAACAAGCTGCGGTGTGACAGGAATGCGCGTATCTCAAACGCGAGTGAAGAAAAGAGGTACTGAACAATCAATTCCATGCATGTTAGAGTAAAACTCCTGGATAAGCACGGAAGGACAAGTGACCGGGACGTCACATAGTGAGTCCCATCCCCGACTGTGAATGACATCGAAAAGGTCGGTGTCGGCGAAGTCTGCTAGAATGACTTGGCATTTCGAATGAATGTCGTGTCTAGAAAAGTTCTTCGAGAAAGCCTTGTGGGAATCATCATCACAAAACCAAAGAGAGATAGGAGCAGAATCAGAAGATGAAGAAGCTCCGGAACGAAGAGGGTTTCGAGCCGGAGTAGATTTACGCTTAGGTGTCATAGACACGACTAATGTAAACAGAAAGAGAGGGAGAGAAAAAGAGATAATCAGAAAAGCTCCAAAACAATTCAAATATAGCAAGTATATTGAAATGGAGTATGTATGCATAGGAAATGCATGAACATGTGACATGCAAAGTAAATTGCATCATGGGCTCATCCCAATCCAATCCTACCAGCACACAAACTGTTCAACATGTATAACACAACTAAATGCATGAAAATACAGTTATAATGCACATGAAATGCAATGTATGGAGTTTTTAACTCATTTAAGCAAAACCCATCCTAAAATTTCAACAAACACTCATCAATTTTGAAAAACCCCAAAATTTTTCAAAATCCCCAAAACCTAGGTTTCAAAACATGAAATGCATGAAGAATGAGAGAATAGAAGCTTACCAAGTGAAGAAACTCTTGAAAAAGCTTGAAGAAACCTAAAGGAGAAGATTGGGAGTGAGATGAGAGTGTTTAGGAGATGAAGAGATAGAGCTATCGAGAGAGAGATCGAGAGAAATGAGGTTTGGATCGCACGAGGAAGAATATATAGAACCTCAATAAAGCTTGACAGATGAAGGTGTCGAGCTAAGTGTCGAGGATTTGCCCGTCAATAGATACAGGTGTCGAGAAAGTGTCGAGGTACAAAAACATCAAACACAAGAGATGAGGCTCAATCGATCCACTAGGTGTCGAGAAGCTATCGAGGAGACAGGAACTTTCTTGATCAATCCACCAGGTGTCGAGGAGGTGTCGAGATTGCGATAAGAAAAAGCTTGGAAGCTCGACAGATAGCCAGGTGTCGAGGAGGTGTCGAGCTAGCTTTTAAAAACAGTTTTTCGAGAATAGAAAAACACAGACATGAATGCAATCAAGCATGCAACTCAACCAATGATCCTAACACCATATTAACCTCTCAAAGTCATCTCTCAATAGCAATTTTAAGCACATGGAGCCCAAAAACACACACACACACTAAACAGGTCTAACCAATTTTATATTTAAAAAATAAGTTAAGACAATTTAGTGAGCATACATTAACACATGTAAAACCTTGTGATGGCAAAATCACATTGTACCTGCACATATATCAAGAGTAGCAAAGAATACTACATGTTGTGTGTGAAAAACATCGCAAGATTGCATAAGTGTATACATGTTATGACGATTTGAGATGTGAGAAAATCACCTTAACTCACATAATCATAATTGTTTGATGGGGACTATCACCTTCAAGGTATATCCTATAACTCCCACATCTCCTAGAAGACACGCTTGCAATCATATTTAAAGCATTTTGATCTTTTTGCTTTTTATTTTTCTTTGCATATTTTTCTTTTTAAGCAAATCATGAATAGGCATATAAGAGATAGAAAAGAAATACCAAATTATGTTAAGCTTTTGACATTCCAATTTTGCTATGCCGAAGCACACAAATGTCATTGACATTGCACTTTTGCTATGCCGAAGCATACAGATGTCATTTCATGATTGGCGGGCAACAGTGGTGAGATGGTTATTTATGCCTTTCTCTTAGGATTTTCTAGTCCTTCCCGTCAAAAAGAGTGATACGAATGTTAAGTACAAGAGATAACTTAATCTTACTCATCACAAACAAGAGCCACAAAGCTCACTTGCTTAGTTGTGCATAGAGATGCTTATCTAAGCTACAAAAGATACAAAATTTAGAAAACTTTGTTTCAATGGCCATCCAAGGTACACAAGTACCAATGTACACAAAACACACAATGTTTTTATATTTTTTTGATTTTTCAATTATTTATTTATTTATTTTTATATGAAAAATAAAACAAAGCAAAACTAAAAAATAAACAAACAAAAACATGTTAAAACAAAGCAAAGTATAAAACTAGACTGACTCAAAACACACAAGTAATACACACACAAAACCAAGAAGAGAGAAAGAAAAAAGTGATAGAATCACTTGAAGCCCTTTTCTTTCCACACCCTGGAAGAACCTTTCCTTTAATTAAATCCTTGAACCGGCAGTGAGAGGGAAGAATTAAAACCGTTCAAGTTCGAAAGGAAAATGAGGGCTTTGAGAAGATCTCCAAGAGGAGTAAGAGAGGATTGAAGCTGATTCTGGTTTCCAGATGCTATCATGCCGTTGCTCTGTTGAGTGGCTAGCCACTTATAGCAATTCAGTCGAGTATGACCGGCAACTCCACAATGATGACAGAGATGCTGCTTCTTTTGTTTAGGCTTTTGAGAGTTAGCCTTCTTAGCCCTAGGGTTCTTAGCTTCCTTCTTATCTTGCTTAGGGGGTGCTCCTACGATAGATTTACCCTTGTCTATATTCTCACTAGCTAAATTAGTTTTAACATTATTGTTCTCAATTTCAACATTATTACTAGGAGGAACAAAAACGGTAGTACTAGTAGAAGCAATATTAAAAGAAGAGAGACCATACCCTAAACCTGTTCGATCAGAAGCAGATTTTTGAAGACTGAGCATCTCATCAAGCTTTGTACTTGAAGTCCTCTCCAATTGGCAACTCAAAGGAATTCCAAGGATCAAGTCACCTGCATGAGCCAAAAACTCAGTTTGTATCAGGTCTGATCTCCAGTAGTGGTTCACCTCATCAATAAGAGCACTCACCTTAGCTTCTGGAGGCAAAGTTATAGGAGGAGAGACAATCCTTGCTGGAGGGTGCTTTGGCAGCCACTTATCATCTCAAATGAGAATTGACTCCCCATTGCCAATTCTCTAAGATGCACCCAGATCAATAACATATCTTGCCTGCAATAAGCTTTTCCAGGCATAGGATCCTTTGTTTTCATTAACTTTCTTTAACTTTTATCCTGTTTATCCTAAAAAAATGTTGAGATGTTTATATTTTTAATGTGCAATGGTCCAATACTAAATGCCAATAATAAAGTGTAGAAAATATAATAATGGCTAAACACATGAGCAGCCGCTCAAAAAATAATGTGCAAATGGCTAACACAAACCATCTCACATTATCCTTAATTGTACCCAAGCAAACCCATAATCCCAACGGGCTTAGGTCCAATGTACTTTACATGTTGTGCATACATACTACTTGTGCCTCTATATTAAGGTTGTCTCTTGTACCTTATCACACACACAATACTCTATATATATATATATATATATATATATATATATATATATATAAAACTGAAGCCTTTGAAACTCTCACAATTTTCCACATCAGCACAATATTTAAATAAAATTATCATTTTATTTAAATGAAACTCTATCTCTCTAACAAGTCCAACTTAAACTCAAACTCATCATTATCATTTTTTTAACTATATAATGCATGTTTGTGTTGTACGGCAACACAAACATAATGCCTTTTAGGTTTTCTTTCTTTCACACAAAGTCACAAAAACCTCACTGTACGACACCAAGCCACCAACATTTGTATTAAAACTCATTAGTATCTCTGCCTCTCTCTCCTAGGTGAAGGTTGTTTTTCCACTCTCCCTTTTTTATCTTTCTCTTGGTGTTTAAATTTTAGAAATTATTTGTTTAATATTTCTTGGATTTATTTATATATAGATTGCTTTGATTGCCCTATTCACTGAATTTGCTTCCCTTTTTCTCTCCTCTGCATCCTCCTTTTGTAAGTTTATCATATTTTTTAATGAATTATTGGTTTTTTTTTTTTTTTTTTTTTTTTTAAATTTAGGTTTTGAACGATAAAATAGACTTTGCAAAGTCTTACTACTTACTCTCCATAGCCAACAAGAGTTACAGTACATGAGCCATGGGTGCACATGGGGATGTGCCCGGGGATGCTATTCTTTTCCACTATCTTTACGAAGTTATAATATTGCGGTATTCAAGTAGAGCAACTAGTTTCAACAAGTCTCTTTTTTAGTTTTTATATTATTCATAGGTTTTTAGACATATATATTAATTGAGATTTATTTGATTTTAGGTCTTATTCTTTTGTGGACTAATTAATCATGGAATGTTCATTTTATTTAAATAAAATTATTTTTGTTTAGTCCAAACTTAACAATGAGTGAAACTCTATCTCTCTAACAAGTCCAACTTATACTGAAACTCAAATATTGATAATTTATCTCCAAATTTGTGAGATTAATCATGAACACTATAAAAACAAAGCAAACCCTAATATTTTTATGTTATTTTCTTCTCCATTACTTTGTTAAAAAAAAAAAAAATTTATTTTACAGTTTTTCATGTATTTTTTAAAAAGTAATTTTCATACATGAACTACCAAACTCTCTTTAGCCACTTTTTACAAGATAAAAAAGCTTGCAATAATTAAAATTATTCTTTTGAATGTAACCCATCTTTCTCTTATATTTGTCTATTGTTTAGCCATATATATTTTGTTTTGTTTCAATAATTCCTAATTAGTGAACCATCTGATTCTTTAATATTTTTTGATCTTTCAGAAGTTTTAATATCTAAATTTTTGAGTTATTTTTTTACAGTATCTGAAACTATCTAACAAATTTTTTGTATGCTATTGCACATTCAAGTAATAGCTTCTTCATCAAATTGTAAAACAAATTAAAGTTATACAAGAGCAAATCATGCAATGGTGTAGTTTCTTAAATTTTTTATAAAATTTAATTTACCTCACAAATAGGTAGTTTCCCATGCATAGCATGGCTTAGCGACTAGTATATATAATTTCAGTGTCTCTCTCTCACTCTTCTCTTTTATTTTCAACAATAAATATAAAGAATCATACGTATTTATTCATCAATACAAATTTAAATTTGTGAAATTTATTTATTGTTTGATTTCCAAACATAAATTTTACATTCGTCAAACTAATTGTTTAACTAGTTTGAAAGTTTTTAATAGCTTTCAAACCCTTCCAACCAATTTCAAGAACTTTAAGCAATTTTTCAATCTCAGCAGCTTCTTCTTCGTAACGCACCTCAATTTCTTTAAGTTGCGCTATTTTTCCAACGATACTGGGTTTTTTACGATACACTTTGTCACAATTTCTCTTCTTTTCATTCATTTTTTCTTCATGCTCACGAAGCTTCTTCAGCAATTGTTCATGCTCATCACTCAGCCTATTCATTTCATCTAGATAGCTTTGAAGTTCGCTCTTGTAATCGTCTCATATTTTGCCCAGTTCCTGTATGTCTACTACATCCTCATCTAGATATTCCTTTTCTATACCCGCAATCTTTACATTCTTATCTATCCTATCAAGGTGGAAAACTCACTAGTGCATAAAACACTTGTGAATGTTTAGACCCCCAAATACAAATTTTCCAATATAAGCTAATATTCAAACAATGTATGTGCGGAATATGAAATATAAGCAATACCCAAATTAGCAAACTACTCTAAGCCATTAATTAATCACAACCAGCAGAAATTAAAAGCTAGGAGTAAGGGAAAGAGAGATGCAAACACAAGATAACACCGGCACCTATTATCGAAGAGGAAATCGAAGAACGCGACAAAAAACCTCTCTGCCGCCCTCCAAGCGGTAAATGATCCACTAGAAAATCAGTTGGGATACATGAATAGCAATAGACCCTCCAAGCCTAATCTACCCAATGCACGTAAGCCCTCCAAGCTTCTTGCTCCAACAAGGTTACACCGAACCGTGTCTTCTCTAGCTTTCCGGATCCCGTAATTAGCCTATTGCATCAACCAATATGAATTGGTTCTCTCTTGAACTATTTCCCAAACACCAAGAACCTTCTCACTACTCTGAATTTGGTGAGGTAAGACAATAGAAAGGGTGAGAGTAGAGCAACTTGGAGAATCAAATGTATAAGATTGTGGATGAATCAATCTTGTTTTTCTCTAGGGTTCTCTCTCAAAATTCTCTCTGGAAGCTCTCTATATTTCGTGGGTATAAGGGTATTTAGAGTAGGGTATGAGATGGAATGTGAAAGTCATTTTTCAGTAAAACAAGATACACTGGCGAGTCACTTTGCGACTGGGATCAGTCACGAGTTCCAGTCGCTAGTTACCAGACTAGGCTAGTCTGTACTTTTAGTCCTATAGTGATCCAACTGGCCTAACTCTTCATCTTCCTGCATGCTTCACACGTGTGCTTCATTTTGGCAAGTCACCACTCGCGAGTTAGTCACGAGTCCAGTCGCGAGGCACCTTCTTGTTGCACACTCTTAATCAAATCTTTTCACTCTCTTACACACAACCCTTACATTATTTTTACCTAAATAGAGGGTTTCTAAATGCTGAATTACAAGCAAATTTGGCACGAAATAAAGCCAATACATAGTTGAATAAATTCAACTTTACAATCTCCCCCTTTGGCTATTTCGTGACAAAACCCTAAAACATACTATAGACTTAAAAATGTGAGTTAGGAACAGTTGCCAAAACTTACTCACACCTAATTCTAGATCTGGGAAGCTCTTGAACCATACGAACAAGTCTCCTGAAAAAAAATCACAAAATGCACCCATTAAGTTCATTGTAAGTGGAAAAATTAGAATACATATGGAGCAAGCACAATACGATCAAGCAAGTATGAATATGATAATGAAGCATAACTTGACCATACAAGAATAATCACTATAAATAGTGACTACAATGAACATTCACACGGTGAATGAACATCCGGACATGCAAGCAAATAAGCTCAATGCAAAGTATCATTTGCATGTCCAATACTCAACCGATGCAAGAACACTAAAGCAAGAAGCATTAGGTTTAAATTGCATCAAGGATACAAGATCCAACAAGGGTACTAAAGAAAATGCAAGACATTAATTAAAAGTACTAAGCTACATAAGAAAGGGTACATAAAAATATCATAACATAGTCAAGTACACAACATAAGCTTAAAATATGAAATATGTACATAGACTAGTAATAGCAACAAAGAAAAACTAGAAGAGCTTGTTGTTTGATTGCTTTCTCCCCCTTTGATTTAGCTCTCTCTCTCTCTCTCTCTCTCTCTCTCTCTCACTCTCATAGCTTTCCCCTTATCATGAACACCATCTCCCTATTTTTGTCATGGAATAGCTAGTTATCATCTTCTTCTAGCTTCCTTTGGATTTGATCCAATTGAGTTTGGAGAGAGGTAAACTTTTTCTCAAATCGGGTGTGCTAAGAATGCATGATAGTTGTGAGGCCAGACAATTTTGTGCTAATGTCTTGCACAGAAGCCATGATGTTGTCCAACTTCTCATCATAGGAGTGTGAGCTAAAGCTTGTATCACCTTGAGGGGTATTACTCTCTTGCTTGACATTCTTTCGGATATGGCCTTTTATAGCATTGAGAGTGGTAATGTTGATTGGTCTTTGCTTTGATTGAGGAACCTCATCTTCCATTATGGGTACTCCTTTTAGCTTCAATATCTTTGTGATGAGGCAACAAAATGGAAGACAGTTCCTAGAGGCCGTCCTCTCAGCAATTTTGACCAAAATGTGAAGATATGAGAGCATACATCAATTTCTTCATCGGTAATCAAGTCATGAAGAAATAGAGCCCGACCAAGAAATAGAGATTATGAAACATTATTGTTGTGAGCAACTTCAACTCAGGAGATAAAGATGACAGACCAATTAATTTCCCATTTGAAAACACATCCAAATTTTCTCCGAAAGCATCGTGAAAAATTTTAAGATCTGGTTCCATCTCATCATACATCGATGGTTTTGCAAACATTGGTCAGTTAATGTTCAGAAGAGTAGCTTGTATCAAGAAGAGTAGCTTGCTTAACAACCTGTTCAATTACCATAGGGGCATGTTCGAAGTAGCTTGAATACACTTGAAATGCGGTATAGAATCTATATCGGGTGTCATCGAAAAATCCAGCTAAAGATCAAGTTTTCTTTGAGTTCGCACGGAGTGGAAAAGGGGAAAGGTATGCATGAAGCAACTAGCATCATGGTGATGCATCCTAAATGGTTACATCCAAACAAGGCCTCATGGGCATCGGCTGTAACCTCACAACCACAAACCTGCTAAGGGCGTCAAGCGTGGCAAAGCCTAGAACTAGAGAGGCTAACATGGAATATAAAGCATAAGAAGCAAGCAAGCATAGACATGCAAGTAGGGATGATCCAAATCCTTTAATATGGGCCAAGGTGTATGGACGATAACAAAGACCATAGGGTCTAGATTGGGTCTGAACCAATAGGCCAAAGCACAAGAAAGAGAGACAAAAGCGACAAAAGGGCTACAATAGCACATGGCATGACAAACATAGCCTAGGTCTAGGCACACAAACATGGCATGGAGCGCACAAGCACATGGAAGATAGTATAAAGCATGTAGAGAACATAGATCCAAGCACATAGGCATGTGAAAACATAGGTCAAGATAAGTAAGCATAAAAACATACACATCAACATGTACAAGCGTAGCACATAAACATGGAAGAACATGAATCCAAGCATATAAGCATGTGAAGACAAGGATCTAACCATATAGCATGAAAATACACACATAAACATAGATCCAAGTAAGGCATAGCCAACGACATCATACAAGCATGTGAGCATGTAACCCTAACATCAACATAGAACAAAAAGAGGAACAAAACATAGGAAAACATGGCATAAATCATAAAGCATGTAGGAAAGACAAATAGACATGTAAACAAGCATAGAAACATGTAGATCTAGCCAAACAACACATGAGTAAGATAAATCTAAGCACAAACACATGGTATGAGACATGGAAGCATATAGATCTAACATAAAAAACATAGGAAAGAGAAGATCTAAGCATAGAAAGCATGGCATAAAGCATAAAGCATGTAGATCAAGACAAATAACATGCAAACAAGCATGGAAGAACATGGATCTAAGCTAAGAACATGCTAGGAGCAAGATAAAGCAAGAAACATGCTAAGGAAAGCAATAAATCATGTTATTAAGGCAAAAAGAGCAAGATAAATGCTAGAAAAAAGATTTTGAAGGTTAGGGGTGTGGATAGTAGCTAAAAAGCTACATCCACACCCCTAAACCCCAAATCCAAGGTGTAGAACTAAGCAAAAGAAGATTGGGTTTAAGAACAATACCTTGTATTTTTGGTGAAGAAGGGAAAATCAAGAGGCTTTGATGTGTTTTTTTGTTTTGGTTTGTTTGTTTGTTTGTTTGTTTGGAAGAGAGGAAAAATGGTAGAAAGCATCCAGGCAGAGAGCAAAACCCAGAAAAGTGGTCTCTTCTTTGGTCTGAAGGTGCTTGGGGCCTTTTATAGCCCCATCACGCTTTTCGAGGCAATGACCCTTCAAAGGCCTCCATCTTCAAATGGCCTCGGATCGGGTTGATCTTGACACCCCTGGAAAGATCTTGAGTTTATGTTTGTAAAATGGTATGGAACTTGAAAATCCAACTATCGGATCAAAAATAATGGCTCTCGGAAGTTAGTGGTGCATCAATTGGTGCGTTATCTCGATTTTCATGATATCTTGGCTATTCTAACTCCAATTTTGACCCATGAATAGTCGTTAGACTGAGAATTTGATAATCTTCGCAATGGTGTTGGTTTCAACCTGTTCCGACGGCTGGATCAAAATTAGGGTTTTTAGGCCCACCAAGAGTCAACTTCGAGTCAAACTTGGTCAAAATTGCCGAAAATATTCGAGAAGCTCGGGTTTGATGTAAAACCATGAAAAATGTTGTTTTGTGAGGATTTTGACTTTGTTTGACTTTCGGTCAACCCAAGGTTGACTAGGGGCATTTTGGTCATTTTGGCTGAAAGAGGCACTTTTAGTGCTCCGATGTTCGAACAGGTTATGCCACATCATTCTAAATGTTCTCGCGGCCACATGGACAAAAAATAATATTTTTGGATTTTTCAGGGTTTGGCACGCAAATCGAGGGCGTACAAAATACGATATCAACACACACAACACATATGAGTTTCAAGGAATGATACCGACACCGATGGTCTTATGGAGAGATTCGAACTAAGGACCATCGAGAGGTTTGGTGAAGATGTCCGCCTTTTGGTTGTCTGTGTGAATGAATTCAAGACATACGATTTTATCTTCCACCAAATCACGGATGAAGTGATAGCGAATCTCTATGTGCTTGGACTTTAAGTGCTAAATAGGATTCTTGGAAAGATTTATGGCACTAGTGTTGTCGCAGAACACACTCATCATTTCTTGAGGAATCCCATAGTCATGAAGAAGTTTCTTCATCCAAAGAAGTTGAGTACAACAACTACCAACAGCTATATACTCGGCTTTAGCTGTAGATAGAGATACCGAATTATGCTTCTTACTCATTTATGAAACAAGATTGTTTCCTAGATAGAAACATCTTCTCAAAGTGCTCTTTCGGTCATCAACTCTTCCTGTAAAATCTGCATTTGAGCAACCGGCTAGACAATCATTTAAGTCTTTTGAGTACCATAAACCATACTCGGGAGTGCCATTAATATAGCGTATGATTCTCTTCACAGCCATCAAGTGAGACTCCTTAGGAGTTGCTTGATAATGAGCAAATACTCCCACACTAAATGCAATGTCCGGCTTGCTTGCAGTGAGATATAGGAGACTTCTAATGATGCTCCTATACAAAGTTGGACTTACTTCTACCCCCGAAAGAATCAAGACTAAGCTTGGTAGATGAACTCATGGGAGTAGAGGCATGCTTTTTGGAATCTAGTCCAAACTTCTTGACAAGATTTCTTGCATATTTTTCTTGAGAGATGAATATACCATCCTTCCTTTGTTTAACTTGAAGACCCAAGAAAAATGTAAGTTCCCCCACCATACTCATTTCGAATTCCTTTTTCATTTCTTTAGAAAACTCTATAGCACGGGGGTCTATGGTGGTTCCAAACACTATGTCATCAACATACACTTGAGCTACAAGGAGATTGTTCTCATCTTTCTTCACAAACAATGTCCAGTCTGCATACCCTCTTTGAAATCCTTTATCCAAGAGATAATTTGTAAGCCGATCATACCATGCTCTAGGTGCTTGTTTCAATCCAGAGAGTGCCTTCTTCAATCTCAAAACATGATCTGGGAAGTGAGGATCTTGGAAACCTTTGGGATGTTCAACAAAGACTTCTTCATTAAGGAACCCATTGAAAAAGGCACATTTCACATCCATTTGGTAAAGTTTGAAGTCCATAATACATGCAATGGACAAAAGGATGCGAATAGACTCAAGTCTAGCCACAGGGGCAAAGGATTCATCAAAATCTACTCCTTCCACTTAAGTGTAACCTTGAGCCACCAACCGAGACTTATTTCTTATTATCTCACCATCTTCATCGGTCTTATTTCTGAAAATCCACTTGGTGCCGATGACATGAGTCTTTTTGGGCCTTGGAACAAGTTCCCATACGTCATTCCTCACAAATTGATTTAGTTCTTCATGCATTGAATCCACCCAATTCTCATCTTGAAGAGCTTCTTCTACCATTTTTGGCTCAAATTGAGCAAGGTAGCAATGATAAGTCACATGGTTCACAACAAGTGTGCTCCCTTTTCTAAGACGAAGACCTTCATCTAGAGAATCGATAATGTTACTTTCCAGATGATTTTTAACCACTCTAGATGATGGCTTCTTTGAGGATGGACACTTTATCATTCCGGGAGATAGGAGGATGAACTTCCGGAGGGGTGAGAGGGCATGGGGATCTAGACAATGATCTTGTCTCCATTCTAGATTTCATGGGAGTAGATTCTCTTTCCAGTGAACGTTCTTCCACTTCAACACCTTGGGCTTCAATCTCAACGATAGCTTCTTTGGAGCTTGTTCCTTCTCCACTATCGTCATTTGCTACGTTTGTTGTGGCATCATCAATAACCACATTGATGGACTCCATCATCATTTTTGTTCTCTTGTTGAAGACTCTATATGCCTGGCTAGTGGTTGAGTACCTAAGAAAGACAACTTCATCACTCTTTGCATCAAATTTTCCAAGGTTCTCCTGATCATTTAGAATGTAACACGTACTTCCAATGACTCGGAAGTATTTCACTTTTGGCTTCTTCCCATTCCAAATTTCATATGTAGTATTCTTTATTCTCGCTCGGAAGAATATTCTATTGCCAATGTGACATGAGGTGTTCAAGGCTTTCCCCCAAAATTTTTGAGGAATTTGCTTGTTGAGCAGCATCAACCCATCGGGCCTAGAACCACCCCCAAGGAAAAAAAATATTTCGTTTTGAAGAAATGTGGCTATCAGACACTAGGTGTGGGGGAATTGTTGAAGCTTCATGGAGATCTACCACTACTATGGATTTAGGTAGGTCCATTCTGAGGAAGGTTGAGAAGTGTGGAAAGGATCTAGGTAGGTGGAATTATAATTGTTTTGGCAATGTTCGACGAGAGATAGAAAAGAAGAAGAAATTACTGGTTCAAGCCGAGAATAAGGCTAGGAGGTCTAGTAGTAACACTCGAGTTAGGGAACTCCTTTTCGAGATAAATATCTTGTTGGATAGAGAAGCAAGAATGTGGTACTCAATGGTCTCGGGTACAATGGCTTAGCAAAGGTGACAAAAATACTAAATATTTCCTCAGTCGAGCTACACAAAGACAGAAAAAATTTCATTCTTAGGATTAGAGATGAAGCACACCAATGGAAGGACCAAACCGATCATATAGTTTCAGTTTTGCTTGGCTACTATCAGGGGCTTTTTTCCACATCAACCCCGGATTCTTTGAACACTGTCCTAGACCAAATTCCACAGGTAGTGACAGATGACATGAACCAACAAATAACAGGTGAATTTTTTGGGTGGGAAGTGACCAATGCCTTGAAAAACTTTTTTGTTTGGTTGAGGAGAAAAATGAGAGGATTAAAAATTAAGTTTATAAAAATTTACTCTTATGCCCTTATTTTATAATAAGTAAGGAATAATTTAAGAAAATATTTCGTATTATTGTCCGCAAAATAAGCTGGAGCCTCCGTGAGGGTCTATGATCTTCTGGAACTAGAAAAGAAGTCAGGGTCTACATTTTTCAGACCTTATTTCTCTGTTTGTTGGGCTTCAGTTTTAATTGTAAGAAGCATGCATATACTTCATCAATTTTATTTGCTTCTTTTTGTAAGAAAAGCTGTTAAATTTTGGAACAAAACCTATAATCCAATGCAACACCCATCTTAATTAACGTATAACCAAAATCCCGATATACAAAATGGACACAGCCAAATGGGATTCAAGGCTCCCAGTCATAGTTCGTGAAATATCGATAATCAAATACATGTTACACTAATTATAAGAGAATCACACACGACACAACCCATTACATTGTTTTTTTTCTTTTGAATAAGTCAAGAGCAAAGCCAAAAACTTGAAAAACAAAATTTAAAAAATTATTATCAAACAAATATTAAAAGATCAACAAATGGTTAGAATGTAAAAAACCCAGATGGGCTATTGTGTGTGGCTTGAGCCAGAGCTGCCGTGAGGGTCTGCAGGTAAGTACCAGCCTTTGATCTCCATCAGCCAGTAAGCTGGGTCCTCAAGCCACAAAGCTCCAATTTTCCATTGAAGGCCAACCAACAAGAACCGATTTGGCACCATCGCTGCAACTGTTGGTACATAGAGTGACTAGGTGGCCATTAAAATAATAATAATAAATTTTAATTAACATTAAAAACGTCCATGTCAGCATTTTAAATGAAGCTAAAATCGAAACCATCGCCTTTTTAAATTTCTCAATTTTAAAAATAGAAAAAAATATTTAAAAAAATATATGAACTGATTTTCTTTTTCTCTCTGAAATTAAAATAGAAGAAAAATATGAACAAATTTTCTTACACTCTCTCTCTAATCTCAAACTTCCTCCTCCTCTCTGATATCAAACTTCCTCCCTCTCACTCTCCAACATCTCTCTTCACCCTAGCTCGATAGCTCCCACGGCCGATCCCAAAGTTCATCTCCTTCGTTCGCCGCCACCACCATAGCTCTGAAGTTGGTGAGATCCTCGGAGTCAATGGGTTCCACAACTCGGCCTTATAGCTTCACTTCGTGAGGAGGAAGAATGTGTTATAGGCAGTGGGATCGGCAAGGTTCACTGGTGGTGTGTTGGTTTTCTGGTTGTGTATTGTGTGTGGTGTGGGTTTCCAAATAGATCTGAAGGCCCACATTTTCCAAGTAGATCTGAGTTTTGATGTGTTTGGCTTTAAAGAAAGTGCAAGAAAGACATAGAAAAGAAAAGAAAAGAAAAGAAAAGAAAATAAGGATTAATTTTCTAAGAACATGAGAACATAAATATGAACAGTCATGTTCTAGGGAAGAACACAAAAAATATACATGAAAATGTTCATCCAAAAGGAAAAAAAAAAAAAAAAATTTATTTTATTTTAAAAATCATAAGTTTAGAATTTTATTTTAATTGTTTTTCTAACATGGCTTTTTTGATATTTAAAATGCTGAGTGACATTATTTAAATGTTAATTAAAATTTATTATTACTATTTTAATGTCTACGTAGACGCTTTGTACGCAAACAACGCATTTCATTAGCCATTTAGGATATTTTTGTTAGTGTAGGGACAAAAAATAAACGCATTTTTTATTTAAAGACTAAAATCGGTAAAATAAAAAAGTAAGGTCTGGAATGAAAATAAAGACAAAATATAGGGAACAAAAAGCATTTACTGCAAAAAAGAAGCCACAAAATTCTAGCTATACTTTCTCCACTTTCTTCGTCACTTCCTCCTTTCTCTAATCATCTCTCTCTCTCTCTCTCTCTCAAAACGAACCAAACTTGAGCGTCAGACTATTAGAGGGCATCAAAACAAAAGGAACAATGGATGTGAGTGTTGTGCTTGGGATTTTATCATTTTTGGCAAGAGTAGTTCAATTGGGTTCCTCGCAAGAGAAGGTAAAGTTTAAGGATAAGGATAGTAATCTCACATCCACCTTGCACAACAGCATTTTCTTGGCTTCCCTTGAGAGAATAGAGATCTCTCACTCCTTTTTGGTTTCCTCAAGCACTGATCTTCTCCATCCAGCAAGCTCTGATCTTGGTGCCGACTCAGCCCTATATGACAAATTATCAAATAAAAAATTGGATGAGAAAGAGGAGAGAGTCGTAAAGGGCACTATGAGGGAGAGAAAAGGTCCATAAGGCAGAGAGAGATTTGAGGGCCACCACCATGTCAGACCTTCACCTACCTTCAGCCCAGCCTCCCGCCACCATTATATACTACCTGAAACACTACCAGTAGAGGTATTATTAAACAACAAAAAATGATATTAAATATGATTTAGCTTTTGTTATTTTGGGTTGATTGGTTTTGAAGGAGGTTGAGTGATGAAGAAAAGAAGGGCACGATCGAATATATCTGAAACCTATTTTAGCTCAGATTTGACAGCCATTAAAGGTATTCCCTTTCTCTATTTCTCTAGCCTTCATTTTCTTTATTTAACGGTTGGATTTATGACCATGGAAGGCACTCTTTTTCTTTGTATTATTCTTCTCTTTTTTCATTTGGTTAAGTTTTGTTTGGTTGCCCAGGAGTTTTCTTTTGCTTATAAAATAGAATGAGAAAAATTGAGCGTTTATATTTTTTTGTTTGGGTCATATTTCAGCTTTCTTCCATTGGTTGAAGTCCGGTTGGTGGTTGTCGAGAAAACAGAGAAGAGAAAAGGGGATTTTTTTTTAATTTTTTTTTTGGGTTTTTGAAGTTCTTTTTGCAACGTTTGATTTCTTCTTTTCTTTTGTATATAATTTATTTGCTGCATTATATAGTTAATGGTAGTTGTAGTATGTATACAGGCATATAGAGGTTCTGTCAATAATTTTTTTAAATATGTTTGGCCATGGGTTTGCACTTTGCACTAAAGTTATTGTTTGATATGTTACCAAGGAATTATGCTGACCTATGGCATTTTTGGAGATAAGGTCCAATAGCATATATATATATATATATATATATATATATATATATATATATATATTCAAGTATCTTCCAACTCTCTGGCTATTGATCCACACTTGACCCTTTCCTATGCTACTTGTCCAAACTCCAAAGTCAAGAGCTTTTCTTTTTTGATAAGTAAAGTCAAAGGCTTTTCTTCTTCTGGTGCATCAAAATGTGTTTGTAAGGTTTCAAGTGACAGGTAAACTTTTTAAAGATTTTGAATAAACTTTGAGAACACCCCTGTCCCCAATAAATAGCATAAAGAAGGGAAAAAAACCTGTTTAACCCTTCTAGCTGATCAGTGGTTATTGTTTCCCTGCCACAATAGACTTTTGCATCCACTTAACTAATTAGATAGAGTTCTGATAACCTAGCTTCATGGATTTAGATCAACAAATTAAGACTCTAACAGTCCTTATCAATCAATTTCAAATCTTGATCTTTCAACATTTCTTCATTATTGTTGAAATCAAGCAACATCTTGGACATGCAAAAATTCATGAAAAATTACCATGCAATCCATGCCAGTACAAGCAGAGTATTACCAAATGGACAGTTTTAGTATCTATTTCCGTTCCATAGGCAAAAATCCAGACTACATGAAACACATAACAACCAACTCCAGTAACCCTTAAATGGTCTCTTCACTGTTGGCAACTTCCTCAACCAAATGAAAGATGCAAATTCCAATAGCATTCCTTATTCACACAAAAAAGTCATGTTTATCTTAAGCCTACAATGCTCAAGTTGCTTGTAACAGTTATGAAAATCACCATTTCCTCTTATTCCATTGTCTAATTTTTGTTGTTTGTGCATTTAATTCCTAACAATTTTTTTTTTTTTTGAATAATCCTTCATAGGTTGTTGCTGTTGCACTAAAGTTTGAAACAGCCTAGGCACAATTTAATGACATGGCTACTAGGTGATGCCTTAGGCCATGTAATATCTAATATTATCATTTTCATCATTTTCCCATCTAGAGTTGCAAAATTGCCACATCATCAGCAACCAACAATGTCTTAATGCCCGAAAACATACACCCACCCAGAGAGATTGGATAATGAATTGAAACTTTGCCAAGTATAGGAACTGAAAGAAAGAGAATTGGTTTCATTGGGATTAGGCCATATTTTCTTGAGGATCCCCCCCTTCCAAATCTTAGGTACTATGGTGGTTTGCATATCCTTTTTGTCTTACTAAATCTTATTCCTACAAAAACCAATAGTCTAGGAATAATTGAAGGCGATTAGTGTTACCATTCAGCTTGAGTCCATCTATTTGAATGATAATAATAATTTTTGAAGCATTTTCATGAATATAAAAGTGACCATTAGTAGTATTTAACTAATTAGGTAGAAATTTTAATATGCATCTAATTTTTTAAGTAATAATATATACCCATGTGTATTTGTGCTTATTCTTCTTTTCAAACATATTCTTTTGCGCAGCATTATTCAAAAGACCAGATAACACTAACCATAAAACATCTCTATGTTCTTTAACTATGAACTTAAGAACAAAAAAATTCTGATGATAAGCCTAAGAAATTAAATGATGAGAATAAGAAAAAAAAAAAAAAAAATCACAATAGCCAGTTTAGGCAACATGCCGGGAAGTTCTAATTGCACCAAAGGAGCCTAACAATTAACTTTTCAATTGTATTCCACTTTAATTTTGACATTTTAACCTTCCATTATTTTATTGATAATTGCAATTGGGCTAGCCAATTTTTGATCATTGATGTAATTTATGTGAATTGTTGCATTGTCGATCTAGAAGATAACCCAAATGCCCAAAAGTCACTTGGGATAGGACACAAAGAGAAAGCTCATGGTGTTCAAGAAAAAAAGAAGAAATTATTTGGAATTTTTAGTTTAGCTTATTTGGCTTATGACGTTGTCTATAACTATTTTATGTGCTTTATTACATTGTCAAGAACTATTTTATGTGTTTTATGATATTTGAATATTGAAAAGGTAATCTTAAAAATTAGTAGATTCAGACTAGGTTATTAAAATTTATGACTTTTGTTAATGGATTTGTCACATGGACTATGTGCAAGGTTTCAATAAGTTCTCTAATGAGCTTGTGTAATATTTGATAGAGTGTGCATCATCTATTATGGTTTTGGTATACTGAACTTTGATTGAAACAAAAATACTATGGTTAGCACAACAGAGGTTCACTATAATATGCTTGAAAATATTTGATGATAATTGAATTTGTTTTATGAGTGATTATCAAAGCTCATTTTTACTCACCAGATGGTCTACATGTAGTCAACTAATTTTGATCATATCATTTTTCAAAATTTTTGTTTATATTTTTTTACTTACTAATTGTAAGTGAACTTGGTTTAACTTCATGGCAAATGTGTATAATATTTTTCACGATAAAAAAAAAAGTTGAAATCCAAATGAGTCTCAAATGTTTTAAGCAACTAATAACCATTTTTATGTTGTTTTTAGAGGGTTGTTTAGGCTGCCAACAGATTGACAGCCAGAAAATAATAAATAAATAAAATAAAAATAACTATGTTTAATAATCCAAGTTAACATCAATAGGACCACTACAATTGAACATTCCCATGCGTAAGCATGAGTTACATATTAATCTATATATATAATAATAGGTGAAGCTGAGAGAAACTCAAATTAGAATTCCAAATTAGAGTTTCAATTTTGCACCATGTGTCCTAAATTATTATTATTATTATTTTTTATTGGCCTAAATTATTTATTCTTAAAGAGTTTTATTTCTTAATTTTAGAATCAAATGTGGGACCACATTATAAATATTCATCTAAATGAGTTATTAAGTACAAAAATCAAAGAGTCTAGAATAAATGAATCGTAAAAAAGAAAAAGAAAAAAAAAAGTGCTTCACAATAATAAATAAACACGGACAATTTACATTTTATACTTAATAATGTCTTTACAAAATTTTTTAAAGAGTTAACAAAATATAAAAATGACTATCAATAATATTTAAATTATATATATATGAATTATATTATGTAACTTATTGTATATTTTTAAGTGTATCCATGCATATGCATGGGGTTACAAGTTAGTATATATTAATAGCTAAATTTGAGAGAAAATCCAATCAAATTCTAAATCGGAGTCTAATTTTGTGCCACATGTTTCATCTAATTTTAAATTTGTGTGTCAAGTTAATTATTAGGTAAAAAAAATCAAAAAGTCTAATTTTAGTTAAATTCTAAATTGGAGTCTAATTTTTCGTCGCATGTCTCATCTAATTTTTAAATTTATGTGTCAAGTTAATTATTAGGTGCAAAAATCAAAGAGTCTTAATTCAATTAAATTATAAACTGAATTTTAATTGATGTTTAATTTTACACCATGTGTCCCATCTAATTTTTAAATTTTTGTGACAAGTAAATTATTGAGTGAAAAAAGCAAAGAGTATAGATCCAATTAGATTCTAAATTTTTTTTATATATATATATATATATATATATATATATATATATATATATAATATGAGAAACCATTATATATTTCAGAAATTCATGGCTTAAAAAATGTGTGAGTTGCAATTCTTACACCAAGTTTACTTTGAACTTACATATATATATATATATATATAAATGTGTTCGATCATAAATTGTAATATTAAAATAATATTTTTTGCAAATTAATTAATAATATAGTTAGGCGATTTTCTTTTCCAATAAATTCATAAATTAGATGAAAAATTAATTTTTAGAGGGTGTTATTACATTTCTATGTGTACTACAGTACTACTTGACTAATTGTGTTTCTAAAAGGAAACCTTTTAATCTCAAGTTTGTACGGCAAGTATTTTCCATAATAGTTTGGTAAATTAGGGAAGATAATTCCTTTGAATTCGGTCATATGTGTAAGGAAATCAAATTAGCTTTGATTGGTGGGTTAATTGCATGTTTCCTAATTCAAGTTTAATACAGATTTTAGTGTATTAAACCCGGGTCATTTATGCCAAGAGATTTCTTTTTAAGGTGTAAATTCAAATTTGAATTGAAACAAAAAAATATATATGGAAAGCATAAAAGATGTTTGGGTCTTAAATTATGAGATTTGGTCAAGGTGTACAATTGAAAAACGAAATAAGAGGGAAATCTATAATATGATTTATTATTATTATTATTATTATTATTATTATTATTATTATTATTATAAAAGGATAATATCATGTTCCTTGTTTATAATTTCTAGCTAGAACATAACAAAATAATTTTAATGAGATATATACCATGAATAAGAGCAGTCAAGTCACAAGTGCAATCAGGCTTCATCCTAATCTTTTTTGATTGCTTCAGGGTGAGTTTGGTTCAATTTTTTGAAATTGAGCTTTTTTGAAAAAGTGGGGTTTTCAAAAAGTGCGGTATGAAATTAGGCTTTTTGTAAAAGCTGAGTGTTTAGTAAAAGCTGTTAAAAAGTGCTTTTTTAAAAAGCTGAGTGATTGGCTAGCACTTATAAAAGTGACAGTTTGAGAGGTAAATTACCAAAAAGGACAATGTATATATAAAGAGAATTCTTTGTTTTAATTGCCTCTCTTAATGCAAGTTATGGACACAATATTTTCACAAAAATTTCACAACAAAGTCTATATGACAAGTTGTTAATGGTAGAAAAAAAAAATGTCACTAGTAGGTCTAGATGATAACTAATAACAACTTACTATGTAAACTTTATTATGAAATTGTTATAAACATATTCTGTCAATAGTACTGTAGGGGTAAGGGCCCAAAATCCTATATTGGGCTTTGGGCTTCACCCAGGACAATTGACAAGTCCGAGGAGAGGTAAATAGTTGTTAAGGGATCTCTAGTTAATGTCTCATAAGTAGGGAATGAAAGGAAGATGATCCGAGGAGGAATACCTCTTTGGATGCGACGAATGTAGCTCAGGTGTATACTCTATCAATTACAGGGACCCTCCGAAAGGCTCTGGTGATAGGAATGTGCCTCATAAACATACGAGAAAGAAGGGAACACAAAATATCTAAGGAAAAACTGCTACCACCGCATTAAATGCATTGTAGCTACTTTTCTGGCCGCATTTATGTGGAGAAGACCTCTGAACAGTGCTACCTTGACTATCACAACTCACAGAAGGCTGAAATGGGTGTCTGATAGGACGGGCATTCAATTAGGGACTCAGATGATCAACAAGTGTATGATCAAGATGGCTCAAAATGGGCTATATAATGTGAGAGACCCTCCATGAGAATGGGATCGGAAAGTAGGAAGAAAAAATAGTATAGCAATCTGAACCATTCTGATATTCTAGAGTGATCATTATATACAGATTTAACCTCGTCGGACTGAAAGTTTACTGATATTAGCATCCTTTATTTGTGTTTGATCGCCATGCAATTCAATACTAGCCGTTGTCCTACTCATTAGAACCTAGTTCTTTGACCTATTCTCTACAAATTCATTGTATTAGGCTCATTGGACCAAGGCTCCATACATTTTGGGTTTGGGCCTCAAATTGTGACCCTACAAGTACTAATTTAGAGATATAATAAAATGTCACAATATTTTCACAATACTAATTTAAAATTAATATTTGTAAAATAAAATTTCATTAACATCACAGTTATGAAAAAAAAAGTTGTGAAATAATCTGTGTTCCTACTCTCTATATTTTCTTCCACGTTGCTTTACCCAAACCCAAAACCTCTTTTAAACTTTTTTCTTTCACTTTTTTCTCATCCACTCATTCACTTCTTCCTCATCTTCTTATTTTCCTTTTCTTTTACTTTCCTCCACACAAAGCCCCACACACTCCACCACATATTAGTAAAGGACTTCAAGATTTTCAGAACAAGATCTTCAGCCGAGGTTGACTTGTTGTTGTTGTTGTCTCCAGTTGACTTATTAAGCGAAGAACGTGGTTGATTTGCAATATCACGGCCTTGAACAAGCTCTTCTATTGCATTTTTCTTGCTAGTAGGTAAGCTCTCAGGCCAAGTACACTCCATTGTTGTGTGTGTGAGTTTCAGTGTGTTTTGAGACTTTTGTGTTTTGTGTATATGTGACTGTTTTTTGAGCTTTGAGTCCCCTATGTTTGAGCTTTTTTTTTACCAGCCAATGTGAAGCAAAGCAAGAGGGTTTTTTGAGATTAGATATGTAAGACGTAAATTAAAAAAAAAAAAAAAAAAATAGAGAAGAGAAGAAGAAGAAGCAGCATGGAGAGGCTTGTTCTGAAGATGAGACGAGAGGAATCTGTGAGGTGAGCTACAGACCTTGATTTATCAAAGAGAAAAATTGGGTTTTCAATAAAATGTTTGGGCAATTTGGTAATTGAAGACAGTCTCTCAACGGTAATATATGAATGTGTGTTGGCTTTTTTGCAAAAGCTCCAAAGAGCTGTGTTGTGTTAAAGTTCAGTTTCTTCACATTTCAAAATGTTGCGTTTTACAAAACGTAGCTTTTAAAAGTCTCACCAAACGCATAATTTATTTATTTGGTTTCAAAAAGCACTTTTTGCCTCTAGAAAGTGCAACCAAATGGGCACTTAGTTGATTGCAGCAACCTCATTGAGGAGTTGACAACAAAAAAATCGTTTACATTGCCATACAGTACTTGGTATGACTTTAGCCCCCTCCTTTTTTTTTTTTTAAACATATTCGTAAAAAATCAAATAAAATTTTTATAAAAAAAATTGAAGAAAAAATTATATTAATTTCCAGGTTGGGCAAGATCCGAAACCAACCCAAAAGGCCCGAGCTTTGAACCTGAACCCGAATCCGACCCGAACATTCTATGTTAATAATTATAGAATGCATTCTATGTTAATAAGAAAGATGCTAAGTCCACAACATTTTCACAACAAATTATAGGTGGTTAGATGGTTTGCTTTGTTTTTTTTTTTTTTTTATTGAAGTAATCTGTAAAAGAAAAATATAGGGCATGGACAATTGGACATATCCTTGAAATTTTTATTTTTTTAAACCTCTATTTATGAATAGATTTAAGCCCCACCCAAAACAGTATATATATATATATATATATATATATATATAGACAAAATTTAGGTACTGTTTCTTAGGTTCTCATCTTAAAATTCAGTCATATGGCTACTTAACTAAAAAATACACTTCTATCCCATAAGAAAAAATTCACATGGCAAAATTTTAAGAGGGAAACTTGAGAAACAGCATCTAAGTACTGTACCTAAGTATTGTCCTATATATATATATATATATAGAAAAAATAAAACTAGGCATAAAGTAAACCCAAGTTAACCACCGATATATTCCAAAAGTGAGTACAATGGAATATTGGGTTTAAAAATTTATTAAATAGTGTAATATTGTAAAAGAATTATAGTAGAGACCAATTGAACTCTAATACATTCACACTCAATAGGGACTAGAATGATAATGCCTCTTTCTTTCTTTTTTTCCTTAATACTGTAGATAGTGAATTAAATTGATCATTCATAATATATAAATATAGTATGCGCTTCTAAAATAACCATGGTAAATTTGAAGTATCTTAACATTGACATCTTTACAACTGCGACAATCATACTTCTCTAGTCTTCCCAAGTGCAATTCCGAGATAAATATCGAGAACTACTTTGCAGTAGACATAACCATAATTTCTGCTTCTACAATCAAGGTGTCTTCAACAAGAAACCCCTTGGATCCATCTTGAAGATCTTTTCGAAGCAAAAGTTGTGAAAAACCCCAGTCGTTAAATGCGGCAGAGAACCAGTATTTAGCTGTAAGAAATTTGTTAAAAAAAGCTTAAACTAGAGGAAAGCAAATAAAAGAGAACAAAAGGCATAAATAGTGCACACGCAGTGACCACCCCCACAACACCCCCCCCCCCCCCAAAACAGAGAAAGAAGAAGAAGAAAAAAAATGTAAAAATAAATCATTTACTTGTTTGTTCTGCATGATTATTGTTGATTTGGTCCTTTATCCGCAACTTGAATTCTGCAAAAATTTTGAGGTCTGGTGTAACACAATCTACTGAGTAGAGGAAGACGGAAATGGCTTTGTTTGCTCCCTCATGAATTCCTTTGGGATAAACCAGTAATTTCCTAGATTCAATCAAAAGAGTTAGAAATAATATTTGATAAATTTAGCAGCAGTAGCTTTCGTTTTTATGACAATAAAAGTGCGGTAAGTTTTTAGGCAATTCAACTGGTAAAATCTTTTATCGTCGAATAAGAGATTAAGAGTTCAAACCCGCCTACACCAAATTGGTGTCATGGTCTAATGATTAAGAGTAATTATCGTAAATGAATACTATGGTATAAAAAAATAAAAACAATACCATTTTAAATCTCCAACAACATATATGCGAGAATAAATGGGTAATTTATCTTGTTGTGTCGAAAAGTTTTCAATCTTCCAAGTCATAATTCGGTTAGATGGTTCTTTTATCATGGACAGAGAGTCTCGTTTGGCACTACGTTCATGAACAAAAACCTCAGTACCAAATACGCAACAATCCTTGACAAGGTATCCATTAGAAAGAAAGTTGAAAGAATCAAGAGGGAGAAATTTGTCAAAGCCCCATTCCATCTTAATGTCATGGAATCTTCTAATTGTCCCTTCAGCATCTACAAGATATATAGCAAACGATAAGTCTATTAATAAACAAAACAAATTTCCTAACAATTTTCCCAATTGTTGTGGTGTCATTTTGTGATTGATGTACAATAAATGTGATGTCAATGATGGTACATGTGTAAGTGATGTTACACTAACCACAATTTATCACTTCAACAAATTATGAAGGGAAATATTAACGAATACCCTAAGGGGATTAGTTTAGGAACTATTTTTAAAATCATTTTATGGCAAAATGATGAAGCAATTAACTTTTTCTGAAAACATTTTATATTTCTTATTAAAGTGGTGTTAAAAAACTTTCTAAATATAGTTTATTAACAATTGCCCTTAGAATACTCGTTAACATGACACAATTATGAAAATGGTTATAAACCTTATTATAACTGTAAAATTATTTATAGGCTTTTGTTAACGGGTGTATTTGTGCATAGGTTAAGGAGAGAATTAATGGCCCCCATTGCATTGGAAAGCAACAAAATCAAATATACAAATACTTCTTTAACTAACTAATGCGTGTGGCTCCCCAAAAACAATTGATCGATTATAATAAAAAAAACTTATAATACCCTGAGGGCTGAAGAACTCATTAACATGACCCTTGTTTATCTTGAAAATAAAATTATAAAAATAGTAATATTGTACATGAGCAAGGTATGTATATACATAAATCATGAACGACCAAACCTTGAACGGTCAAGAACTTGTCCCGTATCTGATCAAATACGAACAATTTGAAGGTGGCATAAACCTCCCAACCAAGAGAATACTTTTCTGTATCAACTATTGACAAATAAAGGGAGATGTGATCATTCCCATTCATTTTCTTGTTTCCTTTTGGATAGAGAGACAACCTCCTGCAAAAGAAGATTGAGTAGACGATGATGAGGCAAACATTTGTGTTTTAAATTTTTAATTGAACAAAAAATATTGAGAGTAAAGCATTAGAGTCCACCATTTGTGCCCCCCAGCTTCAAAAACACCAGACTCATATTTTTCCACCCCAGTCTCGCACAATAAAGAGTATGATTGTATTTTAAGTAAGAAATGAGTTGGACGAAAATGTCTTGCTGTTCTTGTGATTGCTGCAAAACATTAGGAATATTTAGATACAATCTAGAAAATATTGGGCGACAAAGTATCAAAAGAAAAAATTTTATATATACATGTGAAAAAGAAAGATTGAATGTTTAGTACTTTAGAATTATTAACAAAATATAACAAAAATAGTGAGTTCTAGTTAGTTTAACTGGTAAAATCTTTTATTGTATCAGCCATAGGTTGAAGTTGACAATACTTTTTAAAGAGGTTGACATCTATATTATGATAGAAACATTTTATTTCAGGTATTTATTAACCTTTTTTTTTTCTATTGCACGGAGGGATGCCATACGTGTGGGTTATTTGCCATTAAATTTTTATCTCTCTTTCTGAATTAACTTAATTTTTGAGAGGGGGCTAAGTGTAACTTTTGGAAATCTATAATTTTTCAGAAATTGTTCGTATTATTGTGTCATACTTGTATCCGTACCCGTGTCCATGTCTTTGTTCATGCTTCCTAGTAATTAAGATTGTTACAAATTAAAGGTAATAGTTTCTTTTGTTTCAAATTAAATTCTGGACTTTAAATTTATATCAATTTGATTTTTGGGTTGATTTGGGGTTTAAATTGATACAATTTTAAAAGTATAGGATTTGCATTGTATCTAATGAAATTAGTGTTTAATTTCTAACAATCTTAAACTTCCAAGTCCAAAAGTTTTAAAATTATAAGGTTTAATTTGAAATCACCCCTAAAAAATAGGATATAATTAAAATGTAATTTGTCTAGAATTCTATTTCAAATAATTGTTTTCAAAAGGAAGTTTCGATTAAAAAAAATATTATGTTAAAGTATAGCTGTGATGAGGCTTCCCTTAAAAAACAAAATGTTTATGTTAATGTATTAAAAAACAAAATGTTTATGTTAATGTATAAGTGTATAACTGAGGTTTGGTACTAGATGAATATATTCTTTCATTGTGATATCTGCTGCAAAAGATTCAAGAAATAAGAGTTATATATTCTATTTGATTATTCTCTTAGAAGAGGAGTTAGGAAATTCCACAAAAAAAAAAAAAAAACCCTACAAACTATGCATTTGTTTCATGGGTTTGGGGTGAGTTTTGGAATTTTTGACTTTTTTTCTTACCTTCGGACCTATGCTGTCGAAAGTTCCAAGCTGAAGTAGGCTAGAAAAGGAAAAAGTTTTAGTTGGAGGTAAACCCTTTAAACTTTTCTTATATATTTTTATTGAATGTGAATTTTGAAAATCTAACTGTTGGATTACATATTTTTATTATGTCCTTCATACTTATAAAATTTCAAGAAAATCAAAAATCATTAATTTCGTCGACAATCAAATGCTTAAATTTCAAGTTTTTGTGGTATAAAATTATGCATAAAAAATTAAATTCGATTTGAACAAAATTTGATATGCATACTAAAAACATAAAAAAAATGCAATCTAAAAGTTAGATTTTTAAAATTCACATTGAATAAAAAAAAAAAAAAAAAAAAATATATATATATATATATATATATATATATATATATATATAAAAGAGGAGTTTGAAAGGTTTTTTTCAAACAAGTTGAATGTCCGCTAGAAAGTAAAGGATATTAGAATACATATATCTATATTTATGAACATTGAAATAAAATAATTAAATAAGATACAAAATATCAGTGTCAAAGAACCTTCAAGAGCCAAGAGCCTAGAGGGAAAAAAGAACATACCGAATTCGTCGCTAGACTTGGATCCCATGACTTCAGATTTTGGTTTGTCGAAATCCTCTTTATTCAAAACCATTGGTAGTGTGCGTTATTTATAGAGGGGCATCAATATGCCAAAGCACTTTACACACGTAACCGTACGTGTGATTGTTTGGAAGGAAAGAATAGAGAAGGGATCAAGATGCAGGAAAATGAAAGAAAGAAAGGATTTATGCTTATTTTGATGGGAGAGAAGAGGAGAATCTGAGGATTGGATTTTCTTTAAGGATACGTAAAAGAAACTATGATAAAACTTAGTATAGTCCTTGTTAGGATAATTACTGTTCGTTAATTATCGTGTCAAATTTTTAATTGTAAATTTCCATGTATTCAAAATTCCTTTCGATTGTAATTACACTGAGTCAAAAAGGATCAAGTTAGATAAAGAGTACAACCTGCAAACAGCGGGAATTTTGCTATCAGGCGAGCTTAATAGACTTTTAAATTTTGTTATCACAGAACCTTCTGATGGTGTTAAAAAGCAAGCTCTCTAAATAGAATGGGAATAGAATGGGATTCTTCTTCTTATTGAATTGAAAGAAAAATGAGAGAGTACAAAAATAAATATCTCCCACTCTGCTATACATACACCAACGTAGAGCAAGGCAAAAGAGGAAACAGAAATGGCGCCAAAAATTCTAACTAACTACTATCACAAATAAACCCAAACCAATTACATCAGGATACGTGGTCAAACTCTTTAACTATTTCTAGTATTAGCTTCTGCACGTGTTGATCTTGTGACTTCGTTAAGTTTAACTCTGCCGTTTGCCCATTATCATTAAACAACATTGCCGTTTCTTCTTTATTTCCTTTCCTTTTCTTCAAAGCATCACGATTTGATCTCTCAACACTCCCCCTCAAGTCCTGAACCTCAGGCTCTGAGACTTGCAATGATAAACAAGAACTTGAGGGCTTCAAAGGCTTTGGAACGAAAATATCTATTAAACCCAATTTCCCTACTAATCTTGTAAAAGCTGGAACTCCCAAAGCTTTGGTGAAAATATCTGCAACTTGTGAATTGCTGGCAACATGAAAGGTCTTGATAGCACCCTCTAAAATTTTATCTTTCACTAGATGGCAATCCACTTCAACGTGCTTAGTTCTTTGTGAAAGACAGGGTTTGCTGCAATCTGTAGAGCAGCCTGGTTATCACAAAAGGGCATAGTAGTTTTAGGATGATCAATCTTCAAATCTTTGATCAATTGCAGTACCCAAGTTATTTCACATGCCACAGTAGCCATGGCCCTGTATTTTGCCTCAGATGATGATCTAGACACTACTTCTTGCTTATTTGATCTACATGACACCAAAGAATAACCCAAAAACACACTATAATTTGTCAATGATCTTCTTGTTAGTGTATTTAGACCCCTAAAAACTTAGATTGTTTAACTTAATTAATTAACCAAGTTGTTACTTAGATTTATTATGCAGATTTAGGTTAAATACAAACAATTATATCGCATATAGAGGAATAATAAAGAAAACATGTGATATGATAACCTAAGAAAACCAATGAAACCGTTCAGTTTTAAGATAAAAAAACATGGAGAGAATTTAATCTAAACAATCCTCAAGGCAACAAATTCACTATATAAAAAGGAAGTTTTACTGTAGATTTTTCCCTAAATCTAAAACTACCTCTTGTAATACTTACTTATATGACCACACGCAACTCCGAATTTACGGACTCTTCTATCTAAATTTGTTGAGCACAAACACCCACATTTGTAATTTTGAGATCTCACTCAAAACTTTAGATCATCATCAATAGTTGATCTTATAGCAGCAACTTTAGATCTACCGGTTCTAATGATATGAGAATGATTTCTGGTAGTGCCTTTTAGTGGAAAAGGCACAGCACCTTTTCAATCTCAAAAGAGAAGCTTCCAAGTCTCTTCAAAACGTGCCTTAAAGTTTCCTCTAAATACTTAGTGAAATAGATTTGAAACTCTAATCACTTAATGGGCTTAATAGGTTGATGGGCCGAAATTAAAATCTGCGAAAACTCAGTTTGATCGATCGAACTGTCTTCTCGATTAGTCAAGCCTGGCAAGTTTTGTTTTCTTGAACCTGCAACTTGTATGTTCTTGAAACTTGACTTGTATCAACTTGAGCATTGTCTAATATATTCTATAAATTCTAAGATCTATATCTGGACAAATTTGTGTTCATGATTTGCCAATTGTTCTAAACTTTTAGAATCTAACAATCTTCCCCTTTGGCAATCTATGACAAAACTTACATACATAATGAAATGCTTAAATACAAGAACAACCCAATTACAATAAAATGCCCAAATACATCACAAATTTCAATCTAAGACTTCAAACCTAAAAGTTGCTAGACGAGGCAAAAGATCTTGATTGAAATGTATCTGTCTTTCCTGAAACACTCAAAACAGCACATCAACGCATATGTGGAAATAAAGACAGATAAATAACAAATATGCAATAGAAGTCAAGAGAAAATAGAGAATTAAGGAAACACAAAAGAATTAAACTCTATAGAAAATAAAGGCAACTTCCCCTATGAAGAGCAATAACTCTCCTTATGAACAACACAGGTTTTAAAACCAGCTTTCTCCCCCTATAAAAATAGGAAAAACAAAACAAGTTTTGGGAAAAATAGCTTTGGGAAAAATGTAGGAGGTGGGGAAAAATAAATAAGCACAAACCAAACTTTAAAAAACAAAAAAAAGTAAGGATGCACATAAATACAAATATTCTCTCTTTCAATATATGCAATCTTGACACTATGTGATCCATAAATAGATGCATGCAAACACTTAAGGCACAATCAATTAAGATTATACAAAATACAATATAGATCTCAATGATATAAAAATTCCACATGCAATGTGTTTTCATGTATCAAGGTAATTTGAATTCAAATCATCCTCAAAAGTAGAGAAAATATTTGCACATTCATTATCCACCATAACTTTCAAAAACATATTTCTAATTTTTAGCAGTTCACACATTAAGAAAAATAGCATATACTAAAATGTACAGAACTCAAAACTTAATCAATTAATTTTTAAATCAAGTTGAGTACCCAATTTAGCAAAGTGCATGCGTGTTGCTTATGAAACCAATCTGTGAGAGATATGACTGCAAAAATGCAAGATAGATAAAGGAAACAATGTAATGCATGTCCTAATCTATATGTGCAATGCATGTGAATCCTATCACAAACGATGCATGAAAACACTGATCGGTCAAGAAACTAAAAACTGAAAATTTTCCAATTTTGATCGGTCGAACATCGATCAAGCATCGATTGAGTTAGGCAAAGAGTTTTGAACACAAAAGCTCATAGTTTCGATCAGTCGAGGGAAAACTTCGATCGGTCAAAGCAGTGAAAAATTTTAAAACTTAAAAAGTAGTTTTAAGATGCAATGTATATGAACATGATCCAGAAAAGTTTTAAAAACATGATACCACTCAGATGCAAATATCAAAACCAATCAAGAAGTTAAAATCACAAAATTTAAACTTCTAAAACGTGAAAATTTCATTTTTATTCAAAATTCCTGACTAAAACAAAAATTTGCATTTACATATATCAATTCATATGCAATTAAAGATAGCCAGATTAGACAACATACACAATCTTATATACAGTATTTAGCATCGATTTGCATGTAGTGTGTGCAACTAGTAAGTGTACAAAGTACAGAAAAGGTGAATTGTAGATAGTAATCAAACAAATTTTTTACATCATCAATCACATTGGTTTGAAAGTGACTATAACCTAAAGATTTACATCATATAACTCCCACATCTTCCAGAAAACAAGCTTGCAATCATGTAAAAGCACTTTGATTTTTTTTGCTTTTTCCTTCTTTGATTTCTTTTTTCTTTTTTTTTTCTTTCTTTCTTTTTTTAGCACAATCAAAAATATCATGCATGGGCATATAGGAGGTAGAAAAGAAAATAACATGAATTCAATTTTATTTTTTTTTTAAAAATAACACCTCGTTTTATCTTGTTGTACAAGTGTTACACCTTACCGAGCATAGCTTTTATGATTTATGCACAGGTGTTCATGATTGGCGAGTAACAGTGGTGAGATGATTACTTATGTCTTTCTCCTAGGATTTTCTAGTCCTTACAATCAAAGAGTGTGACATCAAAATCAAGATCGTTTGTTTAAAGACTATAAACAACTCACACAATTAAGTACTAAATAGCACAAACTAGCAAAGTGCAAAAAGTAGCTCATCAAATCTAAGCAAGGTACACAGTCATGAATGCAAATTTCATTGGCCAAACTTAATCACACACTAAGTGATGTGCATACAAAAAAATAATTTTTGGATTTTCAAATTTTTATTTTGACCACAACCAAAAAGTACACCGATGCTAAATAAATAAAATGCAAAAGCAATTCTTGACAACATGTAAGGCAAAAACAATGCTCAACTAAGCCATAAAGGATACACATATAAGAAATATCAATTTCTTAATTAACCTATGATTACATGTACAAACTAGTACATAATCATACAAAATTAGAGATATCTCATGCACTTAGTTAAGGAACACACACTTTCTATGTTTTTCCACAATGTCAAGCATGTTCTAAGTCAAGAGAGGGATATTATAATTCTTGTAATCCTCAAGAAAAATAAAACAAAACACAGAATAAAATATTTTTGTCTTTTTGAAAATTTTCAATGTTTTTGGATTTTGTTTTTGAATAAAAAAATAACCTAAGAAATAAAACAACCAAAAACTGAAAGAAAACATGTCCACAAATAATTGAAAGGATTAAATCAGGGACAAGTAAACAACACTCATCTTAGAAAATCTTTTCTCCACCATACAGCACGCGTCTTTGGCTTTGTAGGTGAAAAACCTTGTGAAACAAAGTGTATTTGAGGTATTGCACACTTTTTCTGAGAGAGACCTAAATCCTACAATTTCCTTTCACAAGCCAACAAGCTTAAATTTTGCAAAAGTATATGAAACAATTTATCTAGACTTGTAGTAGGAGATATATCATCATAGATTGTTTGTTTGTTTAGACCCCTGAAAACACAAATTGTTTAAATTTCAATTTATGATAGTAAGGATGAATGTGACCATAGATACCACAAAAGTGACAAATATGAACAAATTTAGGAACATCAGTATTCCTAGAGAGGTTTCTGGTCATAGGCTTTGGTTTTTGCCTCAACAAACAAAAATTTGGTCTAGTGTGACCAACAACACCACAAAGGTGACAGGTAGGCACAAAAACATATTTCTTTTGCAATTTAGTAGTAGGTTTAGACATAGGTTTAAAAACTTTAGCATCTATATCAAAACTTTTACCTTTGTCTAACCTAGCAAAATAAGCCTTTCGTTTCTGATTCCTCTTAAAAGGAGGAATATAAATTTTGCCATCTTTAGGCTTAAGAGGAATAGAAATAGATCTATTATCACCAGCAAGTTTGGTATTAGACAAATTTTCAAGTTTGGTATTATACACCAACGTAGAGCAAGGCAAAAGAGGAAAAAGAAATGGTGCCAAAAATTCTAACTAACTACCATCACTAATAAACTGGAACTAATTACATCAGGACATGTGGTCAAACTCTGTAACTATTTTTGGTATTAGCTTCTACACGTGCTGACCTGGTGACTTCATTAAGCTTAACTCTGTCATTTGCCCAGCATCATTAAACGACATTGCTGTTTCTTCTTTATTTCCTTTCATTTTCTTCAAAGCATCACAATTTGATCTTTTAATAGACGAAAACTCAATTGAGCAAGTTGTTAGCTTAGATAAAATATTTTGTTTTTACTAAGCTATTCTTATATCCAATCAAGCCTCTTTAGTGACTCATATTATTGGGTTATAGATTGACCTCGATTAATTAATTCAATTGCTCAAGTTGATTAATTAAGTTAAATTACATGTAAATCATGGAGGCATCAACAAATCACCAAATAAACTACGTGCAACAGAAATTAAATTGACACTGTGATTTGTTGACGAATGGGGAAAATATCTTGTAAGGCAAAAATCCCACCAGGTAAATTTCATGTCACCACTCCAGGCCCAAAAATCCACTAATCAAGAACGTGTAGTTACAAGTATAAGAAATCTTACCACTATCCTAGACTATCCCAAAATAACAACCTACAGTTGAACTTTTACTTCAATCTCTAATTGGACTTGATCTTGTAGGGACTTTTACTTCTATTGCACGGTTCCCAATACGTTACTAACTCTGTACAACTAATTAATTGTTGTTGGATGCAAAGTTCTTTACTCCAAAGCACATTGAAGATTTAAAAGAATTTGGTTACAAAACCCTAAAGCACACAAAAATGCAATAGCTTCTCACAGAGTGTGTGAGTTCTCTGATTAAGTCTCTATGTCTTTGATGACTTTAAAATAAAACTTTTATATGATTTAGAGGTTTAGTGAAAGAAACACTAGCAATTCAAGTCATCGTGGGCCGAAATTCAGATCTAAGAATTATGAAATTGTCGAGCTCGATAGATTGAAAGGTGTCGATCTTGTGTCGAGAATCCTTCATTAAGCCTCGATAGATACTAGTGTCAAGACTAGTGTCGAGCTTCACTGAATCAGCTTTTCTTCACTTGTTTCTTGGTTCAATCTTCATGTCTTCAATGATACCACTTGTAAAGTAAACTTCACATACCTATTGATACATTAAACCTAACTTAGATCTAGCAAATTACAAGTAAAGTGCACTTTGTTAAAGGATAAGTCAATACATAGAAAGTATGACCCTAACACATATTCATGATGTGTCTATAGGGCTCTAAATGCCATGGTTCATTTTAAGCATACGCGCAAATAATTTTTTTTTTAAAGAAAAAAAATGCTAAGATATGGTGGGCCTATTTTGCAAATGGGGCATGAATTTTAAATATGTAAATCATGTAGTGATTCACCTAAGTTTCAAGTACACATTTTATTCAAAACCCTCTTTTGAAAGAAATTGAGCTTGAGGCATTGATGGTACACAAGGTGATGAGAATAGCCCATGAGTCAAAACGTAAGGGAGAAGAGTTAACTAAGATCTCGGATCTAAAAATTAAAAATAAATGGGGCACATATTCATTCAAGCTATCATTCTCTAAGACAATAACACCTCAAGTCTTATAAGCACATCTCTCGTCATTTTAGAGTTCACTCGTTAAACGAGGGAGGTACCGGGAGCGAATGGAAGGATGGTTACTGTAAAATAGCCACGAATGAGAGGTTTGCTCAAATAGTTAGAGGAATATAAGTTCTAATACCATTTGTTGGGTCCCAACCTAGTATTGTGTGAATTAAGAAAATCAACTAAAACTTTTAGTAAAACCTCTTGCTTTTCTTTGCGTTCAACACACAATTGTTATTCTCAGTTTCTCACTATGCTCACACTATAGCAACACCTTTTCTTTTCTTTTTCTTTTTTTTTTTTCAATTTGCAACATTAATCAAAACCCTACAAATTTTCCTTGATTTCCACACTAATGGTCTGTTTGGATTTAGGGGGAGAGAGGAGGAGTAGAGTAGATTTAGTACAAAATTAGTTTATTTTTACTCAACTCAACTCTACTCCCCTCTACTCCCCCTCCTTCCCCCTTTTATCCAAATAGGTCATAAGAGTCCAGTTGGTTGAGGGATGGAAAAGTGGGAGGATATAAGAGATTTTAGTTTCTCTTATTTGAGTTTGGTTAGGAGGTGGAAAAGTGGAGTGATGAAAACTAGTTTATTTGCTTGAGGAGAAAAGTGAGAGAATGGAAGATGTAGTTTACATAAATTTACTTTTTATATGCTTACTAAATAATATATATGAAATAATTTATTTATACTTATTAAATATTACTTATTATCAATTAAAATTAATAAAATGACATCTTAAAAAAATTAACACATTACACATTATTTTATTTTATTTCTTTGTAATTAAATTTATTATATTTTGTTAAATAAAAATTAAATGGAATCGTCCAATAAATGCTTCCATGTTGGGGGAAAAATCATGGACCTTTGCTAATTGAAAAGGAATAGCACAAAACATGAATATACAAGCAGTGAATGTTATTGTATGATGATAGAAATGCAACGTTAAAAAAATAATAATAATAAAATAAAAAAAAAAACCAGCAAAAGACGATAAGGACAGAAGAAAACAAAACAAATCAAAGGACAGATGTAGCAGTTGAAGTGTTGAACATTGTAAGTGAGGATAAAAATATAATTGTAAAGACTGAAGCAAAAGAGACCAAAATTTCTCAAGTTTTCTCTTCAAATGGGAAAATTGATTTTTGGAGCTCTTGACCCCACCAAAATCTCACCTCTTTTCCCTCTCAACCAAACGACCAAATATACCATTTTCTCTCCCCTATTTTCCATCCCTCCAATAATCACTCCAACCAAATTCAACTTAAGTCACAATTGGATTTTGAGACAATTTCCTAACACTTAGGTCATATGGATTTTAAAAGTGCTATGATGGTTGAATTGGATAATTAATTTAGATGAGGCCGAAGTCATAACCTTAAATCTTAAATTCTATAGGGATAGGGGTAGTGATTTGAAACTCTAAGGGCTAGGTAATTGCTTCCCTAACTTAGCAAATCCCTCCTCCTGGTACAGTAACACAAGTTGAAGCAATGGCAGCAAGAAGAGCTGTTAAGTTCGCTTTAGAAGTGGGTATCAGAGAAGCAATTGTTAAGGGTGACTCATATATTTTTTTAAAGAGAAGCTCTAAACCATCATTTACTTTGCATGGGCATTTAATTCACGATGTAAAACTTCAAGTTTCTCATTTTTCTTATATTAATTTTTCCCATGTTCACCGTCAAGAGAACACAAGAGCACATTCTCTTGTAAGAAGAACAATCACATTGCCCAATTTACTTGTTTGGGTGGAAGATGTGCCACTAGATATTCTTCATATTGTTTAGACCGATTTGGCCTCTTTGATTTAATGAAATTGATGTATTTCTTCTTTAAAAAAACTGGGGACTTGGTATGGAAAGTAATCCTTCCATGTGGTACTAAAAACCCTTATTTTGAAAAATGATCTCCTAATTTGGAAGGACCATACTTGATTTCTAAAGTATCTAATGGAAATGCCTACAAGTTGATGTATATCAATAGGAATTAACATCTTAAATCGATAAATAGAGTATATTTGAAACATTACAAGCCAAGTATGAATAAAATGGATCCACAACATAAGAGATCCTTGGTAGTAAAACTTATTATACAAGCCAACTAATATTTTAAGAATAATAGTAGTAGAGGTCTTTCAATAGTAATTAAGAAAATAGTTATAAGAGTGATAAGCTGAAAACAAAGCGTGAAAAGTTAATTATAAAATGCATTAATCAGACCACTCCAATCAAGTGAAGGTTCTTGACGAAGTTTGTCAATTTCTTGGCTTTCTTTTTGTAAAAGCTCTTCATTCTCTTGGAAACCACTGATCTCTGTGTCAATGCTACTTTTTTGTTTAGAATACACATTTTGGAAAGAGGGCATGTCCTTTATCATCTGCATTTCATAATCTAGAAGTTTCTTCTTCAGTTCTTTATGTTCGGAAACCATCTTTCGCATCTCATCTCGTTTGGGTTGAAATTCACTCCTGTAAGTGTCTAGAGTTCCAACATGTACACTTCGTTTTTTTTCAAGTTCAGCTCTCTTTTTCTCTCTTTCAACTGCAGTGCTTAAACGATTAACTTCCCTATCGATCTCACTATTGAATTTCTTTAAACGGTCACACTTGTCCTGTCCAAGGATACCGGTTTTGTCAACCAAGAGTGCAGCAGCATTTCTGAACTTGGATAAGAAATCCTCATTCAAAAGAACAACATCAACCGACATATTGAAGAAACGTTTAATCTCTGCAAGGGACTCTGTTGTGGCATTAGAAGTGGAAGAGGCAGACTTGAATACTTCTTCCATTCCTTCAAGAGATTTAGAGATGTTCTCTAAGAGCTTATAAAAATCCTTAACATTGTCTGCAAAAGTGTAAGAAGATCAAAGCATGAAATTCAATATACAGGGGACAACAGAAAGATCAATGAAAGATAATTCACCAAACATCCCCTAACTACCTCAGAAAAGAAGGCATAAAGCCTAAACTACCTCGGACATGGCTGTAACTTCATTAGTAAATGCCATATAAGTAAATAACTCTTCCACCAAGAATAGAATTACAAAAAAGAGCTTTAGTTTGGGAATTGCTTATTTACGGTAGTTTATTTGTGCATAGTTTATTATTTTGGTAACATTTATGTTAAATGTGTTACAAAAAACTTAAAGTTGAAGTAGTTTATTAAAAAAAAAAAACTAAAAGCTAGAATATTTGGGAGAAAAAAGAGAGTCAAAAAGTAAAAAACTAATTTTTTTTCAACAATTCCCAAACGAATACTGGTATGAAGTAATCCAATAAGAACTAAGTCAAACTATCATAAATATAGTTAAATGTTAAAATTTATCACCAAACAACTTAAGTTTTTATTTATTAGGCTGGTAACCACGGCAAGGACATAAATCTCCACCCTGGAGCTCTTGAGACTTGGGATACGTTTGGTATACTGAATATAAATTACATTAGGAATAGTAATCTTTATTACTAGGAATAGAAGACATTGTAATGGAATAACTATTACTATTCATAAGTTTGGTTGTTACATATAGAAAGCTTGTAAAAGATGATGTATAAGGAAATTTTATATTTTTGGAAATATATTAATTTTAAAACCTATTATATATACTAAGGAATAGCTATTATATCCATTTTAAAGAGGAATAGTTATTCTTCAATTTAAAGAATAGTCATTCCAATGTAATAATTAATCCATGTAATAAAGATGCAACCAAATGACCGAATTGCTATTACACATGAATAACTATTCCATTACAGGAGCTATTACAGCATACCAAACGTACCCTTGGTATATAAAATTAACTCTCGTGTTTAAAGGATACTTCCCCAAATACAATGAGCTGAATCATCTAAGGCTGTTGCCGTTGGAGTGAGAGTCCTAAATTCAATTGTACTATATTTATTCTCTATAAAAGGGAGGAAAGATGGTTCCAACCATTTTCTAAATGATCAGAAAAGAATTCGAAGTACTTTAGATAAGATGGGAATTGGGATTCTGCCTCCAGGATATCAAGCTTTCATCCACATATGAGTGCAAGTATATGACTCTATGTCTTTGTAATTCTTGGTCACCCGGGCCAACGAATGAAAATAGGCAAAACACATAGTTGTATTAATTAAAGGAAAAACTTTAAGATCACAACCATTTCGCACTTATTTTTACAACTATCTAGCGTGGATGAGTGTCAGTAGTTAAAATAAATAAATAAATAAAAATTGGTGGGTTCATGTAAAATTGACAAACAACTAGTCACAGATTGTTATATAGAATGCCATATAGGATAGTTGTAAACATGGGTGTAAAATTAGTCGTCGACCTCTTATTAATGAGTCAGGTTGGGTACATGTGGTGGAGGTTTCTGGAAGCTTGGGGAGGTGGATTTTTCTGTTGAAATAAAATTACAAAAAGAAACTTACAGAGAGAGAGAGAGATATTTATAAAATTTCTTGTATTTTTTAAATTAAAAAATTGTAAATAAAATTTCTTGTATAAAAAATTGGGAAAAAAAGAAGTCAAAACTACCTATTTTAATGCAAAATAGAGCTGGACAGAAGGATAAACGTTAGTAACAATTGTGAACTAGGGACTAAAGTTACAAAAACAAAACTTACGAGCCAAATTTGACAACTCAACAAACTGAAAAGATATAATTTGTAATTTTGTCAAATGTTTATGTTCTTGTACGGCTGTGGCAAGCCTTCCATTAATTTCCTAAATGGTAGTAAACAATAATCTGTAACATAAATGGGAAGAGACTGAGACCAAAAAAAAAAAAAAAAAACCCCTATAATTTCCATCTTAATAATATGATGATACTTTTCCATTCTATATGCCCACTTTAGCTCGAAGTATATATTCAAGAAATCACCGTTATTTTAATACTGTAATCTTTTGAAAGAGTAGTTGAGAAATTAAAACAACTCCGGATATTAAAATATTTATGTATAAAAATAACATTTTTTAATATCGCTCACTCCTTTTTTTTTTTTCTTTTCTTTGTGGGTCAAGAACTCAATTTCGGAAATTTGAAGTTCCCTTCATACACTCTTTTGTTTGTTTGTTTGTTTTTTTTTTTTGAGAATCCTCTTCATACATTTTAAGCATATGCCATCAAAGATTTCCAAAGTGGGCAATAAAAAATGACAATAACGATGTAGTTTTAAAAATATTGACAGTAAAAAAAAAAAAAAATTGAAAATGAAACAAAATAAGAAAGAAAACAACAGGATGAGAAAACATACCGTCCATGTTGCTATTGTCAGACCTGTCTTAGGAATTAGTTTCTTGAAATGCCTTCTTCTTGGATAGAAAAAATGATAATTTACATTATTTATAGAGAAAAATCAATGGTCATGTTGCTCCACGACCGTACAATAGGACTTCAAGCATCTTGGAACCCGTACGTGCAATTTGTTGAAAGGAAAGAATAATTAAGGAATGGGGATGCAAGAGACAAGAATGATTGATGCCTATTTTGTTTGGAGAGAAGAGAAGAATCGAAGGAAGGTATTTTCCTTCACTATGATAAGATTATTAAAAATAATATTATTGTGGTTATTGTGTATTGGCTCAAGTGACCAAATTTAGTGTAAAGCTCGTCTAGAGCTAAATTTAGCCCTTTAGCATCTACATCTCTATAAACCTTGCATAGAGTTGATTGTAAAGTAGTATTCTTCACTTGCACGCCTAATCCTAGGGTATTTAAAGGAGGTTAAATCCTAGATTAAACACACATTATTTATGGTTAATTGACTTGTATAACAAGTAGCATTTGTAGCTTGCATATCAAGCAGGATTGGGCTTGGCCTAGACTATTGGGCTTTACATATTTCAAACAAAGACAAAGTCTCGTTGAAGTTGATGGGTTGATGGGACTTCAATAGTATCATAGCACTTTACACATCAAGAAACTTCACAAACAAAACCGTATGAGTGATTTGTTGGAAGGAAAGAATAAAGAAGGGATCCGTATGCAAAATAAAAGAAGGATCAATGCCTATTTTAATTGGAGATTAGAGAAGAATCAAAGGACGTTATTTTCTTTTGGGGTTCACAAAAAAAAAAAAAAAAAAAAAAATTATGATAAGACAGAGCATTATTAAATTTGATAGATTAACAAATTCAAATGCTTTTATCTTATCATATATATATATATATATATATATATATATGTATATATATGTATCTTAGGTGCACAATATTTTTACAATAAATCTTAGGTGACAAACTATTACTAATTTTAATCTAGACACACCACTAACATCACTCTTTTACCCACCATTAACAAACTTGCCACATAGAATTTGTTGTGAAAATATTATGAACGTAGCATTTCTTTATATGTATAGATTTGTCCTCCCTCCTAATAAGAAATGATTTTTATTGACTTGTCAAAAGTTCTTCCTACCTTTAAGGGAGCCCATTTGTTAAAAAATAAATAAATAAAAAGAAGAAGAAGAAGGAAACCTTAATGTTGTGGGCCTTCTATATAAATTAAAAATATCGAAAGTAATATACAACTAGTTTTTCAATCTTTATTATATTTCGAATTTCTTTCGATAAAAACACAATATTCCTTTTTTTAAGTAATGTTGAATCTATAGATAGTTTTTAATTGCGTTTTTACATTGAAAGCTCAATTAGTATAGAAACACTAATGCTTGTTTAGACCCTCGATTTTAAATTACGGCTCAGTTGCTTTTACTCTAACTTAACTAAGTACAGAACAAGAGTAAAAGATGCGTAATAAACCGAAACACTTCTCTTATGCATAAGCAAGTACAATAAGCGATAAATGTAAAGTTTAAAGAGTAGGGAAGAGAGATGCAAACATAAGATAACACCGAAATGTGTTATCAAAGAGGAAACTGGAGTACTCGGCGAAAAACCTCTCTGCCGCCCTCCAAGTCAAAATTGATTCACTAGTGAATAAGTTGGAGTACACAAATATCAAAAAGACCCTCAAAGCCTAATCTATCTAATGTACCTGAGCCCTCCAAGCTTTAGCTACTAACGGACTTCTCGAAGTCTTGTCTTCACTAGTTATCCGGATCCCGCAATTCCGCTCGATTGCATCTGCCACTCAATGGTTTCTTCCAATGCTTCCCATAGGCACCAAAACCTCTCTCAACACTTAGAATGGGTGAGGTAAGTGTTTGGGTTAAGAATCTATCAAGGATGTATAGATGGAGAGGTGGGAGTAATGGAAACTTTAGAGAAATGATGTAGAGGATTGTGGGTAAACATTCTCTAACTCTCAAGTTTTTGGCTAGGGTTTTTCTCTCAAAAGTTTCTTGTAAAGACCGCTTTTTCTTCTTACAATTTTGTGGGTAGTGAGGGTTTATATAGTGTTGGTAAAGGTATGAGAAAAGGCACACTCAAAATAATCAGGCAGAGAGTTTTGCGGGTCACTTGCAACTTGGCCTAAGTCACAAATGACTAGTGAAATTCAACCTGTCAAAAACTCTTTAAATTCTAACATGTGCTTCTCACGTGGCCTGTTTCGCGGGTTGGCACTCGCGAGCTAGTCGCCAAATCCTCATCTTCACAGAATCTTCACCTGTCACACACAACTCTTACATTAAATCCCACAAAAATACAGGGAAATGATTGAACAAAATTACAATCAAATTTGATACGGAATTAAAGCCAACATAAAACATAGTTGTAAAACATAACTTTACAATCTCTCCATTTGGCTACTCCGTGACAAAACCCCTGAACAGACTCTAGGGTTAAAATGTGAGAATGGGAACAGAGGCAAAACTCACTCACACCTAAATGTAGAAATTGTGAAGCACTTGAATTGTATACACCTGTATCTTGAAACACTTGCACATAACAAATAGCTTCATTAAATATGAGGCAAGTAGAATACAAGGCATGTATAAAGAGCAAGTAAAATGCAATCAAGTAAAGACAAAATAGATATGAACAAATAGCATAACTTGATCAAACAAGAATAGTCATTAAGAAATGGCCATAATGAACATTTAATGAGTAAATGATCATCCAGACAAGCAAGCAATTAAGAGCAGTGCAAAAATTAATTGCATGTCCAACAAGCACATGATGCATTAAAGAAACTAAAGCAAGAGGCTATAGATAACTAAAAGTATCAAGAAACGGTTATAAAAACCAAGATACAGAAGTACTAAGGATAAACTGAATTTTAAAATAAAGTACTGAAAGCTTTAAAGTAAAGTAATGTAAATAAACTATACTAATCAAAACAGGGCAAAATGTTGTTAGAACTTCTAAGTTGTGTGGCTGTAGGTTAGCTTCCTCCTTTTGTATCCACTATGGTCCCCTTTTCTATATGCACTCCCCCTTACTCTATGATGCTCTCCCCCTTACTCTAAGGAGTGTTCACAATATTCACATTATTCACAACAAGGATTTCTCCCCCTTTTTGGCACAAATAGCTAAAGGTCTGCCTCAATAGTAGTCAAGCAAAGTTGAACATGATTATTATGAGAATACATGATATTAACAAGTCTAGAAATGCGCTCATGTAAACCCTCCATCAAAGTCATCATCCTATCCATGTGAGGGATAGGTGATCTAGGCTGAGAGTGAGTGCTGGAAGGTTAAGGCTCCGGAGCCTAAGGAGGTAATGTCTTAAGAAGTTTGGAGACACTAGGAGCAGTTGAGATTTTCTCAATGGAAGAGGCAAGAGAGGAAGTCTTAGATCCATTCAATGGAGGCTTGGAGGGGCTCTTCTTTGCCCTTTCAACAGAGGAGTGAACCTTGTTGCTCTGAAGAGAATGCAAGGAAATCAGAACTTGACAAGGTAGGACCATTCCATCATGATTAGGCTGTAGAAAGGAAGATGTGTCCTTGTTGATGCCAGGCCTCAATCGGAGTGAAAAACCGCCGTCATCGGGCCTTCGTTCTACCACCTGTTGTGGCAACGCTCCTGTGCATGCAGGGCTCGTTGAAGGCCCTTCTCGATTGGTTGGTGCGCTTGGTGTGGTTCGCACGGAGCTTCGAGTGCTCTCTCTCTCGATGGAGGAAGGTATTTGTCTACCTTTGGCTGTGTGGCAGGAATCTTGGCCAAATTTTAAAGGATTACCAATGATAAGTGAAGTTGCCACCAATCATTGGGTTTTTCTAAGGTATGATTGGTCACTTGTTTCTAGTTGATTTTATTACCGATCCTAGGCTAAGAAAAAAAAGGTCTTTTTTCCTAATCTAATGTGGATGGTAAAAAAAATCATGATTCTTGAGTCCGGAAGTTTGGTTATGTGTGGGAAAGGTGTTAGGCATCTCACAACGCCTGTCCAAGGACAGTCCATTGTTTTGATAAAACCTTAATTTTTGGAGATTGGCAGTAAAAACATGATTTTGGCATTGGCTTTCGGGGCTTCGCATGCATGGGGTGCTTTAAGGTTTGGCTTTTGAATGGGTGTGGTCCCAATCTATGCTTTCCTAAGGCATTCGAGCAAAGTACCAGATTTCCACAGTGAAAATCTAGTGATATGTCACCTTACTTTCACGGCGGAAATTAGGCATCGCTTTGCCTTAGGTAACATGGATTATGACAATCACACCGGAAGGGGCGAGCAGGTATTCGTATATGTACATCATTCACAATGCAATCACATAGAGCAGGAAAGTAAATGTCTATATCCTTAGAGCGTGGCCTAAAATATAGGTGCAGGAAAGTAAACAGGGGTTGCCATACTCTAGAGACTAGGATGAATGGTACATGGCATGATATACCTAATACAAACCATCTAAAAGAGAAGGGACGGAGGAAGGAAGGGGTTTTAAAAGAGTACATAACAAAATAGGAGAGGCTAGACCCCTAAAACTACTGAACATTGCCGCTTGGCTTATATCTACATGCTTGCATCTTCACCCGTTTTGCTTGCGCGTAGGAGATCGTGCCCTAGCTCCACGCATTCTCGCTTCATGTGTGTACATACAAAGGCAAAGACAAGAAACCAGCAGACAAGCAATTGAAGGAAAAGATGCAAAGAGCATATGAAAGAGGCATAAAGCAGATAAATATGATAGACATAGCAAGCAAAGAAACAAGAAAGCAAGGAAACAAGCGAGAAGGCAAATAAGCAAGAAAGTAAACAAAAGGTGGTGTCCGCGAGGGACAAATGTAGGTTTGGATCGGATTTCCATGACTTCATTGTGTTGAAGTATGGTCGACAAACTAGCAAGTAAGACTCATGCATCAACATCTGAGCAAGCATGTAAAGATGCATAGAAAGCCAACGAGTGGCACAAACAAGCATGGCAAGCGTATCATCGCACGGAGCGGAAAGGGGGAAAGATATGCATGAAACAACTGGCATCATTGTGATGCATCCCAAATGGTTACATCCAAACAAGGCCTCATGGGCGTCAGATGTAACCACACAACCACAAACCCGCTAAGGGCGTCAAGCATGGCAAATCCTAGAACTAGAGAGGATAACACAAGCATAAAACATAGAAGCAAGCAAGCATAGACATGCAAATAGGATGATCCAAATGCTTTTATGTGGGCCTTGGTGTATGGACAATGACAAAGACCATAGGGTCTAGATCGGGACCTAACCATCAAGCCAAAACACAAGAAAGAAAGACAAAGCGACAAAAGGGCTACAATAGCACATGGCATGACAAACATTGCCTAGGTCTAGGCATATAAACATGGCATGGAGAGCAAAAGCACATGGAAGATAGCATAAAGCATGTAGAGGACATAGATCCAAGCACATAGGCATGTGAAAGCATAGATCTAGACATATAGGCGTAGCAACATGCATGTAAACATGTAAAAGCCTAGCATATAGATATGGAAGAACATGGATCCAAGCATATAAGCATGTGAAGACAAGGGTCTAACCATATAGCATGGAAATTAACACATAGATTCATAGATCCAAGCAACGCATAGCCAATAACATCATACAAGCATGTGAGCATGTAACCCGAACATCATCTTAGAACAAAAAGAGGAACAAAGCATAGGAAAACATGGCATATAACATAAAGCATGTAGATCTAAACATATAAGCATGTAAGGATATAGATCTAAGCATGAAACATGGCATCAGGCATAAAAAGTAAGGGGGTTTAGGCTAGAAGCAGAAATAAAGCAAGCAACATGCTAAAGAAAACAATAAATCTTGTTATTCAAGCAAAAAGAACAAGATAAATGCTAGAAAAAGATTTAGAAAGTTAGGGGTGTGGATAGCAGCTAAAAAGCTACTTCCACACCCCTAAACCCCAAATCCAAAGTCTAGAACCAAGGAAAAGAAGATTGGGCATAAGAACTATACCTTGTACTTTTGGTGAAGAGGAAGAATCAAGAGACTTTGATGTGTTTTTTTTTGTTTGGAAGAGAGGCAAAATGTGTAGAAATCATCTAGGAAGAGATCAAAACCCATAAGCTCCTCCTTTTTTTTGTCTGGAGGGTGTGTGGGGCCTTTTATAGCCCTGGCACGGATTACGAGGCAGCGGCCCTTGTAGGGCTACCACCTTCAAATGGTCCTAGATGGGGTTGATCTTGACACCCCTGGAAATATATTGACTTCCAGTTTCTAAAGGTATGGAACTTGAAAATCCAACGGTCGGATCAAAAGTTATGGCGCTCAAAAGTTAGCGACGCATCGATTTGTGTTATCCTGGTTTTCACGATATCTCGGCCGTTCTATCTTCGATTTTGACCCATGAATAGTCGTTGGAATGAGAATTTGATTATATTCACAATGGCTTTGGTTTCAACCCGTTCTAACGGCCGGATCAAAATTAGGGTTTCAGGGCCCGTCGAGAGTCAACTCTAGGTCAAGCTTGGTTAAACTTGGTCAAAGTTTCCAAAAATCTCCGAGAAGCTCGAGTTTGATGTAAAACTATGAAAGTGTTGTTTTGTGAGGGTTTTGACCTTCGGTCAACCCTAGGTTGACCAGGGGCATTTTGGTCATTTTAGTTGAAAAAGGCACTTAGGGTGCTCCGATTTCTAAATGGGTTGCAGCACATCATTTTGGATGTCCTCGTGGCCCTATGGAGAGAAAATAATATTTTTTTAAAATTTTTCTAGGTCCGACACGCAAATCGAGGGTAGACAAAATACGATATCAACAGCTACCCTTTCTTTATCTGACATCTCGAGTGCAATGAGAGGTGTCGAATAAAGAACGTGATTTCGAATTTTGTTGCCACCAGATTTGCTTGTGGAGACTACTCACAGATTGAGACCGGATCTTACCTGACTGGACTGTTCTGTTGCAGTTGCTTCTGAAATATTTTCTGGACCTGTCTCTAAGCTCTGGGGAAAGGAAAGGTTTTTGCCCCTCTTCTTCTTCTTTTTTTTTTTTTGGAGGTTTGACCGGGTCAACGGTCAACGCTCACCAGCGGCCTAAGAAGGTGCATCGGGCAGCCAGGCCCCCCGAAACCCTATAAAAGTCCCTTTTGGCTCATTTTTTACCTCATTTCACTCTTTCCTTTAACTTCCCACTTTTGAAAAATTCTCTGGAGTGACTACGAACTTAGCGGGTCTAGCTCTTCAGTTTCAGTTTGCTGCTTCAATCTTTTCTACACTTGAGGTCGGTGTCTTTTTCTTTTTCTTTTTTTTCTTTTTTTTCCTGCAAAATGTTAGTACCAATACTACTAGGGATGCATACTAGTGCTTATTTTATTTTTGGAATTTTCATAAGCTCATATTTTTGCCATGATTTATGCCATGCTATCTTAGGGGGATGCATACATTTTTTTCTTTTTGCCTGTGTTATATGGGTGTGCAAATATGTGGGAATTTAAATGCTGAAAGTAAAATGTGGGATATAGGTAAGGGGACTTACTTGGTAGTCGGGAATAGTGGAAATGGTGAGACGTATGGCACAGCTACTAGTTAGCCTCGAGATGGAATGTGATAGGCCAAAAATGTATTGACCCCTTTGGCAATTTAATTAATTAATTATCCAAGTTAATTAATTAAGTCAATTTAACATACAATAGCGTGGTAGCACAAAAAAAATCACCAACTAAATTAAATGCAGCAAAAAATAAGTTTGACACAAGTGATTTGTTTACGAATAAGGAAAACCACCGAGGTAAAACCCCATCGGGTGAATTTAAGGTCACCACTCCCAAGAATCCACTATTATCAATCACAAGCGGTTACAAGTAAAAGGAATCCTAGTACCCAATACCAACCTACAGTTGAACCCTTACCACAATACCCAATTGGACTTGTATTGTAGCGGCAATCTCTCCATTCAATGCACGAATCCCAGTACGTGACTAATCAATGATGCACGGATCCCAGTACGTGACTAACACACCAACTTTAGGAAGATGTTTGTTGGAAAGTTCTTTAGTTCATCTAACAATAAAGATCAAGAAACTCCTTGGTCACAAAACCCTTGGCATAAAGACGCAGTAGCTTCTACAAAGAATATGATGAACCAGAGCAATTTCTGTCTCCGGTCTCAATATACGTGTATAATCACTTCGCATCACCTTGCATCCTAATGACGGCTCTTAAAATAATCTTTATATATGTCTAGGGTTGTGAGAAAATAAATCCTACACAAATTCTCAAGAATATGCGTGTAATCAGATCTGGAAAACCTGATTTCGTAATTCTCGACAGATACAGCTTGTGTCGAGCTTGTGTCGAGTTTCAGCAGTAATTCTTGATAGAAAGGATTCTGTCGAGATTTTTGTCGAGATTTAATGAGCAGCACATTCTTCACTTGTTTCTTGGTCAAATTTGCATGGCTTTAATACTAAACTTGAACACTTGTTTCTTGAAGTACTTAACTCATCTTAGATCTACCTAATTACAAGTAAAGTGCATTTTGTCAAAGGATTAGCCAATTACATAAATATGTCCCTAACAATCTCCCCATTTGGCAATCCATGACAAAACCACAACAAACAAATGAATCATGAGAGAAGTCTTAAATCACTAAACTCATAATCACTTGTTGAAATACAAAATAAATCTAACCCTAACACAAACTCTTGAAAAACTTTGCAAGAAGAGAGTTCATGGCATGGTAGACTTTCACAACCTGTCTTTCTGAAACACTTAAACAAAACTCATCAAGGCGCTTTGGGTGCCATGGCGCAGTTTATCCGAGAGAGAGAGAAAGAGAGAGAACATAATCACAACACAGAAACAAAGAACAGAAAGGAAAAGAAAAGATATGTATGCATGAAATATGCATGAACATGTGACGTGCAATATTTAAAAAGCATCACGGTAAGACCCAATCCAAACCTACCAGCACATATTTCAATAATCAAACACACATCTAAAATGCAAGAAACATTGTTAAAATGCAATGAGAATGCAATGCATGGGAATATAACATCAAAACAACAACACCCAACCCAACAATTTCACAAAAATCTAAAAAACCCCAAATTGTTTTCAAAAACCCCAAAACCTAGGTCTAAAATGCATGAATGCATGTAAATGAAGGGTTGAAGAACACATACCAAGTGATTGAGGCTTGATCTAGGTCAAAAATCACGAGGGTGAAGGTTTTGAGTGAAAGAAAAGTGTTTGGGAGGAGAGAAAAAAATCTGTCGAGAGAGAGAAGTGAAAAATGAGATCTGATTCGCGCTCAGCCTATATATAGAAATCGCAGCTCGATGGATAGAAGTATCTATCGAGCACTAAATCTTGATAGAAATGAATTTGTTGAGGCACTGTCGAGGATCTGTCGATGGCAAAAACACCTCGATAGATCAAGGATCTGTTGAGAATTTATCGACCAGACAAAAGGTTCAAAAAAATGGTTCAATGGATCAAAGAAGCTGTCGAGAATTTGTCAAGAAGAAACCCAAAAATCTCGATGGATCGAGAATCCATCAAGATTTGTCGAATAAAGAGAAAGAAGGGCTCGGTAGAAGGAAATCTGTCAAGGATCTGTCGAAAAGCTGTCGAGCTTGAAGAAGGAAGGTTTTTCAAGAAGGGAAAAACATAAAGAGATGAATGCTACAAGCAAGCTACTCAAACAAGGATCCAATCAACATATTAAGATCTCAAAACATCTCTCAACATATAAGCAAAGCATTCATAGATCCAATACCCATACACATACTAAACAAGTCTAACCAATTTTATATTTCAAAAACAAGTTAAGACAGTTTAGTAAGCATATATTAACACATGTATTCCTTGTGATGGCCAAATCACATTGTACTTGCACATGTATCAAAAGTAAGAGTGCATGTTATGTGTGAAAACATAGTAAGAGTGCATAAGTGTCTCATATATATGACAATTTGAGATATGAGAAAATCAAATACACTCACACACAATCATAATTGCTTGATGGGGACTATCATATTCGAGGTACATCCTATAACTCCCACATCTCCTAGAAACATGCTTGCAACCATATTTAAAAGCATTTTGATTCTTTTTGCTTTTGTTTTTCTTTGCATGTTTTTCTTTTTGAGCATAGCATGCATGAGCATACAAGAGAGAGAAAAGAAATACCCATTTATGTAAACCAAAACATCACAATTTTGCTATGCCGAAGCACACAGATGTTATACATGATTGGCGGGCTTTAGTGGTGAGAAGGTTATTTATGCCTTTCTCTTAGGATTTTCTAGTCCTTCTCGTCAAAAAGAGCGATATGAGTGTTAAGTTTAAGAGATTACTTAATCGTACTCATCACAAACACGAGCCACAAAGCTCACTTGATTAGTTGTGCAATTAGATGCTCATCTAAGCTACAAAAGATACAAAGCTTAGAAAACTTTGTTTCAGTAGCCATCCAAGGTACACAAGTACCAATATACACAAACACACTGTTTTTTTTTTTTTTTTGAAAAGCAATATAAGCAAAAACTGAAAAACAACCAAACAAAAACATAAAGAAACACACAAAGCATAAAGCTAGACTAACTTAAAACAAGAAAGCAAAACAAACAAGAAATGCATAACCATAAGGGGAGAGAGAAAAAGTGACTGAATCACTTTGAGTCCTTTTCCTTCCACACTTTGGAAGAACCTTTCCTTTGTACAAACCTTTGATTCGGAGGTGAGGGGGAAGAATTGAAACCGTTCAAGTTCGAAAGGAACATGAGGGCTTTGAGAAGATCTCTAAGAGGAGCAAAAGAGGATGGAAACTGATTCTAGTTTCTGGACGAGAGCATACTATTGCTTTGTTGAGTGGCTAACCACTTGTAGCAATTTGGACGAGTATGCCCTGAAGCTCCACAGTGATGACAGAAATGCGGCTTCTTCGGTTGAGACTTTTTGTTGTTTACTTTCTTAGTCCTAGGGTTTCTAGTCTCTTTCTTTCAACCTTAGGAGGTGCTCCTAAAATAGGTTTGCCTTTATCTAAGTTCTCACTTGTTATTTCAGTTTTAAATTCATTGTTCTCAGAATTAACATTATCAGCAGGTGAGACAAACACAGTTGTACTAGAGGAGGCAATATTAGGAGAAGAGAAATCATACCCCAAACTGGTTTTATCTGAAGCAGCTTTCTGAAAGCTTAGCATCTCATCGAGCTTTGCACTGGAAGTCCTCTCCAATTGAGCTCTAACTTGGAATGGTTCCGCTTCAAGTTTCTTTGTCCTTTCAGCAAGGAAGTTGTTCTCAAACTGCAAAGCTCCAATGGTTTGATTTGCTTCATCAACCTTTGTAGAGAGCTCCTCTCGATCTAGCTCCACATCACTCAGGTTCTTGGTGGCCAGCCTATATAGTTTCTCATGCTTTTCAAAAACCTTGTACAATTTTGCATAGGCTGTATGGATGTCATCTTGTTCATCCATTTTCTCAAACTTAGATTCCACCAAGTCCTCTTCATCATCTACTATTTTTGTAACCTCTTTAGTAGGATCAACTGTAGCGGTGAAAGCACTCAAAATTCCCTCGTCATCACGGTCATCTAACTCAGTTTCAATCTCGGTATCACTCAAGGTAGTAGCAAGAGCCTTGCTTTTCCCAATTGACTTGAGATATGTTGGACATTCTTGCTTCATATGTCCAAAACCTTGACATCCGAAGCACTTTGGTCCGAAGGGAATAGTGTACTGATCGCCATCCTTAGCATCCTTCTTTCCTCTATCTTGGCTTTTGAATTGAGAAGAACTGGATTACTTATGGTCCTTATCAAATCCTTTCGCATTGGCATTCTTCATGAACTTTTTGAACTGCCTAGTGATGTAGGACTTAATCTTGGAATTTTCATCATCTGAAGACTCATCAGTCTCATTACTTTTGGCCTTTAGTGCCATGCTCTTACTTTTGGTTCCTTTCCCAATTCTAGTCAAACCCAATTCATAGGTTTGTAAGTTTCCAACCAACTCCATCAAAGGAATGGATTCAATGTCCTTCGATTCTTCAATTACTGTTATCTTGGCATGAAATCTCTTAGGAAGAGACTTTAGCACCTTTCTTATGACATTGGGTTTGGGAATAGTTTCCCCAAGATTGAAGGCTGAGTTGACTATGTCCTTCTGCTTGGCATAGAACTCATCAAAAGACTCATCCTCCTCCATCTTTATCTCCTCAAAGCTAGTAGTGAGCCTTTGGAGCTTTGAATCCTTGATAGCCTTTGTCCCTTCATAGGTTGTTTGGAGGATGGTCCATACTTCCTTTGTAGTTTCAGTCGAGGATATTTTCTTGAACTCCTCATTTGTGACCGCACTGAAAATGGTGTTCAATGCTTTGTTGTTGAAGTTTGCCGCTTTGATCTTTGCATCATCCCAATCAGCCGGTGCTTCCTTTGGTTTAGTCCAGCTAGTCTCCACAGCTTGCCACACCTTCTCATCTAAAGACTGCAAGAAAGCTCTCATGCGTACTTTCTAGAATGCATAGTTAGTGCCATCAAATAAATGAGGTATAATAAGAGATTGTCCTCTATCCATGATAAATAGGGATCAATGGATCACACAGCAAAGATTAAACCTAATCAGAGTGTGCCCACTCTGATACCATTTGATAGGCCAAAAATGTATTGACCCCTTTGGCAATTTAATTAATTAATTATCCAAGTTAATTAATTAAGTCAATTTAACATGCAATAGTGTGGTAGCACAAACAAATCACCAACTAAGTTAAATGCAGCAAAAAATAAGTTTGACACAGGTGATTTGTTTACAAATGGGGAAAACCACCGAGGCAAAACCTCACTGGGTGAATTTAAGGTCACCACTCCTGAGAATCCACTATTATCAATCACAAGCGGTTACAAGTAAAAGAAATCCCAGTACCCAATACTAACCTACAGTTGAACCTTTACCCCAATATCCAATTGGACCTGCATTGCAGCGACAATCTCTCCGTTCAATGCACGAATCCCAGTACGTGACTAACACACCAACTTTAGGAAGATGTTCGTTACAAAGTTCTTTAGTTCATCTAACAATGAAGATCAGGAAGCTCCTTGGTCACAAAACCCTTAGCGTAAAGACGCAGTAGCTTCTACAAAGAATATGATGAACTAGAGCAATTTCTGTCTCCGGTCACAATATGCATGTATAATCACTTCGCATTACCTTGCATCCTAGTAACGGCTCTTAAAATAATCCTTATATATGTCTAGGGTTATGAGAAAAGAAACCCTACATAAATTCTTAAGGATATGCGTGTAATCAGATCTGGAAAACTTGATTTCGTAATTCTCGATAGATACAGCTTGTGTCGAGCTTCAGTAGTAATTCTCAATAGAAAGGATTCTGTCGAGATTTAATGAGCAGCACATTCTTCACTTGTTTCTTGGTCAGATTTGCATGGCTTCAATACTAAACTTGAACATTTGTTTCTTGAAGTACTAAACTCATCTTAGATCTACCCAATTATAAGTAAAGTGCGTTTTGTCAAAGGATTAGCCAATTACATAAATATGTCCCTAACAGAATGTGAGCCTAGGGCACAGCCGCTAGTTTACCCACTGTAAATTAGGAACTTGGAAATTTTTGAGTGACTTGGTAGCTGTGCGATGGTAAGGCGAACGACATGGCTGCTATTTATCCTCAAGATGGAATGTGAGCCTAGGGCACGACCGTTGGTTTACCCACTGTAGACCAGGAACTTAAACTTTTGAGTGACTTGGTAACTGTGTGATGGCGAGGCGTACGGTGCGGCCGCTATTTAACCTCAATATGGAATGTGAGCCTAGGGCACGGCCGCTAGTTTACCCACTGCAGATTAGGAACTTGAACTTTTGAGTAACTTGGTAGCTGTGCGATGGCGAGGCATACGGCGTGGCCGCTATTTAACCTCAAGATGGAATGTGAGCCTAGGGTGCGGCCACTAGTTTGTCCACTGTAGAATGTGAGCCCAGGGTGCGACCGCCGGTTTACCCACTGTAGAATATGAGCCTAGGACGCGATTGCTAGTTTAGCCATTGTAGGACGTGTAAGAATCTGATTTCTTGTGAGGACATATGCTTGACATGAACCTGCATAACATGTATGATTCTGGAAACTGCCTTTTAAGAGGGCTAATGTGTGACTTTAGGAAGAGTAACTTTGAGAAGGCCGATGTATGATTTTGGAAACTACCTTTGAGAGGGCTGATGTATGACTTTAGGAAAAGTGCCTTTGGCATGGCTGATGTATGATTCTGGAAATTGCCTTTGAGAGGGTTGATGTATGACTTTAGGAAAAGTGCCTTTGAGAGGGCTATTGATATATGTGGAAAAAAATGCCTATGATTAGGACTTACATGCATAGTTCTAGGAAATCGCCTTTGAGAGGGCTACTGATGTATATGAAAAACAATGCCTCTGGTTAGGATTTATATTTATGATTCTGTAAATCGCCTTTCAAAGGGTTGTTGTTGTTTGCACGAAACAATGCCTCTAGGTAGGACTCACATGTATAATTCTGGAAATTGCCTTTCAAAGGGCTGCTAATGTATGCATGCATTATCGCATTTTTATCATGGATGGTAGTTTTGAACCAGCTTGTGTCACACTCACTTGTTTTGCACTGCGGTTTCCCGGGTTTATCGGTGGATTTTGACAATGATCGTCCCACTGGGGGGAGAGAGAATGGAGAGATCGCGTGAAATAAACTGCCCCAATTTAGGGTTGCATGCAATTCTCGACATGAGAGACACATCCTCAGCTGGATGGACCCATTCTTGTATATTGGATAAGATGGAAGGAACCGCACAAAATAAACTGCCCCAGTTTAGGATTTTACGGGGTTCCAAACCTGCAAACTGGCTGAAAATGGCCTCGACTTCATAGACCCCACCAAATGCTGGTAATGAATGTGAACATTTTAAACGAAATCTCCTCAGACACACCATGAGTCGGTATGCATTGATTGCTCCTGTTATTGCCCGGGCGGGCTTAATGATTTAAAGACAGGCTTCTTAGGGTGGCCTTATGGGAAATGACTCCCTCCGTCCTCCAAATAAGTTGAAAAAGTTGCTGCATGGCTAAAAACAGGCTCTAGTGTCTTTCTGTTGTGAGCTCTAATTACCGGGGCTAAACTAACCCCTAAATTAGGTGAACCGGGCTTTAAAAAATGAGGTTCAAGATATCTAAAGGTGCTGAACAAGAAGCACAAAGAAAAACTGCCCTAGTGTAGGATTTGTGCAGTCTCGGATGCACGAGAGGGAGTTCTTGACAATCTGGTTCACTGCCAGGCTGATCGTGCACTACGACGAATGCTAAATCAGAGGAATCTTTGCTCCAAGGTGGTCAAAAACATCCCAAACCGGGGGGGAGTGGTCAAAGTTCAAAGGGGTTTATGCTTGGAGGGCTAAAAAGCCCTGACATGTGTCCTGAGGGTCGATGGCCTTTGCAGGGCTACCACCTCTGTTCTCGTGCATAAAAGGCTAGGTTCAGCCCAACCCTAGCTCATTCTGGTCTGTGATTATCTAGGGTCTTCTCCTACCCTTTTCTTCACCCAAAACGTGCAGAAAACACTATTTTTCATCATTTTTGCGTAGATTCTCATCAGATCATTAGATTCAGTAGGATCTGTTCATGGATGCTCTTAGTGCTCACTCGTATGACATTTTGGTCGAGCTTAAGAGGGAGTCTTACTATGAGAAGAAGCTTAGAAGGTGGTGACCGGGCATTCATCCAGTGACTTCTTGGAGATGCTACTTCTCTTCATCACACCACACTAGATTGGCATTTGTTGGAGGTCATCACCTCTTGTTACGATCCCATCTTGAGATGTGTCACCATTGGAGATGTTGATCTGGTGCCTACCTTAGAGGAGTATGATCGTTTTCTTTCTCTTTCTACCTCTCTTAGCATTATTTTTGTTCCACCAGTGCAGCCACGCTTCCACAAGAAACTCACTGATCTGTTGGGCTTCAATAGGCTCGTTGTGGAGGCGCTGACTTGGTATGGCAGCGGGATAGGAGGAAGCATGTCCTTTGATTTTCTGTGTGATTGGTTCCACTCATTGGAGTGTCCTGTTGGCTATCGAGATGACTTTGTGGCCTTAAAGGAGTGGTGGACATCCTACCAGTGTCAGGCCTTCCTAGTGGCCTTCTTTGGTGCAGTGCTATTTCCTTCATCATTAGGAGTTGTTAGTTTTGTCGTTCTCCCTCTGGTGAGTGCCCTACCTCATGGTATCTCTTTCATTCTTACTCTACTTTCTGAGACGATTAGGTCCTTGTCTTTGTGTCGGGAGACTGGTAGGGGTGGGCTAGGTTGTTGTGTTCATATGTTACAGCTGTGGTTCTATAGCCACTTGAGTTTTATTGCTAGGGACCAGCCTGTGGGCTTTGTGAGTAGGATTAGAGTCCGGGCTACTATAGTTCTTGATCTTCCCTTTTCTGGGGATATCAAGGACTGGCTGAGATACTTTTACAGCCTGACTTCCGCTGACTGGACCTTTAGAGTCAAGTAGGGTATCACTAGATGGCAGGGGCGGACCCATTGCGTTGGTTTACTTGGCATTCCCCTGGTGGGTATCTGGGGGTGCACGGGGTACTTTTTGGGTATGGCCATGCAGTAGTTCGAGGGTATCCAGCATATCCCCTGACTTAGTGATCTTTCTGTTGTAACTTATGAGTATGGGCTCGTGGATATCGATGTAGCAGTGATAGGGCGTGCCTTTGATTTCTGAGAGGTGCGCAAGTCAAGCATTGACTTCCCCCTTTGTTCTAGGGACGACCAAGAATGGTTTTCTGTTGAGTTTAGAGTGTGGCGAGACACCAGAGATCCCAGCTTTGTGTTTGACTTATCATCACCAGTCTCAGCCAGGCTGCCACTTCCGGCTAATGTTTTGAGAGACTATACCCTAGAGTTTGAGATCAGGGTTAAGAGGGCCCTTATGGATCTGAGGGAAAGCCTGAGGGAGGTTGTTAGGGATAGAGACCACTGCAAGGAACTAGCTGATACCCATATGGAGGATATTAAGGAGATGAGCAGTGCACATGAGAGTGAGCTCGCTACTCTTAGGGCGGAGCTTCATCGAAGGGGGCCAGCCCCTCTAGGCACAGAGGTGGAGTGTGTTCAGCTGAGATCTCGAGTATCGGGTTTGGAGGATGAGCTTACGAATCTTACTCAGAGATTTGCTGCTTTGGATCACACTTGGGATGAGGAGAGGGCTGCACTAGAGGCGGGCAGGGCCGAGGCTAGTAGTAAGGTCGATGGCTTAGGATTGGAGCTAGTACAGGCGAAGGCCTACATTCATTCCACTTTGAGCATGGAGTATGGGCGAAAGGGCGATGAGCCTAACGAGCCATAGTTGGCCTTCCGTCGCCTTCAAGCTGAGCTAGCGAAAAGGGAAGAGGCTTTGAGAGTTGCTACTGCAGAGGTGGGCACCTTGTGGGCTTTGCTAGAGACTGAGAGACAGGGCTATACTTCTGATTCCACGATGGAGAGGGAGTAGGTCCATCTTCGACATTCACATGACAGACTCAGAGAGATCGCCAGAGACCTGGGCTTTGAATTAGCCGGATTATTTCGCATTCATACTCATGATGACCCGATTCTCCGTACTGGTTTTGGGAGATTGTGCCAGGCCTTGTCTAATCGCTTGGGCCATGTTTGACTTGCTGGTGTGCTTTTCTACTTATTTTGTTTCTGCACGAGCTATGTAATTAGTATCCCACCATGTATGGAAAGGTCCTTCATAAATTGCTAGGCAATTGCGTAAGGTCTTCCTCTTTCTGTTTGAGTTCTTAAAGCATAGTCTAGTCTGTTAGGCATGCTTAGAAACTGAGAGATGGTGGAGAGAGATGTTTATGATGATATTCAAGATATTTTTATCAGATGAGATTTCACGTTTTGGTATCCATATGCATGAAAGAAACTAAATGGCACAATATAGGCATGTTAATGAATATGCAGGCAAATGCTTTGAAAATGCAAGATTATACAAATAAGTGGTAAATGTAAAATCCATGCATATCAATATCTTATTTTTCCAAGGATACATCCTATTCTAGATGGATCTTTTCCTTTTCCCATTGAGGTACATTTTCCATTGGTATGAGTCAGAACATCTTAAGCGAACCACTAGGTTGTGGCAGTATTGTAAACAGAGAGCAATCTTGGAGGCATCTTCACATCTTGTCTTGGATGCTGGATCCATCTAATTTTCTGATCTTGACTAGGAATTCAAGCGGGCCAAGCTGACTGATTTTTCTTTTAAGATGTGACCAAACCAAGATCGCTGCCTACATATCTCCACAGGAAAGGATCAGGTCATCACGTAGTTCAACTGACTTTTTTTTATAGCCTTAATTTTTGTCTAGACCGCCCTTTCGAGTTTTCAATCTAGCAGGCTCTCTCACACTCCTTTTTTTGCTCTCCTTTTGCGTAGATTGCCCTTTCGGGTTTTCAATCTACCTTTTGTATTTTCTCACATTCTCTTTCTTTTGGCTCTCGTTTTACGTAGACCGCCCTTTCGAGTTTTCGATCTACCTTTTTACATTTTTTTTTTGTTTTTTTGTTTTTTTTTTTTTGTTGACATAAAAATATAGAAATGAGGTGCACTGAGAGGCTCCTTCATACAAAATACCATATGATGGCGTCAGAATTGGTGGGCATATTGAAGTCATGCTCGTCCATGTCGGCTAAAATTGAGGCTCCTCCAGAAAAGGCCTTCTTTACCACATATGGGCCCTCGTAAGTTGGGGAAAACGGCAGGTACTCGTGACAATCCTTGTATGTGTCTGTCATCTTCACCAAGATTTTCTTTATGTTCTTGTTAGCAGCTTCCATTGCACCATTCATCTGAGGGCGCTAGGGAACCGAATTTTTGTGCTCAATCTTGAACTATTGGCAGAGTTGCTAGATCATTTTTCCATTTAGGTTTGCCCCATTATCTGTAATGAGCTCTCTTGGCACGCCATAGTGGCAAATAATGTTATGTTTCAAGAATCGGGCTACCAATGCTTAAGTGACGCTTTTGTACGAAGCGGCTTCCACTCACTTTGTAAAATAATCAATGGCCACTAAGATGTACTCATGACCATTTGAAACTTTCGGAATCACGAGTCCGATGACATCCATACCCCAAGTTAAGAAGGGCCATGGTGCTGCTAAAGAGTGCAAAGGCTGAGGAGGAGTGTTCTTCCTATCTTGATAGGCTTGGCAATAGTGGCATGTCCTCACATGTTTAATGCAATCACGTTCCATGGTAAGCCAATAGTAACCGGCTCTCATAATCTTCCAATAGGGGTCCACTGGCATGAGCTCCGAGTAAGCCTTCATGCATCTCTTCCATCATATAATTAGCTTTGGGGGCATCTACGCATCAAAGCAAGGTAGAATCATAGTTCCTTTTGTACATGACTTCTTCACTCAAGAAAAATTGGCAGGCCAAGCACCGGATAAACTTCATTTCACTGTCCGTTGCACCGGGCGGGTATTCACTGTTCTTGATATAAGCCTTGATATCATGGTACCATGGCTTTCCGTCGGCTTTGACTTTGACACTTATGCATTCTTCGATGTTCATGCAATAGGCTAGAACGCCACATACTTCTATGCGCAATTGTCGCATATCATCTCCTTTTGATAACTTGACCATGGTAGCCAGGGTAGCCAAGGCGTCTACAAACTGGTTGTGTGCTCGGGGCAAATAGGCAAATGTGATGTCTCGAAATTTCGGAATCAAGTGGTTGACATATTTCTAATACAGAATCAACTTGGTGTCTCAGGCTTGCCATTTTCCTTCGATTTGGGAGATGATCAACAGGAAATCTCCAAAGACACTCAAGTCATAGGCATCGAACTCTAGGGCCACTTGCAGGCCGACTATGCATGCTTCGTATTCTGTGACGTTGTTGGTGCAATCAAAATTCAGCTTGACTGAAATAGGGATTTGCTGGCCTTTGGGGGAAACTAAGATTGCTCCTACTCCATTTTCAGTAGAATTGGCGGCTCCATCAAAATAAAGCTTCCAACACCACGGTCCCACACTATTTGGTTCTGGCTCTAGCACCATGACATCCTCATTAGGGAGGAGGGATTCTAAAAGTTCTGGATCATTCAGCGGCTGGTCCGCTAGGTAATCGACTATGGTCTGGCCCTTGATGGCCTTTCTTGTCATAAACACAATGTCGAACTTAGAGAGCAACATTTGCCAACGTGAGATCTTCCTTGTAAGAGCTGGCTTTTCAAAGATGTACTTAATGGGATCCGTACAAGAAATGAGCCGCGTGGAGTAGTAGAGCATGTACTACTGCAATTTGTGCGAGGCCCACATAAAGGCATAACACGTCTTCTCAATGGCGATGTAGTTGATCTCACAACTGGTGAACTTCTTGCTTAAATAATAAATCGCCTTTTCTTTCTGATCGGGCTCAATTAGCTGGCCTAACATGCAACCCATGAAGGTTTCTTGTACCGCTAGGTAAAGGATCAACGAATATCCCGGCGGCAGGGGAACTAAGACAAGAGGGTTCAACAAATACTGCTTGATCTTGTCAAATGCCGCTTGGCACTTATCTATCCATTCTATCTTTGTATCTTTCTTCAAGAGTTTGAACAGCGGATCACATGTGGTGGTCAACTACGCTATGAAGCGAGCTATGTAATTGACTTTGCCTAAGAAGCTGTGAATCTGTTTCTCAATTTTCGGTATCAGCATGTCTCGAATGGCTTGGACTTTTGCTGGGTCCACTTCGATTCCTCTTTGGCTGACTATGAAGTTAAGCAATTTCCTTGAACTAGCTCCGAAGACACACTTGTTAGGGTTTAGTCTTAACTTGTACTTGATAAGGCGCTTGAACAGCTTTCTCAAATCTACCAGATGATCCCTGGCTGTGCAGGCATTGGCAATCATGTCATCCACGTAGACTTTAATCTCTTTATGCGTCATATCATGAAACAAGGTTACCATGGCTCGCTGATAAGTAGCACTAGCATTCTTTAAGCCAAATGGCATGACATCATATGCATAGGTTCCCTAATGAGTTGTGAATGTTGTCTTGGCTTTGTCTTCTTTGGCCATTTTGATCTGATTATAGCCTGAGAATCCGTCCATGAAGGAGAAGAACCTATTGGTAGCAGTATTATCGATCAGAGTATCGATATGTGGCAATGGAAAGTTATCTTTGGGGCTGGCCTGGTTCAAATCCCTGTAGTCGACACACATGCGTACTTTCCCATCTTTCTTAGGCACGAGAACAATGTTTGCGACCCAATCTAAGTAGGCTATCACGGTAAGGAAACTAGCTTTCAATTGCTATTCTAGTTCTTCTTTGATCTTCAAAATGATCTCAGATTTCATCCTTCGAAGGGCTTACCGCACTAGGGCGTATTCAGGCTTAATTGGAATTCTGTGCACGACAATCTCAGTATCCAACCCTAGCATATCTTGGTAGGATAAGCAAATATCTCTTTGAATTCCTTGAGTAACGCTATGAGCTCTGGCTTCATGTCTTTAGGAAAGTTCACCCCAATCTTAACGGGCTTTTCATTCTTGCCTTCATCGGCAAGGTTAATCACTTCAATTTCTTCTATGTTGGGCTTGGACCCCTCATTTTCTCTGTTTAAAGCTTGCAAAATATAATGAGGCAAACTCGGAATTTCCTCTAATCCTTCAATATCATGATCCAACTCTATTGTCTTATTCATGTCGTTAATATCCTCGTTACGGCAACAAGATGATGTACCCGCTTGGGAATCAGAATAGATCTTATAGAACAGAACATATACAAGGGAACATAAGACAATTTGCACACATATCCATGACAAAGAAAATAAAGAGATAAATGCAAGAATTTCCTGAATAATACGCTGGATAATTTCATTAATGGGTTATAGATAGGGGGATAACAAAGTTCATGCCTGATAATGATAAAAGGGAAATGTTTTTTTTTTTTTTGGGAAATAAACTGGGGAAATGCAAATAAGGAATGCAGAAAATAGGAAATGACATGCAAAACAAACTAGATATGCTATTCCAACTCTTTCGAGCAATTGGAGGACCCAACCACATGATGATGGAATACTCCTTACTCAGCCGGTGCAACCACAAAGCAAGGCTCGATGATCCAATGGCCTATTGTCTCGCTTGGCATACAAGGCCGGATAGTAGAAGTCAGATCATCCCCTAGGGATATGATGGCATTCATTGAGAATTCTTCAGGACACAAGCAGATGAGGGAAGCTAGATTTGAAGCCTCCTTGTGTGATTCCTGAACCACTTCTGATCTGATGATCTCGAACGGAGCCGGAAAAGTGACCCTGATGTGGGGAATAGACATCCCTTGGCCAATGCACTTCCTTTTCTTTCCTCTGGAAGCTTAGAAAAGTTCATTGAAGGGGTCGTACCCCAAACCGAAACCTCCTTTGTTGTTTGAGAGTTCAATCAAAGTAGCCTTCCCGTGTCCTATAGCACCGAGGCCTTGGCCTAATTGATAGCCAAATTTGAGCATCTCCTTGGCAGCCATTAAAGTAGTGGAGGGCCATGCTAACTCGAGTTCTGAAGCTCTGGAAATCATGGAGACTAGCTTGAAACTGTGAAAAGTTGCCTCTAGAAAGGCATTAGCACCAATGTAAGGGGAAAAAGTCTCCTTGAAGATAGTTAGGGGTTCTTTAGCCTTAATAGTGATCAACAGATCCTCAGATGGGAACTTAAGCCTCCGGTGAAGGGTAGAAGCAACTGCACCTATGGTGTGTAGCCAGGGCCTACCTAGGAGCATATTATATGGCAATCCACTTTGATGACTTGGAAGTTGACCATGAAAATCATGGGGCCAATTCCAATTGCTAATTCAATCTCACCTTTCACCTCCCGGAGAGTTCCATCAAAGGCTCTAATGATCATGGTGGTAGGGCGGATAAGAGAGGTATCCACATTCAAAAGCTCTATAGTAGACATTGGGCAAACATTCAAGGCTGATCCATTGTCAATTAGTACTCTGGAGACGATCATATCTTCACACTTTACCATAATGTGCATGGGCAAAGTATGCTCTCTACCTTCTGGTGGTAGCTCATCATCTGTAAAGGAAATCTGGTCGGTGGCTAACACCGTCGAGACCATACCCTCAAAGGAAGATTCTATGACACCTGTAGGAACACATGTCTCTTTCAAGACTTTCAAGAGAGCCTTGCGATGGACATCAGAGGATAGAAATAGCGCCAAGATGGAAATCTGAGCTGGTGACTTATTTAGCTGCTAAGTCACACTGTACTTTAAGTTTATGATAATTTTCAAGAATTTCTCGGCTTCTTCGGTTGTGACCCTATTCCTGACAGGTTCAACTGTACCCTTGCTAACCTCTTTCCTTCTCTTTTCTAGCTCCTTGGGAGTATAGCAGCAACCACTCCTAGTAAGCCCAGGTAGACCTGAAGAGATATTGGAGCAGACTTCCTCTTTTTTAGTTCAAGTGGAGATCAATGACACATCATATTTCCAAGGGACACGATGACTATCCTCATAAGGAAATGGCTTTGGCATGCGAATGATAACACCCTCCTGAGTTTGCAAATTGGGCGCTATGGAGAACACCTTCAGATTAATGACCACCGGACTTGGCAAAATGGCTTCAAGAGCTTTTGAGCCGGATACCTAGAGATTCCTGAGTCAGGCTTTGGTAGAATAAGAGGATTGAAACCTCGGATGGTAGGGACAATGGCGGTTCCCTCTCGAACTGATGATGAAGCTGGCCCTACAACTGTAGGCAATGCAAGAATTAGAGGAGTGAATCCCTCGATGGCTGGTGGGGCTTGCCCTTTTCCTGAATTTGATGACCTTGAATTTGCAGGTGATTCTATGATCTCCTCAATGACTATTGAAGAGGGAGGCACTGAAGTAACCTTACCAAGGCATTTCTGTAGCTATTCGTCCCAATCTTTCCTTGACCCAATTGATATAGCATTACAGCTAGTTCCCGATTGGGCAGCTGAAGGACACAGGCTGGCTGCCATGCAATCACCTCTTCGTACAATTTCCCTTTCAATCTAGATAATATCACGATCGGTTAGACTCTGAACCTGTGCTCAGAGCACTCTACAATTAAATAGGTCATGCCTGTCTCCATTGTTGTAAAATGAGCAGATTCCCCAATCAAATCCTGGGTTTCCTATACCTTCAAGATCAAGGTGGCTCTCTTAGACCAAGGCTTGGAGTAGGGTCTTCCATGGGAATGACAGTGAGGAGAAATCTGGAACCCTTTCTTCCATTGTGATGATGGCATTCACATTCCCTTCCTAATGGGGAGGCAAAGGGTTGGTGATAATGTTCAGAGCAGTCACATTCCCAAACTGTACCAACTTGTTGTCAATGAGATCTTGGATATGGTCCCTCAAATGGTAACATGCTTCAAGGGTATGCCCCTTGGCCCCAAAATGGTGTTCACACTTCTTGGATGGATCAAAGCCAGGTGGTGAAGGGCCTTCTCTGGGCCTAGAAAACATTAAGGTCACTAGCTTCTTTTCCAGTAGGTAAGCGTAGAGATTTGCCATGGGCATGGGTAATGGAGTGTACTTCCAGTTTTCCCTCCTTAGGGGACGAGGTGGGTTTGGCCTCCCTCTCTGATTAAAGGCTCGGTTAGGTTCTTGAGTAGACTGAACCTGTTGTTGATAAGGTCTAGCAGCTGGGGTTACAAAAGCAAAAGTAATACCCTTAGGCCTTTCTGATGTATTGTCAATCATATGCACATCGGCTTCCTTAGTTTTGCGGCCGGTCATTTTCTTAACTTGTTGTTCAACCATGGAACTCAACGACTCAAGATCCATGATTTTCTTGCTCCTAATACCCTCGTCAATACGCTCCCCAATAGGGATGAGGCTAGCAAAATGAGTGACTTGGGTGCTGATCATCTTCTCATAATAAGGATGCTTGAGGTTGTCAATGAACCATTTGATCATCTCATTTTCCATCATAGGGGGTTGCACTTGTACGGCTAGCTCACACCACCTCTGGGCATATTCTCAGAAAGGCTCCCCACTCTTCTTCTTTGTTCTCATAAGAACCGTACGGTTGGGAGCTATGTCGATGTTGAGCCTGTAATATTCCAGGAAAAAGTTGGCCATTTCCCTCTAGCTAGAGGTCTTTTCCAATATCGCATACCATTTGGCCGCGAGGCTGGTCAAACTATCAGGAAAATCTGGCAAAGCAAAGGGTGATTATTCCTGTAGGGAGCCATCTTCCTCCAGTACCATCATACTTGACGAACTTTGGTGCCTTGAACTTGGGAGGCATAACAACCTGCGGGAAGTTAGTTAGACTATCTAGATCAATGCTTCCATGGGCGCTAGAGCCCTCTATGATTTGAAGCTTTTTGCCTGGAGTTTCCACTTCACTCTTGACGTAGCCATACCTAGATTCGGGGTTCTTGTCCTTAGAAGGATCTGTTCTTGGTCATTTCCCTGAGGTAGTATATTATGGCCCTGATCCTGTCCTGGTGGGGGGCTGATTTTCATTCTCAATTTAGGGACCTCTTTGACTATGACCGGAAGAGTTTTGTCCTCCTTCTATAACTAGTTGTTGCATCATGCGCATCAATTCTGACATTTGCTCTTTCATCTGAGTGAACTCAGCATGACTCACTTTGGGAGTCGAAGGTCCACTGATAGACTTCTCTCTTGCACGAGACCTAGTGATGATGGGATCACGATGTGGTAGTAGCTTGGATTGTTTCTTTTTAGCAATCTTTTGATCCTTGTAAAGAATAGGAGGTAAATGAAATAGGGTGCATTTGACAATGTGGAAACATAACACTAAAATCAAGTTAGTTTATGTCCTTGTTATTTAACATGCACCTACCATTTTCAGAAAAATTCGGCTTTTGCACCCTTGATTGGCCATTTATCATGGTGAGTCTAATACTATATATAAAATCAGAAGCCTTTAAGGGGGTGCTGCCATGTTAGGAAAAAAGGCCATTTAAAATAGTACCACGTGTGCAGCTTAAAAGTAACAAAATACCGTATGTTGTACTGTTTTAGGGCTTAGATTCTATCCATTTACCATGCACACGGTTTAAAACAAAAACACCATTAAATTGAAAGAGACTGACTGACTGAGAGAGAGACTAATAAACAGAGAGAGAGAGAGGAGTTAATTAGGTGTAGAAAAATATGAGAAATCAAATATAAACTACATAGGCCCCATAGTTTCCCAGTTCCTTTCAAAAACTTTGTTTCCAGTTACGCTAAAACGACCTTTTTGCTTTTTGATTTTTCCAAAAAAAGAAGCAGAAGAAGAAGGAAGATGAAGCCGACTAAAAAGAGTTGCCTCCGACTTTTTGATTAACAATGCCTCCGACGAGTTTCTATTCTTTCTCTAACTTTTTTTTTTTCCCACAAAATTATAGTTAAATTAGTTTTGCTATATGTTTTCCACTTATACAATTGCAGTTAGATTTTGGTTCCAGAAATTAGGATTAAGGAAATCAAAATTATGATGTGTGGCTATTTCTATTAAATATTTTCAGTAATGGGTTTGTTTGAATTCTTCTCTTTAGGATTTAAATCATTCAATTTCTTCCTTTGCAACAATAAAGTGGAATCTTTCTACAATCAAGAGTCTTTAATTTAATCAAAGCAAAAGTTTCAATTAATTTTCCTAATATTCTCTTCGATTATGGTTTACTGTCAATTTAGGAATTTGGATTCATAACCCTTTTCCTCTCTATTCGTTTAAATCAAGGAAAACCCCTCACAATATGAAAATCCTACCTGAGTTATAATGGCCTCTTACCTATTCTGTTTTTATTGCAAGGGGGAGTGAAATTGTGGGATTTTGAAATCTGATAGTATTACTCTCTTTACTAGGGCTATCCAGATTGATCCGATAACCCGACCCACCCGAAGAACCGACCGGATCCGACCTGAATCCGACCGACGTGACTACTCCGGCGGGTCTTCACCACCAGAAACCGATTCCGGCGGGTCGATTTCAGTTTTCCTCCCCTAAAACCCGAAAAACCCGAATTGACCAAAAGATTTCCAGATCCCAGCCAAAATTTCCAGAATCTGGCGATAATTTTCCAGAATCCGGCAAAGAAACCCAGATTCCAGTGATATTTCCCTTAGATCCGGTGAGATTTTGACCGGATCTAGCAAAATCTCATAAATCCAATGATATTTTTGCCAGATCTAGCGAAATCTCACCGAATCTAAGGGAAATATCTCCGGAATCTGGAAAACTATCATTGGAATCTGTGTTTCTTCGCCGGATCTGTGTTTTTTTCACCATATTCTCGTCGTCTTCTCAGATCTATTACTCCGACCGACCCGCCCGCCACCCGTTGATGGTCTGAACCGCTCGACTCGATTACTCCAGCGGGTTGGCGGCGGGTGCATTTTTTTCCCACCCGATTCCGGCGGGTCGATTCTGGGTTGGGCACAAACCCGACCCGACCCGACTCGTAGACAGCCCTACTCTTTACACTAAGTTTATTACTTTGTAGATTTTAGTTGATATTTTTTTAAAAGAGAATTTTTAGGTCTTGATTTTGTTGTTTTTGATGTTGGGTTTTAATGGGTTTAAATTGTGAAATCTAAAAGTATAATAGTAAAAGGAATTGCAGCTAGTTCTAAAGTTTTGTTTTGTTTTGCTTTGTTTTTTTTTTTTTTTTTTTTTTTTTTTTTTTTTTTTTTCTCTCTCTCTCTCTCTCTCTCTCTCTCAAATTTCAATTACGTTTGTTAGTTTACTTTGCTAAATGTGAATCAATATTGGATAGATTAAATCAATAATCATAGAGAGCAGATTGAATTAATATTAGATATCTGATTCAATATTTTGGCTTCTCTGTTTGTGTTTGGCTTTTGGTGGGCATCCGGATTGGCATATACATTGAATTTATATGTATGACATTGAAATTTCTGATTCAATATTTTGTTTTCTCTGTTTGTGTTTGGCTTTTGGTGGGCATTCGGATTGGCATATACATTGAATTTATATGTATGAAATTGAAATTTTCATTGTAATGTGGCAACTGTGAAATGATAAGGGAATGGGCATTAGTTATGAATCTTATGGTCATTGGAAAAGACAATTGTGAAGAAGGCTTTAGCACTTTAGATTTTATCTATTCATATTCTCTAGATTTTTTTCTTTCTTACTCTTTTTCCATGCTTCATCTATTTTTTTTCCTCCAATACATGATGCTTCGTTTTTACCCAGTTTATCTATCATTGATTTTTCTATCTGTGTATAGAGTAGAAAGTAGGTAGGCAATCTGTCACTAACACAGGTTTTATTACTTTTTTAGGACTCCACCTTTCTTATATGAGACACCGTACTTTTTTCTATTTGTGTTTAGGACTTATTGTTACTTCTGTTAAATACCTTTTTGCACTGATCTTATTTTAAAATATTTTTTTATGCCATTTTTTAGTGTATACTGCCATGCACATGATCATGAAGATTAGTTTTCTGGTGGTTATTAATTTATGTTATTGAATCACACTTAATACAGAATACCTCTTTGGCCTTCAAATAGTGACATGCATTGATCTCAAACGATATGGTTTATGTATACTGTTTTTCTTCTTCTTCTCTTTTTTTTTTTTTTTTTTTTTTTTTTTTTTTTTTTTTTTTTTTTGAGAAAGATTGTTTATCTTAATTGATTGTTAGATTACCAAAATCTTCAATTTTTTTTTTTTTCATTTTTTCTCCTCTGATTTTTAATTCAATTACTTCTTCATTCTGCAGCCTTTGAAATGATTTGGCTTTGGTTGGAATATTTGGATTCATTTTTTTAGGGTACTCTAGACTTATAATTCAAAGGCTATGATATTTAGATTTTTTTAATAGTTGGGCTAATAATTAATATACAATAGATTTATCTAAACTGTGTTAATAGTGTTTGCATGACTGGTCTAAAGTATTAAAACTATTGATTTTCATATACATATTTTGTGGTCTTTGGTGAACTTGCATAGGGTTAGTGATGTGAAATTAAGTTAAATAAGACCATTTGGTGTCAAAGCATATGAGAAAGTGGATTATTGATAAATGCATTTACAATTTCTTATAGCATTATTCTTGAGAAATCAAAAGGCATATATTACACCTTTATGCAAAGCTTTTTTGTGCAATTGGCCTTATACTTTTAGAATGGTAAGCTTTGATTTAGAACCATTAGATTTTCCCTATGAGGATCCTCACTTGGAAATCAGATTGAATTGCATATTTGAGGTTACAAAATTAGTCAAGATTGATAGAAAAGTTTTGAAGACAAGATAAAAATCAGATTATAGACAGATGTGCTCCAGGATTTCCAATTTTTTTTATTTGCTAGGCTTGCATTGGATTGGTTTTTTTGGGATAGTGCTTTGAGATTCCTTTATATAGTGGTTTGTGGAAAATAAGTTTCCACAGCTTTTAGGGTAGTTTTTGGAAACTTCAAGAAGTGTCAATCAGGTTGCAAAACTTTGGCTTCCTAGGTATTTTAAAATAAATATTAAAAATGTTTTTTGTTTTCTTTCCATTTTTATTTTGCTTTCCTATTCATGAATTGTATGTATATATATATATATATATCAAACCAGGGAATTTTGAGTTTTAGTTCACAATTTTACATATTTTTTTTTAAAACCTAATGAGAAAGCTAGCCAAAACCACATAAACCTTAAACGAGAGAGAGAGAGAGAGAGAGAGAGAGAGAGAGAGAGAGAGAGAGAGAGAGAGAGAGAGAGAGAGAGAGAGAGAGAGAGAGAGAGAGAAGAAGAAGAAGAAGAAGAAGAAGAAGAAGAAGAAGAAGAAGAAGAATAGGAGGTTAGTAATTAGCAAAAAATAACATTGAAGTTATGCCTGAATTGTATGCAGGAACTCACACTGTATTTAATTGTCCATGAATGGTTTTTTTTTTTTTTTTTTGAAGAACATTTGAAATGTTTATTGCAGAATTTTGTCACCACAAAAGACAAATTTGGATTTGGATCTTATTGTCATACAATATTTGTTTAGTTAAGGAGAAAAAAGTGGATTCAGTTTTAAAGTTCAAAGTAAAATTTATTTCCGTGTAACATTGAATTGTTCATATTGTAATTTGATTCACTTTAAAGTTTATTTCCCTATAAAATTGAATTGTTCATATTGTAATTTGATTCACTTTGTCAATTTGGTGATGCCCAAGAAACTTGAGGAGATTGCATTTGGATGTCTCCTACCTAATTACTCCGGAGGCAAGCAATCTCTTCACTTATTATGACAGGAAAAGTCCATAACAACTTCTAAGGTCAAATAGCCTAATTGCTTTCCTTCCCTAAATCTGCTACCCTTTCATCAGACTCTTCTTTTACAATAAACCTTCATCTCTAGGTTTCACGACCACCACATCACACCCTTTCTCCCTTCTATTCCTGAATTTGTAACCCCTCTATTCCTTATATTCCTTATGATTCTTGAATTACAAACCTCTCCAACACTGTAACTATTTAGTCAAAAGCCTCTCTAATCTGTGAGATTATTGTTAGGTTCTAAAGACTTAGGATTTTATGTATTTAGAACTCTAATGTGTATTGTTGGCAAACCATGATCAAAACAATATGTTTAGTCGTGTTTAGACTAGCTCAAAGTTGGTTTATTTATGTAGAGTTGGAATGAGCTGATGTAGGAATCATTTATGCTTCTCGGCCTGGTTTGATCGATCGAAACTTAGGCTCGATCAATCGAAAATCGGGTCAGATGCGTTTTCTGCAGAATTCCAACTCAGCCCTAGTTTTGTTTTAAAACATTTAGGGTTTTCTAATTTGCCCTAGGTATATAAGGCAAACCCTAGCCATGTTTTAGTGTTGCTCATATTGCTGTTTGTGTAAATCTCTTGTGAGATCTGTGAGGAGCTTTCCTTTACACAAGCTTAGGATTATCAAGAAGGCGATTTCTTCAAGAGCTTGATGATCATTCAGTTGCTGCCATAAGAACTTAAAGAAACACAAGCGGGTGTGCTTGTACTTGCTGGAGAATCCAAGAAAGAAGGAGTCCGTGGTTTCGGAGCTTGCACGTGGTCGTGTCAGTAAGTTTCTACTGGTGGGTAGCAATAGGATGTTAGCGGTCTAAGTCCTGTTGAACAACTTCGATTCTTTCATAGTGGATTCAGGTTTACCTTGAGGATAGCTAGGTTAAATCCTCCCCAGGTTTTTACCGGTTTGGTTTCCTAGGTGATCATATCATTGTGTTATTTATCTTTTCGCTGCTTTGCATGATATGATTGTTTGATTGTGATAACCTAGATTTGGAATTTGGACTAAGTAACAACTTGGCTAATTACTTAGGTTAATCCAATTGTGTTTTTAAGGGGTCTAAAAACTATCAATTATAATAAAATCTCAAGTATTTGTTCTTCTATGACCCAATTACAATGTCGTGAACACTCTGCTTATCTATGTAAGGAGGTCAGTTTTTCTTTGATTTTTTGGGTATTTTCTAATTATTTTAAGAGATTTTTCTACATATGATTGTGTGGATTGGATTTCTATGTGGGTAATGTTCTGTGTAAGTATTTCTTTCTTGGGAAATTTCAGTTCCTTTTTTCCTTAAACTTCTTTCTGCGATTTATTAGTTTTGAAAGATTTAAGTTTTGAAGACAAGCAATGAGTTTTCCATTTTAAAAAAATATTTAATTTCGACCAAAACGTTGAAGCAAACAGAATTTGTACTGCTTTATTTATTTAATTGGGTCAGTAGAGGAATTCTATTGATGGGTTTTGTTGGTGATAGAATGAGATATTTGAAAGATCATTTTGAACAATTTAGAAACTACAAGATGGGAACAACCCATATTTTGTGGTTGAGGTTTTGTCTATTTTAGAAGCTATGCCTAGAGCACTATGACTCTTGAGTATTTGTAATCTATGTAGTTAATTTAGGAAAAAGTTTGTTCATTGATTAATTTTTGTTTATGGGTAAAAGGAAATACTTTACTAATAGGAAAGATGTTTACTAATTTATTTATATATTTCACTTCTGTAGAGAACAAAAAATTGAGGCTTTAAAATAGGTAGATGTCCATGTTCATTAGTTTGAGTAGTAATACTAATGCCAAATATTTATTGTTTTTTCTCCTTTATTCTCTATTGTCTCTTTCTGCATCATTATTGGTAGTATGTTTTGAGGAAGAATAAATTCTTTCAAACAATCGTGTGAACCTTTCACTTTGAGAGAGATAAATGTACACACATGGAAATGAATATTTCATTTTTTATGTTTTCTAGCAAACGTAGTTTTAACTTTTAATGAGCATTTTGCCTCATAAATTTTTTGTTTTTCATGTAGACACTGAATACTGAATATTAAATTTGATGTTTGTGATGTTCTTTCGTGATCAGATTTGTATTACTAGAAAGGTCATTTTTAGTGTATGTTTCTTGAAGTTGTTCTCTTTGAATTTTGGAACTGACTCTGTATTTAATTTAGTTTAGTGTAGTTGTTCATCTTTTTTTTTTTGCGGGATCTCTTATTGTCATTCTCTCATATATAACAAATTTTTGGAGAAAACATCATTGTTTGATCCTTTAAGAAAAAATATAGATACTAATATAAAAGTGATTTGCATAATGAAGGCACCATTGTCATCTTTTGTTCATGATGAGTTTCACTTTCACAGTTGCAGAACCTATTCACAACTATGGGGTGCTAATGCTGGATGGCACAATGGCAAAACAATAAACCATATAGAGCAAACGGACGGAAGTCTATATACTTGAGGGTGGCCGATGCAATAATAGATTTGCCACGAAGTGTTCATAAAAGAAATTTTCAACTTGTGTTGATGCAAAGGATAACTTCCACTCTTTTAAGTTTATGAAATTTTATATGTATTACTTTTGTGATCTATTGCCTTTATGAAATTGTAGATATGTTTTTGCAAATATTGTGGTTTAAAATGTGACAGAATGTATTGTTTAAGTGTTGTAAACTAAAAAAAAAAAAATGAGAAACCTTTAAATATTTGAATTCTTATTTTCAAATATGCCATGGAAATTGAAATTCATAGTCTCTTTTAAGTTTTGTGTTATTTCAACATTGCATAGCATGGGGTCAGTTTGCCTGATTCCCATTGTTAGTCCAAAATTTTATGGAGACTTTGTGGCTGAATGAGTTTCAAGGTTCTAATTTTAATAGGCTGGGTGTTGTTTTTATGTGTTTTAATTCCAGTTGTGACCAAAAGATAATTGAAAATTTTTTTCTCCTAATTTTAATGGTTTGGTTGTAGGAAAAATGAGCAATGCATTTATGCTTCAATGTAGCACGGGCGTCATATTTTGCAAATCATAAATCTAGGTGAATTCTATTTCATCTTCCCTTTGGTGGAAGAATTGACTAGATCAGTAAAATACTTATGTTTTGGCACACGATATAAACTCCTTTTTTCTTTTACGTGAATATTGATATTGGGAAAATAAGGAGATTTGAGACCATGCATTCTAATGAGTCTAACTCACCCTCTTTTGGTTCTATATCTCTACATCACCAAGACCAAGTGAACTTCTTATATAATGTTTAATTAGCTAATGTCACTGGTATAGTAAGCAATTCTAATTGAATATTTAACTGCAATTATTAGAATTGGGAAAAAGGTGTTACTTCATGTTATTACTTAAAAATATGTTAAACATTCTGTCTAACCTTCTCATATAGCAGCTTACAACATTATCCGCGCATTGCGTGGGCCCTTCGGCTAGTTTCTATAATGATGCATGATTAATGCACAAGATTGGCAAGTAACAGAAACTTTCATGATATGCTTGGTAATGCGGGTCAGACCCTCTTTTGATTACATGCTTGTACAAGATTTGCTTTTACAACGCTGGGTTCATCAACTCCAATAGTGGGCCTTTTACAATACAAGGAAATGCAATTACGAGGAAAAGCTCGGCTTCTGACAATGTGGACTTCTCAGGGATGCTCTTGGATAGCATGGATCACTTGGTAACTTGGACAGCATGGATCTCTTGGACCTTTGGATCTCTTGAGGGAGCCTTTGGACGCTTGACATCTTGGCGATTTGGATCTCTTGGCAATTAGGATCTCTCTTGGGAGAATTCTTGAACTCATGATGTCTTAGGATTCTTGATAGTTTTTCGGCAGCATTTCCTCCTGGGGATTTTTGGTTACTTGCCATAGATTTTATCTTTGCACAATTAGGTGACAAACCCAATTAGTGTATGCATGAGCGCCCTTGTAGGGTTGTAAACCCTTAGGGATGAGGTATGATCTAGCATGTACAAGCAACGAGGTTTCTTTCCCTAGGGGTTTAATCATGGGTGCTATGCAAGCAGGATAAAAAGAACCTGGAGTAGAGCACAATTTCTTTGGCACAAGCAAGAAGGGCGCACCTGTTACAAAACACTTTCCCCTGACCTCTAGTCCTAGAAGGGTATCCTTTCCTAAGTTTGGATGTTCACTCTTTGGGATTTTCCTAGTCCTCACGGGTTTGACATAACTAGGCCAACTGTATGCAAAGGCTTAATTGGTAGGTTGTTCCTATCCTAGGGGGACTCAATCGCCATACCTCTCCCTTCATGGAAGTTGTGGGGCAAGAAGGATCGAGAGGGCCTTTTCAACTACTCCTGTCCACCCATGGACCTAGAAATGCCTACAAAGTCAGCCCCTAATCTAACTATGGGTAACACTGCCGATGTTTGTGTCTAGGCATCTACAAATGGGGTGATGAAATCCCCAAAGAGATGTGACTACACCAGCAGTGCGAAGCTCGGGTTCGGCTAAAAAAGGGTGTATATGTCATGCAATCCTTAATGAAGGGAAAGGCTTTTCCAAACACAGCAGATATATATATATATATATATATATTTATTTATTTTTATATATATATATATATATGAAAGCAGATAAAGGTGCAGTGGAAAATAAATTTTGCTACCCTATGTTGTGAGGAAAGCAGTAAAGCATGTGAGGAAAGCTATGTGAAAATACCTCAAAGCCTCCCTTTCGGAAAAGGAGTTTTTGAAAAAAGATTTTTTTGCTCTTTTGAAAATAGTCTACTAGGATATAGTATAAGCCTTTTTCAAAAGGAAAGCCTCGGAGGCCAATGCCAATTTCTGTGTTTTTGAAAGCCAATGTCCAAAGATTATGGTTTTATTAAAAGCTCTAAAGGCTAAACTATCATCGATCCCCAATGGAGTTACCAATTTGTCGACCCCCGGCCTCGATCGGAGCGAAAAACCGTCATCGTTGGGCCTTCGTTTGACCACCCGTCATGGCGATGCTCCCACACACGTGGGGCCCGTTGGAGGCCCCTCTTGATTGGTTAGTGCGCTTGGTGTGGTTCGTGCGGAGCTTCGGGTGCTCTCTCTCTCTCGGTGGAGGAAGGTATTTATCTACTTTTGATAAAACATTAATTTTTGGAGATTGGCAGTAAAAACATGATTTTGGCATTGGCTTCTGAGGCTTCGCATGCATGGGGGGCTTTGAGGTTTGGCTTTTGGGCAAAGTACTAGATTTCCACGGCGAAAATCCGATGATATGTCACCTTACTTTCGTGGCGGAAATTAGGCATCGTTTTGCCTTAGGTAACATGGATTGTGACAATCACACCGGAAGGGGCGAACATGTATTTATATACGTACATCATTCACAATGCAATCACACAAAGCAGGAAAGTAAATGCCTACATCCCTAGAGCATAGCCCAAAATATAGGTGCAGGAAAGTAAACAAGGGTCGCCATATCTAGAGATGAGGACGAATGGTACATGGCATGATATACCTAATACAAACCATCTAAGAGAGAAGGGAAGGAGGAAGGAAGGGGTTTTGAAAGAGTACATAACCAAATAGGAGAGGCTAGACCCCTAAAACTACTAAACATTGCCACTTGGCTTATATCTACATACTTGCGTCTTCGCCCTTTTTGCTTGTGCCTGGGAAACCGTGCCCTAGCTGCATGCATTCTCACTCCATGTGTGTACATGCAAAGGCAGAGACAAGAAACCAGTAGACAAGCAATGGAAGGAAAAGATGCAAAGAGCATATGAAAGAGGCATAAAGCAGATAAACATGATAGACATAGCAAGCAAAGAAACAAGAAAGTAAGGAAAAATGAGAAGGATAACAAGCAAGAAAGTAAACAAAAGGTGGTGTCCGCGAAGGACAAATGTAGGTTTGGATCAGATGTCCATGACTTCATTATGTTGAAGTATGGATGACAAACTAGCAAGCAAGACTCATGCATAAACATGTGAGAAAGCGTGTAAAGATGCATAGAAAGCCAACAGGTGGCACAAACAAGCATGGCAAGCGTATCATCGCACGGAGCGAAAATGGGGAAAGGTATGCAAGAAGCAACTGACATCATGGTGATGCATCCCAAATGGTTACATCCAAACAAGGCCTTATGGGCGTCGGATGTAATCACACAACCACAAATCCGCTAAGGGCATCAAGCATGGCAAATCCTAGAACTAGAGAGGATAACACAAGCATAAAATATAGAAGCAAGCAAGCATAGACATGAAATAGGATGATCCAAACGCTTTTATGTGGGCCTTGGTGTATGGATAATGACAAAGACCATAGGGTCTAGATCGGGTCCTAACCATCAGGCCAAAACACAAGAAAGAAAGATAAAGCAACAAAAGGGCTACAATAGCACATGGCATGACAAACATGGCCTAGTTCTAGGCATATAAACATGGCATGGAGCGCACAAGCACATCAAAGATAGCATAAAGCATGTAGAGGACATAGATCCAAGCACATAGGCATGTGAAAGCATAGATCTAGACATATAGGCATAGAAACATGCATGTAAACATGTAAAAGCCTAGCACATAGACATGAAAGAACATGGATCCAAGCATATAAGCATGTGAAGACAAGGGTCTAACCATATAGCATGGAAATTAACACATAGATACATAGATCCAAGCAAGGCATAGCCAATAACATCATACAAGCATGTAAGCATGTAACCCTAACATCGTCCTAGAACAAAACGAGGAACAAAGCATAGGAAAACATGGCATATAACATAAAGCATGTAGATCTAAACATATAAACATGTAAGGATGTAGATCTAAGCATGAAACATGGCATAAGGCATATAAAGCAAGGGGATTTATGCTAGAAGCACAAATAAAGCAAGCAACATGCTAAAGAAAGCAATAAATCATGTGATTCAAGCAAAAAGAACAAGATAAATGCTAGGAAAAGATTTATAAAGTTAGGGGTGTGGATAGTAGCTGAAAAGCTACATCCATACCCCTAAACCCCCAAATCCAAAGAGTAGAACCAAGGAAAAGAAGATTGGGTATAAGAACTATACCTTGTATTTTTGGTGAAGAAGGAAGAATCAAGAGGCTTTCATGTGTTTTTTGGAAGAGAGGAAAAATGTGTAGAAATCGTCCAGGCAGAAAGCAAAACCCAGAAGCTCCTCTTATTTTTTGTCTAAAGGGTGCCTGGGGCCTTTTATAGCCTCAGCACGGATTACGAGGCAGCGGCCCTTCAAGGGCTGCCACCTTCAAATGGTCTTGGATGGAGTTGATCTTGACACCCCTAGAGAGATCTTGACTTCCAATTTCTAAAAGGGTATTGAAATCAAAAATCCAACAGTCGAATCAAAAGTTATGGCTCTTGGAAGTTAGTGGTGCATCGATCGATGCGTTATCCCGGTTTTCACGATATCTCAGCCGTTTTAACTCCGATTTTGACCCATGAATAGTCATTGGAATGAGAATTTGATAATCTTCATAATGGCATTAGTTTCAATCCATTCTAACGGTCGGATCAAAACTAGGGTTTCTGGGCCCGTTGGGAGTCAACTCCGAGTCAAGCTTGGTCAAACTTGGTCAAAGTTGCCAAAAATATCCGAGAAGCTTGGGTTTGATGTAAAACTATGAAAAGTGTTGTTTTGTGAGAGTTTTGACCTCGTTTGACCTTCAATCAACCTTCGGTTGACTAGGGGCATTTTGGTAATTTTAGCTAAAAAAAGGTACTTTGGGTGCTCCGGTGTTTGAACGGGTTGTGCCACATCATTCTAGATGTCCTCATGGCCTCATGGAGAGAAAATAATATTTTTGAATTTTTCATGGTCTGGCACGTAAATCGTGGGCGGACAAAATACGGTATCAATAGTCCTTCCAAAAATTTGAAAGATGTGAGCACAAATCTCGATTGGAACTCCATTAATAAGATCACAAAGGAATTGGGCTCTTCCAAGACTGATGAAACCCGTGTTGGTTAGTGGGTACAGGTTTGAGTACATAATCAAGGTAAGAGTCTTCATTTTCGGCCCGAATCTTGAAGTGCCAATTGATGTACCTGTGGATGAAACTTCAAGATCTGCTCCTAATGTTTCAAGGATTTGGACAACGGGAGCCAATCGGTCACCATATGGGGATGTATCCACATTTACCGAATGATTCATTTGAAGAATCTTAGCTAGATAGTTCGGAGTGATGACGAAGTCCTTTCTACAAACCCAACATTTCAGTTTAGCTCCGGTAAACCAGGTGTTAGAGTAGAATTCCTTGATCAAATTCTCAATAGGATCTTCAAAGCCACCAAACAAGCTAGCCTAATCTCTATTAGCAAAGATTTTAGAAATGAAATTTGATCCCAATGTGTCAAATCTCACAATCCTTTCTACCACAAGTGGAGCATTCTTGAAATTGTTGTTGAAGGATTGAGAATCTAGAAGAGTCTTGAACCTCTTGTTATCAAATTTTGCTGACGATTATTGAGTCCTCTTTGATACTGGAGATGATGTGAGATTAATCAAAGGCTCTTTACCGCATCAAGATTGATGAGGCATCTGCAAAATAGCCACACAAACACAAACCATACACAATAATGGCAAAAAACTTGATTAAATGCAAGTTAGTACAAAAACAAGTAAACAACTCTTAAAAATTAAGTTAAAGAGTATACATTAGAACACAAAGACATGAAAACAATGCTAGAAGTCTAATTAGACAAAGAGCATGACAATATGCATGTGTAATGCATGACCAAAGCATGAACAAGCACTCATGGGGCAAAGTGTGTAAAACGCATAAGCAATGATAGAAACATGTTACAATTAAGTAAACATGGCAATCCCCAAAGTTTGGTACTCATCGGAGTCCAAACAAGTGTCAAAATGCCTAAGGGGCATTTTATCAAACACTCATGAATGAACTAACCCTATATGATAAAAAATACATGAACATGATCAAATATGCCTTAAATACATGTTCAAAATGCCACATGGGGCCAACATAAACATCAACAAACAAAATGGGACTAAGCCCAATCAATAAAATAGAAAACATTTGTTGGCCCCATGTGGAAAAGGAAAACCCTAACTACGTTTTTGAAGACTTTGGAAGACTTGTAAGTTACTCCTGTAAGATATGAGAGGTTCTATACCTTCTAACTCTACAAGTGTCTGCCAGAACAAGATCTACAATCAAACGCTGGTGGAATCTAGTTGCTGCAAGATCAACAAGCAGTGATCTGAAAACTTTGAATGGGATCTCAAAGTCACAAACGTGGGAGTTTGTGTTCTGCAAATCCAAGAGAGAATGAGTCCGTGAATTCAGAGCTTGCACGTGGTCATGTCAGTAAATTACTACTGGAGGTAGCAATATATTTAGGGTTAAATCTTTTGTAAAAACTTCAATTCTCTTTTAGTGGATTTGTTTTACTTTGAGGATAGCTAGGTCAAATCCTCCCCAAGTTTTTACCTTGAGATGGTTCGTTTCATAGGTTTTCTTAGGTGATCATATTGGTGTGTTCTTTATTTTTTCCCTGTTATGCATGATATGATCTTTCTTTGTTTAACCTAGATCTCATAATTAACCTAAGTAATCACTTGGCTAATATTTAAGGTCAAACAATCTGCGTTAAGGGGTCTAAACAAACAAACATAAAGAGTTTTGAACACAAAAGCTTAGTTTCCATCAGTCGAGGGAAAACTTCGATCAATTGAAGCTGTGAACAATTTTAAAACTTAAAAATTTGGAAATTGTATGTAGAAAAACAACTTAAAAAGCAATTTTTAAGACTTAATGTATATGAACATGATCCAGAAAAGTTTTAAAAACATGATACCACTTAGATGTAAATATCAAAACCAATCAAGAAGTTAAAATAAAAAAATTTAAACTTCTAAAACATGAAAATTTCATTTTTCTTCAAAATTCCCACCCAAAACAAAATTTTGCATTTACATATTAATTCATATGCAATTAAAGATAGCCAGATTAGACAACACACAGTCTTATGACTCTTATATACAATATTTGGCATCGATTTGTGTGTAGTGTGTGCAACTAGTAGTGTACAAAGTACAGAAAATGTGAATTGTAGATAGTAATCAAACAAATTTTCTACATTATCAATCACATTGGTTTGAAAGTGACTATCACCTAAAGAGTTACACCATATAACTCCCACATCCCCTAAAAACCAAGCTTGCAATCATGTAAAAGCATTTTAATTCTTTTTGCTTTTTGCTTTTTCCATATATATTTTTTTTCTTTTTGATCACAATCAAATATATCATGCATGGACATATTGGAGATAGAAAAGAAAATACCCTTGTTACAATATATATTTTTAATTATTTATAAAAAAATAACACCTCATTTTATCTTGCTGTGCAAGTGCTACACCTTACCAAGCATGGCTTTTATGTTTTGCACACAGGAGTTCATGATTGGCAAGTAACAGTGGTGAAATGGTTACTTATGCCTTTCTCCTAGGATATTTTAGTCCTTACGATCAAAAGAGTGTGACATCAAAATCAAGATCGTATGTTCAAAGACTATAAACAAATCACACAATTAAGCACTAAATAGCACAAACTAGCAAAGTGCAAAAAGTAGCTCATCAAATCTAAGCAAGGTACACGATCATGAATGCAAATTTCATTGGCCAACCTTAATTACACACTAAGTGATGTGCAATACAAAAAAATAAATTTTGGATTTTCAAAATTTTATTTTGACCACAACCAAAAAGTACACATGATACTAAATAAATAAAATGCAAAAGCAATGCTTGACAACATTTAATGCAAAAATAGCGCTCAACTAAGCTATAAAGGGTACACAAATAAGAAATATCAATTTTTTAATTAACCCATGAGTACAAGTACGAACTAGTACATACTCATAAAAAAATTAGAGATATCTTATGCACTTAGTTAAGGAACACACACTTTCTATGTTTTTCCACAAATGTCAAGCATGTTATAAGTCAAGAGAAAGATATTATAATCCATGAAACCCTTAAGAAAAATAAAACAAAACACAAAATAAAATATTTTTGTGTTTTTGAAAATTTTCAATGTTTTTGGATTTTATTTTTTTGAATAAAAAAAATAACCTAAGAAATAAAACAACTAAAAACTGAAAGAAAACATGTCCACAAATAATTAAAAAAATTAAATCAAGGACAAGTAAAAAACATTCACCTTAGCGAATCTTTTCTCACCCATGCAGCACGCGTCTTTGGCTTTGCAGGTGGAAAACCATGAGAAACAGAGTGTATTTGAGGGATTACCCACTTCTTTTGAGAGAGACCTAAATCCTGCAATTTCCTTACACAAGCCAACAAGCTTAAAATTTTCAAAAGTATGTGAAACAATTTATCAAGACTTGTAGCAAGAGATATATCATCACAAATTGTTTGTTTGTTTAGACCCTTGAAAACACAAATTTTTTAAATTTCAATTTATGATAGTTAGGACGAATGTGAACACAGACACCACAAAAGTGACAAACATGAACAAATTTAGGAACATCAATATTCCTAAAGTGGTTTCTAGTCACAGGCTTTGGTTCTTGCCTCAACAAAAAACAATTTGGTCTAATGTGACCAACAACACTGCAAATGTGACAGGTAGGCACAAAAACAGATCTCTTCTGCAATTTAGCAGTAGGTTTAGACACAGGTTTAAAAACTTCAGCGTCTATATCAAAACTTTTACCTTTGTCTAACCTAGCAAAACAAGCCTTTCGTTTATGATTCCTCTTAAAAGGAGGAACATAAACTTTGTCATCTTTAGTCTTAAGAGGAACGGAAACAGATCTGTTATCAACAACAAGTTTGGTATTAGACAAATTTTCAAGTTTGGTATTATACACCAACGCAGAGCAAGGCAAAAAAGGAAAAAGAAATGGATCCAAAAATTCTAACTAACTATCATCACTAATAAACCAGAACTAATTACATCAGGACACGTGGTCAAACTCTGTAACTATTTGGGTTTTAGCTTCTGCACGCGCTGATCTTGTGACTTCATTAAGCTTAATTCTATCATTTGCCTAGTATCATTAAACGATATTGCCGTTTCTTCTTTATTTACTTTCCTTTTTTTCAAAGCATCACATTTTGATCTTTTAACAGAAGGAAACTCAGTCGAGCGTGTTCTTAGCTAAGATAAAAAAAATTTGTTTTTACTAAGCAGTTCTCGTATCCAATCAAGCCTTTTTAGTGAATCATATTGTTGGATTATAGATTGACCCTAATTAATTAATTCAATTGCTCAAGTTGATTAATTAAGTGAAATTATTTGTAAACCATGGAGGCATTAACAAATCACCAAATAAACTAAGTGGAGTGGAAATTAAATTGACATGGTAATTTGTTGATGAATGAGGAAATTCTCTCGCAAGGCAAAAACCCCACCAGGTGAATTTCATATCACCACTCCCAAGAATCCACTAATCAAGAACAAGGAATCTTACCACTACCCTGGACTATCCCAAAATACCAACCTACAGTCGAACTTTTACTCCAATCCTTAATTGGACTTGATCTTGAAGAGACTTCTTCCTTTGCACAGATCTCAATACATGACTAACTCCCAACAACTGATTGATTGTTGTTGGATGCAAAGTTCTTCACTCCAAAGCACGCTGAAGATTTAGAAGTATTTGGTTACAAAACCCTAAAGCGCAAAAAAATGCAATAGTTTCTCACAAAATGTATGAGTTCTCTAATTGAGTCTTTGTGTCTTTGATGACTTTAAAATAAAACTTTTATATGGTCTAAAGGTTCAGTGAAAGAAACCCTAGCAATCCAAGTCATCGTGGGCCAAAATTCAGATCTGAGAATTCTGAAATTGCAGAACTTGATAGATCGAGAGGTGTCGAGCTTGTGTCGAGAATCCTTCATTAAGTCTCGATAGATACTAGTGTTGAGCTAGTGACGAGACAAGTGTCGAGCTTCATTGAATTAGCTTTTCTTCACTTGTTTCTTGGTTCAATCCTCATGTCTTCAATGATAACACTTGTAAAGTAAACTTCACATACTTGTTGATACATTAAACTCAACTTCAATCTACCCAATTACAAGTAAAGTGCATTTTGTTCAAGGATAAGTCAATACATAGAAAATATGACCCTAACACATATGCATGATGCATCTATAGGGCTCTAAATGCCATGGTTCATTTTAAACATAAGCACAAATAATTTTTTTTTTTTTTTTTTAAAAAAAAATGCTAAGATATGGTGGGCCTATTTTACAAATGGGGCATCAATTTTAAGTATGTAATTCATGTGGTGATTCACCTAAGTTTCAAGTGCACATTTTATTCAGAACCCTCTTTTGAAAGAAATTGAGCTTGAAGCATTGGTGATTTGGTGGTACACAAGGTGAGAATAGCCCATGAGTCAAAACGTAAGCGAGAATAGTTGACTAAGATCTCGGATCTAAAACTTAAAAATAAATGGGGACACATATTCATTCAAGCTATCATTCTCCAAGACAATAACACCTAAAGTCTTATAAGCACATCTCTTGTCATTTCAGAGTTCACTCGTTAAACAAGGGAGTTACCAGGAGCGAAAGGAAGGATGGTCGAATGTAAAATGAAAGTTCAAAAACGTGTATAAACACCTTTGAACGTTTAGACCCCCAAATTACAATTTAACCAATTCAAGCAATATGTCAAACAACTACTGTGCGGAAACTTAACATATGCTATAATATGGAATTGGTAAAAACTATCTAAGCCAAAACAAAATATAATCCACAGCAGATAATAAAAAGGCAAAGATAGAGAGGAAGGAAGATGCAAACACAAAGACAACACGCGATGTGTAATCGAAGAGGAAACCGAAGCCCTCGGCGTAAAACCTCTCCGCCGCCCTCCAAGCGGTCAATAATCCACTAGAAAATGTAGTTGGGATACATGAATAGCAATAGACCCTCCAAGCCTAATCTACCCGATGTACCTAAGCCCTCCAAGCTTCTTGCTCCAACGAGGTTGCGCCGAACCTTTTTCTTTTCTAGCTTCCCGGATTCCACTACTAGACCATAGCATCAACCAATGAAGATTGGTTCCTTCCTAACTGCTTCCCAGAAATCCAAACAGCTGTCTCACAGTGATGATGATGGTGAGAACCAGGTTTGGTATAATGCCTCTCAAGGATTTGGCAATGGAGAGGAAGAGAGATGAGGAATTTGAAGAGACTCTAATGTAAAGATTGTAGATGGTTCAATCTTGTTTTGCTCTAGGGTTTCTCTCTCAAAATTCTCTCTGGAAGCTCTCTCACAATCGTGGGTAAAAGGGGTATTTATATTGGAGTGGGAGAGGAATGTGAAACGTCAGGTTTTACAAAACAGGGGTGGCTCGCGGCTTGACCTCGCGGCTTGACTAAGTCGCGAGATCCAGTCGCGAGATAACCGTATGGCCAGTTGTCCTGTTTTGTCCTGTAGTGCTCCAGCTTGCATGACTGTTCACCTTCCAGCATACTTGGCACGTGTGCTGCGTCTGGCGGCTTGCAGCCGCTAGTCACCCGCGAGTCCCAGCCGCGAGTCTCTGTTTTCTTGCACACTCTTGAGCAATCTTCACTCTATCTCACTCACTACCCTTACATCAAACTCGCTTAAATACAGGGTTACTAAATGCTGAATTACAAGCAAATTTGGCACGGAATAAAGCCAATTAGATGGTTGAATAAATTCAACCTTACAATCTCCCCCTTTGGCTATTCCGTGACAAAACCCTAAAACAGACTCTAGACTTAACTTGTGAGTTGGGAACAGTTGAACAAAACTCACTCACACCTAACTCTAGAAGCTGTGAAGCACTTGAATCATATGAACATAATACTCCTGAAACACAACAATACACCATGATCATTGTAAGCAGAAAATCATAAAATGCATATGAAACAGGCAATATGTGATCAAGCAAAGATGGAGTTAAGAAACAAACCATGGCTTGATCAACCAAGTGAACACCACAAGGTAGTGATCACAGTGCTCATTCACACTTGGAATGAACACAAGGACATACAAGTTAACAAGCACAAGGCAAGACACTTGTATGTTCAACACTCAACCAATGCATAGTACACAAGGTATATGCATCTAGGAACAATCCTACAAGGGCACAAGAGTGACAGTACATAAATCAAAATGCAAGACATTTAGATTAAAGTACTGATTTCAACATAGCATAAAGGCTGCAATTAAGCAAGGTACATACCATAAAGCCTACAAAAGTATGCATAAAACAAAAACCCTAAAAGCTTACACAAGCACAAGGGTACAAGTCAATATAATCCTGAAAAAACAATCAACAGTAATATATATATAAAAGATTAAACCAAGATTATAAGTTATGAGTTAGAAACACAAAAGTACACCAAAACCTCAGTGCATAAAACCCATACAAACACTATAAGTTTAGAGGATAAGACTAAAAACAAAAGTATGCCAAAAGTATGTGTGTACTCCCCCTATCACTATACACACTTCCCTTTGAATTTTCTCCCCCTTACTGCATGCTCTCCCCCTTTTTGGCACGAATAGCTAAAGGCTGTCGTCCAACTTTCGTTGAATATCGTCTAGCTGATTCTCCATAGTCTCGAGACGCATTTGAACCTGATTGTTTGTGGAGTAGAGAAGTGCCACAATCTCATCAATGCGTTTCTGAATATGATCAAGTAAACTCCCCATTTTATCAGTATGAGAATCAGTCTGTGCTTGCGGAGTACTAGCTTGTGGAACTTCAGGAATAGCATGCGAAGTAGATGTGGTATGTGCAGGTGTCTCTGACTCAGGGGCAGATGGAGTAACTGGAGAGATATGTGCACTCTTTGGAGTTCTAGAGGAGTGACTTCTGCTGGCTTGAAGAGAGAGCATGGAAATAGGACGCGGACGGGTCAACATTTTGCCATCTATAGGAGGAACAATGCCTTCACGAAGAATGAACTTCATGATGAGACTGCAAAATGGGATAATTCCTCGAGCTGCAGTTCGAACCGCGGTCTTTCTCAAGGTATAAAAGATGTGAGCACTGATATCAATGGGGGCTTCAGTAATAAGATCACAGAGGAATTGAGCTCTCCCAAGATTGATGAATGTAGTGTTGGACAGTGGGTAAAGATTAGTGAACATGATCAACTTCAGTGTGGTCAGCTCTGGTGCAAACTTTGCGGTGCTGATGGATGTGCCGGTATTGGATACTTCATGATCAGAACCTAGGATATGTAGAATATCTTGAATCTCTGGAGTTCGATCATCATATGGAGTTAGATCCACATTCTGAGGCCTGGTGATGCGGAGAGTATCGGCTATGGAGTTCGGAGTGACGATAAACTCCTTTCCTCTGACCCAAAAAATTAGTTCAGCTCCAAGATCAGTTGCATTGGAGAAAGCTTCCTTAACCAGTTCAGCCATTGGATCGTCAAAGTTCCCAAACAAGTTTGCCCAGTCTCGTGCCTCAAAGATTCGAGGAATGAATGTGGTCCCTAAGGTGTTAAACTCCACCACCCGTTCCACTATAGCAGTTGATTTCTCAAATACGTTGGAGTAGATGTGTGAAGTAAGCGGGGTTCTAAACCTCTCCTTATTGGAATCTTGAGAGGCCTGTGATGAGAGGCGAGTCCTTTTAGCAACTGGGGTTGCTGGATTGTCAGCAACAATGTCTTTACCCTTAGAAGATCGACGAGACATCTGCAAGAAAATAGGCCCACAGCAAAGAACCAAAACAGCACGGCACGAGATAAATATCAACATGATGTGATGCAAATAACTACAGACTTGAGACAGGACAGACCCAAATAAACTACCATCAATACTAATGTGCATAATACGACAGGTGCAGGAAAATGGTGATAGTGCAAAAGAGCATAGATAACCACATATTCAAAGATAACTGTCAATGAGACAGTCGACCATGACCATGAAATGCACACAGAACAACTCATACAACCACAATAGAGCAAAAGACAGATCAAAGTCATACGTACTCACAAATGGAGTAAAACCCAGAAGACATTATCAAACCCATATCCCAAATGAGTGAGAGGACCCATCAAACGACAAAGCACAATGTAACCAACAATAGAGTAAATCACAATCAAACACAACCCACAAAAAACCAGTACATTCAACAACAAAAAATCGAGCACATTAAGATTCTAACAGCAATAGCAACTCATAGAGAAAGCAACAAAATGAAACTCAAAACATAAATATGTAGTGAGGAATAGAAAAACCATACCTTACTAGATGATTTTGAGAACAAATGGAGCAAAAATGATGTGAGAAACTGGAGGCACAGTGTATGGGTAAGAGCAGTTTTAGAAAGACAATGAACAGTCAGAAGAGTTCGAGGGAAAAACTGGAAAACGCTTTTAAAAACTGTCCCTATTTTTGCCAAACACGCGTTTTTCGCGACTGAGGTGAGTCGCCAGAAAGTCGCCAGGTTGAGCCGCCAAGACTCTCAAAGGAAAAATTTTGAAAAAAATTTTTCTAAGTGTTTTTCGCGACTGGAAGGTCTACCCGCGAGGGAGTCGCGAGCTGAGCCGCGAAAATCTCTGGATAACCTCGCGACTGGACCTTTCACTCGCGAACAAGTCGCCAAAATGGACCCGCGAACACGCGACTGAGGCTCGCGACTTGACATACCCACGACTGAGTCGCCAAAACAGGGCAAAAATTTTTTTTTGAAATTTTCATTTTTGAAAAACAAAATGCTTTCCAAAAACACCTAAAACACTCAAAAATCTTTTTGTGCTTGAAATAACAAAGATTGAGCATGTGAAAAACATATTTCGTCAAGTACAATTACACAAATGATTATGGCATTCTTTGAACATAAACTTGTGTGTTGTGTGTGGATATCAACAATGAGATAGTCCTTACTCTAATGTGAAGCTTCAATGATCAATTCAACCAAGGCATACACAATTAGCACTAGATCATGTGATCTATCTCACTTATAGAAATATGTATATATGATCTCCCACAAAACTTGATAACATGACTTGGAGCTTTATATTTGACTCCACTTTCAATCATAACATTTGATCTTTTTGATCCTTTTGAGACAACACCTCTCATTGTGAGAGTGATATTTGATAAATCTCTTTAATGAACAAGCCTTTGGCCTTTTGAATAAACATTTCTCTTTAATTTTTGGTCGCTTTCCCTTTTTCCTAGTCGAATACTAGTATGTGCGACAGGCTTTTGCAGCTCAATATCTCTTTTCATTTGGAGATTTACATTTAGTGAGCTCTTTTTAGCAATAACAAAAATAAAGAGTGGGAAGATATATAGACACAAGTCTATGCATGTCTCAAGATCAACATAACCCTTCACTCATCATTCATGACAAGTTTGAAGATCTATTTACAACAATCACATTGATTTCAAGATTTTTCCCACAGAGATATGAGTGCAAGGAAACAAGCAATGCTCGAAAATGCACAAAGCCATTAGCACAAAGGTACAAGGCAAAACATGTTTTGAGACAAAAGCTCAACAATGTCAATCAAACTTTTGATTTTCTAATTTTTATGTGATTTTTTGGATTTTTGACACATAAGAAGAAAAAGATTGATCAAAAACAAAAAAAATGCACAAGTAGACAAGCAAACAACCAGCAGCAAAAACAATAAGCAAACAAACAAACATCGTCGCAAAGCATAGGAAGTATTAATGCATGGACATGTTGTAATGCTTATGCATGAGTACCCTTCTTCACCCACACGTCACTTGCGTTTGGGGTGATTTCCTTATAGGAATGGGTACGGGAGTTAGGGCTTTCAAACCTTCGTGAGAAGCTTTCCAAGCAGTTGGTGAATGCACTAATCATCTTCATCACGTTCATCATTCCGGGATCACCATTTTGATCTCTAGATTGTTCATCTGCCCAATTTCTTCTATCAATTCTAGGTCCTCGTGACCTTTGAGGTGTTGCACTGTTCGTTGCTCTCAGCTTTTGGCAATTTGGTCGAGTATGTCCTTGAAGTCCACAATGATGACACACATAAGTTGATCTAGGACCTCTTTGTGGTCGTGGACGAGATTTGGCTCGAGATTCTGACCTGCCCACAGATTGATTACGGGAATTCAACAACGGTTCGTTCCCCACATTTCTCTTCTCTTCTATCTTGGGCTTCTCAGCAGTAAGACCAACATCAACTGGATCTTTAGCCTTAACAAACTTCACTTCTTTAGTGACATTTCCAGATGAGCTACTTCCTCCGGTATATCCCAATCCGGATTTGTCTGAAAAGCTCTTTTGAGATGAAATAACATCATCTAGCTTCTTGGTGGTGACCCTGTCTATTTTAGCATTTGCTTGCACAACCTCTTGCTCAAGAAATCTCACTTTTGTGTAAGCTTCTGACAGCTCACCATTCAAAGTTTCTATCTCACATTTGGCCTCCCTGTATCGGATTAGGAGACTTTTATAGTCCTCCTCTGCCTTCTTCATCTTTCTCACAGCTGCCTTGGCCACCCTTGTGTACTCACCCGACTTTTCAAGGAGTGAGTTATAATTCTTTTGAAGATTGGCTGTGCTTACATCTTCTTCAACATCTGATTCCTCGACAATTCCTAGTGATTCATCATCACTATGTTCTCCAAGGTCTTGTACAAGCAGATTCAACTCATCTGAAGACTCAACATGAGCAATGGTCATAAAAGCTGAATAGTTCCCCTCTCCATCACAGCTCTCTTCAGATTCTGAATCAGACGAATCCGAGTCACTCAATGTCGTGGCATACACTTTACCTTTCGATTTCAAATAATTCGGACATTCCTTCTTAAAGTGTCCATGCCCGTTACATTCGAAGCAAGTGACACCTTGTGTAGGTTGGGATTCTTTTCCATCTTTCTTTTTGAATTCCCTTTTCTCCCTTCCAGAACTTTGGAATTTTCTTTTATCATCAAATTTGCCATTATTTTTGAATTTCAAGAACTTTCTGAAATTTTTGACAAGGTATGCAACATCTTTGTCAACCACATCGTCTTCCGATGAGTCATGGACTTCTACCTTCTCATTAATGGTCTTAAGAGCAAGAGATTTACTCTTCCGTTGATTGGGCAGCGACATCTCATAAGTCTGAAGAGAACCAACCAGCTCTTGGACTTTGATATCATCTAGGTCCTTACTCTCTTCAATCGCTGTCACTTTAGCACGAAAACTTTCCGACAATGATCGAAGGATCTTCCTTACGATTTTAGAATCCTCCGTTTTCTCCCCCAAATTGAACTTGCTCACTACCACCTCATTCAGCTTCCCATAGAAAGAGTCGAAGGACTCATCCTCACTCATTTTGAGCTCCTCAAACCGAGTGGTCAGCATTTGCAACTTGGTGTCTTTCACTTTCTTCGTGCCTTCGTAGGTAGTTTCCAATATCTCCCATGCTTCTTTGGCAACGGTGATGTGGGAGATCCTGTGAAATTCATCAGGAGACACACCACAGAAAATAGCATTTAAAGCTTTACTGTTAGCATTAGATGCAGCGAGTGCTGCCTTATCCCATGTGGATTTGGCTGCCTCAGGTCTGGTCCAACCACTCTCAACTGCATCCCAAACAGATTCATCAATGGAGCACAGAAATGCTCTCATGCGAACCCTCCAAAAAGCATAATTACTACCATCAAAATATGGAGGTGCATTTAGGGATTGAGACCTATCCATCTCAAAAGGGAGTCAAGGATCACACAATGGTATTGAAACCAATAAAAGTGTACCCGCTCTGATACCAATTGAAAGTTCAAAAACGTGTATAAACACCTTTGAACATTTAGACCCCCAAATTACAACTTAACCAATTCAAGCAATATGTCAAACAACTACTGTGCGGAAACTTAACATATGCTATAATATGGAATTGGTAAAAACTATCTAAGCCAAAACAAAATATAATCCACAGCAGATAATAAAAAGGCAAAGATAGAGAGGAAGGAAGATGCAAACACAAAGCCAACACGCGATGTGTTATCGAAGAGGAAACCGAAGCCCTCGGCGTAAAACCTTTCCGCCGCCCTCCAAGCGGTCAATAATCCACTAGAAAATGTAGTTGGGATACATGAACAGCAATAGACCCTCCAAGCCTAATATACCCGATGTACCTAAGCCCTCCAAGCTTCTTGCTCTAACGAGGTTGCGCCGAACCTTTTTCTTTTCTAGCTTCCCGGATTCCGCTACTAGACCATAGCATCAACCAATGAAGATTGGTTCCTTCCTAACTGCTTCCCAGAAATCCAAACAGCTGTCTCACAGTGATGATGATGGTGAGAACCAGGTTTGGTATAATGCCTCTCAAGGATTTGGCAATGGAGAGGAAGAGAGATGAGGAATTTGAAGAGACTCTAATGTAAAGATTGTAGATGGTTCAATCTTGTTTTGCTCTAGGGTTTCTCTCTCAAAATTCTCTCTGGAAGCTCTCTCACAATCGTGGGTAAAAGGGGTATTTATATTGGAGTGGGAGAGGAATGTGAAACATCAGGTTTTACAAAACAGGGGTGGCTTGCGGCTTGACCTCGCGGCTTGACTAAGTCGCGAGATCCAGTCGCGAGATAACCGTATGGCCAGTTGTCCTGTTTTGTCCTGTAGTGCTCCAGCTTGCATGACTGTTCACCTTCCAGCATGCTTGGCACATGTGCTGCGTCTGGCGGCTTGCAGCCGCGAGTCACCTGCGAGTCCCAGCCGCGAGTCTCTGTTTTCTTGCACACTCTTGAGCAATCTTCACTCTATCTCACTCACTACCCTTACATCAAACCCACTTAAATACAGGGTTACTAAATGCTGAATTACAAGCAAATTTGGCACGGAATAAAGCCAATTAGATGGTTGAATAAATTCAACCTTACATAAAATAGCCACGAATGAGAAGTTTGCTCAAATAGAGGGGCACTTAGAGGAATATAAGTTCTAATACCACTTGTTGGGTCCCAACCTAGTATTGTGTGAATTAAGAAAATCAACTGAAAATTTTAGTAAAAACCTCTTGCTTTTCTTTGCGTTCACACACACAATTGTTATTCTCACTATGCTCACAGTGCAGCAGCACCTTTTTCTTTTTTTCACTTTGCAACATTAATCAAAACCTTACAAATTCTCCTTAAATTCCACACTAAGGGTCCGTTTGGATACAGCTAAAAACTGAAAATTGAAACTGAAAACTGAAAAACATTGTAGCAAAATAATTTTTAAATGTGTAAATAGTACCGTGGGACCCATTTTTAATGAAAAAATTGCTGAAAAGTGAAATTTGTGGGTCCGTGAACAGTACACGATGTGCACTGATTGGCTGAAAAAAGTGAGAAAAGTCAAACTTTGCGGCTACTGTTCATTGAACAGTGCATGAACAGTAGCCGCAAGTCTCACAAAAAAAAAAAACAAAAAAACAAAAAAGGAAAAACGCAGACGCAGACGTGGGTTTTCAGCCCAATCCAAACTTAACCTAAGAATCCAGTTGGTTGGGAGATGGAAAAGTTGGAGGATATAAGAGATTTTAGTTTCCCTTGTTTGAGTTTGGTTGGGGGTGAAAAAGTGGAGTGATGAAAACTAGTTTATTTGCTTGTAGAGAAAAGTGAAAGAAGAAAAGTGAAAGAATGGATGATGTAGCTCATATAAATTTACTTTTTATGTCCTTACTACATAATATATAGTTATTTATACTTATTAAATATTACTTATTATCAATTAAAATTAATAAAATGACATCTTAAAAAAATTAACACATTACACATTATTTTACTTTTTTTCTTTGTAATTAAATTTTGTATATTTTGTTAAATAAAAATTAAATGGATCGTCCAATAAATGCTTCCATGTTGGGGAAAAAAATCATGGACCTTTGCTAATTGAAAAGGAATAGCACAAAACATGAATATACAAGCAGTGAATGTTATTGTATGATGATAGAAATGTAACGTTAAAAAAATAGAAAATAAAAAATCCAGCAAAAGACGATAAGAAGGACAGAAGAAAACAAATCAAAGGATAGAGGTAGTAGTTGAAGTGTTGAACATTGTAAGTGAGGATAAAAATATAATTGTAAAGACTGAAGCAAAAGAGACCAAAATTTCTCTAGTTTTCTCTTCAATTAAGAAAATTGATTTTTGGTGCTCTTGGCTCCACCAAAATCTCACATCTGTTCTCTCTCAACCAAACAACCAAATATATCATTTTTTCTCCCCCATTTTCCATCCCTCTAATAATCACTCCAACCAAATGCAACTTAAGTCACAATTGGATTTTGAGACAATTTTCTAACACTTAGGTCATATGGATTTTAAAAGTGCTATGATGGTTGAATTGGATAATTAATTTAGATGAGGCCGAAGTCATAACCTTAAATTCTTAAATTCTATAGGGATAGGAGTGGTTATTTGAAACGCTAAGGGCTTGGTAATTGCTTCCCTAACTTAGCAAATCCCTCATCCTGGTACAGTAACACAAGTTGAAGCAATGGCAACAAGAAAAGCAGTTGAGTTCACTTTAGAAGTGGGTATCAGAGAAGCAATTGTTAAGGATGACTCAAATATTATTTTTAAAGAGAAGCTCTAAACCATCATTTACTTTTTGCATGTGCATTTAATTCACAATGCAAAACTTCAAGTTTCTCATTTTTCTAATATTAATTTTTCCCTTGTTCGCCGTCAAGAGAACACAATAGCACATTCTCTTGTAAGAAGAACAATCACATCACCCAATTTACTTGTCTGGGTGGAAGATGTGCCACTAGATATTCTACATATTGTTCAGGCTGATTTGGCCTCTTTGATTTAAAGAAATTGATTTTTTTTCTTCTTTAAAAAAACTGGAGACTTGGTATGGAGAGTAATCCTTCCAAGTGGTACTAAAAACCCTTATTTTGAAAAAAGATCTCCTAATTTGGAAGGACCATACTTGATTTGTAAAGTATCTAATGGAAATGCATACAAGTTGATGTATATCGATAGGAATTGACATCTTAAATCGATATATGGAATATATTGAAACATTACAAGCCAAGTATGAATAAAAAGGATCCACAACATAAGAGATCCTTGGTAGTAAAACTTATTATACAAGCCAACTAATATTTTAAGAATAATAGTAGTAGAGGTCTTTCAATAGTAATTAAGAAAATAGTTATAAGAGTGATAAGCTGAAAACAAAGCGTGAAAAGTTAATTATAAAATGCAGCAATCAGACCAGTCCAATCAATTGAAGGTTCTTTACGAAGATTATCAATTTCTTGGCTTTCTTGTTGTAAAAGCTGTTCATTCACTCGAAAACCACTGATATCTGTCTCAATGCTACTTTTTTGTTGAGAATACACTTTTTTGAAAAGGGGCATCTTCTGAATCATCAGCATTTCATAATCTCGAAGATTTTTCTCCAGTTCTTCATGTTTGGAAACCATCGTTAGCATCTCATCTCGACAGGGTTGAAATGCAGTCTTGTAATTGTTTAGAGCGTCAACATATAAACCTCGTGCTTTTTCAAGTTCAGCTCTCTTTTTTTCTCTTTCAACTGCAGTGCTTAAACGATTAACTTCCCTATCGATCTCATTATTGAATTTCTTTAAACGGTCACACTTGTCCTGTCCAAGGATACTGGTTTTGTCAACCAAGTGTACAGCAGCTTTCCTGAAATTGGATAAGAGAGCCTCATTCAAAAGAACAACATCAACCGACATATTGAAGAAAGATTTAATATCTGCAAGGGACTCTGTTGTGGCATTAGAAGAGGAAGAGGCAGACTTGAATACTTCTTCCATTCCTTCAAGAGATTTAGAGATATTCTCTAAGAGTATATGAAAATCCTTCAAGTTATCTTTCAATTCAGTTTGTTGTGATTTCTCTTGCAGTTTTTTGGACTTGGTACTCTTATCTTCAACTGAAACTTCTGGTTCAGTCGATGATGAATGCATTCCCATGCTTGAGGACATGGAAGTTGGCCGAACATTAGAATTCACTGCAAAAGTGTAAGAAGATGTAGACAGCAAAGCATGAAATTCAAAATACAGGGGACAACAGAAAGATCAACGAAAGATAATTCACCAAACATCCCCTAACTACCTCCGAAAAGAAGGCATAAAGCCTAAACTACCTTGGGCATGGCTGTAACTTCATTAGTAAATGCTACAAGTATATAACTCTTCCACCAAGAATCAAATTACAAAACAGAGCGTTAGTTTGGGAATTGTTTATTTGCGGTGGTTTATTGTACATAGTTTATTATTTTGGTAACATTTATGTTAAATGTGTTACAAAAAACTTAAAGCTGAAGTAGTTTATTAAAAAAAAAAAAAAAACTAAAAGCTAGAATATTTGAGAAAAAAAAAAAGACTCAAAAAGTAAAAAACTATTTTTTTTTTCAACAATTCCCAAACGAATACTGGTATGAAGGAATCCAATAAAGACTAAGTCAAACTATCATAAATATAGTTAAATGTTAAAATTTATCACCAAACAACTTAAGTTTTTATTTAATAGGCTGGTAACTACGGCAAGGGCATAAATCTTCACCTCGGAGTTCTTAAGACTTTGGTCTGTTTGGATACCGCTTATTTTGCTGAAAACAGAAAACTTATTGCTAAAAATACTATAGTAAAATAATTTTCAAGCTAGACAGCTGAAAGTACTGTAGCATTTATTTTTTTATTTTTAAAATTTTTTTCCCTGCTATGGTTGATACTTGCGTGATTTCTCCCACACTCTCCATTAGCATTTCATTCCGCTCCCACCCTAATGCCTGTCTTCCAGAACAAAGGCAAGCCCATGCCCAGAAGAGAAATCCACGGCTCAGAGCTCCTAGTCCGATGCCGGCGAAGATCGGGTTCAGGTTTAGTTCTTTACTCTTCCTTCCATGCCATTAACACCTCTCTTCCCATAAATTCATTTTACGCCTTTCCCTTGTTTGTCCTCAGATCGTCGACTATCCTGATGATCTCCAAACTTGCTGGGTCACTCTTGAAGGTAACTTGCTGACCCATCTGTTGAAGGTAATTTGGTCAAGACCTGTCCTCTCTCTCTCTCACACATTTTCTCAAACATATGAAGTATATAATTTCCTCTTTATACAAACTTTCTTCTTCTTCATTAAAGGATACTTCCCCAAATACAATGCGCTGAATCATCTAAGGCTGTTGCTGTTGAAGTGAGAGTCCTAAATTCAATTGAACTATATTTATTCTCTATAAAAGGGAGGAAAGATTGTTCCAACCATTTTCTAATGATCAGAAAAGAATTCAAAGTACTTTAGATAAGATGGGAATTGGGATTCTGCCTCCAAGATATCAAGCTTTCATCCACATATGAGTGCAAGTATATGACTCTATGTCTTTGTAATTCTTGGTCTCCCGGGCTAATGAAAATAAGCAAAACCCATAGTTGTATTAGTTAAAGGAAAAACTTTAAGATCACAACCATTTTGCACTTATTTTTACAACTATCTGATTTGGATGAATGTTAGTAAAAAAAAAAATGGTGGATTCATTTAAAAATGACAAACAATCATATCCAAAAAATAATAATGATAATAATAATAATAACAACGACAAACAACTTGTCACATATAGAATTGTTGTAAACATGGGTGTAAAATTAATTGTGGACCTTAAGAGTCAGGTTGGGTACATGTGGTGGAGGCTTCTGGAAGCTTGGGGAGGTGGATTTTTCTGTTGAAATAAAATTTCAAAAAGAAACTTACAGAGAGAGAGACAGAGAGCTGGACAGAAGGATCAACGTTAGTAACAATTGTGAACTAGGGACTAAAGTTACGAAAACAAAACTTATGAGCCAAATTTGACAACTCAACACACTGAAAAGATATAATTTGTAATTTTGTCAAATGTTTATGTTCTTGTACGGCTTTGGCAAGCCTTCCATTAATTTCCCAAATGGTAGTAAACAATAATCTGTAACATAGATGGGAAGAGACTGAGACAAAAACAAATACAGAAAGAAAGAAAAAAAATACCCTATAATTTCCATCTTAATAATATGATGATACTTTTCCATTCTATATGCCCACTTTAGCTCGAAGTATATATTCAAGAAATCACCGTTATTTTAATACTTTAATCTTTTGAAAGAGTAGTTGAGAAATTAAAACAACTCTTAATATCGCTCGCTCCTTTTTCTTTTTCTTTTTTTCTTTTCATTTCTTATCTTTGTAGTCAAGACCTCAATTTCGGAAATTTGAAGTTCCCTTCATACACTCTTTTGTTTTTTTTTTTTCCCCCCTTTTTTGAGAATCCTCTTCATACATTTTAAGCATATGTCATCAAAGATTTCCAAAGTGGGCAATAAAAAATGACTATTAACGATGTAGCTTTAAAAATATTGAAAATGAAACAAAATAAGAAAGAAAACAACAGGATGTGAAAACATACCGGCCATGTTGCTATTGTCAGAAATGTCTTAGGAATTAGTTTCTTGAAATTCCTTCTTCTTGGATAGAAAAAACATGATAATTTACATTATTTATAGAGAGAAATCAATGGTCATGTTGCCCCACGACCGTACAATAGGACTTGAAGCATCATGGAACCTGTACGTGCGATTTGTTGAAAGGAAAGAATAAGTAAGGAATGGGGATGCAAGAGACAAGAATGATTGATGCCTATTTTGTTTGGAAAGAAGATAAGAATCGAAGGAAGGTATTTTCCTTCACTATGATAAGATTATTAAAAATAATATTATTGCGATTATTGTGTATTGACTCAAGTGATCCAATTTAGTGTAAAGCTCGTCCAGAGCTAAATTTAGACCTTTAGCATCTACATCTCTATAAACCCTGCATAGAGTTGATTGTAAAGTAGTATTCTTCACTTGCACGCCTAATCCTAGGGTATTTAAAGGAGGTTAAATCCTAGATTAAACACACATTAGTTATGGTTAATTGACTTGTATGACAGGTAGCTTTTTTAGCTTGCTTATCAATCAGGGTTGGGCTTGGCCTTGACTATTGGGCTTAACATATCTCTAACAAAGACAAAGCCTCGTTGAAGTTGATGGTTGAGGGGATTTCAATGGTATCATAGCACTTTACACATCAAGAAACTTCACAAATGGAACCATACGAGTTATTTGTTCAAAGGAAAGAATAAGGAAGGATTTTGTATGCAAGATAAAAGAAGGATCAATGTCTATTTTAATTGGAGATAAGAGAAGAATCAAAGGACGTTATTTTCTTTTGGGGTTCACAAAAAAAAAAAAAAAAAAAAAAAAATGATAAGATAGAGCTTTATTAAAGTTGATAGATTAACAGATTCAAATGCTTTTATGTTATCATATATATAACAATATTTTTACAATAAATCTTAGGTCACAAACAATTACTAATTTTAATCTAGATATACCACTAACATCACTCTTTTACCCATCATTAACAAACTTGCCACATAGAATTTGTTGTGAAGATATTGTAGACATAATATTTCTCTATTTGTATAGATTTGTCCTCCCTCCTAATAAGAAATGATTTTTATTGACTTGTCAAAATTTCTTCTTACCTTTAAGGGAGCCCATTTGTCAAAAATAAATAAATAAATAAAAATGAAGAAGGAAACCTATATGTTGTGGGCCTTCTATATAAATTAAGAATATCAAAAGTAATATACAACTGGTTTTTTAATCTTTATTCTGTTTCAACTTTCTTTCCATAAAAACGCGGTAATCCTTTCTTGAGTAATGTTGAATCTATAGATAGTTTTCAATTGCCTTTTTTACATTGAAAGCTCAATTAGTGTAGAAACACTAATGCTTGTTTAGACCTCAAATTTTAAATTGCTTAGTTGTTTCTACTCTAATGTAATTAAGTGTGGAATAAGAGTAAAAGATGTGCAATAAACCGAAACACTACTCTTATGCATAAGCAAGTATACAATAAGCGATAAATGTAAAGATTAAAGAGTAGGGAAGAGAGATGAAACACAAGATAATACCGAGACGTGTTATCGAAGAGGAAATCGAAGTACTTGGCGAAAAACCTCTCCACGACCTTCCAAGCCAAAATCGCGTTCCATTAGTGAATAAGTTGGAGTACAGGAATATCAAAAAGGCCCTCCAAGCCTAATCTACCTAATGTACTTGAGCCCTCCAAGCTTCAACTACCAACGGACTTCTTGGAGTCTTGTCTTAACTAGTTATTTGGATCCCGTAATTCCGCCCGATTGCATCCGCCACTCAATGGCTTCTTCTAATGCTTCCCATAGGCACCAAAACTTCTCTCAACAATCAAAATGGGTGAGGTAAGTGTTTGGACTAAGAACCTCTCAAGGATGTGTAGATGGAAAGGTAGGAGTTATGGAAACTTTAGAAAAATGATGTAAAGGATTACGGGTAAACAATCTCTAACTCTTAAGTGTTTGGTTGGGGTTTCTCTCTCAAAATTTTCTTGTAAAGACTCCTTGTTCTTCTTACAATTTCGTGGGTAATGAGGGTTTATATAGTGTTGGTAAAGGTATAAGAAAAGGCACACTCAAAATAATTAGGTAGAGAGTTTCGCAGGTCACTCGCGACTTGACCTGAGTCACGAATGACTTGCGAAATCCAGCTTGTCAAAAACTCTTCAAATTCCAGCATGTGCTTCTCACGTGGCCTGTTTCGTGGGTTGACACTCACGAGCCAGTTGCGAGCTAGTTGCAAAATCCTCATCTTCACAGAATCTTATCCATACTCTCACACACAACCCTTATATTAAATCCCATAAAAATATAGGGAGATGATTAAACAGAATTACAATCAAATTTGATACAAAATTAAAGCCAACATAAAACATAGTTGTAAAACACAACTTTACAATCTCCTCCTTTGGCTATTCCGTGACAAAACCCCTAAACAGACTCTAGACTTAAAATGTGAGTATGGGAATAGAGGCAAAACTCACTCACACCTAAATCTAGAAACTATGAAGTGCTTGAACCATATACACCTATATCTTGAAACACTTGCACATAACAAATAGCTTCATTAAATACGAGGCAAGTAGAATACATGGCATGTATAAAGAGTAAGTAAAATGCGATCAAGTAAAGAAAATAGATATGAATAGATAACATAACTTGATCAAACGAGAAAAGTCATTAAGAAATGACCATAATGAACATTTAACAAGTAAATGATCATCTGGACATGCAAGCAATTAAGAGCAGTGCAAAAATTAATTGCATGTCCAACAAGCATATGATGCATTAAAGAAACAAAAGTAAGAGGCAATAGATAACTAAAAGCATCAAGAAACAGCTATAAAAACCAAGATACACAAGTACTAAAGATAAACTGAGTTTTAAACTAAAGTATTGAAAGCTTTAAAGTAAAGCAATGTAAATAAACTATACTAATCAAAACAGGGAAAAATGTTGTTAGAACTTCTAAGTTGTGTGGCTGTAGGTTAGCTTCCTCTTTTTGTATCCACTGTGCTCCCCCTTTCTATATGCACTCCCCCTTACTCTATGATGCTCTCCCCTTACTCTATGGCGTATTCACAATATTCACATTATTCACAATAAGGCTTTCTCCCCTTTTTTTCGCACGAATAGCTAAAGGTCCGCCTCAAGCTTGTGCTAAATCTCATCCAACTATGTCTCAATAGTAGTCAAGCAAAGCTGAACATGATTATTATGAGAATACATGATAATTACAAGTCCAGAAATGCGCTCATGTAAACCCTCCATCAAAGTCATCATCCTATCCATGTGAGGGATAGATGATCCAGGTTAAGAGTGAGTGCTAGAAGAGGAGGTAATGTCTTGGGAAGTTTGGAGACACTAGGAGCAGTCAAGCTTTTCCTAATGGGAGAGGCAAGAGAGGAAGTCTTAGATTCACTCTTTGGAGGCTTGGAAGGGCTCTTTTTTTCCTTTTCAGCAGATGAGTGAACCTTGCTGCTCTGAAGAGAATGCAAGAAAATCGAACCTTGACAAGGCAGGACCATTCCATTCTTAGGAGGATGAATGCCCTTGAGAGTTAGAATCTTCATGATTAGGTTGAAGAAAGGAAGATGTGTCCTGGCAGCTAATCATCCAGTAGTCCTTCCCAAAATTTGAAAGATGTGAGCACAAATTTTGATTAGAATTCCATTGATAAGATCACAGAGGAATTGGGCTCTTCCAAGACTGATGAAACTTATGTTGGTTAGTGGGTACAGGTTTGAGTACATAATCAAGGTAAGAGTCTTCATTTCCAGCCTGAATCTTGAAGTGCCAATTGATGTACCCGTGGAGGAAACTTCAAGATTTGCTCCTAATGTTTCAAGGATTTGGACAATGAGGCCAACTGGTCATCGTAAGGGGATGTATCCACATTTACCGGACGATTCATTTGAAGAATCTTAGCTAGATAGTCCGGAGTGATGACAATGTCCTTTCCACGAACCTAACATTTCAGTTCAGCTCCAATAAACTAGGCATTGGAGTAGTATTCCTTGATCAACTCCTCAATAGGAACTTCAAAGCCACCAAACAATCTAGCCCAATCTCTATTAGAAAAGATTTTAGGAATGAAAGTTGATCCCAATGTGTCAAATCTCACAATCCTTTCTACCACAATTGGAGCATTCTTGAAATTGTTGTTGAAGGATTGAGTGTCTAGAAGAGTCTTGAACCTCTTATTATCAAAGTTCGCTGACGATTGTTGAGTCCTTTTTGATACTAGAGATGATGTGAGATCAATCAAAGGCTCTTTACCACATAAGGATCAATGAGGCATCTACAAAATAGCCACACAAACACAAACCATACACAACAATGGCAACAAACTTGATTAAATGCAAGTTAGTGTCAATGCCCGGCCTCGATAGGAGCGGAAAACTACTGTCGTCAGGCCTTTGTTTGACCACCCACCATGGCGACACTCCTGCGTGTGTGGGGCCAGTTGAAGGCCCCTCTTGATTGGTTGGTGCGCTTGGTGCATGGTTCGCGTGGAGCTTCAGGTGCTCTCTCTCTTGTTGGAGGAAGGTAGGTCTACCTTTGGCAGTGTGGCAGGAATCTTGACCAAATTTTAGGTGATTACCAAAGGTAAGTGAAATCGCCACCAATCATTGGGTTTTTCTAAGGTGTGATTGGTCACCTGTTTCTAGTTGATTTTATTACCAATCCTAGGCTAAGAAAAATGGCATTTTTCCTAATCTAATGTGGATGGCAAAAGTTCTTGATTCTTGAGTTCGGAAGTTTGGTTACGTGTGGGGAAGGTATTAGGCACCCCATAATGCCTATCCAAGGACAGTCCTTTGTTTTGATAAAAACTTAATTTTCAGAGATTGGTAGTAAAAACATGATTTTGGCATTGGCTTTCAGGGCTTTGCATACATAGGGGCTTTGAAGTTTGGCTTTTGAATGGGTGTGGTCCCAATCTATGCTTTCCTAAGGCATTCAGGCAAAGTACCAGATTTCCACAGCGAAAATCCGGCAATGTGTCACTTTACTTTTGCAGCGAAAATTAGGCATCGCTTTTCCTTAGGTGACATGGACTACGACAATCACACTGAAAGGGGGCGAGTAGGTATATATATATATATATATATATATATATATATATATATATATACATCATGCACAATGCTATCACACAGAGCAGCAAAGTAAATGCCTACATCCCTAGAGCATGGCCTAAAATATAGGTGTAGGAAAGTAAACAGGGGTCGCCATACTCTAGAGATGAGGACGAATAGTACATGGCATGATATACCTAATACAAACCATCTAAGAGAGAAGGGAATGAGGAAGGAAGGGGTTTTAAAAAAGTACATAACCAAATGAGAGAGGCTAGACCCCTAAACCTACTGACATAATCGCTTGGCTTATATCCACATGCTCGCATCCTCGCTCTTTTTGCTTGCACCTGGGAAACCGCACCTAGCTCCATGCGTCCTCGTTCCATATGTGTACATGCAAAGGCAAAAACAAGAAACCAGCAGACAAGCAATGGAAAGAAAGAGATGCTTAGGGCATGTGGAAGAGGTATAAAGTAGATAAGCATGATAGACATGGTAAGCAAAGAGACAAGAAAGCAAGCAAACAAGCGAGAAGACAAACAAGCAAAAAGGCAAACAAAAGGTGGTGTCCACGGGGGACAAATGTAGGTTTGGATCAAATGTCCATAACTTCACGTGGTGGGCATTTGGGGATGCATGGGGTACTTTCCGAGCATGGTTATGCGGCAGTTCGGGGGTATTTAGCACATCCCTCGACTTAGTGATCTTTCTGTTGTCACATGCAAGTACGGGCTCGTGGATATTGATGTAGCAGTAATAGGGCGTGCCTCTGAGTTCTGGGAGGTGCGAAAGTCTAGCATTGACTTCCCCCTTTGTGTTTGACTTATCATCACCAGTCTCAACTGAGTTGCCACTTTCGGCTGATGTTTTGAGATACTATACTCTGGAGATTAAGATCAGGGTTAAGAGGACCCTTATGGATCTAAGGTAGTGCTTGAGGGAGGCTATCAGGGATAGAGACTGCTACCAAGAGCTGGTTGATACCCTTATGGAGGATATTGAAGAGATGAGTAGTGTACATAAGAGTGAGCTTGCTACTCTGAGGGCAGATAGGGAACCAAATTTTTGTGCTCGATCTTAAACTGTTGGCAGAGTTGCTGGATCATTTTTTCATTTAGGTTCGCCCTATTATCTATAATGAGCTTTCCTGGCACACCATAGTGGCAAATAATGTTATGTTTCTAGAATCGGGCTACCACTGCTTAAGTGACGCTTTTGTACGAAGCGGCTTCCACCTACTTTGTGAAATAATTGATGGCCACTAAGATATACTCATAACCATTTGAAGCTTTTAGAATCACAGGTCCAATGACACCCATACCCCAGGCCGAGAAGGGCCATGGTGCTACTAAAGAGTGCAAAGGCTGAGAAGGAGCATTCTTCCTGTCTTGATAGACATGGTAACGGTGGCATGTCCTCACATGTTTAATGCAATCACTTTCCATGGTGAGCCAATAGTAACTGGTTCTCATAATCTTGCGAACCAACAGGGGTCCACTGGCATGAGCTCCAAGTCAGCCTTCATGGATCTCATCCATCAAATGATTAGCCTTGGAGGCATCTACACATTGGAGCAGGGTAGAATCGTGGTTCCTTTTTTACAGGACTTCTCCACTCAAGAAAAATTGGCAAGCCATGCACCAGATAAACTTCTTTTCACTATCCATTGCACTGGGCAGGTATTCATCATTTTTTACATAAGCCTTGATATCATGGTACCATGGCTTTCCATCGGCTTTAACTTCAACACTCATGCATTCTCCGATGTTCATGCAATAAGCTGGAACACCACGAGCTTCTATGAGCAATTGCTGCATATCATCTCCTTCTGATAACTTGACCATGCTAGCTAGGGTAGCCAAGGCGTCTACAAATTGATTGTGTGTTTAGGCAAATAGGCAAATGTGATGTCTCAGAATTTCAGAAACAACTTGACTGAAACAAGGATTTGCTGGCCCTTGGGGGAAACTAAGACTGCTCCCACTCCAGTTTTGGTAGAATTGGCAGCTCCATCGAAATAAAGCTTCCAATGCCACAGTTCCAAATTACCTAGTTCCAGCTCTAGTGCCATGACATCCTCATCGGGGAAGAGGGATTCTAAATGCTCTAGATCATTTAGCGGCTAGTCTACTAGGTAATCGGCTATGGCTTGGCCCTTGATGGCCTTTCTTGTCCCAAATATAATGTCAAACTTGGAGAGCAACATTTGCCAACGGGAAATCTTCCCTATAAGAGCTAGCTTTTCAAAGATGTACTTAATGGAATCCATGCGGTAAATGAGCAGCGTGGTGTAGTAGAGCATATACTACCGCTTGCGTGACGCCCACGCTAGGGCACAACACATCTTTTCAATGGCGATGTAGTTGATCTCACAACTGGTGAACTTCTTGCTTAAGTAGTAAATTTCCCTTTCTCTTTGGTCAAGCTCAGCCACTTGGCCTAAAATGTAGCCCATGGAGGTTTCTTGTACAATTAGGTAAAGGATCAACGGATATCCCGGTGTTGAGGGAACCAAGACAGGAGGGTTTAACAAATACTGCTTAATCTTGTCAAAGGCCATTTGGCACTCATCTGTCCGTTCTATCTTTGTGTCTTTCTTCAAGAGCTTGAATAGTGGATCACATGTGGCGATTAACTGCGCTATGAAGCGAGCTATGTAATTAACTTTGCCTAAGAAGCTACAAATCGGTTTCTCAATTTGTGGTGTCGGCATGTCTCGGATGGCTTAAACTTTTGCTGGGTCCACTTCAATTCCTCTTTGGCTAACTATGAAGCCAAGCAATTTCCCTAAACTAGCTCCGAATACGCACTTGTTAGGGTTTAGTCTCAATCTGTACTTGATAAGGCGCTTGAATAGCTTTCTCAAGTCTACCAAATGATCCCTGACAATGCGAGATTTGGCAATCATGTCGTCCACGTAGACTTAAATCTCTTTATGCATCATATCATGGAACAAATTTACCATGGCTCGTTGGTAAGTAGCACTGGTGTTCTTTAAGCTGAATGGCATGACATCATATGCGTAAGTTCCCCAATGAATGGTGAATGCTATCTTAACTTTGTCTTCTTTGGCCATTTTGATCTGATTATAGCCTAAGAATCCATCCATGAAGGAGAAGAACCTGTTGGTAGCAATATTACCAATCAATGTATTGATATGTGGCAATAGGAAGTTATCCTTGGGGCTGGCCTAGTTCAAATCCCAGTAGTCAACGCAGATACATACTTTCCCATCTTTCTTAGGCACGAGAGCAATGTTGGCGACCTAATCTGAGTAGGCTATCGCGGTAAGGAAACTGACTTTCAATTGCTTTTCTACTTCCTCCTTGATCTTCAAAATGATCTCAAATTTCATCCTTCGAATGGCTCGCCGCACTGGAGGGCATTCTGGCTTAACTGGAATTCTGTGCACGACAATCTCAATATCCAACCCTAGCATATCTTGGTAGAACCAAGCAAATATCTCTTTGAATTCCTTAAGTAGCGCTATAAGATCAGGCTTCATGTCTTTAGGAAAGTTTATCCCAATTTTGATGGGTTTTTCATTCTTGGCTTTGTCGACAAGGTTAACCAATTCTGTCTCTTCTATGTTGGGCTTAGACCCTTCGCTCTCTTTGTTTAAAGCTTCCAAAATATCACGAGGCAAACTTAGAATTTCCTCTAATCCTTCAATATCATGCTCCAACTCTATTTTCTCATTCACATCATCAATATCCTCGTTATGGCAACAGAGCGATGTACCCGCTTAGGAATTAGAATAGATCCTATAGAACGGAACATATACAGGGAAACATAAGACAATTTACACACACATATTCATAGACAAGCAAATAAAGAGATAATTTCAAGGATTTCTTGAATAATACGCTGGATAATTTTCATTAATAGGTTATAAACAGGGAGATAACAAAGTTCATGCCTAATAATGATAAAAAGGGAAACACTCTTTCTTTCTTTTTTGGAAAATAAACTGGGGAAATGCAAACAAGGAATGTAGAAAATAAGAAATAAACATGCAAAACAAACTAGATATACTATTCCAACTCTTTCGGGCAATTAGAGGACCTAACACTCATTACTTTGCCGGTGCAACCACAAAGCAGGGCTCGATGGTCCAATGGCCTACTATCTCGCTTGGCACACAGGGCCTAATAGTAGAAGTCAGATCATCCCCTGGGGATTTGATGGTATTTACTAAGAATTCTTTAAGGCACAAGCGGATGAGACAAGCTAGATCTGATTCTTCCTTGCATGATTCCTATGTTATTTCTGATCGGATGACCTCAGTTGGAGCCGGAAAAGTGACCTTAATGTAGGGAATGGACATCCCTTGGCTAATGCACTTCCTTTTCTTACCTCTGGAAGCCTGGAAAAGTTCTTCATCGAAGGGGTTGTAGCCTAGACCGAATCCTCATTTGTTGTCCTAGAGTTCAATCCAAGCAGCCTTCCCGTGTCCTATAGCATTGAGGCCTTGGCCAAACTGATAGCCAAATTGGAGTGTCTCTTTGGTAGCCATTAAAGTAGCAGAGGACCATGTTGACTCGAGTTCTGAAGTTCTAGAAATCATGGAGACTAGCTCGAAACTGTGAAAAGTTGCCTCTGGAAAGGCATTAGCACTAATGTGGGGGACACTCCAATTTGGCCATAATAGTGATCAACAAATCCTCGGATGGGAACTTGAGCCTCCGGTGAAGGGTATTTGCAACTGCACCTACGGCGTGTAGCTAGGGCCTCCCTAGAAGCATATAACATGGGGAATCCACTTTAATGACTTGGAAGTTGACCATGAAAATCATGGGGCCAATTCCAATTGCTAATTCAATCTCACCTTGCATCTCTAATGATCATGGTGGTAGGGCAGATAAGAAAGGTATCCATATTCAAATGCTCTATAGTAGACATCGGGCAAGCATTCGGGGCTAATCCATTGTCAATTATTACTTTAGAGACGATCATATCTTCACACTTTACCATAATGTGCATGAGCAATGTATGCTCTTTACCTTCTGGTGGTAGCTCATCATTTGTAAAGGAAATCTAGTCGGTGGCTAACATCGCCGAGACCATACCTTCAAAGGAAGATTCTGTGACACCTGTAGGAACACATGTCCCTTTCAAGACTTTTAAAAGAGCCTTGCGGTGGACATCAAAGGATAGCAATAGCACTAAGATGGAATCTGAGCTAGTGACTTGTTTAGTTGTTGAATCACACTGTATTCTGAGTTTCTAATAATTTTCAAGAATTCCTCGGCTTCTTTGGTTGTGACCTACTCTTGACGAGTTTGGCTGTACCCTTGCTAATCTCTTGCCTACTTTTTTCTAACTCCTCGAGAGTATAGTAGCGGCCACTCCTAGTATGCCCAGATAGACCTGAAGAGATATTAAAGCAGACCTCTTCTTTTCCGGTTTGAGTGGAGATCAAGGACACATTATATTTCCATGGGACACGATGGCTATCTTCATAAGGGAAGGGCTTCATCATGCGAATGATAATGCCCTCCTGAGTTTGCAAATTGGGCGTTATGAAGAAAATTTTCGAATTAATGACCATTGGACTTGGCAAAATGGCTTTAAGGGCTTTTGAGCTGCATACCCCAAAGATTCTTAAGGCAGGCTTCGGTAGAATAAGAGGATCGGAACCTTGGATGGCAGGGACAATGGCAGTTCCCTCCAGAACTGATGATGAAGCTGGCCTTGCGACTACAGGTAATGCAAGAACTAGAGGAGTGAATCCCTCAATGGCTGGTAGGGTTTTCCTTTTTCCTGAATCTGATAACTCCAGATCCGCAGGTGATTCTATGATCTCTTCAATGACAACTGAAGAGGGAGGTGCTGAAGTAACCTTACCAAGGCATTTCTATAGATATTCGTCCTAATCCTTCCTCGACCCAACTGATATAGCATTGCAGCTGGCTTCTGACTGGGTAGCTAGAGAACATAGGTTGGCTACCATGCAATCACCTTTTCACACAATTTCCCTTTCAATCCAAATAATACCGCGGTCGGCTAGACTCTGAACCTGTGCCCAGAGCACTTTACAATCAAATAGGGCATGCCTATCTCCACTGTCACAAAATGAGCAGATTCCCCAATCAAATCCTGGGGTTCCCATACCCTTAAGACCAAGGTGGCTCTCTTGAACCAAGGCTCAAAGCATGGCCTTCCATGGGAATGACGGTGAGGAGAAATCTGGGACCCTTTCTTCCACTGTGATGGCATTCACATTCCCTTCCTGATGGGGAGACAAAGGATTGGTGAAGATATTCGGAGCGGTTGCATTATCAAATTGTATCAACTTGTTGTCTATGAGATCTTGGACACGGTCCCTTAAATGGTAACATTCTACAAGGGTATGCCCTTCAGTCCCAAAATGGTGTTTGCACTTCTTAGACGGATTAAAGCCAGGTGATGAAAGGCCTTCTCTAGGCCTGGAAAACAACGGGGTCACTAACTTTCTTTCCAGCAGGTAAGCGTAGAGATCTGCCATGGGCATGGGTAACAAAGTGTACTTCCGGTTTTCCCTCTTCAAGGGACAAGGTGGGTCTAGCCTCCCTCTCTGATTAAAGGCTCGGTTTGGTGCTTGAGTAGACTGAATCTGTTATTGATAAGGTCTAGCAACTAGGGTTGCATAAGTAGAAGTAATTCCCCTAGACCCTTCTGATGTATTGTCAATCATATGCACATCAGCTTCCTTAGTCTTACAGTCGGTCATTTTCTTGACTTATTGTTCAACCATGGAACTCAATGACTCAGGGTCCATGATCTTTTTGCTCCTAATACCCTTGTCAATACGCTCCCCAATAGGGATGAGGCTAGCAAAATGAGTGACTTGGGTACTGATCATTTTCTCATAGTAAGGAGGCTTGAGGTTGTCAATGAACCATTTAATCATCTCATTTTCTATCGTAGGGGGTTACACTTATACGGCTAGCTCACAGTGCCTCTAGGCATATTCTTGGAAAGACTCCCCACTCTTCTTCTCTACTCTCATAAAGACCTTGCGGTCGGTAGCTATCTCAGTGTTGAACTGGTAGTATTCCAGGAAAGAGTTGGCCATTTCCCTCTAGCTAGAGCACAATCTCTAGGGGTTTAATCATGGAGTAGAGCACAATCTCTTTAGCACAAGCAAAAAGGGAGCACATGTTACAAAACACTTTCCCCTGACCTTTAGCCCTATAAAGGTATCCTTTCCTAGTCTTGGATGTTCACTCTTTGGGCTTCACCTTGTCCTCATGGGCTCTGGGCTCAATCTAATCCTTATGGATTTGACAAACCTAGGCCAACTGTATGTAAAGGTTTAATTGGTAGGTTATTCCTATCCTAGGGGGACTCAATCGCCATACCTCTCCCTTCATGGAAGTTGTGGGGCAGGAAGGATCGAAAGGGCCTTTTCAGCTACTTCTGTCCACCCATAGACCCAGAAGTGCCTACAAAGTCAGCCCCAGATCTAACTATGGGTAACACTACTGATGTTTGTGTCTGGGCATTTGCAAATGGGGTGATGAAATCCCCAAAGAGATGTGACTACGCCAGTAGTGAGAAGCCCGGGTTTAGCTCAAAATGGGTGTAGATGTAATGCAATCCTTAATGAAGGGGAAAGACTTTTTCAAAGCATAGCAGATTTATATATATGAAAGCAGATAAAGGTGCAGCATAAATTAAGTTTTACTGCCCTATGTTTGCATGTGAAGGAAAGCTGTAAAGCATGTGAGGAAAGCTGTAAAGCATGTGAGGAAAGCGATAAAGCATGTGAAGAAAGCAGTAATGCATGTAAGGAAAGCAATAAAACCCCATGTGAAAATACCTCGCACCCCCTTTTTGGAAAACGTTTTTGCTCTTTCGAAAATAGTCTACTAGGATATAGTAGAAGCCTTTCTCAAAAAGGAAAGCCTTCGAGGCTAATGCCAATTTCTGTGTTTTTGAAAGCCAATGTCCAAAGATTATGGTTTTATCAAAACCTCTAAAGGCTAAACTCTCATCGATTCCTAGTGGAGTTTCTGGTCTGTTGACACGCGGCCTCGATTGGAGTGAAAAACCACCGTCGTCAGGCCGTGGCAACGCACACATATGCGCGGGGCCCAATTGGTTGGTGCACTTGGTGCGTGGTTCGTGCTAAGCTTCAGGTGTTCTCTCTCTTGATGGAGGAAGGTAGGTCTACCTTTGGCAGTATAGCAAGAATCTTGGCCAGATTTTAGGTAATTACCAAAGGTAAGCGAAGTTGCCACCAATCATTGGGTTTTTCTAAGGTGTGATTGGTCACCTGTTTCTAGTTGATTTTATTACCAATTCTACGCCAAGAAAAATGACATTTTTCCTAATCTAATATGGATGGAAAAAAATCTTTATTCTTGAGTCTGAAAGTTTGGTTATGTGTGGGGAAGGTGTTAGGCACCCCACAATGCATGTCCAAGGACAGTCCCATGTTTTGATAAAACCTAAATTTTCAAAGATAGGTAGTAAAAACATGATTTGGGCATTGGCTTTCGGGGCTTTGCATGCATGGGGACTTTGAAGTTTGCCTTTTAAATGGGTGTGGTCCCAATCTATGCTTTCCTAAGGCATTCGGGCAAAGTACCACATTTCCATGGTGAAAATCCGGCGACGTGTCACCTTACTTTCGCAGTGAAATTAGGCATCGCTTTGCCTTAGGTGACATGGACTGTGACAATCACATCAAAAGGGGGCGAGCAGGTATATATATATATATATATATATATATATACATCATGCACAATGCTATCACATAGAGCAGGAAAGTAAATGCCTACATCCCTAGAGCATGGCCCAAAATATAGGTGCAGGAAAGTAAACAGGGGTCGCCATACTCTAGAGATGAGGACGAATGGTACATGGCATGATATACTTAATACAAACCATCTAAGAGATAAGGGAAGGAGGAAGGAAGGGGTTTTAAAAGAGTACATTACCAAATGGAAGGGGCTAGACCCTTAAACTTACTTACATAATCGCTTGGCTTATATCCACATGCTCGCATCTTCACCCTTTTTGCTTGTGCTTGGGAACCCACGCCTTAGCTCCATTAATCCTTGCTCCATATGTGTACATGCAAAGAAAAAGACAAGAAACTAGTAGACAAGCAATGGAAAGAAAGAGATGCGTAGGGCATGTGAAAGAGGTATAAAGTAGATAAGCATGATAGACATGGCAAGCAAAGAAACAAGAAAGCAAGCAAACAAGCGAGAAGGCAAACAAGTAAAAAGGCAAACAAAAGGTGGTGTCCACGGGGGACAAATGTAGGTTTGGATCAAATGTCCATAACTTCATTGTGTTTGTCAACACCCGACCTTGATCGGAACAGGGCGGAAAAACAGTCGCCGTCGTCGCGGCCCTCGTTTTACCACTCGCCATGGTGACAGCTCCCGCAAGTATGGGGCCCCATTGGAGGGCCCCTTTCGAAATGTGTATATATGGTGTGCGTGTTCGCACAGAGCTTCGAGTGCTCTCTCTCTCTTTCAGTGGAGGAAGATAGGTCTACCTTTGGCGTTATAGTAGGAATCTGGGCCAAATTTTAGGTGATTACCAAAGGTAAGTGGAGTCGCCACCAATCATTAGGTTTTTTCTAAGGTGTGATTGGTCACCTGCTTCTAGTTGATTTTATTACTGATCCTAGACTAAGTAAAATGGCATTTTTCCTTGCAAGGACAGTCCTATGTTTTGATAAAACCTTAATTTTTGGAGATTGGTAGTAAAACAGGATCTTGGCATTGGCTTTCGGGGCTTTGCATGCATGGGGGCTTTGAGGTTTGGCTTTTGAAAGGGTGTGGTCCCAATCTAGGCTTTCCTTTGGCATTCGAGCAAAATGCCAGATTTCCACAGCAAAAATCTGGCGACATATCACCTTGCTTTCGCAACAGAGATTAGGCATCACTCGCCTTAGGTGACATGGATTGTGACGATCACACCGAAAGAGGGGAGTAGGTATATATACATACATCATGCATAATGCAAGCAAGCAGAGCAAGAAAGTAAATGCCTACCTCCCTAAAGCATGGCCCAAAATATAAGTGTAGGAAAGTAAACAGAGGTCACCATTCTCTAGAGATGAGGACGAATGGTACACAATATGATATACCTAATACAACCCATCTAAGAGAGAAAGAGAGGAGGAAGAGAAGGGCTTAAATGAGTACATAACCAAATGGGAAAAACTAAACCCCTAAACCTACTAGTTATCATCGCTCAGCTCATATCGACATGCTCGCGTCCGCACCCTTTTTCCTTGAGCCTGGGAGACCGTGCCCTAGCTCCAAGCATCCTCATACCATGTGTGTACATGCAAAGGCAAAGACAAGAAACCAGCAGACAAGCAATGGAAGGAAAATGCGTAAAGAGCATAAGAAAGAGGCATAAAGCAAATAAACATCAAAGATATGGCAAGCATAGCATGGGAGAAAGCAAACACACAAACAAAAGGGAAAACAAGCAAGAAAGCACACAAAAGGTGGTGTCCACATGGGACAAATGTAACCACACAACCACAAACCCTCTAAGGGCGTCAAGCATGGCAAAGCCTAGAACAAGAGAGGCTAACACGAGCATAAAGCATGGAAGCAAAAGAGCATAGACATGCAAAATGAGGGGATCCAAACCCATTGATATGGGCCAAGGTATATGGACGATGAAAAAGACCATAGGGTCTAGATCGGATCCTAACCAATGGGCCAAAACACAATAAAGAAAGACAGAGTGACAAAAGGGCTACAATAGCACATGGCATGACAAACATAGCCTAGGCCTAGGCACGCAAACATGGCATGGAGCACACAAGCATATAGGATATGGCATAAAGCATGTAGAGAACATAGATCCAAGCACACAAGCATGTGGAAACCTAGATCTAGACATATAGGCATAGAAACATACATGTAAACATGTAGAAACTTTGCACATAGACATGGAAGAACATGAATCTAAGCATATAAGCATGTGAAGACTCGAATCTAACCATATCGCATGGAAATAAACACATAGACACAAAGATCCGGGCAAGGCATAGCCTAACAACATCATACAAGCATGTGAGCATGTAACCCTAATGTCATCCTAGAGCTAAAATAGGCATAAAACGTAGGAAAACATGGCATAGAACCCTAGGCATGTAGATCTAGACATATAAGCATGTAAAGATGTAGATCTAAGCATGAAACATGCCAAAAAGCATAAAAAAAAACATGGAGATTTAAGCTAGAAACACAAAGAAAGCAATGAAACATGCTAAAGAAAGCAATAAATCATGCTATTAAGGCATAAAAGCAAAATAAAAGCTAGAAAAAGATTATAAGGTTAGGGGTGTGGATGACAACTAGAAAAGCTACATCCACACCCCTAAACCTCAAATCCAAACTGTAGAACCAAGGAAAGGAAAATTGGGTATAAAAACAATACCTTGTGTTTTTGGTGAAGAGAGAAGAATCAAGAAACTTTGATGTGTGTTTTGGGTGTTTTTTGGTGTTTAGAAGAGAGAAAATATGTATAGAGAGGCTGGGCAGAAGGCGAATTTTAGAAAAAATAAACAAAATAAAATGTGTCCTCCTGTTTGATGGGTGCCTGGGGCTATTTATAGCCCCAGGCACGTTTTTCAAGGCGGGGGCCCTTGTAGGGCCACCAGCCTCAAATCTCCTACACCCTTGGATAGATCTTCATTTTCAATTTCTAAAAAGGTATGGAATTCAAAAATCCAATGGTCAGATCAAAAATTATGGTTCTGGGAAGTTATCAAATGCGGTTTTCACAGTTTTCTCAATATCTCAACTATTTTAACTCCGATTTCGACCTATGAATAGTTTTTGGAACTAGAATTCAATAATCTTCGCAATGGCATTGGTTTCAAACCATTCTGGTAGCCAGATCAAAATTAGGGTTTTTAGGCCCACCTCGGATCGACTTCGGGTCAAACTTGGTAAAAGTTGTTAAAAATCTCTAAGAAGTTTAGGTTTGAAGTAAAACTATGAAAAATTATGTTTTGAGAAAGTTTGGACCTCGTTTGGCCTTTAATCAAACCTAGGGCTGACTAGGGGCATTTTGGTCATTTTAGCGAAAAAAAGGCACTTCGGGTGCTCTGGTGCCCAAACAGGTTGCACCATGTTGTACTTGATGTTCTCATGTCCCTGTAGAGAGAAAATGATATTTTTTGGATTTTTCGGGGTCTAGCATGCAAATCAAGGGTGGACAAAATACGATATCAACAGCGTTGAAGCATGGATAACACACTAGCAAGCAAGACTCATGCATGAACATGTAAGCAAGTGGGTAAAGATGCACAGAAAGCCAACGGGTGGCACAAACAAGCATGGTAAGCATAGCATCGCGCGGAGCGGAAAAAGGGAAAAGTATGCACAAAGCAACTAGCATCAAGGCGATGCATCCCAAATGGTTACATCCAAACAAGGCCTCACGGGCGTCAGATGCAACCACAGAACTACAAACTCATTAAGGGCGTCAAGCATAGCAATGCCTAGAACTAGAGAGGCTAACACAAGCATAAAGTATAGAAGTAAGCAAGCATAGACATGCATATAGGGGTGATCCAAACCTTTTGATATGGGCCAAGGTGTATGGATGAAGACATAGACCATAGGCTCTAGATCGAGTCCTAACCATTAGGCCAAAACACAAGAAAATGCGATAAAAGGGAACAAAAGGGCTACAATAGCACATGGCATGACAAACAAGGTCTAGGCCTAAGCACATAAACAAGGAGTGAAGCACGTACGCGCATAGATGATGCCATAAAGCATGTAGAGAACATCGATCTAAGCATGTAAACACACCGATCTACACATATAAGCATGGAAATATGTAGGCATGTAAAAGCCTAGGACATAGACATGGAAGAACATGGATCCAAGCTTATAAGCATGTGAAGACAAGGATCTAACCATATATCATGGAAATAAACACGTAGATACATAGATCCAAGCAAGGCATAGCAAACAACATCATACAAGCATGTGAACATGTAACCCAAACATCATCCTAGAACAAAAAGAGGAACAAAGCATAGGAAAACATGGCATAAAACATAAAACATGTAGATCTAAACATATAAGCATGTAAGGATGTAGATCTAAACATGAAACATGGCATAAGGCATAAAAAGCAAGGAGAGTTAGGCTAGAAGCACAAATAAAGCAAGCAACATGCTAAAAAAAGCAATAAATCATGTGATTCAAGCAAAATGAGCAAGATAAATGCTAGAAAAAGATTTAGCAAGTTAGGGGTGTAGATAGTAGCTAAAAAGCTACATCCACACCCCTAAACCCCAAATTCAAAGTGTAGATCCAAGGAAAAGAAGATTGGGTATAAGAACAATACCTTGTGTATTTGGTGAAGAGATAAGAATCAAGAGGCTTTGATGTGTTTTTTGTGTTTGAGAGAGAGGGAAAAAACTCAGAATTCATCCAGGAAAAGAGCAGGACCCAGGGAGACACTTCTTTTTCGGCCTGAAGGGTTCTTAGGGCCTTTTATAGCCTTGGCACAATTTTCGAGGCCACGGCCCTTGTAGGGCCGCCACCTTCAAATGGTCCTGGATGGGGTTGATCTTGAAACCCCCTAGAAATATCTTGACTTACAGTTTCTAAAAAGGTATAGAACTCAAAAATCCAATGATCGGATCAAAAGTTATTGCTCCAGGAAGTTAGCTATGCATCAATCGGTGTGTTAACCCGGTTTTCGTGGTATCTCGGCCGTTCTAACTCCAATTTTGATTCATGAATAGTCATTGGAATGAGAATTTTATAATCTTCACAATGGCGTTGGTTTCAACCCATTCTAATGGTCAGATCAAAATTAGGGTTTTTAGGGCCCAATGGGAGTCAACTACGGGTCAATTTGGTCAAAGTTTCCCAAAATCTCCGAGAAGCTCAGGTTTGATGTAAAACTATGAAAAGTGTTTATTTGTGAGGGTTTTGACCTTGTTTGATCTTCGGTCAAACCCTAGATTGACTAGGGGCATTTTGGTCATTTTAGCTAAAAAAGGCATATAAGGTTGAATTTATTCAATCATGTTGTTGGCTTTATTTCGTGCCAAATTTACTTGTAATTCAGCATTTAGAAACACTGTATTTAGGTGGGAATCATGTAAGGGTAGTGTGTGAAGAAAAGCTCAAGAGTGTGCAATCAAGAAGAGCCTTGCGACTAGATCTCGCGATTGGCAAGTCGCCAGAAGTGGCACACGTGTGAAGCGTGCAGGGGAGCTGAAGGGTCACGCCAACTGTTGCATTACAGGACAAAACCTCAAGTCTGGCAAGGTAGTTAGCTTGCGACTCAAACTCGCGACTCATTCCAGTCGCGAGCCCGAGTCGCCAGAACACCTTATTTGGTTGAAACTAACTCTTCGCATTCCATACACACCTTACTATAAATACCCTTATACCCACGAAATGTAGAGAGCTTCCAGAGAGAATTTTGAGAGAGAAACCATAGAGAAAAATAAGATTAACTCATCAATAATCTTCATCTTTTGATTCTCCGAATTCCTCTACTCTCACCCTCTCCATTGATACATCCTTGAGAGGTACATTAGCCAAATCCTTATCTCACCATACCCATATATGTAAGAAGGTGTTTTGGTGCTTGGGAAGCAATTAAGAAGGGACCAATTCATTTTGGTTGATGCAATAGGCAATTGCGGGATCCGGTAAGCTAGAGAAGACAAGGTTCAGCATAACCCTATTGGAGCAAGAAGCTTGAAGGGCTTAAATGCACTGGGTAGATTAGGTTTGGAGGGTCTTCTGCTATTCATGTATCCCAAATTTATTCTCTGGTAGCAACTATGCCTTTTGGAAAGTTCGGATTAGGGCATTCTTGTGTTCAATTGATGAAAGTGTTTAGGATGCAGTAGATGTAGGATGGACTAGGCCAGAAGTTGCTAAATCCAAATGGGATAAGGCGACTCTTATGGTAGCAAATGCAAATAGCAAAGCACTAAACGCTATTTTTTGTGGTGTTTCTCCATATGAGTTTCAAAAGATTTCTCACATAACAGTTGCCAAGGACGCATGGCAGATATTGGAGACCACCTATGAAGGCACAAAGAAGGTGAAGGATACTAAGTTGTAGATGCTAACCACTCAATTTGAAGAGCTGAAAATGAGTGAAAATGAGTCATTCGACTCATTCTATGGCAAGCTGAATGAGATGGTTATTGGCAAGTTCAATTTGGGTGAGAAAACAGAGGACTCAAAGATAGTGAGGAAAATCCTTCGATCATTGCCGGAGAGCTTCCGTGCAAAAGTTACAGCAATTAAAGAGAGTAAGGATCTTGATGATATCAAGGTTCAAGAACTAATTGGCTCACTTCAAACATATGAGCTATCCCTGTCATAAAAAAGGAAGAGCAAATCCCTTGCTCTTAAGACAATTAATGAGAGGGTGGAAGCTCACGAATCATTGGATGAGGATGAGGTCGATAAAGATGTGGCATATCTTGTGAAGAATTTTTGAAAGTTCTTAAAGTTCAAGAAGAATGGAAAGTTTGCTGAGGAGGGAAAATTCCCAAATTTTGGAAAGGAGAAAAAGGATTTCAAGAGGAAAGATGGGAAGGGCTCTCAATCCTCTCAAGAAATCACCTGCTCCATATGCAATGGACATGGACATCTCAAGAAAGAGTGTCCCAATTATTTGAGAGCGAAGGGCAAAGTGTATGCCACTACTCTAAGTGATTCAGACTCCTCTAATTCAAATTCAGATGAAAGTTGTGATGTAAAGGGAAACTTCTCTACATTCATGACCATTGCTCTTGTGGAATCTTCGGATGATTTGGGTGTACTTGTGGAAGAGCTTGGTGAGCACACTGAATTGGAGTCAATTGGGATAGTTAAGGAATCTGATGATGAGGAAGATGAAGGAACAGTGGGACTGTAAGATACCTACAATTCTCTCCTTGAGAAGATTGGTGAATATGCAAAAGTGGCTAATGAAGCCATTAAAAAGATGAAAAGGGCAGAGGAAGATTATAGAAGTCTTCTAGTGCAATATAAGGAGACTAAATGTGAAATGGAGACGCTGAATGGAGAGCTGACCGAAGCCTACTCAAAGATAAAATTTCTTGAGCTCGATGAATTACTTGCTCATTAAAAACCATTCTCCGATAGAAGCGGATTGGGATACACCGGAGAGAGCAGTTCGGCTGCTAATATATCCAAGGAAATGAAGTTTGTGAAAGCCAAACAACCGATGGTAGCTACCACGAATGCTGAGAAAGTGAAGCTGGAGAAGAAGAGAAATGTGACTGACCAATGGTTTATGACTAAGCCTCCTAACCAATCAGTGGTCAAACCTAAGGGTAAACGGAAATCACTCCCAAAGTCACAAAAAGGTCCGAGAACCCAACACTTCTGCCATCACTGTGGAATTCAAGGTCACACCAGACCAAACTGTCATAAGCTTCAAGCATTGAAGAATTCAAGTGCTTAAAGGTCGAAAGGACCAAGACATGGCAAAGGGAATTGGACTGCTGAGCAATCAAAAGGTCAAGAAGGTGATCCCGGAATGATGGATATAATGAAGATGATTGATGCTTTCACCACTTGTTTGACAAGCTTCACTAGAAGGTTTGAAAGTGAGAACAATGGTACCCAATCCTTTAGGGATATCACCCCAAACACAAGTGTCGTGTGGGTGAAGAGGGGTACTCATGCATAAGCATTATAACATGTCCATGCATTAATACTTCCTATGTTTTGTGACTTTGTTTGGTTGTGTGATTTGTGCTATCTCTCCAGCAAGTGTTGATAGTTTTTGCCTATTTGTTTGCTATTTATGTTAAATGTTTTTACATTGTCTTTTGATCAATCTTTTCTTGCTTTTATGTCAAAAATCCAAAAACACATAAAAAGTAGAAAATCTAAAAAGATTGATCGGCATTATTGTGTATTGTCTCAAGCATGTTTTGCCTTGTACCTTTGTACTAATGGCTTTGTGCATTTATGAGCATAGCTTGTTCTTTATGCACTCATATCATTGTGGGAAAAATCTTGACATCTATGTGACTGTTGTAAATAGATCTTCAAACTTGTCATGAATGATGAGTCAATGGTTTTGTTGATCTTGAAATTTGCATAGACTTGTGCCTATATATCTTCCCACTCTTTTATTTTTATTTTTTTGCTTAAAGAGCTCAACAAATGTAAATCTCAAAATGAAAAGAAATAATGAGCTGCAAAAACCGTCGCACATACTAGTATGACTAGGAAAAAAGGAAAGCGACCTTTATGAAAATGTATAATGCCCAAAAAGTCAAAGGCTTGTTTATCAAATTGAAATATCAAAAATTTCAGGCATCGATCTCAAAAGAGATGTATTGATTCAAAAAGATCAAATGATATGTTGTGTATGAAGCTAAATGAAAAACTTCAAAATTATGTAATCAAGTTTATGTGGGAGGTCATATATGCATATTTCTATAATTGAGATTAGTTACTTCTCCTCGTGGTAATTGTGTATGACTTGGTTGAATTGATCATTGAAGCTTCACATCAGACTAAGGACTATCTCATTTTTGGTACCCACACACATCACACATGTCTATGTTCAATGAATGCCTTATTCATTTGTGTGATTGTACTTGATTAAATAAGTTGCACATGCTCAATTATATGTTGATTAAACACAAAAATATTTTTGAGTGTTTTAGTTGTTTTTGGAAAGTATTTTTGTTTTGAAAATTTTCAAAAATTTTAAAAACAGTGCAACCCTGTTTTGGCGACTTGCCTCGTGGGTCAAGCCAGTCGCGAGCCCCCAATCGCATGCTTACTTAGAAGGTTTTCGCGACTCTCTAGCGGGTCAAAGTCCCAGTCACGAAAAAGACTTAGAAAATTTTTAAAAATCTGGGTTTTTGGAAATTTCGCGACTCATGTTGGCGACTTGTTCGCGAGTGGAAGGTTTAGTCGCAAGGGTTACTCAAAAAGTTTGGCGACTCCCATCGCGACTTACTCGTGGGTGGAACTTCCAGTCGCGAAAAAAACTTAGACAATTTTTCCAAAATTTTTTCTTGTGGGTCTTTGGCGACTTATTCGCGACTCAATCCAGTCGTGAAAATCACGTGTTTTGCATTTTAAGGACAGCTTTTAAAAAAAATTTAGTCTTTCCCTCACTCATTTTAACTATTCATTATCTTGTCTGTTCATCTCACTTAAAAATCCACCATTTTCATAATCTGATCTCCTTCAAACTTCAAGAAAAGGTATGGGTTTTTCATCTTTCTCAAAGTATTTCATGTTTATAATCCTGGATTTCTTGATTTTTGAGTTATTTTTGAGTTTTGAAAAACTTGTGTTTCGAATATGGTTTGGGTATATTTGATTGAGTTTGTTAAATGTGTATTGTTGAAATTGAGAATATGATGCTTGATATACGTGTTTTTGTGTATGCTTCTCATTTTTTAGTAGTATATCATGATAGTACTGTGTTGTGCAGATCATGCTCATAGTTACTTGTGTTTCTGTGGATTTCATAAATTTCATTGTGCTTAGTTGTGTATGCACACTCATCAATTTTGCACACCATACACACCAGTGTTGCTCATGCTTAACTACATGCTTAAATGCTGCGTACTTGGTGCATTTACCATGTTTGAGTGATATGTCTTTCTAAATAACATTGTGTGTTGTTTTCATGGATTAACTTGAATCTAATCAGGTTTAAGTTTGTGTCATGTGGTTTTGCACTTGGTTCTCCACTGTGTGTATGTTATTTTGCAGATGTCTCATCATTCCTCTCGAGGAAAAGAGCCTGTAATTGATGTTCCATAATCCCCTGTTTCAAAACGGACTCGATGTTCGTCTCAAGCTTCTAACAATGGGAGATTCAGGACTCCCCTCGATTAATAGACTTTCTCAAGCATTTTTGAAGATGCTCCTATTGTGGTAGAAAGGGTTGTAAAATTTGATACCCTGAGAACAACATTTATCCCTAGGATCTTTGAAGCAAAATATTAGGCTGATCTGTTCGGGAACTTCGAGGACCTGATTGATGAATTGGTTAAGGAGTTCTATTCAAATGCTAGATACACCGGAGTTGAGTTGAAGTGTTGGGTATGAGGAAAGGAGTTCAGCATCAATCCAGACTACATTGCGAAGATTCTTCAAATCAATAGACCGGCAAATGTAAACCTCACTCCATATGATGATAGACTTCCGAAGGTACAAGATATTCTTCAAATTCTTGGACCAGATCATGAGATTTCATCCAAAGGCATGTCCATTGGAACTGCAAAGTTTGCACCTGATCTAATGACCCTCAAATTGATCATGTTCTTCAACCTTTATCCACTCTCGAACACTACATTCATTAACCTTGGCCGAGCACAATTCCTATGTGATTTTATCACCGGAGTTTAGATAGACATCTGTGCCCACATTTTTCAGACCAATGGAAAAACAGCAGCTTGAATGGCAGCACGAACATGTCTTCCTTTTTGTAGTCTTCTCATAAAGATCATAGTTCTTGAAGGTGTTTGTCCACCAACAGATGGAACACTATTGGCACGTCTTCGACCATTATCCATGATATCTCTTCAAGCAAGTAAAAGTCAATCCTCTAAAGCACGTAAGAGTGAATCTTTCATTCATACCACTTCATCCGGTCATGGATCAGCTACGCCTATGCATACCGAGATTACAGCTCCTCACCCTCATGAGTTGCAGACAACTAGCACTCAACCTCTACATTCTAGCTCTCAAGCTGACAAAATGACCACTTTGATTGAGAGTTTGTATCAGCGTATTTCCAGATTTGAAAAAGTTCTATACTCCACCAACAACCAAGTTCAGATGCGTCTCACAACCATTGAGACATAATTAAATGTTATTCAACAAAAACTAGAGGACAACCTTTAGCTATTCGTGCGAAAAAGGAGGAGAGCAAACTCATTGTTGAAGTTTGGATGATAGCATACAGCAAGGGGGAGAGCAACATAAGAATGGCAAGTGTGCATATTGGAAAGAGGAGTTGTGTGAGCTAAGAAGAAGAATATTGATACATACGCACATACTTTACTTTTGACTTGTTTTGTGCTTATGTGTTTATAGTTTTTTATAAATCTTGGTATTTACATTGTGCTACTGTTTAAAGCTTTTGGTACTTTGGTTTATTTATTTCAGTTGTTATTCAGTATCTGTGTTTTGTACCCATGCTTTGTAGTTTAGTACTTGTTGTTAATGTTATGCATTTCTTTAAGTACATCACTCTTATGCCCTTGTTGGATTTTATATCCTTGATGCAATTACCTTGTGTTGTTGTATCGGTTGAGTGTTGGACATGCAAATGATACTTTGCATTGAACTTATTAGCTTTCATGTCCAAATGTTCATTCCTTGTGTGAATGATCATTGTGGTCACTATTTTATAGTGATTGTTCATTTTTGGTCAAGCCAAGCTTTATTGCTTTAAACTCTTTTGCTTGATCGCATTGTGCTTGCTCCATATGCATTTCAAGTTTTCTGCTTACAATGATCGTATTGTGTTGTTGTTTTCAGGAAATACTTGTATGTATGGTTCAAGAGCTTCACAGATTCTAGAGTTAGGTGTGAGTGAGTTTTGTTCAACTGTTCTCAACTCACATGTTAAGTCTAGAGTTTGTTTTAGGGTTTTGTCACAGAATAGCCAAAGAGGGAGATTGTAAAGTTGAATTTATTCAATCATTTTGTTGGCTTTATTCTATGCCAAATTTTCTTGTAATTCAGCATTTAAAACCCCTGTATTTAGGTGGGAATCATGTAAGGGTAGTGTGTGTGAGAGTGTGAAGAAAAGCTCAAGGGTGTGCAATCAAGAAGAGCCTCGCGACTAGATCTCGTGACTGGCTTGTGACTGGCAAGTCGCCAGAAGTGGCACACGTGTGAAGCATGCAGGGGAGCTAAAGGGTCACGCCAACTATTGCACTACAGGACAAAACCTCCAGTCTGGCAAGGCAGTTAGCTCGCGACTCGTTCCAATCGCGAGCCTGAGTCGCCAAAACACCCTGTTCGATTGAAACTGATTCTTCGCATTCCATCACACCCCACTATAAATACCTTTATACCCATGAAATGTGGAGAGCTTCTAGAGAGAAATTTGAGAGAGAAATTTGAGAAAGAAACCCTAGAGAAAAACAAGATTGACTCATCCACAATCTTCATCTTTTGATTCTCCAAATTCCTCTACTTTCACCCTCTCCATTGATACATCCTTGAGAGGTACATTAGCCAAATCCTTATCTCACCATACCTGAGAAGGCGTTTGGGTGCTTAGGGAGCAGTTAAGAAGGGACCAATTCGTTTTGGTTGATGTAATGGGCGATTACGGGATCCGGTAAGTTAGAGAAGACAAGGTTTGATGTAACCCTATTGGAGCAAGAAGCTTGGAAGGCTTAATTGCACTGGGTAGATTAGGCTTAGAAGGTCTTCTACTATTCATGCATCCCAACTTTATTCTCTAGTGGATTAATGATCGCTTGGAGGGCGGTGAAGAGGTTTTATACCGAGGACTTCGGTTTCCTCTTCGATAACACATCGTTGTGTTGTCTTTGTGTTTGCATCTCTCTTCTCTTAATCTTTGCCTTTTAATTACTGCTATGGTTGTGATTAATTTTGGTTTAGATTGTTTTACCAATTCTGATTTAGCTTATTATCATATTTTGCAAATACATTGTTTGATTATAAGCTTGTGTTGGTAATTTGTAAATTGGGGGTCTAAGCATTCATAGGTGTTTTACACACTATTTGAACATTCAAGGCACTTTGGGTGCCCCGACATCCGAACGGGTTATGCCACATCATTATGGATGTCCTCATGGCCCCATGCAGAGAATAATATTTTTGGATTTTTCGGGGTCCTACACGCAAATTGAGGACAGACAAAATACAGTATAAACAGTTAGTACAAATACAAGTAAACAACTCTTAGAAACTAAGTAAAAGAGCACACATTAGAACAAAAAAAAAAATGAAAACAATGCTAGAAGTCTAATTAGACAAAGAGCATGACATGTCAATCGTGATAGGTTGTCTTCATTAAATGTGCATCAACTGTGCATGTGCAATGCATAACCAAAGCATGAACAAGCACTCATGGGGAAAAGTGTGTAAAACACACAAGCAATGATAGAAACATGTTACAATTAATTAAACATGGCAATTCCCAAAGTTTGGTACTCATCGAAGCCCAAAAGAGTACAAAAATGCCTAAGGTGTAGACACTGCATTTTGTACCCCTTACAACTCAGGCCCCCATTCCCCAATGATGCTCAAACTCTAAGGCCTAAGGCCAATTTAGAGCCCAATCAAATATTAAGTTGACTTGAGGAGTGTTAAAATGGAAAAAATAACCTTTTAAATGAGCAAAAATCTAGTTTTGGAAATAAAATGACCAAAGTGGCCCTCGGCCCACGTACATGGGCAACAGCTTGCATACACGGGCCAAAGCATGCATTTGCAAGCACATTCCTATGTACGCAACTAGGGTTTTAGAAGCAGAAGAAGAGCAAGTTTTCTATAATAGTGACTGAGGTTTGGAATGAGTCCTACATCATCTAGGAGCCACTCCAAACCTCTTTTTTCACTATATAAAGCCTTACATGGTACATTTTCAAAACACACAGAAATCCCACGGGGAAAAATCTAAGATTCACTAGAAAATAGTGAATCAAAAAGGGAGTTTTTCACAAAACACCCGCAAGTCAATTTTATTTTATTAGGATCTTTTCTGGTCCCAATCCTTTTAGTTTAACATTGCCAATCACTTTCTTATTGGTTTGTGAATAAACTTGACTGAGGGAACGGTCAAAATCAAGCTTAGAAAGCTTTATGTAAGGTATTCTTTTAAACTTTTTTTCTTTTTCCTTCCTTTTATTTTATGCCCCTTTCTTATTTGTTAGAATATGTTTTAATATGCTTTTCTAGGTTAGGTTTAAGTTTTTGTATGCTAGAAATGCATGTTTGTTTGTTAGAATTAGGGTTTTAGGTCATGCTCTGTTTTCTGCTTAGTTTGTTTCTGGGTTTGGGTTTTGAACAAGTCCCACGCATGCATACCATGAGCATGCGTATGTAGGTTAAATCCTACGTACGCTGGCCTCTGGCCACGCACGCAGGCACTTACCCAAAAACCCTAATCTAGATTTCTTATGTTGTTTGGTTTGTTTGTTTCACATGTTTTGGACTCTTTCTAATGCTTCTCACATGCTTATACATTTTTTAAACCTTTGTTTGGTTGTCATTGTAAACTAGATTAGGGTTTATCATTTTTTCTTTAGTTTTAATACCATGTCATTCATTCACATATCCAGTCATTGATCCCATAGGTGCTAAGATGCAATGAGGTAAGTAAAGGTAAGTCATGCATTCACATATACATGCATATTGTTTGATAACATGGTTTGATGATGAGCATGGATGTGTTTGGTTGAACAACGTGTTCTTAATCATCTTCATGTTCCCAATGTGATCATTTGATGTCTACATGTTGTGGCCTTGGATGAGGTATATGATATGAAGCTAGATGAATGTTAGGTGGATGATATATAGGATGGTAACATGCTAGGGTTTGGATATGTGTGTGTTTGGCTCTCTTTTGCTTTATGGATAGATAAGTATGCTTGTTTAGGGATAAAAATTCCATGTTGTATGTTAGATGCATTATTAGTGTGTGTGTGTGTGTGTGTGTGTGTGTGAGTTTAGAATAAAAGTGTTGAATTAGTTTTTAATAGGGTTAAGACATAAGACACCATGATAGGAGTCCAACCTTAGGGTTGGGCGATCTTGAGTGCTTAAGACCTTCACAAGAGCATACCTAAACTCCAAATCCATACTCTGGTAGTAAGATCAAAAGGTCTTTCCTCAAGAGGATGTATATATATGGTTCCTAGACCATTGCAAAAACTAGGTAACGTGATAAAATGCATAAGGAGCATTTTATCAAACACTTAGCATGCATGAACTAAACATATATGATGAAAAATGCATGAACATGATAAAATATGCCTAAAATACATGTTCAAAATGCCACATGGGGCCAACATAAACATTAACAAAAAAAATGGGACTAATCCCAATCAACAAAATTGAAAAAATTTGCAAGAAATTAAGATTTCCCAACCCAACACAAAAATAAACCCCAACCATAATTTTTAAGTAATCTAAGACAAAAACAAGGAATTAAAAGACAAAAAAGGTTAGAAAAGTCTTAGAAATGAAATCCAAGCAAGAGAGGTTGAGTTTTGTAGAAAAATTTGAGTTTTGGAGGGTGGGAGTCGCGGAGTGCAAAAAGACAATGTTTTTGAAAACTAATTTTTCGAGCCCTTTAAAACTATCTCTTTTTTTTTTTTGCATTTCACAAGTCAGTGACTTGTGAACCAATCACAAGCCTACTCACGAAATGTGCAGATGCACAGGGCAAAATTTTGTATGTCAAGTCTGAGTCGCAAACTACTCATGAGGGAGCCGCGAAACTTTCTACCTAAAATTTTTAAGATATTGGAATTCCTTAAAAATCTCACGACTTGGAACTACTTGTAAAAGCAGTCTCAAAATGGACAAACACGGTTTTTCAACCCAAAGAATTTGACAATTTGAGAAAAAATTTCAACATCAAAGTGATAAAAATTACTTCCAGAAACAAATAAAATATTGAAATCTTTGTGGGTTTGATCATCAAGTAATTAAGCATACACACATCACATTTAAACACGTACAATCACACAAATGAAGTAGATATTCATTGAACATTAGACTTATGTGTTGTATGTGGGTATCAAGTTTGAATTAGTCCATAGTCTAGTATGAAACTTTAATGATCAATTCAATCAAGTTATACACAAATAGCACGAAGTCAAGTGACCTATCTCACTAGTTGAATTGAACATATATGACTCCTCACCAAAGTGTTTACAATGATTGAACGCTTTTCATTTGGCTTCCATTTTTCATACCTTTTGATCAATACAACTCAATTTTTTTAGTAACAATGCCATGAAATTTTTTATATTTCTTTTAGGAATAAGCCATTGGCTTTGGCATCATACAATTTGAATACATTTTTGCTCCACATTTTCCTAGTCTAACTAGCTTTTGAAGCAAGGTTTTTTTTTCAGCTCTTTCTCCTTTAAGAGATTGATGATTGAAGAACTTTTTGACATAAAAGTAAATGTGAGGAGATATATAGGATCAAGTCTACACATGTATCAAGATCAATCAAGACTATTGACTAGACATTCATGACAAGCTTGATCTATTTACAACAATCAAACACAGATTTCTAGATTTCACTCACACTTAATATGTTCATACATAACAAGCTAAGCTCATAAATACATTATGCCATTAGTACGAAAGTACTAGGCCAACTCACATTTGATATGACACAAAACAAGTGACCAAACTTTTTGAAATTTTTTACTTTTTATGAGTTTTTGGATTTTTTCTCACTCAAAACAAAAGCAATAAAGTACAATCAACAAACAAAACGACCTATTAAACCAAAAAAATTAAAATTAAAAGAAACATGCTAGGGAAGAAGCATTGAAGTAAGAAGAGTGCATATGGCATAATGCATGATACTATGACCCTAAGACATTGGAAGTATTAATCTATGCGCATAGTGGATGAATTATGCACGAGTATCCTTCTTCACCCACATTGTATGGGTGCTTTGGGTGAGATCCTTAGATGGAGGGTTACGACCAACATAACTCTCAAATCTTGGGGTGAAGCTAGTAGGCATGATGAGACATTCTTAAGCATTTCCATGACATCTCCAATGAGTTGACCATCATTTTCTCCCTTAGCTTGCTTTCCTCTTGGCATTCTTCTTTCATTTCCTTGAGCATGCAGAGAATCATCCCTTTTGAGAGCTCAAAGCTTGAAGTAATTTGGTCTTGTGTGCCCTCGAATGCCACAATGGTGACAAAAATGCTTCACTTGAGGTCCCCTTTGACTCTTAGGCAATAACTTTCCTTTTGCCTTTGATTTTGGCTCAATGTCCTTCTTCTCAACAATAGGGATCTCAATCTTGGGCTTTTCAACATCCTTTACCAATATGAACTTCATCTCCCTTCTTAGTTCTGCACTTGAACTTCCTTCACCGGTGTAGCCTACTCCGGTTTTGTTTGAGAAAGGCTTTTGAGATGAAAGAACATTATCAAGCTTCTTGGTTGTGATGCGCTCCACTTTAACATTAGCTTGAATCACTTCAAGTTCGAGAAACTTGATCTTTAAGTAAGCCTTTAGCAACTCCTCCTTCAAGTCTTCAACTTTGCATTTGGCATCCTTGAGTTGTGCAAGAGTGGATTTATAGTCTTTTTCAATTCTCTTCATTTTCTTGACCACACTCTTAGCAACTTTAGCATACTTTGCACAATCCTCAAGCAATGCTTAATAAACATCTTGAAGTTTCTTATCACCTTCATTAAGGTACACTTCCTCATCATCCAAAACTTCATCTTCTTCAACATCGAAGTGTACACCAAGTTCCTCAACCAATTCACTCAATTCATCTTTGGAATTAACCGAGGTAATTGTCATAGACGCAAAGTAGTTACCATCATCACAACCTTCTTCAAAATCTGAATTTGAGCTTTTCGAATCACTAAGGATAGTTGTTATCACCTTACCCTTTCCTTTCAAATAGTTTAGACACTACTCCTTCAAATGCCCATGTCCATTGAATTCATAGCAAACAATCCCTTCGGGTGGTGATAACTCTCTTACATCCTTCTTTTTGAAGTCTCTCTTGTCATTCTTGAAGGATGAGAATTTTCCTTTGCCAAATGACTTCCTATTGCTCTTCATATTTGCAAGATAAGCCACCTCTTTCTCAACATCATCCTTATCTAAGGCATCATTGGTTCTCTCATTTATAATTTTGAGAGCAAGTGATTTGCTAGACTTGTGAGAGGGCAAGCCGAGCTTATAAATTTGAAGAGAACCGAAAAGCTCTTGGATCTTGATCTCATCCAAGTCTTTACTCTCCTCAATGGCGGTGACTTTGGCTTCGAAGCTTTCGGGCAAGGATCTTAAGACTTTCCTTACAACTTTGGCATTCTCAATCTTTTCTCCAAGATTGAGCTTGGCAATGACAATCTCATTCAGTCTACCATAGAATGAGTCAAACAACTCGTCTTCTCTCATCTTCACTTCCTCAAACCGAATAGTGAGCATTTGCAATTTGGTGTCCTTGACCTCTTTGGTTCCCTCATAGGTAGTCTCTAGAATTCTCCATGCCTCTTTAGCAATCTTCACATGAGAGATCCTGTGAAATTCATCATTTGAAACACCACAGAAAATTGCATTAATAGCTGGCAATTGCCAAAGCAAGGGTAGTCTTGTCCACTCGGCCTTGGGTGTTGTTGGTTTCACCTAACCATTCTTAGCGAAATCCCAAACGGTCTCATCGATAGCACATAGAAAAGCACGCATACGTACTTTCCAAAACACATAGTTACCCCCATCAAAGAAAGGAGGTGCGTTGAGGGATTAAGATCTATCCATCTCAAATGGGGTATAGGATCACACAAGGATAGCGAAATCCAAAAACTGTTCCCACTCTAATACCAATTGAAGCTCAATTAGTGTAGAAACACTAATGCTTGTTTAGACCCTCAATTTTAAATTATAGCTTAGTTACTTTTACTCTAACTTAACTAAGTGCGGAACAAGAGTAAAAGATACGCAATAAACCGAAACACTACTCTTATGCATAAGCAAGTACAATAGGCGATAAATGTAAAGCTTAATGAATAGGGAAGAGAGATGCAAATACAAGATAACACCGAGATGTGTTATCGAAGAGAAAACCGAAGTACTCAGCGAAAAACCTCTCTGCAGCCTCTAAGCCAAAATCGATCTACTAGTGAATAAGTTGGAGTACACGAACATCAAAAAGACCCTCCAAGCCTAATCTACCCAATGTGCTTGAGCCCTCCAAGCTCCAGCTACCAACGGACTTCTCGGAGTCTTGTCTTTACTAATCATCTGGATCCTGCAATTCAGTCTGATTGCATCCACCACTCAATGGCTTTTTCCAATGCTTCCCATAGGTACCAAAACTTCTCTCAACACTTAGAATGGGTGAGGTAAGTGTTTGAGCTAAGAACCTCTCAAGGATGTGTAGATGGAGAGGTAGGAGTAATGGAAACTAGAAATGATGTAGAGGATTGTGGGTAAAGAATATCTAACTCTCAAATGTTTGGCTAGGGTTTCTCTCTCAAACGTTTCTTGTAAAGACTCCCTATTCTTCTTACAATTTCATGGGTAATGAGTGTTTATATAGTGTTGGTAAAGGTATGAGAAAAGGCACACTCAAAATAATCAGGCAGAGAGTTTTGCGAGTCTCTCACGACTTGGCCTGAGTTGCAAATGACTCGCGAAATCCAGCTTGTCAAAACTCTTCAAATTCCAGCATGTGCTTCTCACATGGCCTGTTTTGCGGGTTGGCACTCGCAAGCTAGTCGTTTCACCAAACTCTCACACACAACCTTTACATTAAATCTCACAAAAATATAGGGAAATGATTGAACATAATTACAATCAAATTGGACATGGAATTAAAACCAACATAAAACATAGTTGTAAAATACAACTTTACATACATTAATTTGCTTTTCTCAATGCAATCTTTACGTATTCAAGTGGTATTGTTTAAATTTATTACACATTAATTTATTGTCTCAATTTACTCTTTATTTGTTCAAGTGATATTGTTTGGATTTACTATAATTTGATGAAACTTTTAAGTTTTAAGTTAAAATATGCTAATGATTATATATAGATAATTTATGTTTATTGTTAGTGTGATATGTATATTGTAGTGGGCATATTCTTTGAAAAAATGCGTTTTATATCTATTTGAGTAGATCTAAGTGGATTCAAGAATATTTTGAAGTACCTCAAAAGGTTTTTCAAGTGGTACTATTGAAGGTATGAAGACTGCACAAAGAAACAAGTGTAGAAAAGCTAAAAACTGGTGGCTCGACACATGGCTCAATACCTGCATCTATCGAGAATTAATGAGACTTGATACCTTTTGATCTATCGAGTTTTGAAGATCCAGAATTCTCAAATATGATTTTTGGCCCATGATAACTTGGCTTTTCTAGGGATTCGTTCTCTAACCTACTAGATTATATAAAAACTTTATTCTACAACCGTCATCTTACGCCAAGAATCTACATACTTCTTGTGATGTTACTGCGTTCTTATGCACCTTAGAGTTTTGTAACTAAGTTGCTTTCCCCTCTATCAGTGTGTAGTGAAGAACTTTGCATCCAACAATAAGATTCAAGTTGTTAGGAGTAAGTCACAGATTCGAGATTTACGCAATTAAAGAAGTCTTTACAAGATCAAGTCTAATTGGTGATTAGTGTAAGGATTCAACTGTAGGTTGGTACTTTGGGATAAGCCAGGAAGGTAAGATTTCTTGTACTTTTAATCACTTAATTTTTTATTAGTGAATTCTTGGGAGTGATAACCTGAAATTTACCCAATAAGGTTTTTGCATTGTGAAGGTTTTCCCCATTAGTCAACAAGTCACTGTGTCAAATTTAATTTCCGCTACACTCGAGATTAGAATTGTAATTTGTTGGTGCCTACATGATATTGCATGTAATTTGACCTAATTAATCAACTTGAGTAATGGAATTAATTAACTAGGGTCAATCTACAACCCAACATTTATATTTAATTATATCAAATATATAATATACTTATATTTATTTGAGATTGTGGAGAAACATGAACCTCATGAATTATAATGAACCTCAATAAATTTTTAAATAAACTAGTATCGAGGTGGATATTTTAAATCTTGTTAAAGATTACAAAAAAATTAAGTCTAATCTAAACTATAGTTTACAAGTACATTGCAATTCATACAATAATTAAATTTTTAGTTAATTAATTTGGTTGTTATAGTACAGTTATATTTTCCTTTCAATATGTTTTTCTTTTTATATTATCCCCGAGTTAAAATTCTAGGTTTGACACTGATGTTTAGCATATTACAAATCTTATTGTAGAACTCTTTTTGATTGAATCTTATTGTAGAACTCTTACAAAGTAATGTGTCTGGCCACTTTTAAATACTATATGTATATATATACACACACAAAGGGTTGAGTTCAAGTTATACTTAATGTAACTCTAAGCAATGTTACAACACTCAATAACTTGTTATTGATTTCATATTTTGAAAATCAAACCATTGAATTACATGTTCAATATGTTCTTAATATGCATGCCAATTAGATATAATTTACTATTCGATTCATAAACTCATTTTTTATACATTATTTTAAACCACAAAAACTTGATTTTAAACAATTGATTGATGATATAGCTATTGATCTTTTATCATCTTTAAATTTTGTAAGTATAGAGAATATACAAAGATAATGTAATCTAACAGTAAATTTATCAAAATTCAAATTTAATTAAAAAATATTGGGTGATATAACATTGTTTCAAGTTACACTAGGTATAACTTAAACTCTCTCTAGATAATGTAATCTAACAGTAAATTTATCAAAATTCAAATTTAATTAAAAAATATTGGGTGATATAACATTGTTTCAAGTTACACTAGGTGTAACTTAAACTCTCTCTCTCTCTCTCTCTCTCTCTCTCTCTCTCTCTCTCTCTCTCTCTCTCTCTCTCTCTCTATATATATATATATATATATATATTATAATTTTAATGTTACATTAATCATATTCATTGTTATGTTATTTTGTACATTTTTTATAATGAAAATTAGTGAAAATTTTAGCATTTTGTTTAGGCCATTCACATATTAAATATCCCTTATATGGTAGGATAACTCTCAATCCATTTATTTGAACTGAAAATGTTTTCTCCCAAATAAGTTGTTTCTAGTGATTAGTTGTGAACTTAAAAATGAGCCAATTTTTTTTTCTATTGTTTGACTTGCACAAAATATTATTAATATTTCTTATAATTCCAAATAATTATATAAAAAAAATACTTTCAATCAAAAAATAAACGCTTTATAGAAAAGAATTCTATATTTGTTAGGCCATTTGGATGCCTCAAATGAAGAAAAAAAATATTGAAATTTTGGGTAAATTATATATTTGCTTCTTATCCTCTACACTATATTTCAATTTGATCTATAACCTTTTAATTGTGTTAATTGGTCTCTAACATTTCAGTGCTATGTTAATTAATTCTTGTCGTTATCTCTTGGATAGAAATTGCTGGCATTGCAAACGATCAAAATAAAAAATTAGTTTATTGCCACATTGACTACCACCTGAACTAACATGTCAGCATAATCTTAATATAATTTATAAAACAAAAACAAAAACAAACAGATAAGTGAGTAATTTATGTATCTCCCTAAAATTCGAAATCCCTATCTCGCTAAAACCCAAAATCTCCAACCGTGAGGACGGCAACACCTTCTCCCTTCCAGCAGCGCCTTCTCCCTTTCGGCAGTGCCTGCTCTCTTCCAGTGGCACCAAGCCTTCTCCTTGCCATTCAAATTCTATCAATACACAAACCCGCTTGCTATTCTTACTCCTTTGCAATGATGGCAAGCCAACGAATAGTGGCCTTGGCAAAGACTTTCTTCTTCGTACTTAAAGAGTGCAGCACCTACACTCCAAAGAAAAAAAGAAAAAAAAGGCATGTCTCCCCTGCACAGAATACCCAAAAGATCAGAACTTTATCATGAAATTGAAGACGAATCCATGAGTTTTAAAAAACCTTAAATAACAATAAGAATGAAAGAAAGATAGATATGAGTTTCGATGTAAATAGCTTACTTGTATATGTAGATGTATTCTCCAAGCAAAAAAGTTTTGGTTGCATAGAAAGAAATAGACAAGTGGGTGGGCAGTCACCAGAGAGCAAAAGGTTGAAGGGATGTTGGCAGTGAAAACTGGGTGAAGATTTTATAGTGTTTTAATTTAGTTTAAGTATTGTTAAAATCTTAATGAATAATCAACTCAAAATCTGACTTGTTATTATCTTATGTGTATTTTAGTATTTTAAAAAGCCGACGTGTATAGTGCTATATCAGCAATTTGTAAAAATAAAATAGTTTGTACTTATAGCATTACTTCTTTCTTCTTCTTCTTTTTCTTTTTTTTTTTAATTTTATTTTACTGAAAGCTTGGATTTGTGCAAAAACACAAGAGCTTGTTTAGACCCCCAAATTAAAATTACGGCTGGATAGATTTTACTCTAACTTATACTAAATGCAGAACAAGAGTAAATAAGCGCAAATAACCGTAATCACTACCCTAAGCCATATTCGTCCATTATCGACAATACAATGAAAGCTCAAGAGTAGGGAAGAGAGATGCAAACACAAGATAACACCAAGACGTGTTATTGAAGAGGAAACCGAAAAACTTGACGAAAAACCTCTCTGTGACCCTTCAAGTCAAAATCGATCCACTACAAAATAAAGTTGGAGTACACAAATAACAAAAGACCATCCAAGCCTAGTCTACCTCATGTACTTGAGTCCTCCAAGCTCCTGCTACCAACTGACTTCTCGGAGCCTTGTCTTCTCTAACTTTTTGGATCCCGCAATTCAGCCCGATTGCATCCACCAATGAATAGCTTCTTCCAATGCTCCCCAACAGCACCAAAGTCTCACTTTATACTCAAAATGGGTGTGGTAAGTGTTTGGCTAGCAACCTCTCAAGGATGTAGAGATAGAGAGATAGGAGTTGAGAAAAACCACAAGGAAATGTGTAGATGATTATGGGTATACCAATCTCTAAATCTCAAGTGTATTTTCTAGGGTTTTCTCTTTGAAAAGCACTCCTTTCAATTTGTAGGTAATGAGAGTATATATAGTGTGAGTAAAGACTTGGTAAAGCGAAACATAATTTTTTGCCAAACAGAGAGTTTCGTGAGTCTCGTGAGTTGGCCTTACCCGTAGGACACTCACGAAAACCTCCAGCCTGACATGACTCTTCATCTTCCAGTCATGTGCTCTACACGTGGCTCTTTCACGAGTAAGCTTCTCGTGAGATACTCGCAAAATCCACTTGCTCATCCTTTTAAGCTTGAGTCTTCACAATCTCTCACACTCATCCCTTACAATTAAAAACCCACATACATACAAGGAAAAAATGATTGAAGAAATTACAATCAAATTTGGCACGGAATTAAAGCCAACATAACATAGTTGGAAATCACAACTTTACATTTACCATTTGCCACGTTAGCAATTTCCATCCAAAAGATAACAATAGAGACTAAATTGACACAGCACTAAAAAGTTAGTGACCAAATTAACACAATTGAAATTATAGAAACCAAATGTGTAGTTTACCCTAAAATTGCATTTTAAAAATCTTAACAACTGATCAACAGCTAGTTAATGGCAATCAAAAATCGATCTATGGAGAGAGGTAGGGGCTAAAGAGAGAGAGAGGTTATCAATGAGAGAATTTTAATTTATTTTTTGTGGTAGCCAATTAAGTATATAATTAGTGAAAGTCTTGCACATTGCACAGCTTTAGTCATGAATTTACACACACACACATATATATATATATATTAGAAGTAATAACTAAATGAGTTACTATTACATAATTTTACAACTCGATTTTAACAAAATGAAAGATTATTATTATATATAATATCTCTAATTAAAATGATCAATAAAAACTTTTATAATTGTTTTTTTTTAATTACTTATTTATTTATGAGAAGGGTGATTTGGGGACGTGGTATGGAAAATGGAAAGTTATCCTTCCACATGATACTAAAAACCCTTATTTTGAAAAATGATATACAAATTTGGAAGGATCGTACTTGATTTGTCAATTAACTGGTGGAAATGCATACAAGTTGATGCATATCGATAGGAATTGACATCTTGAATCGATAAATGGAAAATATTTGAAACATTACAAGCCAAGTATGAATAAAATGGATCCACAACACAAGAGATCCTTGATAATAAAATTTATTATACAAACCAATTAATATATTAAGACTAATAGTAGTACAGGTTTTTCAATAGTAATTTAGAAATAGTTATAACAGTGATAAGCTGAAAACAAAGCCTGAAAAGTTAATTATAAAATGCAGCAATCAGACCACTCCAATGAATTGAAGGTTCTCTACGAAGGCTGTCAATTTCTTGGTTTTCTTGTTGTAAAAGCTGTTCATTCACCCGTAAACCACTGATCTCTGTATCGATGCTACTTTGTTGAGAATACACTTGTTGGAAAGGGGGCATCTTCTGAATCATAATCATTTCGTACTCTTGAAGATTTTTCTTCATTTCTTCATGTTTGGAAGCCACCATTTGCATCTCATCTCGACAGGGTTGAAGTGCAGTCTTGTAAGTGTCTAGAGCTTCAACATATTTGCTTCGGTTTTTAAAAAGTTCAGCTCTCTTTTTCTCTTTTTCAACCGCAGTCCTAAAACGATTAACTTCCCTATCTAGATCAACATTGAAGTTCTTTAAAAGGTCACACTTGTTCTTTCCAAGGATACTGGTTTTGTCAAACAAGAGTGCAGCAGCTTTTCTGAACTTGGATAACCAGGCATCATTCAAAAGAACATCATCAACCGATTTATTGAAGAAAGATTTAATATCTGCAAGGGACTCTGTTGTGGCATTAGAAGAGGAAGAGGTAGAGTTGATTAGTGTTTCCAGTTCATCTAGAGATTTAGAGATATTCTCTAAGAGCTTATAAAAAACCTCCAAGTTTTCTGTCAATTCAGCTTGTAGTGATTTCTCTTGCTGTTCTTTGGACTTGGTACTCCTATCTTCAATTTGAATTTCTCGTTCAGTCGACGATGATTGTTTTCCCTTGCTTGAGGATTCATTTGTTTCGGGAGGAATTTGTTGTAAATGCTTAAAGGATAACACACTTGAGGACGTGGAAATTGGCTTCAAAACATTAGAATCGTCCCCCTTCTCTGCAAAAGTGTAAGAAGATAAGATAGCAAAGCATGAAATTCAATATACAGGGGACAACAGAAAGATCAATGAAAGATAATTCACCAAACATCCCATGGATGCCTCAGAAAAAAAAAAAAAAAAAAAAAAAAAAAAAAAAAAAAAAAAACGGGCATAAAGCCTAAACTACCTCGGACATGGCTGTAACTTCATTAGTAAATGCCATGTAACTCTTCCATCAATAAAATTACAAATAAAGCGTCAGTTTAAGGTAGTTTGTTTGGACATAGTTTATTATTTTGATAACTTTTATGTTAAATGTGTTACAAAAAGCTTAAAGCTGGAGTAGTTTTTCAAAAAGAAAGACTAAAATCTATAATATTTGGGAAATAAAGAGTCAAAAAAAAAAATTTCCAACATTTCCCAAATGAATACTGGTAGAAGAGTATAAGTATGAAGGAATCCAATATGAACTAGGTAAAAATATCATAATTATAGTTGAATGTTATAATTTATCACCAAACAACTTAGGCTTTTGGAACAATTGGTAATTTATTTGGCTGGCAACTAATGTTGGGAAATTGCCTCAAATTCCAATTGTGACTTGGAAACTTAATTAGGTTTCCTAGTTGAAAAATGAAAAATTAATTTGGGTTTCCTTTGTGTGGAAGGAATGTCTATTCCTTGGTGTAGAATGAAAGTCTATTTCCTTGTGTGAAAGGAAAGACTATTCCTTAAGGTGGAAGGGAAGTCTATTCCTTATTAAAGAAGTAATGTATTCCTAATTCAAGAGGGAATATGAAAAGAGTTTTATAAATAGACAATGCTACAAAGAATTTGTTGGTTTTGGCTTTGGCTTTGGCCCAAGAGTCCTCTCTTGGGAGAGGAAAAATAGAGCGTGAAACCAAGACAGAAAAAAAGGGATTTTCGCTTGGGAGGAACGCAAGAGGAAGGAGAGAGTAAGGTATTGCCACCTTCGAGAAGATAATAAAGGAGGAGAGAGTAAAGTATTGCCGCCTTCGAGAAAATAGTCAAGGAGGAGAAAGCAAAGTGTTGCCACCTTCGAGACACAAAGAGAGTGTGTTTGAGAGCAAAGAAAAACAAGAAGGTTTTTCTTTTGCCGTGAGACATACACAAGAATTATTGTAATTGATTTGATAATAGTGAAATTATTCGGAGTTTCTCCCGTGGTTTTTCCCTTTAAGGAGAAAGGGTTTTCCACGTAAATTACATTATATTACATTTGACTATTATCAAATCAATTACAATAATTCTTGTGCGGGGATAAAAATTATCTTTGACAAGAACATTTATACACGTGCAAGCGAACATATACATATAGTATTTGAGATCAATTTGCAAAATAACAATTCACTCATGTGTATGCTAAACCGTATTTAAATGCAAGAAAACTCTCGATAAAATAACATATTCATTATATTATATTTATATATTTAGGAATTTATTTACATGAATAATCCTTTTAAATTTTTAATTATTAAAAAGAAAAAAGTTATAACTCTACTTATGAATTGAAAGATTTTTAGTTCTTAGATACACAAAAAGTTCAACTTAGGTAAATTTCTATTATTTTTTGTAAAGCTATATGTTATAGGTCTATTTATTTTAGCTTAACATGCAAAATTATTTTTGAAAAACCTTCCTATTTATTAACCATTTATTTATACTACAATACAAGAAATGCATTTAAAAAGTTACCAAGGAAAGAGAGTAGAAAAATCAAACAATATGAGGTTATAAGTTAGACACATCAAGGTATCTATTTGTTTTTTCTTTTTAATAATAGAATTGGGTTATGTTAATATAGGATGGGCTTATATTTTGATAGGCCAAGAATGTATTGACCCCTTGGGATGAATTAATTGATTAATTAGCCAAGTTTATTAATTAATCAAATTAACATGCAAAGCACGTGGTAACATAAACAAATCACCAATTAACAAAAGTATGTAGCGGAAAATAAATTGACACGGTGATTTAATTATGAATGGAGAAAATCTATACGGCAAAAACCCCACCGGGTGATATTAAGGTCACCACTCCCAAGAATCTACTATTATCAAAACAAATGGTTACAAGTAAAGGAATCTCAGAATCTTATACCAACCTACAATTGAACACTTACTCCAATACTCAATTGGACTTGTTCTGTAGTAACAATCTCTTCTTTTCAATGCACGGCTCCCAGTACGTGACTAACCAATAGATACGCGGATCCCAGTACATGACTTGATCACTGTTGGCTGCAAAGTTCTTCTATTCATCCCACGATGAAGATCATGAAGTTGCTTGGTCATAAAACCCTATAGTGTACAAACACAACAACTTCTTCAAAAAAAAGAAGAATTAGGGCAAACAAGGTTTCCGGTCACACTTTTCTTCACACTTGTAGAATTGTGCTCTTGTGCAACATCATCACCTTTTACGGCCCTTAAAATAATCCTTATATATGTTTAGGGTTGTGAAAAAAGAAAGTCCAAACATGCATTCACGAATTGGATGAAAATCAGTTCTAAAAAACTGAACTTCATAAATCTCGATAGATACCTTATTTGTCGAACAGCTGTTGAGCCTCAGGCTGAAACAACCCTTTTAAACCTCGATAGATCCTAGCTATTGAGATTTAATGAACGACACTTCTTCACTTAATTCTTGGACAGACTTGCATGGCTTTAACACTTGAACTTGAAACCTTGTTTCTTGAAGTATTAAACACATCCTAGATCTACCCAATTACAAGTAAAGTGCGTTTTGTCAAAAGATTAGCCAATTACATAAAATGTTGACATATGTTCCTAACATGAATCACATATGTCCTAACATATTTTAAGATGACAAAAGTGGGCTATGCTCCTAATCATCTCATGCAAGCAGCTGGTTGTTTGTTTACGATTTTATAACTTTTCATTAGTAATAGTTCTATATTTTTACCTCAAATGCATCTAGGTAAGTTAAGTAAATATTAACAGTTCTTTGGGTGAGGCCAGGGGGGCAAGTGCCCCCTCTTGACCCTCCCTGGCTTCGCCCCTAGTTTGAGTAGAAGCAATGGCGGAGAAGAAGGCAAGGCTTCAGGAATTAAGAAGTTTGATGGAACAGACTTTAGGTAGTAGAAGATGCAAATTGAAGATTTTCTCTATGGAAAGAAATTGCACCTGCCTCTTTTGGGTACAAACCTAAAAATATGAAGGATGAAGACTGGAATCTTCTTGATAGACAAGTATTAGGAGTTATTCGATTAATTCTATCAAGATCAATTGCGCACAATGTTGTGAAAGAAAAGACCAACAGTGGTATCACAGCTTGGTTGATTTAGTGGATGACTCTTTGTGTGAATTAAAATGGAAGAGAAGGGATTGCTTCAATTAAGGTGGAGCTATTCCAAGAGGAAAAGAAGACTACTTGATTAAGGTAGAGCTATCTCAAGAAAAAAGAAGCCAATTGATGAAATTTGAATCAAGGTGGAGATTGTTGCGAAATTGCCTCAAATTCCAATTGTGACTTGGAAAATTAATTAGGTTTTTTAGTTGAAGAAGGAAAAATTAATTTGGGTTTCTTTTGTGTGGAAGGAATGTCTATTCCTTAGTATAGAAGAAAAGTCTATTCCCTTGTGTGAAAGGAAAGACTATTCCTTGATGTGGAAGTGAAGTCTATTCCTTGTTAAAGAAGTAATGTATTCCTAGTTCAAGAGAGAATAGGAAAAGAGTCTTATAAATAGACAATGCTACAAAGAATTTTTTGGCTTTGTCTTTGGCTTTGGTCCAAGGCTCCTCCATTTGGGGAGAGGAAAATAAAGCATGAAACCAAAAGAGAAAAAATGGATTTTCGCTTAGGAGGAACGCAAAAGGAAGGAGAGAGTAAGGTATTGCTTCTTTTGAGAAGATAATAAAGGAGGAGACAGCAAAGTGTTGCTGCCTTTGAGACACAAAGAGAGTGTGTGAGAAAGCAAAGAGTAATTGATTTTGATAATAGTGAAATTATTCAGAGTTTGTCCCATGGTTTTTCCCTTCAAGGAGAAAGGGTTTTCCACGTAAATACTTGTGTTCTTGTGTGCGATTGCTATTTGAAATTGATAATATTATCTAGGACCCAACAAGTAAGGAAAGGGCATAAATCTCCACCCTAAAGCTCTTGAGACTTATTATATAAAATCAACTCTCGTGTTTAAAGGATACTTCCTCAAATACAATGATATGAATCATCTAAGGCTGTTGCCGTTGAAGTGAGAGTCCTAAATTAAATTGAACTATATTTATTCTCTATAAAGGGAGGAAAGAGGTTCCAACCATTTTCTAACAGGATCAGAAAAGAATTCAAAGTACTTTAGAAAATATAGGAATTGGGATTGTGCCTCCAAGATATCAAGCTTTCATCAACATACGAGTGCAAGTATATGACTATATTTTTGTAGTTCTTGGTCTCTGAGGCTGATGAATGAAAATAAGAGGAAAAATTTTAGGATCACAACCAGTTCCACACTTATTTTTACAATTATCTAATGTGGATGAGTGTTAGTATTAAAAAAAATAAAAAAATCGGTTCATGTGAAAGTGACAGATATCTAATTACAATATGCTATATAGGATAATTGTAAACATGGGTGTAAAATTAGATGTGAACCTCTTATCAATGAGTTAGGTTGGGTACATGTGGTGGAGGCTTCTGGAAGCTTCGGGAGATGGATTTTGCTGTTGAAATAAAATTACAAAAAAGAAACTTACAGAGAGAGAGAGAGAGAGAGAGAGAGAGAGAGAGAGAGAGAGAGAGAGAGAGAGAGAGAGAGAGAGTTTTGTATTTTTTAAATAAAAAAATGTGAATAAAATTTCTAGTATAAAAAAATTGGGGAAAAAGAAGAAGCCAAAACTACCTCTTTTAATGGCAAAATAGAGCTGGACAGAAAGATCAACGTTAGTAACAATTGTGAACTTTAGGGACTAAAGTTACAAAAAAAAAAAAAAAAAAAAAAAAAAAAAAAAAAAAAAAAACCAACTTATGAGATAAAAATTAGTATTCAACAAACTGAAAAGATATAACTTGTAATTTTGCTAAATGTTTATGTTCTTGTATGGTTGTGACAAGCCTTCCATTAATTTCCCAAATGGTAGTAAATAATAATCTGTAACATGTATTATTGGAAGAGAGACAAAAACAAATACATAAAAAAAATAATACCCTTTAATTTCCATCATAATAATATGATGATACTTTTTCATTCTTTATGCCCACTTTAGCTAGAAGTAGTCAAGAAATCACCGTTATATTAATACTCAAATCTTTTGAAAGAGTAGTTGAGAAATTAAAACAACTATGGATATTAAAATATTTCGGAAATTTGAAGCTCCCTTTTGTTTTTTTGTTTTTGTTTGTTTGTTTGTTTGTTTGTTTTTTTTTTTTTTTTTGCCCTTTTTTGAAAATCCTCTTCATACATTTTAAGCATATGCCATCAAAGATTTCCAAAGTGGGCAGTAAAAAATGACAATAATGATGTAGTTTTAAAATTATTGAAAATGAAATAAATAAAAAAAGAAAACAACAGGATGAGAAAACAATAAAACATACCGAGTTCCTTGTTGATGATAGGAGCATTGTTGGAGTTGCTGCTATTGTCAGACATGTCTTAGGAATTAGTTTCTTGAAATCCTTCTTCTTTGATAGGAAAAAAAAGAGGATAATTTGCTCCAAGACAGTTTTATAGCACTTTAAGCATCATGAACCCGTACGTGCGAATGTGCGATTGTTGAAAGGAAAGAATAATTAAGGAATAGGGACGCAAGAGACAAGAATGATTGATGCCTATTTTGTTTGGAGAGAAAGAGGAGAGTTGAAGGAAAGTATTTTCTTTTGATAAGACTATTAGAAATAATATTATTGTGGTTAGGAATAGCAACAAGGCAGGTATGGAGCAGGTTTCCTATTCCCCACTCCACTTCGTCTTTAGAGCGAGTTTTTTGTTCTGTCCTGTTTCAGCGGGTGCCCGAGGGTACCCATCCTGCTACACCCAAAATTTTTATATAATAATTTATTAAAAGTTTATTTTGAATGCATTAAATTATAAAATATTAAAAAAAAAAAAAAAAAAAACAAAACAAGTTCTAACATTACAAAACTTTCTCAAAGCATAACAATACAACAATTAAAAAATATACAAAACGTAAATATTAAAACATAAAAGTATAAATTCAATAATACAATATAATAAAAATATCATAAATTTAAAGTTATAAGTCTAAAACGCATATGTATGTCTTATAAAAAAAACTTATAAAAATGTTTTTTAATTATTTAAATATAAACGGGACAAGTGCTGGACGAGGGCGGGCGAAAATCTTAACCCCCATCATCGCCCTATTTGTTATACAAGATGAGTAAAACCCGTCCATTAAGGGCAAGTGAGACAGATACCCGCAGATGCAACTTTAAATTGCCATCCCTAATTGTGGTTGTTGCATATTGGCTCAAGTGGCCCAATTTAGTATAAAGCTCGTCTAGGGCTAACTCTAGACCTCTAGCATTTGCATCTGTATAAACCAAATATAGGGTTAATTGTAAAGTAGTATTCTTCACTTGCAAGCCCAATCCTAGGGTTTTTAAAGGAGGTTAAATCCCAGACTAAACACATATTTATTATAGTTAATTAACTTTTAATGCAAGTACTATTCTTAGCTTGCATATGAAGTAGGACTCTCTTGGCCTAGTCTATTGAACTTAACATATCTCTAACAAAGACAAAGCCTCATTAAAGTCGATGGGACTTCAATTGTACCATAGCACTTTATACATCAATAAACTTAACACACAGAACTGTACGCGTGATTATTCGGAAGAAAAGGATATAAAGGGATCCATATGAAGGATAGAAGAAGGATCAATGCCTATTTTAATTAGGGATAGGAGAAGAATCAAAGGACGCTATTTTCTTTTGAGGTTCACAAAAAACAATTATGATAAGACGGAGTTTCATTAAGAAAATAGTCGAGTTTCACCACTATATATATATATATATATATATAGTGGCAAAACTAGACTATTTTCTTTAAATGGGCCAATGTGTAAAAATTTATATATAATTTTTATTTTTCATAAAAATTGTAAGGAGGAGGTGTTTTTTTTTTTTTTTTTTCAAAACCCAAGAGGGACCATGGCCCCCCTCTAACCCCCCCCCCCCCCCCCCTTCTTTTCCCTTCGCCAGTGTATGGATTTTTATTTTTATTTTTATTTTTTTTAATTTAGGCAAAAACAAACTACTGAAGCCTTTTTCTCTTTATAAAAAATAAATAAATAAAATAAAAAACCATTTGTACAACTTGATCAAATGCTAGTTAATATTAGTAGTTTTTAGTGGACTACAATGAGAATGGTTTTTCTTAATTCATGGTTATGAAATGCCTTTGTTATTTTCATTTTTCTTTGAGTAACTGGTTTTTCCCATATAACACGTAAACTTCAGATGATTTAAATGCTGGACAATTTTAGGATGTAGCAATCGAACATGGGAAAGTGAAGGTATGCCAAGTTTTCATTTAATTTTCCAAGATTATATCTGCATATCTTTCCTTTTTGTCCTTTTTTTCGAACAAAATTCGATTTTTAATTCATTTGTAAATTAATTTGATTATTAATCTTATTGTTAATTCTATTACCATTTTTTTTTAATTACATATTTTTTCCATTTTAAAGTTCAGAGATCATTTCAAGGGGTTACATTCATGTTAACCTTGTTCCCAATAAATATGAACACCTTAGATTCTAGCCAAAGTAAGTTTCTAATGAGTTTTATTATTTTCTCTATTTTTATATTTTTTTCTAATGATTTGATTTACTCAAATATGAATATCATTGTTTCTTATATAAAATAAAAGAATATAAATGTTGATTTAAGTTCAAATCAAACCGAAATATAATTATTTGGTATATGGGTTTCTATAATTACTTAGTTATTCAGAGTCCAAATCTTTTGTCCTATCTTTCCTGTTCCATCCAATAAAAAATTGCCATATGGATGCCTAATTTAAATCTAATTTTCATATTTTATTGATTCAGTTTTCCAAAATAAATAGAAAATAGAAAAACCCAAACAATCCCCACTAGCCACCACCGCTGGTCCTCCACCACAACCACCAACCTTCGCCAGCGCCATGGGAGATTGCTAACGCCATCAACGGCCAACCACCACCATCAGTCATCATTTACCAAAAAAATAAATGGGTTAGTTCCAATAAACTATCCTGGAGTTTGGGCTAATACCAACTAGGTTCAAAACTTTTTGAAAATGACCAATTTGGTCCATTTAGGAGGAGGGAATGGAATGGAATAAAAGGAATATTTTTAGAATATTCTTCCCTCCTCTTGTTTTAGAGTTTTAACGGAAGGAATGGAAGGTTCATTCCCTTGTTTGGGAGTTTAAGTGGGAGGGAATGAAATGGATAGGAGGGAATGCTCATTCCTCCCTTTTCCCTCAAAACCTCAAATTTTTGTTCTCCTCAAAATTGGGAGGAATGAGAGAAAATGGATTTAGGTTTAATGAAATTTTTGTTAAAATCCCTAAAATACCCCTTTAATATCAGCCCTTTTTTTCTCATTCATCCATAAAAAAAATATAGCTATCATTCTATTGTTCGTCCTCTGCAGAGTGAAACTGCTGCCGCTGGTCTTGATTTTTCTTTTGTCTGCTACAATTTTTAGTTATTGCTCAAACCAAGTAGGTCTATCTTTTTCTTTTTCTTTTCGATTGTTTGCTAGTCTTTTTTTCTTTTTCTTTTTCTTTTTTTCTTTTTAATTTTTATGAACTCTTTGCTATGAGAGTGATATATAGTTTTTTTGTTTGATCAGCCTCCCTCTGTTGAACTTCTCCTTGTATTGTATTCGGATATGTATGGTGTGTCCTTTTGTAGGCTGATAAGCCCATCTCTGGTGTTTGTAATCAGTTAGTTGTTTTATAATATATATCCATTTTAACCAAAATATATATATATATATATATACACACACACATATAGTGTTTTTGTACACCTAAAAATCAAAATAAACTAGCATTCTATACACCCAAAAATCTTGAAAGTGAAAAGAAACAAAAACTGCTGTTAGAGTTACCTGTACAGCTAAGATTCGAACTTGTATTTAGAAATTTGAAAGTGAAAACTGCTAGAAAACTGCTGTAGAACTGCTGTAAATTTGAAAGTGAGGACTATTGGAGAACTCAATCGATTTGCTTTTTACTCTATTTCCTCTTTGCTTCCTCTGTTATTTACGAAGCAAGTGCTGTGTTGAACTTGCAGTTTTAATTCAACCATCCAATGCTACTAATATCTCCAAGGCTTCACCACATGTATGGTTAAGAGGAAATATCTACAAAAGCTAGTGTACAAGTTTAGACAACAGACAGGTGTGCGGTTAAGAAAAAAACAAGAATAAAAAAAATATAAAATGAGAAGAAAGTAAAATGAAAAGTATTTTAATTAAAATAATAGTAGTTTAGAACTTTAATGACAAATTATGGGCACAACGTCGAACAAACTTACTCTAGAAAACAGGCCATTTGTTGATACCATTGGCACCTATACTGCTACTGCTTGGGCAATACACAGTGCCATAGATGAGAATATCATAAACCCAAGGCTTGGACTCTAGATATTGGAATTGCTAGAGCAACAACCATAAGGGAAACAAAGAGAGTTACTTTCATTGCAATGGTTATTTTACTATTATTCCCTTACAATTGACTCGCTAAAATGCTAGGCATTGGGACCAATTTATACCATATGAGAAAGCACAAGCAACTATTACAAATAAGGATTACCAGTGGTTTTGTCTAAAACCATGGTCTACTAGGATGTGGTTTTGTAACCCCTAATAGGTGGTTTACGATTATCACATTCTTAAAAAAAAAAAAAAAAAAAAAGGACTACCATATTTATGTTATATTTTATATATTTATTTATCAATGTTGAGATACAATACTAAATAATAAAGATGTAAATGTATTTATGCATGTGTGTATATCTGCTTACAATGTGCCCATAATTTTCTAAGTTGGACTAATAACATAACTAGTTTTTTACTTAGATGGATTTGAATGATGAGGTACTTAAAACCATAATTTTTTTGGACTTTATGCGGAAACTAGCCTTGGTTCATGTTGCATGTCATTATTTGTGTTACATTATCCATCAAAGGCAAAGACTAAAAAGAAGATGTGTTCCCCACATTCCTACACAATCAACCATAGAAAGACAAAAAGTTCGTGATGAACTAATGTCTCGACTTAGGAATAGTGAAAAATGCTATGATGTAATACGCATGGGTCCACAAGCTTTTCAAGGTTTGTGTGACATTTTGCGGAGAGATGGTGATCTTCAAGACACACAGCGTGCCATGGTTGAAGAGCAAGTTGGCAAGTTTCTTCACATGCTAGCACATAATCAGACGACTCGTACAATGTCCTTCTTTTTTTGTCAATATAGTGAGACCATTAGTCGCCATTTTCATAATGTGCTAAGATCAATAATTATGTTAGAGGATCAATTCCTTCGACAACCTGATGGAACCCAAGTGCAACTTGAAATACTACAAAGTAGTAGGTTCAACTCATATTTTAAGGTAAATATGTCATGCATATAATTTATATTTGATAGTAGTTTAGTACAAATATATTTTAAGGTAAATGTTTTGAGAGATAATGTTAAATATCAAGATTGTATTGGGGCACTTGATGGAACACATGTTCGTGTCAAAGTGTCTAATAAGGATGCACCAAGATATCGGGGTAGAAAGGGTTACACAACACAAAATGTGTTGGCAGCATGCTTATTTGATTTAAAATTCACATACGTATTACCAGGTTAGGAAGGAACTGCGTTAGATTCAAAAATAATAAAAAGTGCTTTAACTAGAAACGATAACTTGAAAATCCCACAAGGTAAATTTAATTCAAATACGTATTTGGGTGTATTCTTTATAATTAAAAAATTTGTAGTATATAATTAATGGTTGTTATTGTTTATTAGGTAAATATTATCCTGTTGATGCAGGATACATGAATAGAAGTCATCTGATTGCACCTTATATGGGAGTGCGTTATCATTTAAAAGAGTACTCTGTTCGTCTCCCTGAAAATGCTAAAGAATTGTTTAATTTGCGACATGCATCATTGCGCACTACTATTGAAAGAGCATTTGGTGTACTTAAAAAGAGATTTCCTATCATACAAGTATTATAGAGCCTAATTATTGTGTTGACACTCAAAATGAAATAATTTTAGCATGTTGCATACTTCATAATTATTTAATGGGTGTCGATCCTAATGAAAGTCTTATTGCTGAAGTTGATGAAGAGGTTTTGCATTCTCATCGTGAACATGTGGCCCCTATTCCAAGAGAAGATGATAAGGATGCTAGGCAAGGAGATATTATAAGAGATTTTATAGCATCAGCCATATGGCAAAACTATGTCCAAATGTGATAGCTTTTGGGTTTATTGTTATCATGTCGTTTAAGACTATGCTATGTTTTAATTACTTAGACCTAAATGTTATGCAAATTTCTCTTTTCATTTTGATATTGCTCTCTATCTTTTGATAATTAATATTAATATTTACACAATATTTTATATGTGTTTTTTGTCCTATTAATTATAGCATAGGTAAGATATCAAAGAAGAATGGTGGAGATCCAAGCAAAGAAGTACAATGGAGTAGTGTTATCGATGATGCTTTAGTGGATGCTTTTTTTACATCAGGTGATCATAAGTGGTAGAGTTAATGGAACTTTTACCTCTAAGGCATATGATGTCATAGTGAAAGAGTTGGTTGAAAAATTTGTCATGGAGATTAACAAGGATAAGGTGAAAAATCAACAGAAGACACTGAAGAAGGATTTTCATGAATGCTATGACATATTTAAAGATGGATTGAGTGGTTTTGGATGGAATGATTCTTTAAATATGTGGACAGCTAAACCAGAAGTTTGGGAGCCACTCATAGCAGTAAATTACCATTTTTTGTGAGTTTAATTTTGTCTTACATAATTATATCTATTGTTTAACCATTTGTCTTGGTTTGTAATAGTCTAAAATTACTATCAAGAAGTGGATGACAACACCTATACCCAACTACTCTAAGATGGCACAACTTTGGGCTAAAGATAGAGCAAAAGTGATCATGCTGAAATTGCAAAGGAGAAACGTGCTAGGTATGCTGCATCGACCACTATTGATGAGATTGATAATTTGATATCTCAAAATGAAGTTTCTTTGGAGAACTTTGAAGTGGAAGATGATCAAAGGTCACCAGAAATTAATGTTGCACGTTCTCGAGTATCATCACAAGATGCAATGTCTTCTAAAAGCAAGAAAAGACGACTGGCAGAAGATGATGAACTCGGGAATGTAATTTCCCAGTCATTTGATAATGTATCAAAGGCAATTGATAGGGCGACTGAGGTTATGGCAAAGTGCTTTTCAAAGTCATATGGAGCAGAAGTTCACGTAGCTTTGGGCGTATTGGACTTAGATCCAATATCAAAGACTGAGGCTTACATATTTTTGATGGAAAATCCAACATATAAGAAGATGTTCTTGGTTGCCCAGATCATGAGCGCAAATGTGTCTTATTGACACTGATATCTAGGCCTAAAAATTAAAAAAGTGTGGGATTTTTTGGCGAACCTTAGTTTTGGAATAGATTATGTTATTTTGTTTTGTTTTGGCAAGACTCATTACCAGAGTTTTTTTTTTTTTTTAAGATATTTGTTTGCATTGTTAGACAATATTTATTTTTTTGAGAATAAATATGTGATGTGTGAATTGCTTTACAACATAGAAATATACATAACTTGGTTTTTTAGCAATTATAAGTTTTCATTGATTATTTTTTATGTTCTTTAAAATGAGGGGTATAATAGTAATGTTATTATAAAAATGATTTCTTTTCATTCCTTCCAATGTCACTTCCAAACGATGTTACTTACTTACCATTCCATTCCATTACTTTCCATTCCTTTATTTTATAACATCCAAACAAGATTTTTAAATTCCATTCCATTCCTTTAATGATCATGCCATTCCATTCCATTCCATTCCTTTATAAACTCTCAAATGGACCCTAAACGTCATTTATCCCTTTACTTTATTCTCACCTTCTCTTCTCTCTCCTCTTTCTTATCTCAAAAGTCAGACCCTTCTCTTCTCTTCTTCCTCTCTCAGACCTCTTTGCTCTCTCCTCTCACACTCCCTCTCTTATGGCTGAAACTCATTCTTTGCCACTACCATCTTGCACTCTCTATTTGAATCAGTGCCATGGAGACAGTTGGTGTTCCTCAGCCATGGAAGAGAATTTTTCTTTTGTTTTTGGGTTTAGGTCTCTGTTTGTGTTTGGGTTTGTGCGCCAAACGTCAAGGGAACGGTTGGCAGAGACCCACAAGCTCTGCCACCACCACTAGTGGTCGTCAATTTTTCTCCTCTATCTCTGTTCTATTATATTTTTTTTTTTCTCTCCTTTGTTTTGGTTCTTGTTGGTTTGGGTCCTTGTCAATTTAAGGATTCAGTTTTCTTATGGTGATAATGATCTGGTGATTTTTTATTTAGGTTTGAAAGGTGGGTTTAGGTACGGTCATTTGCAGATCTATGGGTATTTTTTGATTTGGAGTTTGTCTCAAAATGGGTCTAATATGGTCTTTTTGTTGGTGTATGCATATGAATCCCTATGTATGTTTGGTAATCTCAGATTTTTGGGGTTTTAGGTTTTAGAATTTGTATGGCTATGCATGTATATTTTTGTTTTATGACATGTGCAGTTGTGTAGTGTGATTTGTGCACAAAATGCATGCTCATATCAGTGTAATCACAGTGAATAGAATTCAAAGAAAATATGAGAGTGGAAAAAGAGAAAGTTCTGAGATGAGAAAGAGGAAAGAGAAGAGAAGGTAGTCATGGAATCAGGGGCGGCTTGATGCATTTGGGGGCCTAAGACGAAAATTGATTATCTTATTTTAGACACAAAATTTCTACTAATTAATATGAACTACGTAGAATTTTTTCTTTTTTCTTTTTAGAAATTTTATAGATAGAAAAAGTTTGACAAAATTTTTTATACTTGTTGTGGCAAATTGATAGTGGTAAGTAAAAAAGTGGTGTTAGTGGTAGACTCAGATGAGAATTAGTAAAAGTTTGCAAACTCAACTCTTATTATTATTCTTTTTTTTTTTTTAGAAGTGCAACATCCACAATAATTTTTACAACAAATCCTAGGTTTTAAGTTGCTTTTTGTTTTCTATTTGAAAATATCACTATAATTTTTTTTTTTTTTTTTTTTTTTGTTGTTATCAATAACAACCTACTACTTAACATTAGTTGTAAAAGTGTTGTGAAAAATATTATGGACATTGCATTTTTCTCTCTTTTATTTGTTTTTTATCAGGTAAAAATATTATTATTTTATTTATTGATTATAAATAACTTTATTAGTTAAAATTTAGGGGCCTTTTTTTACTTGGGGCCTTAGGCGACCGCATTTTTTGCTCTAACATTCAGCTGCCATTGAATGGAATAAACAGCATTTAGGGCCTAAATTGGGTTTAGGGATGAATTTGGTCATTTTTTAAAAGTCTTGGACTTAATTGGTATTAATCCAAACCTCAGGTAGTTTCTCAGGAATTTATTCAAATAAAAAATAAAAAGAACCCACAATGTCACCCTTGCTGCTCAACATGGTAGTTTCTCAGGGTAGTTTACTGAAATTTTTCCGAATAAAAAATAAAAAGAACCCATGATGTCACTCTTGTTGCTCATGGGTTTGAAGAAGAAAGACACTTATGGGTACCCACGAACAAGACACCACAAGACTAATGCTAGTCATGGATTTGAAGACAAGGAGCTACTGGTGACTGACCCTTATATCGCCGGATATCTCTTCCTAGTGACACTAGCGAAGGTTAGTGGTGGTGGGTGGTCGGAGTGTGTTGTGTTCTTTTTTTAAATTTTTTTTTATTGGCAACCAATGACAGGAGGTAATGGGTGGTTGGTCGAAGGTAGTGGTTAGTTGGTGATGGCGCCGACAATCTCCTCCTAGTGGCACCAATGAAAGGTGGTGGTGGTGGTGGCTGGTGGGGATGGTTTGGGTTTCATTTATTTAATTTAAGAAACTAAATCAATAAAAATATGAAAATTAGATTTGAATTAAATAAGTGACCATCTACAATTTTTTATTGATGGAGTATAGAGTGAAACAAGACAAAAAAAATGTGACAGAATATTTGAACTTGGTTATTCATTACCCAAAAATTGTCATATATGGTCATTTATTTCCCAAAAAATAGTCATAGGAGGTTATTTATTAGTGGTCATTCATGGCCCAAAAATATTCATCTAAACTATATATAAGATGATTCCTTTATTTGAATTAAACTTTTATGTGGTTCAAAAATATCCTGATTAAAAATATGGTCATAAATATCAAATAACAAATTTCATTTTAAATTAAAAAACAGAACTCTTAAAATTAAAAAATTTACCCTTTTAAGTTCAAAAAAGAAATTATCATTATTACTTATATATAAAGTTTATCTTTTTTTTATTTGTTTGAAATATCAAATTATAATAGATTAATATTTTTTCTAACAATTTATATGCGGTCATTATAAATCACACTATCTCGGCCTTTATATATATCAAACCCAACTTTCACACTCCTCATAGTCACATTCTCTCACTCACACCGGTAACAAACCATGGTTTCTCCTACTCCATTTTTGACTCTCTCTTCTCTTCTCTTAGTCTTGCTTCTATGTACTGCTGGAGTAAACTCATCCTCCACCCCACCAACCAAGATTGGCAATGGCTACCGTCTGATCTCCATTGAGCGGACCCCTGATGGAGGCCTTGTGGGCCACCTCGTAGTCAATCAGAAAAACAATATCTACGGCCCTGATATCCCTACCTTGCAGCTCTCTGTCAAGTAATGTTATCCTCTATACTCTTACCACCACTACTACATACTACATTGTCCTTATACTATGTTAAATCTTACACTTTTTTATTATCTACAGGCATGAGACGCATGATCGATTGAGGGTCCACATCACTGATGCAGAGAAGCAGAGATGGGAGGTACCGTACAATCTATTGCCTAGAGAACAACCCCCAGTGTTAAAACAAACGATTGGGAGATCAATAAAGAGCCCAATAACAGTGGCCGAGACTGATTACCCAGGCTCTGAGCTCATTTTCAGCTACACCACAGACCCATTTGGGTTTGCTGTGAAGAGAAAATCAAATGGGCAAACCCTTTTCAATTCAAGCTCAGACGAATCAGACCCATTTGGTAATTTGGTGTTTAAGGACCAGTACCTTGAGATTTCCACTAAGTTGCCTAATGATGCGTCACTGTATGGGTTGGGTGAGAACACACAGCCACATGGGATCATACTGTATCCAAATGATCCATACACTCTGTATACCACTGATATTTCAGCTATCAATGTTAATACTGATTTATATGGGTCCCACCCGGTGTACATGGATCTTAGGAATGTGGATGGAAAGCCCTATGCACACTCGGTTTTGTTGCTAAACAGCAATGGGATGGATGTGTTTTACAGAGGGACTTCATTGACGTACAAGGTTATTGGTGGTGTCTTAGATTTTTACTTCTTTGCTGGGCCTACACCTTTGGGCGTGATAGATCAGTACACTTCTTTTGTTGGCAGGCCAGCTCCAATGCCTTATTGGTCTCTGGGTATGACTCACTTTTCATCCTTATCCATCGCTTTCTTTTACTGCATAAGATTATTATTTTTATTTATTTATGGAAACTGCATAATAATATTTTATTACTGAATGTGACATATTGGTTTTTTTTTTAATTTTTTTTTATGCCATATAGTTTAGTGAATATGTCATGTAGTTAATAGTTTAATTTCGGCAAGAATTTACTGAAAATAGGCTACTTTAATTTCAGTCGGAATGACATGGAATTTCATCTGATGTGGAAAATTGAGGTTTCTCATTCTGGTTTACATTACCCAAATGGTATTTTTTGGCCATTCTGGCATGGAATTAAAAAAAAAACTATTCCAACCGATTACATGATGATTCATAAGAACATTGCAAATGTTATAATTTATTAAGAAGGCTATGTAATTATTAAAAGAACATTGACTTTTCAACCATTATAAAGTGAAATGAATCCTCTCTTTTTTTTGGTTGGGGGTACTATGAACTATATTCATAATAAAAAGCTAAAATTACATTTTGGTAAAGAGCTTGTTAAATGAAACAAGGATTCTCTTCGATCCAAGTGGAGAAATCGTCATTGTCTAAAGCTTGTTTTGCTAATAAGTGAGTAGGGCTATTGCTTTGTATGCAAATTTTTAATATATATATATATATATATATATATATGAAATTCGGAGGAATGATTTGTTCTTGAATCAGTACTAGGTTGTAGTAAACTCTGTCATTTATAAATTACTGTCATGTATAATCATGCAACAGAATAAAATATCATATTGGCAAACCCGTGAGTTAAGTGCTGATTGGTGTTGGTCATTTGGCTGTATGCACCGTCACAAGACGCATATGATACTGTCGAAATAGGATGCTTTGTTATTTTCTAATTGATGGTGGGTTGGCCCCTATAATTTAATGTACTTTATTGTTATTTTGTTCTCTTCTAATTGTTTACTCAATCATTCTCATAAACAACTTTTAGGTTCAAAAGATCCTGCATTGTTTGATAGGATATTAGGAATATTTCACATTGAACATCACAAAAAATTAACCTGTTTTGGCGTAATGGTTTTTTTTTTTTTAAAGCAAGAATGTAGTCCTAAAAGATATTCTTGGTTTTATCCCAAGAAATTTTTTTTTAATCTTTTATCTTTCATACTTTATGGCCTATATTAAAGATAAGGCCACATGTAAAGTTGGAAGCTCTAGTTTTTCTTAAGCATTTAAATATTTTTCTGCATTCTGCCCAAACTTTTCAAAGCCAAAAATCTTTGTCTTTTTTTCACGCTTTTGTACAAAGTAGCTGATAGGGCCCCATTTGATGCTAATTCTAGGCAGCCATTTCCATCGGCATTCATCTATCTGGGGCCAATACTCTCCATACACCACTTCCTTGTCCTTTGAGTGTGAGTGGAGACTGCCTTGGGTTGTGGGGATTGGGGAATGTGTATGGTGTAATTGTTGTCTCCTTGCATTACAGCTAGTCCATGTCGGTGGGACCATGTGAGAAATAATTGGACTTTGAGAAAAGTTGACTTGAAGTAAATTACTTTTTTTGTTGTGGGGCTTAGGATCCCTCCATTTGAAATGAATAGATTTTATGAGATAAATTAAATATTTTAAATTTAAAAATTTATCAAGTACCACATCATTTAAATTTTTAAATGACATGACATCCAGAAAATAAAATCTTGATTGTGAAATGGACTCTCTCTATTTCAAGTGGAACCAAGAGAATCCTGTTCCAACTTCCCAACAATAAGGGATGAAAAACCTTTGATTTGAATTGACATGCCACTTGGCTACAAAACCCATGTCACCTTATGCTTATTACCTTTTTGGGTTAGAAACTTTGAAAGAGTAAAAGCAACAACACAATTCTTGTAAAGTAGTTTACTTGATCATCTTGATATGTGACCTGCTAATAAGTAAGGTGGAATATGACCTTTTTCTTTGGCTTCTTAACCTATTCTCTCTTAAAAGTAGCCAGCTAAAATTCTGGACTTCCAAGCAATGGCAATTCTTGTTATAAGAGTATCCTAAACACCTCCAGTTGCTCTAAACTGCCAGAACTCTGCATTGCAAGTTCCTCTTCCAACTGTTTCAATTAATCAAAGGGTTTAATGATGTATACTTAATTCAAGCTTATCGTAAGAAATTAAGAAAGTGTGATTCTTTTTTTAATTTCTTGCCTATATTTGATGCTACAGGATTCCACCAATGCAGATGGGGTTACCATAATTTATCTGTAGTTGAAGACGTTGTTGCGAACTACCAAAAGGCTCAAATCCCACTTGATGTGATTTGGAATGATGATGATCATATGGATGGACACAAGGACTTCACCCTCAACCCCATCAACTACCCTCAACCAAAGCTTTTGGCATTCCTTGACAAAATACACAGCATTGGTATGAAATACATTGTCCTTATTGATCCTGGAATTTCTGTTAATTCCAGTTATGGCGTATATCAAAGGGGAATTTCCAATGACGTATTCATTAAGTATGAGGATGAACCCTACTTAGCTCAAGTTTGGCCAGGGGCTGTATACTTCCCTGACTTCCTAAACCCAAAAACTGTATCATGGTGGGGTGATGAAATCCGCCGCTTTCACGAGCTTGTCCCTGTTGATGGTTTATGGATTGACATGAATGAAGCTTCAAATTTCTGTTCTGGGAAGTGTACAATCCCAAAGGGCAAGCAGTGTCCCACTGGGACAGGACCTGGCTGGGATTGCTGCTTGGACTGCAAGAACATTACAAAGACAAGATGGGATGCTCCTCCTTACAAGATAAATGCTTCAGGTTTGCAGAAACCAGTAGGGTTTAAAACCATAGCAACTAGTGCAGTTCACTACAATGGCGTTTTGGAGTATGATGCTCACAGTCTCTATGGTTTCTCTCAATCCATTGCAACTCACAAAGCCCTTCAAGGACTCGAAGGCAAGCGTCCATTTATATTATCTCGCTCCACTTATGTTGGTTCAGGCCAATATGCTGCCCATTGGACTGGAGATAACCAAGGCACTTGGGAGAATTTGAGGTACTCAATTTCCACAATGCTCAATTTTGGTATATTTGGGGTGCCAATGGTTGGTTCAGATATATGTGGGTTTTATCCACAACCAACAGAAGAGCTTTGCAATCGTTGGATTGAAGTTGGTGCTTTCTACCCTTTCTCAAGGGATCATGCAAACTACTACTCCCCAAGACAGGAGCTTTATCAATGGGAATCAGTAGCTGAGTCTGCCAGAAATGCTTTGGGTATGAGGTATAAGCTCCTGCCTTACCTGTACACCTTGAACTACGAGGCTCATATTAGCGGAGCCCCAATTGCCAGGCCACTTTTCTTCTCATTCCCAACTTACACTGAGGTTTATGGGCTGAGCACCCAATTCTTGCTAGGGAGCAGTCTCATGGTATCTCCAGTTCTTGAGCAAGGGAAATCAGAGGTTACAGCTCTGTTTCCCCCGGGTTCTTGGTACAGTTTGTTTGATATTACGCAGACTATCACATCAAAAGGCGGGCTCAACGTTACCCTTGATGCGCCTCTGCATGTGGTTAATGTGCATTTGTATCAAAATACCATTTTACCAATGCAGCAGGGTGGAATGATTTCAAAGGAAGCTAGAAAGACACCTTTCAACCTCATAGTGACTTTCCCAGCAGGGTCTGATGGGGAAGCCAAAGGGAACCTTTTCATTGATGATGATGAGTTGCCAGAAATGAAACTTGGAAATGGTTATTCCACATATATTGATTTTTATGCAACAGTTACTAAGGGAACTGTGAAGGTGTGGTCAGAAGTCCAGGAGAGCAAGTTTGCTTTAGATCAAGGTTTGCACATTGAGAAGATTTCAGTGTTGGGATTGGATGGTAGTGGACAAGCATCTGCACTTGAGGTTAATGGAAAACCGGTGACGGGTGCTTCGAACATAGAGTTAAGCACAACCAAGCAAAATGTGTTGGAAGGTGGAGGAGATAAGGTGAAGATAGTGATGGTAGAGATTAAGGATTTGTCATTAGATGTAGGAAAGAACTTTGTCATTACCTGGAACATGGGGACAAAAGGCTGAGGATAAGAGGATTATGTAGGATTTTTTGTTTTTCTCTTTTTGTTTTCTTTTTTTTTTTTTTTTTGGGTTAAAGGATTTTTTGTTGTTCTCTTTATCTTGTTTTTGATGCTTTTTCATTATCTTAAAATGTAGCTACTAGCAACCCAAAATTCAACTTTCAAATTATGTCTTTCTTAATATTCTTAAACGGTGGTCACTTGTTCTCTCTCACACGCAAAAAATAAAAATAAAAATCATTTTTGAAAAAAAAAAAAAAAAAAAAAAAACGTTGGTTTGTTCTTGAATGGTACTTCCATTTGATGTTTCATTTTGGGAAGTAAAAACAGTTTAATTTGCTTGAATAAATTGTACCAGAAATCAAGCTGTTGGTTGATTTTCCTCTTAAATCCAACCACTTGAGGCCCATTTCTGTCATGATTTGGTCCATGGTCAAGCCCAGGTCTGTGATTCCTAACTGATGGCACATATTTTTTTTTGGGGAGTGATGGATTGGTACGTGTGTTCATTGAAAAATGATGTATGAGGATTGTTGTTTGTTCCAAACAGCAAATATGATTATATGAAATCATGTATGCACAACCTTCTGTCACAAAAATTATCTTATATATGGGATATATTTATCATTCTCATAGTGTGCGAGCCCCACAACGTGCGAAGCACATATTAAGAGAGAAAAAGCATATATCTGATCTAACATTCTCTTTCTATAAACATCATTGGCAAATTAAACACATATTTATAAAAGTTATAGAAGTTATAATTTGTACCCACATATATTATATTGGTTCTTATAATATTTAAGAAATATTTTCCAACAGTACTTCAGATAATGCAAATTAAATATATTTCATTTGTGTTAGAATCTCATTCACTTTCCTTGTGTTTTTGTTTTTTGTTCTTATTTATTTATTTTTTTTAAAAAAGACATCTTATTTAGCACATCAATATAAGTTATTGGCCTTAAAATTTCATGCGAGATCACAACTTGCTATCTTTTAGCCTCTTACAAGCAGCCAACAAGGCTTCAATAATTATTTACAGAACTAAATACAATTTATTAGGGAGACTAAATAGGGAACCAAATTAATATTTTTCTAGTTACTTGAGAATCAAATTAATGATTTATCTCTTTCTTTTTCATTTTTCATTTTTCTTATTTTAACTTTTGTCTTTATAAGTCCATAATCTCTGTATAAGTCCAAAACATCTCTATGTATGATTTAAAATGTAGAATGACCTAATAGCATGTATAAACAAAGAACTTTTCGACCATTGGAATAATTGGATCTTGTTACTGTTGTATACCCATCATAGCATCTTGGGAAATCCAATGATGTGGATGGGGATAAGCTCGACTCACGTGAAATCTTTGAAAGATTGGGCTGCTAAATTTTTGTCAGTTTGCTCATATTTTCTGCCGTGATACATTTGATAAAAGTCCACATTGGAGGGCCTATTCAATCGGTTTGGATCTCTCTAGCAGTATATTGGGCTAATATGTCTTCTTAGAAAATTGGTTCATCCCCATTATTTTTTTAGGCTGGTCCATCCCTAAAATACTACCAAGTCAGAGCCTTTCACTATCAGTGATTCAGTGGTATAAAAGTGATGAGCTGAACTATTTCATCACCTTTTGTAACTTTGTGTATGACTAGCATTAGCTTATTCAGTTAGTTTTTTTTTTTTTTGTTTGTTTGTTTGTTAAAAGTATGTTAAAATATATTTGTACTTAGAGAAAGTGAGAAAATGTTAGATTTAAAGGATTTAAAAAAAAGGTAACCAAACAAGCTGGACACAAACGGTGACTTAATGCCTCAGTTTGGTAACATTTATTTGTTAGTGTTTTGAAGATGAGATTGATTGAAAAAGCTATATGTGAAGTTTAAAAAGGGGCTTGGTTAACGAGTTCTTGAAGGTAGTGGTTAATATTAAGTTGTTTATTATAATTTATCAGCTTTTTGGATGCAGTCACACTTCAATCAATTAAAGAAATATTTTTTATTTTTGTTTTTATTGCATCCCAATGCAATAGGACCCAATCAATTTCTCCTTAACATAAGTCTGATGGTACTCGTTAATAAAAGCTTTTAAAAAGTTGTAATTGGAAAATTTGCGATTTGAGAACATGTCGCCAAAGAGCGATGCCAATTACAGCTTAGACTTAAATTGTTTTTTTGAGGGGGTAGACTAAAATTGTTAACTTTAAATTTTGTCATTTTCCTTTTAGATTAAGTGTATGGCAGTCAATATATTGACCCACGCAAAATCTAAAGAAAATTTGCCTCCACACGTGCTACTATAATGACAAGCTTGATTCGCGGCTATGGTGTTTTTTTTTTTTTTTTTAAAAACACCATAGCCGCGAATCAAGCTTGTCATTATAATATTATACCATCGAATCCAAGAAAAACCCATTGCAAATTAAAATTTTCTAAATCTATCTGAAAGAATATAAAATATTAAATTTTTTAACTAGTTAATACACATGTCCGTTCAGATAGAATAATGACTCACCTGACCTAATTAAGTATCGTGATAGGGATAGCAATAGCATTAGTTTAATATTAATATTTCGGCAAACTTAATGACTCAACTGAGATTAAATAAAATATTAAATAAAAAAAGACCATTATATAACTTGTTGAAATTAGGGAAAAAGAAATTAGAATACGATTTCCCACCACTCTCCCCCTATTCCATTGTTCTATTCATTACATCAACATGCACATGCCTTTGCTGTTGAAACTTGAAAGCGGGACTACTTTCATCTTTGTATGTATCTTAGCCTGCCTAACTTCAACTAATTAGTACATCCTCTCCTCTCTTTTCTTTTTATCCTCTAAACTTTAGTTAGGTGGGATCAGGGATGGATTTATATATTGACTAGGGGCCAATGGCCTCCCTAAATTTTTTTTTTTTTTTTTTAAATATTAGTATATTAATAGGTACTAATTTTAATAATTTTGTTCAATAAAATTACATTTTGCCCACTTAACAATGTCACCAATTCTTTTAAGAGTAATGTTTTAGTCGCATACTTTTTTAAAACATTTCTACAAACTATTAAGGTAACAAATTCTTATTAGTTCGCACACATGTGTCACTTTTTTACTTATCAATAATCACTTACCACATTAGCAATTTATAAAAATTTTGTAGTTTTAGCATTTTTCACCTTTTAAAGGTCATAAAAATTAATAGATTAAAACTAAAACAAAATATACAAGTCCCAAAAAATTAGTCCAACAACAAAAATTACCAATAATAAAGCTAAAAAAAATTAAGCCCAATCAATCTATTTTACTCAAAACAAACAATTTGGTTATTTAAAGAGTTTTTTTTAAAAAAAATTCTTAATGATAAAGTAGTAGAGTCAAAACTTGAAGTTGCCGCACACAATTAACAATAAAGCCGCCCTCTAACTCCAAGTCCTGTCACTTATTAGGATTTGAGATGAGAGAGTTACTTTTGGATTTGTCCTGTCACTTATTAGGATTTGAGATGAGAGAGTTCCTTTTGAGTTTGTGGACCATAATCCAATTTGACCAAGTAAGTCTCTATTAGATAACAAAATTTGATACTCCCTAATTCTATTGCTAAAGTGGAAGCTTTAGCAGCAATGTGGGCCCTTGACTTTGCATCTGAAATTGGTATTCCCACAGCTGTTCTAGAAGGTGACTTGGAGACCACCATTAACTCCTTGAAGGACGCAGATGATTCTTTAGCCATTTACGAAGTTTGATTTTTGAAGCAAAGTCGATTCACCATATTAGCTTTTCTCACACGTCGGGAAGGCAATTCTGTAGTTTAACCTTGCTAGACATATTATACATGTCATAGGTTTTTTTTGTGTGGATAGAGAATGTTTCTCCATACCTCAATGTTGTATTCTTAGCCGATTTGGCTTCTATAACATCCTTCTCAAAAATAATAATAATAATAATAATAATAATAATAATAATAACAACAAAACAAATAAATAAATTAGATGTCTTATATGATATATACCTTCAAAAACACAGAAGAAAGAAGAGGTATGTATTTTACTAGTAGATAACCCATGCGATGCACGGAAAAATTATTGACTTTGAAAAAAAATCTAACAATGTGTAAATAGACTTTCTAAAAAAATAAATAAAAAATAAAATAATCAACCAAAAATATAGCTTTTAATAAGAAAACAAAAAATCACATGAACCTAAATAAAAAGCATTTAAGGTGAAGAATTAAGATCAACCTTCTGAGACGCAAATACCAAAAACCCCAAGACTTAAAACTTCAAAATTTATAGAATCCTCAAATTCTACTTCAGAACCAAACCAAATTTAACAAATTTATATATAACATACCAAATAAAAATTTATCCTTCCCTAGACTGGAAGACATAGGTTGCATCTTTGATTTTTCTCCAAAAAAATAGAGATATTTTATCTACCATGTACAATAAAAAAATTTATTAATAGAAATTTCAACCCAAAACCAAACCCACGATTATCAACGTATCTTTTTTTTTTTTTTTTTTGAGTCCTATCATAATTTTTGTTTTTATATAGATTATCAATGTTTGAGTTTGAGTTTGAATTTGAGTTTAAGTTGGACTTATTAGAGGGATAGAGTTTCGCTTCTTGTTAAGTTTTGATTAAATAAAAATAATTTTTTTTTAAATGATAATGATGAGTTTCAGTTTAAGTTAGACTTATTAGAGAGATAGAGTTTCACTCCTGGTTAAGTTTGGACTAAAAAAAATAATTTTATTTAAATAAAATGATAATTTTGTTTAAATATTGTGCTAACGTGGAAAATTATAAGAATTTCAGAAGATTCCGTTATATATATATATATATATATATATATATATATATATATAGACGAAGATCGCAAGGTCATGAGACCATACGATATCAGACAAAATCACACTTTGGATCTTCTTATATATGTAGTTTCTTGCTTCTGTCTGTACTTAAACATAGCTTTCATTGCCCAATGTCAATGCATTTATGGGACCATGTTCCATGTTTCTTGATATCTGGATTTTTTTGAACACTGACTCTTGTTTCCGAGTATCCTTGCTGCTTTTTCTATAAGCAATTACACAAGAGGGATTGAATGGTATCTTATGTTGCGGCATCATTAGAGATATGGAATCAAAATCATTTTCTACTTCTAGAAAATACTCAAATATGATTTAAATAACGAAAGATGAATTGCATATAACTCTACAAACTAAAGTTTGAATTTATTAATAGGTTCCAGTTAACTCAATTAATAAAATTTCTTATTATCGAATAAGAGATATCTAATTCAAACATCACTTATATATATATATATATATATATATATATTTTTTTTTTTTAAAAAAAAAAAACCAATTAGTATCTTAATCAAATGATGAGAACAACCATATGAAGTGGACACCAATCACGCCATAAGTTGAAATTTTATCCTATTTATAAAATTTATATAAAAAAAAAAACATTTGGATATATTGTCTTAAAAAAATATATCATATATACACGATAAAAATTGCATCTATAAATTGTAATTGCATTTAGTATGTTGTGTGTAGTATAACTTGTCTCACCATCTCTTAAAAGTTACTATAACTTTTTTTGAGTAAAATTTATAATGTGTCTTTGTGTTAGAATTCATTTTCTTCTCTCTTATATCTCTTGTATGTATCTTTGTTTGTTTCTAAAATATATATATATATATATATATATATATATATATATATATATTTGCTTTCTCCTTTTGTGTACAATCCTTTTGGCCTTTTATTTTAATTTTTTTTAGGGGACTTTGGCCTTTTATTTAACACACTTAAAAGACCGTGGTACATTGTGCTTTTACCATATGACCTGTTAATTACTAGTGATTTACTCTAAATGAATATATCCTAAAACAATTCATATATTTTATAAAGAATTACCATGATTTATGTTAAATTATTTACTCATTTAAAATAATAATTTTTAAAAAAATAGAAACTAGGTGTTATACTGTATGCTTTTGTCAAAAACTTTAAATGGTTTTTATTTTATTTTTGTTGCCTATTTTATTATTCAATTTCAATGAAATTAATGAATTATTTTCTTTTACAAAGAACACCCTTGGACTTTAACTTGAGTGTAAATTTAGATCTTTCCTTTTATTAGAATTCTGTTAGTGTTTAAATAAATACAAGAATTTTGATAGTGATTTCAGTTTAGATTTATAAATTTAATCATGTGATGTGTACATGGTTCTACCACATAATCTAATTTTTAAAATGATATTATTACTTGTGTACATCATGAGATTAAATTCCTTATATTTTAATGAAAATTTTTAAATAAAGATTTGATTGATCACAATACTAAAATTCATGGAGTTGATTGTTCAAATCTAAAATCAAGTACTAAATTGACTTTTTTTTTTTTTTTTTTTTTTTGCTAAATAAAAAAGGGTGTCTCCAGTGTGAGGTCATCGACCCCACGACATGTGACGGCAATGGGTAATACCACGTGTACCACATGGGCCTTGCTGGAGTTATCGATTGAACCGCTCCTCTCTGGGTGCAGAATGTCAAGCCAAAATTCGAGGATGATATTTTTAAAAATCACTATAAAATATTACTAGAAATTTGATTGTCACAAACCTCATGTTGAGGGAATTAATTGTTTAAAAGGAGAAAAAATATTTTCTCTCCTCTATGTTGGGGATAGTTCACAATTCCTCCTTTTTATCTTTGAAACTGACAAATTTCTCCCTCTATGATTGAAAAATGAGCAAATAACCCCAATATGTTATTTTTTAGTTAAATTTAATGGAATCAAAATGATTACAAATGCAATATTCCAACAAAATAACAATGCAATCCTCAAAAAACATTTGCTTATTTCATTGGATTTAACTAAGAAAGTAACAAATTGAATGTATTTGCTTATTTCCCAAATATATAGGAGGAAATTGGTTGGTTTAAAAAATAAGGGCAAGAATTGTGAACTACCTCAAACATAGAGGGGGAAGTGTTTTTTCCTCTATTTAAATTTAAAATTTTATTGGTGGAATTAAACCCTACATCAAAGTGCAAGGGTGAAATTTATAAAAACCCTAATAATTAATAGATTTTGCCAAGACCCTTGAAACTTAACTAGTTTGACAAGTCATGGTGTGTCCAACAGAGATATCTACACTTTAAAATTCCCCCTCCTCCAAACTATCAATATAAAAAAAAAAAAAAAAAAAAAAAAAAAAAAAAAAAAAAAAAAAAAACTATAATATATGTTCTTTTAAAAGAGAAGAAATTTATAAAAGCCTAACTATTAGTTATAATGGTTATTATTTAAAGAGGGGAAAATAATCATAGCTGTTGTTAATAAAAAAAATTATAAAACCCATAACTATTAAGTAATTAAAAATTTATAATAGATGTTCTTAAGAAGAAATATCCCCTTTGTGCCTTACAATCCCTCCCTTAAAATTTGGGGTAAAAAAATAGCTCATATAAATTATTTACTAGTTTCACATCTTCATTATTTGTGTCATCCTTGATATTATTTATATTGATTTTTTTAAAGTAATAAAAAAAAATATCATAATTTTTACTTGCAATTTATATTGTCACTTATTATCAAATTATGTTTAAATGGCAATGGAAAAATAGATCTAGCAAAATTGAACCTATTGATGCACCCCAAAAAATGATATGGATAATAAGAGTAGCACATTATTTTAGTTTGACTAGTTTTTGGCAAGTACTCAATTTTGATCTGACTCAACCGAGCTAGACTCATACTTGATTTTGATCCAACTCAACTGGGCTAGATTTAGACTTGGATTGGAATGATCAGTTTTCCAAGTCTTTGTTAAAATATTTTAATTTTTTTTTTATTGATCTATTTTCAGTGTATAGTCAGTATGCAGAATTTTCTATATAGTAGATAAAAATATTAATGATATTACTCATAAACTTGATGGATAATTCACATTTGCAAATATTTACTACACTGGTTCTACTATTGTGATTGAGTGCTTTTTTTTTTTTTTAACTCTTCATTATAATTTTTCTTACCTTTTATTTATTTACTTTTGTGTGTGGTGGGAGGATCCGAGAGTATAACCTTTATTGGCCCATGCCCAAGGAGTATGCAAGCCTAATTGATAGTTTCCTTGACCTGTGTAATCCAAGATGACTTAGAAGAGGAGCTTGGTGGACAAATCTGGATAGCCCAAGGAAGGCCATCGGACATGAACGACTAGAAGAGGTTGAGCTGAAGTCCACACCAGGTTGGAAAGCAAGAAACCGAGGGAGGCAACAGTAACAATTGTGGATTGGGGGGGGGGGGAGAAGAAAGTTTTCTAGGGAAGCATCTATCACCTCCGTATTGAATACATTGCAACAACTATTTCAACCACATTTATGATTGAATGACACCTGAACAATGCCAAGACAACCTATAGTTCACTCAGCACATCTTCCAAAGATGGGATGGAACAAGTATCCAGTATCAAGATGAAAAGAAGACCATTATAAAAGGAGGAAGAATCCCAATGAACAGGGATTGAAACCTACAGAGTAGAGAGGGAAAATCATTCATTAACTTAAAATACCTTAAGTGTAGTAGGGCTCCTCAACTACCAAAGGAAACATTAATATAACTATTTACGCTTGCTTTAACTTGTTAAGACTATGTTTTTCTATCTATACACGTTTTTTGACTTTTACCCGTTAGATAAGAAGCCCCAGTGTTGGTTAGCATTCTCATCTTTGCAAATTAATTGTAGTCAGCCTCGATCTAAGCCCAATCTCCCATTGGGCCTCGGTTTTTTGCCCCCACGCAATTTTTATTTAAATGTCATGTTATATTTTATTCTTAAGCTCTTTATAATCAATTATGTTTGTGGGTGATTTAACTTTAGTTCAAATTTCATGTAGGATAGTTGTACATATTTTCTTGTGAAATTATTGGACTAGTGAAATATTAAAAGTGAATATCAATAGACTTAAGTGGTTTATGTATTATTTATTATTGAGTGTTTAATTTATTCAAAAAAAAAAAAGGCAAAAAGAATATATTAGAAATATATTTAGAATTTTTTAAATTATTTTATGTAAAAATTAATGTCCATAATCAGTTGAACAACCCATCATAGATAAGAATAAACACCCATTCATGCTAAAGACATAGTAATTTTTTTTTTTTTTGGGTCAATATATGGAAACGAATTTCATAAGATATAAATAGCAAAAAAATAAATTTTATAAGATATGAAGTGACCTATTATACTTATTAGAATTTCACTTTCATATGAAACACTATGATATCACTTGTATTATGCATCAATCATAACTTGTTTGGTCAAATTGGTCATGTTTTTTGTTACCTAATTAGATCATATCAAATGTCCTCTGGTAAGAGCCATATGGTTTAAAAGTAAGTGGGGGTTAAGGTTTGATGGGCTAAGATTTTCCTCCTCTTCCCATTTATTCAATTTTTGTTATTCCCTCTTGATGTTAAATTGAGTCAAGATAACAAAGAAGATTTCCTTTTATTCGGGGTGGCAGTTTGTGATGTTGTTTGGAGGACTAAAAATCAAGTTCAATTTGAGGGTCTATCTCCAAGTTTGGATAGGCTTTTTAAAAAAAAATATCCAGCTTGATTGCTAAGGACTGGAGAGGGGAGGTGGTATTTGCTTGCTGTAAAAGAGTGAACACCACCTTCCATTTCCAAGCAAAGGTAGAAGCAATCAAATGGACTCTTTGGTTGGCCTTAGATTTAGATGCTGAAGCAATTTGTATTGAAATTAATTCTAAAATTTGTGTTGATGCCTTATCCTCCCCTAGTATGGAAATTCCATGGAGAATTACTTGTATCTGCTCGGATATCTTGGCTTTGAAGTCTCAAATCCAAAATTGTTGTATCTTCTAGGTGGCTAGAGGTGCAAATGGGCCTTAGCCAATTGGTCCTCTAGGAACAACATGTTTAGGTCTTTTGATGTAGGTTTCGGCCCTCCTTATTTTGTTTCTGTTATTAAGGATGTGATTTATGGCTCCCCTTTGTAATCTTTTAGTGTCCGTTTAGTTAGAAATTTCTAGTAACGTTGTTTAAGAATTGTGGAAATATAAAAATATGTGTTGTGGTGTTTAAACAACAAAAACTGTTGTTTAAACAACAATACTAACATTGTCCAACATTCCCAATTCATCTCTCTAAAATAGGATAAAAAAAAACCAATTTAGGGAATAAACCTAAAAAATGCTATAATTAGTTTCCTAATCATTCCTTAAAATATCATTTTGTTACCGTGCTTTAACTGCTTTCTTATATATAGACCTATAGAGAACATTGTTGATTTCCCAAACACTTAGGTAGTAAAAAAAAAAAAAAATGGAGAAGAAATGAAATTTTAGGAAGACAATCTGAATGCTCTCACTTTAGATTCGTCTGTCTAGAAGTTTAATTGTGCAACACTCTTGTGTAAATCAATTTTCTATAATCCTATCCCATTTCGGCAAAATTCCCAGTTCCACGGTCACATTCGAAGTTTCAAACGAAGGCCTCTCTATCTTTCAATGCAATGCAGAGTTCTTCATTTGGTTTTCAAACTCGATCTGAGTTTTCCCCAAATCATGAGATTTTCTCGCAATCTCAGTTCCTCAGATCTAAGGTTTTTGTCTTGTCAGTCAGAAAATTGAGTGAGACAAGGGAGACCCCACTGACCAATGACCATCATCATCATTTACCACACACCGTGTTATCATCTACCACACACGTGTATCCAATGACTCTTTAGTTAGTCTTTAGTTCACAAATCACAACTATCACTCGGCTCTATATATCAAAACCCAACCTTCAACAGTTATTCAGTGTCACACTCTCTCACTCTCACTCACAGTACTAATATAAGCCATGGTTTCTCCAACTCCTCCTCCATTATTAACTCTCTCTTCTCTTCTTTTACTAGTCTTGCTACTATGTAGTAGTTCTGTAGTAAACTCATCCTCCAAGTCCAACCCACCAACCAAGATTGGCCAAGGCTACCGTCTCATCTCCATTGAGGAGACCCCTGATGGAGGCCTTGTGGGCCACCTCATTGTCATCAAGAACAACAATGTCTACGGCCCTGATATTCCTCACTTGCAGCTCTTTGTCAAGTATGTTATCCCCTACTACTCTTCCTCTGGTTCTCTTATTTTTTGAAAATGCACCTCTCAGCCGTTTGATATTTCTTGATTTTTGTACAGGCATGAAACGCAGGATCGATTGAGGGTCCACATTACTGATGCACAGAGGCAAAGGTGGGAGGTACCGTACAGTCTATTGCCTAGGGACCAACCACCGCCATTAAAGCAGACTATTGGGAGGTCAAGGAAGAGCCCAATAACAGTGTCTGAGTACACAGGCTCTGAGCTCATTTTCAGCTACACCTCAGACCCATTTGGGTTCGCTGTGAAGAGAAAATCAAATGGGCAAACCCTCTTCAATTCTAGCTCAGATAAATCAGACCCATTTGGCAATTTGGTGTTTAAGGACCAGTACCTCGAGATTTCCACTAAGTTACCAGAAGATGCTTCACTGTACGGCTTGGGAGAGAACACACAGCCACATGGGATCAAACTGTATCCAAATGATCCATACACTCTGTATACCACTGATATATCGGCTATCAATCTTAATGCTGATCTATATGGGTCACACCCGGTGTACATGGATCTTAGGAATGTCGGTGGGAGGCCTTATGCACACTCGGTTTTGTTGCTAAACAGCAATGGGATGGATGTGTTTTACAGAGGGACTTCATTGACATACAAGGTTATTGGTGGTGTCTTTGATTTTTACTTCTTTGCTGGCCCTACACCTCTAGGTGTGGTTGATCAGTACACTTCTTTCATAGGCAGACCAGCTCCAATGCCTTACTGGTCTCTCGGTATGATTCACTCTCTCTCACCCATTACTTTTCTCTTCCTTTAATTTACTGCATTCATAACTTTATTGGTGAATTATTGGTGAATAATGTCACAGGCTTTTACCTTGTTTTAATTCGCTAATTAATATGTGTGTAAGGAAGATTAGGCAATGAATGTGTTGGAAATTGACAGGTTTAAGTAACACATATATAGACAACCGGAGAAACCGGTTAATGGTTGTTTTTGGCATGTATCATGTGTAATAAGGAATGGAATAGTTTGGTCAAAAGACTGAAAAAAAAAAATAATAAATAAAATGATGGAACTGACAGGAAAAGTTTTCACCATCTCAAAAGTAGTACTTTTTGGTGGATTGATTTATTCTCTAATCAGTACTATGTTCTAGTAAACTCTGGGTCATTTTGTAAACTATGTCATTTATAATCTTGCTAGTGCTACAGACAAATATAATATCATATTGGCAAACCCATTTGTAAGATATGTAAGGAATTAGAACCACCTATTGATTTGGTTTGTTGGTAAATGCTGATTAGTGGTTGATTAAAGCCATAGGATCGGGATGCTTTGTTATTTTCTAATTGAGGTTGGTGGGTTGGTCCCCCCCCCTTGTTTAATTTACTATATTGTTATCTTGTTCTCTTCTAATTATTTACTTGGTCATGCTCAGAAACAACCTTTTAGGTCTACAAGATTTTACAATGCTTCGCTCGAATATTTGACATTGAACACAACACGCATTTTTAGAAGAATCACAAAAATTAACATGTTAAGGAAACATGTTTTTCTTTTTATAAAACCAAGATCTTGTAGACCAAAAAGGCAAAAAGGTCTTCTTGATTTTATCCAAGGGGAAAAAAAAACCGGGTTTATCTTTTTATCTTTCATATTTTAAGGTCCATGTTACTGATAAGGCCACACATAAAGTTGGAATCTCTAGTTTTCTCACGTATTTTAATATTTTTCTTGCATTTTGCACCGACTTTTCAAAGCCAAAAATTTGGACCTTTTTTTCACACTTTTGTACAAAGGAGCTGGTGGACCCCAGAAAGCACATGATTATTAATCTTTTCATACAATGTTTCTCCTTCTAAAATTATCTTCGCTACACCTACATGAGGTGGAAATTGAATCATCATCATCATCATTGTCCAACTTCTATCAGAAAATGTTGTGATGCTTGTGTGGTAAGGGCCCATTTGATTCTAATTCTAGGCAGCCATTTCCAACAGCATTCCTCTATCTGAGCCAATACTTTCCATCTACCACTTCCATGTCTTGTGAAGGGAGACTGCCTTAGGTTGTGGGGAATGTGTACCTGTGTAATTGTTGTCCCCTTGCATTACAGCTAGTCTCATGTCGGTGTGAGAAATAATTGGTGGACTTAAGACAAAATGACTTATGAATTAACCTTTTCTTTCTTGTGTGGCTCAGGATTCTCTCAAGCAACTCGAAATGAATTCATTTTTTGGTTTAGATAAAATATGGGCAAAGATTGGGTCCCGTGTTCTTGTGTACTGGACTTGTCATGATTATAACATTTGTACACTTTTGGTCGCATATCATTATCTTAACGGGTCCATTAAATATGAGAATTCTAAAAGTGTATCTAGTGTTATATTATTTATAAAATATAAAACCTTAAGTGAAATGAACCCTAGTTTCGAATTGACATGCCATTGGGCTACAAAGCCCTTGGCAACTTAAGCTTATTACCTTTTTAGGCTAGAAACTTAGAAAGCATATTGCTGTTTTAGGCTAGAAACTTAGAAAGTACTAATGATAATTCTTCCATTGTATGATGCCTTAAAGTGATTCTTTTAAATCTCTGTGATTACTTGGGCTTTTCTTGGGGTTCAGAACAGTTGGAAGTTGGAATCAGCACATGGGTGCCAATGTGTTGTCAGCTTGTAAGAGGTTACCGGCATGCCAATAAATGGGCCAATTCATCTATTGCATAAATTGGTTACATCTTCCATTCTAAATTATCTTTGAGAAGGCATATCTGCGCAAGTTAATGTTTCTTATAGATAACTTTCATCTCATCTTGCATACTTTACATGTGAACATGTTAATGTTTCTATATTTAGTAGACAATGTTATAAGTTCGTTTCTCTAAGTTAATATCTTGACATGTAAGAATCAGTTGGAAAATGTAGATCAGTGGCAGAGCAAGAATTACACTCCAGGGGGCCATATGTGCAACATATTTCAATTAAAACTAATTCAAGGGAAAAGATTAAATAAATTAATAATTATAAAAATTTAATTGTTCAGTAAAAATATTTAGTACATCTAATATCTATTAATCTTTTCATGCTAATAAAGTTTGATTGAATTTTGGTACTATCTACAATTTTGCTTAGGGTATATCATGTCTTTAGCTAATTACACTCAATATACCTACAATTAGAAAAATGAATAAAACTAAATGTAAAGTTATGACTAACCTAATTTTGTGTTACTCTTTGTTCATTTTTCAAATTGTTAGGCTTCTTTTTCTTTAGCCTTTTGAAATCTCAACAATATAATGGCCTCTTTACTTATACAAATAGATTTATTTAAAGAATAAAAGCAACAACGCAATTGATAAAAAGTAGTTTACTTGATCATCTTGATATATGACCTGCTAATAAGGTGGAATAGGAATTAATTCTTAGGCTTCTTAACCTATTCTCTCTTATAATCTAGCTGGCTAAAATTCTGAATTCCCAAGCAAGAGCAATTCTTGCTATAAAAGTACAATCACACCTCAAGTTGTTCTAAACAGCCAGACCTCTGCATCATGAACTATGCATTGCATGTTCCTCTTCCAACTGTTTTAATTAATCAAAGGGTCTAATGATGCATATGTAATTCAGCCAAAGCAGCTACAGTAAGAAATTAAGAAAGTATGATTCATTTTATTAATTTCTTGCTCATATTTGATGCTACAGGATTCCACCAGTGCAGATGGGGTTACCATAACCTATCTGTAGTTGAAGACGTTGTTGAGAACTACCAAAAGGCTAAAATCCCACTTGATGTGATTTGGAATGATGATGATCACACGGATGGGAAAAAGGACTTCACCCTCAACCCCAAAAATTACCCTCGTCCAAAGCTTTTGGCATTCTTAGACAAAATACATAGCATTGGTATGAAATATGTTGTCATTATTGATCCTGGAATTGCTGTTAACTCCAGTTACGGAGTATATCAAAGGGGCATTGCCGATGATGTTTTCATCAAGTACGAGGGTGAACCCTACTTAGCTCAAGTTTGGCCAGGGGCTGTAAACTTCCCTGACTTTCTAAACCCAAAAACCGTGTCATGGTGGGGTGATGAAATCCGCCGCTTTCACGAGCTTGTCCCTGTTGATGGTTTATGGATTGACATGAACGAAGCTTCAAATTTCTGTTCTGGGAAGTGCAAAATCCCAAAGGGCAAGCAGTGTCCCACTGGGACAGGACCTGGCTGGGTATGCTGCTTGGACTGCAAGAACATTACCAAGACAAGATGGGATGATCCTCCTTACAAGATAAATGCTTCAGGTTTGCAGGCACCAGTAGGGTTCAAAACAATAGCGACTAGTGCAGTTCACTACAATGGCGTTTTGGAGTATGATGCTCACAGTCTCTATGGTTTCTCTCAATCCATTGCAACTCACAAAGGCCTTCAAGGACTCGAGGGTAAGCGTCCATTTATATTATCTCGCTCGACTTATGTTGGTTCAGGCCACTATGCTGCCCATTGGACTGGAGATAACCAAGGCACATGGGAGAATTTGAGGTACTCAATTTCCACAATGCTCAATTTTGGTATATTTGGGGTGCCAATGGTTGGATCAGATATATGTGGGTTTTATCCACAACCAACAGAAGAGCTTTGCAATCGTTGGATTGAAGTTGGTGCTTTCTATCCGTTCTCAAGGGATCATGCAAACTACTACTCCCCAAGACAGGAGCTTTATCAATGGGAATCAGTAGCTGAGTCTGCCAGAAATGCTTTGGGTATGAGGTATAAGCTCCTGCCTTATCTGTACACCTTGAACTACGAGGCTCATATTAGTGGAGCCCCAATTGCCAGGCCACTTTTCTTCTCATTCCCAACTTACACTGAGGTTTATGGGCTGAGCACCCAATTCTTGCTAGGGAGCAGTCTCATGGTATCTCCAGTTCTTGAGCAGGGGAAATCAGAGGTTACAGCTCTGTTTCCCCCGGGTTCTTGGTACAGTTTGTTTGATATGACGCAGACTATCACATCAAAAGGCGGGATCAATGTTACCCTTGATGCGCCTTTGCATGTGGTTAATGTGCATTTGTATCAAAATACCATTTTACCAATGCAGCAGGGTGGAATGATTTCAAAGGAAGCTAGAAAGACACCTTTCAGCCTCATAGTGACCTTCCCAGCAGGGGTGCCTGATGGGGAAGCAAAAGGAAACCTTTTCATTGATGATGATGAGTTGCCAGAAATGAAACTTGGAAATGGGTATTCCACATATATTGATTTTTATGCAACAATTAATAAGGGAACTGTGAAGGTGTGGTCAGAAGTCCAGGAGGGCAAGTTTGCTTTAGCTCAGGGTTTGTACATTGAGAAGGTTACGGTGTTGGGATTGGATGGAAGTGGTCAGGCATCTGCACTTGAGGTTGATGGAAAACCGGTGACGGGTGCTTCGAACATAGAGTTAAGCACAACCAAGCAAAACGTGTTGGAGGAACAGGAAGATGGTGGAAATAAGGTGAAGACATTGATGGTAGAGATCAAGGGTTTGTCATTTGCTGTAGGAAAGAACTTTGCCATTACCTGGAATATGGGGATCAAAAGTTGAGGATTAAGAGGATAGGAGGTTCTTAATTGCCTCTGTTTCCAACTACTTATTTATTATTTTCCGTTATTCTTTTTGTTGTTGTTGATGCTTTTTTATATCTAAAATGGATTTTGGTTAGCAAGCCTAATGAAACTGATGGGCAGTTTTTCCTATATATATAGATTTCTGAATGTTGTTTGCTGCAGAAGTGATTAAATTTTGAAAACATTTTTCTCATTATGGACCTCGAATTTACTGGATGAGCTCTCAATGCTTTGGGAAAGATAGTCCTTGCTGAAAAGATTATGATGTGCACTAGGTCTACTGTGATTGCCTCAGTTGGGTAAACTGGCCATTGCAAATTATTTTCCTTAGGGTCCGAGCTGTTGTAGTATACGTCTCATATTTGCCTTAGGACCAGAGCTGTAACAGGATCCTGTTGCTACTTTGCAGTACTAAAAGCAGGTACCAGTAGGGTTTTATTTTATTTTTATTTTTATTATTATTATTATTATTATTTAATGCTATCTCAATGATGGTAGATATATTTGAAGGTTTATTGCTGATATATAGTGGCTAATTAATTTTTAAAACCATTACAAAGCTGATCATTGTATGTAAAGTGGTAATCAATGGCTGAGATTCTTTCGAGTCCCTAGACTTTGGAAAACTTGAATATAATTTGAATTTAATTTGTTGACTCTGCATGTAAGATCCGTGTGAGTCACGGTTTCAGAATTTTTTTTGTCATATATACATCACATTTGGGACCCAGGACATCCAAGGTTTTTCCCCAATCATCACTTTGACACAACTCTTCTAGCACCTTTCATGAATTAAAATTTTGCCTTTGTTTGTCCATGTAATGATGTCAGCAATAGCCACTTAATTAGCCTTGATTAACTCAGTTATCTATGTATGAAATCTATCAGTGTCCTACCAATAGGCTCAAAGTAAATGTTGAGGCATCCTCATTTTCAGCTAACCAGCGAGGAGCTATAAAACGAAAGATTTGCCACTTTTAGGGTACTGCAGACAAGCCAGTCATGCATGGAGTACCGCTTATTTGATGTAACCTCCTCATTCTAGCTTTTTTGTTTTAAAGAAACAAATTTATAATTTTCTTTTTCATTATAATACTGGGTTTTGTGGATAGGGTTGTGATAACGGGCACCTTTACTGTGCCCGTTAACACCCAGTTTTATATTAGTATTTTTGCCAGTTTTATAGGCAGCAGGGTCAGCTTTATACCGTATCCTTCTTTTTCTCCCATTTATCCAATTTTTTTGTTAAGTCACAGAGTAGTTCTCTTTTATGAATACCTGATGCAAGATAAATGAATTTCACTAGTTAAAATTATATGATCAATAAATAAACTTAAAGGAGAAAACTTTGGCGAACTTCATGTCAATTAGATTATAATTTTATATAGTGTAAAAGTAGCATCTCTATGTTGTATAGACTTAAATTTTGCTCGGCACCATATTTTCTCTATATGCTCAGCACCATATGTTGTAGACCTGAAAATCTTGGCCTTTTAGCAAGAAGTTTTGAACTGTTATGTTAATTGGCATATTATTGATTTCTAATACATTTTCTTCACTTTTAGATGGATAGTCAAGCCAGTCATTAGCCAAAGCAGGAATGTTTAAGGGCAAGCTGGATGCCATCCATAGACAAGATATTTGTGGACTTGGTTGTTAAGCACATACAACTTGCGAAAGAGAAAATTACTTTTAGTTGTTATAAATTATTAGTTGTTGGAAAAATATAGCTACAGTGGTATAGATTCTAATGTGATATTATAGCTAGTTTTCTTATATCTGATGCCATTAGCGCATTGGTTGGCTTCACGGTATGTGCATTATCCACTTGTTGGGGATAGTTTTCAATAGGTTCCTGCATTTAAATAACAAATGTTCCTGTTGATAGAGTTATTTTTCATGAGCATCACAATACTTAAGGCATCTAGTTTAGCAATTAAATTATTCAATCCAAGCTCTTTAGAAAGAATTAAACCATCCCTTAAGGCTCACAGCTCTGCCATAAAGCTGTTGGTGTTGTTGAGCGCTCTAGCATATCCTCTTATTGTCCTCCCCTTGCCTTTCGAAGGTTCCCTAAGGCCAAACCATCTATGTTTAATTTCACCCATCCCTCTGGTCGTTTTTTTCCAAGATACCGGGACAATAGTTTTGGAGCTATGAATCTTTGCCTTCACACCAATGGAGAAGTACTCTGCGCTGCTTTAATGCAACTCTTGAAAAACTTTTGATCGAAAACTCTTGTTCTAAAAATAAAGTTGTTTCGGTGCAGCCATAAATGCCAAACTCCCATTGGGAATAGAATCTTCCATGGTAGGCCCAGAAAATTTGAATTAACTCTAGCTTTACAGTTGGCCTTGAGCCAGTCCCCAACCGTTTGGTTAAAAGGATCCCTTAGGCAGTAAGTAAAAGGATCCCTTAGGCAGTAAGGAAATCTTAGATTTTGGTAGAACCTTTGAGCTATCTTGTAGCCCTTGAGGAGGTGATGAATGGACTCATTATTTTTGTGACACAGTACATATTGGATTGAGATTTAAACCTCTTGAACCCGAACTGCCCTAGTAGGTATATTGTTGTGCATGCACAGCCAGAGAAAGAATTGGACACAAGGAGGGACTTCAGTCTTCTATACCCATGTCATTGACATACTATCCAGGTTCAAGGGGTTTGAACCCCTTGCCAGAAGATAAGCTGACTTTAGGCAGAAAAAGCCATCAATAGAGTATACCCAAGTGAGAGAATCCTCAGAGTCTTGATCGTAAGAGAAGAGAGTGCTTTAATAGCATTGAGAATATGATTCAGCAATACAAAGGAGATGTTTTGGGGATCTAGGATCTAAGGCCTTGTTTGGGTGTAAAAATATCATTACTCATTGCTCATTATTCAAATATCATCATTTATCACTAATCACTCATCACCCTATAACTCATATCTTATCACTCAAAAATCCCCAAATATCACCTAAGCCTGGTTTGGCATCTAAACCCGATTATGTTTTCAAATCCAAAAACTCAAAAATGTGGGACCCACACTCTGACCTATGCTACCATTGCTCCAAATCCCCTACCCGTCCCTTCCTCAGCCCACTTACCCCAAAACCCAAATTTACCAAACCTTCCTCTTCACTTTCCTTTTGCACCTCAACACCTCTAATGTCCTCTATTTAATCCTCACCCAATTGCACCGATGCTACCGATGATGGATGGGCTTTCTTCCTCCTTCCTCGTCCCTAAAACTGAACCCACAACCTACGTTTGTACCTCCTTCCTCTGTCCTAGGCACCCATTCATGTTTGTTCAAGGAAGACAAAGTGGTGGATCTACCTTATGTCTTCCTTGGGGTTTCTAAAACTTTGAAAAAAATGCTCAAAGGTTAACTTGTGAATCTCTCCGTCGTCCTTCTCGTTGGTTTGAGCTGTGGTTGCCACGGGTTGGAGCAGGTCAGATGGCTTGCTAGGCGTGGCTGGGCTGAAGGGATTTATATGAAGATGGGGCTGTGTTGAGGAATGGATGTAGCTGTGCAAAGGAAGTGATGTGGTTGTAGGTGTGAACTGCAATATTTGTCATTAGAGCCGTTGGTGGGGAGTACGAAAAGGAGAGCCCGATTTGACTCTTCTTTGATTGTAGGCCCCGGTGATGTGAGTGTATTTACGAAAATGCCATCGTTACTCTGTTTTTGTAACTCAAAAACACCTAAAACTTTTTTTTTTTTTTTTTTTTCCAATAACTCATCACCCAGATTTATGCGAACTGAGTGATGGAAACAATACCCCAAAACTCATCCAAACAAGCTTCTTCTCCGTGGGACCCACTTATTTTGGGTGATGAGTGATGGAAACCCACAAATCCAAACAACCCCTAAGCTTCACAATTTTCAAACTCGGATGCTAGATCAAGTAATCTATCTAAACATAGACAAAACTATTAAGGGGTTGAGGGGGCCCATGGCCCCCCCTCCCCCGCACATAATTTTTTTTAAAAATAGTAATAGTAATAGTATATATATATATATATATATATAATGAATATTTTAACAATTTATACTAGAGAGTATACCGAAGTGTATCGTCATTTCTATATGATTCATGTGCATATTCTTAGGGAGAAATTCTACCTTGTGCACATTCGTAGGAGAAGAAAGCCATAGGGGAGATGCATATACCAAGGGGGAGAAGACATTGCTTTTTTGAGAAAACCTTGTTTTGTCTTGTTTTACTTTATGCTTGTTTTCTCGTTACTTTATAGTGCTTTGAGTTACTTTTAGTATCTATGCTTTGTTGCTCTCATCGCATCGTGTTTATGTGTTGGACATGCATATATCCGTATGCCATTGTGCTTTATTGATTGCATGTTTGGATGATCATTTGCTTTGCTATATGATCATTGTAGTCATTTTCATATGACTGTCATGTGTTTGATTAAGTTGCTCATATGTTTCATATCATGTTTACTTGATCGTATTTTACTTGTTACATTATACTTTTCCTTTTATCACTTAATTTACCTTGAGGGTCTAATGCGTTTTGTGCAAGTGTTTCAGGTTATAAGTATTTTGTTCCAAGTTCATCACAAGTTTTAGATTTAGGTGTGAGTGAGTTTTGCCACTGTTTCCAAACTCACGTTTAAGTTTAGAGTCTATTATAAGGTGTTTTGTTACGGAATAGCCAAAAGAGGAGATTGTAAAGTTGTGATTTACAACTATATTTTATGTTGGTTTTATTCCATGACAAAAAGTGTTGTATTTTCTTTAATTTTATTCCTTGTATTTTGTGGGATTTTATTGTATTGGGTTTAGTATTATTGGATGAACAAGAAGATTTTGCGAGTGTCTCGCTAAAAGCTAACCCGCGAAAGAGCCACATGGGAAGCACATGTTGGAAGCTGAAGAGTCGTGCCCAGCTATAAGTTTCGCGAGAAGAGCTAACCTGCGAGATACCCACGAAACATTCTGCTTGAAGGATTTTTAAGTGTGACTTTTTTACCCCTCACTTATACTATATATACGTTCATTACCCACAAAAGTATGAGAGACCATTCAGAGAGATAAATCCTAGATAAGTTTTCTACAACACACACACCTATCTTTTAGAGAGAGAGCTACTCATTCTTAGTGGGAAATCATTCTAACTTCTCATTCCCTCTCCTATTGTCATACCTTGAGAGGAGATTTGTACCCAAGTACAACCCACACCTATTCAGATTGTAGAGAGTGTTTTGGAGTTTAGAAAGTTTTGGGGATTTACCAAAAGAAGCTAGTGAGTTTTGGCAGATGCAATTGGGCGTATTGTGGGATCCGGAAAGCTAGAGAAGACATGACTTCGAGAAGTTCGTTGGTAGCAAGAGCTTGGAGGGCTCAAGTACATTGGGTAGATTAGGTTTGAAGGGTCTTTTGTTATTCGTGTACTCCAATTTTATTTTCTACTGGATCGATTTTGACTTGGAGGGTCGTAGAGAGGTTTTTCACCGAGTCCTTCGGTTTCCTCTTCGATAACACATCTTGGTGTTATCTTGTATTTGCATCTCTCTTCCCTTACTTTTGTGTTTTACTTTTATTGTTTGTTGTCCATGTTTATGCACTAGAATAGTTATCGGTTTATTGCGCTTCATTTACTCTTGTTCGCACTTAGATAAGTTAGAGTAAAAGCAATCTAGCCATAATTTTAAAATTGGGGTCTAAACAAACTCTTGTGTATTCACACATATTCGAGCTTTCAATTGGTATCAGAACAGGTACACTTGTTTTAGTTTCATTATCTAAGTGTGATCCTTAATCTCTTGTGTGTTTTGTCATGGATAGTGTTTTGTATGCTTCTATGGATGTTTTGGATGATGTTGATTATAACATGTCATGTGTTTGTGAAAATGCCTCTATGAGTGTTAATTCTCATGATTGTGATGACATGTTACATAAATCTATGGGTGTTGTTAAAATTCCAAATGTCAAACTCTTGAAGAAAAAGGCTAAGAATTTTCATGTGAATTTGAGCAAGTTCATTTGTGAAAAAGATGATTTGATTGTTAAACTCAATGAATTCAACAAATTGGTTGAAAAGTATAAGAAACTTACTGAATATTCTCTTGAAAAACTAAAGAAGTTTGAATGTTTGAATGTGGACTTGGATGCCAAACTTGTTTTGTTTAACAAACATGTTAATGAGCTAAAATGTGAAAATGAATCTGTTAAGATACATGCCAAGTGTTTGATTGCTGAACCTATTGCTAAAAATGATGAAAATGTTTGTTGCAATCATGTTGTGGTACCCGATTTTGTGCCTATTATGAGTTCTACCTCTAAAGACAAATCGGTGTACATTCCTCCACACAAAAAAAATCAAAAAGTGGAGAGAGGCTCTTAAGCCAAAACCTCTGTTTAGGTTTCAATCTAAGGTTTTGGATGGATCTAAGTTTGTTTCAACTTGCCACCATTGTAGTGTGTTTGGTCATCGAAAACCTCATTGCTATAAGTTTCAAACTCCTAAAAAAATCAAAAGAAAAGAGAAACTTGAACTTTTTGGAAGTTGTGCTATAAAAGCAAAACCAGATTTGGAGGAAAATGGTAAGTTGTTGAAGAAAGTGTTTGATATTCTTACCTCCTTGTTTATGTGCATCTCCGGTTCTCATTCTTCCAACTTTCGTCTCACTTCTCATGAGACACTCATTCTAAACAGTAATTCTGTTTGGATGAGGAAGGGTTCCTATGGTTGAGATTTTACTCTTTTAGTCTTTGATCTAATTTTTTCGTTCTTTGTAGGACCCTTCATGCATTAGATGCTTCATTATCGTGTATTTGTGCATCTTGCATTTCTTTATATGCATTGTTTTTGTTGTTGTTGTTGTTGTTGTTGTTGTTTTTTTTTTTTTTTTTTTTTTTTTTTTTTTATTTAATTTTTTATCTTACTTTTATGTCTTTGTTTTGTGTGTGTAAAAATCCAAAACCACATAAAAAATGAAAAATTTAAAAAGTTTGATTGTATATGTTTGAGTACTTATCACATGTGAGTTTGGCCTAATACCTTCGTACTAACGGCGTAGTGCATTTACGAGCTTAGCTTATTATGTATGCACATTTTACATACTTTTGATCAAAACAATTCAAATTTTTTAGAAACGATGCCAAAAACAATTTGAATGAACTTTGATAATTTAGCCTTTGGCTTTGGAACCATACATTTTTGAAAGCTCGAAAATGTGTTAAAAATACAAGAGCCGTTTAGACCCCTAAATTATAAATTACGGCTTGATAGATTTTACTCTAACTTATATTAAGTGCAGAATAGAGTAAACGCGAGTGGATAAACAAATAAACTACTCTAAGCCATATTCAATATAACACATATGAAAGTTAAAAGAGTAGGGAAGAAGAATGCAAACACAAGATAACACACTAATGTGTTATTGAAGAGGAAACCAAAAAACTCGGCAAAAAACCTCTCCGTCGCCCTCCAAGCGGTAATCGATCCACTAGACAATCAGTTGGGATACATGGGTTAGCAAAAGACCCCCAAGCCTAATCTACCCGATGCACTTAAGCCTTCCAAGCTCCTACTCCAACAAGGATTAAAGATTGACATTTGTAGGGCTCTTGAAAAAGAAAAAAAAATGTGAGGAGATATATAGGCACAAGTCTACGCATGTATCAAGATCAAACAAGACTATTGACCAATCATTCATGACAAGTTTAAAGATCTATTTACAACACTCAAAACGTAGATTTCTAGATGTCGCTCCTTATCTAGGTTCCCTTGGTGCCTTGATTTCTTAGCTGATAACATTCGTACCTGGAACAAAAACCATTTTGGCAATTTATTCCAGCTCAAAAATCGTATTTTAGCTAGAATTCGGGGACTCCAACTAGCTTTAACTAGGAAACCCTCGGCCTTTTTATATTCGCTTGAGCAACAGCTGGCACAGGAATATAACACTGTTCTCCATCAAGAATATTTATATTGACAACTCAAATCTCGAATCATGTGGCTAGACTATGGAGATGCTAATACAAAATATTTTCACCTAAAAACCATTCAACGACGAAGCCATTTGCGGGTGGCTACTTTAAAAGATGACACGGGATTATGGCTGACTGGAAAGCCCTTAACCCAACATATTAATAATGCTTTTAAAAATTTGTTTCAGGCTACGTCTCCTCATCTGCGCCCTACATCTAGGAATACGATGCAGTGCAGTCACAATAGTCCTTTTCTTACTTACGCCCAGTCTTTAGCCTGTATGCCCCAACCTGTTGAAATCCTTAGGAACCTTAGGGATCTCCCTCCTTTAAAGGCACTGGGGCCGGATGGCTATCATGCTCTTTTCTTCCAAACAAACTGGCCCAGTTTGGGCCCGAATATAATTCAGGTTATTCAGGAAATTTTTGAGCATCTTACTATACCTCTAAACTGGGGCATCATGAACTTGGTTCTTATTCCAAAAGTTGCACATCCTGAATTGATCACTTAGTTTCATCCAATCAGTCTTTGTAATACCCTCTATAAATTGCTTTTTCGAATCATTGTGCAACGGTTCAAACCTTATATTGCTGAGGTGATAAACCCCTGCCAAGCCGGGTTTGTGTCGGGACGTCGAACGAGTGACAATATTATTCTCGTCCAGGAAGTGATTTGAACTTTAAAATCCAAGCGGGGTCGGGCTAGATATGTGGCTCTAAAATTGGATCTTGAAAAAGCTTATGATCGGTTAGAATGGCCTTTTATCCAGGAAACTCTAGAATTTTTTTCAGATGCCACCAACCCTCATTACTCTTATAATGAATATGATCTCCTCAACTCAGTTCCATATTCTGTGGAACGGGACTCCTCTCCCGGAAGTGGTGCCAAGTCGGGGAGTTAGACAGGGCGACTCTCTATCCCCGTATCTGTTTATCCTTTGTTTGGAATGGTTGTTGATCAAGTTGGAAGAGGCTGTTCGTGGTAAATTCATCCACCCTATAAATTTTAGGGCTAGGGTACGCCTCTTGCATTTATTTTTTGCTGATGATATCTTTCTATTCACAAAGGCCACGACTAGGGACTGCAAAAATTTATGCCAAATTTTACAAAAATTTTGTGATTCATCTGGTCAGCTTACCCCTAGGCGTATAAAAGAGCAAGTGGCTAGAATATTTGGGATTCCCACCACTAACCGCATTGGTACCTATCTAGGCACGCCCATTTTCACCTCCCGCCGCACAGCACAATCTTATCAATATTTAGTGGATAACATACGATTGCAAATTGAAGGATGGCAAGCCAAATATTTATCGATGGCTGGCCGGGCCACCCTCATAAAAGCTTCTATGACTTCCATCCCAATCTACGCCATGCAAACCACGCTCTTTCCTCAAAAAATTAGTCACCAAATAGACAAAACGAGCTGTAACTTCCTTTGGGGGGATACTGATCTTCATAGGGGCTGTCACACGGTTAAATGGGAGACTTTCACGTTACCCAAGGAGGTTGGGGGGTTGGGTATCCCATCCACCCGGCATAGAAACCGTGCGATTCTCATGAATCAGGCCTGGCACCTCTATACTAATCCTACTATGCTTTGGGCCCAGGTGCTAAAAGCTAAATACTTTCCACATGCAACTTTGTTTACTAGTCCACGAAATTCAAAAGGGTCTCATATTTGGATCGCTTTCTCGTTAGGAGCACAATTGATTCTTAATGGTATGAGTTGGATAGTAGGTGATGGGCAAACTATTCATATTTGGAAGGACCCTTGGCTCCCCCACGACTCCCTTCGTAATTATATAGAGGGGCCCTTCCTCCCTCATGATGAAGACAATAGGGTTAATTCGTTGCGAACCACTCATTCATGGTCTTTCGACTCTCTTACCATCTCTCTTCCCCCCCCCCCCCCAACTTCAAAACCTTATTCAGGGTATTCTTGTGGCACGGTTTGCTCGACTCGCTGATACTTTCTTATGGCCCCACAATTGTAAAGTTGTGATTTACAACTATGTTTTATGTTGGCTTTATTCCATGACAAAATGTGTTGTAATTGCTTTAATTTTGTTTCTTGTATTTTGTGGGATTTTATTGTATTGAGTTTAGTATTAATTTGGTGAAGACTCAAGCTTAATTGAAGATCAGTGTATTTCGCGACTAGCTCGCGAGAAGTTCGTGAGAAGGGTTTTCGCGAAAAGGGCATGTGAGGAGCACATGACCGAAAGCTGAAGAGTCGTGCCAGGCTGTCGTTTTCACGAGTGTCTCGCGGGTAAGGCCTTCCTGCAAGGTAGTCGCAAAACATTCTGCCTGAAGGATTTTTGAGTGTGACTTTCTTACCCTTCACCCATATTATATATACCCTCATTACCCACAAATTGGAAATAGGCCATTCAAAGAGAAAAACCCTAGATAGGTTTTCTACAACACACACACCCATCTTTTAGAGAGAGAGAGAGCTACCCATTCTTAGTGAGAAATCATTGTAGCCTCTTCTCCTTCCCTCTCCCATTGTCATACCTTGAGAGGAGATTTGTACCCAAACACAACCCACACCTTTTTAGAGTGTAGAGAGTGTTTTGGAGCTTGGGAAGCTTTGGGGATTTGCCAAAAGAAGTCGGTGAGGCTTGACGGATGCAATCGGGCGTATTGCGGGATCTGGAAAGCTAGACAAGACACGGTTCCGAGAAGCCTTGTTAGAGTAGGAGCTTGAAGGGCTTAGGTACATTGGGTAGATTAGGCTTGGAGGGTCTCTTGCTATTCGTATATCCCAACTTATTGTCTAGTGGATTGATTTATCGTTTGGAGGGCGGCGAAGAGATTTTTCGTCGAGTTCTTCGATTTCCTCTTTGATAACACATCGGCATGTTATCTTTTGTTTGCATCTCTCTTCCTTTACTCTTGTGCTTTACTTTTATTGTTTGTTGTTCATGTTTATGCACTAAAGTAGTTATCGGTTTATTGCGCCTTATTTACTCTTATTCCGCACTTAGATAAGTTAGAGTAAAAGCAATTTAGCCGTAATTTTTAATTGGGGGTCTAAACAAGCTTTTGTGTTTTTAACACATTATCGAGCTTTCAACAATAATGGTGCTTGTTAGTTAAATCCGCTTCAAAATTTCTTTTTCACCAACAACATGCACCCTAGAATAAACCAGTATGGAACTAGATTTGGACACTAACATGCCCCAAAAAGATCCAAATTTTCTTCTGGAAGGCTATGCGTAACTGGCTACCCACCAAACAATTTCTAGCATTTGGGCGTCCCCATGTGGATAACCATTATCCCCAGTGCCATACCCCGGAAACGACCATACACATTTTACGAGACTGCCCCTGGGCAAAAGAGGTCTGGAGTCTATCCCTAGGAATTTTGGCCTTGTCCTTCTTTCGAATGCCGTTGCAAGATTGGCTACAGTGCAATGCAACGATGAATGTTGTTATCTTGCCCCATCAACTCCCTTGGCATGTTTATTTTCCTTTCACTTGTTGGAATCTTTGGTTAGCTTGCAATGAGCGAATTTTTAGGAGTCAATCTCGATCCTAACATAACCTTATCTACTCCTTTGTGCAAGCTGCTATGGAATTTTAATTCCTAGCTGGCACCGCTAGACGGACCCAGGTCAGACTCCCCCAGATTATGTGATGGCATGCGTCCCCAAACCCCTATATTAAAATCAATACTGATGGAAGTGCCCTAAGTAATCCAGGTATAGTCGGTGTTGGGGGAATATTGAGAGATCACTTGGGACAATGGATATTAGGTTTTTCTCTTCACATGGGTCTAGTAACGAATAATATGGCTGAATTAACCGCGGTCAGGCAAGGCTTGGCAATGGCGTGGACTATGGGTTTTAAGTATATTCAACTTGAACTTGATTCTAAAGTGGTTCTAACATGGTTAACAAATCACAATGCGAGTTATCCTACTAATATGATGCCTTTAATTTGTGATTGCAAGAGCCTCTTAGATCAGGACTGGGAAGTGCGGGTGCAACACATTTATCGTGAAGCCAATGAATGTGCGGGCACTCTGGCAAAGCGAGGAACTCACCAACGGAACCTTTTGACTGTTTATAGTAACTGTCCCAATTTTGTATATGTATGCTATGTAAGTGATTTGGCTGGCCTTGGAGTGACTAAACTATGTGCCCAAGGCTCAGATGTTGGTGACGTATAAACATTATATTATATAAATAAGACCTCCTGTTTTCCACAAAAAAAAGTATATTTGTTGGGAAATTAAAACTTTAGTTGTGTCAAATTAATTAAGTCAACTCAATTAATTTACCACTTGTACTTGCAAGTTTTGTTATGATTATTCGGGCCAAAATGGGCAAATGCCCATTTCACACAAAAAATCCAGCATTTTGCCCTCTTTCTCAAACTAATTAGGGAAATGCCCCTGTTTTGAAACTAGATTTTCTAAAAATTGAGTTCCAAATGTAAAACTCAATTTTTGGAACATCGAGTTATAGCGAACGTGGACTTAGGATTTTTTTTTTTTAATTTTTTAATTTTATTTATTTATTTTTTTTGTGGAACTCATGTTCTAAGAACTCGAGTACCATGTGAAGTACTTGAGTTCCACTTGAAATTTTTCAAGGAACTCGAGTTCCATGGACTCGAGTACTTCACATGGTACTCGAGTACTTTACATGGAACTCGAGTTCCATTTTTTTTTTTTTTTGCTATAGCTCGATTATCCAAAAATCGAGTTTAAAATTGAAACTCTATTTTTAGAAAATCGAGTTTCAAAACAGGGGCATTTCCTTAATTAGTTTGAGAAAGGGGGCAAAATGTTGGATTTTTTTGTGTGAAATGGGCAAAAGCCCATTTTTGCCTGATTATTCACAACATAAACCAATATCATAATATATATATATATATATATATATATATATATATATGGAAAATAAAGCAAGCAAGAGATATGATTACGTGCAAACTCTAATGGGAAAAAATTTCTAAGGTGTACCACCAACTCTCAAGAAAATAGATCCACTATATAGAATTGAGGTTTTACAACATTTATCATAATTTTGCAACTACATTAACTAGTACTTACTAATGTTACTACATACAGATCCAAATCCTTTGACAGTTCTACTGTGCATTCTATTCATATGGAACGTCTCATCTGTGACTTCAAGAACCTTATTAAAGATTCTCATAGCAACAATTCTCAATGATTTATATGCAACAACTTTACGTTGATCATTGGTCTTTAGATCTTCTTCTTTGGTTGACGATATGAGAGAATGTGGCTACAATACGCAACTCTCAAAACCTCCATTTGGTTGTTCTTATAATTCCTTTTATACTTTAACAATTAAGCACAGAATAGTAGAGATTGGATGACACAATGAGCCTTAATTGAATTATAGACCTGTGATTCTTGATTGATTGGCATTTGATAATGCTGAAAATCGTCAGTAAGCCACACGATACTCATGTGCTCGAAACAAGGCCTGCAAATCGACAACAGAGAAAACCCTAGGAGAGTACCGATGTGGTACCGGCCAAAGACCCTCTGAAGGTTAAGTCAGAAAACCTTTTTGCAACTCTAGAGTACCAGAGCTGGGGTGAATTATGCGTACCTTGGTTTATGAGGGTCTTGGGGTTTTTATAGTAGTGTAGGATTGACACTAGCTCCTTGGCTAAAAAGATGTTTCCTTGTGGGAAAGAAACTCTTTATTTCACGTATCTTGCAGGATCCTTTCCTTGTAGGAGTCTTCTTGATTAGGGTTAAATATGGGGCACAAGATATTTTCTTATATACTTATGTGTGTAGACCAAGTTAAGTTGAACCTGTCAGCTTCATCCCGTTAGCTTCGCTGTCCGTCAATGCCTTCTGATCGTTTCTATTCCATACATTGACGACCTTCAGATGTGTCCGTCAGTCTTTGAGATGGATCATCAGTCTTTTGGAGTCATTTACGGGCATGTAAGCAAAGTCGTCAGCTACCACAGGTTCGTTAGCATTACTTTAAGAATTTCTACCCATCAACATTTGTTAAGTATGTGTTGAAAACTTAAAAACTTCAATCTTCTTGAGCCAGTTTGGGCAGAAATCTTAGACATCATCAAACTCTTGAAAACTCATTCTAGATTTAATTTTAGTTCATAGTTTGCCAACTTATAAACTATGGACCTAGCAGTATTTATGCTATAAAAAGTTTTTTAGCTCATCTGGTACTTCTAACGTTTTTGTTGGATTTAGACCCCTCTAAAAACACCATATTTGACCAATTTTAAAGCCAAGTTTATTATTAGATTTAGATCTGTTATTGATACTTTAGGTTAAACGCATCATCATCTCATGCAAGTGCGGAACTATAGTTACCGAACTAAGTACTAAATCTCACAGACGTCTTTGATAGTAATCTTCTACAATGTGAGTCTGCAATCCACAACTCCAAGACCACCCTTGTAGGTTTTCTCCAATGCAGACCTCTAGTCTATGATTTCAAGATCACACTTGAAGATTTAGATCCAACATTCTTGATGACTGGGATAAGGTAGCAACTTTCACAACACTGAATCTTGAGTTTCTTCAAAGAATATCACCAGTAGAAGATCTGATAGAGTTTTGGGTACAAAAACCCTAGAGGCACACAAGGAAATTTTTCTCTCTTCTAAAAGCTCTGTAGGGTTTGCTTATACAGTCTTCTTAATATTGCAACAAATAGATCACCAATTGAGCTTGGAACGGACAAGTTATGGACCTTTCCACATTTGCTGATTTTTTATGATTTTGTGATTTTTGATAGGTTGAACACCAATTGAACACTAATCGACAAGTTGGCGCAAGTTGCTGGGTTTTTGCACATCTGGGTTGTGACTTCTATGCCGATGATGGTTGGGTATAAGGTTGATTTGGAAGATTTTAGTTCAAGATTTTTGTGATTAAAAATTGATGAATGGATTTGTATGGTTGATGGACCTGATGAAGGAATTTGTATGATTCTTTTACAATATTTGTTTGAATCTGTGCATTTGATGCAATGAGTTTAAATACATGTTTGAAATGCTAAGACATTGAATAAATTTTTTTACCAATCATCTTTTGATCTTATTTTTTCTTATATTTTTATGTTTTTTGTGTTTTTGGAGGAGAGAGACATAAAAGTGGAATAAAACTACAAATTTAGCCATGTTTTTAACTGAGGTGGGTTATGGACCTCTAACTGAGCTGACCTTAGGTGGGCAAAGTTTCAAATTTCAAACCACAGGTAGGCAACTTAAATTTCAGCCAAACCACAGGTAGGTAAAAGAAAAAGAAAAAAGATTCACATCTTTCTTTATTTGGGACTTGTGTCTTTGTCTTGGACTTTGGAAGTGCACATTCTAACTCAACAAGGCTTACAATTTGTCATAGTTTGCCAACACTACAAACTTAAATCCTACCAGTTTCCAATTAAGATATCTAATGTTCAAATTTCACCACCCTTAACTATCAATTTATTAAAATAAAAGGTGAAAATACTATTTTGATTCCTACATTTTGGGGTCACAGTCAATTTGGTCCCTATATTTTGAGAGCAGCCAATTTAGTCCATGTTATTTTCAAGTCACTATCAATTTAGGTCCATTTGGATTGAGAAAGAGGGAGGGGGAGTAGAGTAGAGTAGAGTGAGTAGATTTAGCACAAAATTAGCTTATTTTTAGCAAATTCTACTTTACTCCCCTGCACTCTCCCTTCTTCCCCACTCCATCCAAACAGGCCATTAATCTCTACCGTTAGATAACCAATAAAATTTGCTTGTGTGGCAGATTGAATGTACATGTGGCACAAATTAAATTAAAATATTAACCAGCCATCCTACATGTCTTTAATGGCTCTAACACGTCAGCTTCTAGCCTCTTTTAGTCCCATGTGACCCACAAGTGACCAACTTATCAACCACCCATCCCCATTCCCAACAGGTTGTACAGAAACAGCTCATCTCGCCTAATTCCCACGATCAAAACTACAATGATAATACATACGTCTTTTGAGGAGCAACACCTACAATAAGGGTCTCGGAGGTGGTCTTCTTTAAGTAGCTCATATCAGGGTACATTTTGCATCTGCACCATCATTATTCAAAAATTTCAATAATATTCCATAACTTCACAAATGTTTCAAGAGATAATATATTTACTGACAAAAGTTGTTTTACAAAATGGTAAAGAACAGGAGAAGAAAGTCGCATACTCTTCTAATGGTGGAAACAACAAAAAAGAAAAAGAAATTACGGGTTAGTTCGTAATTTATATTATACGCAAGAACCCATCAAAGCAATTAGTAAACCCCTTTAAAATTTTCCTCTAAGAAAAAAAGTTAAAACTTTTTCTCTATCATTATTAAAAAGTTATCATATTTTAAAAACAGGGGAAACAAAAACAACATTAATTTCTACCACAGCTAGCAGAGGACAGACATAATGAAAAATTCTCGAAAGCTTAGGAGCTTTTGGAAGATTATCCTCCGCCGTTGCTGCACTTGTAGCCAGATCCATAGCTACAGCTTATTGATTGCAATGGGGTTTTCGGTCTAGATTCTCTAGAATTGGCAAGAGATCTTGGTCCGAGTCGTCTGACCAGTGGGGATTGGGGGGTTGATAAGTTTGGTCACATGTAGGTCATGGGGAACTAAAAGAGGCTAAAAAGGTGACATGGTAGGAGCACTTAAGACATTTAGGATGACTGGTTAATATTTTAATTTAATTTGTTTCATGTGTGCTTTCCATCTGTCATATAAGTTGATTTTATTAATAATGTAACGGTAGGAATTAAATTGATTATGACCCCAAAATGTAGCCACCAAAATAATGTTTTTTTTTTTTTGATAAGAAGACTTAAACTTATTATTAAGAGAATAATGAACTTGTTACATCATGGATAAGAGCTTGCTCTATGAAGCAAGGATTCTCTTCAATCCAAGCAGTGAAGTCAGCAACATTCAAAGCATGTTTTGCTAGTAGATGTGCAGGTCTATTGCCCTGTTTCCTAACATGAGAAAACTGAACCCCACGGAAATCCTTACATAGATCCTGTATCCCTTGTACTACTGCAGCAACAGAGGAAGGCGGCATAGATGCTCCGCATACGGCCTGGTGGATAATAAGTGAGTCCCCTTCTACAATAAAATCTTGAATGCCGATGTCTTTTGCGAACAATAACCCAGCTTCATAAGCCATAGCCTCTGCCTCAACAGCCCCCAATGGAGCTTTTATCTTCTTGCTCAGTGCAGCCTCAAGCCGACCCAAGTCATCGCGGATAATCACACCAACACCTGCTGTTTTTTGACCCTTGAAAACCGCCCCATCAACATTCACTTTGAACCCGTGTACTGGTGGTGGCACCCATGACGCTTTAACCTCATCCCGTGTTGTCGTGGTCCCCATGCACTCATTGGCTGTCTTGTACTCCTCCAAATATTGAGAAGCCCAATTCACTAGCTCCTTACCATTCCTTTTCTTCCTACCATTTCGGACTTCATTCCTGTTATGCCACAAAGCCCATGCAATGCAAACAACCTTTGCTGCCACGTCCTCATCAAAGTGTTCCCCCACCACCATGTCCCACAACATGTCCTGGAATGAAAGCACTCCTTTATGACATGGCTTCATCACTATTTTCGAGCAAGACCACACCTCTTGGGCTCTTGGGCATGTCCAAAACAGATGGCCAGTCGTCTCAAACTCCATCTTGCACTCATCACAAAACTGATCTTTTACCACGTTACGGCGCATTAGGTTGACCTTCGTAGGGAGAATATCTCTGCATGCCCGCCATGCAAAATGGCGAACTTTGTGTGGCAAAGGTAAATCCCATATTCTCTTCCAAAACAGTCGTAGTTGAGTCCTATCTGAACTTGTTACTTGGTCGGCAGATTTGGACAGCCGCAAAGCCACCCTATAAGCACTCCTTACACTAAACTTTCCATTACGTTCCTCTGCCCATATTAATTCATCTGCAGGAAGACGAGAGCTAAGCGGGATTCCTTTAATAACATCGGCTTCATGGGGTAAAAATAATGCATCAAGGACATCAATCTTCCAGCTTGCTGTAGCTTGATCAATTAGCTCACTTACCCTTGTATCTTGGTGCAAAAATTGTCTAGGTGAGGCAACTCTGTATGTGGAAGGTGAGGGTAGCCATTTATCACTCCAAATGCGAATATTGGTACCATTACCAACTCTCCACCGTATACCCTCTCTAACCAAATTTTGGGCAGCCATGATACTACGCCAGGAAAAGGACGGGTTGTTGCCAAGGGATGCCTCAACGAACTCACACTTCGGAAAATATTTCGCCTTAAGAACCCTGTAAACCAAAGAGTCTTGTTTTGTTTGAAGCCTCCAACCCTGCTTAGCTAAGAGAGCCAAATTAAATTGTTTAAGTTGCCTGAAACCCATCCCTCCATTACTCTTTGGCTCACACATTTTCTCCCAACTAAGCCATGCTATCTTCTTTTCGTCTTCCTTCTGGCCCCACCAAAAATTCCTTATCATGCTTGTCAACTCATCACATAGTGCATCCGGTAATTTGAAGCAACTCATTGTGTATGTAGGTATAGCTTGCGCCACCGCCTTGATTAGCACCTCCTTACCTGCCTTAGACAACATCTTTTCCTTCCAACCCGTCAACTTTTTACAAAGCTTCTCCTTTATTTCATTAAAAGTGTTCCTTTTTTTCCTCCCCACCAACGAAGGCAATCCCAAATATTTCTCATGTTGCTTTATGACTTGGGCACCAAATCTTCGCTTTATCTCCTCTTGGGTCGCATTTGGAGTGTTGCTACTGAAAAATAATGATGTCTTTGCCCTGTTTAACTGTTGGCCAGAAGCTTGCTCATAAACCTTCAAGATGCTTTGGAGAACATCACAATCTGCCAGAGAGGCCTTGCAAAAATCAAACTGTCATCTGCAAAGAAGAGGTGTGATAATTTTGGGCCACCACGACAAACCGCAATTCCCTCCATCTCCCCATTTGCCACTGCAACTTTAATCATTGATGAGAGTCCCTCTGCACATAAAATAAACAGATAAGGTGATAAGGAGTCTCCTTGACGGATTCCCCTCGATGGGATAATATTACCCCTAGGGCTCCCATTAATCTTTATAGAGTAAGTGACAGTAGTAACACATTGCATAATAAGATCCCTCCACTTTCCATCAAAACCCAATTTTTCCATTATTTTTTCTAAACACACCCATTCCACCCTATCATAGGCCTTACTCATGTCAAGCTTTAGAGCCATCTCCCCAACCTTACCCCCTTTTTTCTGACTAATATGGTGCATAGTTTCAAAAGCCACAAGTACATTATCAGTAATTAATCTACCATGCACAAAGGCACTTTGTGTGTCACTAATAATGGAAGGTAGGATTTTCTTTAGCCTATTGGCAATGGTTTTAGAGGCAAGCTTATACGGTACATTGCACAAACTAATGGGCCTATAATCAGTAACCTTTTTTGGACTCTTTACTTTAGGGATTAAAACAATGTGGGTTTTATTGAAATCAGGAGGACAAATACCATTGTTAAGGAAATTCAATACCGTTGCTGTGACCACTTCACCACATATCGACCAAAAGTGTTGGAAGAACAAAGGAGGCATGCCATCCGGACCTGGCGCCTTCAAAGGGTACATCTGTTTTAAAGCCATTCTAACCTCTGCTGCACTGAAGTCTCTGGTAAGTAACTGGTTCATGGAATTCGTCACCTTTGGCTGGACTGTTTGGAGCATCTCTGAGAACTCTGTTGGTTGACTCGTAGTGAACAATTCCTTATAATAGTCCATTAACACTTCCTCTACCTTACCATCATCTACATGCCACACCTCATTAGCATCCATGATACCCTCTATGGAATTCTTCTTATGCCTGGTCGAGGCTTTTGCATGAAAAAAGCCTGTATTTCTATCCCCTGATTGGAGCCAGTTAAGCCTTGACCGTTGCCTCCACATGTCAGCCTCTTTTTCTAGCCAGCAATTTAGTTCGACACGAGTTCTTTTTAGCTCTTGGTTGATCGCAGGAGATGGAGGTTGGAGTTCAATCCATTCAAGCCGTTTTTGCACCTCAGCTACCCTCCTTCCAACATGCCCAAACTCCAACTTATTCCATGTTTCCAATCTGGACCGACATTTTTCTAAGCAACTCCCTAGAATACACCCTGAGCTTGTCAACTTTCCTTCCTCCCATGCATTCTGTACTACCTCTTCACACCTTTGGTTTCTCAACCACATTGCTTCAAATCTAAAGATTTTCCCAGCCCTCTTTTTCCTCAGCTTCTGCACCAAACGAAGAGCCAAAGGCGAATGGTCTGAAACCGAGGATGTAAGATGAAAGAGTTTTGCCTCAGGGAATATATTAATCCACTCTTGAGTTGCCATTGCTCTGTCCAACCGCTCCCGAATCTGCATCCCATCCGCGCGCTGGTATATCCACGTAAACTTAGGACCAACGAAACCCAAATCCCGAAGACCACAAAAGTTAATGGCTTCAACAAAATTCTTCATCTGCTGCCTTGGTCTATCGCTACCCCCCTCCTTCTCCGAAGCGCCTGTTATTTCGTTAAAATCACCAATTGTGAGCCAAGGTAGGGTAGAGGTACCTTTCAGGTGTTTAAGTTTTGCCCACGACTCAGGCTGTTTAGCTGTATCTGGATTGCCATAAAACCCTGTGAGATGCCACCACCCTATCCCAGCTCCACCGTCTACTAAAGCATCAATATGAGTTTGAGAGTACGTTTGGACCTCCACTGTTACCCCTTCCTTCCAAAGCAAAGCTAAGCCACCACTCTTCCCTTCACTTGGTACTATCAGTCCATGTTCCATTTTACAATTATCCTTAATGTTGCTCATCCCCTCTCTGCTCAACTTCGTCTCCATAAGGAAGACGATAATGGGATCTTCGTTAGTAATCACCTTTTCCAAGGCTTTAACTGACCAGAGGTTCCCAAGCCCCCGGCAGTTCCAACTTATAAGACTCATTGGTCTCGGCGGAGCTGCTCAGCAGCCTCCGCCGATCCCAAGTGTGTTGCCAGAAGAATGCTTAAATTTTTTGTTTCCACATCCAACCTCTGCTTTTTCCCCATGCACGTACTCTCAGTAATGCAACCATCATATTTTCTCTTTGGGCCACCTTCCGGCTCTAACACCTCCATCCTATCCTGAACTTTTGGACCCACATGAAGTCTAGTCCAACTTCCAAGTTTCGGGCCTTCCTTAGTCTCCCATTTATTTTCTCCATTTCCTATAGCTGGCCCATGTTGGTGTTTATCATTGTTTTTACCCTTCCCCGTACTTCTTTTGGGCCTGTTTTTATTTACTTTTCCTTCCACAGTAACACCAACCCGGCCCATTTCAAACTTAACTTCCGTAGGAGATATTCTAGAAATTCGGGACGTCAACTCATCTTCCTCCTTTTTCAAGATCTGTATGGGAGATCCCAAATCTTTAGTTATGCTTCCGTTACTCCCGAATAAAAATTTGGCCAAATAAAAATTTTAAAAAAAATTATGCCATTATTTATTTTAAACAAATGTATTGATTGCAATATTTAAACAAATTTAGAAGATTAATGTTTCTACTTTAGTAGTAGCATATAACAAGCCATTATTTAATCAAATTATTGATTGTCACTATTTAAACAAATTTAGAAGAGTAACGTTTGCACTTACGTCACTCTAATACATGCGGGTGTGTTTATACCAATTAAAAAAATAAAAATCTTCTTTTCAACTTTCCGTCGGACAAATGGACCTGAGTTTTAGAACATGAAACATTTCTTTCTTAATTTTCTACTTTATTCATAGTTGCTTTTCTGCTTTATTCATCTGTTGTTTGCCATTATTAATTAGTTGTCTATTCTATACCACTTTGCTTTTTTTGATAACAAGTATTACTTTTTTTTTTTTTTTTTTTTTGTTTGAGAAAGAATAAGTGAACAAGTATTACTTTGTGATGTATTGTTTATCTGCTATATCATGTCTTTATCATATAGTTTATTTTGATAGTGCTCATTTTCTGATTTCTACGTGTATTTTTTTTTTTTTTTTTAATTTCTAATTTCTATGTGGCCGTTTATGTGACTGGACATAATATCACATACTAATTTTAAAGGGCAAATTGTTGGAAAAATACGCACGAGTGAAGTCCTACATTGAATAAAAATAATAAGAGAGAGTCGTTAATATAACATAGTTAGACCTAAATTCAAAGGCCTAAGTCTTTTAGGCTAGGTGATATACTTGTATGTTATATTAACTTGACCCTTCGGACAAAGTGGGGCTAGCTTAGCATTTTGGCTAGCTCGAACATAAGGATGAACTTGTACGTTAGTGTAACTTCTGCGCAAAACTAATCCTTATTTAATTGCCTAGTCCTTATATTATTTAAATTCAAAATAAAATAGAACCCTAAACTAATCCGTGTAAATCCCTTAATCTAGGAGGATTGAGCTAACATTTTAAGACTTGAAATAAGAAATACTAAATATTTCTTAGCAATATATATTAGATTTTCACCCTATTATTTCTAATAATGATGTCCAAAAATTTTGGAGCACCTAATTGTTCCCTTAAATGAGTAGTCTCTCATTCCAAACATGTAAAGTTGTGGTTTACAACTATGTTTTATGTTGGCTTTAATTTCGTGTCAAATTTGATTGTAATTTTGTTCAATCATTTCCCTATATTTTGGTGGGATTTAATATGAGTGTTGTGTGTGAGTTTGGTAAAGATTCTGTGAAGATGAGGATTTTGCGACTGACTCGCAAGTGCCAACCCGCGAAATAGGCCATGTGAGAAGCAGATGTTGGAATTTGCAGAGTTTTTGACAAGCTGGATTTTGTGAGTCATTCGCGACTCAAGCCAAGTCACGACTAACCCGTGAAACTCTCCACCTGATTAGTTTGGCTTTGTCTTTTTACATTCCTTTACCAATACTAAATAAACCCTCATTATTCACGAAATGTAAAGAAGAACAAGGAGTCTTTACGAGAAATCTTTGAGAGAGAAAACCCTAGCCAAACACTTGAGAGTTAAAGATTGTTTACCCACAATCCTTTACATCATTTCTCTAGAGTTTCCATTACTCTTATCTCTCCATCTACACATTGAGAGGTTCTTAGCCCAAACACTTACCTCACCTATTCTGAGTGTTGAGTGAAGTTTTGGTGCCTATGGGAAGCATTGAAAGAAGCCACTGAGTGGTAGATGCAATCGGGCAGAATTGTGAGATCTAGATAACTAGTGAAGACAAGATTCCGAGAAGTTCATTGGAAGCTGGAGCTTGGAGGACTCAAGTACATTGGATAAATTAGACTTGGAGGGTCTTTTTGATATTCGTGTACTCCAACATATTAATAAGTGGATCAATTTCGGTTTGGAGGGTCTGGAGAGATTTTTCGTTGAGTACTTCGGTTTCCACTTTGATAACACGTCTCGATGTTATCTTGTGTTTGCATCTCCTTTCCCTTACTCTTTGTGCTTTACATTTATTATTTATTGTACATGTTTATGCACTAGAGTAGTTCCAGTTTATTGCGCTTCATTTACTCTTGTTTTGTACTTAGATAAGTTAAAGCAATTAAGCCGTTATTTAAAATTGGGGGTCTAAACAAGCGTTAGTGTTTTCACACTATTTGAGCTTTCAAAACACACTAGATAATTACTAAAAGAAACCCATTAAAAATGGCCCCAAGATACTGATTAGGAGTTTTTCCTTACCTTTAAAGTTACGCTACACTTGCAAATACCTTAACATCTAGGCCATTATTTAAACAAATTTTGAAGTTTTACGTTTTTAGTTAGGTCATGGTAGTAGCATATGAAACTATATTTTTTGGGAAATTTAAACCCTATTTATGTCAAATTAATTAATGAAGTCAACTTAATTAATTTAACAGTTGTACATTGCAAGTTTTGTAATGATTATTCACAACATAAACCAGTATTGAAAAACAAATAAATGTGGAAAGTAAAGCAAATAAGCGATATGATACAAAGACACTAATTGGTTTTTGGTGTAGGCGGGGATTGAATCCTAAATCTCTTATTCAACCATCAGAGACTTTATTAATTGAGTTGACTGTAACCCACACAAGTAATATGATTACGTACGAACTATAATGGGAAAAAATTTCCGACCTTTACCACCAACTCTCAAGAAAACATATCTACTATATAAAATTGAAGTTTTCCAACATTAATCATAATTTTGCAGCTACATTAAGTAGTATTTACTAATGTGACTACATATAGATCCAAACAATGGTGGAGCCACATTATAGGTTGGGGGGGCCAAAATTTTGAAATATTTTAATATCCTCTATATATATATATATATATATATATATATGTGTGTGTGTGTGTGTGTGTGTGTTATAAATTGGTTAAGGTGGGGCCAAAGAAAAATGAGATTTGCCCCCCCCCAAAATTGAGTTGCTCTCCAATAACATTAGAAAAAAAATTGGCTTCCCCCAAGAAAAAAAAAGTTACACAAGGATCATCCATTATTATTTTTTTTCCTTTATTTTTATTTTTATCTTTTCATTTATACATCCAATCAATTGAGTTATAAGGCTCCTAACACCATAATATTTAAAATTTTAATTATTTTTCTCTTTGGATTATTTTCCATACATGTTTAGAGTAAAGTAGACAATTTGTGTGTACTCATTAAAGTTTAGAAAGATTATGTTTATTAGAAAAAAAAAAGAAAAAAAGAGGAAAATAATGAGTTCTTGCTAATCTAATTATATATGAATATGTTTTGAATTTATCTAAACCGATTTATGAATACCATAATTTGGCCCCCCCAAGCCAAAATTCCTAGCTCCACCTCCGCCATTGGATCCAAATTCTTCGACACTTCTACTGTGCATACTATTCACATAGAATGCCCTGTCTGTGACTTCAAGAACCTTATTAAAGATTCTCACAGCAACAATTACTAATGATTTATACGCAACAACTTTACATTGATCATTGGTCTTTAGAACTTCTTTGGTTGACAATATGAGAGAACTTGGCTACAATACGCAGCTCTCAAAACCTCCATTTGGTTGTCCATATAATTCCTTTTACACTCTAGCAATTAAGCACGAAATAGTCTTAATTGATTTATAGCTAGACATGTGATTCTTGATTGATTGACATGTGTTGAGTATGTGTTGAAAACTTAAAAAATTCAATCTTCTTGATCCATTCTGGGCAAAAATCTTAGACATCATCATACTCTTGAAAACTCATTCTAGATTTAATTTTAGTTCATAGTTTGCTAACTTATAAACTATGGACCTAGCAATATTTATGCTATAAAAATCTTTTTAGCTCAACTGGTACTTCTCATGTTTCTATTGGGATTAGACCACTCTAAAAACACTATATTTAACCAATTTTAAAGCCAAGTTGATTGTTAGATCTATTATTGATACTTTAGGTCAAGTATATCAACATCAATATCATGCAAGTGCGGAAATTTAAAAGAGACACGATATGATGACTAAGAAAACCAGTGAAACAAAACAGGGTCACAGGAAAAATGTGCTGGGACTTAACTTTATTAATCATGAGGTCAACAAATTCACTATTAGATAGAGCAGACTCACAAAACAGGTTCATCCTTGTGGGTTTTCTCCAATGTAGACCTCTACTATACGATTTCAAGATCACACTTGAAGTTTTAGATCCAGCACTCTTGATCACTGGTATGAGGTAGCAACTTCCACAATACTGAATCTTGAATATCACTAGTAGAAGATTTAAGAGAGTTTTTGAGTACAAAAGCCCTAGATGCAGAATATGAGGCACATAAGGCACTTTTTTTTCTCTTCTAAAAGCTCTCTAGAGTTAGCTTATACTGTCTTTTAAATACTGTAACAAACAAATCATCAATTGAGCTTGGAATGAACAACTTATGGACCTTTTCACATTTGCTAATATTTTATGATTATGTGATTTTTGACAGGTTGAACACCAATCAAATAGTTCCAACAGGTTGAACACCAATTAAAAAAAAAAACAATTCACATCTTTCTTCATCCCGGACTTGTGTCTTTGTCTTGGACTTAGGAAGTACATATTTTTACTCAACAAGACTTACAATTTGTCATAGTTTGCCAACACTAAAAACTTAAATCCTAACGGTTTCTAATTGAGATACCTAATGTTCAAATCTCACCACCCCGACTATGAATTTATTAAAATAAAATTTTAGAAAAATTATGCCATTAGAAGAATAATGTTTGCAGTTACGTAACGCTAACACATGCCAGTGTGTCTATGTTAATTAAAAAATAAAAATCTCCTATTCAACTTTCGTCTTTTCCAATTATTTCATCTTTTGGTATGGTTAACCAAGTCAAATAAGGAAAATGTTTCTCCTCTTATATTTTTTAATTGGATGTGAAATTTGAAAATCTAACTATTGAATTACATTTTCTTATAATAATTTTTTGTGCTAAAAAATTATGTATAAAAAATAATTTTATAGATCAAAAAGTAAAAAACACCCAATTTGAACTAAATTTGACATGTGTGTTAAGAACAAATATAACATGTAATCCAACGGTTTGATTTTCAAAATTCACATTTAATAAAAAAATATAGTAGAAGTTTGGAAAGTTTCACTCCAAATTAGTTTGGAGAAAACATTTTTGGTCAAACAATGGTGTATTAATAAAATCTAATTTATTTGTTGAATAAATAATAATAATAATAATCATACGCATGTACTATTTCAAAGAACCTCATTAACAAACGAACTTTAACAAAAAGAATATATGTCCAAAATTTTAAACTAGAGAGAGAAAAGAACCTAAACGCCGGTTGGGTTTAGTCTTTTAGTGGGTAAGGGGTTACATGTTTCCTGTCCCACGCATAGTTTCCAGATGCTGAAAATAATCTAATACTGTTATTCCGTCCTAACACCTATATAAACCTCATAATAATAATAATTTAAAAAAAAAAAAAAAAAAAAAAAACAACAACAACAACAACGGTTGGAGATTAACGTTTGTTCTTATGTAGCAGCTAGGCCTTTTCATAAGTTAAGTTGAATCGTGTTTGGACTCAACCTATATAAACCACGCAAGCTCCAACGTCGCAATTGGTATTCTCTTTCCAATTCCCATCTCTTCAAAACATAATTGAATTATATATTTGTCCATATGGAACAAAAACCCCACATAGCTCTTCTACCAAGTCCAGGGATGGGGCATCTCATCCCTCTTGTTGAGTTTGCCAAGCTACTTCTTCATCATCACGACTTCCACATCACATGCATCATTCCCACGACAGGGTCTCCATCCAAAGCCATGAAAGAAGTCCTTCAAGCCCTCCCTTCTAGCATATGATATATAGTTAGATTTACATTATTTTGACTGTATATAAATAATATAATATATTATTTATATTATGCAAATTTAGAAGATTAACGCTTGGACTTTCTTTAAGTTAAATTGAATCGTGTTTGGGCTCAACTTATACAGTTAGATTTACGTTATTCTGACTGTATATGAATAATATAATATATTATTTATATTATACAAATTTAGAAGATTAATGTTTGTTCTTATGTAGTAGCTAGGGCTTTTCATAAGTTAAGTTGAATCGTGTTTGGGCTCAACCCGCAACCAATCAGACCTAATTAGTTGAAGCAAAAATAAATCCACAACCAATCTGACCACTCAGGCGGATGATAGTCTGTTTTGGGCGAAAACAACAAAGCAATAATAGGCGAAATCAACAAAGCACGAGATTTTGATGTATCTCAATGAATTTGGTCTAGATCTTGGCGAGATCTTGACGAATTTGAGAGAGAGAGAGAGGGAGGATGAGAGTTAGGAGGACGGTCAGTTCGATTTTCATCAAATTTCAAAACCCAAAACCACTACTCGCGTGCACCTCTAGATTTCTAATGCTGGAGACCTGCCGTTGACTGCTAGCTACTCGAATCCAGTTAGTTTCAATTCGGATGGCAATAGGTCGGGTGGTTCCGTTGGGTTGCTGGTTGGTCTGGTTAGTTCTAGTAGTAGCATATAATAAACCATTATTTAAACAAAATTATTGAGTACATTATTTAAACAAATTTAGAAAAGTAACGTTTGCACTTACGTCACACTAACGTATGCCGGTGCGTTTATGCCAATTAAAAACTAAAAATTAAAATCTTCATTTGAACTTTCCTCTAGTTTCCAATTATTTGAAATTCTTGTTCAGCCGCCTAAAAAGAAAAAAAAGAAAGCGTACGCATATACAATTCAAAAGAACCCAGTAACAAATGAACTTTTTTTTTTTTTTTTTTTTTGGTTAATAGACGTTATATTCAACAAAGAAGAAAATTACATACTGGCCACAGAGGCCAAAGTATTGGCTACCTGCCTATAACAGTACAGTCCATTTCTATCAAATACAAGATATTTATCTAATTCATCCGAGGGGGAAACATCAAAGACAACAAATGAACTTTAATAAAAAGAATAAATGTCCAAAATTTTAAATTAGAGAAAGAAAAGAACCAAACCAGTTGCATTTTTGCTATCCCATGTATTGGTTGCGTTTGAAATTAGAGTTTAAAATTAGTTTATTCTATTTATGTAGTTTATTTTTTATATTATTCATAAGTTTTAATGTACTATTTTAACAAATTTTTATTTTTATTTACAGTACATTTAACAAAAATTTTTTAATTTTAACTAAATAAACGGTTTCAAAACTCACCCATAGTTTCAGGTGCTAGAAATAATCTAATACTATTATTCCTAAGTCCTAAAACACTTATATAAACCATGCAACCTCCTAAGTCCCTACCATAAAAACAAAACATAGTATTCTCTTTCAATCCCCATCTCTTCAAAACATTAGGAGAATTATATCTTTGTCCATATGGACCAAAAACCCCACATAGCTCTTTTACCAAGTCCAGGGATGGGGCATCTCATCCCTCTTGTTGAGTTTGCCAAGCTTCTTCTTCATCATCACGACTTCCACATCACATGCATCATTCCCACAACAGGTTCTCCATCCAAAGCGATGAAAGAAGTCCTTCAAGCTCTCCCTACTAGCATAGAGCATGTCTTTCTTCCTCCAGTGAACTTGGAGGACCTCAAAGGAGCAAAGCCTGGACTACAAATTAGACTCGCCATGACTCGTTCACTGCCATCGCTTCGTGATGTGTTAACTTCACTAGTTGCAACTACTCGGTTAGTTGCTCTAGTGGTTGATCCTTTTGGGATTGATGCTCTTGATGTTGCTAAGGAGCTCAATGTCTCGCCCTACATTTTCTTCCCATCAAATGCTATGGTTTTGTCGTTGGTTTTGAATTTGCCAAAGTTGGATGAGACGGTTTCATGCGAGTATAGAGACCTACCTGAACCAGTGAAACTTCCGGGGTGCATACCTATTCACGGTCGAGATCTTATAGACCCGATTCAAGATCGAACAAGTGAGTGGTACAAATTGTATCTTCACGGAACAAAACAGATGCGATTAGCTGAGGGTATTGTTATTAATACCTTCATGGAGTTGGATGGAAATGCTATAACAGCTTTGGAAGAAGAAGCTAAAAATCTCTCACTTTATACAATTGGACCCATCATTCAAAGTGGTTCAAGCAACCAGGTTGAAGGGTCAGACTGCTTAAGATGGTTGAACAATCAACCAAGTGGCTCTGTCCTATTTGTTTGTTTTGGGAGTGGTGGAACCCTCTCATATGACCAAATGAATGAGTTAGCTTTAGGATTGGAATTGAGTAAGCAAAAGTTCTTATGGGTGGTAAGAAGCCCAAATAATGAATTGGCTAATGCTGCATACCTTGCTGACCAAACCCTCGACAACAATCCTCTTGCTTTCTTACCAAAAGGGTTTATAGAGAGGACCAAAGAACAAGGTCTAGTGGTGCCCTATTGGGCACCACAAGCCCAAGTCCTTAGCCACGGTTCCACAGGTGGGTTCTTAAGTCATTGTGGATGGAATTCAACCTTAGAAAGTATCATGCATGGAATACCAATAATTGCATGGCCGCTTTTCGCAGAACAAAGAATGAATGCTGTATTACTAACTGAGGATCTAAAAGTTGCGCTAAGACCAAAAGCTAACGAGAAAGGCCTAGTGGATCAAGAGGAAATTGCAAAAGTTATAAAAGGTCTCATGGTTGGAGAAGAAGGGAAGAAAGTTCATAATCGTATGAAAGATTTGAAGATTGCTGCTGATAAAGCAGTAAGCCCAAATGGATCTTCTACAAAGGCACTCGCTGATATAGCATCCCATTGGACAAATGGACCTGACTTTAGGACATGAAACATTTCTTTCTTAATTTTCTACTTTATTCATCGTTGCTTTTCTGCTTTATTCCTCCGTTGTTTGTCATTATTCATCAGTTGTCTATTCTATAGCACTTTGCTTTTTATGATAACAAGTATTACTTTTTTTTCTTTTTTTTTTTCAAGGGATAACAAGTATTACTTTGTGATATATTGTTTAACAATATCATGTCTTTATCATATAGTTTATTTTGATAGTGCTCATTTTCTAATTTCTACGTGGCCGTTTATGTGACTTGACATATTATCACATACTAATTTTAAAGGGTATATAGTTAAAAAAAATTACGTGTGAATAAAGTTCTATTTTGAATAAAAATAATAAGAGGGAGTAGTAATTATAATATAGTTGTGCCTAAATTCGAAAGCCTATATCTTTTAGGCTAGGTGGTGGACGTGTATGATATATTAACTATTCAATTAAAGATTTCCCAAGATATTATCCCCATAAAGATTATTAATTTGACCCTTCGGACATGGTGGTGGGGCTAGCTTGAACAGAGAGATGAACTTGTACGTAATTGTAACGTCTGCAAAAGATGAACTCATAATAAACTAAAAAACAAATCCTTATTTTATTTGAATTCAAAATAAACTAAAACCCTAAACTAATCAAACTACAGATGAAATCGAATTTAATAAGGTGGCGATGTCCTCATCATCAGGTCTTTGCAATTTTCAGTTTTGCTTATATTGCAATTTGGACTAAAACGCATGTACTTTTTCATTTTTAATGCATTATAGGAAAAAAATATTGAACATTATTCTTGAAATTGGTGTACTATTTTATAATTCGATAAAAATTCAAGGTTTTGCTTCATTTTCCTTATCTTAAATTAAATTTTGTGGAAATTCCAGGAGGATTGAGCTAACATTTTAAGACTTGAAATAAGAAATACTAAATATCTCTTAGTAATATATATTAGATTCCCCCCCCCCCCCCCCCCCCCTATTATTTCTAAGAATGATGTCCAAAAATTTTGGAGCACCTAATTGTTCTGTTAAATGAGTAGTCTCTCATTCTAAACGCACTAGATAATTACAAGAAGAAACCCATTAAGAATGGTCCCAAGATGTTGATTAGGAGTTTTTTCTTACCTTTAAAGTTACGTCACACTTGAAAATACATATACATCTAGGCCACTATTTAAACAAATTTTAAAGTTTTACATCTCTTTATTATCAGATTAAGTCACCAATTAGTTTTTGGTGTACGTAGAGATTAAACTTCGGATCTCTTATTGAACCATTAGAAATTTTACCAGTTGAGTTAACTGGAACTCACAGAAGCAATATGATTATGTGTGAACTGTAATGGGAAAAAAATTTTCGACGTTTACCACCAATTCACTACCACAAAATGTATTTTTCGCGACGAAAAATTTCATCACTAAAAGTCCAATATTTCGTCGCCTAATACCTTTAGTAACGAATTCTTCTTTTTGGTGACGAAATTTGTTTCGTCACTATAGCTCCGTTGCTAAAAGTATTACTTTTAGCGAAGACAACTTTCAACAAATTTCGTCACTAAAGATCCAAGTTGTTTTAAAATAAAAACACTTTTAGCGACAAAATTATTTCGTTGCTAAATGTTTTCCTCATTAAAAATACTATTCAGCGACGAAACTATTTTGTTGCTACATGTACCTTATTTTATTAGATAATTTTTAGCGACGAAATATTTTCATCGCTAAAATTATTTTTAAGAATATAGTGACGAATATTTTCATTACTAAAACTATTGTCTGAAAAATTCAGCTATATTTAGTGACAAAAATTTTCGTCGCAAAAAGGGATTTTTATAAATTCAGTTACATTTAGCAACGAAAAATTTCATCGCTAAATGTAGCTAAATGTGATGGAAAAATTTGTCACTAAAGCTACTTATCTCTTTTTGTTTTTTTCCTCTATGTAACTTGTAATTACATTATTAACTCCTCACACTTGAATAACACATTTATGTCAATTACACATCTATAAGAAAATGATCCATACATTCCAAATGTAAAAAATAAAACAAGCATTCTATTCAATCTATCCATACAAATTGTTTCCAACGCATTCAATAATACAAGATGCTTTATAACATACAATAACATAAAATACTAAGGGCTAAAAGAAAATGTCCTCAAATGTCTTCAAGAAGTGCCAAAAGAAAATGCCCACCACTGATTGCATTGGTACCTATCTAGGCACGCCCCTTTTCACCTCCCACCGCACAGCACAATCTTATTAATATTTAAAGGAGAACATAAGATCGCAAATTGAAGGATGGCAAGCCAAATATTTATCAATGGCTGGCCGAGCCACCCTCATAAAAGCCTCTGTGACTTCCATCCCGATCTACGCCATGCAAGCCACGCTCCTTCCTCAAAAAATTAGACACCAAATAGACAAAATGAGTTGTAACTTCCTTTAAGGGGATACTGATCATCATAGGGACTGTCACATGGTTAAATGGGAGACTGTCACGTTACCTAAGAAGGCTGGGGGGTTGGGCATCCCATCCACCCAGCATAGAAACCGTGCGATTCTCATGAATTAGGCTTGGCGCCTCTATACTAATCCTACTATGCTTCAGGCCCAAGTGCTAGAAGATAAATACTTTCCACATGCAACTTTGTTTACTAGTCCACGAAATTCAAGAGGGTCTCATATTTGGATCACTTTCTCGTTAGGAGCACAATTGATTCTTAAAGGCATGAGTTGGATAGCAGGCGATGGGCAAACTATTCGTATTTGGAAGGACCCTTGGCTCCCCCATAGCTCCCTTCATAATTATATAGAGGGGCCCCTCCTCCTTCATGATGAAGACAGTAGGGTTAATTCATTGCGGACCACTCATTCTTGGTCTTTTGACTCTCTTACCATCTCTCTTCCCCCCGAATTTCAAAACCTTATTTAGGGTATTCCTGTGGCACGGTTTGCTCGACTCGCTGATACTTTCTTATGGCCCCACAATTGTAAAGTTATGATTTACAACTATGTTTTATGTTGGCTTTATTCCATGACAAAAAGTGTTGTAATTGCTTTAATTTTGTTCCTTGTATTTTGTGGGATTTTATTGTATTGGGTTTAGTATTAATTTGGTGAAGATTCAAGCTTAATTGAAGATCAATGCATTTCGTGACTAGCTCACGAGAAGTTCATAAGAAGGGTTCCCGCGAAAAGGGCAAGTGAGGAGCACATGACTGGAAGCTAAAGAGTCGTGCTAGGCTGTCGTTTTCGCGAGTGTCTCGTGGGTAAGGCCTTCCTGCGAGGTAGTCACGAAACATTCTGCCTAGAGGATTATTGAGTGTGACTTTTTTACCCTTCACCTATACTATATATACTCTCATTACCCACAAATTGGAAATAGGTCATTCAGAGAGAAAAACCCTAGATAGGTTTTCTACAACACACACACTCATCTTTTAGAGAGAGAGAGCTACCCATCCTTAGTGAGAAATCATTGTAGCCTCTTCTCCTTCGCTCTCCCATTGTCTTACCTTGAGAGGAGATTTGTACCCAAATACAACCCACACTTTTCAGAGTGTAGAGATTGTTTTGGAGCTTGGGAAGCTTTGGCGATTTGTCAAAAGAAGCCGGTGAGGCTTGATGAATGCAATTGGGCATATTGCGGGATTCAGAAAGCTAGACAAGACACGGTTCCGAGAAGCCTTGTTAGAGTAGGAGCTTGGAGGGCTTAGGTACATTGGGTAGATTAGGCTTGGAGTGTCTCTTGCTATTCGTGTATCCTAACTTATTGTCTAGTGGATTGATTTACGGCTTGGAGGGTGGCGGAGAGGTTTTTGGTCGAGTTTTTCAGTTTCCTCTTTGATAACACATCAACGTGTCATCTCTCTTCCCTTACTCTTGTGCTTTACTTTTATTGTTTGTTGTTCATGTTTATGCATTAGAGTAGTTATCGGTTTATTGTGCCTCATTTACTCCTGTTCCGCACTTAGATAAGTTAGAGTAAAAGCAATCTAGCCGTAATTTTTAATTGGGGGCTAAACAAGCTCTTGTGTTTTTAAAACATTATCGAGCTTTCAACAATAATGGTGCTTGTTCAGTTAAATCCGCTTCAAAATTTCTTTTTCACCAACAACATGCACCTTGGAATAAACTGGTGTGGAACTAGATTTGGACACTAACATGCCCCAAAAAGATCCAAATTTTCTTCTGGAAGGCTATGTGTAACCGGCTACCCACCAAATAATTCCTAGCATTTGGGTGTCCCCATGTGGATAACCATTGTCCCCAGTGCCATACACTGGAAACGACCATTCATATTTTACGAGATTGACCCTGGGCAAAAGAGGTCTGGAGTCAATCCCCAGGAATTTTGCCCCTGTCCTTTTTTTGAATGCCGTTGCAAGACTGGCTACGGTGCAATGCAATGACGAATGTTGTTATCCTGCCCCATCAACTCCCTTGGCATGTTTATTTTCCTTTCACCTGTTGGAATCTTTGGTTAGCTCGCAATAAGTGGACTTTTAGGAATCAATCTCGATCCTAACATAGCCTTATCTACTCCATTGTGCAAGCTACTATAGAATTTTAATTCCTAGCTGGCACCGCTAGACGGACCCAAGTCAGACTCTCCCAGATTATGCGATGGCATGTGTCCCTAAACCCCTATATTAAAATCAATACTGATGGAAGTTCCCTAGGTAATCCAAATATAGCCGGTGTTAGGGGAATATTGAGAGATCACTTGGGACAATGGATATTTGGTTTTTCTCTTCACGTGGGTCTAGCAACGAATAATATGGTTGAATTAGTTGCGGTCAGGCAGGGCTTGGCAATGGCGTGGACTATGGGTTTTAAGTATATTCAACTTGAACTTGATTCTAAAGTGGGTCTAACATGGTTAACAAATCACAATGCGAGTTACCCTACTAATATGATGCCTTTAATTTGTGATTGCAGGAGCCTCTTAGATCAGGACTGGGAAGTGCGGGTGCAGCACATTTATCATGAAGCCAATGAATGTGCGGACGCTTTGGCAAAGCGGGGAATTCACCAACGGAACATTTTGACTATTTATAGTAACTGTCCCAATTTTGTATATGTATGCTATGTAAGGGATTTGGCTGGCTTTGGAGTGACTAGACTATGTGCCCAAGGCTTAGATGTTGGTGATGTATAAACTTTATATTATATAAATAAGACCTCCCGTTTTCCACCAAAAAAAAAAAAAAGTATATTTGTTGGTATGATCAAAAAAAAAAAAAAAGTCTATTTGTTGGGAAATTAAAACTTTAGTTGTGTCAAATTAATTAAGTCAACTTAATTAATTTACCACTTGTACTTGCAAGTTTTGTTATGATTATTCAGGCCAAAATGGGAAAATGCCCCTTTCACACAAAAAAATCCAGCATTTTGTCCTCTTTCTCAAACTAATTAGGGAAATGCCCCTGTTTTGAAACTCGATTTTCTAAAAATTGAGTTCCAAATGTAAAACTCGATTTTTGGAACATCGAGTTATAGTGAATGTGGACTTAGGAATATATTTTTTTTTTTTTTTTGGAACTCAAGTACCATGTGAAGTACTCGAGTTCCACTTGAATTTTTTCAAGGAACTTGAGTTCCAATTTTTTTTTTTTTTTTTTTTTAGTTTGCTATAACTCGATTGTCCAAAAATTGAGTTTAAAATTGAAACTTGATTTTTAGAAAATCGAGTTTCAAAACAGGGGTATTTCTCTAATTAGTTTGAGAAAGAGGGCAAAATGCTAGATTTTTTTGTGTGAAATGGGCAAAAGCCCATTTTTGCCTGATTATTCACAAAATAAACCAATATCATAATATATATATATATGTGTATATATATATATATATATATATATATGTGTGTGTGTGTATATATATATATATATATATATATATATATATATATTTATATAGAAAATAAAGCAAACAAGAGATATGATTACGTGCAAACTCTAATGGGAAAAACTTTCTAAGGTGTACCACTAACTCTCAAGAAAACAAATCCACTATATAGAATTGAGGTTTTACAACATTTATCATAATTTTGCAACTACATTAACTAGTACTTACTAATGTTATTACATACAGATCCAAATACTTTGACAGTTCTACCGTGCATTCTATTCATATGGAACGTCTCATCTATGACTTCAAGAACCTTATTAAAGATTCTCATAGCAACAATTCTCAATGAATTATATGCAACAACTTTACGTTGATCATTGGTCTTTAGATCTTCTTCTTTGGTTGACAATATGAGAGAACGTGGCTACAATACGCAACTCTCAAAACCTCCATTTGGTTGTTCTTATAATTCCTTTTATACTCTAGCAATTAAGCACGAAATAGTAGAGATTGGATGACACAATGAGCCTTAATTGAATTATAGACCAGTGATTCTTGATTGATTGGCATTTGATAATGCTGAAAATCGTCAGTAAGCCACACAATACTCACGTGCTCGAAACTAGGCCTGCAAAACGACAACAGAGAAAACCCTAGGAGAATACCGATGTGGTACTAGCCAAAGACCCTTTGAAGGTTAAGTCATAAAACCTTTTTACAACTCTAGAGTGCCAGAGCTGGGGTGAATTATGCAAACCTTGGTTTATGAGGGTCTTGGAGTTTTGTAGTAGTGTAGGATTGACACTAGCTCCTTGGCTAAGAAGATGTTTCCTTGTGGGAAAGAAACTCTTTATTTTGCATATCTTGTGGAATTCTTTCCTTGTAGGAGTCTTCTTGATTAAAGTTAAACGTGGGGCACAAGATATTTTCTTATATACTTATGCATGTAGACCAAGTTAAGTTGAACCCGTCATCTTCATCCCGTCAGCTTCATCCCGTCAGCTTCGCTATCTGTCAATGTCTTCTAATTGTTTCTATTCCATACATTGACGACCTTTAGGTGTGTTTGTCAGTCTTTGAGATGGATCATTAGTCTTTTAGAGTCGTTTACGAGCATGTAAGCAAAGTCATTAGCTACCACAAGTTCGTCAGCTTTACTTTAAGAATTTCTACCCATCAACATTTGTTAAGTATGTGTTGAAAACTTAAAAACTTCAATCTTCTTGAGCTAGTTTGGGCAGAAATCTTAGACATCATCAAACTCTTAAAAACTCATTCTAGATTTGATTTTAGTTCATAGTTTGCCAACTTATAAACTATATACGTAGCAGTATTTATGCTATAAAAGATTTTTTAGCTCATCTGGTACTTCTAACGTTTTTGTTGGATTTAGACCCCTCTAAAAACACCATATTTAACCAATTTTAAGGCCAAGTTTATTATTAGATTTAGATATGTTATTGATACTTTAGGTTAAATCATCATCAATATCATGTAAGTGCGGAAATTTAAAAGAGACATGATATGATGACCTAGGAAACCAATGAAGCAAAACAGTTTCACATGAAAAACTTTGGGGGGGGGGGGGGACTTGAATTTGTTAATCCCGAGGTGAACAAATTCACTATTAGATAGAGATTTACATTTAGAATAACGTAAATCTAACTATAGTTACTGAACTAAGTACTAAATCTCACAGATGTCTTTGATAGTAATCTTCTACAATGTGAGTCTACAATCCACAACTCCAAGACTACCCTTGTAGGTTTTCTCCAATGTAGACCTCTAGTTTATGATTTCAAGATCACACTTGAAGATTTAGATCTAGCACTCTTGATGACTGGTATGAGGTAGCAACTTTCACAACACTGAATCTTGAGTTTCTTCAAAGAATTTCACCAGTAGAAGATCTGAGAAAGTTTTGGGTAAAAAAACCCTAGATACAAAATATGAGGCACACAAGGAACTTTTTCTCTCTTCTAAAAGCTCTCTAGGGTTTGCTTATACAGTCTTAATATTGCAACAAACAAATCACCAATTGAGCTTGGAACGGACAAGTTATGGACCTTTTCACATTTGCTGATTTTTTATGATTTTGTGATTTTTGATGGGTTGAACACCAATTGAACACTAATCGACAAGTTGGCACAAGTTGCTGGGTTTTTACAAATCTGGGTTGTGACTTCTATGCCGATGATGGTTGGGTATAAAGTTGATTTGGAAGATTTTAGTTCAAGATTTTTGTGATTAAAAATTGATGAAGGAATTTGTATGGTTGATGGACCTGATGAAGGAATTTGTCTGATTCTTTTACAATATTTGTTTGAATTTGTGCATTTGATGCAATGAGTTTAAATACATGTTTGAAATGCTAAGACATTGAATAAATTTTTTTTACCAACCATCTTTTGATCTTATTTTCTCTTATATTTTTATGTTTTTTGTGTTTTTGGAGGAGAGAAACATAAAAGTGGAATAAAACTACAAATTTAGCCATGTTTTTAATTGAGGTGGGTTACGGACCTTTAACTGAGCTAATTTTAGGTGGGCAAAGTTTCAAATTTCAAACCATAGGTAGGCAACTTAAATTTCAGCCAAACTACAGGTAGGTAAGTTGTGATTTGCCGGAAAAAAAAAAATGAAAAAAAGATTCACATCTTTCTTTATTTGGGACTTGTGTCTTTGTCTTGGACTTTGGAAGTGCACATTCTAACTCAACAAGACTTACAATTTGTCATAGTTTGCCAACACTACAAACTTAAATCCTAATAGTTTCCAATTAAGATATCTAATGTTCAAATCTCACCACCCTTAACTATAAATTTATTAAAATAAAAAGGTGAAAATACTATCTTGATTCCTACATTTTGGGGTCACAGTCAATTGGTCCCTATATTTTGAGAGTAGCCAATTTAGTCCATGTTATTTTCAAGTCACAATCAATTTAGGTCCGTTTGGATTGAGAAAGAGGGAGGGGGAATAGAGTAGAGTAGAGTAGATTTAGCACAAAATTAGCTTATTTTTAGCAAATTCTACTTTACTGCCCTCTACTCCCCCTCCTTCCTCCCTTCATCCAAACAAGCCATTAGTCTCTACCATTAGATAACCAACAAATTCTGTTTGTGTGGCAGATTGAATGTACATGTGGCACAAATTAAATTAAAATATTAACCAGCCATCCTACATGTCTATAATGGCTCTACCACGTCAGCTTCTAGCCTCTTTTAGTCCCACGCGACCCACAAGTGACCAACTTATCAACCACCCATCCCCATTCCCAAGGTCGTACGGAAACAGCTCATCTCGCCTAATTCTCACGATCAAAACTACAATGATAATACATATGTCTTCCGAGGAGCAACACCTACAATAAGGGTCTCGGAGGTGGTCTTCTTTAAGTAGCTCATATCAGGGTACATTTTGCATCTGCACCATCATTATTCAAAAATTTCATTAATATTCCATAACTTCACAAATGTTTCAAGAGATAATATATTTACTAACAAAAGTTGTTCTACAAAATGGTAAAGAATAGGGGAAGGAAGTTGCATGCTCTTCTAATGGTGGAAACAACAAAAAAGAAAAAGAAAAAGAAACTACGAGTTAATTCCTAATTTATATTATATGCAAGAACCCATCAGAGCACTTAGTAAACCCCTTTAAAATTTTCCTCTAAGAAAAAAAGTTAAAAACTTTTTCTCTATCATTATTTTATTTTATTTTTTTTACAAGATAGAATTTCTACTCTAGGATAATCTAAGTTTATATGTGTGTGAAGCTCTTTCTTGGAGACTTGAACCCCGGCCCTTTCCCCCTACACCCCCACAAGCACTTATACTTGTGCAATGACCATCGTACCAAATGTGTGCGGTGGTTTCTCTATCATTATTAAAATGTTATCAAATTTTAAAATTAGGGGAAAAAAACAACATTAATTTCTACCACAGCAAACAGAGGACAGACATAATGAAAAATTCTCGAAAGTTTAGGAACTTTTGGAAGATTACCCTCCACGGCCGTTGCTGCACTTGTAGCCAAATCCATAGCCACAGTTTATTGATTGCAATGGGGGTTTCGGTCTAGAATCAGCAAGAGATCTTGGTTTGACCAGTGGGGATTGGAGGTTGATAAGTTGGTCGCATGTGATTCATGTGGGACTAAAAGAGGTTGAAAGCTGACAGGGTTGGAGCACTTAAGACATGTAAGATGACTAGTTAATATTTTAATTTAATTTGTTTTATGTGTGCTTTCCATCTGCCACAGATGCAGATTCTATTAATAATTTAATGATAGAAATTAAATTGACTGTAACTCCAAAATGTAGAGAGCAAAATGGAGTTTTGGCCAAATAAAAAAAAAAAAAATGCCATTATTTATTTTAAATAAATGTATTGATTGCAATATTTAAACGAATTCAGATGATTAACGTTTCTACTTTAGTAGTAGCATATAACAAGCCATTATTTAATCAAATTTATTGATTGTCATTATTTAAACAAATTTAGAAGAGTAACGTTTGCACTTACGTCACGCTAACACATGCAGGTGTGTTTATACCAATTAAAAAATAAAAAATAAAAATTTTCTTTTCAACTTTCCAGTGGACAAATGGACCTGAGTTTTAGAACATGAAACATTTCTTTCTTAATTTTCTACTTTAATCATAGTTGCTTTTCTGCTTTATTCATCTGTTGTTTGTCATTAGTTGTCTATTCTATACCACTTTTCTTTTTTTGATAACTAGTATTACTTTGTGATGTATTGTTTAACTGCTATATCATGCCTTTATCATATAGTTTATTTTGATAGTGCTCATTTTCTAATTTCTACGTGGCCGTTTATGTGACTGGAAATAATATCACATAATAATTTTAAAGGGCATATTATTGGAAAAATATGTGCGAGTGAAGTCTTACATTGAATAAAAATAATAAGTAGTTATTATAACATAGTTGGACATAGTGGGGCTAGCTTAGCATTTTGGCTCGCTCAAATAGAAAGATGAACTTGTACGTCAGTGTAACTTCTGCAAAACTAATCCTTATTTAATTGTCTAGTACTTATTTTATTTAAATTCAAAATAAAATAGAACCCTAAACTAATCCATGTAAATCCCTTAATCTAGGAGGATTGAGCTAACATTTTAAGATTTGAAATAAGAAATACTAAATATCTCTTAGTAATATATATTAGATTTTCCACCTATTATTTCTAAGAATGATGTCCAAAAATTTTGGAGCACCTAATTGTTCCCTTAAATGAGAAGTCTCTCATTCCAAACACACTAGATAATTACAAAATGAAACCCATTAAGATTGGTCCCAAGATGCTAATTAGGAGTTTTTTCTTAACTTTAAAGTTATGTCACACTTGCAAATACATGTACGTCTAGGCCATTATTTAAACAAATTTTGAAGTTTTACGTTTTTAGTTATGTCATAGTAGTAGCATATGAAAGTATATTTGTTGGGAAATTTAAACTCTATTTATGTCAAATTAATTAAGTCAACTCAATTAATTTAACAGTTGTACTTGCAAGTTTTGTTATGATTATTCACAACATAAACCAATATTGAAAAACAAATAAATGTGGAAAGTAAAGCAAACAAGCGATATGATACAAAGACACTAATCGGTTTTTGGTGTAGGCGAGAATTGAACCTCATATCTCTTATTCAACCATCAGAGACTTTACTAGTTGAGCTAACTGTAACCCACACAAGCAATATGTAATTCCTTTTTGGGCTCTTTTATTTTCATGAATGAAGTTACTCTTTTCAAAAAAAAAAAAATCCTTCGACACTTCTACCGTGCATACTATTCAGATAGAAGGTCCTATCTGTGACTTCAAGAACCTTATTAAAGATTCTCACAACAACAATTGCCAATGATTTATATGCAACAACTTTACGTTGATCATTGGTCTTTAGAACTTCTTCTTTGGTTGACAATATGAGAGAACTTGGCTGCGATACGGAGCTCTCAAAACCTCCATTTGGTTGTCCTTATAATTCCTTTTACACTCTAGCAATTAAGCACGAAATAGTAGAGATTGGATGACACAATGAGTCTTAAATGAATTATAGCTAGATATGTGATTCTTGATTGATTGACATGTGTTGATTATGTGTTGAAAACTTAAAAAATTCAATCTTCTTGAGCCATTCTGGGAAAAACTTTTAGACATCATCATACTCTTGAAAACTCATTCTAGATTTAATTTTAGTTCATAGTTTGCTAACTTATAAACTATGGACCTAGGAATATTTATGCCATAAAAATCTTTTTAGCTCAACAAGTACTTCTAATGTTTCTGTTGGGTTTAGACCCCTCTAAAAACACTATATTTAACCAATTTCAAAGCCAAGTTGATTGTTAGATCTGTTATTGATGTTATAGGTTCTAAAAGTTTAGAACAATTGGCAAATTGTGAACACAAACTTGTCTAAATATAGATCCTAGAGTCTATAAGTATTATTAGACAATGTTCAAGGTGATACAAGTCAAGATTCAAGAACATACAAGCTGCAGGAAGAAGATTTTGTAATCTGCCTAGTTCGACCGATCGAGAGACAGGCTCGACCGATTGAAACACATATCTGCAAAATTCTATTTTAGCCCAAACTCTACTTAAACGTATTGGGTTTCAAGTAAAACACTACTAGTATATAAAGGAAACCCTAAGCACATTTTTATAAGGCTTTTCAGAGAGAGAAGAGTGTGCCTCTTTTGTAGATCTAGGGTTTGTACCCAAAAAGCTCTCTCATGTCTTCTACCGGTGTTATTCCTTGAAAAATCTCAAGATCCGATGTTGTAGAAGTTGCTGCCTTCTCTAGTCATCAAAGGTGCTGATGATCTAAACCTTCAAGGGTGGTCTTGGAGTCATAAACAGGAGAGTTTGTATTTTTTATCACAAGTGTGGGTGCTTGTGTTGCAAAGGCCAAGGAAAGAAATAGTCCGTGGACTCGGAGCTATCATGGGGTCGTGGTAGTAAGTTTTCTATTCGAGGTAGCAATAGGATGTTAGTGATCTAAGTCTTATTGTACAAACTTCAATTCTTTCATAGTGATTTTACTTTTTACCTTGAGGATAGCTAGGTTAAATCTTCCCCAGGTTTTTTACCGGTTTGGTTTTCCTGGGTGATCATATCATTGTGTTCTTTATTTTCTGCTGCTTTACATGATATGATTTATGTTTGGTTGACCTAGATCTGAATAATAAACCTAAGTATTCACTTGTTTAATTAATTAGGTTAAACAATCTAGTTTACAGGGGTCTAAAAACTTACAAGTGGAATCAGAGAGGGTTAGTTCTTGATGTAGGTTATTATACCTAGAGTTGATCCTTGATCCCTGTTATCATGGATAATTTTAAGTGTCTTACTGTTTTTGATTGTGATGTTTTGAATAAAAAGGACACTATTGTTTCAGTAGATCTTTTTGAGGCTTGTGAAAGGAATTTGCAGGATTTCAGTCTTTCTCAGAAGATTGGTGTAATCCCTCGAAAACACTCTGCTTCACATGGATTTTCACCTACAAAGTTGAAGACTCATGCTATATGGGTGAGAAAAGATTCTCTAAGGTGAGTGTTGTTTACTGTCCTTGATTTAATTCTTTCAATTAATTGTGGACATGTTTTCTTTTAGTTTTTGGTTATTTTATTATCTTAGGTTGTTTTGATTATTCAAAACTCCAAAAACATTGAAAATTTTCAAAAAGACAAAAATATTTTATTTTGTGTCTAATTTTTTTTTTTTTTTTTTTTTTTTTGAGGATGACATGAGTTATAATATCTCTCTCTTGATTTAGAATATGCTTGACATTGTGGAGAAACTTTAATAGTATGTATTGCTCAATTAAGTGCATGTTTATTTTGAGATAAATATGATTTTGTATGAGTATGTACTAGTTTGTACATGTACTCATGGGTTAATTAAGAAATTGATATTTCTTGTTTGTGTACCCTCTATAGCTTAGTTTAGCACTGTTATGCATTGTTTTTGCATTTTATTCATTAAGCATAATGTGTGCTTTTAGTTTTGGTCATAAATTTTCTTAAACCAAAAAGATTTTAATGTGTTTTGTATTACATATCATGGATGTGTAGTTAAGGTTGGCCATATTATCTTGACATAACATGCTTGTGTACCTTGTTTAGCTTGGATAAGCTTATTTCTCTGCACTTTGCTAGTTTTAGCTATGTAGTGCATGTTGTGTGGGAGTGTTTATAGTCTTTGATCATATGATCTTGATTTTGAAGTCACATGCTTTTGATTGTAAGGACTAAAAAATCCTAAGAGAAATGCATAAATAACCATCTCACCACTGTTTACTAGCTGTTGAGGTACAGATTTTCGGGCCTTAATTCCATCATATCTCATGTGACATAAAGCAGAAGTGATGTGACAGAAAGTTGGGAAACTTCAGCCAGCTGTCACTTCTTCTCTAGCACAGCCAGTCAAGAACCAAGAGCAGCCATAACCAGGCCCTCAAAGCTCCTGAAACCACTTGAAATTAGTCTATTTTCATACTAAAAACGTGTATTCTCTGGTTCATGGACCAAGCACATGAACCCCTAATGGAGAAACTTAGGGAAATGTGGTTTGGAGGGCACCAAAGGGATCCCAACAGAGTTCCCAGTAAGGGCTCCAAGGTTGACACCTGGCTTGGGGTGATTGAATCTACCCTAGGGAGCTCTGATTCTAGTTGCAGCATAACTAAGATCATTAGCCTTAAGCATGCTCTAATCCCATCAGCCAAGGCCAATCAACATTCAATACTAAGTCAGAATCCCACCTATTATTACCCAAAATAGCAACAACCTTCTAAAAGCTGAGCTTACCACTATTAGCTAAAATCCCAAGAACGATTCTCTAAGGATTTTCTGAGGATTGAAAAAGATTTAGCAGAGATTATTTGCTAATCACCCCCTAAAAACCCAGATATAAATGGAACTCTCCATTAATGCTTAACCAACACACTAAGGAGACCAAGATACACTAAAACATACACAAGGGAAGACTTTTCCTCAACCTCTCCGCTTGAGCCTCCTCTAAGCTTTGAAAAAGTTACTGAGTTCTTAGTTTCAAGCCTAGAAACTAAGTCCCCAGCTCCTAGCTTAAAAACACTTCTCATAGCTCATTCATATACACTTATCTGTCCCCCATCAAAAAGCTCCCGTAGCTTTACTATACACTCGCACTTATTACTCATACTACTCACAAATGACTCTCTCTACTCATTACTCATTATATATTCATAAGCATGTCTTGGCACCATAATGATCTTGCTGCGCTAGCTGGGATCTCTCTCTTTCTCTCTCTCCCTTCATCTTACACTAAGTTTTCCTCGTTATTTGTCATAATGGAACCTATGATATTTACTTATTCATTTACTATTAATGGTTATGATGTAACTGTTATTATAGAATTCTTCCCTCATATTGTTGTATTAGAAGACTCTTCTCTAGAGCTAACAAATGATGAGTCTAAAAGTGTAGATATTTCCCTTAATCTATGAAATAGCTAAAAGATGGAGGTTTATCCTGTTTCATCTCTTTTACTGCTGGGACACTTTACTGCTGGGCCATTTTCTGTAGGAACACTTTATTGCTGGGCCATTTTTTGCAGAAACACTTTACTGCTGGGCCATTTTTTGCAGAAACACTTTACTGCTGGGTTATTTCTTACAGTATGCTTTTTAACCAAGCTGACGTGTTCGCTATTGGGATTGTATATGGGCCACTCTTGTTAGTCCCAATCTAGGCCCAAGGCATAAAATATAGTGGACTCCTTGGATCTTCACCGATAGCCTTTGGGCGGTGCATCAAGCCCATCGTCGAGTTTCGATTTAGACCCCCCAACCCATCATAAATCTCATTTGTCGGAAAGGAAACTTTTCGCCCCCGACATTTTGGTGACTCCATTGGGGAGTCTACTGAAGCCAAGAGTTCACCATGCCTCCTAGGTTGCGGAACAGCCGACAAGAGGGGACTAGAAACACTAGTCTCCCAGCAGCACAAAGCTATCATAGTCAAGCTCCACAAGGAGAACAATCTGACCAACATGAGGTCAACCAAGAAGATTCTAACTGTCGATTCTCTTTCCTCTTGGAAACGATACAAGGAATGTAGCAAGCTTAGTTCAAACTTATTGAATCTTTAAGGGTCTTGAGAGAGACTCAAGGGCCAACACCCCAGCCATTACATGATGGACTAGATCCTAAAACACAACAGGAAAGAGGATCAGCCGCTAGGAATCCTCAGTCTGGTGAGCAAAATGCCTCTCTTCCTCAGTGTGTTACATTATCTGATTTCACTGATTTGTTGGAAAGGGAAAGGCTTGGCCAACCAAAGGAACTAAGACACTTTGTCCGTAGGCCACCTTACCCAGTTGAGCTACTAAGCAAGCCGTACCTAGAGAAATATGAGAGTCCCACTTTCACTCTTTATGATGGGAGGAAAGGAAATGCGATTGAGCATGTCAACAAGTTCCTTGACTCTATGGGTCCTTTTGCTGGAAATGGTGATCTTTGCCTAAGGGAAATCTTAACATCTCTTATCGATCGTGCTTACACATGGTACTTCACTCTACAGCTAGGTTCCATTGCCACATGGGATAACATGGTTAAAAGTTTCAGCTTAAAATATTTTCATGGGGAGGAAAAGGTTACCATCCTCACTCTTCACAATACCAAGAAAAGTCCTTCGAAGGACTCCTTGATTTCATTCGACGGTTCCGAGATGCTGCTCTTGATTGTTATGGGTAGTTCAAAGAACAAGAACTGGTTGAGATTTGCATTGATAACATGTCTCATGAGTACCGGGCCCATTTGGAGAATCTTGATATTATTTAGCTTGCCCAACTGCTCCAGAAGGCTCACAAGACAGCCGTATCAATCAAAGCTGAAAAGCCTAAGTCAAAAAAGAAAAATGCCCTCAAGCTTTTGTAGTTTCCACCAAGGAACCAATGGTGGGAGAGAAGCGGAAGACTACCCTCCTATTCCATGCACCGATGAAGAAATGAATATTGTTATCGACAAATGGATGGCTGATGGAGTGTTCAGGCCCTTTCAGCCTAACCGAGAACCTATGCCTGAAGATACACGAAAGCCCTTTTATTTTTGGTACCATCGATATATAGGTCATGGAACTAGAGATTGTAGAGCAATCCAGAAAATGTTTCAGAGGAAGATTTTAGATGGCACCTTAGACCTCACTCGTGAGCAAGAGGTCTAGTGGAACCCACTGCCTCAGCATCACGGGGGAAAGCCACAACTACTGTACTTTTTCATAATGGGGCTAATGAGATTGAGACTGCCAGCGGTACAAGCATGCCTCCAATAGCTATCTGCTTTCCAAAGAAGCTCTACCTTTCAGACTTTGTTCAATTAGTTGGGGCTTAAAGAGGAGTTAAGGAGATCAGCAACTGAAGCTCTTGTATCCATTGTTGCTAGCTCTAGAACACATTGCCTCACAGCTAAAACTCATGCTAGTTATGCCTTCTTAGAGACTGCTAATGTCATTCCCTTCACCGACGAGGATATGGAGGTACAACATCCTGATCATAGTAAACCATTATATATTGCTACTCAAATTAATGATGTTCACATAAGAAGGGAACTAGTCGACACTGGTGCATCGCTTAACCTTATTCCAACTAGCACGCTGAAAGCAGCTAGGATCCTACTCAGCAGAATAGCTGGGGCTCCCATTGAGGTTTTTGGTTTTGCTGGAACTTATGAATGCACTATTGGGAGTATACAGTTAGTTCTTAAAGTAGGGCCTATTGTTGCTCCTACCAGATTTCATGTTATCAATTCACCTGTTTCTTATCATGCTTTTCTTGAGAGGCCATGGCTCCACAAGCACAAGCTTGTGCCATCTACTTACCACTAATGTGTCAGAGGGAGGTTCAATGGTAAGCCTATGTGCATCCCTGCGAATCCTACACCATTTGATTTATCCGAAGCACACTACTTTGAGGCTACTTTCTATGATGAGCTCGCCCCAAGTGGAGAAGATTCTACTTCAAGGCCTGTTGGGATCCCTTTACCCGGCTAGCAAGACATTGAGAATAATCCAGAAATAGACATAAGGTCTTTTCTTGATCAAAAGAAAAAGAAAAGAGAATGTGGGGAAACCTCAAACGATGCCTCCCAGCCACGTTGTGTACAAGTCCAGCTGCTAGATGGTCGTTTAGGGTATCGTTTATGACGGTACGCGAGGCCTAGCTATCTCAAACAGAAGGGTCCCGAACTAAATGAAGTAAACACTACACCAACATGCTATTATACTCAAGAAACAAAAACCCTGGCGGTAGAAGAAAATTTGCACAGTAGCCTGGCAGAACTATCTAAAGAGCCCCCAACGATAACCAATTTTTCACCTGATGTGAAGCTAGAAACCATTAATCTCAATGATGATCCTAATGTCCAGTGACCAACTTCAATTAATACAACCTTGCCACACTGGAAAAGGCTCAGCTCATTTCACTATTAAAAGAGTACATTGATCTCCTTGCTTGGGAGTACCATGAGATGCCTGGTTTGGATCCTAACATAGTAGCACATGCTCTTAACATGGAACTAGGGGCAAAGCTAGTGGTACAGCCCATGCATCTTGATGTTGAGGCTCAGGTTATCCAAAGAATTCAAAAACTCCTCACAGCTGGGTTCATCAAGCCTATAACCACACCCAGTAGTATCAATGACAGATGGCCAATGCTTACAACAAGGCCATGAAATCCAGGCTTTTTGTCAAAGAACAGATGGTTCTAAAGGTAGCAGATCATATTAAGAGGAATCTCTTAGCACCCTCTAAGTCTGCCCTAGGTTGGGAGGACCCCATCTTATAAGGAAAACCGATGATAGCCGTTATTATTGTCTAGCTATGGCAGAAGGTGAAAGTCTCACGGAACCTATCAATGGCAGATGACTTAAGTTGTACTATGCTCACCTTTCAAGTATGTACCAAGTAACTCTATTTTGTATGGTTTTAAACCGCTATTATGTGAATAAGAATTAAGCATTGCCTTTTGCCTCAAAAATGAATTTCCTATATTTACAAGTACTATAATGCTATTTTCCATACATAAATATGCTTACTCTAAACTGTGAATAAGATTATAGCCCTAATAGCTGGGCATCTTGAACCAAAATAGTCATGAACGCAATAAGTATTTTCAAAATTATGTATATGATTCCCATGACTATATTTTAGCTTGAATATACTATTCTTTGATAGATAAATCATTTTTCACAAAATAAATTCATGTACTTGTGCATAAACAAAGACAAAGCTTGCACAACTGGGAAAATATTGAGTTAACACATAAAGTTCATATGGCTGGTGCACCTCTGCACAAAACATAGCCTACCTAGCTAAATAAATCCAGAATACATAACATGTCTCATTACATCATAATTTAAAAGGCAAACTGTCTAAAATACCAAGCTACTAATAATAATGAGAAAGCTAGTCAAATAAGCCATCGCCAAAGGTTTCTGCTGAGGAAGAAGCACCTCCAGCTGACGATGACTGCATCAATGCATCTTTCTGACTCAACAAAAGTGAAAGCTTAACTCTCTTTGCTGCAATTTCTTTCTCGAGATCAGTTATCTTTGTTGTGAACTCATCATCTTGAACAATACAAGTCTTGGCAGTAGCCCGAATCTTATCAAGGATAAATTGAACTCCAAACTTCATGAATAATAAGTCTTTAAGAGCATTTTTCCACTCAAGTACTTTCTGCAAGTTTGAACTCTCAAGCTTTGTGCGTTGCATGTCTAGCAGCACTGCAACCAAAAATTGAAGTCCGAATTTCCTCAACGAAGCCCCTAGCTTGCATCCAGCCATGAAGTGTGGATGTTTCCTTATAATTGCCGCCAGCAGTGGCTGACCTTCTACTGGAATTTCAGACTGCTGGAACATCACAATATCATCTGAAAAAGGATAAAAGTCAGCTGCCACTTTTTCATTCTCTTCATCCTCTACAAAATTTCTCCAAGAATTCTTCAAGGCTCATTCCCTTGATAGTAGCACCAGAAGACTCAGCCCATAGCTCTGCAAAAAGAGAGGCATGGTTATGTCCCCAGTAGTAACAGAAAAACATTCATACAGCCAAATATTATTGAGCAGAAAGCTTGCCTTACTGAATAAAAGCAACTCAAAAATATCATACCTAGAGTTTCTTTGCCATGATGAACAGTGGGAGAAACGAAATGTTCTTGACTAGGTACACCAGCAACAGTTCCTCCAGTAGTAACAGCAACCTCAGGACTCTTACCAACAGCAGCAGCTCCAACAGCGATATCAACAGTTGGACTCTCACCAGTCATCTCTACATCCTTATCAGTCGGACCTAGAGAACAAAGGACGTCATGAGGGGAAATGCGAGAAGAAACCAAAGCGAGGAACAGTAGTTTACCAAAGTCAGCAGTTGTATGCTCAAAGTCATATCCCTCAAATGGTGTCTCTTCACTATCACCAAACTGTTGCAGCCATGGAAACACATGGTTAGCACCAAGAATGAAGACAAAGAAGAAAAGAAAGAGAGAGGAAAAATAGAAAGATTGTAAAAAGATAAGAATTCTGTAAGGATACCTCTTTTGAAGTCTCAAGCATCCGCACTCTGCCAGCATTGGTTTTTCTTCTGTATTGCTTCAACGGTGAGGATGAACTGGTAGATGCAGCAGCTGGGACAGTGGACTTAGTGGCTAGAGCTGCACCAGAATCAGACTGGACTACAGTTGGGGGCTTGGGGTTGCCAGCCTTAGACTTCTCAACACCTATTCTTTGTCGCCTTGCCTTCTTGGGCTTGTCTTCAGATGAGGGTGATTTGCCACGAGACCTCTTGGGCGCACCGGTTGCTGGGTTAGACTCGAGGGCTTTTACAATGACTTTCTTTTCACTCCACTCTTTGGGAACATCACCCCCATAGACCACCCAGCCATTAAGATTAGCCCTCCATTCAGCAAACCCCAAGTTCTGTCTGGTAGCCCAAGCTGAAGCTGCCCTTGTATTTGGAATGAGCCGGGTGTTTGAAGAAATTTCCTTTAAAGGAGGACCTATTACCACCTCCTTAACTTCTCGGTTGTTCACATAACCCTCAAAGGTACTCATCAACCTTTTCCAATACAACTTCATGTTTGGGGTAGCATATCCCTCATGATGTCTACTTGGGACCAAAACTCTTTTTGCCTTGTCAGCCCAATACTCTAGGGTTGTGCCATGCACTAGTGGCTGCATTGCATCACTCAAAGCACAAACTATGGTGTTAATATCTGGAACATCTTGGTCAAATCCAGACTGTCTTATAACTCTATGCGGACTGTATTGTGTTAAGCCAAACCCATCAGCTCTTGGATATGGAATGAATGAAGGCGATGTGATAAGCAGGAAATTGGGGATTTTCTCATGCTCATTCAACCTAAACTCTTGGGATCCAGGTCTGGCATTCGGAAAAGGATTTGGGTAGCGGAACCCAACTACAACATATGAATAAGGCTTCCAAGCAAAATGCCCTCCATCATCCAGCAGAGTAATGGAAGGGAGATTCCACACTTTCAATCCCATCCATTTCATCAGCAAGGCTAGGGCATCTTCAATCCCAAGGAATTGGAGCTCACCATCAGGACCAGCAGGTCCAACCACCCAGTTGGCCACTTTCACATCACCAGCATCTTTACCAACATCAACATAATCTTTAGAGTGCTCCCACATAAAGGTTTGCAACAATACTACATTAATGCTAGACTCAATAATGTGATAGGGTGATCCCTCGAGCTCATCACTACATAATCTATCAAGCTCAGAATATAGAGTGCCTAAACACAAAGTACCTAAAGGTAATGACACACCTCTACATAATACTACGACTAGAGGAAAAGTAAAAGACTTCATGAACTGACCGGGGCAGAGTTGAATACACACTTGCTCATCCACAAGGCAAAAAATGCGGCTCTTCTGATATCATCATTCTTAGACTCTAAATTCAGAAATCCAAAAAGAAAATCTAGCTCTATTACCTCCCCAAGAGAGGTACCTTCGAAAGTTTCCAATAGTTTTCCAGCAATCTCAAACTCTTCATCAAACAGCTCTACCACTAAAGGGTTGATGTCTCCCATACTGGGCAGCAAACAAATCCTTTCCACGTTCTCTAGGGTGACCGTAATCTCACCCCAAGGAAAAAAGAAGGTATGGGTATCAGTGTGCCAACGTTGCACCATAAAACGGAGTGCTCTCACATCTTTGTACGTATTCCACCCACGAGATAGGACCATGACTTCAAATATTTTGGCATCCTTCAAAATCTGACAAAACCCTTCATCAGCAACTTCTTGCTCCACCCAGTCGGACTAACCACTAGTTGTACCACAAGGACACAGGAACTGAATTGGGGCTGGCAGAAGTTCCTTCCATTGAAATCGTAGGTTAAGAATACCAGGAGTAGCTGGGACCCACACTGTCTCATGGCTGGAGGCTTCACCTTTCAAGATCCATTTCTTTGGCACCCTAGGTGGGCTAACCTCAGGGGCCCCAACTGTTGGGAACAGAGGGGATGAACAGTACCATGGGTCCAGTAACGGCAGCAAGGACTCCCCTGGCCCAACCTTAACATTGTCACCCCCAACGGTTGCCTTAGCTACGCCCCCAGCAGTAGCCTCTCTTTCTGGCACAGCCACCTCAATAGTGCTGACATCACCAAAACCCAACGGTTCTTCTCCTTCAGCCATGACTCACCAATCCAGAGATATTGTTTATCAAAGAAAAGAGAAACAGAGCAGAAGAATACCCACGGCCACCACGGGAAGCAAGAAAAAATTGTGGGTCTTTCTCTCAAGAGAAATAATGTAGTTTCTCACTAAACCCTGGCCGCCGCCCTCTATCTCTCTCACCCTTGGTTGAAGACAATGAAAAGGAATAAGAAAAGGCTCTATTTCTCTCTCTGTTTTGCTGAAAATCTCAGTCACTTTCTCTCTACCTTGGTTAAAGCTGGTGTTACTCTTTCACCCTTAGCCGAAAATAGAAAAAGGAAGAAGAAAAGATGCACTCTTTGCGTTTCTCCCTCTTTTTTTTAGTCCAAGCAAAAAATAAAAAGAAGAAACAGCCAAGGCCAGCCCTTTGCTAGTAAACGTGAGGGTGCAGATGACAAGACATGGGGAAGAGACCAGCATTTAATGCAATAAACCTGGGAAGTAACTAAAGACCCACTATTTGCTGAATGTGGGAAAGTACTAAATGTGAGGGAAGTTGTAGAAGCCCATTATTCACAACTGCCACCAAAATTTTAAACTCACACGTGTGACCAAGCAGAAACTGCTTACACGTGACTCAGGGGCTAAATGTTGAGGTACAAATTTTCGGGTCATAATTTCATTAGCCTACTCACAAAATACCCATATGAGCCCACACATTATTTTAAAACCCACATAAATATTCCCCATATATATTGCCCAAGTATTCTCCATGTTATTGGGCCTTCATAACTACTCCATACACAAAGCCCATAAATTGCCTTAGGCCCTCTCACAAATATTACCCCTTATAGCCCACATATTATCCAACTTGGGTTTTCACAAAAATACTCACCATATTGGGCCACAAAATTACACCATCTCTATAAAAAGCCCAGAAGCATTTACCTTGTGGGAAAATCCAAAAAAAGCCCGTTACAAAGCTCGTTGCTACACGGCGCCCTAAAGCCCATTGCTACACGGCACTATTACAAAGTCCGTTGCTACACGGCACCCTTACAAAGCCCGTTGCTACACGGTACTCTTACAAAGCCCGTTGCTACACGGCACCCTAAAGCTCGTTGCTACATAATACTTTTACAAAGCCCATTGCTATGCGGCACCCTAAAGCCCGTTGCTACATGGCACTCTTACAAAGCCCATTGCTACATGGCGCCCTAAAGCCCGTTGCTACACAGCACCCTTACAAAGCCCGTTGCTACACAACAATATTTTTACAAAATCCTACAAAGCCCAAATACTAATTTGGCAACTATCTCTAAAAAAGCCCAAATATTAATTTGGCACTATTTTCATAAAGCCCAAATATTAATTTGGCACTTATCTTACAAAACCCAAATACTAATTTGGCAACTATCTCTAAAAGCCCAAACAATAATTTGACACTATTTTCATAAAGCCCAAATATTAATTTGGGACTTATCTTGCAAAGCCCAAATACTAATTTGGTACTATTTCTACAAAGGCCCAAATCTATTTTGGCAACTATTTCACAAAGCCCAAAACACTATTTTGAAAAAAACAATTACTTTACACTCAAAACCCAAATGGTATTTTGGCACATATTTACAAAATGAAAATATTATTTTGACACTTGTTTTACATATACCAAATCCCACACTCATGGGAAATATAAATATTCATCCCTCAAGAAATACCTCTCTTACAAGATTTATAAAAGCCCATGAATATCACCTATGGCAAAACTATTCATTTTTGTAGGGACAACCATGCCTAAGGAAGCTTAAATACAAAGCCCACCAACCCAGCTCACACACAAATGCCAGCAGCAAAAGGTCACGTGGGCTGACCAGCCAAAATCCAACACAATTAAACAGCTGGAGCCCTTTCCCATCAAGTCCTAACTTGCCTAAATCAGATCAGAAGAGGACACATGTCCATCAGGGGTTAAACCCTTCTTCTGTAAGCTGAAATTCCATCATTTCTCATGTGACATAAAGCTGAAGTGATGTGACAGAAAGCTGGGAAACTTTAGCCAGCTGTCACTTCTTTCTTCTCCAGCACAGCCAGTCAAGAACCAAGAGCAGCCATAACCAGGCCCTCAAAGCTCCTAAAACCACTTGAAATTAGTCTATTTTCATACTAAAAACGTGTATTCTTTGGTTCATGAACCAAGTACATGAACCCCTAGTGGGGAAACTTAGGGAAATATGGTTTGGAGGGCATCAAGGGGATCCCAGCAGAGTTCCCAGCAAGGGCTCCAAGGTTGACACCTGGCTTGGGATAATCTAATTTGCCCTAGGGAGCTCTGATTCTAGTTGCAGCATAACTGATGCAGCGTAGGCGTGTAGAAGCAGAATCTATAACACACAAATACTACAACTCTTCCACTATACCTAAGTTCTACAAGAACACTAGGCTAATAGGCAAAATAATAGAGAAAACCTCTTTAGCAAACTTTTATTCAAAAACACACATAACATAAATAACCTCTCTATAGGAATAGAATGTCTCCTACTCCTTTTAGGAAAATAAATAATAAACCTACTTCTACTTGAGAAAGGAAAAACAATTTAACTAGGAAAAGAAAAACAATTAAAATCCCAATTCAACTAGGAAAAGGATTTTAATTCAAAGTACTAGAGTAAATAAATCCTAATTCAAATAGGAAAAGGAAAACAATAAAAACTCTTTGTTCTTCATAACGTGATTTGCATCATCCTCCCTGGGTTGGAAGAAACTCGCCCTCGAGTTTGGAGTATGGATTGGAATTTTCTCCTAGATATGGAACAAGATGCTTAACATTGAAGACGTCATATGTACGCATATGACTTGGAAGTTTCAATCGATAGGCATTAGGATTAATTTTCTCAAGAATCTCCTTTCACATGGTTGGCAAAAAATAAGAGTCTATCACAAGCTTCATGGTTTTATCACGTCCCATATGGCCTTCATTATGCAGCTCTTGAATAACCCTTGAGCGTAGGCTACTATCAGGAATGCCTAGTTGATTCCCTTTAAAAAGGAAACCATCATGTATAAGGAAGTCAAACCGCTTTCTTGTTGCCACATCATCCATTATAGGGCCAAAGTATGGGTCACTAGAAAGCAACTCACAAAATAAATCAAACCCCAACACTTTGGTTTGCATTGTGATGAGCAAAGAGGCCCGTCAACTAAGAGCATCTGCCACTCTATTCAATGCTCCGACTTTATGCTTGATGACAAAAGAAAATTGTTGAATATAAGCAGCCCAAACTGCATGTCGAGATGAGAGCTTGTCTTGGCTACTGATATGCTTCAAAGCATCATGATCAGAATAGAGGACAAACTCATGATAGGCCAAATAAGAACTCCAATGCTTCAAAGCGCAAATTATTGCATAAAATTCCAAATCATAAGTGTTGTAATTCAATTTTGACCCACTCAACTTCTCACTAAAGTAAGCCACTGGTTTGCCATTTTGACTAAGAACAGCTCCAATTCCAATCTTGGATGCATCACAATGTAACTCAAATGGTTGAGAGAAATCAGGAAGAGTTATAATAGGTGTTGTAGTAAGCTTTTCCTTGATCTGATGAAACGCCTTTGTGGCTTCAGTTGTCCACAAAAACTTACTAGCCTTCATGCAATCTGTAATAGGTGCCATGATGGTGCTAAAGTCAGGGATAAACCGCCGATAGAATGACACCAACCTATGGAAACTGCGGACCTCGTGGACTGTGGTTGGTATTGGCCATTGTTTAACAGTAGTAACCTTTGATTCATCAACTGATAGTCCATCCTTGGACACCATATAACCAAGAAATAAAACACTATCTGTCATAAAAGAACATTTGGTTATGGCAGCATAAAATTTCTCCCTACTTAGAACTATGAGTACCTCTCAAAGATGTTGGAGATGTAAATCAATATTGGCACTATATATCAAGATATCATCAAAATAAACTACAATAAACTTGCCGATGAAGGGACAAAAAATCTGGTTCATAACACGCATGAAGGTGCTAAGAGCATTAGAAAGTCCAAATGGCATTACTAGCCACTCATACAACCCCTCACGTGTCTTGAATGCTATCTTCCATTCATCACCAGGACAGGACGTACTCGAATTTGATGGTACCCACTTTTTAGATCCAACTTAGAAAGCACTGTAGCACCACTTAACTGATCAAGCAAATCATCCAATCGAGGAATAGGGAATCTATACCGGACTATAATTTTGTTGATGGCACGACTGTCAACGCACATTTGCCATGATCCATCCCTTTTGGGTGTTAGTAAGGCTGGCACGGCACAGGGACTAAGACTCTCTCTAATGTGCCCTTTTAACAACAAACCCTCTACTTGTCTTCTAAGTTCTTCATGCTCTTTTGGGCTCATGCGGTAGTGTGGGCGATTAGGTAGATTAGAACCTGGTACAAGATCAATTTGGTGCTGTATATCTCGAAGTGGTGGTAACCCCTCAGGTAGATCATTAGGAAATACATTTGCAAATTTATCTAATAAAGATTTCACAACCTCTAGTACTACACTACCCTTTGAGCTCTCCTTTCCCAACAATACAAACACCAACCCCGAATCAAACATCTCTTCAACAAATGCCCTTTTAGCTAAGAGATTCTTACCCTCTCCTGAAGTTGGCTTAGGTTCAATCTCCTTACAAGGCAACAACACAATGTTTGTGCTACCAAACATGAAACTGTATTTATTTTTCCTACCATCATGTTGAACCTCTCTATCATATTGCCATGGTCTACCGAGGAGAAGATGACATGCATCCATAACTACCACATCACACCATGCATTATCCTTATATTTCAACCCAATAGAAAAAGAAACCAAGCAACGTTTAGATACAGTTACCTCATTGCCCTTTTTGAGCCAAGATAGTTTGTAAGGGTTAGGGTGCTTCTCTGTTGCTAATCCCAATTTTTGAACAGCCTCTTCTGATTCCACATTCTCACAACTTCCAGAATCAATAACAAGTTTACATACCTTGCCCCCCATAGTACATATAGTTTGAAAGATATTACTTCGGAGCCAATCCTCACCTTCAGATTTGTGAGGTGTGAAACATGCCCTTCTTGTAACTAACAAAGGTCCATCATCCCCTTGCACATACTCCTCTTCCTCTTCAGCATCATAGACAGCTTCTTGCTCAAAGGTATTTAAATGATCATTAGTACATTCTTCACTCTCAATAAATAAACCCTTAACATACCGGCCACCCTTCTTGCAATCAGCCATTCTATGCCCTGCCTCACCACACTTGAAACATTGAGGGCCAGAACTACTAGCTGCAGTGTGGTTGGGTTGTGGATTAGCTTGATTAACTTGGCCTTTGCCTTGTGTAGATTGTGTAGTTGCACCATAAGGAGGAGCTACTGGTGGTAGTCGGTTGCCACTACTATTTGAAACCATGTTAGTCCTTCTATTCATCGTCTTCTCTAAATGTAAAGCCCTCTGATGGGCTTCGGATACAGAAATTGGGTCAAATAAATTCAAAGTATCTTGAAATTGTTGCCTCATGCCCCCAATATAACGTGAAACTAATTGATCTTCCGAATCTGCAAGGTCAACTCTAGCTACAAGTTGATAAAATTCTCGAGTATACTCATCTATAGATTGTGTACCTTGCCTAAGATTGTGTAGTTGTTGATATAATGTACGCGTATAATTATGGGGTAAGAATGCAGCACGCATATGTTTCAAAAAAATTTCCCAAGTATTGATTTTAGATTTACCTTGGCGAATACGACTTTGCTTTAATTGTTGCCACCATGCAGCAGCATGTCCTCTGAATTTGGTCACCACCAAAGAAACTCTTTTGTCTTATGGCACCTCCTTAAACTCCAAAATTTCTTCAACCGCATTAACCCAATCTAGGAATTCTTCAGGTTATAAACAACCTTTGAACTCTAGAATATCTAATTTGAACCCAGATTCCCATCTGTTTGAATTGTATGAAACCAAGGGTTTCTCCCTCCTCCTTCTATGTCTAGCAAACGGATTTTCCATCTCATCCTCAACATTATAGTCTACCACATCTTCCTCCACAAAACGTAGAGTTGGACTATAGTTTCAAGGCTGGTTAACAACAGCTAAGGCAGCAAGCTGCTTTGTCAGCGCTTCAAACTGCTTTTCCATCCGCTGGAAATGTGCCTCTAGTTGTGTATTGTGTGCAATCTCATCGCGTTCATACTCACCATCTACAGCAGCGTGCCTTCCCCCACGTGATCCTCGTGCCATGGTAGGAACCTAACCGTGCTCTGATACCAACTGATGCAGCGTAGACGTGTAGAAGCAAAATCTATAACACACAAATACTACAACTCTTCCACTATACCTAAGTTCTACAAGAACACTAGGCTAATAGGCAAAATAATAGAGAAAACCTCTCTAGCAAACTTTTATTCAAAAACACACATAACATAAATAACCTCTCTATAGGAATAGAATGTCTCCTACTCCTTTTAGGAAAATAAATAATAAACCTACTTCTACTTGAGAAAGGAAAAACAATTTAACTAGGAAAAGAAAAACAATTAAAATCCCAATTCAACTAGGAAAAGGATTTTAATTCAAAGTACTAGAGTAAATAAATCCTAATTCAACTAGGAAAAGGAAAACAATAAAAACTCTTTGTTCTTCATAACGTGATTTGCATCAATAACCAAGATCATTAGCCTTAAGGATGCTCTAATCCCATTAGCCAAGGCCAATCAGCATTCAATACTAATTCAGAATCCTAGCTGTTATTATCCAAAATAGCAACAACCTTCTAAAAGCTGAGCTTACCACTATTAGCTAAAATCCCAAGAACGATTCTCTAAGGATTTTCTGAGGATTGGGAAAGATTTAGCAAAGATTATTTGCTAATCACCCCCTAAAAACCCAATTATAAATGGAACTCTCTATTAATGCTTAACCAACACACTAAGGAGACCAAGATACACTAAAACATACACAAGGGAAGATTTTTCCTCAACCTCTCTGTTTGAGCCTCCTTTAAGCTCTGAAAAAGTTACTGAGTTCTTAGTTTCAAGCCTAGAAACTAAGTCCCTAGCTCCTAGCTCAAAAACATTTCTCATAGCTCTATTCTTATACATTTATTTACCCCCAGCAGAAAGCTCCAGCAGCCTTACTATAGACTCTCACTTATTGCGCATACTACTCACAAATGACTCTCTCTACTCATTACTCACTATATATTCATGAGCATGTCTTGGCACCATAATGATCTTGTTGCACTAGCTGGGATCTCTCTTTCTCTCCCTTCATCTCACACTAAGTTTTCCTCATTATTTGTCATAATGGAACCCAAGATATTTACTTATTCATTTACTATTAATGGTTATGATGTAACTATTATTATAGAATTCTTCCCTCATATTGTTGTATTAGAAGACTCTTTTCTAGAGCTAACGAATGATGAGTCTGAAAGTGTAGATATTTCCCTTATTTTGTGAAATAGCTAATAGCTAGAGGTTTATCCTATTTCATCTCTTTTACTGCTGGGACACTTTACTGCTATGCCATTTTCTACAGGAACACTTTATTACTGGGCCATTTTCTGCAGAAACACTTTACTGCTGGGCCATTTTCTGCAGGAACACTTTACTACTGGGCCATTTTTTGCAAAAACACTTTATTGCTGGGTTATTTCTTATAGTATGCTTTTTAACCAAGCTAACATGTTCGCTGTAGGGATTGTATGTAGGCCATTCTTGTCAGTCCCAATCTAGGCCCAAGGCATAAAATATAGTGGACTCCTTTGGATCTTCACCGATAGCCTTTGGGCCTTGCATAAAGCCTATCGTCGAGTTTCAGTTTAGACCCCCCAACCCATCATAAATCTCATTTGTCGAAAAGGAAACTTTTCGCCCCCGACACTAGCCAATCATGAACACCTTAGTGCATATCGTATGATTTTGTGCTCGTAGCACATGCACAAAAAGAAAAAAAGGTGTAGCCTTGGAATAAAAATAATAACATAAAATAATAAAAATGGTGTGTACATTATAAGGCTAAAATTTAAAAAAAAAAAAAAAATTACATGATTGCAAACTTGTTTTCTAGAAGACGTGGGAGTTATATGAGATAACTCTTTAGGTGATAGTCACTTTCAAACTTATGTGATGAATATTGTAAAAATTTTGATTGATTACTAGCTACATATCATCTCACATGTATCTCATGCTTTTACTAGTTTACACACACTTCACAAGTTATTCTTTGCTAAGCTTTGTACATGAAATTTTGTGTGAATCTAGTTTGGCCATCCAAGATTATGTTTTGTATGATGTTTGATACAAAATATGTTTAAGGGTTGGCAAAAATTGTGTTTTTGATGATTAAAAACCTTGTTTTGAAGTTTTGAGTTGAAAACTCATGTTTTTGAAAAACATTTAAACTCATTCTCATGCATTTCATTCATGAAATTACTTGGGTTGAGTTGTTTTTTGCAGTTTTTCAAAAATTCAAATTTCCAGAATTTCGATATGTTAAATGTGTTTCTCGACCGATCGAAAATCCCTTGATTTTTAATCATTACTCTTTGCCTGACTCGAATGATGTTCGATTGATGCTCGATCGATTGAAATTGGAAAATTTTCAGTTTTTAGATTTTGACCAATTTTTTTTCATGCATCATTTATGTTTAGGATTCACATGCATTGCATTGTTTCTGTATCCATCTTGCATTTTTGTAGTCATATCTCTCATTGTTTTCACACATAACATGCATACACTTTGCTAAATTGGGTACTCAACTTGATTGATTAATTTTTGAGTCCTTTGTACATTTTAGTATATGCTATTTTTTATGTGTGAACTATAAAAAATATTTTTCTTAAGAGATATGATGGATAATAATGTGCAAATATTTTCTCTACTCATGCATATATTTATGGGTCACATAGTGTCAAGTTTGCATTTATTGAAAGATATATATATATATATATATATATATATATATATATTTTAAGTGTATCCTCAACTTATGTTTCTTTTAGTTTTTCCCCACCTCCTAAATTTTCCCCAAAATTGTTTTTTCCCAAAACTTGTTTTGTTTTTCCTATTTTTATAGGGGGAGAAGCTTGTTTTTAACCTTCGTTGTTCATAGGGGGAGTTGTTGCTCTTCATAGGGGGAGTTGTCTCTGTTTTCTATAAAGTTGAATTGTTTTGTGTTTCCTTAATTCTCTATTTTCTTTTTACTTTTGTTGTGTATGTTTTCTATTTACTCTTTATTTGAGTTGTCTTTGTCAATACATGACTAAAAGGAGAAGAAATAGATGAAATGTGGGAATCATGTTTGTTTTGTTTAGGGGGAGTTGATATTGTTTTTGAAAGGGGGAGAAAATACAATTTTTTGATGTATCTAACTTAGGGGGAGAGTTATTTTACTTTTGTTTTTATATTTGTGTTTCATAATGTTTATGTCTTTCTTTCCACACATGTAGTGATGTGTTCTTTTGAGTGTTTTCTGGAAAGACAGGTACATTCTGATCAAGACCTTCTATCTCTTCTTACAACTTCTAGGTTAGGAATCTTAGATTGGGATTTGTGATGTAATTAGGCATTTTATTGTATTGGTTTGTTCTTGTATTTAAGCATTTCATTTTGTATATAAGTTTTGTCACGAATTGCCAAAGGGGGAGATTGTTAGATTTTAAAAGTTTAGAACAATTTACAAATCGTGAACACAAACTTGTCTAGATATAGATCCTAGAGTCTATAAGTATTATTAGACAATGCTCAAGGTGATACAAGTCAAGATTCAAGAACATACAAGCTGCAGGAAGAAAATTTCATAATCTACCTGGCTTGACCAATCGAGACACAAGCTCGACCGATCGAAACAAATATTTGCAGAATTCTATTTCAGCTCAAACTCTACTTAAACGTATTGGGTTTCAAGTAAAACACTACTAGTATATAACGGAAACCCTAAGCACATTTTTATAAGGCTTTTCAAAGAGAAAAGAGTGTGCCTCTTTTCTAGATCTAGGGTTTGTACCCAAAAAGCTCTCTCATGTCTTCTATCGGTGTTATTCCTTGAAGAATCTCAAGATTTGGTATTGTAGAAGTTGCTACCTTCTCTAGTCATCAAAGATGCCGATGATCTAAAACCTTCAAGGGTGGTCTTGGAGTCACAAATAGGAGAGTTTGTATTTTTCATCACAAGTGTGCGTGCTTGTGTTGCAAAGGCCAAGGAAAGAAGTAGTTCGTGGACTCAAAGCTATCATGGGGTCATGGTAGTAAGTTTTTTACTCGAGGTAGCAATAGGATGTTAGTGGTCTAAGTCTTATTGTACAAACTTCAATTCTTTCATTGTGGTTTTGCTTTTTACCTTGAGGATAGCCAGGTTAAATCCTCCCTAGGTGTTTTACCGGTTTGGTTTTCCTGGGTGATCACATCATTGTGTTCTTTATTTTCCCCTGCTTTACATGATATGATTTATGTTTGTTTGACCTAGATCTGAATAATAAACCTAAGTATTCACTTGGTTAATTAATTAGGTTAAACAATCTAGTTTATAGGGGGTCTAAAAACTTACAATTGTTACTTTAGGTTAAGTACATCAACATCAATATCATGCAAGTGCGTAAATTTAAAAGAGACACGATATGATGACCAAGAAAACCAATGAAACAAAATAGGTTCACAAGAAAAACGTGGGGGGAGTTGACTTTATTAATCCCGAGGTGAACAAATTCACTATTAGAGAGAGATTTATAGTCAGAATAACGTAAATATAACCATAGTTACTGAACTGAGCACTGAATCCGATAGACATCTTTGATAGTAATCTTCTACAATGTGAACCTCCAATCCACGACTCCAAGACCACCCTTGTGGGTTTTCTCCAACATAGACCTCTACTATACGATTTCAAGATCACACTTGAAGCTTTAGATCCAGCACTCTTGATGACTAGTATGAGGTAGCAACTTCCACAACACTGAATCTTGAGTTTCTTCAAAGAATATCACCAGTAGAAGATTTGAGAGAGTTTTGATACAAAAGCCCTAGATATAGAATATGAGGCACATAAGGAACCTTTTTTTTCCCCCTCTTCTAAAAGCTCTCTAGGGTTAGATTATATTGTGTTTTAAATACTGTAACAAATAGATCACCAACTGAGCTTGGAACGTATAACTTATGGACCGTTTCACGTTTGCTGATTTTTTATGATTATGTGATTTTTGACTGGTTGAACACCAATTGAATAGTTCTGATAGGTTGAAAACCAATAAAAAATAAAAAAAATAAAAACAATTCACATCTTTCTTCATCCTGGTCTTGTGTCTTTGTCTTGGACTTAGGAAGTACATATTTTAACTCAACAAGACTTACAATTAGTCATAGTTTGCCAACACTACAAATTTAAATCCTAACAGTTTCCAATTGAGATATCTAATGTTCAAATCTCATCACTCGACTATCAATTTATTAAAATAAAATTTTAAAAAAATTATGCCATTAGAAGAATAACGTTTGCTCTTACGTCACGCTAACACATGCCAGTGTGTTCATGTTAATTAAAAAATAAAAATCTTCTTTTCAACTATCCTCTTTTCCAATTATTTCATCTTCTAGGGGGAAAATGGGCTTTTGCCCTTATTGTTCTAAAAATCTAGCACAATATCTCTGTTTTGAAACTATTTAGCAGAATGTCCCTGTTTTTGAAACTCGATTTTAACAAAATCAAGTTCTGTATAAAACTCGATATCCTCAAAATCGAGTTATATGTAAATTTTTAAGTAAAACTCAAAATTACTAATGTCAAGTTTCACTTAAATTTTCAAAAAAAATTAAGTGGCAAAATATGCATAGAACTTGACTTTGTTAAAGTCGAGTTCCACTTGTAGCTCAATTTTGTTAAAATCGAGTTTCAAAAGAGGGACACAGTGCTTAATAGTTTCAAAACAAGGACATTGTGCTAGATTTTTTATTTTTATTTTTAATAAGGGCAAAAAGCCCATTTCCCCCCATCTTCTGGTACTGTAACTAAGTCAAATAAGGAAAATGTTTCTCTCCTCTTATATTTTTAATTGGATGTGAATTTGAAAATCTAACTATTGGATTACATTTTCTTATAGTAGTTTTTTGTGCTAAAAAATTATGTATAAAAAATAATTTTATAGATCGAAAAGTAAAAAACACCAAATTTGAACGAAATTTGACATGTGTGTTAAGAACAAATATAACATATAATCCAACGGTTTGATTTTCAAAATTCATATTTAATAAAAATATAAAGTAGAAGTTTGGAAAGTTTCACTCCAAATTAATTTGGAGAAAACATTTTTGGTCAAACAATGGTGTATTAATAAAATCTAATTTATTTGTTGAATAAAAAAAAAAAAAAATCATACGCATATACTAATTCAAAGAACCTCATTAACAAATGAACTTTAACAAGAAGAATATATGTCCAAAATTTTAGACTAGAGAAAGAAAAGAACCTAACCGGTTGGGTTTAGTCTTTTAGTGGGTAAGGGGTTACATCTTTTTCGTCCCTCGCATAGTTTCCAGATGCTGGAAATAATCTATTACTATTATTCCTAAGTCCTAACAACTATATAAACCTCATTAACAAAAAAAAAAAAAAAAAAAAATACGGTTGGAGATTAATATTTATTCTTATGTAGCATCTAGGGCTTCCAATAAGTTGAGTTGAATCGTGTTTGGGCTCAACTTGCAACCAATCTGACCTAATCAGTTGAAGCAAAAATACACTCGCCACTAGTTGCCACTGACCATGGGTCAACTAGTTTTGGCTCGGGTGGACGATAGTTGGTTTCGGGCGAAAACAACAAAGCAGCAATAGGTGAAATCAACAAAGCACGAGATTTTGATGTATCTCAATGAATTTGGTCTAGATCTTGGCAAGATCTTGATGGATTTGAGAGAGAGAGAGAGAGAGAGAGAGAGAGAGAGAGAGAGAGAGAGAGAGAGAGAGAGAGAGAGAGAGAGAGGATGAAGGTTAGGAGGACGATCGGTTTGGTTTCCATCAAATTTCAAAACCCAAAACCACTACTCGACTTGCACCTCTTGATTTCTAATGCTGGAGACCCGTTGTTGACTGCTAGCTGCTCGAATCTAGTTAGTTTCAATTCAGGTGGCTACAGGTCGAGTGGTTCCGTTGAGTTGTAGGTTGGTCTGGACAGCTCTAGTAGTAGCATATAGTAAACCATTATTTAAACAAAATTATTGATTACATTATGTCTGTTTGGAGACCGCTTATTTTGCTGAAATCTAAAAACACTATAATAAAATAATTTTTAAATGTGTGAATAGTGCCGTGAGATTCATTTTTAATGAAAATTTGTGTGAAAAAAGAGGTTTGTAAGTCTTGTAAAAAGTGCACAGAACCCACTGAAAAAGCATTCCAGTCCCAAAACGCGCTAAAAAAAAAAAAAAAAAAGAGGGGAAAAACGCAGATGCAAACCTTTTCTTCTGTATCCAAACCCAGCTTTAACCGAATTTAGAAAAGTAACGTTAGCACTTACGTCACACTAACGCATGCCGGTGCGTTTATGCCAATTAAAAACTAAAAATTAAAATCTTCTTTTGAACTTTCCTCTAGTTTCCAATTATTTGATATTCTTGTACAGCCACCTAAGTCAAACAATGGTGAATAAATAAAATCTGTTATTTCTCAAAAAAAAAAAAAAAAAAAAAATCTATTTTATTCATTTTCTCAAATTTCCTCTGCATCGAAAAGCGTACGCATATCCCATCAAAAACAGGAAAAAAAAAAAGAAAAGAAAAAAAAAAGCGTACGCATATACTATTTTAAAGAACCCAGTAACAAATGAACTTTAATAAAAAGAATAAATTTTAAATTAGAGAAAGAAAAGAAACAAACCAGTTGGGTTTAGTGGGTGTGGGGTTGCATTTTTGCTGTCCCACGCATATACTATTTTGAAGAACCCAGTAACAAATGAACTTTAACAAAAAGAATAAATGTCCAAAATTTTAAATTAGAGAAAGAAAAGAACCAAACCAGTTGCATTTTTGCTGTCTCACGTATAGGCTGCATTTGAGATTAAAGTTTAAAGTCAGCTTATTCTACTATATAGTTTGTTTTTTATATTATTTATGAGTTTCACTATATTATTTTAGCTAGTTTTTACCTTTATTTATCATACTTTCAACAAAAAAAATTTAGTTTCAACTAAATAAGCTGTTTCAAAACCAACCAATAGTTTCAGGTGACAAAAATAATCTAATACTATTATTCCTAAGTCCTAAAACACCTATATAAACCATGCAACCTCCAAATCCCTACCATGAAAAAAAAAACATAGTATTCTCTTTCAGTCCCCATCTCTTCAATTGTATTCTCTTTCAATCATATAGTAGACCTCTACTATACAATTCCAAGATCACATTTGAAGCTTTAGATCTAGCACTCTTGATGACTAGTATGAGGTAACAACTTTCACAACATTGAATCTTGAGTTTCTTCAATGAATATCACTAGTCGAAGATTTGAGAAAGTTTTGAGTAAAAAAATCATAGATATAGAATATGAGGCACTTTTTTTTTTTTTTTCTCTTCTAAAAGCTCTCTAGGGTTAGGTTATATTGTCCTTTAAATACCGTAACAAACAAATCATCAATTGAGCTTGGAACAAACAAGTTATGGACATTTTCATATTTGCTGATTTTTTATGATTCTGTGATTTTCGACAGATTGAACACCAATAAAAAAAAAAATTCACATCTTTCTTCATCCTGGACTTGTATCTTTGTCATGGTTTGCCAAAACTACAAACTTAAATCTTTATAGTTTCCAGTTGAGATATCTAATGTTCTAATCTTACCACCCAACTATCAATTTATTAAAATAAAATTTTTAAAAAATTAAGCCTTTAATTAAACAAATGTATTTTTTTAAGAAGATATTAAACAAATGTATTGATTGCAATGTTTAAACAATTTTAGAAGATTAACGTTTCTACTTTAATAGTAGCATATAATAAGCCATTATTTAAACAAATTTAGAAGAATAACGTTTGCACTTACATCACGCTAACACATGCTAGTGTGTTTATGCTAATTAAAAAATAAAATTCTTCTTTTCAACTTTCCTCTTTTCCAATTATTTCATCTTCTGGTATAGTTAACTGAGTCAAATAAGGAAAATGTCTCTCTTCTCTTATATCTTTTAATCGGGTATGAATTTTGAAAATATAATCATTGGATTATATTTTCTTATCGCAATTTTTTGTGCTAAAAAAATTATGTTTAAAAATAATTTTATTAATCGAATAGTAAATAATCTCTACTTTGAATGAAATTTGACATATGTATTAAGAACAAATATAACATGCAATCCAACAATTTGATTTTTAAAATTCACATTTAATAAAAAGATATAGGAGAAGTTTAGAAAGTTTCACACTAAAATAGTTTGGAGATAACATTTTGGGTCAAACAATGTTGTATTAGTAAAATCTAATTTATTCGTTGTATAAAATAATAACAATAATAATAATAATAATAATAATAATAATAACTAGTCGCTAACCCGTGCTATGCACAGGAACTTACCTATTTGTAAGGTAGACTAAAATAATTTTATAAAATTTAAAATTGATTAAGAAACTACACCATTTGCTCTTGTATGACTTCAATTTGTGTTACAATTTCAGATAATGCAAAAAAATAACTCAAAAATTCAGATATTAAAACTTCTGAAAGACTAAAAAATATTGAAGAATTAGATGATTCACTGCTTAGGAATTATTGAAACAAAACAAAATATATATGACTAAACAATAGAGAAATATAAGAAAAATATGAGTTACATTCAAAAGAATAATTTCAATTATTACAAACTTTTTTATCTTGTAAAAAAAGGCTAAAAAGAGTTTGGTGATTCATATACGAAAATTACTTTTTAAAAAATACATGAAAAATCATAAATAACATAAGAAGAGTTCATACCTCTACTCAGCTTTTATAATGTTAATGATTTATTCGCCATTATTCTTTTGATTGAACTATCCTTACTGCTTGGTGTCACGACCCCAATATACCCAATTCTATGTTCTGCCATTGTTTTTTCTCCTTCCTTTGAGCGTGTGAGGTTGAGAGACACTTGCTGGTCTATATATATGCCATGTAGAATATGATAAGTTTGGGGATTTAGATGGACTCAATCTTTCTAACAACTTTTGAACTTCACATTTAAGATTTCAATTAGTATTGGGAAAATTTATAAATTAACAACGTTTGAGTTTGAGTTTGAGTTTAACTTGGACTTGTTAGAAAAATAGCACTATTTGTTAAGTTTGAATTAAACAAAAATAATTTTATTTTTTTAAAAAATGATAATGATGAGTTTGAGTTTAAATTGGGCTTGTTAGAGAGATAGAGTTTCACTCCTTATTAAGTTTGGACTGAACAAAAATAATAATTGTGAGAGTTTCAGAGATTTCGGTTATATATATATATATATATAGAGAGAGAGAGAGAGAGAGATAAAGTTAAAAACTGTTATAAAAGAGTAAATAAAGTAAAACACTAACTAAAACGTATTGCTGTAAAACACAAACTGAAAAGTTTATAGTGCATTCTTAAAAAAAAAAAAAAAAAATTATAGTGAAATATTGAAACGTATTGCTAAAGTATATTTATATATATACTGATGAGGTATTTTACTTTCAATTTCTATTTCGACATACGCGACATGCGCATGCATACAAAAGATTTACTCTCTTGCACCATATACTTATCACGTCAGAAACTGGATCATGCCAATTAACTGGAAGTATAAATTAGGATTGCTTCTTGAGACCCTTCGGGAGGAACTTCGCTTCAAATATAACTAAATCCGCTTTTCCACGTTGTTTGACTTGGATATATTATTTTTGTTATAGAATTTTAGTTGAAGTAGAATTTTCAAGGTCTTGAGAGATATATCTAATAGAGTTTTACTTAAACTAAACTATTGTAACACTTGATAAGATAATTACACATTAAAGAGAAATAATAAATATATAAGATATAAAATCTAAAATAAAAAGAATTTAAAATAAAAATAAAAATAAAATAGTGGTGACGTGGAAAATTGTGGGAGTTTCAGAGGCTTCGATTTTATATAAAGTAGAATTTTCAAGGTCTTGAGACATATATCTAATAGAGTTTTACTTAAACTAAACTATTGTAACACTTGATAAGATAATTACACATTAAAGAGAAATAATAAATATATAAGATATAAAATCTAAAATAAAAAGAATTTAAAATAAAAATAAAAATAAAATAGTGGTGACGTGGAAAATTGTGGGAGTTTCAGAGGCTTCGGTTTTATATAAAGTAGAATTTTCAAGGTCTTGAGACATATATCTAATAGAGTTTTACTTAAACTAAACTATTGTAACACTTGATAAGATAATTACACATTAAAGAGAAATAATAAATATATAAGATATAAAATCTAAAATAAAAAGAATTTAAAATAAAAATAAAAATAAAATAGTGGTGACGTGGAAAATTGTGGGAGTTTCAGAGGCTTCGGTTTTATATAAAGTAGAATTTTCAAGGTCTTGAGAGATATATCTAATAGAGTTTTACTTAAACTAAACTATTGTAACACTTGATAAGATAATTACACATTAAAGAGAAATAATAAATATATAAGATATAAAATCTAAAATAAAAAGAATTTAAAATAAAAATAAAAATAAAATAGTGGTGACGTGGAAAATTGTGGGAGTTTCAGAGGCTTCGGTTTTATATAAAGTAGAATTTTCAAGGTCTTGAGACATATATCTAATAGAGTTTTACTTAAACTAAACTATTGTAACACTTGATAAGATAATTACACATTAAAGAGAAATAATAAATATATAAGATATAAAATCTAAAATAAAAAGAATTTAAAATAAAAATAAAAATAAAATAGTGGTGACGTGGAAAATTGTGGGAGCTTCAGAGGCTTCGGCTTTATATAAAGTAGAATTTTCAAGGTCTTGAGACATATATCTAATAGAGTTTTACTTAAACTAAACTATTGTAACACTTGATAAGATAATTACACATTAAAGAGAAATAATAAATATATAAGATATAAAATCTAAAATAAAAAGAATTTAAAATAAAAATAAAAATAAAATAGTGGTGACGTGGAAAATTGTGGGAGTTTCAGAGGCTTCGGTTTTATATAAAGTAGAATTTTCAAGGTCTTGAGACATATATCTAATAGAGTTTTACTTAAACTAAACTATTGTAACACTTGATAAGATAATTACACATTAAAGAGAAATAATAAATATATAAGATATAAAATCTAAAATAAAAAGAATTTAAAATAAAAATAAAAATAAAATAGTGGTGACGTGGAAAATTGTGGGAGCTTCAGAGGCTTCGGTTTTATATAAAGTAGAATTTTCAAGGTCTTGAAACATATATCTAATAGAGTTTTACTTAAACTAAACTATTGTAACACTTGATAAGATAATTACACATTAAAGAGAAATAATAAATATATAAGATATAAAATCTAAAATAAAAAGAATTTAAAATAAAAATAAAAATAAAATAGTGGTGACGTGGAAAATTGTCGGAGCTTCAGAGGCTTTGGTTTTATATAAAGTAGAATTTTCAAGGTCTTGAGAGATATATCTAATAGAGTTTTACTTAAACTAAACTATTGTAACACTTGATAAGATAATTACACATTAAAGAGAAATAATAAATATATAAGATATAAAATCTAAAATAAAAAGAATTTGAAATAAAAATAAAAATAAAATAGTGGTGACGTGGAAAATTGTGGGAGTTTCAGAGGCTTCGGTTTTATATATATACACATTAAAGAGAAATAATAAATATATAAGATATAAAATCTAAAATAAAAAGAATTTAAAATAAAATTAAAAATAAAATAATAATGACGTGGAAAATTATGGGAGCTTCAGAGGCTTCGGTTTTATATATATATATAGATAATAATAATCATGCGCATCTAATACTATTGTTCCTAAGTCCTAACGCCTATATAAACCACGCAAGCTCCCAAGTTGCAATTGGTATTATCTTTCAATTTCCATCTCTTCAAACCATAATTGAATTATATATTTGTCCATATGGAACAAAAACCCCACATAGCTCTTCTACCAAGTCCAGGGATGGGGCATCTCATCCCTCTTGTTGAGTTTGCCAAGCTACTTCTTCATCATCACATGCATCATTCCCACAACAGGGTCTCCATCCAAAGCCATGAAAGAAGTCCTTCAAGCTCTCCCTACTAGCATAGACCATGTCTTTCTTCCTCCAGTGAACTTGGAGGACCTCAAAGGAGCAAAGCCTGGACTACAAATTACTCTCACCATGACTCGTTCACTGCCATCTCTTCGTGATGTGTTAAATTCACTAGTTGCAACTACTCGGTTAGTTGCTTTAGTGGTTGATCCATTTGGGACTGATGCTCTTGATGTTGCGAAGGAGCTCAATGTCTCGCCCCACATTTTCTGCGCAACAAATGCTATGGTTTTGTCGTTGGTTTTGCATTTGCCAAAGTTGGATGAGACAGTTTCATGCGAGTATAGAGACCTACCTGAACCAGTGAAACTTCCGGGGTGCATACCTATTCACGGTCGAGATCTTATAGACCCGATACAAGATCGAACAAGTGAGTGGTACAAAATGTTTCTTCGCAGAGCAAAACAGATGCGATTAGCTGAGGGTATTTTTATTAATACCTTCATGGAGTTGGATGGAAATGCTATAACAGCTTTGGAAGAAGAAACTAAAAATCTTTCACTTTATACAATTGGACCCATCATTCAAAGTGGTTCAAGCAATCCGGTTGAAGGGTCAGACTGTTTAAGATGGTTGAACAATCAACCAAGTGGCTCTGTCCTATTTGTTTGTTTTGGAAGTGGTGCAACCCTCTCATATGACCAAATGAATGAGTTAGCTTTAGGATTGGAATTGAGTAAGCAAAAGTTCTTATGGGTGGTAAGAAGCCCAAATAATGAATTGGCTAATGCTGCATACCTTGCTGACCAAACCCTCGACAACAACCCTCTTGCTTTCTTACCAAAAGGTTTTATAGAGAGGACCAAAGAACAAGGTCTAGTGGTGCCCTCTTGGGCACCACAAGCCCAAGTCCTTAGCCACAATTCAATAGGTGGGTTCTTAAGTCACTGTGGTTGGAATTCAACCTTGGAGAGTATCATGCAGGCAGGGGCGGCCCAACATAATTTGGGGCTTAAGGCGAAAAACTTATGCGAGGCCTTTAATATGTAAATATTAATTAAACAAAATTATTTAATACTAATCAAATTAAGGTTAATTTAATACATTAAATACACAAATAATACCAACTAGACTAATGTTAATTTCATATAGAGAATTAAATATCATAGTTGAATTATAAACATTAATAAAAAGGAATAAAAATATATTGCGATTGAAAAAGATACTTTATTTTGAATATAAGACGATGCATAGTTAAATAAAGTTGTAATCTAACTTTTAATTTTATATTTTGATTTTAAGAGAGAGAGAGAGATGGATATTATTTGGTGTATGGTTTTGTAGGATATTAGTTTACAAAAATCAAAATCTCAAACTATTAGGGGAGATTAATCTATAATTGATGATTAAACACATTTGCAACATCTTTTTGAAATATTTTAGGGTTTCAATTGAGTTAAGGTTCTATTGGTCTTTTACTTTGAGAGTCTTAATAGAAATGAAAAAGAAAAATGCGCTAATTAAAAGCACTATAAAATGTTCAAAATATAATGTGATATTGTCTCTCATTGATGAACTTTATCAATTTAACTAATGAGTGTTTATATCACGTTTTTTGTGATTAATAACATGACAATTTGTAAGCCAATGGTAAAATTTGTATATCACTAATAAAAAAAAAAATACAACCTTTAGAAAATATATATAATTTTATAAAAATTTGAGCCTTTAACTATGAAAAATGGGGCCTTTTTTTCCAAGAAAAATTTTGTTTTTTGGTGGGGCCTTAGGCCTAGGCCTAACTTGCCTAGGCCTTGAGCCGGTCCTGCATGCAGGGCATACCAATAATTGCATGGCCGCTTTTCGCTGAACAAAGAATGAATGCAATATTACTAACTGAGGTTCTCAAAGTTGCACTGAGACCAAAAGCTAACGAGAAAGGCCTAGTGGATCAGGAAGAAATCGCAAATGTTATAAAAGGTCTCATGGTTGGAGAAGAAGGGAAGAAAGTTCATAACCATATGAAAAATTTAAAGATTGCTGCTGAGAAAGCACTAACCCTAAATGGGTCTTCTACAAAGGGACTCGCTGATTTAGCATCCCAATGGACAAATCAACCTGACTCTTAGAACATGAAACATTTCTTTCTTAATTTTATACTTTATCCATGATTGTTTTTCTGCTTTATTCCTCTCTTGTTTTTCATTATTCACTAGTTGTCTACTGACTCTGTTGAGTCTATTCTATATCACTTTGCTTTTTTGATAACAAGTCTCACTTTGCGTTGTATATTTTAACTGTATCATGCCTTTATTATATCGTTTATTTCATAGTGCTCATTTTCTATTTTTTAACTATATCATGTCACCATCCTAATTCCTAAGCTTATTCTCGGCTACTCCTCATCAAGTTACTACACAAAAACTACATAAAACTTTCGACATTTGTCAGCACGGGAACTACCGCATTTAGCCCACTTAACTACAGAACGAAAGGCTCTAGCCACCTAGCAGCCTCCACTAATAATGCCCTCAACCATTTTTCCACGCATTATCCCCAATTCTTCATAACATATATAAATCACTCTACAAACAATCTAGAAATAATAAGCATTGAGACTTAGATTTTTGGGATGTTGGTTAGAAGTCTTGTCTTTTCAATTTTCTTTTTTCTTTAGATTGCTATTCATGACCTTACTGTACTATTTCAGTTAACTTTTACCTTTATCTACAATATTTTCAGCAAAAAGTTTTCAGTTTCAGCAAAATAAGTGGATCTCAAACGGACCCTAAATTGGGAAAAAGATTAGCTAAAAACTTTCTTGTAGCCATTAGCTACAACTCCTAATAAAAATTTTAACATAACTATATATATTGAAAATCTAACCACTAAATTGCAAGTTATTTATGTTTTTAACATGAATATCAAATTTCGTGTCAGTTGTATACTACTTAATATTCGATTTATAAACATATTATATATATATATATATATATATATATATATATAATTTTAGACTACAAAAACTTAGAATTTAAACATGTAATCGATGTCATAGTTATTAATGTTTAATTTTCTAGAAATTTCACAAGTATGGGCCTAATAATGTTTATGTTACTTATTTTGACATGGTTTGTGCTATAAACTTATTTTTTATGGACCTAATAATATTTATGTTACTAAGAGTTTTCTAATTCAACTAGTATCTTCTAATGTTTCCAATGAAGACATTAAAGAATTAGATCTCTCAAGCAAGCATAGTTGATTCCAAAGATTTTGAACACAAGTGGTAGGTTCAAGGTTGTAGTGTCCACAATCTTACTCTTATGAAGATTCAGCTTAGTTGGCAAAACATTCGATTATACTCTGTGAGATGTTAAAATCCGTGTGGAGTTGTGACTTTAGTTGGGTAAATGTTCCAACAATTTATGGCCTGTTTGGATGAAGGGGGAAGGAGGGGGAGTGAAGGGGAGTAGAGTAGTGTTGGCTAAAAATAAGCTAATTTTATGCTAAATCTATTCTACTCTACTCAACTTACCCTCCCTCCCTCTCAATCCAAACGGACCGTTAGTTTCATTCCATTGTTGATCTAACAATGAGGGTTCGTGATAGACCACAGACTTTGGAGTTATTTGTGATCACTGCTTGGTCCATTTGGAATTATAGGTATAAGAGTAGGGTTAACAAATTGGTGGTATCTCAAAATGAGATTGCTGCTTTAGGCAGAAAGTACCGCTCAAACTTCAAACAATCTAAATGTGTGTTTGGAAAAAATTAAAAAGCCAGCTTATTCTTATTTTTGCTACTGTTCATGGGCCCCACTGCACTTTTTTTGTACTATTTATAGATTCCACTGTACTATTTTAACTAACTTTTATATTTATTTACAGTACTTTAAGCAAAAAAATTTTAGTTTCAGCAAAATAAGTGGATCCCAAACAGAACCTAACCTGGTACATGCGAAGTCGACTTGCTATGTCAAGAAGTAATGGATTATGCTCTTTGGTGACTCCTGCAAAACAAATTTTGATAAGGCAATATTTGAGGAATTTGATGAAGATGTAGTGGTTAAGAACAATGGTGGTGATGTTATAGCCTCTTTGTTTGAAAGGATTCCAAACCATCTCTAGTGGTTACTCTGGAGTTGTTATCAGCAAGAAGAGCAATGCAGTTTATCTAAGAGAATGGCTTCCATGAGTCCACCTTTGAAGGTGATTCGAAAATTGTTATGAACTCTTTGCAACACATTGATATGCTCTAATTTTATTTCCTTCACTCATATTTATAGGAAAAGCAATACAGTAGCACATGTTCTAGCTTTGAAAGCAAGGTCTTCTTTTCCATGTTCGGAAGGAGTTTGCTCATCTAAACATAAATAATGTTTTTTTTTTGCTAATTTACCAGCTATTTAATAAAACTTTTGATGGTCTATTTCTAAAAAAAGGAAAAGGAAAAAGAATTTAAATCTTTCCAATCCTAACTATCAATTTATAAAATAATATATATATATATATATATATATATATGGGTAAAATACTATTTTGGTTCTTAAACTTTACAAAAAAAAATTTTTTTAGTCCTTAAACTTAAAAAAATTCTTTTTTCATCTCTAAACTTTGTAAAATGTTTTTTCAATAATTTAGAGACAAAAATAACTATGAAAAAAGAACTTTTTTAATAGTTTAGGGATAAAAACAAACTTTAGGTAAAGTTTAAAGACATGTATAAAATATTTTCAATAGTTTAATTAAAGATGAAAGATGAATTTTTCAATAGTTTAGAGACAAAAAAAAAAAAAATTTAAAGTTTAGGGATGAAAAATAAACTTTTAATAAAATTTAAACAAATATATTCATTTGATTATACATTTAAAAAAATTTAGAAAATTTTTTTTTTTTTGGTGAAAAGATTTAGAAGATTAAGGTTTGTACTTACATTACAGTAGCGTAGTACGTAACATATACATTTTTTTACACAAATTTGGATGAGTAATGCTTGTAGTTACGTCACACTAACGCACGCAATGACGTCTATGTGCCAATTAAAAAATATATATATCTTCTTTTGAACTTATCCCTCTAGTTTCCAATTATTTCATCTTCACAAGCAGCTAAGTCAAACAATCAAATTACCATACGCGTATAGTCAGCCAACAACCCCATAAGCAAATGAATTTTGACAAAAAATAAAAAAATGACCGAGACTTTGAATTAGTGAGAGAAAGAACCAACCAAGTCCAAACACCTATATAAACACCATGCGACCTCCCCAAAATACCAATAAAAAAACATAGTATACTCTTTCAAGGGCCATCACTTCAAAATCCACATGGAACAAAAACCACACATAGCTATTCTACCAAGTCCAGGAATGGGGCATCTCATCCCTCTTGTTGAGTTTGCCAAGCTTCTTCTTCTTCTTCACCACGACTTCCACATCACATGCATCATTCCCACAATTGGGTCTCCATCTAAAGCCATGAAAGAAGTCCTTCAAGCCCTCCCTACTAGCATCGACCATATCTTTCTTCCACCAGTGAGCTTAGAGGAACTTGAAGGAGTAAAGCCTGGAATCCAAATTACTCTCACCATGACTCGTTCACTACCACCTCTTCGTGATGTGTTAACGTCACTGGTTGCAACTACTCGGTTAGTTGCTTTAGTGGTCGATCTTTTTGGGACGGATGCTCTTGATGTTGCTAAGGAACTCAATGTCTCACCCTACATTTTCTACCCAACGAATGCTATGGTTGTGTCGTTGGTTTTGCATTTGCCAAAGTTGGATGAGACAGTTTCATGCGAGTATAGAGACCTACCTGAACCAGTGAAACTTCCGGGGTGCGTGCCTATTCACGGTCGAGATCTTCTAGACCCGATTCAAGATCGAACAACTGAGTTGTACAAATTTTTTCTTCGCGGCGCAAAATGGATGCGATTAGTTGAGGGTATTATTGTTAATACCTTCATGGAATTGGATGGAAGTGTTATAAAAGCATTGGAAGATGAAGAAGTTAAGTGTGGCACAATTTATGCAATTGGACCCATCATTCAAAGTGGTTCAACTAAACAGGTTGAAGGGTCAGAATGTTTAAGATGGTTGGACAATCAACCACGTGACTCAGTCCTATTTGTTTGCTTTGGGAGTGTTGGGACCCTCTCTTGTGACCAAATGAAAGAGCTAGCTTTAGGATTGGAATTGAGTAAGCAAAAGTTCTTATGGGTGGTAAAATGCCCAAATAATGAATTGGTTCAAGCTGCATATTTTAGTGACCAAACCCTTGACAACAACCCTCTTTCCTTCTTACCAGAAGGGTTTATAGAGAGGACTAAAGAACAAGGCCTAGTGGTGCCCTCTTGGGCACCACAAGCACAAGTCCTTAGCCACGGTTCCACGGGTGGGTTCTTAAGTCACTGTGGTTGGAATTCGACCCTAGAGAGTATCATGCAAGGTATACCATTAATTGCATGGCCACTTTTCGCAGAACAAAGAATGAATGCGGTATTATTAACTGAGGATCTAAAAGTGGCATTGAGACCAAAAGCTAACGAAAAAAACCTAGTGGATCGAGAGGAAATTGCAAAAGTTATAAAGAGTCTTATGGTAGGAGAAGATGGGAAGAAAATTCATAGCCGTATGAAAGACCTAAAGATTGCTGCTGAGAAAGCACTTAGTCCAAATGGGTCTTCTACAAAGGCACTAGCTGATTTAGCATTACATTGGACAAATCAACCTAACTCTTAGGACATGAAACTCTTCTTTTTTTATTTTTAACTTTCTTCATCGTTGCTGTTCTGCTTTTCTCCTCTATTGTTTGCCATTATTCATTAGTTGTCTATTCTGTATCACTTTTGACACTCTGTGACGTATTGTTTAACTGCTTCATGTCTTTATTATATCGTTTATTTCATAGTGCTCATTTTCTAATTTCTATGTGACCACACATTATAATACATCTTAATTTTATAGTACAAGATTGAAGAAGGTGGGGCTCTCTCAAGCAGAAAGATTAACATGTACGTCAGTGTATACATTTTTCTCAATAAAAAAAAAAAAAACGTCAGTGTATACGTAACTTTTTTTGACTCAACAATTATTGACACAACTTGAATAATTATTTAATAAAGACTAATACCCATCTATTTTATTGATCTAATTTTATAATGATTTAAAATATTCAATAGGTTAATATAATTTAAAATATTTTATAGGATCAGTTGCATCAAAATCTCTTAAACTGTAGTAAACACCACTACCAAAACTTCTGCAAAATTGGCAGGCGCGCGCCCACCCTCTGATATCGTTATTAATATTAAAGGAATTAGTTTTTTCAAAAACAAATTCTAAAATTTACTAAATTTTGTGTTTTAACAATTAAATCCTTCCTTCCCGTTAGGGTTTTAAGCCCTGGTATTAGTAACAAAGTTAATCAATTCTTAGCCATTTAATTAATTAGATTAATTACGTTTTAAACTTGAATTGAATAACATTAGACAAACATGGATCACATAGAAACACCAGATGATGACCTAGGAGAACCAATAAAACAAAAATTTTTACAAGGAAATCTTGAAGGATTTGACTGTCAATCCACATGGAAAAAATCCACTAAAAAAGAATAGAAGTTTAAACTAAAGATTTAATCATAAATCTAAAACTACCTCATGTAGTGTTTACTAATGTGGTCACATCAACTCTTCTATTCCGGATTTGTTGCACACGAACTCCTTGTCATAACTCTGAGATTACCTCTCAAAATTTTGTTCCATTAACTTGATTGTAAATTAAATTGGGTGCAACAACTTCACTTGATCACCTAATCCTTTGCTTGAACAAAGGTCTTTGGTTGATACTTCAAGAGAGAGCTTGAAAAATTCTAATTCTATGTACAATACACTGCTCTTGGAAAGCATGCTCTATACTTTCTTATATAGTAAACTTTAAGATGCAAGTTCCCTAGATCATAGGGTTGAGAGAAACTGCTGAGAATCCAATATGCATGAGTTCGACTTGTCGAGCTAGTGTTGAGAATCTTTGTAGTAGTAGTTCAGTTTCTGCCACCATCGAAAGGAAAATTGTAACAACTCAGACCTGTACTTCAACAATTTCCTTTCCCCACAAAACCTGTTGCCACCCTAAACCCGCTCTCAACACATAAAACTTATGTACAATTTCTTAAGTGATATATCTTAGATCCTCTAACTACATTTAAATACAATGTTGCATTAAAATAAATTGTCCTTGAAAACATCATTATGTGTGTATTGTATTGGTCAATTCATATCATATGTCTGAATTCAATTAAAAATGTTAAAATACAGCACTAAAAATCCTATTTCTAAAGTTTTCCGATACAGCACTTAAAATATAGCACTTACCAGAAGGGTTTATAGAGAGGACCAAAGAGCAAGGCCAAGTGGTGCCCTCTTGGGCACCACAAGCACAAGTCCTTAGCCACGGTTCCACTGGTGGTTTCTTAAGTCACTGTGGTTGGAATTCGACCCTAGAGTATCATGCAAGGTATACCGTTAATTGCATGGCCACTTTTCGTAGAACAAAGAATGAATGTGGTATTATTAACTAAGGATCTAAAAGGACCAAAGTTGACAGAATGGATTGAATAGCTAGGACTGAAGAGGATCGAGGTACAAAAGAGAAATATAAGAGAAACACATTTGTAGTGGTAAAATTTAGTTTAAGGTGCGATTTGGATTCCGCGTTTTCTGTGTTTTCATTCCGCGTTTTTCTCTTTTTTTTTTTCTTTTTTTTAAGCCGCTTATGTTGACTTTAGAGACAAAATTTTACTGTTAATGAACAGTGAATGCACTGTTTACGCACTGTGTATACACTGTTCATGTATTTAAAAATATTAAAAATGGGTCCCACGGTACCATTCACACATTTAAAAATTATTTTACTACAGTGTTTTCAGTTTTCAGTTTTCAGTTCAGCAAAAATAAGTTCAATCCAAACAGACCCTAAATATCAAATAAATAAATTAATGATGTTGTGAAGTTTTCAAAGTGTGGTAGCAAATATAGATATAGAATATATATGATATTATTTAAAAATGCGATTCATGCATCATAAGTAAATATAGGACATTCAATGTTTGGCACCTTGTTGTCAATTTGAGTTTCAATATATTTGGCATCATAAAAAAGGGGTGCACCAGTTGTTATTGTAGTTGAATTTCTAGTTTGATTTCATGGGCTCTATGCAAATTTGGCATGTGAAGATTGGATGAATGGTGTGTTTTTTTTTTTTTTTTTTTTCTTCTATATGTCTCGTTGATCGATGTTCGGCAGTGGGTTTCCCACGACTTGAAAGTTGAGACTACAACTATAATGTTTAATTTTTCTAAGAGGGTTCTTGCTTCTTATATAGATGTATTGGTCAAGTTTAGCCTAGTTCTTTTAACCGTATATTATTTTTAGGAGAGTAAGTTAGCTACACACCCTTTACTGTGAAGGAATTTGTGTTGCATACAAACATGCTTCGAAACAAGTCAAAGACTTGCACGCCACTCTAAGAAAAACAATTCCTAATGGGAGTAAATACAAGCTACGTATTGTGTATTAAAAGAAATGATTGACATTTGATTAGTTTTTGTCAAATAAAGGAATTTAAAAAATAAAAATTATGTGTCAAATAAATAAAGATTTATAAAAATAAAAATTATGTGAAAAATTGTGAGGCTACCAAAGTTAATGTGGCATAATATGAAAGAGTCCCCCCCCCCGAAAAAAAAAAAAAAAAAAAAAAAACAAACAAACAAACAAACGTCTTTGGGTATTTTATATTATTATTATTATTATTATTATATATAGATAAATGCATTATACAACTAGATAAATTATACTATTTAAATTAAATTAAAAAAGACAACATTATCTGCGTAGAATTATTATGTGTCTGCATGTCTCCCATAATTAGAATTAAAAAACCAATCGGATTTAATCTTTCAATAAAATTTTACTTAATCTTTTATGGGGCCAACTAAATTTGATTTAAGATATTCTTATGCATGCATACCTATGATAGTTAGTCTATGATTTTTGATGTATTCAACCTCTGAAAATTCTCAAACAAAATTTTGAAAAACCACCACCGATAAAATTTGTATTAGTTCATTGCAATGTGATCCCAAAATGCATTTGCAAATGTGGGACTATGATGTTAATGAACATAAACTTACATTAAGCATGCGCGCCCCGGTCGTGCAATGTGTTTTCACTCGAGTTGGTATCTAACAGTGGTCGTGCAAACTAACGATGACAGTACAATTATGCCAATTTCAAATAGTCATGTCGCATTGACCCCCACCCTCAGTAGAAAGTTTAAGAAATAGAACTCAAACCTAAAAAAGAAACCTAAGACGAGGAAACATAACTTTAGGTTCTGAGCCAAACAAACGATAAATATGTACGGTTATTAAGAGAACTTTACTTTACAGTAGACAACCATAATCTTTGTCCCGAGCCAAACAAACTATAAATATGTAGAACTTTTCATAAAAATATAAATAAATATGTAGAACTACTTTATAGTAGACATAACCATAATTTCTGCTTCTACAATCAAGGTATCTTCAACAAGAAACCCCTTGGATGCATCCTCAAGATCCTTTCGTGACAAAAGTTGCGAAAAACCCCAGTCGTTACATGAGGCAGAGAACCAGTGTTTAGCTGTGAGGGGGAATAAAAAAAAGAAAGCTTAAAATTGAGGAAAGTAAATAAAAGAGAACAAAAAGCACATACTTCTCGCAAGAAAAAAAGAAGAAAATGACAAATATAATTCATTAACCTCTTTCTTCTGCATGTTCATTGTTAATTTGGTCCCTTATCCGCAGCTTAAAATCCACAAAAATTTTGTAATCAGGTGCAACACAATCTACTGAGTCGAGGAAGACGGAAATTGCTTTGGGTGCTTCATTATAAAATCCATTGGGATAAATCAGTATTTTCCTGGATTCAATAAAAAGAGTTAAAAAAATAATAGTTAATAAGTTTTGCATTTGGCAGTGGTAGCTTTCCCTTTTATAACAATAAAAGTTTTAACTTCTAATAATAAAAATACCATTTTAATTCTCCAACAACATATACTTGAGAAGCATATAATACTCTATCCTTTTGCGAAAAGTTTTCAATCTTCCAAGTCATAATTTGATTGGGAGGTTCTTTTATCATGGTAAGACACTCTCGTTTTGCACTACGTTCATGAACAAAAATCTCCACACCAAATACACAACAATCATTGACAAGGTATCCATTTGAAATAACATTGAAAGAATCAAGAGGGAGAAATTTGTCGAAACCCCATTCAGTCTTTATGTCATGAAATCTTCTAATTGCCCCTTCAACATCTACAAATTAAATATATGGCAAACAATTAGTCTAGTACCGAAACACATTTCTTAATATTATTTTACAACCATGGTAGTTCATGTGAAAGTGATATTATACTAAACTAATCTATAACCCTCAACAAGTTATGAAAAAATTTACGAAAATTGTTGATTTGGTAGAATTTTTTGCATAGCAAATACACATGCATGTTTATGCATATGTATAAATTATTAGAGAGCAAACCTTGAATGGTCAAGAACTTGTCCCGTATCTGATCATACACAAACAATTTGAAGCTGGCATTAACCTCCCATCCCAGAGGAGATTTTTCTGTATCAACAATTGACAAATAAATGGAGATGTGACCAGCCTCATTCATTTTCTCATTTCCTTTTGGATAGAGAGACAACCTCCTACAAAAGAAGACATGGTACATAATAAGGCTCAAATTCATATTTTAAGGAACAAAGAATATTGAGGCATTAGAATCCACCATTTGTGGCCGCCAACTTCAAATACACCAGAGTCATACTTTTCAACCCCAGTCTCACACAGTAAAGAGTATGACTGTATTCTTAGTAAGTAATGAGCTGGCCGAAAATGTCTTGCCATTCTTGTGATTGCTGCAATACATTAGGAATATTTAGACACAATTCTAGTAAATATTGGGCAGCCAAAGTATGATTTTTTTCTAATAATTTAAGAATGAGACTTATACAAAAATTCAAAAATAAATTAATTAATACATGAAAAATAAAATTGGTGGTTTATTCAGTGTTAACAATAAATTATAATAAAATAATTGATACATTTTTTGTTTCTTAACACATTTCAACTCAATCATCAATAAAACCATAACTTGATATTCCATTAGGTCCTAACATTCATTTATGATTGAATCTGTATTAAATTTTGCAGCAATGTCTTTCAACTCTAAATTCAATTACTACCCTAAATTATCCAATTTGAATAAAATTATGATGTTATATCCTATTTAACACCTAATTCCAAACCCCCAAAATCAAAGAGATAGAATACCTTAAGAAAAAAAGAAAAAAAAAAAAATTGAATTGTTAAATGGCATTGAGAGAAATATATAATTTTAAGAAAATACAAAACCAAACAATTTGACACGAAAATTGCTCTTTTAATTCAACTTTACAGAAACTTTTTAAGATTTTGTTTTACTCACCATATTTACAGAATGAAAAAAAAGAAAAAAAAAGATTTTAAGAGAATGTTTTATTTCTCATTTCTCTAAGCCATATTAGCACCCAAACATACAGACATCTTATAAGTGAAATTAGTAAAATAACTAGTAAAATCAGGAAAAAAAAAAAATTAACTCTTCTGAAAGTTTAAGTATCTTTCTAATCAAGAAAATAAAATTATTAAAAAGATTGTTCAAAAAAATTTATTTTTTCCGAAATGAATTCAAAAGAGAGAACATGTATGGATGGGAGCGAGCAATTCAAGGTACTGGTGGTTCGTGGATGAGTTGACAACTCTTCTTAAGGTGGTTAACATTTTCGTTATAATAGCAAGACTTGATTTTAGGTAATTATTAATTAAAAAGATTTTTTTGTTTTGGAGGGGAGCCAATGTTGTGGGTTAGTTACTAATTATTTCCATTTTCTTTTATATCTTTAGATTAAACTTAATTCTTGAGAGGGACTTAGGAGTAACTTTTGGAAACTAAACTTTAATTTTAATTACCTATACTATTGAAAAAACTATGCATACAATATGAAAAAAAAAAAAAAAAATTAGAGGTTGGGTACCATGGCCCTTCTTGGTCTAACTAGGGTTCTATCCATGATTTTTGATCTCTTTCTTTAGTAGTAGTAGTAATAGCAGCAGCAGCAACAGCAGCAATAATGATAACATAAGAGTAATAATAAAAATAACTTATAGGATTTAAGATTGTTGCAAATGAAATCTTATAGTTTCTCTGGTTTCAATTATTTTTTGATGGACTCTAGTCTCAAATTAAATATCGAACTTTAAAATTATATCAATTTAAAATCTAAACCTTTTAGGTTTGATCATACGATTTGATCTAGGGTATAAATTCATACAATTTTAAAAGTATATAATTCACTTTGAAATTAATTAAACTTAGGGCTTAATATATCAATCTATCTATATATATCTATATATATAATTTAAATCCTCGATTGGAATTTTGGCACGTCATACTTTCTTTAAATGGTAGATTATATAGTTTCATATACAAACTAGATTATAATAAATGGTTACAAATATTTACCATAATTATCTAAATTTCATATCTAGACAAAATAAATAAAAAAGAGAAAAAAATTATATTAAGTTAAACTCTTCCATGTATTGCATGGCTGGTTACCGACTACTTTTAATGTATAACTGCGCTATGACACTATATGATTATATCCTTTCATTAGTGATGCCCCCGCGCAGCAAAAGATTGAAGAAAAATTATAGTTCTTCTAATTGCTTATTCTTTAAGAGGAGAAGTTAGGATTAAAAAAAAAAAAAAAAAAAAAAAAAAAAAAAAAAAAAAAAAAGATCATGAACTATACAATCGTTTCATGGATTTGGGGTGGGGTTTTGGAAGGGTTCTTTTCTTCCATTAAGACCCTATGCCATCAAAGAGTTCCAACGTAAAGTAGGCAAGAAAATATGAACCTTTATATTGAAATAAAATAAATAAAATACAAAAAATAATTGTCTCAAATAAACATTCAAGAACGAAAAAGAACATACCGAATTCGCCGGAGTTGTTTTCCATGAATTTGGGTTTTGGTTTGTCAAAATCCTCTTTATTTAAAGCTGTTGATAATATGCACTATTTATAGAGGGATGTCAATAGGATTGTGTGGTCCACAACAATACCATACCACTTTACACACGGAACAGTACGTGTGATTGGTTGGAAGGAAAGAATAGAGAAGGGCCGAGATGCAAGAAAAAAGAAGGATCTATGCTTAATTTGATTGGAGAGAGGAGAAGAATTGGAGGATTGGGTTTTCTTTTAGGAAGCATAAAGAAACTATTGTTTTTGAACAACGATGCATAAAGAAACTATGATAGTACGATGTTTGATCAAAGTTGATTCTAGTGGGTTTCGCTACCTCTTCTTTTTGTCAAGATACCTTTTTTTTTTAGTCAAGTTACTTGTTTAAATCCACTTTGAATGCTCGGATTGGTGCTAAAACACAAGAGGTTGTTTAGACCCCCAATTAAAAATTACAGCTAGATAGCTTTTACCCTAACTTATACTAAGTGCAAAACAAGAGTAAATAAGTGCAAAGAACCGTTAACACTACTCTAAGCCATATTCATCCATTATCAACAATAAAATTAAAGCTTAAAGAGCAGGGAAGAGAGATGCAAACACAAGATAAAACTGAGACGTGTTATCGAAGAGAAAACCGAAGAACTCGGTGGAAAACATCTCCGCGACCCTCCAAGTTGAAATTGATCCACTAGAGAATAAAGTTGGAGTATATGAATAACAAAAGACCCTCCAAGCCTAGTCTACCTCATGTACTTGAGCCCTCCAAGCTCCTGCTACCAACTGACTTCTCAAAATCTTGTCTTCTCTAGCTTTCTGGATCCTGCAATTCAGCCCAATTGTATCCACCAATGAATGGCTCCTTCCAATACTTCCCAATAACACCAAAATCTCACTTTACACTCAGAATGGGTGTAGTAAGTGTTTGGGCTATCAACCTTTCAAGGATGTAGAGATGGAGAGGTAGGAGTTGAGGAAAATCACAAGGAAGTGTGTAGATGATTGTGGTGTTTGAAAAACATAGTTTGTATCGCATACAAAACATATGCAGTGGAAAATTAACCGATCTACTTCATTCGCAATTGATAACATGTATTATATAAATTTCAGAATTTAAGAACAAGAGAGCATAACTTGGTGTGGTGAAATTCAAAACCAAAGATTAGAAATACTTAGGAACACTTTTAATCTTCACTCTAGTTCCACTTTTGCCCAAGAAGTGTGGTCTCTCAATCAGTTTACACGTATGTGTTCAAGGGAGAATAAGAAAGTGGCTCACATTCACATACACACCATTTCATGCATCATATACACTACCAAAATTCTGTATGTTTCTCTCTTTATGTATAACTGATTATCTAATTGGGTTAGCCTTTTGGGCCAATCCAATTGGGTTTTAGTATGTGGCTTGGAGTGGAACCAAAAGGGACAAATAAGACACTAGCTCCAATGGGTTTTGGGCCTTTTTGTCAACTCTTGACAAGCCCAAAATTACCATTAATTATATTTAATACCACTATATAAATACAATTACACTCTAGGTCTTATTAATAAATTATATCCCAAGACTTTATTATACATCCAACTCCTTTATTAAAATATTTGTAGTAATACAAAGTCATAAAATGTTGATTGGCACTTTGAATATTACTACATCTTATTCTTGAGTACCCAGTTTAATCCTGTAAGTTATTCTTCATATATTTATGAAATCCAATTTCATAAATATATACTTTAATAACTTCTTACTAAAGTAGTTAGACCTAACATTCTGAATAACCAAACTCATTAAACTTATCTCAAGAGAATATTTTATGTCTGTTAAGAGATTATGAATTCCATCTTGAGAATATATGTTCCTTCAACATTAAATATGGCTACCCAACATACTAAGGTTTTGATTATGACTTTAGATCTCACTCCTGATATATCAAAGCAATCTACACTTCATGATCAGGTTTATTATTCTCTCATGATTAAGAATTGATGTAAATAGAAGTCGTGAGATTTATTATTCATTTGATAGTCATTAGTAGAATAATAAATCTCATAACGGTTTAGTTTAATATGTCTTAACACTTAAAACATATCAATATATCAACTAGAAGTCTCTACTTCCATGATTAAGACAAATTATCTTCGTTGATATGTTATAATCTTCGCAAATGAAATGCCCAATTTCATCATCGACTACGAACTAAAATTTTGAGTTTACAAAAAACTTGTGATTTATATCTTCTATGATTAAATCACATAAATCACATACTATGCATCTCATGAACTATATGATAATGTCCAAATATTTCTGTTACCATTATTTTATATAATAATAAAACAACTTTATTAATCACAACATAATATTATATATAATGTCATACATAGCATCATACAATAGGATTTAAGGGCACTAATCCTAACAAGTGGGTATAACAATCTCTAACTCTCAAGTGTGTTTTCTAGGGTTTTTTCTCTGAAAAGCACTCATTACAATTTGTGGGTAATGAGGGTATATATAGTGTGGGTGAAGACTTGGTAAAGCAAAATACAACTTTTTGCCAAACAGAAAGTTTTGCGGGTCCTTCACGGGTTCGCCTTACTCGCGAGACAGTAGCGAAAAATCCAGCCTAGCACGACTCTTCATCTTCTAGTCATGTGCTCTACACGTGGCTTTTTTCGCGAGTTACTTCTCACGAGGCAGTCGCGAAATCCATTTGTTCAACTTTTGAAGCTTGATTCTTCACCGATCTCTCACACTCATCCCTTACAATTAATCCCACATACATACAGGGAAAATGATTGAAGAAATTACAATCAAATTTGGCATGAAATTAAAGCGAACACAATATAGTTGGAAATTGCAACTTTACAATCTCCCCTTTTGGCTATTCTGTGACAAAACCCTTAAACAGACTCTAAACTTAAACGTGAGTTTGAGAACATAGGCAAAACTCACTCACACCTAATTCTAGAAGCCATGAAGCACTTACACCATATACACTTGTATCCTGAAACACTTGCACATAACACCAAAACTTCATTAAGCTCAAGACAAGTAGAACACAAGGCACGTACGATGAACAAGTAAAAATGCGATCAAGGTATTAATTGAAAAGTATAGCATGAAGCATATCTTGATCAAACATGAACAGTCATTAGGAAATGACTACAATGACCATTTATCAAGTAAATGATCATCTGGACACGCAATGTAATTAAGAGAAACGCTAAAATCAATTGCATGTCCAACAAACATATGATGCATTAAAGAAACTAAAGCTAAGAGCATTAGAAAGAAATAAGCATCAAAACGGTTATAAAAACCAAGATACAAAATAATACTAAAGAAAACTAAGTTTTAAACTAAAGTACTTGAAAGCTTTAAATGAAAGCATTGTAAAAATCCAAGAGCTATAAAAACTTAAAGTAAACTAGAAACACCAAAATAAACCAATGTATACTAAAATTTGCTACTTTGCTACTCCCCCTCAAGCTGTACTCCCCTCAATCTACTCTCCTTGTTTGACCGGAATGGCCAAAGAGATTAAATGCATCGGACTCCGAATCTAACTCCTGCTCTGATTTCCTCATCATGTCATCAATTTAAGACGAGAGGATAGTGATCTGGCCTTCAAGGTATGCGAATTGAGATGTGGAGTAGCTGATGTGTGAAGCTAGCATTACATGCATCTCTTCGTCCCTTCCAATTAGATGATCAAGGCGATTGGGTGCTCTTGCGCGCGCTTGGGATGAATGTTGTGCAGTGTCCTCCAGAACTGAAGTGAAATGCTCAATTTCCTTTTCAGTGTCTCCTCCTTCTTCATCAGCATCATCTCTTGGAATTTGAGAGACACCAACAGTTAGTTTGAGGATATGAGCTTTGCTTCGGATGATGGTTTACGCACTAATAGGATCTTCCCTTTGCATTACTTGAAGTCCACTTGGAATCTTCACCCTTGCCCTTAAAATAAGAGACATGACAAGGCTTGGGAATGGTAGAGTTAGCCTTGATTTCCTTTTTGTGATACTTTTGATGAAGAGATGATAAATGTGACCACAAATGTTGATCTCCTTGTGAATGAAGAGATCAAATAGGAATATGGTCTTTAGTTCTGACAAGTTCTTCAAGTTCTTCACTAGGTAGAGGTTGAAGATCATGATGTAGGCTCAATTTCTGGGGTGAACGTAATAGTGTGCAAGGCCTTCTTCTTAATTTGTCCACCAAGGATTTCCATGAGGGGTTCTCCCTTCTCTCATCATATTGTAGAGATGTGTTTGGAGTCGTCGGTTGAATCTCCAAAACATCTTACATTGATTCCCTTGTGATTGAGAACTCTCTCCCCTTTAGCCAATAGTTGATGTGATCACTTTCCACAATGGAATTTGCAAAGAATTCTCTAATGATATCTTCAAAAACATCGCCCATCGGATTAAGCAACTTTGTCCATTTCCTTTCTTTAAACACATCTGGAATGAAGGTACCCTTTAGGGAATCTAAGTCCACAATCCTTTCTAGAATGATTGGGGTCTGTTTGTAGTAATCATTAAAGGCCATATGAGCATCATCGTTTCGGAATGTATCCGAGGAGGTGCGGGGAAGCTTTGAAGGCTTCTTTATGGTCTTTTCTTGATAGGAGACATTTGCAAAATAAACACAAACACAAAGAAACAAAGACATACAAACAAGAAAACAAATTTGATTAGATAAAAGTTAGTCCACAAAAAACAAACAAAAGTCCTAAGAAGAACATAAAAGCAAGCAAACAAAGTCACAAGATCATGTTTTAAGTGCTAAAAGTCTAACAGGGCTTACCTAGCATGAGTGAATTGCAAAACATGTCAAGTGATCAAGTGTGTGCATCAAGTGTGCATGTGGTGTGCATGTGAGATACATGAGCAACGCATGACAAGGCACTCATGGGGCAAAGTGTGTGAAACACACAACCAATGTTTAAAGCATGTTAAGAATGTAAAAACATGGAAATCCTCAAAATTTAATACTCATCGGAGTCCAAAACAACGAGAAAATGTCATTTGGGCATTTGATCAAACACTTAGAGTGCATACTATAAGGTTGAATTTAATCAACCATTTTGTTGGCTTTATTCCATGCCAATTTGCTTGTAATTCAGCATTTAGAAATCCTGTATTTAGGTGGGAATCATGTAAGGGTAGTATGTGAGAGAGTGTGAAGAAAAGCTCAAGAGTGTGCATTCAGCAAGGCCTTGCGGCTGGCAAGTCGCCAAAGGAGGCACACGTGTGAAGCATGCAGAGGAGCTGAAGAGTCATGCTAGCTAGAGCACTACATGACAAAACTTCCAGTCTAGCCAGGCAGTTAGCTCGCAACTCAGACTTGCAACTCAGTCAAGTCAAGAGGTCAAGTCGCCAAAGCACTCTGTTTAGGAAAAACTAACTTTTCGCATTCCAATTACACACCAGTATAGATACCCCTTATACCCACGTATTGTAGAGAACTTCCAGAGAGAATTTTGAGAGAGAAACCCTAGAGAAAAATAAGATTGACTCATCCACAATCTTCATCATTTGATTCTCCATTGTTACATCCTTGAGAGGTACATTTAACCAAACCCTTTTCTCACCATACCCATATCTGTGAGAAGGTTATTTGGTGCTTGAGAAGCAGTTATTGTAACGTCGTTGGAGCAAAAAGCTTGGAGGGCTTAGGTACACTGGGTAGATTAGGCTTGGAGGGTCTTTGGCTGTTCATATATCCCAACTTCATTCTCTAGTGGATTATTGACCACTTGGAGGGCAGCAGAGAGGTTTTACGCCGAGGACTTCGGTTTCCTCTTCGATAACACATCACTGTGTTTTTTTTTGTGTTTGCATCTCTCTTCCCTTAATCTTTGCTATTTAATTTCTACTGTGGTTGTGATTTTATTTGGTTTAGATTGTTTTATCAATTCTGTTTTAGCTTATTTTCATATTCCACACATACATTGTTTGATAATAAGCTTGAATTGGTAAATTGGTAATTTGAGGGTCTAAACATTCAAGATGTTTTACACACTATTTGAACATTCAATTTGTATCAAAGTGGGTCCACTTGCTGTGGTTTAATTACCTTAGTGCGATCCTTGACCCTGTTTGAGATAGATCAGTCTCAATCTTTAAATGTTCCACCATTCTTGTGTTCAATTGATGAAAGTATATGGGATGCAGATGATGTTGGATGGACTAGGCTAGAGGCTGCCAAATCCATATGGGATAAGGTAGCTCTCGCGACAGCTAATGCAAATAGGAAAGCACTAAATGCTATTTTTTGTGGTGTATCTCCAGATGAGTTTCACAAGATATCTCACGTCACAATTGCCAAAGAGGCATGGCAAATATTAGAGACCATGTATGAAGGAACAAAGAAGGTGAAAGACACTAAGTTGCAGATGCTAACCACTCGGTTTGAAGAGCTGAAAATGAGTGAAGACAAGTCATTCGACTCATTCTATGGCAAGTTGAATGAAGTGGTTATTGGCAAGTTCAACTTGGGTGAGAAAACGGAGGACTCAAAGATAGTGAGGAAAATCCTTCGATCATTACTGGAGAGCTTTCGTGCAAAGGTCACAATAATTGAAGAGAGCAAGGACCTTGATGATATAAAAGTTCAAGAACTAATTGGCTCACTTCAAACTTTTGAGCAATCTTTGCCGTCACAAAGGAAGAGCAAATCCCTTGCTCTTAAGACAATTAATGAGAGGATAGATGCTCACACTCATCGGATGAGGATGTTGTCGATAAAGATGTGGCATATCTTGTGAAGAATTTCCGAAAGTTCTTGAAGTTAAAAAAAAATGGAAAGTTTGCTGAGAAGGGAAAATTCCCAAATTTCGGAAAGGAGAAAAAGGATTTTAAGAGGAAAGATGGGAAGGACTCTCAATCCTCTCAAGGAGTCACGTGCTTCGAGTGCAACGGACAAGGACATCTCAAGAAAGAGTGTCCCAATTATTTGAGAGCGAAGGGCAAAGTGTATGCCACCACTCTTAGTGACACCGACTCCTCTAATTCAGATTTAGATGAAAGCTATGATGGAAAGGGAAACTTTTTTGCATTCATGACCATTGCTCTTGTGGAATCTTCAGATGATTTGGGCGTGCTAGTGGAAGAGCTTAGTGAGCACACTGAATTGGAGTCAATTGGGATAGTTGAGGAATCTGAGGATGAGGAAGATGAAGGAATAGTGGGACTACAAGAGACCTACAATTCCCTCCTTGAGAAGACCAGTGAGTATGCAAAGGTGGCTAAGGAAGCCATTAAAAAGATGAAGAGGGCAGAGGAAGATTATAGAAGTCTTCTCGTGCGATATAAGGAAGCCAAATGTGAAATAGAGACACTGAATGGAGAGTTAACCGAAGCTTACTCAAAGATAAAATTCCTTGAGCTTGAGGTAGTTCAAGCCAATGCTAAAGTAGAGCGAGTTTCCTCCAAGAAGCTTAATGCAGTACGTTCTCATCAAAAACCTTTCTCCGATAGAACCAGATTGGGATATACTGGAGAGAGTAGTTCGACTGCCAATATATCCAAGGAAATGAAGTTTGTGAAAGCCAAAGAACCAATGGTAGCTACCATGAATGCTGAGAAAGTGAAGTTGGATAGGAAGAGAAATGTGACTGACCAATGGTTTATGACTAAGCCTCCTAACCAATCAGTGGTCAAACCTAAGGGTAAAGGGAAATCACTCCCAAAGTCACAAAGAGGTCCGAGAACCCAACACTTCTACCATCACTGTGGAATTCAAGGTCACACTAGACCAAATTGTCACAAGCTAAAAGCATTGAAGAATTCAAGTGCTCAAAGGTCGAAAGGACCAAAACATGGCAAAGGGAATTGGACTGCTGAACAATCAAAAGGTCAAGAAGGTGATCCCGGAGTGAGGGATGTGATGAAGATGATTGATGCATTTACCACCTGTTTGGCAAGCTTTAGCAGAAAGTTTGAAAGCCACAACACTCGTACCTAATCCTATAGGGATATCACCCTAAATGCACGTGACGTGTGGGTGAAGAAGGGTACTCATGCATAAGAATTACAACATGTCCATGCATTAATACTTCCTATGTTTTGTGACTTTGCTTGGTTGTGTGCTTTTTGTTGTGATGCTAGCTTGATTTGAAAATTTGTGTTTGTTTGTTTGTATTTGTTATAAATGTTTTCACATTGTTGCTTTTGATCAATCTTTTTCTTGCTTTTGTGTCAAAAATCCAAAAACACATAAAAAGTAGAAAATCCAAAAGGTTTGATTGACATTATTGTGCATTGTCACAATCATGTTTTGCCTTGTACCTTTGTACTAATGGCTTTGTGCATTTACGAGCGTAGCTTGTTCTTCATGCACTCATATCATTGTGGGAAAAATCTTGACATCTATGTGACTGTTGTAAATAGATCTTCAAACTTGTCATGAATGATTAGTCAATGGTTTTGTTGATCTTGAAACTTGCATAAACTTGTGCCTATATATCTTCCCACACTTTTTTTTTTTTTTGCTTAAAAAGCTTAACAAATGTAAATCTCAAAATGAAAAGAGATAATGAGCTGCAAAAGCCGTCGCACATACTAGTATTTGACTTGGAAAAAGGGAAAGTGACTTTTATGAAAATGTATGATACCCAAAAAGCCAAAGGCTTGCTCATCAAATTGAAATATTAAAAATTTCAGGCATCAATCTCAAAATGAGATGTATTGATTCAAAAAAAATCAAATCTTATGATGTGAATGGAGCCAAATGAAAAGCTTCAATATTATGTAATTAAGTTTATGTGGGAGGTCATATATGCATATTTCTATAATTAAGATTGATCACTTTTCCTTGTGCTAATTATGTATGACTTGGTTGAATTGATCATTGAAGCTTCACATTAGACTAAGGATAATCTCATCTTTGGTACCTACTCACATCACACATGTCTATGTTCAATGAATGCCATATTCATTTGTGTGATTGTACTTGATTAAATGTGTTTCATATAATTTTTGTTGATCAAACACAAAAAGATTTTTGAGTGTTTTAATCAAAAATTTCAAAAAACTGTGTTGCCTTGTTCTGGCAACTTGGTTGCGGGTCAATCTAGTCGCATGCCCCTAGTCGCGAGCTCACATAGAAGGTTTTCGCGACTCACTAGCGGGCCAATGTCCCAGTCGCGAAAAAGACTTAGAAAATTTTCCAAAAATCTGGGTTTTTAGAGTTCTTGCGACTCGGTTTGGCGACTTGCTCACGAGAGAAAGCTTCAGTCGTGAGGGTTACTCAAAAAGTTTGGCGACTCTCGTCACAACTTACTCGTGGGTGAAACTTCCAATCATGAAAAATGCATGTTTTGCGCTTTAAGAACAGTTTTTAAAACTTTTCAGTTTTCCCTCGAACATTTTTTACTATTCATTGTCTTGTTCATTCAACTCTCTCACATACTCACCATGTTTCACTCAAAAATCCAACATTTTCATCATCTTCTCAACTTCAATCTTCAAGAAAAGGTATGGGCTTTCTTATTTTCTCTAACTAGTTCATTATTATAGCCTTGATTTCTTGGATTTTTGAGTTGTTGTTGAGTTTTGTGATATGTGTGTTCGAACATGGGTTGGGTTATTTTTGTTGAGTTTGCTTGAATGGGTTTTGCTGGTTTTGATAATATGACGCTTGATATGCTTGTTCTCATGTTTGATTTTCATTCTTGAGTATGATTATTGTTCTGACTTCTATTGTGCATATCATACCCATTGTAAAATGTCCTGTAGACATTTGCTTAAGTTTTTAGGACTTTTGTGAGATGGATTGATTGTGGATTGTCTTTGATATACACTGATTGCCTATTGCGTGTCTGCTTATGTCGTTTACATTTTGCCCTAGGCTATCCATGAATGTTGTTAGGTTCTAAAGACTTAGGTTTTTATGTATTTAGAACTCTAGTGTGTATTGTTGGCAAACCATGATCAAAACAATGTGTTTAGAAGTGTTTTACTCTTGCTCAAAGTTGTATATTTTATGTAAAGTTGGAATCAAGCTAATGCAGAAAGTATTGTGCATTTCGGCCTAGCTCGATCGATCGAATCTCGGGCAGAATGTGTTTTTCTGCAAATTTCCAACTCAGCCTTAGTTTGTTTAAAACGTTTAGGATTTTCTAATTTGTCCTAAGTATAAAAGGCAAACCCTAGCCACGTTTTAGTGTTGCTCATATTGCTGTTTGTTTAAATCTCTTGTGAGATCTAGAGGAGCTTTCCTTTACACAAACATAGGGTTTTCAAGGAGGAGATTTTATCTACACCTTGATGATCAACTCGGTTGTTGCCGTTAAAGCTTAAAGAAAACACAAGTGGGTGTGCTTGTATCTGGTGGTGAATCCAAGAAAGAAGGTGTCCGTGGCTTCGGAGCTTGCATGTGGTCGTGACAACAAGTTCTACTGGTGGGTAGCAATAAGAAGTCGAGCGTGGGGGCTTGTAAGTCTTATTGTATGAACTTCGATTCTTTCAAAATAGTGGATTCAAGTTTACCTTGAGGATAGCTAGGTCAAGTCCTCCCTAGGTTTTTTATCGGTTTGGTTTTCCTGGGTTATCATATCATTGTATTATTTATTTTTCTGCTGCTTTGCATGATATGATTGTTTGATTGTGATAACCTAGATTTGGAATTTGGACTAAGTAACAACTTGGGTAATTACCTAGGTTAATCCAATTGTGTTTTAAGGGGTCTAAAAACTATCAAATGTTTTGAACTCACACCCACAGAGTGTTCTGTTTAAAAATTTTATGTTTACGCCCTATTTTATTCTGTTGTTATGTGTTTTCTCTTGTCTAGTTGATTCTGAAATGTGCTGTAGACTGAATCTTTGGTTTAACTCTTTGCCCTTTTAAATGCTACTAACTTGGTACTAATTTGTGGTGTTATCATATGTGTGCTCTGTTTTTGTGGTCTTTGCTGCTATGGTTTTGCAGATGTCTCCTACAAAGAAGAAGATCACTGCAAAGAAGGGTGACAAGAGGATGAAAATGGACATTACAAAGTTCAGGTCTACCAACCATTTTGAGAGATACACTCAATTCTACTTGAAGGCTCCCATCATCCAAGAAAGATTTGTGGATTTGGTTGATTTGAAGGACACTTTCATTCCTAGTTGTTTTCACGATAGATGATGGGATAAGCTACTGAGTGATCTGCCTGGGGTATGTGAACCTCTAATTAGAGAATTCTATGCTAATGTTGTTTTAAGAGAGGATGAGATCAACTGTTGGATACGAGGACATGAATTCAACATAGATCTGGACGATATTGATGAGGTGCTGGGTTTTGAGGAGTTGGACCATGATTTCACACACTACAAGGATAGAATGCTCCCTATAGAAACTGTCCAATCTCATATTGGTGGAGTAAGAGAGGGGAGATGCCTTAACACTACTGCTTTTCTAGCTGACATGAGATGTCTTACAGTGATCATGATGTTTAACTTGTACCCGGTGAAGAAGATAACCACCATTAACAATGCTAGAGGCATTTTCCTCATGGAGCTCAAGGAGAACACTTACATGGATATAAGTGCTCATATCTTCTCCATTATTGCTGATGAGACAAGAACTACTTCAAGGGCAAAGCTTATTTTCCCTATTCTACTTATGAGGCTTTTTAGAGCAAAGGGTGTGGAAATCCCTCAAGACATTAGTCTCATGCCTACTCCCTCAGCCATTAATACTCTAACCATTACACAGATAAGAGTTCGTCTTCCGAGTGATGAAGAGGAGGGTGATCAAGAAGAAGGAGAACCAGTGGAAACTGAGACAGAAGCTAAAGGACAACCATCAAGTTTAAAAGGCCATGGCAAAAGGAGCAGAACTTCATCATCCTTTACAGTACCTCCAGATGCACTCCAAATCATCCTTGAAAGGATTGATGGACTCCGAGATGTCCAGAATGAGCAATCTGACAGGCTGGTTGCTATCTAAGAGTAGATGAACCTGCTTTCAGCAAAGTTTAACAGTTTTACCACCCAGCAGTAGCCCTTTGGCCATTTCAGTCAAAAAGGGGGAGAATTTTGGAGAAGAAGAAGGGGTAGCTCTTGAGGGGGTGCACCATTTTGAGGGAGAGCAAGCCAAAAACTTCTTTTAAGCATTTTACTTCATGTTATCTATGGTTTTTGGGTGTTATGTTTTGGATAATTTTTATTATGGGTTTACTAAGTACTATGTTAAATACCTTGGATAAATACTCGGTTTAAACTCATGAATATGGTTTTAATACTTCGGTTAAAGCTTTTGAGGCATTTTGGTTCATATATATATAAGATGATATTCAGTATTTTGTTTTGTACCCATGCTTTGTAGCCTAGTACTTGTTGTTAAATGTTATGCATTTTCTTTAAGTACATCACTCTTATACCCTTATTGGATTTTATATCCTTGATGCAATTACTTTGGTTTTTGTATCGGTTGAATGTTGGACATGCAAATGATACTTTGCATTGAGCTTATTAGCTTGCATGTCCGGATGTTCATTCCTTGTGTGAATGAGCATTGTGGTCACTCTTTATAGTGATTGTTCGTTTTTGGTCGAGCCATACTTTATTGCTTCATTCATTTTTGCTTGATTGCATTATGCTTGCTCCATATGCATTACAAGTTTTCTGCATACAATGATCATATTGTGTTGTTGTTTTTCAGGAGATACTTGTTCTTCTGGTTCAAGAGCTTCACAGATTCTAGAGTTAGGTGTGAATGAGTTTTGTTCAACTATTCCCAACTCACATGTTAAGTCTAGAGTTTGTTGTAGGGTTTTGTCACGGAATAGCCAAAGTGGGAGATTGTAAGGTTGAATTTAATCAAATATTTTTTTGGCTTTTGTAAGGTTGAATTTATTCAACCATCTAATTGGCTTTATTCCGTGCCAAATTTGTTTGTATTTCTGCATTTAGTAACCATGTATTTAGGTGGGCTTGTTGTAAGGGTAGTGAGTGAGATAGATTGAATATTGCTCAAGAGTGTGCAAGAAAACAAAGACTCGCGGCTCGATCTCGCGGGTGACTCGCGGCTGCAAGCCGCCAGACGCAGCACACGTGCCAAGCATGCCAGAAGGTGAACAGTCATACTAGCTGGAGCACTACAGGACAAAACAGGACAACTGGCCATACGGTTATCTCGCGACTGGATCTCGCGACTCAGTCAAGTTGCGAGGCCAAGCCGCGAGCCTGCCCTGTTTTGAAAAACCTGACGTTTTACATTCTCCTCTCACCTCAGTATAAATACCCCTTATTCCCACAAATGAGAGAGAGCTTCCAGAGAGAATTTTGAGAGAGAAACCCTAGAGTAAAACAAGATTGATTCATCTACAATCTTTACATAAGTGTCTCTTCAAATTCCTCAACTCTCTTCCTCTCCATTGCCAAACCCTTGAGAGGCTTTTTACCAAAACCTTGTTCTCACCATATCCATTACTGTGAGAGGGTTGTTTGGTGTTCTGGGAAGCAGTTAGGAAGGAACCAATCTTCATTGGTTGATGCTATGGTTTAGTAGCGGAATCCGGGAAGTTAGAAAAGAAAAAGGTTCGGTGCAACCTCGTTGGAGCAAGAAGCTTGGAGGGCTTAGGTGCACTGGGTAGATTAGGCTTGGAGGGTCTATTGCTGTCCATGTATCCCAACTACATTTTCTAGTGGATTGTTTACCGCTTGGAGGGCGGCGGAGAGGTTTTACGCCGAGGGCTTCGGTTTCCTCTTCGATAACACATCGCGTGTTGTCTTTGTGTTTGCATCTTCCTTCCCTTTTATCTTTGCCTTTTATTATCTGCTGTGGATTATGATTTTAATTTGGCTTAGATAGTTTTTCCAATTCTACATTATAACTTATGTTCATTTTCCGCACACTAGTTGTTTGACATAAAGCTTGAATTGGTTAATTTGTGAATTGGGGGTCTAAACATTCAAGGGTGTCTTTACACTATTTGAACTTTCAATTGGTATTAGAGCGGCTACACTTTTATTGGTTTCAATACCATTGTGTGATCCTTGACTCCCTATTGAGATGGATCGGTCTCAATCCCTAAATGCACCTCCATATTTTGATGGTAGTAATTATGCTTTTTGGAAGGTTCGCATGAGAGCTTTTCTATGCTCCATTGATGAATCTGTTTGGGATGCTGTTGAGATTGGTTGGGCCAGACCTGAGGCAGCCAAATCCACATGGGATAAGGCAGCACTCGCTGCATCTAATTCTAACAGTAAAACACTCAATGCTATTTTCTGTGGTGTGTCTCCAGATGAATTTCACAGGATCTCCCACATTACCGTTGCCAAAGAAGCATGGGAGATATTGGAAACCACCTACGAAGGCACGAAGAAAGTGAAAGACACCAAGTTGCAAATGCTGACCACTCGGTTTGAGGAGCTCAAAATGAGTGAGGATGAGTCCTTTGACTCTTTCTATGGGAAGCTGAATGAGGTGGTTGTCAGCAAGTTCAATTTGGGGGAGAAAACGGAAGATTCTAAAATCGTAAGGAAGATCCTTCGATCATTGCCGGAAAGTTTTTGTGCTAAAGTGACAGCGATTGAAGAGAGCAAGGACCTTGATGACATCAAAGTCCAGGAGCTGGTTGGTTCTCTTCAGACTTATGAGATGTCGCTGCCCAATCAACGGAAGAGTAAATCTCTTGCTCTTAAGACCATTAATGAGAAGGTAGTAGTCTATGACTCATCGGAAGAAGATGTGGTTAATAAAGATGTTGCATACCTTGTAAAAAATTTCCGAAAATTCTTGAAATTCAAGAATAATGGAAAATTTGGTGATAAAGGAAAATTCCAAAGTTCAGGAAGGGAGAAAAGGGAATTCAAAAGGAAAGATGGAAAAGAATCCCAATCTACACAAGGTGTCACTTGTTTTGAATGCAACGGGCATGGACACTTTAAGAAAGAATGTCCGAATTATTTGAAATCAAAAGGCAAGGTGTATGCCACGACATTAAGTGACTCGGATTCATCCGACTCAGAATCAGAAGAAAGCTGTGATGGAGAAGGGAACTATTCAGCTTTTATGACTATTGCCCATGTTGAGTCTTCAGACGAGTTGAATCTGCTTGTACGAGACCTTGGAGAACATAGTGATGAAGAATCATTGGGAGTTGTCGAGGAATCAGACGTTGAAGAAGATGAAAGCACAGCCAATCTTCAAGAGAATTATAACTCACTCCTAGAAAAGTAGGGTGAGTACACAAGGGTGGCCAAGGCAGCTGTGAGAAAGATAAAGAAGGCAGAGGAGGACTATAAAAGTCTCTTAATTCGCTATAAGGAGGCCAAATGTGAGATAGAAATTTTGAATGGTGAGCTGTCAGAAGCTTACTCAAAAGTGAGATTTCTTGAGCAAGAGGTTGTGCAAGCTAATGCCAAGATAGAGAGGGTCTCCACCAAGAAGCTAGATGATGTTATTTCATCTCAAAAGAGCTTTTCAGACAAATCCGGATTGGGATATACCGGAGGAAGTGGCTCATTTGGAACTGTCACTAAAGAAGTGAAGTTTGTAAAGGCTAAAGATCCAGTTGAAGTTGACCCTACTGCTGAGAAACCCAAGATAGAGGAGAAGAAGAATTTGGAGAACCAACGGTTGTTGAATCCCCGCAATCAGTATGTGGGCAGGTCAGAATCTCGAGCCAAGTCTCGTCCACGACCACAAAGAGGTCCTAGATCAAATTATGTGTGTCATCATTGTGGAATTCAAGGGCATACTCGACCAAATTGTCAAAAGCTGAGAGCAATGAATAGTGCAACTCCTCAAAGGTCACGAGGACCTAGAAATGATAAAAGAAATTGGGTAGGTGAACAATCTAGAGATCAAAATGGTGATCCCGGAATGATGAACGTGATGAAGATGATTGGTGCATTCACCAACTGCTTGGAAAGCTTCTCACGAAGGTTTGAAAGCCCTAACTCTCGTACCCAATCCTATAAGGAAATCACCCCAAACGCAAGTGACGTGTGGGTGAAGAAGGGTACTCATGCATAAGCATTACAACATATCCATGCATTAATACTTCATATGCTTTGTGACGATGTTTGATTGTTTGCTAGTTGTTTTTGCTGATGGTTGTTTGCTTGTCTACTTGTGCATTCTTTTGATTTTGTTTTTGTTTTTGGTCAATTTTTTTCTTCTAGTGTCAAAATTCCAAAAATCACATAAAAATTAGAAAATCAAAAAGTTTGATTGACATTGTTGAGCTTTTGTCTCAAAACATGTTTTGCCTTGTACCTTTGTGCTAATGGCTTTGTGCATTTTTGAGCATTGCTTGTTTCTTTGCACTCATATCACTGTGGGAGAAATCTTGAAATCTATGTGATTGTTGTAAATAGATCTTCAAACTTGTCATGAATGATTAATGAATGGTTATGTTGATCTTGAGACATGCATAGACTTGTGTTTATATATCTTCCCACTCTTTATTTTTGTTTTTGCTATAAAGAGCTCACCAAATGTAAATCTCCAAATGAAAAGAGATATTGAGCTGCAAAAGCCTGTCGCACATACTAGTATTCGACTAGGAAAAAGGGAAAGCGACCAAAAATTAAAGTGAATGTTTATTCAAAAGGCCAAAGGCTTGTTCATTAAAGTGAATTATCAAATATCACTCTCACAATGAGAGGTGTTTGTCTCAAAAGGATCAAAAAGATCAAATGTTATGATTGAAAGTGGAGTCAAACGTAAAGCTCCAAGTTATGTTATCAAGTTTTGTGGGAGGTCATATATACATATTTCTATAATTGAGATGGGTCACATAATCTAGTGCTAATTGTGTATGCCTTGGTTGAATTGATCATTGAAGCTTCACTTTAGACTACGGACTATCTCATTATTGATATCCATACACAACACACAAGTTTATGTTCATTAAATGCCATATTCATTTGTGTGATTGTACTTGTTGAAATGTGTTTTCACATACTCAATCTTTGTTGATTCAAGCACAAAAAGATTTTTGAGTATTTTAGGTTTTTTTGGAAAGTATTTTGTTCTTAAAAAACTGAAAATTTAAAAAAAAATCATTTTTGCCCTGTTTTGGCGACTCAGTCGCGGGTAAGTCAAGTCGCAGGCCTCAGTCGCGTGTTCACGGGTATATTTTGGCGACTTGTTCGTGAGTGAAAGGTCCAGTCGCGAGGGTTACTCAGAGATTTTCGCGGCTCAGCTCGCGACTCCCTCACGGGTAGACCTTCCAGTCGCGAAAAAAACTTAGAAAATTTTTTCAAAATTTTGTCTTTGAGTGTTTTGGCGGCCCAAACTGGCAACTTGTTGGCGACTCACTTCAGTCGCGAAAAACGCGTGTTTAGCAAAAATAGGGACAGTTTTTTAAAAGCTTTTTCAGTTTTTCCCTCGAACTTTTTGTGTCTATTCATTGTCTTTCTAAACTACTCTTACCCATACACTGTGCCTCCATTTTCGAACACCATTTTTGCTCCATTTCTTCTCAAAATCATCAAGAAAAGGTATGGTTTTTCTCTTCCTCACTTCATATTTATGTTTTGAGTTTCATTTTCTTGCTTTTATTTTGAGTTGCTGTTGTTTTTAGAATCTTAATGTGTTCGATTGTTTTTCCCTGAATGTACTGGGTTTGGTGGGTTGTATTTGATTCTGATTTAATCTGTTGTTGGTTACATTGTGCTTTGTCATTTGTTGGGTCTTCTCACTCATTTGGGAAATGGGTTTGGTAATTTTTTTTCTGGGTTTTTACTCCGTTTGTGAGTACGTAAGGCTTAGATCTGTCATTTGCTCTACTGTGGTTGTATGTGGTTTTCTGTGTGCATATCATGGTCATGGTAGACTATCTCATTGACAGTTATTTTTGAATTTGTGTTTATCTATGCTCTATCACCATTTTGCTGCACCTGTCGTATTGTGCACTTTAGTATTGATGGAAATTTGTTTGGGTCTGACCTGTCTTAAGTCTGTAGTTATGTATTAAAATCTCTGGTTTTTCTCTCTTATTTGCATCGAATCATGTTGATATTTATCTTGTGTGGTGCTGTTTTGGTTCTTTGCTGTGAGCCTATTCTTTTGCAGATGTCTCGTCGATCTTCTAAGGGTAAAGACATTGTTGCTGACGATCCAGCAACCCCAGTTGCTAAAAGGACTCGACTCTTATCACAGGCATCTCAAGACTCCAATGAGGAGAGGTTTAGAACCCCGCTTACCTCACACATCTACTCAAACATATTTGACAAATCAACTCCTATAGTGGAACGGGTGGTGGAGTTTAACACCTTAGGGACCACTTTTATCCCTCGAATCTTTGAGCCACGAGATTGGGCAAACTTGTTTGGGAACTTTGTCGATCCAATGGATGAACTGGTTAAGGAATGCTTCTCCAATGCAAGTGATTTTAGAGTTGAACTTATTTTCTAGGTCAGAGGAAAGGAATTTGGCGTTTCCCCAAACTCCATCGCCGATGTTCTCGGCATCACTAGACCTTAGAATGTGGATCTAACTCCGTACGATAATCGAACTCCAGAGATTCAAGACATTCTACAAATCCTAGGTTCTGATCATGAAGTATCCAATGCAGGCACATCCATCAGCACCGCAAAGTTTGCACCAAAGCTGACCACACTGAAGTTGATCATGTTCACTAATCTCTACCCACTGTCCAACACTACATTCATAAATCTTGGGAGAGCTCAATTCCTTTGTGATCTTATTACAGGAGCCCCCATTGATATCTGTGCTCACATCTTTTACACCATGAGAAAGACCGCGGTTCGAATTGCAGCTCGAGGAATTATTCCATTTTGCAGTCTCATCATGAAGCTCATTCTTCGTGAAGGCATTGTTCCTCCTACAGTTGGAAAAATGTTGACCCGTCAGCGTCCTATTTCCATGTACTCTCTTCAAGCTAGCAGAAGTCACTCCTCTAAAATTCCAAAGAGTGCACACATCTCTCCGGTTACTCCATCTGTCCCTGAGTCAGAGACACCTGCACATACCACACCTACTTCGCATGCTATTCCTGAAGTTCCACAAGCTAGTATTCCGCAAGCACAGACTGATCTTCATACTGATAGAATGGGTAGTTTACTTGAACATATTCAGAAATGCATTGTTGAGATTGTGACACTTCTCTACTCCACAAACAACCATGTTCAAATGCGTCTCGAGACTATGGAGAATCAGCTAGACGATATTCAACGAAAGTTGGACGACAGCCTTTAGCTATTCATGCCAAAAAGGGGGAGAGCATTCAGTAAGGGGGAGAAATTTCAAAGGGAAGTGTGCATAGTGATAGGGGAGTATACACATACTTTTGACATACTTTTGTTTTAAGTCTTAACCTCTAATCTTATAGGTTTAGTGTTTATTTGGGTTTGATACACTGTGGCTTTGGTGTATTCTTGTTTCTAACTCATAACTTATAATCTTGGTTTAATCTTTTATATATATTGTTGATGTTATTCAGTTTATATTGTGTCTTGTACCCATGTTGCTTTTGTAAGCTTTTAGGGTTATATTTTATGCATATTTTGTAGGTTTTATAGTTTGTACCATGCTTTATGCAGCCTTTTATGCTTTGTTTAAATCAGTACTTCAAGTACTGTTTCTCTTGTGCCCTTGTAGGATTGTTCCTAGATGCATATACTTAGTGTATTATGCATTGGTTGAGTGTTTGGCATGCAAGAGACTTGCATTGAGCTTGTTAGCTTGTATGTCCTAGTGTTCATTCCAAGTGTGAATGAACATTGTGGTCACTACCTTGTAGTGATTACTTGGTTGATCAAGCCATGGTTTGTTTCTTAACTCCATCTTTGCTTGATCACATATTGCCTGTTTCATATGCATTTCACGATTTTCTGCTTACAATGATCATGGTGTATTGTTGTGTTTCAGGAGTCTTATGTTCATATGATTCAAGTGCTTCACAACTTCTAGAGTTAGGTGTGAGTGAGTTTTGCTCAACTGTTCCCAACTCACATGTTAAGTCTAGAGTCTGTTTTAGGGTTTTGTCACGGAATAGCCAAAGGGGGAGATTGTAAGGTTGAATTTATTCAACTATCTAATTGGCTTTATTCCGTGCCAAATTTGCTTGTATTTCAGCATTTAGTAACCCTGTATTTAGGTGGGCTTGTTGTAAGGGTAGTGAGTGAGATAGAGTGAAGATTGCTTAAGAGTGTGCAAGAAAACAGAGACTCGCGGCTTGATCTCGCGGGTGACTCGCGGCTGCAAGCCGCCAGACGCAGCACACGTGCCAAGCATGCCAAAAGGTGAACAGTCATGCTAGCTGGAGCACTACAGGACAAAACAGGACAACTGGCCATACGGTTATCTCGCGATTGGATCTCGCGACTCAGTCAAGTCGCGAGGCCAAGCCGCGAGCCAGCCCTATTTTGAAAAACCTGACGTTTCACATTCTCCTCTCACCTCAGTATAAATACCCCTTATACCCACAAATGAGAGAGAGCTTCCAGAGAGAATTTTGAGAGAGAAACCCTAGAGTAAAACAAGATTGATTCATCTACAATCTTTACATAAGTGTCTCTTCAAATTCCTCAACTCTCTTCCTCTCCATTACCAAACCCTTGAGAGGCTTTTTACCAAAACCTTGTTCTCACCATATCCATTACTGTGAGAGGGTTGTTTGGTGTTCTGGGAAGCAGCTAGGAAGGAACCAATCTTCATTGGTTGATGCTATGGTCTAGTAGCGGAATCCGGGAAGCTAGAAAAGAAAAAGGTTTGGCGCAATCTCGTTGGAGCAAGAAGCTTGGAGGGCTTAGGTGCACTGGGTAGATTAGGCTTGGAGGGTCTATTACTGTCCATGTATCCCAACTACATTTTCTAGTGGATTGTTTACCGCTTGGAGGGCGGCGGAGAGGTTTTACGCCGAGGGCTTCGGTTTCCTCTTCGATAACAGATCGCGTGTTGTCTTTGTGTTTGCATCTTCCTTCCCTTTTATCTTTGCCTTTTATTATCTGCTGTGGATTGTGATTTTAATTTGACTTAGATAGTTTTTCCAATTCTACATTATAGCTTATGTTCATTTTCCGCACACTAGTTGTTTGACATAAAACTTGAATTGGTTGATTTGTGAATTGGGGGTCTAAACGTTCAAGGGTGTTTTTACACTATTTAAACTTTCAACTTTATTCCATGCCAATTTGCTTGTAATTCAGCATTTAGAAACCCTGTATTTATGTGGGAATCATGTAAGGGTAGTGTGTGAGAGAGTGTGAAGAAAAGCTCAAGAGTGTGCACTCAGCAGGGCTTCGCAACTGGATCTCGCAAATGGCTTGCAGCTGGTAAGTCGCCAAAGGAGGAACATGTGTGAAGCATGTAGAGGAGCTAAAGAGTCACGCTAGCTAGAGCACTACAGGACAAAACTTCCAATCTGGCCAGGCAGTTAGCTTGTGACTCAGACTCGTGACTCAGTCAAGTCGCGAGGTCAAGTCATCAAACCACTATGTTTGGGAAAAACTGACCTTTCTCATTCCAAACACACACCAGTGTAAATACCCCTTATACCCACGTATTGTAAAGAGCTTCCAAAGAGAATTTTAATAGACAAACCTTAGAGAAAAACAAGATTGACTCATCCACAATCTTCATCCTTTGATTCTCCAAATTCTTTTACTCTCACCCTCTCCATTATTACATCCTTGAGAGGTACATTTAGCCAAACCCTTTTCTCACCATACCCATATCTGTGAGAAGGTTATTTGGTGCTTGGGAAACAGTTAGGAAGGGACCAATTGATATTGGTTGATGCTATAGGCTATAGCGGAATCCGGTAAGCTAGAGAAGACAAATGTTCGGCATAACCTCATTGGAGCAAGAAGCTTGGAGGGCTTAGGTACACTAGGGGTCTGTTTGGATTGAACTTATTGTTGCTGAAATTAAAAACTGAAAACACTGTAGCAAAATAATTTTTAAATGTGTAAATAGTACCGTGGGACCCATTTTTAATATTTTTTAATACGTGAACAGTGTATGCACAGTGCATGAACAGTGCATACATTGTTCATAACAGTAAATGTTGTCTCCCAGAGTCAACAAATGCGGGCAAAAAAAAAAAAAAAAAAAAAGGAAAGGAAAATGTAAAACTGGAAAACGTGGACACAGGATTCAGTTGAATCCAAACGCACACTAGGTAGATTAGGCTTGGAGGGTCTTCTGCTATTCATGTATCCCAACTTCATTCTCTAGTGGATTATTGACCATTTAGAGGGTGGTGGAGAGGTTTTACGCCGAACACTTCAGTTTTCTCTTCGATAACACATCGCTGTGTTGTCTTTGTGTTTGCATCTCTCTTCCCTTAATATTTGCCATTTAATTTCTGCTGTGGTTGTGATTTTATTTGGTTTAGATTCTTTTATCAATTTTGTTTTAGCTTATTTTCATATTCCGCATATACATTGTTTGATAATAAGCTTGAATTGGTAATGGTAATTTGGGGGTCTAAACATTCAAGGTGTTTTACACATTATTTGAACATTCACATACAAACAACTAACATATAAAACAATGCATGAACATGTTGAAATCTTGCCTAAATACATGTTAAAAATGCCACTTGGAGTCAACACAAACACAATGGGACACAACCCAATCAAGAAAATAAGTTTTTTCCAACCCTTTTTAAAAATAACCCAACCCTGGAAATCCTAGAATCTAAGACTTAATCTCAGGAATCAGGAGTGAAAAAGTGTTAAAACATACCTTAGATGAGTTTTAGGAATGATTGTTCTTGAGTTTTGGGTGAGATTTGAGTGGAAGAGTGTTTTAGGTTGAGAGAGGCACAGATGAGGCAAAAGATAGTGATTTGAAAAACTATCACTATTTGGCTTTTAAAAACTGAAAAACCATTCATTTAGCGGGTAAGCTTCTCGCAAAGTTTCTTGTGAAATGGCCTCTGAAGCACTTTGATAGTTTTCATGGGAAGCTTTTTCTTGCGAAACAATCGCAAAAATCTCTGTGTAAATTTCTGGAAATATTGAAATTGGTTTCCTCATTTTCGTGGGTAGGTTCTTACTCGTGACTTACTAGTGAAAATGCCTCTGAAAGAGTTTTTCAACCAAAAAAAAAAAAAAAAAAAAATGGACTGTTCAGAAAAACTCTAAACACACAAAAAACATAAAAACTTTCAAAAACATATAAAATACTCAAACATCTTTTTGGGTTTGATCATCAAGCAATTGAGTATACACATCACATTTGAACATGTATAGTCACACAAATGGAATAGGCATTCATTGAACATTAGACTTGTGTGTTATGTGTGTGGATCAAGTATGAACTAGTCCACTGTCTAGTATGAAGCTTCAATGATCAATTCAATCAAGTCATACACAACTAGTACGAAGTCAAGTGACCTATCTCACTTGTAGAAATGAACATATATGACCCCTCACCAATGTGTTTACATTTCATTGAAAGTTTTTGATTTGGCTTTCTTCTTTCATCCTTTTGATCAGATACAACTCAAATTCTTGAGAAACAATCCCATGAACTTTTTGATGAATAAGCCTTTGGCTTTGGCATCATACATTTTAATAAAAATTTGCTCTACCTTTTCCTAGTCAAACTAGTTTTTGAAGCAAGGCTTTTTCATCTTTTTCACTTTTTAGAGATAGAAATTTGAAAAGCTCTTTTGAAAAAAAAATGTGAGGAGATATACAGGCACAAGTCTACGCATGTATCAAGATCAAGAAAGACCATTGACCAATCATTCATGATGAGCTTGAAGATCAATTTACAACAATCAAACGTAAATTTCTAGATATCACTTACACTTAAAAAATGTGCATACATAACAAGCTAAGCTCGTAAATACATTATGCCATTAGTAGGAAAGTACTAGGCCAAACTCATATGTGATATACACAACACAAGCAATCAAACTTTTTGAGATTTTTCAACACACAAAAACAAATCAAATAAAGTAAGATCAACAAAAACAAGGAAAACAAACAAAGACTTGTAAAAGAAAAATGATAACATGTGAGACCTTTTTAACATGAATGCATTAATAATCAAGTGTAGGTCACACAAGAGATATGAATTAAGGGATGATACCAACACCAATGGTCTTACGAAGAGATTCAAACTGTGGACCATCAAGTGGTTTAGTGAAAATATCAACCTTTTGATTATCAGTGTTGATAAACTCCAGCCATACATTTTTTTCCTCTACCAAGTCTCGAATGAAATGATATTGAATTTCAATATGTTTTGACTTTGAGTGTTGAATAGGGTTCTTGGATAGATTAATGGCACTAGTGTTGTCACAGAAGACGCACATGGTGTCTTGAGAGATCCCATAATCATGAAGAAGTTTTTCATCCATAAGAGTTGAGAACAACAACTGCCCGCTACAATGTACTCTGCTTCAGCAGTTGATAAAGACGCTGAATTTTGCTTCTTGCTCATCCATGATTCCAAATTGTTTCTAAGGTAGAAGCAACCTTCCAAGGTGCTTTTTCTAAGATCAACAAACCTGGTTCAATTAGCATCCAAGTATTTGGCTAGGCAGTCATTTGAGTCTCTTGAGTACCAAATCCCATAGTCGAATGTTCCATTGACATAGTGAATGGTTCTTTTGACCACTGTCATATGGGACTCTTTGGTGCTACTTGAAAACAAGCACATACCCCGACACTAAAGGCTATGTCTGCCCTACTTGCAGTGAGACATAGAAGACTGTCAATCATGCTCCTGTAAAGGGTTGGATATACTTCCACACTGGCTAGATTGAAGCTCAGTTTTACCAAGGAACTCATTGGAGTGGATGCATGTTTCTTGGAGTCTAAACTGAATCTCTTTATGAGAATTTTTGGCATACTTCTCTTGAGGTATGAATATCCCATCTTTTCGTTGTTTTACTTAAAGACCTAGGAAGTAGTTTAGCTCCCCCACCATGCTCATTTCGAATTCCTTCTTCATTTCTTCTAAAAATTCTTGAGCAAGGTCATCAATTGTTTAACCAAACACAATGTCATCCACATAAACTTAAGCTACAAGGAGAGATTTCTCATCTCGTTTGACAAAAAGTGTCCAATTAGCTTGACCTCTCTTAAAGCCACAATCTAAAAGGTATGATGTGAGACAATCATACCATGCTCTTGGTGCTTGCTTCAACCCATATAAAGCCTTCTTCAATCCTAGAACATGGTCTAGAAAATGTGGATCTTGGAACCCTTTTGGTTGCTTAACAAACACTTCTTCATGTAGAAGTCCATTAAAAAATGCACTCTTCACATCCATTTGATATAGCTTGAAATTCATAATACATGCTATGGAGTGAAGAATTCGGATTGACTCTAGACTTGCTACTAGAGCGAATGACTCATCAAAGTCTACACCTTCAACTTAAGTATATCCTTGAGCCACCAATCTAGATTTGTTTCGAACAACTTCACCATCCTCATCAGTTTTGTTCTTAAAGATCCACTTGTGCCAATCACGTGCATGTCTTTGGGCCTTGGAACCAACTCTCATACATCATTTCTAACAAATTGATGTAACTCTTGGTGCATGGATTCTATCCAATTTTCATCTTTCAAAGCTTCTTCCACTTTCTTTGGTTCAAATTGAGCAAGGTAGCAATGATACATCACATGATTCGCGGTCCTCTTCTCAAGCAAAGTCTTTCATCCAAATCAATGATTATGTTGCTTTTGGGATGATTGAGAATCATTCTTGACGAGGGTTTCTTGGAAGTGGAGGGTTCTTCATCACGGGAGATCGGAGGCTGAACTTCCGGAGAAGTGAGTGGACTTAATGACCCTTGAGTTGATCTAGTCTCCCTTCTTGATGCGGTAGGAGTAGTTTCCTTTTCTGGTGATTGTCTCCCTCCATCATCACTATGTGACATGTTACCATTCCCATCATTCTTCTTAAGGCTTGGAGCTTCTCCATCCTCACTAACACTCTTTTCCAGAATGGTGTCATTTATAACCACATTTATTGATTACATCACTATCTTTGTGCGCTTGTTGTACACTCTATAAGCCAGCTGTTTACGGAGTATCCTTGGAAAATCCCTTCATCGCTCTTGGCATCAAACTTCCTAAGATTTTCCCTATCATTGAGAATGAAGCATTTACTTCCAATATACTCGAAAGTATCTCACCTTAGGCTTCTTTTCCTTCCAAATCTCATATGATGTTTTCTTTGTTCCTGTTTAGAAGAAAATTCTATTCCCAATGTGGCATGACATGTTCATCACGTCAGCCCAAAATTTCTGTTGAATGTCTTTGTTGAGAAACATAACTCTCGCCATCTCTTAGATCACCCGATTCTTCCTTTCAACAACCCCATTTTGTTGTGGAGTCTTTGGGGCTGAGAATTCCTTCTTGATACCATGCTCATTGCAAAATGTTTCAAATTTAGAATCTCAAACTCCTTCCCATGGTCACTTCTGATTTTGACAATGGGAACTCTCTTTCGTTTTGAAGCTTCTTGCATAGTTTTTCTATCTTTTGGCATGCCTCTGACTTTTCTCTAAGGAATTCCACCAAGAGTACCTTTAGAAATCATCAACCACAACCATGATGTATCTTTTTCCACCCATGCTTTCTGTTCTCATTGGACCCATTAGATCAACATGAAGCAACACCAATGGACGAGATGTAGCAACAACATTTACTTTGGAATGGGTTGATTTAGTTTGTTTTCCCAATTGAGATGGGCCATAAACATTTTTCTCGATCTTTCCCAATTTCGGCAAATCAATCACTGCTTCAAGCTTTGAGCCAAAACATTGGTGCCATAACTCTAGCAGATTAACTCGGGCACTCCGACATGATACATTTTTCTTGGGAGCCACACCATAGCAATTATCGGTGGTCCTAAGTCCCTTCAAGACTGGTACACCTTATTCATTGAGAATTAGACACCCTTTCTTGGAAAATTGAACCAGAAAGTCTTCATCACATATATGGGTGATACTCATCAAGTTTGCTTTCAGCCCTTTGATGTAAAGAACATCAGTCAACAAAGGAAGTCTTAGAATATCAATAGTTCCCTTTCTAAGGACTTATGAGTGGCTGCCATCTCCAAACGACACATAACCATCCTCCTTCTCCTTAAGGCTTTTAAAGAGTGATTTGTCCCCGGTCATGTGCCTTGAGAACCCACTGTCAAGATACCACAAACATGAATTAAACACTTTCAAAGCGGTATGAACAAAGAGACAAGCATGAGATAAACATTCTTGATTTTCAAAGCACGACTCATCCCCCTTTACATTATTCATGAATGAGTGAAGCTTTCTTTTTAGACCATCAAGCTTATTACATAAATGTCTATTCCTTTTCTTATATTTAGAAATTAAGGAATTAGACTCACACAAGCTATTATGAAGCTCATGATTTCTATGCTCTAGACATTTCAACATGTGTATGAACATTCTAGCATGTTTCTTAGACTTGAATAACTGTAAGAGCTCATTGTTAGGACAATCTCCAAAGATGCTCATAGAGTCATTATCACAAACACATGAACCACAATTTATGTTGGCCTTTGCCACTGCCATATCCATAGCAAAACAAGGGGTCTAGGATCATACTAGGATAATGAAATCCGATAAGTTTACCCACTCTAATACCAATTTAAAGCTCGAATTTGTGCTAAAACACAAGAGTTTGTTCAAACCCCTAATTAAAAATTACGACTAGATAGCTTTTACCCTAACTTATACTTAGTACGGAACAAGAGTAAATAAGTGTAAAGAACCGTTAACATTACCCTAAGCCATATTCATCCATTATCAACAATAAAATGAAAGCTTAAAGAGTAGGGAAGAGAGATGCAAACACAAGATAACATCGAGACGTGTTATCGAAGAGGAAACCGAAGAACTCGGCAAAAAACCACTTCGTGATCCTCCAAGTCAAAATTGATCCACCAGAGAATAAGGTCAGAGTACATGAATAACAAAATACCCTCCAAGCCTAGTCTACCCCATGTACTTAGGCCCTCCATTGCTCTTAATTGCATTGCGTGTCCGAGTGATCATTTACTAGATAAATGTTCATTGTATTCATTCCTTAATGACTGTTCATGTTTGATCAAGTTATGCTTCATAGCTTATATCATGCTTAATCTCTTGATCACATTTTACTTGCTCCTATACGTACCTTGTGTTTAACTTGTCATGAGCTTAATGAAAGTTTTGTTTATTTGTGAGTGTTTTAGGATACAGGTGTATACAGTGCAAATGCTTCACAGCTTCTAGAATTAGATGTAAGTGAGTTTTGCCTATGTTCCCAAACTCACGTTTAAGTCTAGAGTCTATTTAGGGGTTTTGTCATGGAATAGCCAAAGGTGGAGATTGTAAAGTTTTGATTTACAAATATTTTGTGTTGGCTTTAATTCCGTGCCAAATTTGATTGTAATTTTATTCAATCATATTTCCTTGTATTTATGTGGGTTTTTAATTGTAAGGGATGAGTGTGAGAGAGTGTGAAGACTCAAGTTTAAATTAAAGAACAAGTGGATTTTGCAAGAAACTAACCCGTGAAGTAGCCATGCATAGAGCACATGACTGGAATGCGAAGAGTCATGACAGCCTGGAGTTTTTGCGAGTGTCTCGCGAGCAAGGCCTTCCCGCAAAATACTCGTGAAACAATTTATTTGGCTAATTTGTCATGTTTGTTTTACCAAGTCTTTACCCACACTATATATACCCTCATTACCCATATATTGTAAGGAGTGCTTTTCAGAGAGAAAACCCTAGAATACACACTTGAGAATTAGAGATTGTTATACCCACAATCATTTACACATTTCCTTGTGGTTTTCCTCTACTCCTACCTCTCCATCTCTAAATCCTTGAGAGGATGAAAACCCAAACACTTACCACACCCAATTTGAGTGTCAAGTGAGATTTTGGTGTTGCTGGGAAGCATTGGAAGGAGCCAATCATTGGCAAATGAAATTGGGCATATTGCGGGATCCGGGAAAGTTAGAAAAGACAAGGTTTCGAGAAACCAATTGGTAGCAGGAGCTTAGAGGGCTCACGTACATTCGGTAGACTAGGCTTGGAGGGTCTTTTGTTATTCGTGTACTCCAACTTTATTCTCTAGTGGATCAATTACTACTTGGAGGGTGACGGAGAGGTTTTTCACCGAGTTCTTCGGTTTCCTCTTTGATAATATGTTTCGGTGTTATCTTGTGTTTGTATCTCCTTTCCCTACTCTTAAGCTTTATTTAATATCGTTGATAATGGATGAATATGGCTTAGGGTATTGTTATCGATTGTTTGTGCTCATTTACTCTTATTTTGCACTTAGTCTAAGTTAGAGTAAAAGCAATCTAGCCGCAATTTTAATTTGGGGGTCTAAACAAGCTCTTGTGTTTACACACAAATTCGAGCTTTCAATGAGTTTTGGAGGGTGGGAGTCACAGAGTGCAAAAAGACAAGTATTTTGAAAACTAAATTTTCGAGCCTTTTAAAAGTTGTCTTTTTCTACATTTCGCGAGTCAGTGACTTGTAAACTAGTTGCAAACCTACTCAAGAAATGTTCAGATGCACTAGGTAGAATTTTGTGGGTCAAGTCTGAGTTGAGAACCACTCGCGAGGGAGTCGCGAAACTCTTTGCCTGAAATTTTTTAGAAATTGAAATTCCTTAAAAATCTTGTGACTTGGAACCACTCGCGAAAGCAGTCACAAAATGGCCAAACACAAAGTTTTTCAACACAAAAAATTTGACATTTTGAGAAAAACTTTCAAAAACAAAGTGACAAAAATCACTTCCAGAAACAAATAAAATACTCAAAAATCTTTTTGGGTTTGATCATCAAGTAATTGAGCACACACACATCACATTTAAACACATACAATCACACAAATGAAATAGATATTCATTGAATATTAAACTTGTGTGTTGTGTGTGGGTATCAAGTATGAATTAGAACGTAGTCTAATATGAAACTTCAATGATCAATTCAATCAATTCATATACAAATAGCACGAAGTCAAGTGACCTATCTCACTAGTATAATAAACATATATGACTCCTCACCAAAGTGTTTACAATGATTGAAAACTTTTCATTTGGCTTCCATTTTTCATACTTTTTGATCAATACAACTCAATTTTTGAGCAACGATGCTATGAAATTTTTTATATTTCTTTGAAGAATAAGCCTTTAGCTTTGGCATCATACATTTTGAATACATTTTTGCTCCACCTTTTCCTAGTATAACTAGTTTTCGAAGCAAGGCTTTTTCAGCTCTTTCTCCTTTTAGAGATTGATGTTTAAAGGGATTTTTGTCATAAAATAAATAAATAAATAAATGTGAGGAGATATATAGGATCAAGTCTACAAATGTATCAAGATCAATAAAGTCTATCAAGGACTAAAAGAGTATAAGCTCAACCATAGGAACCCTTCCTCACCCAAACATAGCGATTGTTTGGAATGAGTGTCTCATAAAAAGTGAGACAGGGGTTAGAAGATTGAGAATCAGAGATGCACATAGGCAAGAAGGTAAGAGCATTAACCACACGCTTTAACAACTTACCACTTTCAATCAAATCCGGTTTAGCTTGTAAAGAACAACTTCCAAGAAGCTTAAGTTTCCCTCCTTCTTCTTCTTCTTCTTCTTCTCTTTTTTTTTTTTTTTTTTTAAGAGCATGAAACTTACAGCAATGAGGTCTTAGATGACCAAAGGCACCACAATGGTGACAAACAATGTGTTTAGGTCCACAAGGCTTTTTAGGGAGGGATCTAGCAACATGATTTTGTTCTCTTCTCAACATGGAACATTGAGGTCTTATGTGACTGATCACACCACAATGGTAGCAACTACGAACAAACTTAGATCCATTCAAATCCCTAGGATAAGACCTAAACAAAGGCTTTGGCTTAAGAGTCTTTCTATCCACTTTTTGATTTCTTTTGTGTGGAGGAATGTACATTGAGTTTTCTATAGAGGTAGAACTCATAAAAAGCACAAAATCAGGCAACACAACATGATTGCAACAAAGATTTTCTTCCTTTTTAGCAATAGATTAAAAAATCAAACACTTGGCATGCATCTTAAAAGATTCATTTTCACATTTAAGATCATCAACAAATTTGTTAGACAAAACAAGATTAGCATCCAAGTCCACATTTAAACATTCAAACTCTTTCATCTTTTCAAAAGAATTTTCAACAAGTTTCTTATATTTCTCAACCAATTTATTGGATTCATCAAGTTTAGCAATCAAATCATCTTTTCACCAATGAACTTGATCAAAACCTCATGAAATTTCTTTTACTTTTTATTCAAAAGTTTGACATTTGGAATTTTAACAGCACCCAAAGAGTCATGTAACATGTCATCACAAGCAAGTGGATAGACACTCATCAAGGCATTTTTACAAATATGTGGCATGTTACAATCAACATCATACAAAACATGCAAAGAAGCACACAAAGCACTATCCATGGCCATAAACACAAAGGGTTAAGGATCACACTTAGGTATTTAAACCAAAACAAGTGTACCCGCTCTGATACCAATTGAAAGCTCAAATAGTGTAAAACACTATAGCTTGGTTAGACCCCCAATTTAAAAAACACAGCTTGATTGCTTTTACTCTAACTTATCTAAGTGCGGAACAAGAGTAAATTATACGCAATAACCGAAACTACTCTCTAAGACATAACCACAAACAAGCAACAATAAATATAAAGCTTAAAGAGTAAGGGAAGAGAGATGCAAGCACAAGATAACACCAAGATGTGTTATCGAAGAGGAAACCAAGGAACTCAGTAAAAAACCTCTTTGCAACCCTCTAAGTCAAAGTCAATCCACTAGTGAATAAGTTGGAGTACAAGAATATCAAAAAGACCCTCCAAGCCTAATCTACCCAATGTACTTGAGCCCTCAAAGCTCCAGCTACCAACAGATTTCTCAGAGTCTTGTCTTCACTAGTTATCTGGATCCTGCAATACCACCCGATTGCATCCACCAAGCCTCACCGGCTCTTTTTGGAAAATCACAAATGCTTCCCAAGCTCCAAAACACTCTCTACACTCTAAATCGGTGTGGGTTGTGTTTGGGTACAAATCTCCTCTTAAGGTATAACAATGGGAGAAGGGAAGGAGAAGAGACTACAAGAATTTCTCTATTAAGTTTATGGTATGATCGAATAATCATACCCAGTACGTTGCTACACAATTATGGTTATTGTTCAAAGCTACTCTTATTGCTCAAAGCTACTCCTATTGACACATCCTTGACAGATTCTTAATACATTGAGGTTGGCTTCTTCTCGATAGATTCTCGACACCTCCTCGATCAATTGAGATACCCTTGCATGCATTTCATTTTTCTTTGTTTTTCACATGTTTTGCATCTTTCTATTATCTTGTTATCCATAGCATCTTGTTTCATTACGTTCTTACATTTATATGGATTCCTTGTGCCCCCTTGATCATCTTTATGTTTCTTGGGTGAAGTTTTATAACTTCTTGTACCCTTTGTCAATTATGACAAAAAGGGGGAAAATGTGGTTTCTTTTTTAGATTCTACATGTTAAGGGGATAAATACATGCCTTTGTAAGGGGGAGTTATGTTTCATCTTGTTAGGGGGAGTGTTTACCTCATTTGTTGTTATAGGAGCTTCTTTTAGCTTCTTGTACACCGGTATTGTGACCATCTTATTACATACATTGTACTTTATTTTTATATATATGATGATGATGTATGTTTTCTTCACCTATCTTTACATGTGTTGTTTCTTCTCTATCTTTATACACATGTTTCCTTATGTGCGCAATCTTTATTTCTGTTTCACACATGATGCCTTGATGAGTTTTTGTATAAGTGTTTTAGAAAGATAGGTTGTGAAAGTCTATCTTGCCATGAACTCTCTTCTTGCAAAGTTTTCAAGATTTTGTAGTAGGGATAGATTTATTTTGTAATACAACAAGTGGTTATGACTGAGTTGAGTGATTTAAGACTTTTCTCATGATTATTTATTTCGTTGTGGTTTTGTCAAGGATTGCCAAATGGGGAGATTGTTAGGGACATATTTTATGTAATTGGCTAATTTTTTGACAAAATGCACTTTAATTGTAATTGGGTAGATCTAGGATGGGTTTAGTACTTCAAGAAACATGTTTTTCAAACCAAGTATTAAAGCCATGAAGATTGGACCAAGAAACAAGTGAAGAAAAGTTGTTCATTAAAGCTCGACAGATTCCTCGACAGAAAGAACTTCTTGATCTTGTAACCAAGTGCTTCTTGATCTTCATTGTTGATGAAGTGAAGAACTTTGCAACCAACATCTTCTTCAAGTTGCTAGGAGTTAGTCATGTATTGGGATCCGTGCATCATTGGTTAGTCACGTACTGGGATTCGTGCAAAAGGGTGGCATTCATATATTGAAGAGTTTAGAGGTTTTGAAGAGGTAGAAGGTTTCTATTGTAAGTTTATCTATGGCGATTGTAAAGTCTAGGGACAAATTTTTTGTACTAGATCTAAAACTTCTCTTTACTATAATGAATTGCTTTTTAGGAAAGTTTCCCCCCAGTTTTTTTTACAGTGAAACTAGTTTGTTTCATTGGTTTTCTTGGGTCATCATATCTTATCTTATTTACTATTCTGATGTGCATGATATTGACATGACATTGATGTTTGTTTGTTTTAACAAGGTTTATTCATAATAAATATAATTAACAACTTGGGTTTAAAACTTATTAATTCTATTGATAGGTCAAGAATGTATTGAACCCTTACGATGAATTAACCAATTTATTAGCCAAGTTAATTAATTAATTCAATTAGCTTGCAATAAGCATGGTAGCACAAACAAATCACCAATTATGTTAAAATGAAGCAGAAAATAAATTGACACAGTGATTTGTTTACTAATGGGAAAAACCTACACGGCAAAAACCCCACCGGGTGATTTTAAGGTCACCACTCTTGAGAATTCACTATTATCACAACAAGCTGTTACAAGTAAAGGAATCCCAATACCTTATACCAACCTACAGTTGAACATTTACCCCAATACTCAATTGGACTTGCTTTGTAGTGGCAAACTCTTCTTTCAATACACAGCTCCCAGTACAGGACTAACCAATTCGATGTGCGGATCCCAGTACGCGGCTTACTCACCAACTTGAGAAAGATTTTAGCTACAAAGTTCTTCAATTCATTAACACGATGAAGATCACGAAGTTCCTTGGTTACAAAACCCTACAGTGCACAAACATAGCAGCTTCTTGAATAGAAAGATGAACTAGGGCATATGTCTCTAGTTCACAATATGCTTGTGAAAAACTTTTGCAGTGAGTTGCATCAAGTTGCATCAATTGTGACGGCCTTTAAAAAAATCCTCATATATTTTAGAGTTGTGAGAAAAAAAAGCCCAAACATCTATTCATGGATTGGAGTGAAATCAGATCTAGAAAACTGATTTTCATAAACCTCAATAAATACCCTATTTGTTGAGAAGTTGTCGAGCATCTGGCAAAACAACCTTTTAAACCTTGATAGATACTAGCTATCGAGCTTTAAAATCCAACACTTCTTCACTTGATTTTTGGACAGACTTGCAAGGCTTTAACACTTGAACTTGAAACCTTGTAAGTATTACACACATTCCAGATCTACCCAATTACAAGTGAAGTGCGTTTTGTCAAAAGATTAGTCAATTCTATATTGACATATGTTCCTAACATGATTTACATATGTCCTAACATCTATCAACCAGGGTCTAAATTTCCCAACATAAGTGAGTTATGGAACTCTAACTAAGCTAACCTCAAGTGGGTAAAGTATCAAATTTCAAACTACAGGTAGGTCACTTAAATTTCGTTCAAACCATAGGTGAGTAAGTTGTAATTTGCCCTAGTTTTTATTAAGTTCGCCCCTACAAGAAATATTGTGTCATGTCCTCTATTCTTGGTTTAGAATTGAAGCCCTCCATTAATCTCTATATCTCTTCGCTTTCTACCCATTTCCAAACCTAGAAAGCATTTTTAACCTCTTTCTGTTTTTTTTGCCCATCTAACCAATCTTTTACGTTCCCATATTTGGTCTTAAGCTTCTCTTGGTTGGAGGCACCATAAAAGCATTGTTAATAGCCTAAATTTAATTTCCTAAACCCTAGCCCCCTCAAGTTTTTTATGAAAAAAATATATTATTTCCACTTGTTTACATCCTTTATTTTACATACATATTCATAATTGGCATGGTATCAATCACATTTTAATACATAAAGATAGATGCAAAAAAAGATATGTATACAAGTGGAAGTAAGAAAATAAAAACCTTGTTTTTATATATTCTCACCTTTCGTATGACAGTCTCCTTAAAATTGCAACTAATTTCTAAGGATTGTATTGGCAGCTTAAAGGTGGACATACAAGCATATAGTTCTTGAGCTACTAATTTAACTAAAGTTGCCATACTAGTCCAAGATAGACATTTGTTCCTCTACCCATTTAATGTAGATTATATCTTCTTATTTAAAATGCTTACGTCTTTTGTTTTCTTGACTTTCACGTTTTTAAAGAAATAATTTAGTATTTTAAGAATATTTGGATTCTTCTTTCGTTTGATAGTGTTCTTCAATAATTCAAAATCCAACCAATTAATTAAAACTAGTCTCGTACAATATACTGGATAGTTAGTAAATGTTAAATATCTTCACTTTGTTCAACGTTACCATGACTTAAAAAATAAATGAAAATCAATAATTTTAGTTTCAAAGGACCGAATGGACCGAATAGGATCAAAGTGGACCAAATAAGCCCAAATAGGACCAAAGTGAGCAGAATAGACCGAATAAGACCAAATAGACTGAAGTTGACAGAATGGACCGAATTAGACCATATAAGACTAAAGTGGACTGAATAAGATCAATGTGGACCGAAAAGGACCAAATTCGACCGACTAGAACAAAATTGGACGGAATGGACTGAATAGAACCAAAGTAGACTGAATAGGGCCAAAATGAATAGAATGGACTGAATAGGACTGAAGTGGACAGAATGGACCGAATAGGACCAAAGTAGACCGAATAGGACCAATGTGGACCAAATATGACCAAAGTGGACTGAATAAGACCAAATGGACCGAATAAAACCAAAGTGGACCGGAAAAGCTGAATGGACCAAACAAGACTCAAGTGGACAGAATGAACTAAAAAGGACCAAAGTTGATAGAATGGACTGAATAGCTAGGACTGAAGAGGATCGAGGTACACGAGAAATATAAGAGAAACTCATTTGTAGTGGTAAAATTTAGTTTAAAGATCAAATAAATAAAATAATGATGTTGTGAAGTTTTCAAAGTGTGGTAGCAAATATAGATATAGAATATATATGATATTAATTAATTCTTATTTAAACATGCAATTAATGCAATTCAAAGTCACAAACGTGGGTATTTGTGTTTTGCAAAGGCCAAAGAAAGAAGGAGTCTGTGGTCTCGGAGCTTGCACGTGGTCATGTCAGTAAGTTTCTACTGGTGGGTAGCAATAGGATGTTAGTGGTCTAAGTCCTATAGTAAAACTTCAATTATTTCATAGTGGATTTGCTTTTTACCTTGAGGATAGCTAGGTTAAATCCTCCCCAGGTTTTTTTACTGGTTTGGTTTTCCTGCGTTATCATATCGTTGTGTTTTTTATTTTCCACTGCTATACATTGATATGATATATTTGTGTTAACCTAGTTTTGTTAATTTGACTAAGTAATCACTTGGCTAATTACCTAGGCTAATCTGATTGTGGTTTTAAGGGGTCTAAAAACGTTCAAGTGGTATCAGAGCGGGTAGCTCTTTTGTTTTAGATATTTTGATCTAAGAGCTAATCCTTGACCCCTATTGTCATGGATAATTTGAAGTGTCTTTCTGATCATGTTTCTGCTCATGCTTCTGTTGATTTTATTGATGCCTGTGAAACTCTTCGTAAGGAATTATTGAAATCTATGAAAATTGCTAAGAGATTCAAGGAAGAGTTAAAATTGGCTAATCTTGAAAAAGAGGAATTGGTTGTTAGATTAGATGAATCTAATAAAAAGAATGAATTTTTGAGAAATCAAATTTCCTCTCAAGATGAGAAGATGAAAAGTTTGGAACAAGAGTCAGTTGAATCTAAAGTTAAAATTGAAAATTTGACTAGTACCAAGCCTGCTGTTGATAACAGAAGTGTTTCTGTTTCTCTTAAGCCTAAAACTGAGAAAGTGTATATCCCTCATTTCAAGAGGAATAATAAAGAAAAGACTTATTTTGCTAGGTTAGACAAAGGTAAAAGTTCTAATGTAGACGTTGAAGTTTCTAAACCTAAGTCTAAACCTACTGTTAGAGAGCATAATAAATCTGTTTTTGTGCCTACCTATCACCTTTGTGGTGTTGTTGGTCATATTAGACCAAATTGTTCTTTGTTGAAGCAAAAACCAAAATCTGAGACTAGATTTGTTGTTAGGAATACTGATGTTCCTAAATTTGTTCCTATTTGTCACTTTTGTGGTTTCTCCGGTCACATTCGTTCTAATTGTCATAAACTGAAATTTAAGTATTCTGTGTTTCAGTTTAGGATTTGTGATGATATTTCTCCTGCCATAAGTCCATATAAATTGTTTCATACTCTTTTGAAAAATTTAAGCTTGTTGGCTTGTGAAAGGAATTTGCAGGATTTCAGTCTTTCTCAGAAGATTGGTGTAATCCCTCAAATACACTCTGCTTCACATGGATTTTCACCTACAAAGCCGAAGACTCGTGCTATATGGGTGAGAAAAGATTCTCCAAGGTGAGTGTTGTTGACTTGTCCCTGATTTAATTCTTTCAATTGTTTGTGGACTTGTTTTGTTTTTTGTTTTTGGTTGTTTTGTTTTTTTTTTTTTTTTTTTTTTTTTAAATCCAAAAACATTGAAAATTTCAAAAAGACAAAAATATTTTATTTTGTGTCTAGTTTTTTTTTTTCTTGAGGATTACACGAATTATGATATCTCTCTCTTGATTTAGAACATGCTTGACATTGTGGAGAAACTTAAATAGTATGTGTTATATAAGTGCTAAGCTATTTTTGATTTTATGTGAGTATGTACTAATTTGTACATGTACTCAAGGGTTAATTAAGAAATTGATATTTCTTGTTTGTGTACCCTCTATAGCTTAGTTAAGCACTGTCATGCATTGCATTTGCATTGTTCATTTAGCATAATGTGTGCTTTTTATTTTTGGTCATAAATTTTTTAAAACCAAAATGATTTTTGTGTTTTGTATTTCACATCTTGGATGTATAATCAAGGATTGACCATATTATCTTTACATTACATGTTTATGTACCTTGTTTAGCTTGGATGAACTTCTTTTATTGCACTTTACTAGTTTGAGCTTTGTAGTGCATGTTGTGTAGGAGATGTTTATAGTTTTTGATCACTTTGTCTTGGTCTTGAAGTCACATGTCTTTGACTGTCGGACTTGAACCTTTTGAGAAAGGCATAAATAACCATCTTACCACTGTTTTCTAGCCAATCATGAACACCTTAGTGCATATCGTAAAATTTTGTGCTCGAGAAAGTGTAGCACATCCACAAAAAGAATATAAGGTGTAGCCTCGGTTTAAATGTTAAAATTGGTGTGTACATTATTGGACTTAATGTTAAATCAATCAAATAAAATTGGTGTGTACATTATTTTGGCTATTTTAATAAGTTTCTAATCAAATAAAATTGGTGTGTACATTATGAGGCAAATCAAGAAACTTACATGATTGCAAGCTTGTTTTCTAGGAGATGTGAGAGTTATATGATGTAACTCTTTAGGTGATAGTCTTTTTCAAATTTATGTGATGAATTTTGTAGAAATTGTGCTTGATTTCTATTTACATATCACCTCACATGTATCTCAAGCTTTTGCTAGTTGCACACACTACACAGGTTACTCTTTGTTAAACTTGATACATTATATTGTGTGTGATCTTGTTGTGGCCATCCAAGATTAAAAGTTTTTTGATTTTAATGCAAAATGTGTTTAATGTTTGAGCTTTGAGAACAAATTGATTGAAAATCTTGTTTTTGGAAGATCTGGGTTAAATTCAAGTGTTTTTGAAAAACTTTTCATCTCATACTTATGCATTTTATTCATAATACAATGTGCTTTGAGGAGTTTCTGCATTAAAATGTTCTGTTTTTCAAAAAACTGATTTTTCTAGATTTTCGATTGATCGAACTTGTTGCTCGACCGATCGAAATTGCGATTAAAAATTTTGGATTGAATCTGCCTGACTCGATTGGCATTCGATCGATGCTTGATCGATCGAAACTGAAAAATTTTCAGTTTTTAAGTGTTTGACCAAATTTTTTTTCATGCATCATTTATGTTTAGGATTCACATGCATTGTATTGTTTTCTATATCCACCTTGCAATTTTGCAGTCATATCTCTCATTGTTTTCACACATAACATGCATACACTTTGCTAAATTGGATACTCAACTTGATTTAAAAATTAATTGATTAATTTTTGAATCCTTTGTACATTTTAGTATATGCTATTTTTTATGTGTGAACTACAGGAAATTTTTTTCTTAAGAGATATGATGGATAATCAATGTGCAAATATTTTCTCTACTCATGCAACTATTTATGGGTCACATAGTGTCAAGTTTGCATTTATTGAAAGAGAGAATATTTTTCTTCATGTGTATCCTCGACTTAGTTTTTAAGTTTGGTTTGTGTGTCTTTATTTTCCCTACCTTCTAAATTTTCTCCAAGACTGTTTTTCCCAAAACATGTTTTGTTTTTCCTATTTTTATAGGTGGAGAAAAGTTTTTTTTAACCTTTGTTGTTCTTAGGGGGAGTTGTTGCTCTTCATAGGGGTAGTTGCCTCTATATTTTATAGAGCTAAACTGTTTTTTGTTCCCTTGGTTCTCTTTTTTCTCTCATGTTTCCTGTCACTCTACTCTTTGTTTGAGCTGTCTTTGTTAATACGTGACAAAAAGGGGGAGAAATAAATGAAATGTGGGAATCCTATTTGTTTTGTTTAGGGGGAGTTGAAATTGTTTTTGAAAGGGGGAGAATATAAAAACTTTTTGATGTATCTAACTTAGGGGGAGAGTTAGTTTACTTTTGTTTTTATTTTGTGTTTCATATTATTGTTTATATGTCTTTCTTTCCACACATGCAGTGATGTGTTTGTTGAGTGTTTCAGGAAAGACAGGTACATTCTGATCAAGACCTTCTACCTCTTATTGGCAACTTCTTGGTTATGAAGTCTTAGATTGGAATTTGTGATGTAATTGGGCATTTTATTGTATTGGGTTGTTCTTGTATTTGAGTATTTCATTTTGTATGAAAGTTTTCTCACTAATTGCCAAAGGGGGAGATTGTTAGGTTCTAAAAGTTTAGAATAATTGGCAAATCATGAACACAAACTTGTCTAGATATAGATCTTAGAGTCTATAGGTATTATTAGACAATGCTCAAGGTGATTCAAGTTAAGATTCAAGAACATACAAGCTGCAGGAAGAAGATTTCATAATCTGTCTGGTTCGATCAATCGAAAGACAGGCTTGATCGATCGAAAGTCATATCTGCAAAATTTTAATTAAACCCAAATAGCAGCTCAAGCCCATTAAGGATTAGGGTTTCTAATCTACTTCTCCCAGTATATAAAGGAAACCCTAAGCACGTTTTTATGAGGCTTTTGAGAGAGAGAGAAGAGTGCTCCTCTTTTGTATTTTAGGGTTTTGTTCCTAAAAAGCTCTCTCATATCTTCTACTGGTGTTATTCTTTGAAGAATCTCAAGATCCAGTGTTGTAGAAGTTGCTACCTTCTCTAGTCATCAAAGGTGCTGATGATCTAAACCTTCAAGGGTGGTCTTGGAGTCACAAACAAGAGAGTTTGTGTTGCTAAACCTTTGAGTGGGATCTCAAAGTCACAAATGTGGGTGTTTGTATTTTGCAAAGGCCAAAGAAAGAAGAAGTCCGTGGTCTCGGAGCTTGCACTTGGTCGTGTCAGTAAGTTTCTACTGGTGGGTAGCAATAAGATGTTAGTGGTCTAAATCTTATTGTAAAACTTCAATTCTTTCATAGTGGATTTGTTTTTTACCTTGAGGATAGCTAGGTTAAATCCTCGCCAGGTTTTTTTACCGGTTTAGTTTTCCTGGGTTACCATATTGTTGTGTTTTTTATTTTCCGCTGCTATACATTGATATGATATATTTGTATTAACCTAGTTTTGTTAATTTGACTAGGTAATCACTTGGCTAATTACCTAGATTAATCTAATTGTGGTTTTAAGGGGTCTAAAAATGTTCATAGATAAATGCATTATACAACTAGATAAATTATAGTATTTAAATTAAATTAAAAAAGACAACATTATCTGCGTAGAATTATTATGTGTCTGCATGTCTCCCATAATTTGAATTAAAAAACCAGTCGGATTTAATCTTTCAATAAAATTTTACTTAATCATTTATGGGACCAACTAAATTTGATTTAAGATATTCTTATGCGTGCATACCTATGATAGTTAGTCTATGATTTTTGATGTATTCAACCTCTGAAAATTCTCAAACAAAATTTTGAAAAATCACCACCGATAAAATTTGTATTAGTTCATTGCAATGTGATCCCAAACTGCATTAGCAAATGTGGGACTATGATGTTAATGAACATAAACTTACATTAAGCATGCGCGCCGCGGTCGTGCAATGTGTTTTCACTCGAGTTGGTATCTAACAATGGTCGTGCAAACTAACGATGATAGTACAATTATGCCAATTTCAAATAGTCATGTCGCATTGACCCCCACCCTCAGTAGAAAGTTTAAGAAATAGAACTCAAACCTAAAAAAGAAACCTAAGACGAGGAAACATAACTTTAGGTTCTGAGCCAAACAAACGATAAATATGTACGGTTATTAAGAGAACTTTACTTTACAGTAGACAACCATAATCTTTGTCCCGAGCCAAACAAACTATAAATATGTAGAACTTTTCATCAAAATATAAATAAATATGTAGAACTACTTTATAGTAGACATAACCATAATTTCTGCTTCTACAATCAAGGTATCTTCAACAAGAAACCCCTTGGATGCATCCTCAAGATCCTTTCGTGACAAAAGTTGCGAAAAACCCCAGTCGTTACATGAGGCAGAGAACCAGTGTTTAGCTGTGAGGGGGAATAAAAAAAAGAAAGCTTATAATTGAGGAAAGTAAATAAAAGAGAACAAAAAGCGCATACTTCTCGCAAGAAAAAAAAGAAGAAAATGACAAATATAATTCATTAACCTCTTTCTTCTGCATGTTCATTGTTAATTTGGTCCCTTATCCGCAGCTTAAAATCCACAAAAATTTTGTAATCAGGTGCAACACAATCTACTGAGTCGAGGAAGACGGAAATTGCTTTGGGTGCTTCATTATAAAATCCATTGGGATAAATCAGTATTTTCCTGGATTCAATAAAAAGAGTTAAAAAAATAATAGTTAATAAGTTTTGCATTTGGCAGTGGTAGCTTTCCCTTTTATAACAATAAAAGTTTTAACTTCTAATAATAAAAATACCATTTTAATTCTCCAACAACATATACTTGAGAAGCATATAATACTCTATCCTTTTGCGAAAAGTTTTCAATCTTCCAAGTCATAATTCGATTGGGAGGTTCTTTTATCATGGTAAGACACTCTCGTTTTGCACTACGTTCATGAACAAAAATCTCCACACCAAATACACAACAATCATTGACAAGGTATCCATTTGAAATAACATTGAAAGAATCAAGAGGGAGAAATTTGTTGAAACCCCATTCAGTCTTTATGTCATGAAATCTTCTAATTGCCCCTTCAACATCTACAAATTAAATATATGGCAAACAATTAGTCTAGTACCGAAACACATTTCTTAATATTATTTTACAACCGTGGTAGTTCATGTGAAAGTGATATTATACTAAACTAATCTATCACCCTCAATGAGTTATGAAAAAATTTACGAAAATTGTTGATTTGGTAGAATTTTTTGCATAGCAAATACACATGCATGTTTATGCATATGTATAAATTATTAGAGAGCAAACCTTGAATGGTCAAGAACTTGTCCCGTATCTGATCATACACAAACAATTTGAAGCTGGCATTAACCTCCCATCCCAGAGGAGATTTTTCTGTATCAACAATTGACAAATAAATGGAGATGTGACCAGCCCCATTCATTTTCTCATTTCCTTTTGGATAGAGAGACAACCTCCTACAAAAGAAGACATGGTAGATAATAAGGCTCAAATTCATATTTTAAGGAACAAAGAATATTGAGGCATTAGAATCCACCATTTGTGGCCGCCAACTTCAAATACACCAGAGTCATACTTTTCAACCCCAGTCTCACACAGTAAAGAGTATGACTGTATTCTTAGTAAGTAATGAGCTGGCCGAAAATGTCTTGCCATTCTTGTGATTGCTGCAATACATTAGGAATATTTAGACACAATTCTAGTAAATATTGGGCAGCCAAAGTATGATTTTTTTCTAATAATTTAAGAATGAGACTTATACAAAAATTCAAAAATAAATTAATTAATACATGAAAAATAAAATTGGTGGTTTATTCAGTGTTAACAATAAATTATAATAAAATAATTGATACATTTTTTGTTTCTTAACACATTTCAACTCAATCATCAATAAAACCATAACTTGATATTCCATTAGGTCCTAACATTCATTTATGATTGAATCTGTATTAAATTTTGCAGCAATGTCTCTCAACTCTAAATTCAATTACTACCCTAAATTATCCAATTTGAATAAAATTATGATGTTATATCCTATTTAACACCTAATTCCAAACCCCCAAAATCAAAGAGAGAGAATACCTTAAGAAAAAAAAAAAAGAATTGTTAGATGACATTGAGAGAAAGATATAATTTTAAGAAAATACAAAACCAAACAATTTGACACGAAAATTGCTCTTTTAATTCAAATTTACCGAAACTTTTTAAGATTTTGTTTTACTCACCATATTTACAGAATTAAAAAAAAAAAAAAATGGAAGAGGAAGAAGAAGAAGATTTTAAGAGAATGTTTTGTTTCTCATTTTTCTAAGCCATATTAGCACCCAAACATACAGACATCTTATAAGTGAAATTAGTAAAATAACTAGTAAAATCAGGAAAATAAAAATAAAATTAACTCTTCTGAAAGTTTAAGTATCTTTCTAATCAAGAAAATAAAATTATTAAAAAGATTGTTCAAAAAATTTTATTTTTTCCGAAATGAATTCAAAAGAGAGAACGTGTTTGGATGGGAGCGAGCATTTCAAGGGTACTGGTGGTTCGTGGATGAGTTGACAACTCTTCTTAAGGTGGTTAACATTTTTGTTATAATAGCAAGACTTGATTTTACGTAATTATTAATTAAATTTTTTTTTTTTTTTTTTTTTTTTGGAGGGGAGCCAATGTTGTGGGTTAGTTATTTATTTCCATTTTTTTATATCTTCGAATTAATCTTAATTCTTGAGAGGGACTTAGGAGTAACTTTTGGAAACTAAACTTTAATTTTAATTACCTATACTATTGAAAAAACTATGCATACAATATGAAAATAAAAAATAAAAAAATTAGAGGTTCGGTGCCATGCCCCTTCTAGGTCTAACTGGGGTTCTATCCATGATTTTGGATCTCTTTCTTTAATCTTCCAACTTGAAATCACAATGAATCCATCCAATACTGTGATAAAACAAAAAATTTCAAAGTACCATATTTGTGAGCTACAAAATTCTAAAATCATTTATTAAATCCAAAGTTGAACCATTTTCCATTAATAAACGGATCTTAACTTTACTCTTAGGATTCTCCCAAAAAAAAAAAAAAAAAAAAAAAAATTTACTCTTAGATCTACTTAAAAAAAAAAAAATTATACTTTTAGAGATGATGATGATGATGATGATGATGATGATAATAATAAAATAGTAGTAGTAGTAGCAGCAGCAATAATGATAACAGAAGAGTAATAATAAAAATAACTTATAGGATTTAAGATTGTTGCAAATGAAATCTTATAGTTTCTCTGGTTTCAATTATTTTTTGATGGACTGTAGTCTCAAATTAAATATCGAACTTTAAAATTATATCAATTCAAAATCTAAACTCTTTAGGTTTGATCATACGATTTGATCAAGGGTATAAATTCATTCAATTTTAAAAGTATATAACTCACTTTGAAATTAATTAAACTTAGGGTTTAATATTTCTATCTATCTATCTATCTATCTATCTATCTATATATATATATATATATATATATATATATATATATAAAATTTAAATCCTTGATTGGAATTTTGGCACGTCATACTTTCTTTAAATTGTAGATTATATAGTTTCATATTCAAACTAGATCATAATAAATGGTTACAAATATTTACCATAATTATCTAAATTTCATATCTAGGCAAAATAAATAAAAAAGAGAAAAAAAATTATATTAAGTTAAACTCTTCCATGTATTGCATGGCTGGTTACCGACTACTGTTAGTGTATAACTGCGCTATGATACTGGACAAAATGGGCTTCTTCCCTTTTCGGGAAAATTAATTAGTCTTTTGCCCTTCTTCCCAAACTAAATAGGAAAATGTCCCTCTTTTGAAACTCGACTTTTTGAAAATCGAGTTAATCCCTATAGTGACGTTTTCAAGGACCTATAGTGACGTTTTTAAGGACCTATAGTGGCGTAAAAATTGCCTATAACTCGATTTCATGGATATCAAGTTATAAAACGTCACTATAGACTCTAAAAACGTCACTATAGGTCCTTAAAAACATCACTATAGGACTCTAGAATTTTTTTTTTTTTTTTAACTCGATTTTGAGAAAGTCGAGTTTCAAAAGAGGAGCATTTCCCTAATTAGTTTGGGAAGAAGGACAAAAAGCTAATTAATTTTCCCGAAAAGGGCAGAAGCCCATTTTGTCCCTATGATACTATATGATTATATCCTTTCATTAGTGATGCCCCCGCGCAGGAAAAGATTGAAGAAAAATTTATAGTTCTTCCAATTGCTTATTCTTTAAGAGGAGAAATTAGGATTTAAAAATAATAATAAATAAATAAATAAAAAGATCATGAACTATACAATCGTTTCATGGATTTGGGGTGGGGTTTTGGAAGGGTTCTTCCATTAAGACCCTATGCCATCAAAGAGTTCCAAGGTAAAGTAGGCAAGAAAATATGAACCTTTATATTGAAATAAAATACAAAAAATAATTGTGTCAAATAAACATTCAAGAACGAAAAAGAACATACCGAATTCGCCGGACTTGTTTTCCATGTATTTGGGTTTTGGTTTGTCAAAATCCTCTTTATTTAAAGCTATTGATAATATGCACTATTTATAGAGGGATGTCAATAGGATTGTGTGCTCCACAACAATACCATACCACTTTACACACGGAACAGTACGTGTGATCGGTTGGAAGGAAAGAATAGAGAAGGGTCGAGATGCAAGAAAAAAGAAGGATCTATGCTTAATTTGATTGGAGAGAGGAGAAGAATTGGAGGATTGGGTTTTCTTTTAGGATGCATAAAGAAACTATTGTTTTTGAACAACGATGCATAAAGAAACTATGATAGTACGATGTTTGATCAAAGTTGATTCTAGTTGGTTTCGCAACCTCTTTTTTTGGCCAAGATACCTTTTTTTTTAGTCAAGTTACTTGTTTAAATCCACTTTGAATGCTCGGATTGGTGCTAAAACACAAGAGGTTGTTCAGACCCCCAATTAAAAATTACAGCTAGATAGATTTTACCCTAACTTATACCAAGTGCAGAACAAGAGTAAATAAGTGCAAAGAACCATTAACCCTACCCTAAGCCATATTCATCCATTATCAACAATAAAATGAAAGCTTAAAGTGTAGGGAAGAGAGATGCAAATACAAGATAAGACTGATACGTATTATCGAAGAAAAAACCGAAGAACTTGGTGAAAAACCTCTCTGCGACCCTTCAAATCGAAATTGATCCACTAGAGAATAAAGTTGGGGTATATGAATAGCAAAAGACCCTCCAAGCCTAGTCTACCTCATGTACCTGAGCCATCCAAGCTCCTGCTACCAACTGACTTCTCAGAGTCTTGTCTTCTCTAGCTTTCAGGATCCCGCAATTCAACCCGATTGCATCCGCCAATGAATGGCTCATTCCGATGCTTCCCAGTAGCACCAAAATCTCATTTTACACTCAGAATGGATGTGGTAAGTGTTTGAGCTACCAACCTTTCGATGATGTAGAGATGGAGAGGTAGGAGTTGAGGAAAATCACAAGGAAATGTGTAGATAATTGTGGTGTTGGAAAAACACAGTTTGTATTGCGTACAAAACATATGCAGCGGAAAATTAACTGATCTACTTCATTCAAAATTGATAACATGTATTATGCAAATTTCAGAATTTAAGAACAAGAAAGCATACCTTGGAGTGGTGAAATTCAAAACCAAAGATTAGAAGTATTTGAGAACACTTTTAATCTTCACTCCAATTCCACTTTTGCCCAAGAAGTGTGGTCTCTCAATCAGTTTACACGTATGTGTTCAAGGGAGAATAAGAGAGTGGCTCACACTCACATACACACCATTTCATGCATCATATATATTACCAAAATTCTGTATGTTTCTCTTCTTATATATAACTGATTATCTAATTAGGTTAGCCTTTTGGGTCAATCCAATTGGGTTTTAGTATATGGCTTAGAGTGGGACCAAAATGGACAAATAAGACACTAGCTCAAATGGGTTTTGGGCCTTTTTGTCAACTCTTAACAAGCCCAAAATTACCATTAGTTATATTTAATACCACTATATAAATATAATTGTACTCTAGGCCTTATTAATAAATTATATCCCAAGACTTTATTATACATCCAACTCCTTCATTAAAATATTTGTAGTAATACAAAGTTATGAATGTTGATTGCCACTTTAAAGATTACTACATCTTATTCTTGAGTACCCAGTTTAATCCTTTAAGTTATTCATCATATATTTATGAAATCCAATTTCATAAATATATACTTTAATAACTTCTTACTAAAGTAGTTAGACCTAACATTCTGAATAACCAAACTTATTAAACTTATCTCAACGGAATATTTTATGTCCGTTAAGAGATTATGAATTCTATCTTGAGAATATATGTTCCTTCAACATTAAATATGGTTGCCCAACATACTGAGATTTTGATCGTGACTTTAGATCTCACTCCTGATATATCAAAGCAACATACACTTCATGATCAGGTTCATTATTCTCTCAGGATTAAGAATTGATGTAAATAGAAGTCATAGATTTATTATTCATTTGATAGTCGTTAGTAGAATAATAAATCTCACAACGGCTCAGTTTAATATATCTTAACACTTAAAACATATCAACATATCAACTAGAAGTCTCCACTTCCATGATCAAGACAAATCATCTTCGTTGATATGTTATAATCTTTGCAGATGAAATGCCCAATTTCATCATCGACTACGAACTAAAATTTTGAGTTTATAAAGAACTTGTGATTTATATCTTCTATGATTAAATCACATACTATGCATCTCATGGACTATATGATAATGTCCAAATATTCCTGTTACCATTATTTTAGATAATAATAAAACAACTTTATTAATCACAACATAATATCATATATAATGTCATACCTAGCATCATACAATAAAATTTAAGGGTTGTAAGGTTGAATTTAATCAACCATCTTGTTGGCTTTATTCCGTGCCAAATTTGCTTGTATTTCAGCAATTAGTTACCCTGTATTTAGGTTGGATTCTTGTAAGGGTAGTGAGTGAGATAGTGTGAAAAAATGCTCAAGAGTGTGCAAGAAAAACAAGGACTCATGACTGGATCTCGCGGGTGACTCGCGGCTGCAAGCTGTCAGAGGTTGCACACGTGCCAGACATGCTAGAAGTTGAAGCGTCGTGCTAGCTGGAGCACTACATGGCAAAATAGGACAACTGTCCGTTCAGTTACCTCGCGGCTGGAACTTGCGAATTAGTCAAGCCGTGAGACCAAGCCACGAGCCAGCCCTGTTTTGAAAAACCTGACTTTTCATATTCCATTCTCACCCTAGTATAAATACCTCTTATACCCACGAAAGAAAGAGGGCTTCTAGAGAGAATTTTGAGAGAGAAACCCTAGAGAAAAAAAGATTAATTCATCCACAATCTTCACATAAGAGACTCTTCAAATTCCTCTACTTTCTTCCTCTCCATTGTTAAATCCTTGAGAGGCTTTTTACCAAAACTTTTTCTCACCATATCCATTACTGTGAAAGGGCTGTTTGGTGCTTTGGGAAGCAGTTAGGAAGGAACCAATTTCACATTGGTTGATGCTATAGTCAAGTAGCGGAATCCGGGAAGTTAGAAAAGAAATAGGTTCGGCGCAACCTCGTTGGAGTAAGAAGCTTGGAGAGTTTAGGTACACTGGGTAGATTATGCTTAGAGAGTCTATTGCTGTTTATATATCTCAACTACATTTTCTAGTGGATTACTTACCGCTTGGAGGGCGGCGGAGAGGTTTTACACAGAGGGCTTCGGTTTCCTCTTTGATAATACATCGTTGTGTTGTCCTTGTGTTTGCATCTCTCTTCCCTTAATATTTGCCTTTTATTTTCTGCTATGGATGTGATTTTAATTGGCTTAGATTGTTTACCAATTCTGTTTATAGCTTGTGTTCATTTTCCACACACATATTGTTTGTCATAAAGCTTGAATTGGTAATTTTGTTTTTGGGGGTCTAAACATTCAAGGGTATTTTATACACTATTTGAACTTTCAATTGGTATCAGAGCGGGTACACTTTTATTGGTTTCATTACCATAGTGTGATCCTTGACCCCGTTTTGAGATGTACCGATCTCAATCCCTAAATGCACCTCCATATTTTGATGGTAGTAATTATGCATTTTGGAAGGTTCGCATGAGAGCATTTTTATGTTCCATTAATGAATCAGTTTGGGATGCTGTTGATATAGGTTGGACCAGGCCTGAGGCAGCCAAATCCACATAACGCGATTTTCTATGGTGTGTCTACAGATGAGTTTCACAGGATTTCTCACATTACCGTTGCCAAAGAAGCATGGGAGATATTGGAGACCACCTACGAAGGCACGAAGAAAGTGAAAGACACCAAACTGCAGATGCTGACCACTCGGTTTGAGGAGCTCAAAATGAGTGAGGATAAATCCTTTGACTCTTTCTATAGCAAGCTGAATGAGGTGGTTGTCAGCAAGTTCAATTTAGGGGAGAAAATGGAGGATTCTAAAATAGTAAGGAAGATCCTTCGGTCATTGCCGAAAAGTTTTCGTGCCAAAGTGACAACGGTTGAAGAGAGCAAGGACCTTGATGACATCAAAGTCCAAGAGCTGATTGGTTCCCTTTCGACTTATGAAATGTCGTTGCCCACTCAACGGAAGAGCAAATCTCTTACTCTTAAGACCATTAATGAAAGGTTGGAAGTCCATGACTCATCAGATGAGGATGTGGTTGACAAAGATGTTGCATACCTTGTAAAAATTTCCGAAAATTCTTGAAATTCAAGAATAATGGTAAATTTGGTGATAAAGGGAAATTCCAAAGTTCAGGAAGGGAGAAAAGGGAATTCAAAAAGAAAGATGGAAAAGAATCCCAATCTACACAAGGTGTCACTTGCTTTGAATGCAACGAGCATGGACACTTTAAGAAAGAATGTCCGAATTATTTGAAATCGAAAGGCAAGGTGTATGCCACGACACTGAGTGACTTGGATTCATCCAACTCTGATTCTAAGGAAAGCTGTGACAAAGAAGGGAATTACTCTGCTTTTATGACTATTGCCCATGTTGAGTCTTCAGAGGAGCTAAATTTGCTTGTACAAGAGCTTGGAGAACATAGTGATGAAGAATCGTTGGGAGTTGTTGAAGAATCAGATGCAGAAGAAGATGAAAGCACAACCAATCTTCAAGAGAATTATAACTCACTCCTGGAGAAGTCAGGTGAGTACACAAGGGTAGCCAAGACAGCTGTGAGAAAGATGAAGAAGGCAGAAGAGGACTATAAAAGTCTCCTAATTCGCTATAAGGAGGCCAAATGTGAGATAGAGACACTGAATGGTGAGCTGTCAAAAGCCTACACAAAAGTGAGATTTCTAGAGCAAGAGGTTGTGCAAGCAAATGCCAAGATAGAGAGGGTCTCTACCAAGAAGCTAGATGATGTTATTTCATCTCAAAAGCATTTTTCAGACAAATCTGGGTTGGGATATACCAGAGGGAGTAGCTCATCGGGCAATATCACCAAAGAAGTGAAATTTATAAATGCCAAAGAGCCATTTGAAGTTGGCCCTACAGCTGAGGAGCCCAAGATGGAGGAGAAGAGGAATTTGGAGGACGAACGGATGTTGAACAACCCCCATAATCAATCTATAGGCAGGTCTGAATCCTGAGCCAAGTCTCGTCCATGGCCACAAAGAGATCCCAGATCAAACTATGTGTGTCATCACTGTGGACTTCAAGGGCATACTCGACCAAATTGTCAAAAGCTGAGAGCAATGAATAGTACAACTGCTCCAAGGTCACGAGGACCTAGAAATGACAGGAGAAATTGGGTTGGTGAACAATCAAGAGATTGAAATGGTGATCCCGGAATGATGGACGTGATGAAGATGATTGGTGCATTCACCAACTGCTTGGAAAGCTTCACACAAAGGTTTGAAAGCCCTAACTTCCGTACCCAATCCTATAAGGAAATCACCCTAAACGCAAGTGACATGTGGGTGAAAAAGGGTACTTGTGCATAAGCATTACAACATGTCCATGCATCAATACTTTCTATGTTTTGTGACTTTATTTGATTGTTTTCTTATTGATTGTGTGGGTTGAAATTTTTTTGTTTGTTTTTGCATTCTTTCATTCAAAATTTTTTGTTGCTTTTGATCAATCTTTTCCTTCTTATGTGTCAAAAATCCAAAAACCATATAAAAAGTAGAAAATCAAAAAGTTTGATCGACATTGTTGAGTTTTGTCTCAAAACTTGTTTTGCCTTGTACCTTTGTGCTAATGGCTTTGTGCATTTACGAGCGTAGCTTGTTCCTTTGCACTCTTATCACTGTGGAAGAAATCTTGAAATCTATGTGACTGTTGTAAATAGATCTTTAAACTTGTCATGAATGATTAGTGAATGGTTATGTTGATCTTGAAACATGCATAGACTTGTGCCTATGTATCTTCCCACTCTTTATTTTTTTGCTAAAAAGAGCTCACCAAATGTAAATCTCCAAATGTAAAGAGATATTGAGCTGCAAAAGCCTATCACACATACTAGTATTCGACTAGGAAAAAGGAAAAGCGACCAAAAATAAAGTGTATGATTTTTCAAAAAGCCAAAGGCTATCTCATCAAGGTGAATTACCAAACATCATTCTCACAATGAGATGTGATTGTTACAAAGGGATCAAAAAGATCAAATGTTATGATTGAAAGTGGAGCCAAATGTGAAGCTCCAAGTTATGTAATCAAGTCTTGTGGGAGGTCATATATGAATACTTCTATAATTGAGATGGGTCACATGATCTAGTGCTAATTATGTATGCCTTGGTTGAATTGATCATTAAAGCTTCACATTAGACTAAGGACTATCTCATTGTTGATATCCACACACAACACACAAGTTTATGTTCAATAAATGTCATATTCATTTGTGTGATTGTGCTTGATAAAATGTGTTTTCACATGCTCAATCTTTGTTGATTCAAACACAAAAAGATTTTTGAGTGTTTCAGTTGTTTTTGGAAAGTATTTTGTTCTTACAAAAACTGAAAATTTTCAAAAATAGTGTTGCCCTGTTTTGGTGACTCAGTCATGGGTCAAACAAGTCGCATGCCACAATCGCAAGCTCGCGGGCTGGTTTTGGCGACTTGATCACGAGTGGAAGGTCCAATCGCGAGGGGTACATAAAGATTTTCGCGACTCAGCTCGCGACTCCCTCGCGAGTAAGACTTCCAGTCACGAAAAACACTTAGCAAATTTCTTCAAAACTTTTGGCTTGAAGTGTTCTGGCGGCTGGCCCTGGCGACTTGCACACGATTTGACTCAATCACGAAAAACGCGTGTTTTGCATAGTAAGGGCAGTTTTTAAAACTTTTTTCAGTTTTCGCTCGAACTTTTTATGACTATTCATTTTCTCTCTCAACTGAAACTAACCTAAACACTCCGTGTCACTCTCTACAAACTCCATTTTTGCTTCATTTCTTCTCAAATCTTCAAGAAAAAGGTATGGGTCTTCTTTTCCTCACTTCATATTTCATGTTTTGAGTATTTTTTTCTTGCTTTATGAGTTGTCACTGTGATTTGAGATATACTATGTTCGAACATGTTTTTACTTAGATTGCTGGGTTTGGTTGTTTAGGGTTGGTTGCTTTTGTTGCTGGTTTCATTTGCTATCATATTTTAGTCTTATTGTGCTAATCTTTGTTTTGAGCTTTGCCGTTTGTTGGTTTACATACTCATTAGGTATATGGGTTTGGAGTTTTCCATGTTTTACTCCATATGTGAGTTTGAGTGTTTAAGAATGTCTGAGGCTTTGGATTGTTTATTTTATAATACTGTGATTTTATGTTGCCATATTGTGTGTGTGCTTCTGTCTTGAGGGTATTTTTTTAAAACATTCTATTTTCAGTAAGACGTGCCTCATTGACATATGCTCTATTTTGCATGAAGACATGAAGACTACTCAAGAACTGTTCAAGAAAAGTGCAATCTGCAGGTCTCGATACCTGCTCGATAGAATCTCGATCTGTCAAGATTCATTAAAGCTCGACAGATTCCTCAATCGATCGAGCTTACAAGATTCAGATTATAGCCAGCAACGTTTTTATTCTAAAAGGCTATTTGTTTATGGGATTGTATAATCCTTATAGGACTAGGAAAACCCGAGGTTTGTGGGTTTGCATAATTCTTATTTGACTAGGAAAGCCCAAGGTTTGTGTAAACCGATTTGGAATAAGAGAGCCCATTAAACTCCTATTTAAAAGGAGGTGGAAAAAGAAAAACCTAACCCTAGAGAGCTTCATAAGGTTTTATTTTTTGAAACCCTAGCCTCCTCCTACAGAAGAAAGAGTTCTTGCTACGTTTCTTGTACGCCTTTGGGTTCTGTAACCAAGCAAAGTCTCTTGCACCAACATTGAAGATCTTATTGATGTTTCTATGTGAAGCTGCTGCAAATCAACTACAACAATCAAAGGGTTGCTGTGGAGTTAGTCACGTACTAGGATTCATGCAAAGGAGTAAGCCGCATACTGGGATCCGCGCATCAAATTGGTTAGTCACGTACTTGGGAGCAGTGCATCAAAAGGGGAATTGTCACTACAGAACAAGTCCAATTGGGTATTGGGGTAAGGGTTCAACTGTAGGTTGGTAAGGTACTTGGATTCCTTTACTTGTAACCGCTTGTTGTGATAATAGTGGAGTTTCGGGAGTGGTGACCTGAAAATCACTCGGTAGGGTTTTTGCCGTTAGGTTTTCCCCATTTATAAACAAATCATCGTGTTATTTATTTTCCGCTGCATTATTAGTTTATTGGTGATTTGTTTGTGCTACCACGCGTTTGCATGATAAATTGATTAATTAATAACTTAGCTAATTAATTAATTAATTTCTATCATAAGGGGTCATTCAGTTTGTGGCCTATCAAAGTGTATGCCACCACTCTTAGTGACACCGACTCCTCTAATTCAGATTCGGATGAAAGCTATGATGGAGAGGGAAACTTCTCTGCATTCATGACCATTGCTCCTGTGGAATCTTCAGATGATTTGGGTGCGCTAGTGGAAGAGCTTGGTGAGCACACTAAATTGGAGTCAATTGGGATAGTTGAGGAATCTGATGATGAGGAAGATGGACGAACAATAGGACTACAAGAGGCCTACAATTCCCTCCTTGAGAAGATCGGTGAATATGCAAAAATGGCTAAGGCAGCCATTAAAAGGATGAAAAGGGCAGAGGAGGATTATAGAAGTCTTCTCGTGCGATATAAGGAGGACAAATGTGAAATAGAGATGCTGAATGGAGAGTTGACCAAAGCCTACTAAAAGATAAAATTCCTTGAGCTTGAGGTGGTTCAAGCCAATGCTAAAGTAGAGCGAGTTTCCTCCAAGAAGCTTGAAGAAGTACTTTCTCATCAAAAACCTTTCTCCAATAGAACCGGATTGGGATATACTGGAGAAAGTAGTTCGGTTGCCAATATATCCAAGGAAATGAAGTTAGTGAAAGCCAAAGAACTGATGGTAGTTACCATGAATGCTGAGAAAGTGAAGCCGAAGAGGAAGGGAAATGTGACTGACCAACGGTTTATTACTAAGCCTTCTAACCAATCAGTGGTCAAACCTAAGGGTAAAGGGAAATCACTCCCAAAGTCACAAAGAGGTCTGAGAACCCAACACTTCTGCCATCACTGTGGAATTCAAGGTCACACCAGACAAAATTGTCACAAGCTGAAAGCATTGAAGAATTCAAGTGCTCAAAGGTCGAGAGGACCAAAACATGGCAAAGGGAATTGGACTGCTGAACAATCAAAAGGTCAAGAGGTGATCCCAGAGTGAGGGATGTGATGAAGATGATTGATACATTCACCACCTATTGCAAGCTTCAACAGAAGGTTTGAAAGCCATAACACTCGTACCCAATCCTATAGGGATATCACCCCAAACGCACGTGACGTGTGGGTGAAGAAGGGTACTCATGCATAAGCATTACAACATGTCCATGCATTAATACTAAGTAGAAAATCCAAAAAGCTTGATCGACATTATTGTGTATTGTCACAATCATGTATTGCCTTGTACCTTTGTACTAATGGCTTTGTGCATTTATGAGCATAGCTTGTTCTTCATGCACTCATATCATTGTGGGAAAAATCTTGACATCTACGTGACTGTTGTAAATAGATCTTCAAACTTGTCATGAATGATTAGTCAATGGTTTTGTTGATCTTGAAACTTGCATAGACTTGTGCCTATATATCTTCCCACTTTTTTTTTTTTTTTTTTTTTTTTTTGGCTTAAAGAGCTCAACAAATGTAAACCTCAAAATGAAAAGAGATAATGAGCTGCAAAAACCGTCACACATACTAGTATTTGACTATTAAAAAGGGAAAGCAACTTTTATGAAAATGTATGATGCCCAAAAAGCCAAAGGCTTGCTCTTCGAATTAAAATATTATAAATTTCTGGCATCAATCTCAAAATGAGATGTATTGATTCAAAAAAAAAAAAAAAAACCAAATGTTATGATGTGAATGGAGCCAAATGAAAAGCTTCAATATTATGTAATTAAGTTTATGTGGGAGGTCATATATGCATATTTCTATAATTGAGATTGATCACTTTTCCTCGTGCTAATTATGTATGATTTGGATGAATTGATCATTGAAGCTTCACATTAGACTAAGGACTATCTCATCTTTGGTACCCACACACATCACACATGTCTATGTTTAATGAATGCCATATTCATTTGTGTGATTGTACTTGATTAAATGTGTTTCACATACTTAATTTTTGTTGATCAAACACAAAAAGATTTTTGAGTGTTTTAATTGTTTTTTGGAAAGTTTTTTTTTTTTTTTTTTTTTTTTTTTTTTTTTTTTTTTTTGCAAAAATTTCAAAAATTTCAAAAAACTGTGTTGCCCTGTTCTGGCGACTTGGTCACGAGTCAATCCAGTCGCATGCCCCTAGTTACGAGCTTACACAGAAGGTTTCGCGACTCACTGGCGGGTCAATGTCCCAGTCGCAAAAAAAAGACTTAGAAAATTTTCCAAAAATCTGAGTTTTTAGAATTCTCACAACTCGGTTTGGCGACTTGCTCGCGAGTGAAAGCTTCAATCGTAAAGGTTACTCAGAAAGTTTGGCGACTCCCGTCATGACTTACTCACGAGTGAAACTTCCAGTTGCGAAAAACACTTAGAAAATTTTTCAAAATTTTGTCTCTAAGGTGTTTGGCAACTTGTCCTGGCAACTTGTTCACGACTCGGTTCAGTTGCGAAAAACACGTGTTTTGCGCTTTAAGGACAGTTTCTATAACTTTTCAGTTTTCCCTCGAACATTTTTTTACTGTTCACTGTCTTGTTCGTTCAACTCTCTCACATACTCACCGTGTTTCACTAAAAAATCCAACATTTTTCATCATCTTCTCAACTTCAATATTCAAGAAAAGTTATGGGCTTTCTTATTTTCTCTAAGTAGTTCATGATTATAGCCTTGATTTCTTGGATTTTTGAGTTGTTGTTGAGTTTTGCGATATGTGTGTTCGAACATGGGTTGGGTTATTTTTGTTGAGTTTGCTTGAATGGGTTTTGTTGGTTTTGATAATATGATGCTTGATATGCTTGTTCTCATGTTTGATTTTCATTCTTGAGTATGATTATTGTTCTGACTTCTGTTGTGCATATCATACCCATTGTAAAATTTTCTGTAGACATTTGCTTGAGTTTTTAGGATTTTTGTGAGATGGATTGATTGTGGATTGTCTTTGATATACACTAATTGCCTATTGCATATCTGCTTATGTCGTTTGCATTTTGCCTTAGGTTGTCCATGAATGTTTTGAACTCACACCCACAGAGTGTTCTGTTTAAAAATTTTATGTTTACACCCTATTGTATTATGTTGTTATGTGTTTTCTCTTTTCCAGTTGATTCTGAAATGAGTTGTAGACTGAATCTTTGGTTTAACTCTTTTCCCTTTTAAGTGCTACTAACTTGGTACTAATTTGTGGTGTTATCATATGTGTGCTCTGTTTTTGTGGTCTTTGCTGCTATGGTTTTGCAGATGTCTCCTCCAAAGAAGATGACCACTGTAAAGAAGGATGACAAGAGGATGCAAATGGACAATACAAAGTTCAGGTCTACCAACCATTTTGAGAGATACACTCAGTTCTACTTGAAGGCTCCCATCATCCAAGAAAGATTTGTGGATTTGGTTGATTTGAAGGACACTTTCATTCCCTGTTTTTTTCAAGACAAAGGATGGGATAAGCTACTGAGTGATCTGTCTAGGGTATGTGAACCTCCGATTAGAGAATTCTATGCTAATGTTGTTTTAAGAGAGGATGAGATCAACTGTTGGATACGAGGACATGAATTCAACATAAATCTGGATGATATTGATGAGGTGCTGGGTTTTGAGGAGTTGGACCATGACTTCACACACTATAAGGACAGAATGCTCTCCATAGAAACTGTTCAATCTCATATTAGTGGAGTAAGAGAGGGGAGATGCCTCAACATTATTGCTTTTCCAGCTGACATGAGATGTCTTGTAGTGATCATGATGTTCAACTTGTACCCGGTGAAGAAGATGACCAGCATTAACAATGCTAGAGGCATTTTCCTCATGGAGCTCAAGGAGAACACTTACATTGATATAAATGCTCATATCTTCTCCATTATTACTGATGAGACAAGAACTACTTCAAGGGCAAAGCTGATTTTCCCTAGTCTACTTATGAGGCTTTTTAGAGCAAAGGGTGTGGAAATCCCTCAAGACATCAGTCTCATGCCTACTGCCTCAACCATTAATACTCTAACCATTACACAGATAAGAGTTCATGTTCTGGGTGATGAAGAGGAGGGTGATCAAGAAGAAGGAGAACCAATGGAGACTGAGATAGAAGTTGAAGGACAACCATCAAGTTCAAAAGGCTGTGGCAAAAGGAGTAGAGCTTCATCATCCATTACAGTACCTCCAGATGCATTCCAGATCATTCTTAAAAGGATTGATGGACTCCGAGATGTCCAGAATGAGCAATTTGACAGGCTGGGTGCTATCCAAGAGCAAATGAACTTGCTTTCAGCAAAATTTCACAGTTTTACCACCCAGCAGTAGCCCTTTGGCCATTCCGGTCAAAAAGGGGGAGAATTTTGGAGAAGAAGAAGGGGTAGCTCTTGAGGGGGAGCAAGCCAAAAACTTCTTTTAAGCATTTTACTTCATGTTATCTATGGTTTTTGGGTGTTATGTTTTGGATAATTTTTATTATGGGTTTACTAAGTACTATGTTAAATACCTTGGTTAAATACTTGGTTTAAACTCATGAATATGGTCTTAATACTTTGGTTAAAGCTTTTAAGGCATTTTGGTTCATATATATATATATATATAAAATGATATTCAATATTTTGTTTTTTACCCATGCTTTGTAGCCTAGTACTTGTTGTTAAATGTTATGCATTTTCTTTAAGTACATCACTTTTGTGCCCTTGTTGGATTTTATATCCTTGATGCAATTACTTTGGTTTTTGTATCGGTTGAGTGTTGGACATGCAAATGATACTTTGCATTAAGCTTATTAGCTTGCATGTCCGGATGTTCATTCCTTGTGTGAATGAGCATTGTGGTCACTCTTTATAGTGATTGTTCATTTTTGGTCAGGTCATACTTTATTGCTTCATTTTTTTTTGCTTGATCGCATTGTGCTTGCTCCATATGCATTACAAGTTTTCTGCATACAATGATCGTATCATGTTGTTTATTAGAAGATACTTGTTTTTATGGTTCAAGAGCTTCACAGATTCTAGAGTTAGGTGTGAGTGAGTTTTGTTCAACTATTCCCAACTCACATGTTAAGTTTAGAGTTTGTTATAGGGTTTCGTCACGGAATAGACAAAGGGGGAGATTGTAAGGTTGAATTTAATCAACCATTTTGTTGGCTTTATTCCATGCCAATTTGCTTATAATTCAGCATTTAGAAACCCTGTATTTAGGTGGGAATCATGTAAGGGTAGTGTGTGAGAGAGTGTGAAGAAAAGCTCAAGAGTGTGCACTCAGCAGGGCCTCACGACTGGATCTCACAAATGGCTCGTGACTAGCAAGTCGCCAAATTAGGCACACATGTGAAGCATGCAAAGGAGCTGAAGTGTCACGCTAGCTGGAGCACTACAAGATAAAACTTCCAGTCTGGCCAGGCAATTAGCTCGCGACTCAGACTTGCTACTTAGTCAAGTCACCAAACCACTCTGTTCGGGAAAACCTAACCTTTCACATTCCAAGCACACACTAGTATAAATACCCCTTATATCCATGTATTGTAGAAAGCTTCCAGAGAGAATTTTCAGTGAGAAACCCTAGAGAAAAACAAGATTGACTCATCCACAATCTTCATCCTTTGATTCTCCAAATTTCTCTACTCTTACCCTCTCCATTGTTACATCCTTGAGAGGTACATTTAGCCAAACCTTTTTCTCACCATACCCATATCTATGATAAGGTATTTGGTGCTTGGGAAGCAGTTAGGAAGGGACCAACTGATATTGGTTGATGCTATGGGCTATAGCGGAATCCGGTAAGCTAGAGAAGACAAAGGTTCGACGTAACCTCGTTGGAGCAAGAAGCTTGGAGGGCTTAGGTACACTAGGTAGATTAGGCTTGGAAGGTCTTCTATTGTTCATGTATCCCAACTTCATTCTCTAGTGGATTATTGACTGCTTGGAGGGTGGCGGAGAGGTTTTACGCCGAAAACTTCGGTTTCCTCTTTGATAATACATCGTTGTATTGTCTTTGTGTTTGCATCTCTCTTCCCTTAATCTTTGCCATTTAATTTCTGCTTTGGTTGTGATTTTATTTGGTTCAGATTGTTTTATCAATTCTGTTTTAGCTTATTTTCATATTCCACACATACTTTGTTTGAAAATAAGCTTGAATTGGTAATTAGTAATTTGGGGGTCTAAACGTTTAAGGTGTTTTACACACTATTTGAACACTCACATACAAACAACTAACATGTAAAACAATGCATGAACATGTTGAAATCTTGCCTAAATACATGTTAAAAATGCCACTTGGGGCCAACACAAACACATTGGGACACAGCACAATCAAGAAAATTAAAAAATTTTGCAAGAAAATAAGTTTTTCCCAACCCCTTTTAAAAATAACCCAACCCTAGAAATCCTAGAATCTAAGACTTAATCTCAGGAATCAAGAGTGAAAAAGTGTTAAAACATACCTTAGATGAGTTTTAGGAATGATTGTTCTTGAGTTTTGGGTGAGATTTGAGTGAAAGAGTGTTTTGGGTTGAGAGAGGCATGGATGAGGCAAAGGAGAGTGATTTGAAAAACTGTCATTGTTTGGCTTTTAAAAACTGAAAAACCGCTCATTTCGTGGGTAAGCTTCTCGTGAAGTTACTTGCGAAATGGCCTCTGAAGCATGTTGATAGTTTTCGTGGGAAGCTTTTTCTCGCGAAACAATCGCAAAACTCTCTGTGTAAATTTCTAGAAATATTGAAATTGTCTTCCTCATTTTCGTGGGTAGGTTCTTACTCGCGACTTACTAGCGAAAATGCCTCTGAAAGAGTTTTTCAACAAAATAAATAAATAAATAAATAAATGGACTGTTCGGAAAAACTCTAAACACACAAAAAACATAAAAACTTTCAAAAACATATAAAATACTCAAAAATCTTTTTGGGTTTGATCATCAAGCAATTGAGAATACACATCACATTTGAACATGTATAGTCACACAAATGGAATAGGCATTCATTGAACATTAGACTTGTGTGTAGTGTGTGTGGATCAAGTATGAACTAGTCCATTGTCTAGTATGAAGCTTCCATGATCAATTCAATCAAGTCATACACAACTAGTCACTTGTAGAAATGAACATATATGATCCGTCACCAATGTGTTTACATTTGATTGAAAGTTTTTCATTTGCCTTTCGTCTTTCATACGTTTGATCAGATACAGCTCAAATTCTTGAGAAACAATGCCATGAACTTTTTGATATATCTTTGATGAATAAGCCTTTTGCTTTGGCATCATACATTTTAATAAAAATTTGCTCTAACTTTTCCTAGTCAAACTAGTTTTCGAAGCAAGGCTTTTTCATCTTTTTCACTTTTCAGAGATAGACATTTGAGCTCTTTTGAAAAAGAAAAAGAAAATGTGAGGAGATATATAAGCACAAGTCTATGCATATATCAAGATCAAGCAAGACCATTGACCAATCATTCATGATAAGCTTTAAGATCTATTTACAACAATCAAACGTAGATTTCTAGATATCGCATACACTTAAAGAATGTGCATACATAACAAGCTAAGCTCGTAAATACACTACGCCATTAGTACGAAAGTACTAGGCCAAACTCACATGTGATATACACAACACAAGCAATCAAACTTTTTGAGATTTTTCACTTTTTATGGGTTTTTGAATTTTTCAAAACACTAAAAAACAAATCAAATAAAGTAAGATCAACAAAAACAAGGAAAATAGACAAAGACTTGTAAAAGAAAAATGATAACATGTGAGACCTTTTTAACATGAATGCACTAATAATCAAGTGTAGGTCACACAAGAGATATGAATTAAGGGATGATATCGATACCAATGGTCTTACGAAGAGATTCACACTGTGGACCACCAAGTGGTTTAGTGAAAATATCAGCCCTTTGATTGTCAGTGTTGATAAACTCCAGCCATGCATTTTTCTCCTCCACCAAGTCTCGAATGAAAATGATATTGAATTTTGATATGTTTTGACTTTGAGTGTTAAATAGGGTTCTTGGATAGATTAATGGCACTAGTGTTGTCACAGAAGATGCACATGGTGTCTTGAGAGATCCCGTAATCATGAAGAAGCTTTTCATCCATAAAAGTTGAGAACAACTTCTCGCTGTAATGTACTCTGCTTCAGCAGTTGATAAAGACATTGAATTTTGTTTATTGCTCATCCATGACACCAAATTGTTTTTAAGGTAGAAGCAACCTCCCGAGGTGCTTTTTCTATCATCAACACACCTGGTTCAATCAACATCCAAGTATCTGGCTAGGCAGTCATTTAAGTCTCTTGAGTACCAAATCCCATAGTCGGATGTTCCATTGATATAGTGGATGATTCTTTTGACCGCTGTTATATAGGAAGGCTATGTCCGGCCTACTTGCAGTGAGACATAGAAGACCGCCAATCATGCTCCTATAAAGGGTTGGATCTACTTCCACACTGGCTAGATCGAAGCTCAGTTTTACCGAGGAACTCATTGGAGTGGATGCATGTTTCTTGGAGTCTAAACTGAATCTTTTTACGAGAATTTTTGGCATACTTCTCTTGAGGTATGAATATCCCATCTTTTCATTGTTTTTGAAGACCTAGGAAGTAGTTTAGCTCCCCTACCATGCTCATTTCGAATTCCTTCTTCATTTCTTCCAAAAATTCTTGAGTAAGGTCATCAATTGTTTAATCAAACACAATATCATCCATATATACTTGACCCACAAGGAGAGATTTCTCATCTCGTTTGACAAAAAGTGTCCGATTAGCTTGACCTCTCTTGAAGCCACGATCTAAAAGGTATGATATGAGACGATCATACCATGCTCTTGGTGCTTGCTTCAGCCCATATAAAGCCTTCTTCAATCTTAGAACATGGTCCAGAAAATGTGGATCTTGGAACCCCTTTGGTTGCTTAACAAACACTTTTTCGTGTAGAAGTCCAATAAAAAATGCACTCTTCACATCCATTTGATATAGCTTGAAATTCATAATACATGCTATGGAGTGGAGAATTCAGATTGACTCTAGACTTGCTACTAGAGCGAATGACTCATCAAAGTCTACACCTTCGACTTGAGTATATCCTTGAGCCACCAATCTAGATTTGTTTCAAACAACTTCACCATCCTCATCAGTTTTGTTCTTGAAGATCCACTTGTGCCAATCACGTGCGTGTCTTTGGGCCTTGGAACCAACTCCCATACATCATTTCTAACAAATTGATGTAACTCTTGGTGCATGGATTCTACCCAATTTTCATCTTTCAATGCTTCTTCCACTTTCTTTGGTTCAAATTGAGCAAGGTAACAATGATATGTCACATGATTCGCACTATAGCTTGGTCCTCTTCTCAAATGAAGTCTTTCATCCAAATCACCAATTATGTTTCTTTTGGGATGATTGAGAATCACTTTTGACAAAGGTTTCTTGGAAGTGGAGGGTTCTTCATCACGGGGAGATCAGAGGCTGAACTTCCGAAGAAGTGAGTGGACTTAATGACCCTTAAGTTGATCTAGTCCCCCTTCTTGATGCGGTAGGAGTAGTTTCCTTTTTTGGTGATTGTCTCCCACCATCATCACTTTGTGACATGTTACCATTGCCATCATTCTTCTTAAGGCTTGGAGCTTCTCCATCCTCACTAACACTCTTTTTCGGAATGGTGTCATTTATAAGCACATTTATTGATTACATCACTGTCTTTGTGCGCTTGTTGTACACTCTATAAGCCCAGCTATTTATGGAGTATCCTTGGAAAATCCCTTCATCGCTCTTGGCATCAAACTTCCTAAGATTTTTCCTATCATTGAGAATGAATCATTTACTTCCAATATACTTGAAAGTATCTCACCTTAGGCTTCTTTTCCTTCCAAATCTCATATGATGTTTTCTTTGTTCCTACTCAGAAGAAAATTCTATTCCCAATGTGGCATGACTTGTTCACCACTTCAGCCCAAAACTTCTATTGAATGTCTTTGTTGAGAAGCATAACTCTCGCCATCTCTTGGATCACCAGGTTCTTCCTTTCAACAACCCCATTTTGTTGTGGAGTCTTTGAGGCTGAGAATTCCTTCTTGATACCATGCTCATTGCAAAATGTTTCAAATTTAGAATTCTCAAACTCCTTCCCATGGTCACTTCTGATTTTGACGATGGGAACTCTCTTTTCGTTTTGAAGCTTCTTGCATAGTTTTTCCATCTTTTGGCATGCCTCTGACTTTTCTCTAAGGAATTCCACCCAAGAGTACCTTTAGAAATCATCAACCACAACCATGATGCATCTTTTTCCACCCATGCTTTCTGTTCTCATTGGACCCATTAGATCAACATGAAGCAACACCAATGGACGAGATGTAGCAACAACATTTACTTTGGAATGGGTTGATTTAGTTTGTTTTCCCAATTGACATGGGCCACAAACATTTTTCTCGATCTTTCCAAATTTCAGCAAACGAATCATGGCTTCAAGCTTTGAGACTTTTGCCACTTGCTTGTAATTGGCATGTCCAAAAACATTGGTGCCATAACTCTAGCAGATTAACTCGGGAACTTTGGCATGATACATTTGGCTTGGGAACCACACCATAGCAATTATCGATGGTCCTAAATCTCTTCAAGACTGGTACACCTTCTTCATTGAGAATTAGACACCCTTTCTTGGAAAATTGAACTAGAAAGTCTTCATCACATATTTGGGTGATATTCATCAAGTTTGCTTTCAGCCCTTTGATGTAAAGAACATCTGTCAACAAAGGAAGTCCCGGAATATCAATAGTTCTCTTTCCTAGTACTTGTGAGTGGCTGCCATCTCCAAACGTCACATAACCATCCTCCTTCTCCTTAAGGCTTTTAAAGAGTGATTTGTCCCCGATCATGTGCCTTGAGCACCCACTGTCAAGATACCACAAACATGAATTAAACACTTTCAATGCGGTATGAACAAAGAGACAAGCATGAGATAAACATTCTTGATTTTCAAAGCATGACTCATCCCCCTTTACATTATTCATGAATGAGTGAAGCTTTCTTTTTAGACCATTAAGCTTATTACATAAATGTCTATTCCTTTTCTTATATTTAGCAATTAAGGAATTAGACTCACACAAGCTATTACGAAGCTCATGATTTCTATGCTCTAGACATTTCAACATGTGTATGAACATTCTAGCATGTTTCTTAGACTTGAATAACTCTAAGAGCTCATTGTTAGGACAATCTCCAAAGATGCTCATAGAGTCATTATCACAAACACACGAACCACAATTCATGTTGGCCTTTGCCACTGCCATATCCATAGCAAAACAAGGGGTCTAGGATCATACTAGGATAATGAAATCCAATAAGTGTACCCACTCTAATACCAATTTGAAACTTGAATTTGTGCTAAAACACAAGAGTTTGTTCAAACCCTCAATTAAAAATTACAGCTAGATAGCTTTTACCCTAACTTATACTAAGTGCAGAACAAGAGTAAAAAAGCGCAAAGAACCGTAACACTACCCTAAGCCATATTCATCCATTATCAACAATAAAATGAAAGCTTAAAGAGTAAGGAAGAGAGATGCAAACACAAGATAACACCAAGATGTGTTATCGAAGAGGAAACCGAAGAACTCAGCGAAAAACCACTCCGTGACCTTCCAAGTCGAAATTGATCCACTAAGAATAAGGTTAGAGTACACAAATAACAAAAGACCCTCCAAGCCTAGTCTACCACATGTACTTAGGCCCTCCATTGCTCTTAATTGCATTGAGTGTCCGGATGATCATTTACTAGATAAATGTTTATTGTAGTCATTCCTTAATGACTGTTCATGTTTGATTAAGTTATGCTTCATAGCTTATATCATGCTTAATATCTTGATCACATTTTACTTGCTCCTATATGTACCTTGTGTTCAACTTGTCATGAGCTTAATGAAAGTTTTGTTTATGTGCGAGTGTTTCAAGATACAGGTGTATACGGTGCAAGTGCTTCACATCTTCTAGAATTAGGTGCGAGTGAGTTTTGCCTATGTTCCCAAACTCACGTTTAAATCTAGAGTCTGTTTAGGGGTTTTGTCATGGAATAACCAAAGATGGAGATTGTAAAGTTGTGATTTACAACTATTTTGTATTGGCTTTAATTCCGTGCCAAATTTAATCATAATTTTATTTAATCATATTTCCTTGTATTTATGTGGGTTTTTAATTGTAAGGGATGAGTGTGAGAGAGTGTGAAGACTCAAGTTTAAATTAAAGAACAAGTGGATTTTGTGAGAAACTAACCCACAAAGTAGCCAGGTGTAGAGCACATGACTGGAATGCGAAGAGTCATGATAGCCTAGAGTTTTTGTAAGTGTCTCGTGAGCAAGGCCTTCCCGTGAAATACTCGCGAAACATTCTATTTGGCTAATTTGTCATGTTTGTTTTACCAAGTTTTTACCCACACTATATATACCATCATTACCCATATATTGTAAGGAGTGCTTCTCAGAGAGAAAACCCTAGAATACACACTTAAGAATTAGTGATTGTTATACCCACAATCATCTACACATTTCCTTGTGGTTTTCCTCTACTCTTACCTCTCCATCTCTAAATCCTTGAGAGATTGAAAGCCCAAACAATTACCACACCCAATCTGAGTGTCAAGTGAGGTTTTGGTGTTGCTGGGAAGCATTGGAAGGAGCCAATCATTGGCAGATGAAATTGGGCATATTGCGGGATCCAGGAAAGCTAGAGAAGATAAGGTTCCAAGAAGCCAATTGGTAGCAAGAACTTAGAGGGCTCAAGTACATTGGGTAGACTAGGCTTGGAGGGTCTTTTGTTATTCGTGTACTCAAAATTTATTCTCTAGTGTATCGATTACCGCTTAGAGGGCGATGGAGAGGTTTTTCGCAGAGTTCTTAGTTTCCTCTTTGATAACATGTTTCGGTGTTATCTTGTGTTTGTATCTCTTTTCCCTACTCTCAAGCTTTACCTTATATCGTTGATAATAGATGAATATGGCTTAGGGTAGTGTTGTCAGTTGTTTGTGCTCATTTACTCTTATTCCACACTTAGTCTAAGTTAGAGTAAAAGCAATTTAGCCGTAATTTTAATTTGGGCGTTTAAACAAGCTCTTGTGTTTACACACAAATTCGAGCTTTCAATAAGTTTTGGAGGGTGGGAGTCACGGAGTACGAAAAGACAAGTATTTTGAAAATTGAATTTTTGAGCCCTTTAAAAGCTGTCTTTTTTTGCATTTCGCGAGTCAGTGACTTGCAAACTAGTTGCGAACCTACTCATGAAATGTTTAGATACATAGGGTAGAATTTCGTGGGTCAAGTCTAAGTTGAGAACCACTCACGAGGGAGTCGCGAAACTCTCTGTCTAAAATTTTTAAGAAATTGAAGTTCCTTAAAAATCTTGCGACTTGGAACCACTCGCGAAAGCAGTTGTAAAATGGCCAAACACAAAGTTTTTCAACACAATGAATTTGACATTTTGAGAAAAACTTTCAAAAACAAAGTGACAAAAATCACTTCCAGAAACAAATAAAATACTCAAAAATCTTTTTGGGTTTGATCATCAAGTAATTGAGCACACACACATCACATTTAAACACGTACAATCACACAAATGAAATAGATATTCATTGAATATTAGACTTGTGTGTTGTGTGTGGGTATCAAGTATGAATTAGTACGTAATCTAATATGAAACTTCAATGATCAATTCAATCAAGTCATATACAAATAGCACGAAGTCAAGTGACCTATCTCATTAGTATAATGAACATATATGACTCCTCACCAAAGTGTTTACAATGATTGAAAACTTTTCATTTGGCTTCCATTTTTCATACTTTTTGATCAATACAACTCAATTTTTGAGCAATGATGCTATGAAATTTTTTATATTTCTTTGAAGAATAAGCCTTTAGCTTTGGCATCATACATTTTGAATACATTTTTGCTCAACCTTTTCCTAGTATAACTAGTTTTCGAAGCAAAGCTTTTTCAGCTCTTTCTCCTTTTAGAGATTGACGTTTAAAGAGCTTTTTGTCATAAATAAATAAATAAATGTGAGGAGATATATAGGATCAAGTCTACGCATGTATTAAGATCAATCAAGACTATTGAGTAGACATTATGACAAGCTTGAAGATCTATTTACAACAATCAAACATAGATTTCTAAATTTCACTCATATTCAATATGTGCATACATAACAAGTTAAGCTCGTAAATACACTATGCCATTAGTACGAAGGTACTAGGCCAAACTCACATGCGCTATGACACAATACAAGCAATCAAACTTTTTGAGATTTTTTACTTTTTATGAGTTTTTGGATTTTTAACTCACACAAAACAAAAGCAACAAAGTAAGATCAATAATGAAAAAAATGCATATAAAGAGATGCAAGATGCACAAATGCATGATAATGAAGCATCTAATGCGTGAAGAGTCCTACAAAGATCAAATGAATTAGATCAAGGACTAAAAGAGCATAAGCTCAACGATAGGAACCCTTCCTCATCCAAACAGAACAATTGTTTGGAATGAGTGTCTCATGAAAAGTGAGACGGGGGTTAGAAGATTGAGAACCAGAGATGCACATAGGCAAGAAGGTAAGAGAATTAACCACATGTTTCAACAACTTACCACTTTCAATCAAATTTGGTTTAGCTTGCAAAGAACAACTTCCAAGAAGCTTAAGTTTCTCTTCTTCTTTTTTTGTGTTTTATTTATTTATTTATTTTTATTTTTTTTAAGAGCTTGAAACTTATAGTAATGAGATCTTAGATGACCAAAGGTACCACAAGGATGACAAACAATGTGTTTAGGTCCACAAGGCTTTTTAGGGAGGGATCTAGCAACATGATTTTGTTCTCTTTTCAACATGGAACGTTGAAGTCTTATGTGACTGATCACACCACAATGGTGGCAAGTAGGAACAAACTTAGATCCATTCAAATCCCTAGGATGAGACCTAAACGAAGGCTTTGGCTTAAGAGTCTTTCTTTCCACTTTTTGATTTCTTTTGTGTGGAGGAATGTACACTAAGTTGTCTATAGAGGTAGAACTCACAAAAAGCACAAAATCAGGCAACACAACATGATTGTAACAAAGATTTTCTTCCTTTTTAGCAATAGATTCAAAAATCAAACACTTGGCATGCATCTTAAAAGATTCATTTTCACGTTTAAGATCATCAACAAGTTTGTTAGACAAAACAAGTTTAGCATCCAAGTCCACATTCAAACATTCAAACTCTTTCATCTTTTCAAAAGAATTTTCAACAAGTTTCTTATATTTCTCAACAAATTTATTGGATTCATTAAGTTTAGCAATCAAATCATCCTTTTCACCAATGAACTTGCTCAAAACCTCATGAAATTTCTTTTACTTTTTCTTCAAGAGTTTGACATTTGGAATTTTAACAACTTCCAAAGAGTCATGTAACATGTCATCACAAGCAAGAGGATAAACACTCATCAAGGCATTTTTACAAATATGTGGCATGTTACAATCAACATCATACAAAACATGCAATGAAGCACACAAAGCACTATCCATGGCCATAAACATAAAGGGTTAAGGATCACACTTAGGTATTTAAACCAAAACAAGTGTACCCGCTCTGATACCAATTGAAAGCTCAAATAGTGTAAAACACTATAGCTTGGTTAGACCCCCAATTTTAAAAACACAGCTTGATTGCTTTTACTCTAACTTATCTAAATGTAGAACAAGAGTAAATTATAAGCAATAACCGAAACTACTCTCTAAGGCATAACCACAAACAAGCAACAATAAATATAAAGCTTAAAGAGTAAGGGAAGAGAGATGCAAGCACAAGATAACACCAAGACGTGTTATCGAAGAGGAAACCAAGGAACTCGGCAAAAAACCTCTCCGCAACCCTCCAAGTCGAAGTCAATCTACTAGTGAATAAGTTGGAGTACAAGAATATCAAAAAGACCCTTCAAGCCTAATCTACCCAATGTACTTGAGCCCTCCAAGCTCCAGCTACCAACAGATTGCTTAGAGTCTTATGTTCACTATTTATCTAGATACCGCAATACTGTCCGATTGCATCCGCCAAGCCTCACCGACTATTTTTGGCAATTCACAAATGCTTCCCAAGCTCCAAAACACTCTCTACACTCTGAATCGATGTGGGTTTTGTTTGGGTACAAATCTCTTCTCAAGGTATAACAATGGGAGAAGGGAAGGAGAATAGACTACAAAGATTTCTCTATTGAGTTTATGGTATGATCGAATAATCATACCCAGCGCGTTGCTACACAATTATGGTTATTGTTCAAAGCTACTCTTATCGCCAAGTTTAGTTCCATCGCTTCTGCAACCTCAATTGACGCTGCCTCAAAATTTGAGAGCCAAGATTATATATATGGGTTCGCCATGATGGTTTCTCTCAATAAAATAAACACAAGCTTTGCCATTCTTCCAATCTACATCAAAATTATATTGAACACAAAGCAATGGGAAGATTGCCATATATGACTCAGAACTTGTCTCCCTAACATTGGTTCCTCCTTCAATTGCTATTGGAGAATCAAAAGAAACATAATATAAACTTATGGATCAATTTAGCGTGATATGAACATAATTTGTTTAGGATCCGCTAATTTGCTGAAAGTACTGTAGGTAAAGGAAAAAGTTATCTAAAATAATACAATGGGACCATGAATAGTACCAAAAAGTGCAATGGGACCCATGAATATTAGAAAAAATAAGTTGAATAGTAAAATAAGTTGGCAAAAATAATTTTTGCCAAACGGACACGAAATAACTTAACTAGCTCCAAATTGAGCTCACCTAAATTCTATCAAGATTAAGTTACCAAATAATGCAAAACTAAGCCATAAGAGCTATATTCCACAATGTTTGAATATATAGGTGTACTTCACTTTCGGTGTCCAAGCCACATAAGACACAAAAGCTTTCAGCCTATTACCTATCTTGTTCCAATCATAGGCAGAGCCTTTGTTACTATATATTCTCCAAAGGAACAACTTCAGACTTTCATGAATTTTGTTAGGAACTTACATTTCTCATTTGCTTGCTCAAATCCTTCCTTTTGGTCCACCTAAATGCCTCATTTATATAGTAGTAAATTTCCCTGAGTTGTTGCACACACATATAATCTGGTCTCTAGTTTACCTATATGAAAGATGAATTTTTCTAATCTCTGAGACAAATTTTTTGTCAAAGAATTCGTGATGTCCCATTGACATGTTTCTTAGTTTTTAGGGAAAATTACAACTTAATTATTTGATCTTATATTTTTACGTTTTTTATGTTTTTGGAGGAGAGAGACAAAAGTGGAGCTAAATTACATATTTAATCATGATTTTAACATAAGTTGTTAGGGACATATGTTATGTAAATTGGCTAATCCTTTGACAAAACGCATTTTACTTGTAATTGGATAGATCTAGGATGGGTTTAGCACTTCAAGAAATATGTTGTTCAAGCTAAGTATTAAAGCCATGAAGAATGGACTAAGAAACAAGTGAAGAAAAACTGCTCATTAAAGCTTGATAGATACGTCAATAGAAACAATATCTATCGAGACTTAAGAAAGAAGCTCGATAGAAGCTGAATCTGTCAAGATCTACGAAATTAGAATTCCCAGATCTGATTTTAGGCTCATGCTGACATGTATGTGTAGGGTTTCTTTTCTCACAACCCTAGACATATATAAGGCTTATTTTAAAGGTCGTTATACATAAAGAACACATACAGAAAGTGACCTAATGCCTTATTCTCTCTGTAAGAAGTTATTGCATCTTTCGCGCCTTAAGTTTTTGTAACCAAGTGCTTCTTGATCTTCATTGTTGATGAAGTGAAGAATTTTGCAACCAACAACATCTTTTTCAAGTTGCTGGGAGTTAGTCACATACTAGGATCCGTGCATCATTGGTTAGTCACATATTGGGATTCATGCAAAAGGCTGGCGTTCATATATTGAAGAGTTCAGAGGTTCTGAAGTGGTAGAAGATTTCTGTTGTAAGTTCATCTATGGGAATTGTAGAGTCTACGGACAAATGTTTTGTACTAGATCTGAAACTTCTCTTTACTATGGTGAATTGCTTTTTGGGAAGGTTTCACCCTAGGTTTTTTTTACTGTGAAGCTAGTTTATTTCATTGGTTTTCCTAGGTTATCATATCTTGTCTTATTTACTATTCCATTGTGCATGATATTGATGTTTATTTGTTTTAACAAGGTTTATTCATAATAAATCTAATTAACAACTTGGGTTTAAAACTTATTAATTCTATCAACCGGGGTTTAAATTTCCCAACAAGTGGTATCAGAGCAGGTACACTCTAGTTGATTAATTTCTTGAGTGTGATCCTTGACCCCTGTTGTCATGGATCATGTACATTCTCTTTTGATTCCTCCTTTTTTTGATGGTACTAACTATGCATAATGGAAAGTTCATATGAAAGCTTTTTTGCAAGCTCTTGAAGAAAAAGGTATGGCAAGCTGTTGAAGTCAGCTGGGTTAAGCCAAAGGAAGCATTGGTGGACTAGGATGAAGTAAAGATCAAAGCGGCAAATTTCAACAATAGGGCTTTGAATGCTCTATTTAGTGGTGTGACCAATGAGGAATTCAAGAAAATATCATCCATGGAAATTGCTAAGGAAGCATGGACTATTCTTGAGACCACCTATGAAGGTACTAAGGCAATGAAGACCGTTAAGCTTTAAAGACTCACCAGCAGTTTTGAAGAAATAAGGATGGAGGAGGATGAGACCTTTGATGAGTCCTATGCTAAACTCAAGGATATTGTGAATTCTGCCTTTAATCTTGGAGAATCTATTGCGAAACCCAAAATTGTTAGGAAAATCCTTAGGTCCCTACCTGAAAGATTCCATGCCAAGATCACTACTATTAAAGAAGTGAAGGACATTGATCAAATTCCTTTGACTAAGATTGTAGGGAAACTTCAAACCTATGAGATGAGATTAGGTAAAATGAGAAAAGGTGGAAAGAGTGGGAACATGGCTTTTAAGGGTATAAAGGAAGAGAGTGATGACTCTAAAGATGAAGATGAAGATGAGGATGAGGATGAAGACTTAAGCTTCATAGCTAATGAGATTATCAAGCTTCTCCAATATAGGAAAAAGGATAAAAACAAAGCCCCTAGGAAATCTAAATCCTCTAGGAAGGGCAAGAATGAGAAACCCCTCATCTAGTGCCATAAGTGCAAAGGTTTTGGCCATATGAGGATAGAGTGCCCAAACTATCTTATGAAGGAAAAGACCAAGATTTCAAAAGGTAAAGTGTTGGTTGCTACCTTGAGTGATTTTGAGAGTGATCTTTTTGATGATGAAGTACCCAAGAAGTTGACCCTTCAAGAAGCCTATGATAAGCTATACACTGAATTTATAAAATCTAAAAAGACTTATCATCTTTGTAGAAAAGAGCTTAATGAGGTAAAAACTGAAAAACTGATCTGTTAGTCAAACTAGATGAGACTACAAGGTTAGTTGAGACTCTTGTTTTGGAGAACACCTCATTAGAAAAGAAGGTCAAGAATCTCAAGGTTGAGCTTAGTCAAGCTAGAATTCAAATAGAGATGATGTCTAGTGCAAAGCTTGATGAGGTAAAGCCTAGTTCTGATAAGACTACCTTTGGATATGTTGTTTCCTCCAACGCTTCCTCTTCCACGACTTTTGGATCAAAGACTGTCTTTGTGCCCCGATCTAAGAAAGGTGATAAAGGTATGAAATCCAAAACTAATTTGGCTAATTCTAAATCATTTGTTAGATCTCACTCTAGGAAGTCTAGTAGTTCAAAAATTACTCATGTTTGTCACCATTGTGGTGTTTCTGGACACATTTGTCCTAATTGCTTCAAGTTGTATCCTCATAAGCAAGTGTTCAAACGGTTACAAGTTCCCTCTCAAGGTTCAACACCTTTTTTTGGAGAGTTATTAAAAGTTTTGAGCTTTTTAACTCAATTTCAGGAGAATTCTAATTCTTCTATGTCCTTTAGTAGACATACTAGGACACATGCTTTTTCATCTTCACGGCCAAAGACTCGTGCTATGTGGGTGAGAAAGGAGCCTAAGACTTAATTGTCTTTTTGTTTTTCCTTTGCTTTATTTCTTTCTATCTAAAGTAGGACTCACTTGCTTAATTTCTTATTTGTTTTAGAAATCATGCTTTCATGCATCTGCATCTATCTTTATGCTTTCATGTTGTTTGTCTGTTTTTGTTTGGTTGTTTAGTTTTTTTTTTTTTTTTTTTAATTTTTTTTTTTGGTTTCTCAAAATATAAAAAATAAAAAAATAAAAAATAAGAAAAATACAAAAGCAGTGTGTTTGTATATGTTGGTATTTGTGTACCTTGGATGGGCATTGAAACAAAGTTTTCTTAACTTTGTATCTCTTGTAGCTTAGATGAGCATCTTAATGCATAACTAAGCAAGTGAACTTTGTGGCTCGTGTTTGTGATGAGTATGATTAAGATGATCTCTTATATCTCATACTCATATCATTTTTTTTTTTTTTTTTTATGGGAAAGACCAGAAAATCCTAAAAGAAAGGCATAAATAACCATCTCACCACTAAAGCCCCTCAATCATGTATAACATCTGTGTGCTTAGGCACAGCAGAATTGGGATGTTTTGAATTACATAATTGAGTATTTCTTTTCTCTCTTATATGTCCATGCATGATATGTTCAGAAAGAAAATATGCAAAGAATATAAAAGTAAAAAGAATCAAAATGCTTTTAAAATGACTGTAAGCGTGTTTCTAGGAGATGTGGGAGTTATATGATGTACCTCAAAGGTGATAGTCCCCATCAAACAGTTATGATTGTGTGTGAGTATATTTGATTTTCTCATATCTCAAATCTTTATAATATGAGACATTTGTGCACTCTTGCTATGTTTCACACACAACACGCAAATATTTTGCTACTTTTGATACATGTGCAGGTACAATATAATTTGGCCATCACAAGGAATACATGTGCTGATATATGCTTACTAAACTATTTTAACTCGTTTTTGAAATATAAAATTGGTTAGATTGTTTAGTGTGTGTGTGTGAGTTTTTGGATCTATGAATGCTTTGCATCTATGTTGAGTTGAGTTTTGAGAGCTTAATATGTCGCTTGGATGTTTGGTTGATAGCTTGCTTGTTGCATTCATCTCTCTGTGTTTTTCCCTTCTTGAAAAACCTCATTTCTTCAAGCTCGATAGCTTCTCAACACATCCTTGACAGAAATCCTTTCTATCAAGACTCCTTTTTGTGATCTTGACAGATCCTTGACAGCAACTCGACCCATCGATAATTTATCGTGTGCTCTCTGTTTGCTCGACACATCCTTGACAGATTCTCGATACATTGAGGTTGGCTTCTTCTCGATAAATTCTCGACACCTCCTCGATCAATTGAGATACCCTTGCATGCATTTCATTTTTCTTTGTTTTTCACATGTTTTGCATCTTTCAATTATCTTGTTATCCATAGCATCTTGTTTCATTACATTCTTGCATTTATATGGATTCCTTGAGTCCCCTTGATCATCTTTATGTTTCTCGGGTGAAGTTTTATAGCTCTTGTACCCTTTTTCAACTATGACAAAAAGGGGGAAAATGTGGTTTCTTTTTTAGATTCTACATGTTAAGCGGAGAAATACATGCCTTTGTAAGGGGGAGTTGTGTTTTATCTTGATAAGGGGAGTGTTTACCTCCTCTGTTGTTATAGGAGCTTCTTTTAGCTTCTTGTTACATACATTGTACTTTATTTTTATATATATATGATGATGTATGTTTTCTTCACCTATCTTTACATGTGTTGTTTTTTCTCTATCTTTATGCACATGTTTCCTTATGTATGCAATCTTTATTTCTATTTCACACATGATGCCTTGATGAGTTTTTGTTTAAATGTTTCAGAAAGATAGGTTGTGAAAGTCTATCTTACCATGTACTCTCTTCTTGCAAAGTTTTCAAGAGTTTGTAGTAGGGATAGATTTATTTTGTAATACAACAAGTGGTTATGACTGAGTTAAGTGATTTAAGACTTTTCTCATGATTATTTGTTTTGTTGTGGTTTTGTTAAGGATTGCCAAATGGGGAGATTGTTAGGTACATATTTTATGTAATTGGCTAATCCTTTGACAAAATGCACTTTAATTGTAATTGGATAGATCTAGGATGAGTTTAGTACTTCAAGAAACATGATGTTCAAGCCAAGTATTAAAGCTATGAAGATTGGACCAAGAAACAAGTGAAGAAAAGTTGTTCATTAAAACTTGACAGATACCTCAATAGAAATAGTATTTATCAAGACTTAAGAATGAAGCTCAACAGAAGCTGAATCTATTGAGATCTACGAAATCAGAATTTCTAGAACTGATTTTCGGCTCATGCTGACATGTATGTGTAGGGTTTTTTTTTCTCACAACCCCAGACATATATAAGTCTTATTTTAAAGGTCGTTATACATAGAGAACACATACAGAAAGTGACCTAGTACCTTATTTTCTCTGCAAGAAGTTATAGCGTCTTTTGTGCCTTAGGGTTTTGTAACCAAGTGCTTCTTGATCTTCATTGTTGATGAAGTGAAGAACTTCGCAACCAACAACATCTTCTTCAAATTGCTAGGAGTTAGTCACGTACTAGGATCCATGCATCATTTGTTAGTCACGTACTAGGATTTGTGCAAAAGGGTGGCGTTCATCTATTGAAGAGTTCAGAGGTTCTGAAGCGATAGAAGGTTTCTACTGTAAGTTCATCTATGGGGATTGTAAATTCTAAGGACAAATGTTTTGTACTAGATCTAAAACTTCTCTTTACTATAGTGAATTGCTTTTTAGGAAGGTTTCCCTCCAAGTTTTCTTACTATGAAACTAGTTTGTTTCATTGGTTCTCTTGGGTCATCATATCTTGTCTTATTTACTATTCTGATGTGCATGATATTGACATGACATTGATGTTTGTTTGTTTTAACAATGTTTATTCATAATAAATCTAATTAACAACTTGGGTTTAAAACTTATTAATTCTATTGATAGGCCAAGAATGTATTGACCCCTTGTGATGAATTAACCAATTAATTAGCCAGGTTAATTAATTAATTCAATTAGCATGCAATAAGCATGGTAGCACAAACAAATCACCAACTAAGTTAAAATGTAGCGAAAAATAAATTGACATGGTGATTTGTTTACGAATGGGGAAAACCTACACGGCAAAAACCCTACCGGGTGATTTTAAGGTCACCACTCCCGAGAATTCACTATTATCACAACAAGCGGTTACAAGTAAAGGAATCCTAGTACCTTATACCAACCTACAGTTGAATCCTAACCCCAATACCCAATTGGACTTATTCTGTAGTGACAATCTCTCCTTTCAATGCACGGCTCCCAGTACGTGACTAACCATTTTGATGCGCGGATCCCAATACGAGGTTTACTCACCAACTTGAGAAATATGTTAGCTGCAAAGTTCTTCAGTTCATCAACATGATGAAGATCACGAAACTCCTTGGTTACAAAATCCTACGGTGTACAAACACAGCAACTAGGGCATATGTCTCTAGTTCACAATATGCTTGTGAAAAACTTTTGCATTGAGTTGCATCAAGTTGCATCAATTGTGACGGTCCTTAAAACAATCCTTATATATGTTTAGGGTTGTGAGAAAAGAAAGCCCAAACATCTATTCACGGATTGGAGTGAAATCAAATCTAAAAAAACTAATTTTCATAAACCTCGATAAATACCCTATCCGTTAAGAAGTTGTTGAGCATTGAGCAAAACAGCCTTTTAAACCTCGATAGATACTAGCTATCGAGCTTTAAAATCCAACACTTCCTCACTTGATTTTTGGACAAACTTGCATGGCTTTAACACTTGAACTTGAAACCTTATTCCTTGAAGTATTAAACACATCTTAGATCTACCCAATTACAAGTAAAGTGTGTTTTGTCAAAGGATTAGCCAATTCTATATTGACATATGTTCCTAACATGATTCATATATGTCCTAACATCTATCAACCAGGGTCTAAATTTCCCAACATAAGTAAGTTATGGAACTCTAACTAAGCTAACCTCAAGTGGGTAAAGTGTCAAATTTCAAACCACAGATAGGTCGCTTAAACTTCGTTCAAACCACAGGTGAGTAAGTTGTAATTTGCCCTAGTTTTTATTAAATTCGCCCCTACAAGAAAATATTGTGTCATGTCCTCTATTCTTGGTTTAGGCTTGAAGCCCTCCATTAATCCTTATATCTCTTCGCTTTCTACCCATTTCCAAACCTAGAAAACATTTTTAACCTCTTTCTGTTTTATTGTCCATCTAGCCAATCTTTTACGTTCCCCATATTTGGTCTTAAGCTTCTCTTGGTTGGAGGCACCATAAAGCATTGTTAATAGCCTAAATTAAATTTCCTAAACCCTAGCCCCCTCAAGTTTTTTATGAGGAAAAAAAAAATTATTTCCACTTGTTTACATACTTTATTTTACATACATATTCATAATTGGCATGGTATTAATCACATTTTAGTACATAAAGATAGATGCGAAAAAAGATATGTATACAAGTGGAAGTGAGAAAATAAAAACCTTGTTTTTATATATTCTCACCTTTCGGATGACAGTCTCCTTAAAATTGCTACTAATTTCTAAGGATTGTATTGGCAGCTTAAAGGTGGACATACAAGCATATAGTTCTTGAGCTACTAATTTAACTAAAGTTGCCATACTAGTCCAAGATAGACATTTGTTCCTCTACCCATTTAATGTAGATTATATCTTCTTATTTAAAATGCTTACGTCTTTTGTTTTCTTGACTTTCACGTTTTTAAAGAAATAATTTAGTATTTTAAGAATATTTGGATTCTTCTTTCGTTTGATAGTGTTCTTCAATAATTCAAAATCCAACCAATTAATTATAACTAGTCTCGTACAATATATTGGATAGTTAGTAAATGTTAAATATCTTCACTTTGTTCAATGTTACAATGACTTAAAAAATAAATGAAAATCAATAATTTTAGTTTCAAAGGACTGAATAGGATCAAAGTGGACCAAATAAGCCCGAATAGGACCAAAGTGAGCAGTATAGACCGAATATGACCAAATAGACTGATGTTGACAAAATGGACCGAATTGGACCATATGAGACCAAAGTGGACTGAATAAGATCAATGTGGACCGAAAAGGACCAAATTCGACTGACTAGAACAAAATTGGACGGAATGGACCGAATAGGACCAAAGTAGACCAAATAGGACCAATGTAGACCAAATATGACCAAAGTGGACTGAATAAGACCAAATGGACTGAATAAAACCAAAGTGGACCAGAAAAACCGAATGGACCAAACAAGACTCAAGTGGACAGAATGAACTAAAAAGGACCAAAGTTGACAGAATGGACTGAACAGTTAGGACTGAAGAGGATCGACGTACACGAGAAATATAAGAGAAACTCATTTGTAGGGGTAAAATTTAGTTTAAAGATCAAATAAATAAAATAATGATGTTGTGAAGTTTTCAAAGTGTGGTAGCATATATAGATATAGAATATATATGATATTAATTAATTCTTATTTAAACATGCAATTCATGCATCATAAGTAAATATAGGACATTCAGTGTTTGGCACCTTGTTGTCAATCTGAGTTTCAATATATTTGGCATCATAAAAAAGGGGTGCATGCAATTGTTATCGTAGTTGAATTTCTAGTTTGATTTCATGGGCTCTATGCAAATTTGGCATGTGAAGAGTGGATGAATGGTGTGTGTTTTCTTCTATATGTCTCGTTGATCGATGTTCCGCAGTGGGTTCCCCACAGCTTGAAAGTTGAGACTACAACTATAATGTTGTTTAATTTTTCTAAGAGGGTTCTTGCTTCTTATATAGATGTATTGGTCAAGTTTAGCCTAGTTGTTTCAATCGTATATGATTTTTAGGAGAGTTAGTCAGCTACACACCCTTTACTGTGAAGGAATTTGTGTTGCATACAAACATGCTTTGAAGTAAGTCAAAGACTTGCATGCCACTCTAAGAAAAACAAGCGACGTATTGGGTATTAAAAAGGAATGATTGACATTTGATTAGTTTTTGTCAAATAAAGGAATTTAAAAAATAAAAATTGTGTCAAATAAATAAAGATTTATAAAAATAAAAATTATGTGAAAAATTGTGAGGCTGCCAAAGTTAATGTGGCATAATATGAAACAGTAAAACAATAAAAAAATTAAACGTCTTTGGCTATTTTATATTATTATTATTATTATTATTATTATTATTATTATTATTATTATATATAGATAAATGCATTATACAACTAGGTAAATTATACTATTTAGATTAAATTAAAAAAGACAACATTATCTGCGTAGAATTATTATGTGTCCGCTCCCGTAATTAGAATTAAAAAACCAATCAGATTAATCTCTCAATAAAATTTTACTTAATCTTTTATGGGGCCAACTAAAATTGATTTAAGATATTCTTATGCATGCATACCTATGATAGTTATTCTATGATTTTTGATGTATTCAACCTCTGAAAATTCTCAAACGAAATTTTGAAAAATCACCACTGATAAAATTTGTATTAGTTCATTGCAATGTGATCCCAAACTGCATTTGCAAATGTGGGACTATGATGTTAATGATCATAAACTTACATTAAGCATGCGCCCCCCACCCCCTCCCTAGAGCTCTATCCTTGAACCTCAGTAGTTTCACTCCAGTAAGTGTCTAGCAATGGTCGTGCAATGTGGTTTCACTCGAGTTAGTATCTAACAATGGTCGTGCAAATTAACGATGATAGTACAATTATGCCAATTTCAAGTAGTCATGTCGCATTGACCCCCACCGTTAGTAGAAAGTTTAAAAAATAGAACTCAAACCTAAAAAAGAAACCTCAGACAAGGTGTAAGGTTGAATTTTATCAACCATCTTGTTGCCTTTATTCCATGCCAAATTTGCTTGTATTTTAGCAATTAGTAACCCAGTATTTAGGTGGGAATCATGTAAGGGCAGTGTGTGAAAGAGTGTGAAGAAATGCTCAAGATTGTGCAAAGAAGCAGGGGCTCGCAACTGGATCTCACAGGTGGCTCGCGGCTTGCAAGCCGCCAGATAGTTGCACATGTGCCAAGCATGCCAGAAGCTGAAGAGTCGCGTTAGCTGTTGCATTACAGGACAAAAGTCCCAGGCTGGCCAGGCCGTTAGCTCGCGGCTTGAACTCGCGACTCAACCCAGTCGCGAGGTCAAGTCGCCAGAACACCATGTTTGGGAAAAACTGACTTTCACATTCCTTCTCACCCTACTATATATATACCCTTATACCCACGATTTTGAGAGAGCTTCCAGAGAGAATTTTGAGAGAGAAACCCTAGAGAAAAACAAGATTGATTTATCCACAATCTTCACATAGAGACTCTTCAAATTCCTCTACTCTCTTCCTCTCCATTGTCAAATCCTTGAGAGGTACATTACCAAAATTTTTTCTCACCATACCTATATCTGTGAGGAGGCCATTTGGTGTTTGGGAAGTAGTTAAGAAGGGACCAATTTCATATTGGTAGATACTATGGTCAAGTAGCGGAATCCGACAAGCTAAAGAAGAAATAGGTTCGGCGTAACCTCATTGGAGTAGGAGCTTGGAGGGCTTAGGTACATTGGGTAGATTAGGATTGAAGGGTCTTCTGCTGTTCATGTATCCCAACTACATTCTTTAGTGGATTGTTTACCACTTAGAGGGCGGCGGAGAGGTTTTACGCCGAGGGCTTCGGTTTCCTCTTTGATAACACATCGAGTGTTGTCCTTGTGTTTGCATCTCTCTTCCCTTAATCTTTTCCATTTAATTTCTGCTGTGGTTGTGATTTTATTTGGTTTAGATTGTTTATCAATTCTGTATTAAGCTTATGTTCATTTTCCGCACATTAATTGTTTGATATTAAGCTTGAATTGGTAATTTGTAAATTGGGGATCTAAACGTTCAAGGTGTTTTATACACTTATTGAACTTTCAATTGGTATCAAAGCGGGTGCACTTGCTGGGGTTTATATACCTAAGTGTGATCCTAGACCCCTTTGTTATGGATGTAGCTATGGAAAAGGTCATGCTGAATTATGGTTTAAATGTTTGTGATAATGACTCTGTGAGTGTGTTTGAAGGGTGTCCTATCAATGAACTCTTAGAGTTACTAAAAACAAAGAAACATGTTAGTATGTTTGTTCATATGGTGAAATATTTTGAGAATAAGAATCACATCTTACACAATAGCCTGTTTGAATCTAACTCTCTGATTAAGAAATACAAAAGAAAAAATAGAATATTGTGTGAGAAGGTTGATAATCTGAAAAAGAAAATTCAGTTTAACAGAAGCATGAAAATTGAAGATAAATTTCTGTTTGAAGGTCAAGAATGTTTGTCTCATGCTTGTCTATTTGTGCACACCTCATTGAAGGTATTTAATTCATGTTTGTGATATCTTGATAGTGGCTGCTCTCGGCATATGACAGGTGATAAACCACTATTTAAGTCACTCAAAGAGAAGGTTGGTGACTATGTGACGTTTGGTGATGGGAGTTATGCTCAAGTTCTCGACAAAGGGACTATTGAGATATCGGGATTACCTTCATTGAAAGATATTTTATACATCAAAGGGCTGAAGGCGAATCTCTTAAGCATCACTCAAATATGTGATGAGGACTTCCTTGTTCAATTCTCAAAGAAGGGATGCATAATCACTAATGAAGAAGGGATTTAAGTCTTGGAGGGAAATAGGACTACTAATAATTGCTATGGAGTAGTTCCTACGGCATTCATTTCATGTAGGAATGCTCATGTTGACATGTTGGAATTTTGGCATCACAGATTTGGGCATGCAAACTTCAAACAAGTAGCTAAAGTCTCTAAACTTGAAGCTGTTGAGGGACTTCCAAAGTTTGGAAAAGTGAAGAAGACTGTTTGTGGTGCATGCCAAATGGGAAAGCAAACAAAGACAATCCACCACAAGGTGAATGTGATTGCTATTTCACGTTGTTTAGAACTTCTTCATGTTGATCTAATGGGGCCTACAAGAACTGAAAGTCTAGGAGGAAAGAGGTACATTATGGTCATTGTTGATGATTTCTCAAGATACACTTGGGTTGAATTTATTAGAGAAAAATCAGAAGCATGTGAGAAATTGGAAAATCTTTGCAAGAGACTACAAAATGAGAAAAGGGTTCCTATTGTCAAGATAAGAAATGATCATGGCAAGGAATTTGAGAATGCAAGATTTGATTCATTTTGTGAAAAGAATGGAATCAAAAGGGAATTTTCAACCCCTAAAACTCCTCAGCAAAATGGAGTTGTAGAGAGGAAGAATCAAGTGATTCAAGAGATGGCAAGAGTTATGTTACAAAACAAGCAAATTCCTTAAAAGTTTTGGGGAGAAGCTGTGAACACCTCATGTCACATTGGTAATAGAATATTTTTCCAAGCAGAAACAAAAAAGACCGCTTATGAGATTTGGAATGGAAAGAAGCCAAGAGGCAAGTACTTTTGAGTGTTTGGAAGCAAGTGCTACATTCTAAAATGATCGGGAGAACCTTAGGAAATTTGATGCAAAAAGTGATGAAGGCATTTTTCTTGGGTATTCTACTACAAGCCGGGCATACAGGGTCTTCAACAAGAGAACTAAGATAGTAATGGAGTCCATCAATGTGAAAATTAATGATGACATAGTAAAGGTAGAGATGGTTGATGATGGAAAAAGACCGAGCACCAAAGAACCCACTAATGAGATCGAAGCTCTTGACATAGAAGTTAAAGGACCTAAACTGGAAGAAGAACCAACTCCCATGAACCCAAGAATGGTAACAAGATCAATATCCAGGATATCAAGTCCTCTCACTCCTCCGGAAGTTCATCCTCCCATCTCTCGGAATGATGAAGTCTCCACATCAAAGAAGCCATCATCAAGAGTGACTAAGAACCATCCGAATAGCAACATTATAGGCTCTTTGGATGAAGGTCTTCGCCTTAGAAAAGGAAACATACTCTTGGCCAATCATGTAACATACCATTGCTACCTTGCTCAATTTGAACCAAAGAGGGTAGAAAAAGCTCTCCAAGATGAAAACTGGGTTCAGTCAATGCATGAAGAGCTGAATCAATTTGTGAGAAATGATGTGTGGGAACTTGCTCCAAGGCCTAAAAATGTTTATGTCATTGGCACAAAATGGATATTCAAAAACAAGAACGATGAAGATGGGGAGATAATTCGAAACAAATCTCGGTTAGTAACTCAAGGATACACTCAAGTAGAAGGAGTAGACTTTGATGAATCCTTCACTCCTGTGGCCAGACTTGAGTCTATTCGAATTCTTATGTCCATTGCATGCACTATGAACTTCAAACTCTACCAAATGGATGTAAAATATGCCTTTCTAAATGGATACTAAATGAAGAAGTATTTGTTAAACAGCCCAAAGGATTTGAGGATCCTCACTTCCCTGATCATGTGTGAAGAAAGCTCTTTATGGCTTAAAACAAGCTCTTAGAGCTTGGTATGATCGGCTTACTCATTACCTTCTGGAAAGAGGATTCAAAAGGGGATATGCCAATCGGACTTTGTTTGTGAAGAATGATGAAAATTACCTTCTTGTGGCTCAAGTATATGTAGATGACATAGTATTTGGAGCTACCTATAGAATTTTCTGAAGAGATGAAGAAAGAATTTGAGATGAGTATGGTGGGGGAACTTACATTTTTCTTAGGTCTTCAAGTCAAACAAAAGAAGGAAGGCATATTTGTGTCACAAGAAAAGTATGCTAGAAACATTGTCAAGAAGTTTGGACTAAACTCCAAAAAGCATGCCTCCACTCCCATGAGTTAGTCTACAAAACTGAATGTTGATTCTTCCGGGGTGGAAGTGAGTCCAACCTTGTATAGGAATATCATTGGGAGTCTTCTATATCTTACAGCTAGTAGACTGGATATTGCATTTAGCATTGGTGTTTGTGCTAGATATCAAGCTACTCCAAAGGAATCACATATGACTACAGTGAAGCAAATTATACGATATATCAATGGAACTCCAGATTATGGTTTGTGATATTTAAAGGATTCAAATGCATGCCTTGCCGGTTATTCAGATGCAAACTGGGCTGGTAGTGTGGATGATAGAAAGAGTACTTCGGGGGGATTCTTCTACCTTCGTAACAATCTTGTCTCTTGGATGAGCAAGAAACAAAATTCCGTGTCTCTCTCTACAGCTGAAGCAGAAAGCAGAGTACATAGCCACTGGAAGTTGCTGCACACAACTCCTTTGGATGAAGAAGTTACTTCATGACTATGGGATTCCTCAAGATACTATGTGTGTTTTTTGTGATAACACCAGTGCCATTAATCTCTCTAAGAACCTAGTTCTGCATTCAAAGTCTAAACACATAGAGATATGTTATCATTTCATTCCGGATTTGGTGGAGGAAAAAGTTGTATGTCTTGAATTCATACACACAGACAATCAAAAGGCTGACATCTTCACTAAGCCTCTCGATGGTCCACGGTTTGAATCCCTCCGTAAGACCGTTGGTGTTGGTACAATCCCTTGACTCTCTTGTGTGTTGTGTGCTTCACCACTTTATATTGAGTTAATTTGTTAGTAAGGCACACACTTCTCTGTTGGCTATCTATGTAGCATTTTTGTTTATTTCCTTTGTTGTCTTTACTAAATTTCTTTTGTCAATCTTTTCTCTCTTGTGTGTCAAAAAATCCAAAAACCACATAAAAAATAGAAAATCCAAAAAGATTGATCGATATTGTTGAGTTTTGTCTCAAAATATGTTTTACCTTGTACCTTTGTGCATCTATGAGCATAGCTTGCTGCCTTTGCACTTATATCATTGTGGGAGAAATTTTGAAATCTTTTGTGACTGTTGTAAATAGATCTTCAACCTTGACATGAATGATTAGTTAATGGTTTTGTTGATCTTAAGACATGCATAGACTTGTGTCTATATATCTTCCCACACTTTATTTTATTATTTTTGCTAAAAGAGCTCACCAAATGTAAATCTCCAAATGAAAAGAGATATTGAGCTGCCAAAATCTGTCGCACATACTAGTATTTAACTAGGAAAAAGGGTAAGCGACCAAAATATTAAAAATGTATGATGCCTAAAAAGCCAAAGGCAAACTCACCAAAATGAAATATCAAAAATTGCAGGCATCGATCTCAATATGAGATGTGTTGATTCAAATAGATCAAATGTCATGTCAAACATGGAGCCAAATGAAAAGCTTCAAAGTTATTGTTCTCAAGCCTTTGTGGGAGGTCATATATGCATATTTCTATAATTGAGATGGATCACATTATCTAGTGCTAGTTGTGTATATCTTGATTGAATTGATCATTGAAACTTCACATTAGACTAAGGACTATCTCATCTTTGATATTCACACACAACACACATGTCTATGTTCAATGAATGCCATATTCATTCGTATGATTGTACTTGATTAAATGTATTTTCACATGCTCTATCTTTGTTGATCTATCACAAAAAGATTTTTGAGTGTTTTAGTTGATTTTAGAAAGTATTTTGTTTTTGCAAAAATTGTCAAAATTTCAAAAAAATTGTTTTGCCCTTTTCTGGCGACTCAGTCGCAAGTAGAACTAGTCGCATGCCCCAGTCGCGAGTCCATCACAAAGATTCTTCGTGACTCACTGGCGAATCATTTGCGGGTAATTGCTTCAGTCGCGAAAAAGACTTAGAATATTTTTCAAAATTTGGATTTTCATGCTTTTCGCAGCTCAGGTTGGCGAATTGTTCACGGGTGGAAGGTGCAGTCGCGAGGGGTACACAGAGACTTTTGTAGCTCAGTTCGCGACTCTCTCGCGAGTGGAACTTCCAGTTGCAAAAAACACTTAGAAAATTTTTCCAAAGTTTTCTTCTTAGTGTTCTGGCGGCTGGTCTTGGCGACTTGCACACGACTTGTCTCAGTCGCGAAAATCGCGTGTTTTGGGCAAACTTGGTCATTTTTTAAAAAATTTCAGTTTTCCCTCGAACATTTCTAACTGTTCATCTTCTTCCTCACCTGACACACTCTCAAAATCACTGTGTCTCTCTTGAACATCCTCCGTTCTTGCATCATTTCATCATTCAATCTTCAAGGAAAGGTTTGGGTCTTGTCTCTTACTCATTGTCTTTCACATTTACTGCATATTCATCTTGAATTGTGTATTTCTTCTGATATCTGTATATCTCTTGATTGTACATGGGTTTATGCTTTTTTGGTGAAATCTTTGTGTGATTTTTAGTGGTTATTTTCTGATCTACTCTATCTTGAGTTAATATTAGGTCATTAGTGACACACACGCACTCATTGCCATGTTTAGCACATACATCTCCAGCTTTTAGGGTTTTCATCATTATCCTTACTTTAGAACTGACCCATTGCTAATAATGTTTGTGGTTTTGTGGGGTTTCTTTCTTTATGAAATATGATGCAGAGTGAAAATGTCTCCATTTAAGAAAGCAGCTGTGAAATGAGGTAGTAACAAGGGGAAGGAGCCTGTCATTGATGTTGATCACCTCTCACCTAGATCAAAAAGGACTCATTCATCATCAGGAGTGTTCGATCCCACCAAGTTTAGATCCTATGCTGCTTTTCAGACTCATGAGAATTACTTCAGAGATGCTACACCTTCACTTGAGAGGGTTGTTGATCAATCGTCACTTTTTGACACCGACATCCCAAAATGGTTTGCCCATAAGGATTGGAATAACCTTCTTTCCAACCTTGATGTCGCCTATGAGAATTTGGTAAAAGAATTTTATGCCAATGCAATTGTGGAAGGTGGAGAACTCAAGTGCTGGGTTAGAAGGAAAACCTTCTCAGTCTCTCCTGCATATTTGGCAGAGATCCTTCACATCAACAGACCGATGCTCAAAAACTCACTGGTTTATGATGATCTATGTCCAAACGAAGAACTTCTTTGGGATGGTCTTGGACAGGACTTGGAATTCTCATCCAATGGAAACTCCGTCAGTGTTTCTTCTCTCCCTCCAAAATTGAGAGTACTTACAATAGTCATGTTTCACAACTTGTACCCTTTATCCAGCACAGGGTATATGAACCTTGGACGTGCCCTATTTCTTCATGACCTAATCTCTGATGTAGAGATTGACATCTGTGCTCATATCTTTTACATTCTGTGCAAAATGGTTTTACGAACTGAGTCTAGGATATGCGTTCCTTTTTGCTGTCTCATTTCTAGAATTTTGAAGCTTAAAGGGATTCGACCAACAGATGATGACTCTCCCTGCACAAAACCGAGTCCAATCACCATGCGTACATTCAATGCTACCATTAGTCATAGTTAGAAGAAATTCAAATCAGAAACTTGCACATCTCTCAGTGGTTTGCGCTCCAGCTCATTCTCCTTTGACGACAAACTTGACAACATTGTGACATTTGTCCACGAATTGACCACCAAGATGTCCGGACTCACATCTATCTCACATCATCAAAGCATTCGGTGGGATATGCAATTCACCTCCCTACAAGCTTAGTTGGATTAGATTCAGAGGAAGCTAGAAGAAGATATGGACTAACTATTCCATGACAAAAAGGGGGAGATGATGTTCATAGGGGGAGAACAAGAAAGGGGGAGAAGACTATCAAAGGGGGAGATTTCAGCAAGCAGGCCTATGTTCAATATTTATGTTTATCTTTTTGCCTTTTATTAGTTTATGCTATTTCAGTATTTTATGGAACTTGTTTATGGTTGTTTGTGCCCATGTTGCTTTTGTAAGCTTTTAGGGTTTGTTTCCTTGAACTTGTAGGCTTTTATGGTTTGTACCATGCTTTGCAGCCTTTATGTTCTGCTGCCAATACTTCTAGCTAAATGTTATGCATTTTCTTTAAGTATTCTCACTCTTGTGCCCTTGTAGGATTTTGTTCCTAGATGCATATACTTTAAAGAATTGTGCATTGGTTGAGTGTTGGGCATGCAAATGATTTGCATTGAGCTTATTAACTTGTATGTCCGGATGTTCATTCCAAGTGTGAATGAACATTATGGTCACTATTTTATAGTGATTACCTGTTTGGTCAAGCCATGGTTTATTTCTCATTCCATTTTGCTTGATCGCATTGTGCTTGCCTCATATGCCTTACAAGTTTTCTACATACAATGATCATATTGTGTTTTTGTGTTTCAGGAGTTACTTGTTCATATGATTCAAGAGCTTATCAGATTCTAGAGTTAGGTGTGAGTGAGTTTTGTTCAACTGTTCCCAACTCACATATTAAGTCTAGAGTTTATTTTAGGGTTTTGTCACGAAATAGCCAAAGGGGGAGATTGTAAGGTTGAATTTTATTAACCATCTTGTTGGCTTTATTCCGTGCCAATTTTGTTTGTATTTTAGCAATTAGTAACCCTGTATTTAGGTGGGAATCATGTAAGGGTAGTGTGTGAGAGAGTGTGAAGAAATGCTCAAGATTGTGCAAAGAAGCAGGGGCTCGCGACTGGATCTCACGGGTGGCTCGCGACTTGCAAGTTGCCAGATAGTTGCACACGTGCCAAGCATGCCAGAAGCTGAAGAGTCGCACTAGCTGTTGCACTACAGGACAAAAGTCCCAGGCTGGCCAGGCCATTAGCTCGCAGCTTGAACTCGCGATTCAACCCAGTCGCGAGGTCAAGTCGCCAAAACACCCTGTTTGGGAAAAACTGACTTTTCACATTCCTTCTCACCCTACTATATATATACCCTTATACCCACGATTTTGAGAGAGCTTCCAGAGAGAATTTTGAGAGAGAAACCCTAGAGAAAAACAAGATTGATTCATCCACAATCTTCACATAGAGACTCTTCAAATTCCTCTACTCTCATCCTCTCCATTGTCAAATCCTTCAGAGGTACATTACCAAAACCTTTTCTCACCATACCCATATCTGTGAGGAGGCCATTTGGTGTTTGGGAAGTAGTTAAGAAGGGACCAATTTCATATTGGTAGATGCTATGGTTAAGTAACGGAATCCGACAAGTTAAAGAAGAAATAGGTTCGGCGTAACCTCGTTGGAGTAGGAGCTTGGAGGGTTTAGGTACATTGGGTAGATTAGGATTGGAGGGTCTTCTGCTGTTCATGTATCCCAACTACATTCTTTAGTGGATTGTTTACCGCTTGGAGGGCGGCGGAGAGGTTTTATGTTGAGGGCTTCGGTTTCCTCTTCGATAACACATCGAGTGTTGTCCTTGTGTTTGCATCTCTCTTCCCTTAATCTTTTCCATTTAATTTCTGCTATAGTTGTAATTTTATTTGGTTTAGATTGTTTATCAATTTTGTGTTAAGCTTATGTTCATTTTCCGCACATTAATTGTTTGATATTAAGCTTGAATTGGTAATTTATAAATTGAGGGTCTAAACGTTTAAGGTGTTTTATACACTTATTGAACTTTCACAGGAAACATAACTTTAGGTCCCTGAGTGAGCCAAACAAACGATAAATATGCACGGTTATTAAGAGAACTTTACTTTACAGTAGACATAACCATAATCTTTGTCCCGAGCCAAACAAACTATAAATATGTAGAAATTTTCATCAAAGTATAAATAAATATGTAGAACTACTTTACAGTAGACATAACCATAATTTCTGCTTCTACAATCAAGGTATCTTCAACAAGAAACCCCTTAGATGCATCCTCAAGATCCTTTCGTGACAAAAGTTGCGAAAAACCCCAGTTGTTACATGAGGCAGAGAACCTGTGTTTAGCTGTAAGGGGAAAAAAATAAGAAACCTTATAATTGAGGAAAGTAAATAACAGAGAACAAAAGTACATACTTCTCTCAAGAAAAAAAGAAGAAAATGACAAATATAATTCATTAACCTCTTTCTTCTACATGCTTATTGTTAATTTGGTCCCTTATCCGCAGCTTAAAATCCACAAAAATTTTGTAATCAGGTGCAACACAATCTACTGAGTCGAGGAAGACGGAAATTGCTTTGGGTGCTTCATTATAAAATCCATTGGGATAAATCAGTATTTTCCTGGATTCAATAAAAAGAGAAAAAATAATAGTTAATAAGTTCAGCATTTCGCAGTGGTAGCTTTCCCTTTTATAACAATAAAAGTTTTAACTTCTAATAATAAAAATACCATTTTAATTCTCCAACAACATATACTTGAGAAGCATATAATACTTTATCCTTTTTCGAAAAGTTTTCAATCTTCCAAGTCATAATTCAGTTGGGGGGTTCTTTTATCATGGTAAGACACTCTCGTTTTGCACTACGTTCATGGACAAAAATCTCTGCACCAAATACACAACAATCATTGACAAGGTATCCATTTGAAATAACATTGAAAGAATCAAGAGGGAGAAATTTGTCAAAACCCCATTCAGTCTTTATGTCATGGAATCTTCTAATTGCCCCTTCAACATCTACAAATTAAATATACGGCAAACAATTAGTCTTGTACCAAAACAAATTTTTTAATATTTTTTTTTACAACCGTGGTAGTTCATGTAAAAGTGATATTATACTAAATTAATCTATCACCCTTAATGAAAAAATTTACAAATATTGTTGATTTGGTAGAATTTTTTGCATAGCAAATACACATGCATGTTTATGCATATGTATAAATTATTATAGAGCAAACCTTGAATGGTCAAGAACTTGTCCCGTATCTGATCATACACAAACAATTTGAAGCTGGCATTAAACTCCCATCCGAGAGGAAATTTTTCTGTATCAACAATTGACAAATAAATGGAGAGGTGACCAGTCCCATTTATTTTCAAATTTCCTTTTGGATAGAGAGACAACCTCCTACAAAAGAAGACATGGTAGATAATGAGACTCAAATTCATATTTTAAAGAACAAAGAATATTGAGGCATTAGAATCCACCATTTGTGGCCGCCAACTTCAAAAACACCAGAGTCATACTTTTCAACCCCAGTCTCACACAGTAAAGAATATGACTGTATTTTTAGTAAGTAATGAGCTGGCCGAAAATGTCTTGCCAGTCTTGTGATTGCTGCAATACATTAGGAATATTTAGACACAAATTATAGTAAATATTGGGCAGATTTTTTTTTTTTTTCTAATAATTTAAGAATGAGAATTACAGAAAAATTCAAGAATAAATTAATACATGAAAAATAAAATTGGTGGTTTATTCAGTGTTAACAATAAATTATAATAAAATAATTGATATATTTTTTGTTTCTTAACACATTTCAACTCAATCATCAATCAAAACGTAGCTTGATATCGCATTAGGTCCTAACATTCATTTATGATTGAATCTGTATTAAATTTTGCAGCGATGTCTCTCAACTGTAAATTCAATTACTACCCTAAATTATCCAATTTGAATAAAATTATGATGTTATATCCTATTTAACACCTAATTCCAAACCCCCAAAATCAAAGAGAGAAAACCTTAAGAATAAAAAATAAAATAAAAATTAAATTGTTAAATGACATTGAGAGAAAGATATAATTTTAAGAAAATACAAAACCAAACAATTTGACAGGAAAATTTCTCTTTTAATTCAACTTTACCGAAACTTTTTAAGATTTTGTTTTACTCACCATATTTACAGAATGAAAAGAAAAAAAATGATTTTAAGAGAATGTTTTGTTTCTCATTTTTCTAAGCCATATTAGCACCCAAACATACAGAAATCTTATAAGTGAAATTAGTAAAATAACTAGTAAAATCAGGAAAATAAAAATAAAATTAACTCTTCTGAAAGTTTAAATATCTTTCTAATCAAGAAAATAAAATTATTAAAAAGATTGTTCAAAAAATTTTATTTTGTCCGAAATGAATTCAAAAGAGAGAACATGAATGGATGGGAGCATCTCAAGGTACTGCTGGTTCGTGGATGAGTTGACAACTCTTCTTAAGGTGGTTAACATTTTCGTTATAATAGCAAGACTTGATTTTAGGTAATCTATATATATATATATATAACCGAAGTTTTTGAACCTCTCACAATTTTCCACGTCAGTATAATATTTAAATAAAATTATAATTTTATTTAAATAAAATTATTTTGTTTAGTATAAACTTAACCAAAAGTAAAACTATATCTCTCTAACAAGTCCAACTCAAACTCAAACTCATCTTTAAATAAAATTATAATTTTATTTAAATAAAATTATTTTTGTTTAGTCTAAACTTAACCAAAAGTAAAACTATATCTCTCTAACAAATCCAACTCAAACTCAAACTCATCATTATCATTTTTTTTAACTATATAATGCATATTTGTTTTGTACAGCACCAACACAAACATAAAGCCTTTTAGGTTTTCTTTCTTTCACACAAAGTCACAAAAACCTCACTGTATGACACCAACCCACCAACACATGTATTAAAACTCATTAGTATCTCTGCCTCTCTCTCCTAGGTGAAGGTTGTTTTTCCACTCTCCCTTTTTTTTTTTCTTCTCTTGGTGTTTAAATTTTAGAAATTATTTGTATAATATTTCTTGGAATTTTTTATGTATAGATTGCTTTGATTGCCCCCTTCACTGAATTTGGTTCCCTTACTCTCTCCTCCGCATCCTCCTTTTGTAAGTTTATCATATTTTTTAATGAATTGTTGGTTTAATTTTTTTTTTTTTTTTAATTTAGGTTTTGAAAGATAAAATAGGCTTTGCAAAGTCTTACTACTTACTGTCCATAGCCAACAAGAGTTACAGTACATGAGCCATGGGTGCGCATGGAAATGTGCCCAGGGATGTTCTTCTTTTCTACTATCTTTACGAAGTTATAATATTGCGGTATTCAAGTAGAGCAGTTAGTTTCAACAAGTCTCTTTTTTAGTTTTTATATTATTCATAGGTTTTTAGACATCTATATTAATTGAGATTTATTTGATTTTAGGTCTTATTCTTTTGTGGACTAATTGATCATGGATTGTTCATTTTATTTAAATAAAATTATTTTTGTTTAGTCCAAATTTAATAATAAGTGAAACGCTATCTCTTTAACAAGTCCAACTTAAACTTAAACGTTGATAATTTATCTCCAAATTTGCGAGGTTAATCATGAATACTATAAAAGCAAAGCAAACCCCAATATTTTTTTTAAAGCCGAGTAGAGGTATGATCTCTTCTTATGTTATTTTCTTCTCTACTTTGTTTAAAAAAAAAAAAAATTATTTTATGGTTTTTCATGTATTTTTTAAAAAGTAATTTTCATACATGAACCACCAAACTCTCTTTAGCCACTTTTTACAAAATAAAAAAGCTTGCAATAATTGAAATTATTCTTTTGAATGTAACTCATCTTTCTCTTATATTTGTCTATTGTTTAGTCATATATATTTTGTTTTGTTTCAATAATTTCTAAGCAATGAACCATCTGATTCTTTAATTTTTTTTATCTTTCAGAAGTTTTAATATCTGAATTTTTGAGTTATTTTTTTTGCAGTATCTGAAACTGTTTGACAAATTTTTTGTATGCTATTGCACGTTCAAACAATAGCTTCTTCATCAAATTGTAACACAAATTAAAATCATACAAAAGCAAATCATGCAATGGTATAGTTTCTTAAAATTTTTATAAAATTTAGTCTATCTCACAAATAGGTAGGTTCCCGTGCATAGCACGGGTTAGCGACTAGTCATTAATTAAAAAGATTTTTTTGTTTTGGAGGGGAGCCAATGTTGTGGGTTAGTTATTAATTATTTCCATTTTTTTTTTTTTTTATATCTTCAGATTAAACTTAATTCTTGAGAGGGACTTAGGAGTAATTTTTGGAAACTAAACTTTAATTTTAACTACCTATACTATTGAAAAAATTATGCATACAATATAAAAAATAAAATAAAATAAAATAAAAATAGAGGTTGGGTGCCATGGCCCTTCTTGGTCTAACTGGGGTTCTGTCCAAGATTTTTGATCTCATTCTTTAATCATCCAACTTGAAATCACAATGAATCCATCTAATACTGCGATAAAACTTAAAATTTCAAAGTACCATATTTGTGAGCTACACAATTCCAAAATCATTTATTAAATCCAAAGTTGAACCATTTTCCATTAATAAACGGATCTTAACTTTACTCTTAGATCTACTTAAAAAAACTTATACTTTTAGAGATAACAACAACAAAAACAATAATTGTAACAACCCAAGTAAAAGCGCTAGCCACATCTTCGCTATACCTCAAAAGGACTAGTCACAATTGAGACTCCTTGTAGTTGTTAATAAAGTCCAGATCTACCCAGTAAATACCTGATGTAGGACTCATCACATACCCACACACATCACACAATCAATCAAATTGGAGTATCACAATCTCCCCCACTTAAATCCCTAACGTCCTCATTAGGGCCCACTTTGTGGGGTAGTGTCTCCAAGCCCACACGGAGTTACTGGGCCGGCTCTGATATCATATGTAACAACCCAAGGAAAAATGCTAGCCACATCTGCATTATACCTCAAAATAACTGAAGTCGTTTCGTAATCTTAAAATAATAAGTTGCAAATAGATCACATACTTTAATTTGACAAATATATCATAGATGGTTTAGAAAGTAGTCAGTTTTCCATATAGCAAAGCTATAACTTACAATATGTTCCAAAAAAGATACATAAGCAGTTTTGATGACTCAAAATAGTTCAAATACTCAAATATTTTAAAAATCACATATGCAGTTTTAAGGACTCAAAATAGTTCAAATATTCAAACGTAATTCATATTCTTAACAATCTTATGACTATGGTCACGCTATATCCCTGTAACTGGCCATCAGAGTACCAATGAATAATCCCTATTGACTGGGTATTAGAGTACCAATGAATAACCCCCATTTGTTTGGGTATCAAAATACTAACGAATAACCCCCATTAGCTAGGTATTAGAGTACGAATGAATAACCCCCATTGGTTTGGGTATCAGAATACCAACGAATAACTCCCATTAGCTGGATATCAGAGTTCCAATGAATAACCCTCATTGGTTGGGTATCAGAGTACCAATGAATAACCCCCATTGGTTTAGGTATCAGAGCACCAATGAATAACCCCTATTGGCTGGGTATCAGAATAAATTCATAGTGAGATTGTTCATAATCATTTATATGAAATCATAATTTCTGACAAAAATATATCTTATTCATATGCATATATCTTATTCATATATTCAATATTCAAATCTATTTGTGATATTTCTATAATTCTTTACTTTAAATCAATATAGCTAAAAAAAACAATTAAATAAAATACATCATATATTCAGTAATAAGATATATTTGTTATAATTCTTTACTTGAAATCAGTAATACAATAGAAATAAAATTGTAACAACTGTAAACAATTTTCAGTAGTTAAAATACGCAAAATAAAACCAATTAGGATAAGGTTACTTACCTCCAAAAGCCATACCAAAAGGAACTTCTTCCTAACACTTCTTCTAAAATCCTTAGATATTGTCTAAAACAATTTTACAGGTACCATTTACTCAATAATCAAATAATTTAAGAATGACTTATAACGGTATCTAGTCAGAAGAGAAACTGCTAAAAAATATCCATTTTATATATTTTAGAACTATCATTAATTCATCTATATAAATTCTGTCTCCTCACTAAGCCTAACAATAATCCCCTATTTTTTTCACCAAACTCACATAGACATAATATTTTTATTCCTTTACTTTCTGCCACAAATAGTTCCCTAGGAATAAAACCTATAGAACACAATATACTTATAGCCATATAGGGTCTATACGTGTAGTTTTTCTTTTCTTTTCTTTATTTATTTATTTATTTTATTTTTTTCTCCCACCATTAGTCTCCTGAGATGAGAACAAACCAAGTACTACATCATACAAAAATCAAAGCACCATGACATTTACAAATACACCACACCATTCTTTTTTTTTTTTTTTTTTTGACTTGTCAGACCTCAACTCATCAAATCGGTACTATTCCGGCTATGCAGAAACTTGTCCCACCAAGCCTAAAATTTTGTAGATTCTATCTCCTTTCAACGTAACAAAAGGCATAGATAAGATTACATTGAACATAAAACAGCGTCTAGTTTACTAAAAATAAATCCAAACTTTTCTTCGTTTGTATCATTAAAATTCTTGAATAATTAAATAGTTTCACTACTAGCCAAAATACCCACATAGAAAAATACTCTAATTCTAAATAAAACTTAGATTTGACAAGAAAGAAATTCTTAAGCTCTTACCTCAATTATGCAGTCAAACCTTTTTTACTGGAGTAATTTGGGTAGTCTACACTCTTAAAATATCTCTGCATATACGTTGACATAATAAGCTTATATAGCTAGAGTTTTAACCTTATTTTCTAAAAACCCCTTAGAAATATTAATTATAAAATGACCCCATAAACAAATTTACTTAAATAACCTTCCTTTTAATCTTTTTTTTTTTTTTTTTTGGGTATTACAATAATAATAATAATAGTAACAATGCTGATAATATAAGAGTAATAATAAAAATAACTTATAGGATTTAAGATTGCTGCAAATGAAATCTTATAGTTTCTCTGGTTTCAATTATTTTTTGATGGAGTCTAGTCTCAAATTAAATACTGAACTTTAAAATTATATCATTTTAAAATCTAAACTTTTTAGGTTTGATCATACGATTTGATTTAGGGTATAAATTCATACAATTTTAAAAGTATATAATTCACTTTAAAATTAATTAAACTTAGGGTTTAATATATCAATCTTTATATACATATATATATATATGTATGTATATATATATATATATATATTTATATAATTTAATTCCTCAATTGGAATTTTGGCACATCATACTTTCTTTAAGTGGTAGATTATATAGTTTCATATACAAACAAGATCATAATAAATGGTTACAAATATTTACCATAATTATCTAAATTTCATATTAGACAAAATAAATAAATAAAAAGAAAAAAAATTATATTAAGTTAAACTCTTCCATGTATTGCATGGCTGGTTACCGACTACTGTTAATGTATAATTACGCTATGATACTATGGGTCCATTTGGCTGGAGAAGTAAAAAAAATAAAAAATATAAAAAATAAAAAAGTGTGAAAAAAAGCAACATGGATGAAGCCCATGTGCAATTGCACATGGGCATTTCAATCCAAAATTTATGTCTAATTTCTCCCTTTAGTTTTAACTCCATTTTGTAAAGAAAACTTTTTGGTGGGCCCAAGGAAAAAACATATAGGCCCCATCATTTATTTTCTTTCCCATCCAACCAAACACATTTAAAAAAAAAAAAAAAAAAAAAAAAAAGGATATCCTCCCAATTTTCTCTCCAAAGTTTTCCATCCACTTTATTTCACCTCCAAACAAATACGCCCTATATGATTGTATCCTTTCATTAGTGATGCCCACACAGCAAAAAAAAAGATTGAAGAAAAATTATAGTTCTTCTAATTGCTTATTCTTTAAGAGGAGAAGTTAGGATTTAAAAATAAAAAAAAAAAAAATAAAAAGATCATGAACTATACAATCGTTTCATGGATTTCGGGTGGGGTTTTTGAAGGGTTCTTTTCTTCCATTCAGACCCTATGGCATCAAAGAGTTCCAACGTAAAGTAAGCAAGAAAATATGACAATATATATGTGTACCTTTATATTGAAATAAAATACAAAAAATAATTGTGTCAAATAAAAATTCAAGAACGAAAAAGAACATACCGAATTCGGCGGACTTGTTTTCCTTGAATTTGGGTTTTGGTTTGTCAAAATCCTCTTTATTTAAAGGTATTGATAATATGCACTATTTATAGAGGGATGTCAAAAGGCTTGTGTGCTCCACAACAATACCACACCACTTTACACACGGAACAGTACGTGTGATTGGTTGGAAGGAAAGAATAGAGAAGGGTCGAGATGCAAGAAAAAGAAGGATCTATGGTTAATTTGATTGGAGAGAGGAGAAGAATTGGAGGATCGGGTTTTCTGTTATGATGCATAAAGAAACTATTTTTTTTTTTTTAACAACGGTGCATAAAGAAACTATGATAGTACGATGTTTGATCAAAGTTGATTCTAGTGGGTTTCGCAACCTCTTTTTTTATTCAAGATACCTTTTTTTTTAGTCAAGTTACATGTTTAAATCCACTTTTTGAGTGTAAGTTGAAAATAACATAGATCAAATTGACAATTATTAAATTATATAGACCAAATTGATATTGACCCCAAAATGATATTTTAACGACCAAAAACAAAAAAAAAGTGTCAATTTCTAGCTTATATGTGTAAAAACTCTTAGGATTTGAGTTTGTTGTGTTGGCAAACCATGACAAATTGTAAGTCTTTTCCGATTGGTGTTTGAAAGCTCAAATAGTGTAAAATACTATAGCTTGTTTAGACCCCCAATTTTAAAAACACGGCTTGATTACTTTTACTCTAACTTATTTAAGTGCAGAACAAGAGTAAATTATACGCAATAACCGGAACTACTCTCTAAGTCATAACCACATGCAAGCAACAATAATTATAAAGCTTAAAGAGTAAGGGAAGAGAGATGCAAATACAAAATAGCACCAAGACGTGTTATCAAATAGGAAACTGAAGAACTCAACGAAAAACCTCTCCGCAGCCCTCCAAGTCAAAATCAATCCACTATTGAATAAGTTGGAGTACAAGGATATCAAAAAGACCTCCTAAGCCTAATCTACCCAATGTACTTGAGATCTCCAAGTTCCAATAACCAACGGACTTCTTGAAATCTTGTCTTCACTAGTTATCCGAATCCCGCAATACTGCTCGATTGCATCCGCCAAGCCTCACTGGCTTCTTTTGGCAAATCTCAAATGCTTTCCAGGCTCCAAAACACTCTCTACATTCTGAATAGGTGTGGGTTGTGTTTGGGTATAAATCTTCTCTCAAGGTATAACAATGGGAGAAGGGAAGGAGAAGAGATTACAAGGATTTCTCTATTGAGAATGAGTAGCTCTCTCTAAAAAGGGTGGGTGTGCTGTAGAAACCTCTCTACGGTTTTTTTCTGAATAGTCTCCTTACAATTTTATGGGTAATGAGGGTATATGTAATAGGATAAAGAAGAGGAAATGTCTTACTTAAAATTCTCTAGGTAGAGAGTTTCTCAAGTCACTCACAACTTGGCTTGAGTCATGAAGTGACTCACAAAATACAACTTGGCACTTGACTCTTTAGCTTCCAACATGTGTGTAGGTTGCACCACTCGCGAGCCAAGCCGCAAGATCAACTTCTTGAGCAATCTTTACCAACTTAATATTAAACCCATTACAAATAAATCCCACAAAATATAAGAAAATAAATTAATGCAATTACAACACTTTTTTATGATGGAATAAGTCAACATAAATGTGAGTTACAACACTTTTCGTCATGAACAACCATAACTTAACAATCTCTCTCTTCGGCTATTCCGTGACAAAAACATCCTATAACAAACTTTAAACTTAAATGTGAGTTTGGGAACAATGGCAAGACTCACTCACACCTAAATCTATAACCTATGACGATCTTGGAACAAAATACCTGTATCCTGAAACACTTGCACAAAACACATTAGACCATCAGGGTGAAGCAAATAATAAAGGACAAGTAAAATGAAACAAGTAAATTGCAATCAAGTAAACATGATATGAAACATATAAGACCAACTTGATCAAACACCAAATAGTCATATGGAAATTACTACAATGATCACATAGCAAAGCAAATGATCTTCCGAACATGCAGTCAATAAAGCACAATAGTGTAAGAATGTATGCATATTCAACATATAAACACGATGCGATAAGAATAACAAAGTATAGAAACTAAAAGTAACTCAAAGCACCAAAAAGAAAAACAAAAAAAGGTTTTCTCATAAAAAAAAATGTCATTTTCCCCTTGGTATATGCATCTCTCCTATAAAATTTATCCCCCTAAGAATGTGTATGAGATAGAAATTCTCCCCTTGAGAATGTGTACAAGAGTCATATGGAAATAACGATAATCTCTAGTATACTCTCTGGTATACTCTTTAGTATACTCTCCCCCTTTTTTACACGAACAAACAAAGGGGTCAAGAAGAATTAGGGAAAGATATGAAGATATGAACAAGAATAAAGATGCAGGAGGGGTATAACATGAATGAGAAATAAAGCTCAAACAACAACAACAACAACAAAAAAAAAAAAAAAACCCTTAAAAAATGCTACAAAGTATAAAGTAAACATGACGCATTAAGGATGAGGAAACAAGATATAGACAAAGGCATGACATGGGTAGCAAAGGTGTATGCAAAAGGTGGCTATGTTCAATGCATGAACAAAACATGAGAAATACACAAGTGGGGCAAGGTGTGTAAAATACACAACCAATAAACCAAACATGTTTCTAGTGAGGAAACATGAAAAACCTCAAAGTTTGGTACTCATCAGAGTCCAAATGAGTGAGAAAATGACTAAAGGGCATTTTATCAAACACTTAGCATGCATACAATAACCTTATATGAAAAACAATGCATGAAAATATGAAAAATATGCCTTAAATACATGTTCAAAATGCCTCATGGGGCCAACACAATCATCAACAAACAAAATGGGACTAAGCCCAATCAACAAAATTGAAAATTTTTGCAAGAAAGTAAGTTTACCCAACCCAACACTGAAATAAACCCCAACCCTAGGTTTTAAGTAATCTAAGACAAAATCAAGGAATTGAAAGATTACAAGTGATGAAAAATACCTTGGAGAAGTCTTAGAGTAGAAATCCAAAAGGGTTTTGATGAGTTTTAGGGGGTGGGAGTCGCGGAGTGCAAAAAGACAAGTATTTTGAAAACTGAATTTTTGAGCCCTTTAAAAACTGTTTTTCCTGCATTTCACGAGTCAGTGACTCGTGAACTAGTTGTGAACCCACTCACAAAATGTGCAGATGAACAGGGCAAAATTTCGCTAGTCAAGTCTGAGTCGCGAACCTTTCATGAGGGAGTCATGAAACTCTCTGCCTGAAATGGCCAAACACAGTTTTTCAACACAAAGAATTTGACATTTTGAGAAAAACTTTCAAAAACAAAGTGATAAAAATCACTTCCAGAAACAAATAAAATATTCAAAAATCTTTTTCAGTTTTATCATTAAGCAATTGAGCATACACACGTCACATTTAAACATGTATAATCACACAAATGAAATAGATATACATTGAACATTAGACTTGTGTGTTGTGTGTGGGTATCAAGTATAAATTAGTTCATAGTCTAGTATGAAGCTTCAATGATTAATTCAATCAAATCATACACAAATAGCACGAAGTTAAGTGACCTATCTCACTAGTAGAAATGAACATATATGACTCCTCACCAAAGTGTTTACAATGATTGAAAGCTTTTCATTTGGCTTCCATTTTTTATACTTTTTTTTCAATACAACTCAATTTTTGGGCAATGATGCCATGAAATTTTTTAAATTTCTTTGAAGAATAAGCCTTTAGCTTTGGCATCATACATTTTGAATGCATTTTTGCTCCACCTTTTCCTAGTCTAACTAGTTTTCAAAGCAAAACTTTTTCATTTCTTTCTCCTTTTAGAGATTGAAGTTTAAAGCCTTTTGACATAAAAAAAATAAAATAAAATAAATGTGAGGAGATATATAGGGCCAAGTCTACGTGTGTATCAAGAACAATCTAGACTATTGGCTAGACATTCATGACAAGCTTGAAGATCTATTTACAACAATCAAACATTGATTTCTAGATTTTACTCATATTCAATATGTGCATATATAACAAGCCAAGCTCCTAAATACACTACGCCATTAGTATGAAGGTACTAGGTCAAACTCATATGTGATATGACAAAACACAAGCAATCAAACTTTTTGAGATTTTTTACTTTTTATGAGCTTTTGGATTTTTAACTCACACAAAACAAAAGCAATAAAGTAAGATTAACAATGAAAACAATGCTTATAAAAAGATGCAAGATGCACAAATGCATGATAATGAAGCATCTAATGCATGAAGAGTCATACAAAGATTGAAAGAATTAAATCAATGACTAAAGGAGCAAAAGCTCAACCATAGGAACCCTACCTCTTCCAAACGGAACTATTGTTTGGAATGAGTATCTCATGAGAAGTGAGACAAGAGTTAGAAGAATGAAAACCAGAATGCACATAGACAAGGAGGTAAGAGCATTAACCACATGCTTTAACAATTTACCACTTTCAATCAAATCCAATTTAGCTTTTGAAGCTTATATTTTTTTTTCTTTTTTTTTTTTCTTTTTTTAATTCTTTTAAGAGCTTGAAACTTAGAGGAATGGGGTCTTAAAAAACCAAATGCACCATAATGGTGACAAACAATGTGTTTAGATCCACTAGGCTTTTTAGAGACACAACTTCCAAGAAGCTTAAGTTTCTCCTTTTTTTCTTTTTTCTTTTTTTAATTCATTTAAGAGCTTGAAATTTAGAGCAAATGACCAAAGGTACCACAATAGTGACAAATAATGTGTTTAGGTCCACTAGGCTTTTTAGGGAGGGATCTAACAATATGGTTTTGTTCTTTCTTCAACATGGAATATTGAGGTCTTATGTGATTGATCACACTGCAATGATGGCAAGTAGGGACAAACTTAGATCCATTCAAATCCCTAGGATGAGACCTAAAGAAAGGCTTTGGCTTAAAAGCCTTTCTTTTCACTTTTTGATTTCTTTTGTGTAAAGAAATGTACTCCGATTTGTCTATAGAGGTAGAACTCACAAAAAGCACAAAATCAAGCAACACAACATGATTGCAACAAAGATTTTCTTCCTTTTTAGCAATAGGTTCAACAATCAAACATTTGGCATGCATCTTAAGAGATTCATTTTCACATTTAAGATCATCAACAAGTTTCTTAGACAAAACAAGTTTAGCATCCAAGTCCACATTCAAACATTCAAACTCTTTCATCTTTTCAAAAATATTTTCAGCAAGTTTCTTATATTTCTCAACTAATTTATTGTATTCATTAAGCTTAGGAATCAAATCATCCTTTTCACCAATGAACTTGCTCAAAACCTCATGAAATTTTTTTGACTTTTTCTTCAAGAGTTTGACATTTGGAATTTTAATAACAACCAAAGAGTCATGTAACATGTCATTACAACCAAGAGGATAAACACTCACATTTTTACAAACATATGGCATGTTACAATCAACATCATCCAAAACATGCAAAGAAGCACACAAAACACTATCCATGGCCATAAACACAAAGGGTCAAGGATCACACTTAGGTATTTAAACCAAAACAAGTGTACCAAGAGGATAAATCCCACAAAACAAAAAGAAATAAATTAATGCAATTAAAACACTTTTTGTCATGGAATAAGCCAACATAAATGTTATGTGAAAAACCATAACTTAATAGTGTTCAACTTGTCAAAACTATTCAATTGGTGTTTGACCTATTGAAAATCATAGGATCAGTAAAAATCAACAAACATGAAAAGACATTATAACTTGTCCATTTCGACCCAAATTCGTGATTTGTTTGTTGCGGTATTTAAAGGACATAAGAACCTAACCCTAGAGAGCTTTTAGAGGAGAGAAAAAGTGTCCCATGTGCCTCATATTCTATATCTGGGGTTTCTGTACTCAAAACAATCTCAGATCTTCTATCGATGATATTCTTTGAAGAAACTTACGATTCAATGTTGTAGAAGTTGCTACCTCATACCAGCCATAAATAGTGCTGGATCTAAACATTCAAGTGTGATCTTGAAGTCATAGAGTGGAGGCCTACGTTGGCGAAAGCCTTCAAAGGTGGTCTTGGAGTCGTGAATTGGAGGTTCATGGCACAACAAATTATTATCGAAGACATCTTTGGGATTCTGAGCTTAGTTCGGTATTTGTAGTTAGATTTACAATGAATAGGGTTATTCTAATTGTATGTCTCTATTTAATAGTGAATCTATTCACCTCGGGGTTGACAAGGTCAAGTCCTCCAAGGTTTTTTCTATGATACAATTTGTTTTATTGGTTTTTTAGGTCATCATATCATCTCTTATTTAAATTTCCACACTTCATGATATTTATGATTATATGTTTAACCTAAGGCTTCCATAATTAACCTAGTTATCAAGTTGGCCTTAAAATTGGTTAAATAAAGAGTTTTGACAGGGTCTAAACCCAACAAAAACCATTTATTGTACATCACTAAATAAAAATAGAGCTCATTTTACTCATTCAAGTAAAATTAAAAATTGAAAGTTGCACATATCTTTATAGATTATTTGAACATGGTGTGAGTCTATTATGACTTCGATCAAACCATGTTTTGTCATAAATTTTCTATTCGTAAATATTTCTTACTTTACATTTTAAAAGTTTAATATGCAACTCAAAAGAAGACACCGTTCAAGAGTAATCTTTAATTTTAACATTCATTAGATCGATTGAAAGATGATTTTCGATAGATATTCAACAATAGCTTCCTTAATCGAAAATTGTGAAACCAAAATCTGACGCGTTTTGATTGATTAAGTTAGTTGCTGCCTTGTCTTTTCCTATCCTATATGCAAATTATAAAACGCTTATTACCACAACTTCATTAAGAAGTTTAGAGACCGTTACCATGCATCAAGGACAGAGAAAATCTAAACCTAGTTTTGATCAACCTGTGATTCAAAAGTCTATATTCAACAACAATGTTGTTGTATTGATGATCAAGAGACTAGCTAGCTAGTACTGTTCAGAAGAAAAACATATAGAATTGTTCAGAAGGTTTGGAGCTGGTGTAGGATTACGTGTGTGTTTGGCTCAATTTAAAAAGCCAACTTATTTTACTATTTAGCTTACTTTTGCTACAATTTATGGGTCCCACTGTAATTTTTGATATTATTCATGAATCTTGCTGTACTATTTGAGCTAACTTTTACCTTTATCTATAACACTTTCAACAAAAAAAATTCAATTTCAACAAGATAATTAAGTGGATCTCAAACAGACCCTACGTCAATAAACTAGATTGTATCATTTCTCTTCATATAGTGGATTTCTTTATCAGAGATTATAACCTCATAGTGTTTTTCATTTGGAGTCTTCTCCACTAGTTGTTCACTTCATCGCCAAATCTGGTATTATAATAGTCTACCTGTTTAGAAGACTTTGGTCCACATGTATCTCCCTATATGAAATTATTTAAACAATTTACGTCAGTAGTTACGTCACACTAAGACGTATGTAGTTACGTCACACTAACAAATGCCAAAATTTAAAAGATCATCTTACGTTTGAAGTTATGTCACACAAAATCAAACCTTCCTAGCTTACTGGGGAAGAAAGGAAAGTGGGGCCTTCCTTTCATAATCGGAGAAGGTCAAACTCGGGGTGAGCTACTGGGTTTTGCCTACGCTATATATAGTTTCATAAGATTTAACCTTTTTAAAGCTCAAGAGAATGGTTTTCATTCCCGGGATAATATGTTAAAATTAAAACAAAAGGAAATTACAAGTCTCATATTTTAATTAACTCTTTGAAGTTATATTTGTAATTGCACGTCAATTTACTACAAAAAATCCAATTGAAAATAAATTTTATGCTACCATACCAAGAAATTTTAAACATGTATTTTTTTTTTTCATTTTTTTTTAAAAATGTATTGTTATTCTCTAAATACAATTTTTTTCTTAATTTACTTTAAGGAATTAAATTAAATGTCTAAACTTTATTTATTTATTTAGATTAATCTCTTACTTCGATTGTTAATAACTATGAATTAGTTATTTTAATTATTTACTTTAATGATATAAAATATATAGTTGTCATTTATTGAAACTATGGAGAGTCATGAGTGTGATAATGAGTCCAAATCGAATTTTAAACAAACTTGTATTGAAAAATGAAGAAATCATTCAACAGTTTCAAAATACAAGATACCCAAAAAAAAAAAAAAAAAAAAGAGGAAAAAAAAAGTCAAGTGTTTTTGAGTAAATTAAACTAGGTTTGAAATATTAAATTTTAGTTTACATTTATATTATATTTTGTATGACATTACCATTATTTACAATTGTTTATTTATTTTATTATAGATATTGACTAATATTTTTTAGGTTAATTTTTTTTTTTTTAAATTTCCTTTTAATTTTGCCCCTCTTAAACTGAAATTTTGACTTTGTTACTACCTAGGATGATATGTTAAAATTAAAAAAAAAAAAAAGAATTACAAGTCTCATATATCAATTAACTCTTCGAAGTTATATTTGTAATTGTATGTCAATTTACTACACCGAGAACAAAAATCCAATTGGAAATAAATGTTATGCTACTATACCAAGAACTTTTAAACATATACCCTTTTTTGTTTTTATTATTATTATTATTTTTATTTTTATTTTTTTTATTATTTTTTTTTTTGTGGATCAGTTAACATATACTCCAATACCTTTTTCGGCTGGTTAAGATCAAGTGTAGTATGTTCTTATCACTTTGAAAATATGTACTCCTAAATCATTATATATACAAAAAACCATGCAACCTCTCAAACATAAAAATCATCGTCTCTCTTTCAAACGCCTTCTCTTCAAAACGAGTCATTAGCTTACATATTGACAATGGAACAAAAGCCTCGCATAGCTATTCTACCAAGTTCAGGTATGGGGCACCTCATCCATTTTGTCGAGCTTGCCAAGCTACTTGTTCTTCACCACGACTTCCACGTCATATGTATCATTCCCACATATGGGTCTCCATCCAAAGCCATGAAAGAAGTCCTCGAAGCCTTGCCCACAAGCATAGACCATGTCTTTCTTCCTCCAGTGAGCTTGGATAACCTCGAAGGCGTAAAGCCTGGAAGCCGAATTATTCTCACCATGAAACGTTCACTCCCATCTCTTCGTGATGTGTTAAAGTCACTAGTTGCAACAGCTCGGTTGGCTGCTTTTGTGGTTGATCTTTTTGGGACTGAGGCACTAGATGTTGCTAAGGAACTCAACATCTCACCTTACATTTTCTTCCCCGCAAATGCTATGGTTTTGTCTTTGCTTTTGCATTTGCCAAAGCTTGACGAGACAGTTTCATGCGAGTATAGAGACCTATCAGAGACATCGAAACTTCTGTGGTGCATGCCTATTCTCACGGTAGAGATCTTATAGAACCTGCTCAAGATCGAACAAGTGAGTATTACAAAGAGATTCTTCGCATCGGAAAACAACTTCGATTAACTGAGGGTATTATGGTTAATAACTTCATGGAATTGGAATTTGGAAGGAAGTGCTTTGAAAGCTTTCGAAGAAGAAGTAGGAAAAATCTCACTTTATCTAGTTGGACCCATCATGCAAATTGGTTCAAGTAATCAGGTTGATGTGTCTGATTGTTTAAGATTGTTGGACAATCAGCCAAGGGAGTCTGTCCTATTTGTTTGTTTTGGTAGTGGTGGAACTCTCTCTTATAACCAAATGACTGAGCTAGCCTTAGGATTGGAATTGAGTGGCCAAAAGTTCTTATCGGTGGTAAGAAGTCCAAATGAATCAGCAAATGCTGGGTACCTTAATGACCAAAGCCATGACAAGAGCCCTCTTGATTTCTTACCAAAAGGGTTTGTAGAGAGGGCCAAAGGGCAGGGTCTGATGGTGCCTTCTTGGGCACCACAAGCCCAAGTGCTTAGCCACAGCTCCACTGGTGGGTTCTTAATTAAGTCACTGTGGTTGGAATTTGACCCTGGAAAGTATCATGCAAGCAATACCATTTATTACATGGCCGTTTTTTGCAGAACAAAAAATGAATATAGTATTATTAGCTGAGGATCTAAAAGTGGCGTTGAGACCTAAAGCTAACGAGAAAGGTTTAGTAGACCGAGAGGAAATTGCAAAAGTCGTAAAGGATCTTATGGTCGGAGAAGGAGGCAAGAAAGTTCATAAGCATATAAAAGACTTAAAGATTGCTGCTGAGAAAGCACTAAGTGTAGATGGGTCTTCTACTAGGGCATTCTCTGCATTAGCATCCCAATGGAAAAATCAACCTTCCTTTTAGGACACAATACTTTTCTTGCTCAATTTTCTAATTTGTTCCTCTTTGTTTTTCATTTTGTATGGTAATCAATTTTGTGAGGGCTGGCTCATGGTATGAGGCAAGTAGGCAACCGCCTAAGACTCCTAATAAAAAAAGTTCTCAAATTTTAACCAATAGAAATATTTATGTACTAAAGGGAGTATCAATTAAGCCCCAAATAATAGCCAATAAATAAAAAGTAATTTTTTTTAACAAAGAAAAACTAGAAAAAGAAATATACTTTCATTAGATGTGGCAATGAGTGTCCGCTTTTGTCAGTTTTAGAGTGTAGAACTCATTACTATCCCACACACAAATGCTGAAAAATTACTCTCTCGATCTCTCTCTTAAAAAAGAAAAAAAATATATATATTCGCCAACCTCAATTTTACACTAATTGCTGGGAAGTGATTTTTTTTTTTTTTTTTTTTTCTTAAGTTTCTTAGTTGCAATTCATACTATCTTCTCCATTGAGCATTGCAATGAGTCTAGTCCGTCACTTCAGGTTTGACAGTTTGCTAAAAGCTTTAGTTCTTGCTTTATTTTCCTTTTTATTTTTTTCTTCAAAGATAGCTCTTAAGTTTTTTATAATAAAAAAAAAAATTGTTTAAATAAAATTTCACCTTCACTTTCTTTTCTTTTTTCCACGTCAACACTTCTATATAATAAAAAAGAATTATTTTTTTGTACAAACAAATTAAATAAATGTATAACTAATTAATAGTAACTATATTTATACTCAGATTTTATTTTGAGATATTAAATATATAATTTTATTAAAATTTTCAATCATAATTTTTTAGTATATAGATGTTTCACTTAATAGATAGTGTTTATTTTAGTTGTATAGTCATTAAATAATACTATGAATTAGTTTTGATTCGTAATTTTGCATCTAACAAATGATTTTAAATGAAAAAATAATACCAAAAGTTAAATAAATTTTTTATTACTATTTAAAATTTAAGAACAAACTTTATTTAAAGTAGTCGCGTTATTTCCGAGAATAACTTAAGCTAGTCTTTGTTTCTCTTTTAGAAATACAAATCTTTTATACTACTTTTTTGTGTTTCATTTTGTGCTCTATCAATTACAAATTGTCATATAATTAAATTTTTTTTTTCATTTTAAATATTACTTATTTTATTAAAATAGTTAATCAAATATATAGTAAGTTGTAATCGGTTAAATACAAAAAGTTAAATAGAGTATTTGTACTCAATAGTCTATTTTATTACATATCACTTTCATCATGTATCGTTGTTGACTGTTTGACTATATCATGTCTTTATATGGTTTTTCCAATTTCTAATTTGTAGATGGTCGGCCCAGCTACTAGCTCTGCCTCTTTTTTTAATCTTCTGTCACACAAAGCGATTCAAGCTAGCCCAAACAAAAACTCAATTGGCAAGAGTATGTACAAGGATATGTTTCTTAAGGGCCCAACCCAATTCTAAACAGTGTTAGGGGTTCAGTTGAAGAACTTATCGATTAATCATCTCTGTTGCTACTCAATTATGGTTGTTGAAAGATACTCTTACCGCGAAGTTTATCGCCATCGCTTCCGCACCCTCAATTGACGTTGCCCCAAAATTTGAGAGCTAATTATATATATCGGTTAGCCGTAATGGTTTCTCTCAATAAAAGAAACACAAGTTTTGCCATTCTTTTCAACTGCATCAAAATTATATTTAATACAATTTAGGGCTATAAATGAGCCGACCTTTATTGAATAGTGAGCATTTAAGTTTGACTTAATAACGAATGTAAAATATTCAAATTTAGCTCGAACTCAATCTAAACCTATAAATGATGCTTGAGCTCGAGCTCGTCTAAAAATTTGAATTCAGCTTAATTCATTAATCAAGTCTAGCTCAAGCTAAATACCAAGTTCAAACTTGTGTACAATATCAAGCTTTTGAGCTTAAGATCTAAAACAAGTATATTATCAAGTCCGATCCATATCAAACTTATTGTCAAACCTATTTGATTTTAACGAGTAATCACAACTCTTAATTACTTAAAGTCTTAGTAAGATGTGGTTTTAATTCTTAAGCTCATATTATGCTTATTACCAAGCCCATAAATGAATTTTAACTTAGATTGTTTTGTATCGAGTTTTGGCTTGTTTATAAACAAATAAACATTAATGAACTTTTATCGATTTAAGCCCAAATTATTTATGAACAACTTGATTCATTTACAGCCTTTCATTTTTGATATCCACGCAACACAAGACAAAAGCTTTCAACACCCCCCCCCCCCCCCCCGGGGGGGGCTTTTAACTATCCTGTTCCTCAACTCATAGGCAAAGCCTTTGTTACTATTCTCGATCCATAGAAATATCTTCAATCTTTCATGAATGTCTTGTTTAGTAGTAAACTTCCCTTACTTGTTGCACACACATGTAATCTGATTTGTAGTAAACCTACTTGAAAGATGATTTTTTCTCATCTCTGACACAGATTTTTTTTGTCAAAGAAAAAATGTAGCATCTTGATGTCCCACTAACATGTTTCTTAGTACTCTATTAAGTCACTACAAGAGGATATTGTCTCATGTCCTCTATGTGTTGCTTTCTATTGGGTTGTAGATTGACCCTAGTTAGTTAATTAATTATCTAAATTACATGCAATATTGTGGAGGCACAAACAAATCTCAAATTTAAACTAGAGTGCAGTGGAAATTAAATTTGGCAAAGTGATTTATTGACTAATGAGGAAAACCTTTACAAGGCAAAAACCCCTCACCGAGTGAATTTTAGGTCATCACTTCCAAGAATCCACTAATCTAGAATAAAAGATTAAAAATATAAGAAATCTTACCACTACCCGAATTATTTCAAAATACCAACCTATAGTTGGACCTTTGCTCTAATCCTCAATTGGACTTGATCTTGTAGAAGACTTCTTCTTTGCATAGATCTCCAATCCGTGATTAACTGCTTTGCACGAATCTCAGTATGTGACTAACTGTACAGCAACTCATTAGATTGTTATAGTTGATTTGCAGTAGCTTCAAATAATTAAATAAAATAAAAGAATAAGATCTTCAATTATTGGTGTTAAAGACTTTGCTTGGAACAGAACCAAGAGGCGCAACAAGATCTCTTTCTTTTATTTTCTGATCTCATTGGTTCAACAGTTGGAGATTAGGGTTTCAATAAGAAAACCTTATGAAGCATTAGTCTTAGGGTTTTCTTTCTCTACTACTTTATTTAAATAGGAGTTTAATGAGCCTTTTAAATAGGCTCTCATATTCCAATTAGGTTTACACAAACCCATAAACAAATAGTCAATTAGAATAAAAAATTGCAAGCTATATTCTAAAAACTGTCAGCTCGATAGATTGAGGTAGGTATTGAGGTTCATTAAATCTCGATAGATCGAAAGTGTCAACCAGATATCGAGGTCCCAGTTTTCAGCTTTTCACCACTTGCTCTCTGAGCAGTTTTCATGTCTTCAATACTATCACTTGAAAAACTATTTCAAAGTACTTCATGATAACCTTGAATCCACTTAGATCTACCCAAGTACAAGTACATTTTGTTATAGGATATGCCAATTACATATACATATGACCCAAACAATCTTTCCCTTTGAAAATCTCTGACAAAACTACAAGAGTACATGAATGTCCTAGAATACATTCTACTCAAGATTACATAGAAAAATAAGTCTAATTTAATACTTGAACCCTTGAAAATTAATCTTAACTTTGAGATTTATCTCACCATATAGAAGTATGGAGCAATCATGGGTCTTCGCAACTTTGATGGCATCATTCTTTTGTTATCTCAACCTGCCTTCATTAACACGCAGGCTAACATCCTAGGAATCTCTATGAGCCTAGCACAATCTTGGAAAAATATTTCTAACTGTACTTAGGCTTTGATACTATTGAAAAAAATCTATTTTGACCCCTACAAGATCTGAATGCTCTTATATTAATTGAAAAATATGATTTAGACCCCAAACAACTTATGCAAATAATTAGTTACTCAAATTATGATTCGGTCAAAACAGAAAACACACACAAGAATCTCAACCATAGTTATAACTTATAAGTCACCAAATCTATGGAGAGGATTTTCTAACTATTTAGGCTTAAGAAGGTTTCCTCTCAACATATATAGTTTTGATATGACAACCTCTCTCCTCTCAATATCTGCAATATGGGTTGGTTTTATAAGTTTCCTATTTTATTTTTGTTTTAATATTTTCTAACGGTAATTAAAACTTTTGAGGACCTAATTATTTTTTCATATTTTTGAGTAGTCAATAATCTCACATTTGCCAATTAATTATAGGAAGAAATTCCTTCGCTATGACTTGGAAATGCTAATTAAGGGTAATTTTTTTCCTAGATTTGCTATTGAAGTTACGTCACACTAGGTTTCTAAAAAAAAAAAAAGTTACATCACACTAACACATTTGATGTATGTTTATATTAGGGGACGGCGTTATGATCATCTTAGGGGTCCAAATGAACCCCCTAAACCTAACCAATTTATATAAACAAATATTTCGTTGACCCCTCTAGAATAAAAATCTGAAAACCTTCACCTTAAATTATTTTTAAACACAGCTGAAATAAGCTTAAATATAATCATTTTAGTGCTACATTTATAATATTTTTATAATAAATTCACAATAAAGGTTAAGTGTCAAGTTTTAATTAGTTTTTAATTATACAATTAACATCACTTTTTTAATTACCATTAACAACTTGTCATTTAAATTTTTTTGTAAAATTTTTATGACAGTGTTATGTAAGTATCACTACTCTTAAGATATTTAATTTTACTGAAGGGAAGAGAAAAGGTTTCAAATGTTGATTTTATTATTTAAACAAAGTTCGAAGACTAACGTTTGTAATTACGTCATTCTAACGCATGCAAGTACGTTTATGCCAATGCTACATAAAATCTAATTGGTTGATTTTTTTTCTCTCATTTCCACTCCATCGAATAATCATACACACGTATTTGACCAAAACGCCTATACAAACCATCCAACCATTACAAGTCCCAACCATAAAAATCGTTCTATATTCTCTTTCAAAAGCCATCTATTCAAAGCATTATATTGTAGCCTTGTATATTGTCCATATGGAACAAAAACCCCACATAGCTCTTCTACCAAGTCCAGGGATGGGACGTCTCATCCCTCTTGTCGAGTTTGCCAAACAATTTGTTCTTCACCATGACTTCCACATCACATGTATCATTCCCGTACTTGGGTCTCCATCCAAAGCCATGAAAGCAGTCCTTCAAGCCCTCCCTACTAGCATAGATCACGTCTTTCTTCCTCCAGTGATATTGGAGGAGGAGGAGATCAAAGGCCTAAAGCATGGAGTCCAAGCTATGCTCACCTTAACTCGTTCACTGCCACCTCTTCGTGATGTGTTAAAGTCTAATCGATTTTCCGCTTTTGTAGTCGATCCTTTTGGGATTGATGCGCTAGATATTGCTAAGGAACTCAACATCTCACCCTACATTTTCTTCTCCTCAAATGCTTTCGCGTTGTCTTTGGTTCTTCATTTGCCAAAGCTGGACGAGACAGTTTCATGCGAGTATAGGGACCTACCAGAACCAGTAAAACTTCCAGGGTGCATACTTATTCACGGTCGAGATCTTTTAGAACCGGTGCAAGATCGAACAAGTGAGTTCTACAAAATGTTTCTTACCAGCACAAAACGGTACCGATTAGCCGAAGGTATTATCGTTAATACCTTCATGGAATTGGAAGGAAGTGCCATAAAAGCTTTGTTAGACGAAGAAGCTAAAAATCTCCCACTTTTTCCAGTTGGACCGATCCAAAGTGGTTCAAGCAATCAGGTTGGCAAGTTAGAGTCAGACTGTTTAAGCTGGTTGGACAATCAACCACATGGCTCTGTCTTGTTTGTTTGTTTTGGGAGTGGTGGAACCCTCTCATATGAACAAACCAATGAGCTAGCCTTAGGATTGGAATTGAGCGGCCAAAAGTTCATATGGGTTGTAAGAGCCCCAAATAATGAATCAGCTGATGCCACATACCTTAGTGACCAAACTCTCGGCAACAACCCTCTTGCTTTCTTACCAAAAGGGTTCGTAGAGAGGACTAAAGGGCAGGGTCTAGTTGTGCCCTTTTGGGCTCCACAAGCCCAAGTGCTTAGCCATGGCTCCACGGGTGGATTCTTAACTCATTGTGGTTGGAATTCCACCCTAGAGAGTATCATGCAAGGCATACCATTAATTGTATGGCCACTTTTTGCAGAACAAAAAATGAATGCAGCATTATTAGCTGAGGATCTAAAAGTGGCACTGAGACCAAAAACTAACAAAAATGGTCTAATTGATCGAGAGGAAATTGCAGAAGTTGTAAAGGGTCTCATGGTTGGAGAAGAAGGGAAGAAAGTTCATAGTCGTATGAAAGATATAAAGATCGCTGCTGAGAAAGCACTAAGTGCAGATGGCTCTTCTACAAAGGCACTCTCTAAATTAGCAACCCAATGGAAAAATCATCCTGACTTTTAGAACATGATACTTTTCTTGCTTTTCAACTCTATTCTTCAGTTGTTTTTCTTTATGTTGTCTAGTCTTAATTTCTTATTTTGTCACTTTATCATGTATTGCATATTTATATGTGCCTTTATAAGTATAGCGTCTGCTTTTTAGAGGTGGTATTAGATTTCTCATTGGCTCTAATTTATATGTGAAATGACAAAATTTGACGTACTTACGGGAATGTGGGACTTGTGACTTGTCTGGCTAGCTCTAGTGGAAAAGACGAACTCGTACTGTGGTACATAAGCATCAACCTAACGTTCTTCGAAATGACAAAATTTGACGTACTTACGGGAATGTGGGACTTGTGACTTGTCTGGCTAGCTCTAATAGAAAAGACGAACTCGTACTGTGGTACATAAGCATCAACCTAACGTTCTTCTTTTTCCACCCAAAAAAAAAAAAAAACAATACAATTACGTAACATGATTAATCATTTAGGCACTAGAAGATTGATGTGTTGATGTGTACCAAAACGAAATTCTTTGACCAAACGTATGTAATTTATATTAATAAGCATTAAAGCACATACAACCTTCTTTCTTCAAAGGCAAATATGCTTGAAGGACAAGATGCCTGGGGATACAACCAAAACAAGGATATGTAAAAGCCGATTTGCCTAAGGTATGGTGTGGACTGCAACAATATTAGAATTTGGAAATACAATTTAACGTATATATTTGAAAAGATCTGCTATTTTGTAGCTATTATTGTGGATTCTAGTTAATTCAATTGATACAATTTCAAGTTGTTGAATAAGAGATCTAAGGTTCAATCCCCGCCTACACCAAAAACTAATTGATGTCTTAGTCTAATGATAAAGAACTATCATCAAAAACGGACGCTATAAGTTGAAACATTTCCAAAAAAAAAAATTGTAGCTACATTTAACCTAAAATTAATAACAAAGATATTGAAGACAGTCAGCCCATTATTCTTTTCTTAATTAAAAATGGCGGCTCAACTAAACTAGAGAGGCTTATTAGGGCATCTCCAACAGCTTCTCCATATTTTTGTACTGTTTGGACAATGAACAGTGACATTTAATTTTTACCTACCTACTTTTTCAAATACATCTTCCAACAGATTCTCTATCCTTTCTCTATCTCATTTAAACATTATTTCTTCTTTCATTATTTATTCTTTTTTTAACAACTATATTTTTCAAGAAAAAGTGTTACTCCAAAACATTTTTCACAATACTTTCACAACAAAATTTATGTGGAAAGTTGTTACTAATTCTAACTTGAACCTACCACTGAAATTATTTTTTTACTCAACAATATTAACTAATAGCAATCTGTTACTTAAAATCTATTGTGAAAATATTGTTGTAGCATTTCTCAATTTGGATTTTTTATTTTTTATATTATTTTTCCTTTCTTTCATTTCATTTTCATCCATACGTTTCATTTCTTTTTTTCTTTTCTTTTCTTTTTTCTTGTTTTTCTCCTCCACACACATGTCCAGTGTCCTATCTCTATCCCCCCCCCCTCTTTTATTTTCTTTTTCTCCCTCATTCAAGAACATTCCAGCGAATCTAGCTCTCATTCTCTCTTTCTTTCTCCAGCTCTCTCTTTTTTTTTGTCTTTTTTCTTTTTACTTGATTCCAAAACATTCACTTGCTCTCTCTACGATAAGAAAAGATAGAAAAGAGGTATAGAGAGAAAGAACAAGAGAGATGGGTCACTGTGTCATCGCTCATCTTCGTCCCCAATGCAGTCCAGATGGGTTAGATGGCTTCTGTCTTTTTTCTTTTCCTTTTTTCTTTTTTTGCTTTTATTGTTATTATTTGATTAATTTTTAAAATTATGTTTTTGAGTTTATATTTTGATAATCTGATTATGCTTAAGTTTAGAGATGTTTGAGAGAAAGATTGTTGTGTTTGTAGCTGTGAGAGGAGAGAAAGAATTGTTTTTTTATTGAGATGTATGAATTTTTTAAGTAGAAAAATTCATTTGGAGTTGCTACAGTGTTCTCTATATCAAGAGAACGACTGTAGCAACTTCAAAAAAATTTTGGATAAGTTTTGCATATAGAGAATCGGTTGGAGCTAGTTTTTTGGGCTTACTCTCCAAAACATAGATTTAGCTAATCTATTGGAGATGCTCTTAAGCCTTAACTGCTCAAACAGAACAAAAACCCATGAGCCCAAAAACTAGGCCATTTGTCCAAACAAATGATAGCAATCTGAGCAAGTCCAATGCTCAGTTCATCAAGGTGGCCCATCTAAGGATTCCTAAGAAGAACCATGAAAACCTAAATCGAGCTCTCTTCCTAGCTTTGGTCAAGTCTGGTGTGAAAGCTTCCTGAATTCGGTTTAGTTTGTTAAAAGAGGCTAACAATAATGTTCAGTCTTTCATGAATTTTGTTCCACCACAGGAACTTCCATAACTTCTCATGATTATCCTTCCGTTTGGTTCATCCAAATGTCTCATTTAGTAGTAAACTTCCCTAACTTGTTGCACGCCCATATAATCTGGTCTATAGTTGACCTACTTGAAAGATGAATTTTTCTAATCTCTGACATAGATTTTTTGTCAAAGAAGAAATGTAGCATCATGATGTCCCATTGACATGTTTCTTAGTAGTCTATTAGGTCACTACAAGTGATATTGTCTCATGTCCTCTATGTGTTAATTCCCACGCCCTTCCAAACCCATGAATCATTTTTATCACTTCACCCTCTCGCCCCAACAGATAATGTTCTATTCGTTGTATTCTTTATACATGTGCAAAATGCAATGCATATAGTTAGAGAATATTGTAGACAAGTGCTAGCATTTGCTTGTAGCTTTGAAAGTATACATAGCGAAAAAGTAGATAAGCCTTTTATTAGACATTTGTCTCTTCATGAATGTTAAAATTTGCAGAAGACTATTTTGTAAGAAATGATACATATAGTCTTTTTAGAGTCCTTTTGATTGGAATAGTAGAAAAGTGGAATGATAGAAAATGAGAAGAAAATAGAAAAAAATTTAGTTTTCCCTTGTAATGTTTAATTTGGGGGTGAAAAAGTGAAAAGATAGAAAATGTAGTTTATATAAATTTACTTTCATGTCCTATTGGATAAAAAAAAAAAAAAAAGTAACAAATTAGAAGAAAAAAATGGATAAAGCAAAACAAATTAAACAAACATAAGATAAATTAATCATTTAGACACTAAAAGATTAATATGTGCCAAAAGCTTACTAGGTTTAGAACCTAGGCATGGTCAAAGTTGGAACTAGAGCCTAACCATTCAACTAAGCTTGCAAGTTTATGCTCAACAATAACCCCAAAAAAAAAAAAAATACTTGAAGTAAACTTAACAAAATTTTTTATTTTTTATTTGTAAAAACAACTTAACACAATTCTATTCTACTTAATTAAATTATCCATCTCTTACGAGGAATATAAAAAAAAAAAATTATAATTAAAATCCTTCAAAGATATTTAACTTTACTTCAAAAATAAATCATAATTTTTAATGTTTTCATGGTTATTATTTTATTAACTTTCTTATTTAATTATTAAATATATACTTGAAAATCATTAAATTTCCCTCATATATATAGATATATTAGTCAATTTTGTACTTGTGGGGACCGGCCCAGAATAATAGGTTGCCTGGGCCCTGGGCCCATCCGAGGACCAATCCGTCCGAGGAGACGTCGTGGCCCAGAATCCTTATTTAGGCCCACTGGGGCAAAGAGAACATGTCCGAGGAGTAATTCCTTCTCGGACATTCCAAAATCCGGGTCAAGGGTGCGTCCTAGCTACTGTAGTCCTCCCTCCAAGTACGTAAAAAGAAAGGAAACCCAAAATATCTCAGCAAAAGCTGCCTCCACCACATTAAATGCACCACAACTACTCTCTTGCCACATTAATGAAGAGAAGACCCCTGAACAGTGCTACCTTGGCCACTGCAACTCACAAAGAACTGATAAGGGTGTCTGATGGGACAGGTGCTCAAGTGGGGGTTTGGATGATCAACAAGTGTAAAGCCCAGATGATAGGAGAGGACCTATATAATATGTAAAGGTCCCCCAAGAAAAGGGGGGGGGGGAGACGGAGAAAAAGAGAGGAGAGAACACTGTAGAGAAATTTTATTTGCATGAATCTGTGCCCATTAATCAAGTTTGAGACCTGATCATTTGAGAAGGACCTCTCTTCATTGCTACCTCCTTTTGTTCTTGTTTCTGTACCCCCTGAGCCCATGCAATAAACCGTTTAAGCTAACTGAAACCAAGTTCTTTAGCCCATACTCTACAAAAAATTCATTGTGTGGGACCTTTTGGGCCAAGACCTGACCAACAAGGATCGGGTCAACTAAAACCGTGTCCCTACAATTGGCACCGTCTGTGGGGAGAACTAAAATATCAGTAAGCACAACGGTCAAGCATGGCAGAACTAGGTCCACACCAGGAGAATCCTCACCGGGCTAACCCTCAACAGACAGAACCCATTGAGTCCCAGCGGCAAAATAATCCTGCCAACCCAGGTAGCAGAAGGAATCGTGAGGGAAGCGTACATACTACCCAGACGAGCCAAAGTCATACCCAGATAGGTAGTCACGTATCCCAAAGGCGAAACAGTCATCAGGCCATGCAGCGAGAGATAGATGACCTGAAAAGGAAGTTGCGACGTGCGCAGCGAAAACGATCTCCCTCCAGCTCAGATATGTCCTCTAACGAGGAGGACGTGAGTTATCGACGGAGACCGAGAACACCCCCAAGTGAAACCTTTTCTTGGGAGAAGGAGTCTCGCCCTGTACGAAAGTATGAGAACCCATCCAGCAAAGGTTTGGGAAACGATGCTATGAATAGGGCACTAGACCAGATTTCAAGATCACCCTTTATGTACAGAATTAAAGGGGCTAAGTTGCCTCGACGCTTTAATCAACCAGCGTTCGCCATCTACAACGGCCGAGCAGACCCGGTGGAGCACGTGAGCCAGTTTAACCAAAAAATGGCCATCTACTCGCAAAATGAAGCCCTAATGTGCAAAGTCTTCCCATCTAGCTTGGGACCAATGGCGATGAGATGGTTCAACAACCTGAAGACAAATTCCATAGGCTCATATAAGCAGCTCACTCAGGCTTTCTGCTCTCGCTTTATTACAAATAACAGAGTCCCTCGACCCCTAAGTTTGTTGTTGTCCTTATCCATGCACGAGGGAGAAACCTTGAAGGCATATTCGGATAGATATTGGGAGATGTATAACGAGTTGGATGAGAACCATGATGATGTCGCTATCAGCATATTCAAAAGCGGTCTCCCCACCGAGCATGGCTTAAGGAAATCTCTCACTGGTAAACCAATTGCCAACGTTTATCAGTTGATGGATAGAATTGACAAGTACAAAAGGGTGGAAGAAAATCAGCTACAAGGAAAGGGAAAGGAGAAGATCATTCCCCCCCAAAGCGAATGATTTCAGGTCGGAACGATATAACCATAACTAGCCGAGGAGAGATTTCTCGAGACAAGCTGGACAAAGTAACATGCAAACAGTGAATGCCGTGTTCAGAGAGCCAGTACAACAAGTGCTGGAGAAAGTGAGGAACGAACCCTTCTTCAGATGGCCGGGAAAGATGGCTGGAGACCCTTCAAAACGTAACCAGAACCTGTATTGCCACTATAATCAGGACTATGGACATACCACTGAGGATTGTAGGAATCTATGGAATCACCTAGATCAGTTGGCCCGAGAAGGAAATTTACGTCACCTTTTACACCCCTCAAGTGGTCATCCGGGCCAGGCAATGCAAGAGCCTCGAAAAGATGTATCCTTAAGACCCCCCACAGGAACGATCCATGTCATCCTCGCCGCTCCAGGAAGAACCGGGTCATTTCCTTCCAGGGTGCTGTCTGTGGCTCGGCTCTCTGCCGAGGACGGGGGAAGAGAATTTAAAAGGTCTAAAAAGGGAAGCTCATTAATATTAGGATTCTCGGACGAGGATAAAAGGGGAACTATCCAACCTCACGACGATGCCTTAGTGGTTACGTTAAGGATCGAAGGCTTCGATGTGAGAAGGGTGCTGGTAGACCCAGGTAGCGCAGTAGAGGTAATGTACCCTGATCTATACAAGAGGCTGAACCTGAGGCCGGAGGATTTGACGGCTTATGACTCTCCCCTTATCAGCTTCAAAGGGAAGACTGTTACGCCAAAAGGGCAGATCAGACTACCCATACAGACTGGGTCAGAAGTGGTGGAGGTGAACTTTATCGTGGTCAATGCCTACTCGCCCTACACAGCGATAGTAGCCAGGCCCTGGATCCATGCCCTAGAAGCTGTATCCTCCACACTTCACCAAAAGGTAAAATACCCGTCCAAAGGCCAAGTAGAAGAGATTCGTGGAGATTAGGCCATGGCCAGGCAGTGTATGGTGGCCGCCATCTCACGTCGGTCCCATGCCGAGTCCTCGGCCTCTGAGAACTTATAGCAACCAGCCACCTCAGCAGGGCAAATCAATGAGCCATCCGAGGAGATAAGGTGTGAAAGTTTAGAAATGTTTATCATTGACAACGACACGGAGAGATTTTTCCAAGTCGGCTCTGAGTTGCCTCCTCAAGAAAAAGAGGAACTGGTCGGATTTCTGAGAAGAAATGTCGATGTGTTTGCATGGGACGCTTACGACGCCCCGGGGGTGGACCCTAGCCTTATTTGTCACCACTTGAATGTTAATCCATCTTCCATTCCAAAGAAGCAACCACACCGACGTCCCTCAAAGGAACATACTAGTGCCGTTAGAGACGAAGTGACAAAACTGAAAAAGGCAGGGGCTATTAAAGAAGTCTTTTACCCCGAATGGTTGGCAATTACGGTGGTGGTAAGAAAGAAAACGGGGAAGTGGCGAGTCTGCGTAGACTTCACAGACTTGAACAAGGCATTCCCGAAAGACCCGTTCCCGTTACCTCGAATAGACCGATTGGTAGATGCGACTGTAGGCCACCCTCGAATGAGCTTCCTGGATGCCTTCCAGGGCTATCATCAGATACCTCTGGCATTAGAGGATCAGGAGAAAACGGCGTTCATGACACCCGTCGGAAACTACCACTATAAGGTAATGCCTTTCGGACTAAAGAACGCAGGGTCAACGTACCAAAGGATGATGACCAGAATGTTTGAACCGCAACTAGGCAAAGTTATTGAAGTCTACATAGATGATATGATGGTAAAAAGCAAGGTGGTGTCCGAGCACGTGAAAGACCTAGAGATCATTTTTGGCATCTTAAGGGAGCACAAGTTGCGGCTCAATGCTTCCAAGTGCTCATTCGGGGTCGGGTCTGGGAAATTCCTAGGCTATATGGTAACCCACAGAGGGATAGAGGTAAGCCCAGATCAAATCAAAGCGATTAATAGCCTATAAGCTCCTCAGAATCCGAAAGAAGTGCAGAAACTCACTGGCATGATCGCAGCATTAAACCGGTTCATATCACGATCTGCAGACCAATGTCGACCTTTCTACCTCTTGATAAATAAGTGGAAAGAGTTTGAGTGGTCAGAGGATTGTGTCCGGGCCTTCCAACAACTTAAGGAATACTTGTCACGACCACCCATCATGTCTAGCCTTGAGGCAGATAAGGTACTGTTTGCATACATAACCGTAGCCCCTCATGCTGTAAGCCTGGTACTGATACGGGATGACAATGGGGTACAGCGACCAGTGTACTACGTAAGTAAATCATTAAATGAGGCCGAAGTACGATACTTACCATTGGAGAAAGCAATTATGGCGGTAGTGCACGCCACACGGAAGCTCCCTCATTACTTTCAGGCACACACGGTCATCGTTCTAACCCAGCTTCCCCTTCGAGCGGTGCTTCAAAGCGCCAACTACACAGGAAGGATCGCCATGTGGAGTGCACTTTTAGGAGCCTTTGATATTAAATATATGCCTAGGTCCTCTGTCAAGGGTCAAGTCCTCGCGGACTTAGTCGCAAAATTCGCTGAACCCTCTGTAGAAACAATAACCGAGAAGAAAGACATGGATGGAAAATCGGTTGGCATAATCTCAGCACGGGAGACCTTGCGCTGGAGGGTTTACGTGGATGGCGCGGCCAACCAAAGAGGATCTGGAATTGGGCTAGTTTTAATATCGCCCGAAGGTATTGCCATTGAGAAATCACTAAGACTCGGGTTCTCGGCTACGAACAACGAGGTCGAGTACGAAGCCTTACTTCAAGGGATGACGATGGTTCAAAAATTGGGCGGAAGGGTAATGGAAGCGTTCTCGGACTCCAAATTGGTCGTTGGCCAAGTGATGGGTAAGTTAGAAGCTAGAGATGCTAGAATGCAAGAGTATCTCGGACGAGTCAAACGCCTGCAGTCGGGTTTTGAATCCTTCAATCTGACACACGTTTCCAAAAGTGGGAACACCCATGCAGATTCGCTGGCCACTCTTGCCACGTCCTCGGCGCATGATCTGCCGCGAATAATCCTTGTCGAGGATCTAGTCCAAGCAAGTTCAACTAGAAGAGACCCAGCTCAGGTCCATCAAGTTAGAAAGAGTCCCAGCTGGATGGATCCTATAGTGAATTTTCTCAAAGATGATACCCTACCAGAGGGAAAACTGGAAGCCGAGAAGATACGAAGGAATGCTCATCGGTTTTGGTTGTCGGAAGACCACAAGCTATACCAGCGTTCCTATTCTGGGCCGTACCTATTGTGTATACACCCAGAAGGGTCCGAGTCCCTGCTTGAGGAGCTGCATGAGGGGATTTGTGGGAGTCACACAGGAGGAAGATCGCTGGCGCACAGGGCACTCACCCAGGGATACTGGTGGCCGAATATGCAGAGAGATGCCCAAGAATATACGAAGAAGTGTGACCAATGCCAGAGATTCGCCCCAAATATCCACCAACCTGGAGGAATCCTTAATCCCCTCTCCAGCCCTTGGCCGTTTGTTCAATGGGGTCTTGATATTGTCGGTCCTTTCCCTAAAGCAGCAGGGAATAAGCGATACATAATAGTCGGCATCGACTATTTCACCAAGTGGGTAGAGGCTGAACCCTTGGCCAACATCAGGGACGTGGATGCCAAGAAATTCATTTGGAAAAACATTATTACGCGCTTCGGAACTCCTCACACCCTCATCTCGGACAACGGTCTTCAATTTGATAGTAAGAACTTCAGGGAATACTGCAACGAGTTTGGCATCACCAACCGATATTCCACTCCTGCCTACCCCCAAGGAAATGGGCACGCCGAGACCATGAACAAAGTCATAGTAAGCGGTCTAAAAAAGAGATTGGATGATGCAAAGGGGAGATGGGTGGAAGAGCTCCCGCACGTTTTATGGACCTATCGGACGACGCCGCGACGGTCAACGGGCGAAACTCCCTTTTCAATGACTTATGGGGCCGAAGCTGTACTCCCAATCGAGAACAGCTTCCCCACATTGAGGTCTAGCACTTTTACCCCAGAAAGCAATGACGAGTTACTAGGGAGAAGTCTGGACCTAGTAGAGGAAAAAAGGGAAAAAGCGATGATCCATATGGCCTATTATCATTAGAAGCTAAGGCGGGGATATGACGCTAATGTAAGGCTGTGACCTTTAAGTCCAGGCGACCTCGTAATGAGGAAGATTCTCGGCAGCGCTAAGAACCCTTCCTAGGGAAAGCTGGGACCCAACTGGGAGGGACCATATTGTATCACATCTGTGGTCGGAATAGGTGCTTATTACCTGGAAGACTTAGATGAAAAAACTGTACCTCGCCTGTGGAATGTAAATAATCTAAGAAGATATTATTATTAATGAAAACAGCTCTACCTATGTTTTGTTCCCTGATCATCGCATACCCATTGGTCCCTTTCCATCTATCCAAGTTTTAAACAGAACCTAAGTCCTGCATGGCTCCTCGGACCACAGGCTTAGGGGAAATTAACAACTTATGGCATTTATCCAAGTTTTAAACAGAACCTAAGTCCTGCATGGCTCCTCGAACCACAAACTTAGGGGAAATTAATAACTTATGGCATCTATCCAAGTTTTAAACAGAACCTAAGTCCTGCATGGCTCTTCAGACCACAGACTTAGGGGAAATTAACAACTTATGGCATCTATCCAAGTTTTAAACAGAACCTAAGTCCTGCATGGCTCCTCGGACCACAGACTTAGGGGAAATTAATAACTTATGGCATCTATCCAAGTTTTAAACAGAACCTAAGTCCTGCATGGCTCCTCGGACCACCTGCATGGCTCCTCGGACCACAGGCTTAGGGGACAACTTATGGCATCTATCCAAGTTTTAAACAGAACCTAAGTCCTGCATGACTCCTCGGACCACAGGCTTAGGGGAAATTAATAACTTATGGCATCTATCCAAGTTTTAAACAGAACCTAAGTCCTGCATGGCTCCTCGGACCATAGGCTTAGGGGAAATTAACAACTTATGGCATTTATCCAAGTTTTAAACAGAACCTAAGTCCTGCATGGCTCCTCGGACCACAAGCTTAGGGGAAATTAACAACTTATGGCATGTATCCAAGTTTTAAACAGAACCTAAATCCTGCATGGCTCTTCAGAACACAAGCTTAGGGGAAATTAATAACTTATGGCATCTATCCAAGTTTTAAACAGAACCTAAGTCCTACATGGCTCCTTGGACCAGAGACTTAGGGGAAATTAACAACTTGACGCACCTATCCAAGTTTTAAACAGAACCTAAGTCCTGCATGGCTCCTCGGACCACAGACTTAGGGGAAATTATTAACTTAAGGCACCTCTGCAAGTTTTAGACGGAAACTAATGACTTACAACTCTCGTGCGAGTTCAAGGGGAACAGTATTAATAAGCATCAGAAGAGAAAGGAAAAAAGAACATTTTATATTAATAAGCCAGGGTCACTACAAGGAGAGGTCTTTACAAAAGAACAAAAACAAGACAACTCTCAGTAAAAAAAAAAATACAATAATTAAAAACCTAAAATCTAAGCCTCAGTAGGAGGATTCTCTTTCTGCTCTGACTGAGGAGGAGGAACCTTGGAGATGGACTCTTTGGCAGGATCCTTGGCTTTATCAGGCAGAGGGATGGCATCAGGAATAGCCATGGCCTGCTCAGAAGCTTCAAGAGCGCCATCAGGATTCTCTCAGATCTCCGGGGTAAAGAAGACCTTCCCGAGCAACCTCAACGCCGAGTCTGCAGGAATTCCTACAGCATTAAGGGCATGAGCCCATGAGATGCTGCAATAATCCCTACACACCTCCGGAATTTCCTCGGAGAGCCTGGCTTCAGTCTCTTCAGCTCCAAGTTGATAAGCAGCTTTCTTTTCAGCCTCGGCAGCCTCCCGAACCAGCTGAGCCTCTTCTTTAGCCCGCCGGACCTCCTCCTCAGCTTTTTGTAGCGCGGCCTTAAGATCCAGCACTGTTTGTTTTTCGGTGGCCAGGCTGGTCTCGGTCACGTACAATTTTTGGCGCTGGTCCTCCGCTTGGGTTTCAGCGTTCTTCAAGCCGGCCTCAGCACTCCGGCGCTTTTTCTCCGCCGCTTTGAACTTCTCCGCAAGTTCAAAGTTCTCTTGCTTGAGGGACCCCACGGTTTTCTCCGCCTCTTTCTGAGATTGGGCCTCAACTTCAGCTAAGCTGCAATTGCTGCGACAGAACTCCTCAGCCACAAACACCTGCTGAGTGATCAGCCACAAACGATCTAACCATCTAACGAAAGGGTAGAAGAGTGACTTACCATTGCCAGGTCCCTTTTAAGGGATAGAAAGAGCTCGGGCTGAGAGAACCGCCTGTAGGCCTCCATGTCCCGAAGGAGGAGTACTAGCTGCTCCAAAGCCTCCGCTATGTACCCTGCTCGGCCCCTGTTGTACTCTCGGACCGATGCAGTATAAGAGATAGTAACCCCATCTAGCTCCAACTTTGGACTCCAAGTGCGTGGTTGAACACGCACTTCAGCCCGGTTCTCCTCCTCTCGGCTCTCTACGAAGGAAGCCCTTTTATTCTTTTGCCCCCGGGTGGTTTTTTGCTGCTTGCCCTGGCGGGGCACCACCTCGCCTTCCTCAGGGATTTCAGCCGACCTTTTCTTTTTTAGGTTCGGGTTAACCTTGAGGCCTAGGTCAGAAGGAATCTGAGGAGCGACTGGAGAAAGGTCCTGGGTCTGCGACTGAGCAGGCACCTTCGAAGATTGACCTTTTCCTCGGGAAGACATCAATTCTCGTAAGGTTTTTCCTTTGCCAGCCATATTGTCTACCTCCTCGTCTGAAAAGTCGTCCGAGCAGGCTATAATAATCGGAGCGCCGACCACGGAGTTTCGATCCTACTCTCCTTCAGGGTATGAAAGCTCAATCAAAGGGGCTTTATGAACCTCCTCTTCAAAATAGAACTCGTCTATCTCCTCCTTAAGAGAAAGACGAGAGGACTCGGTCTCTCCTTCAACTGGCGCAGCAACGTCAAGGTTGTCTGGCGGAAGCAGTTGCACGGCTGGTGGAAGATTCCGAGCGCCAGGTAACACGACTGGCTTGAGATCTCGTCAGGCCAAAAACTTGGGCTTGGATACGTCAATCCTAGCCAACCTTGGACTACCAGCTCTTATGGCGTGACCAATGGGTTGGAAAAAGCGAGTTAGTGGTCGGTAGCCCAAAACCAAATGGCATGCGCGTAGCTGCCCGTCCTCGGTAACGTAGATTTCTGACCTTAGAAGATAGTTCAAGGCCTGAACGTTTACGTGGCTCAGCTTGGGAGCAACTAGAGCTCTATCTGCAATACAGCCGAGAAGGAAATTAGAGTTAAACTATAAAATTTATGACTTAAGCAAAAAAAAAAAAAAAAAAAAAAGTGAATCCGAAGAGCTAAGCCCCCTCCCTAAAGGACTGGCCCTAAAGGCGCCACACCTGGAATTCCTGCCCGAGTTAGACAATGAAAACTATCACTCCACTCTCCTGAGGTAACGAGGAAGTCATCCTTCATAGTCTTATTGGATATAGGGAGGCAGGAGATTAGCCTAACCACCTCAGATCGAGATTTAAGGTAATACCCTCCTTTCTCGACGTAGTGGCACTCGTACAGGTGAACCACATCATGCCAGGTCAGGCCTAGACCCATCCGCTCGTTCAAGACATCTATGCAGCCTAATACCCTGAACATGTTTGGAGCACACTGATGCGGTGTCAACCTATGGTGGAATAAGTAATCCCGGGTAATCCTACGCATGGGAAGTGTCATTCCTCCTTCTATAAAGGCAATCATAGGAATGACCACTTCACCCACGTCTCTATCTATCAATACTCCTTCTGGGGGACAGTACCGCAGAACCACCCCCTGCGGGATGTGGTATTTTGCCCTAAAGGCCTCCATGGCAGCTAGAGTGTCTACTAGGTCTTTGAATCTACCCATCTAAGTTGAACTGGAGGGACGGAAATAAAAACCGAGGAGAAAAGTGAAATCCGAGGAGAAATTCGAAGCAACGAAACAAACGGAACTTACGAGTATCTTCGCAAACGACCAGTAAGATGCATGAAAATCTCTTCCAGGAAGGACGCTTCGTAGAAACGGTTATGGAAATTTGAAGAACGGAAGAGCTCGTAGATTTCTGGGCGCTGGAGTTCTCTGGAGTTCTCTGGACTTCTGATATGCAGATAAAAAAGAAAAAATGAGCCTCTCTAGCGCTTTATATAGCAAGAGGGAGACAGAGAAAACCACTCCCGCTCAAGAATTCGAGGAAAAATGCTGGCCGTCAGATCTATGCCTCGCCGTTGGATAAAGGAGACATAAAGTTACCCGGAGTAAATGGTCGCGCCTCGTAAATTGTAGCGCGTTAAAAGTGGTTGCCCACACGCGCGAACCAAGATCTCATAAATTCCATCCTTTGTAATGTCAAAACCCCGCTTTTCTCTCAGAAAGAGATCAAAAACCAGAGTTTTAAGGGGCTATTGTGGGGACCGGCCCAGAATAATAGGTTGCCTGGGCCCTGGGCCCGTCCGAGGACCAATCTGTCCGAGGAGACGTCGTGGCCCAGAATCCTTATTTAGGCCCACTAGGGCAAAGAGAACATGTCCGAGGAGTAATTCCTCCTCGGACATTCCAAAATCCGGGTCAAGGGTGCGTCCTGGCTACTGTAGTCCTCCTTCCAAATACGTAAAAAGAAAGGAAACCCAAAATATCTCAGCAAAAGCTGCCTCCACCACATTAAATGCACCACAACTACTCTCCTGGCCGCATTAATAAAGAGAAGACCCCTGAACAGTTCTACCTTAGCCACTGCAACTCACAAAGAACTGATAAGGGTGTCTGATGGGACAGGTGCTCAAGTGGGAGTTTGGATGATCAACAAGTGTAAAGCTCAGATGATAGGAGAGGGCCTATATAATATGTAAAGGTCCCCCAAGAAAAGGGGGGGGGGGGGAGACGGAGAAAGAGAGAGGAGAGAATACTGTAGAGAAATTTTATTTGCATGAATCTGTGCCCATTAATCCAGTTTGAGACCTGATCATTTGAGAAGGACCTCTCTTCACTGCTACCTCCTTTTGTTCTTGTTTATGTACCCCCTGAACCCATGCAATAAACCGTTTAAGCTAACTCAAACCAAGTTCTTTAGCCCATACTCTACAAAAAATTCATTGTGTAGGACCTTTTGGGCCAAGACCTGACCAACAAGGATCGGGTCAACTAAAACCGTGTCCCTACAGTACTTTTATAAATTTAATATCTATATTTAGGCTTTAATTAATTATTAAAGTAATTATAACGTCATCACGGTTCAATCTTGGTCGAATCTAGGTCTGATCTTAAAAACCTTGAACTTCTCCCTTTACCGATTCTTTGAACGGTCTGAGTCTGAAAACCATGATAATAAGCATTAAAGCACATGCACCCTTCTTTCTTCAAAGGCAACTAAGCTTGAAGGACAAGATGCCGATTTGCCTAAGGTGTGGATTGCAACAATATTAGAGTTGGAAATACAATTCAATCGTACGTGTTGGAAAAGATCTGGTAATTCTGGACACTTCATTTTGTAGTCATCCTTTAACCTAAAATTAATAACAAAGATATTGGAGAAGGTCAGCCCATTATTCTTTTCTTTATAAAAAAGGGTGGCCCAACTAAACTAGAGAGGCCTATTAAGCCTTTACCACTCAAACAAAAGCCCATGAGCCCGAAAACTAGGCCATTTGTCCAAGATGTAAGCCCACAACCAAACAAATTATAGTAATCTGAGCAAGTCCAATGCTCTGGTCATCATGGTGGCCCATCTAAGGATTCCTTAGAAGAACTATGAAAACCCAAATCAAGCTGTCTTCCTTTTTGGTCAAGTCTATTTATGAATGGTAAAATTTGCAGATGACCATTTTGTAAGAAATGACACGTATAGTCTTTTTAGCATCCGTTTAGTTGGAGAAATAAAAAAGTGAGAGGATAAAAAATAAAGAGAGAATAAAAAAGTTTTTAGTTTTCTCTCATAGTGTATGGTTTTGAGGCGAAAAAGTAGAAGGATAAAAAATATAGTTTGTATAAATTTACTTTTATTCCCCTATTAGATTAAAAAAAAAAAATTAGAAGATAATAAAAAGGATAAAACAAAACAGATGAAACACAACCAAAAAATAATAAATAAATATAAAAAACCAACCGAATGAAAAGTATAGAATTGAAATGGACAAAACACAAAAGAATGAAATCTAAAATTATAAAAGAAAAAGAAAAAGAAAAAAGGAACAGATGAGTAACAAAAAGGGACATAATGAAAAAAGAAAGCAAAGGGAAAAAAATAAAAATAAGAACAGCTAAGTATAGAAAAGCACAAAAAACTAAAGAATGTAATTTATATTTTAAAAAAATAAAAAAGAGCAGCCGAGTAAAAAAAGAAAGGCGAAAACACCATTTTGATTTCTACATTTTAGGGTCACAGTCAATTTAGTCCCTACATTTTGATAGCAATCTATTTGGTCCTTATTATTTTTAACTTTTAATTAATTTGGTTCATACCGTTAACTCACTAACGAAAAGTGCCTACATGGCAAACAAAGTGCTTAGTTGGCACAATTAAAGCTGACATGGCTACTAAAATACTAATAAAAAAATGTCATGTCAACATCTGAATAAAAAAATTAATTTATCAATTTTAATGAAAAAAAAAAAAAAAAAAAAAAAAAAAAAAAAAAAAACCAAATGATCTTGAACACAAACCCAGATCTAGGAACCCACATCTCTAGCTTCATCATTTTTCACTAATATCTTGCGTACACTCTTCACACACATATCAAACTCACTTTTATTATTTCTGTATTATTTTTTTGTTTTATATTTTCTTATGATTCTCCAATCAAAATAGGGTATATAACTTTTATACCCGGGCTCTCTGTAACTTATATAATATAAGTAACTTTCTATTGTTTATGATCTTATCTTCCCCATGCTCTTTGTCCAAGTTTTAATTTTGACTTTACTCTCTCTAATTGATGCTATTTTTTAAGTGCTAAGTAATCGATATGGGTCACAAGCACAGCTTTTCGGATTTGAGGATTTGGGAATTTTGACATTTTGTGTTTTGTTCTTGCTCTGGAATTTCAATCCAAGGCATTGGGATTTTAGCTGTGAGCTATATCTAGTTTTCCATTTTAGTTTCTGATGTTGAATGCTTATTTCTGTAATGCTATTTTGACTTTCTGCGGTGCTATTGTGTATTTTGAATTTAAGCCTTCTCTTTCTGAGGTTTTGGCTCATCTAAATTACAGTTTTGCTTCAACCCCTTTGAGTTTGCTAAATTTTGATTTGAATTTATGGAGACTTGAGTTCCTAGATTCGTTCATGTTCAAGATCATCTGGATTTTTTTTTTTTTTTGGTTTTTAATTCTCCTATATTTTTTTTCATTAAAATTGATAATTTTTTTTTTTTCATTCAGATGCTGACATGGCATTTTTTATTAGTATTTTTTTAGCCATGTCAGCTTCAATTGTGCCAACTAAGCGCTCTGTTTGCCACATAGGCACTTTCCGTTAGTGAGTTAATGGTAGGGACCAAATTGATTACAAGTTGAAAATAACATAAACCAAATTAATTGTTATCAAAATGTAGGAACTAAATTTATTGTGGCCCCAAAATGTAGGGATCAAAATGGTGTTTTCACCACAAAAAAAAAAAAAAAAAATAGTCAAACCAAGAAAACCTAGCACGTTGTAGCATCTGTTTTTTCCTCAATTTGGAGAGAAAACATTTTGGTGAGTCAAGGAAGAAAATATCTAAACCCTATTGATTTTTTTTCCTCTCCTCCTTTCAGCCAAACACACACTAAAAATATTTTCTCTCCCCTTTTCTCTCATTTCTTTTCTATCCTCTTTATTCCACCTCCAACCAAATGAACCCTTATGATAGGCCAAAAACGAATTGACTCCTTATGATTAAAATAATTGATTAATTAGCCAAGTTATTAATTAATCAAATTAACATGCAAAACGCGTGGTAGCACAAACAAATCACCAATAAACTAAATATGTAGCGGAAAATAAATGACACGGTGATTTGTTTATGAATGGGGAAAACCTAATGGCAAAAACCCCACCGGGTGATTTTCAGGTCACCACTCCCGAAACTCCACTATTATCACAGCAAGCGGTTACAAGTAAAGAAATCTCAAGTACCTTACCAACCTACAGTTGAACCCTTACCCTAATACCCAATTGGACTTGTTTTGTAATGACAGTTCCCCTTTCGATGCACGGCTCCCAAGTACGTGACTAACCAATTGCCCAGATCCCAGTACGCGACTTCAATCACCAACTAAGAAAGTTATTGGCTGCAAAGTTCTTCAGCTCATCCACACGATGAAGATCAAGAAGATGCTTGGTTACAAAACCCTACGGTGCACATACACAACAACTTCTTCAAGAGAAAGAGATGAACTAGGGCAAAAACTTCGTCTCCGATCACAATTTGCTTAAACAGAGTTTTCTCAATACTTGTGCAACTTGTGAACTACTTGACGGCCCTTAAAATAATCCTTTTATATGTTTAAGGTTAGAAGAAAAGAAGACCTAAACACATAATCACGGATTCCAAGAAATCAGATCAGAATTTTGAATTTCTTAAATCTCAACAGATAAGCTGTCAAGCAGGTGTCGAGCAGGTGTCGAGCCATGGGCTAAACAGCTTCCTTAAACCTCGATAGATACAGCTGTCAAGACAACTGTCGAGTTTTAATAAATTTGCACTTCTCAGCTTGTTTTTTTGGACAGACTTAATGACTTCAACACTTGATCTTGAAACTTTGTTTCTTGAAGTATTTGAACACATTCTAGAACTACCCAATTACAAGTAAAGTGCGTTTTGTCAAAGGATTAGTCAATTACATAAAATCATGGCATATGTTCTTAACATGTGAACCACATATGTCCTAACAATCTCCCCTTTTGGCAATCCGTAACAAAACCACAACAAACAAATGAATATATGAGAAAAGTCATAAATCACTCAACTTATATTCACTTGTTGAATACAATAAAATCTATCCTAACACAAACTCTTAAAAAACTTTGCAAGAAGAGAGTTTATAACAAGTAGACTTTGACAACCTGTATTTCTGAAACACTTTAAACAAAACTCATCAAAGCATCTTAGTGTGAAACAGAAATAATAGATTGCATACAAGTAATAAGAAGCATGTGTATAAAGGGAGAAAAGAAACAACACATGAAAGGGTAGGTGAAAGAAGAACATACATCAACATAAATAAAGAGATAAGTACAATGTATGTCTATAAATGGTCACAAGACCTCGTGTACAAGAACAATGTATCTATAAAGCAACGAAAAGAAAAAGATACATAATATCCTCACTACATCCCTCAGCACTCAACAACACTCCCCTTAACAAAATGACCTATACTAAGTCTCCCCCTAAGAATGACTATGAGAGACCGCGCCTCCGGCCTGTTTTTATATGGATATTGGGCCAAACCCACATGAATGGGTGGAGTCGTGTTATTGCCTCTCAAAATGGAGGTTTGAATAGTTATATTTTCCCCTTTAGATTAAGGGTTTTACAATGGAATCATCACTTATTAAATTATTGGGATAAATAAGAAAACCAAAATTGAAAAAAATTCCTTATTTTATTTATTTGAAATTGAATTTACATTGACCATAGGAAATTACATGGCTTTGGTCCTAGATACAATCTAAGATAAAGTACATGGCTTTGTTTTCTAGTTACAATCTAAAAATCGAAAATTACATGGATAAACATTTGATCTACTAACCCTTGATCTAAGCTCAGAGGCTATGTTAGAAGGTGGGAATGTGTTAGGCACCCACCTTACTCGGTGAAACCGGTCTTCTAGATTATGGTGGCCAACATTCATATCATATCATCCAATATGTCAATCAATTTACATGTTGAATTTAATGTATGTGCATGTGATAAATCCTAATTCAATTTATTAAGCATTGCATTTGGATTGAAAAATAAATTCTAGTGAATGTGTGTGGATGGTGATAACCTAGATTTAAGAATTTGAAAGAATTATTAAACAAACATGTTTTTAATATTTTTGATGTAGATTTAAGATTAAATCTAGTGATATGCATGAACATGTGATGAACAACCAAGAACATATGAAGAACACATAAGAACAATTAAGAACATTCAAAATACTTTAATTTTAGATTCTCATCATGGCAACATAAACAAAAAGTTAGAGAAGTGGATTATACCTTCATGCAAAATCCATATGGTGGAGGAGGGGACTCTTAATAGAGGTCCTAAGGGTGGAGGCAAAGAAGAGCTAGGAGAGGGAGCGTGAGTCTCACTCAATACCTTGAGTCTCAGGAAGACCAAGATATGACAAGACTACTCAACTTCACTAGAACTCAAGAGAAGAGAAGAAAGGAGTTTTTTTTGTCCTTTTGGAATGAAGGAGAGGAATATAGTAGTGGTGAAGGAAATATGAATGGAAGGTCATTTAATGAGGGTTGACAAGAAATCATGAACCTAGACCTTATTTTAGCCTTTGGAGAATATCTGGTGCATTAAATGTGGAGATTGATGAGAGTGAAGAGCAAGCAAAGTTCGGTTTTTCCGTAGCTGCTGTAACAGCTTGTAGAGCCAACTTTGAAAAATCATATCTGCCTCAATTCTGATCGGAATTGTCTCATTCTTGTGCTCAAATTGAAGCCCCGGATGTCTAGTTTCTGGGAAAATTAACCTCATTCATAGATTCAAAATATTCTGAGAGATATCGATAAAATGGTGAGCAGAGATCATTTGTTAGAAAATGGTTTCAGCACAATTAACATTAATAGGTCCCCAAATTAGCTCTCAATTAATATTAAATGGCTCCAATCACTTCCATTTCAGACTTACTTGATTCTAAATTTACTCTAATTAAAAGATAATTGCACAAATTATTCATTGAATAATTAGTGTTTAACTATCTAGTTAATTAGGTGTGTGCAACTCTACCATAAAATATAGTCCTAACCAATCAAATTATGACATATCATCGATCTCAAATTGATTATACTTATAACCAATTGAAATCAATTGTTCATAATCACATGTAGTCAGACTCAATTTGTGATAGTGCATCTCAGCCATTAAAACTTGATTTAATGATAACTTTCAATCTAATGGTCCGATTAAGGCTCATGACTAGTCGATTTGATCGTTACAACATCAAGATCATTTTGGTGAAATGAGATTAAGGATCTAATGACCAGAATCAAGATGCATATTTCCAATGTGAAATTACCCTTTTACCCTCCATGTGAGGTTAAATACGGGTTGCAAAACAGGGTGTCAACAGAATGCCCCTCATTGGCAGAGCTTGAAAAGCGAATGCCAATGTATGAAAGAGACACCTAACTTTACAATCAGTATTTAACCGTGGTGAATGTATGATGCATGTAAAAAAAAATGCAAACGGTCATGTACTGGATCAAAATGTGGACCGAATCTCGAGGGAGATTTCCTACGTACCTCTTAGTGGGAAGATCAGGTCTAAACGTAGTTCATGCATGCAGGGCTTTTTTTTTTTTTTTTTTTTTTTGGAAAAAAAAAAAAAATGAGTACAAGACATGCTTACCAGTGGTTTGATGGATTTGAACTTGGACATGCTTCCCAAAGGTCCGATGGATTTGAAATTTGGACGTGCTTCCCAGAGGTCCGATGGATTTGAACTTGGACATGCTTCCCAGAGGTTCGATGGATTGAAGTTTGGACGTGCTTCCCAGAGGTCCGATGTATAAGTTTGGATGTGCTTCCCAGAGGTCCGATGGATTTGAAGTTTTGGACGTGCTTCACAGAGGTCCAAGGATTTGAATTTTGGACGTGCTTCCCAGAGGTCCGATGGATTTGAATTTGGACGTGCTTCCTAGAGGTCCGATGGATTGAAGTTTGGACATGCTTCCCAGAGGTCCGATGGATTTGAAGTTTTGGACGTGCTTCCCAGAGGTCCGATGGTTTGATTTTGGACGTGCTTCCCAGAGGTTCGATGGATTTGAACTTGGACATGTTTCCCAGAGGTCCGATGGATTGAAGTTTGGACGTGCTTCCTAGAGGTCCAATGGATTGAAGTTTGGACGTGCTTCCCAGAGGTCTGATGGTTTGATTTTGGACGTGCTTCCCAGAGGTTCGATGGATTTGAACTTGGACATGCTTCCCAAAGGTCCGATGGATTGAAGTTTGGACGTGCTTCCTAGAGGTCCGATGGATTTGAAATTTGGACGTGCTTTCTAGAGGTCCGATGGATTTGAACTTGGACATGCTTCCTAGAGGTCTGATAGATTAAAGTTTGGACGTGCTTCCCAGAGGTCCAATGGATTGAAGTTTGGACGTGCTTCCCAGAGGTCCGATGGATTTGAAATTTGGACGTGCTTCCCAGAGGTCCGATGGTTTGATTTTGGACGTGCTTCCTAGAGGTCCGATGGATTTGAACTTGGACATGCTTCCCAAAGGTCCGATGGATTGAAGTTTGGACGTGCTTCCCAGAGGTCCGATGGATTTGAAGTTTTGGACGTGCTTCCCAGAGGTCCGATGGATTTGAAATTTGGACGTGCTTCCCAGAGGTCCGATGGATTTGAACTTAGACATGCTTCCTAGAGGTCCGATGGATTGAATTTGGACGTGCTTCCCAGAGGTCCGATGGATTTAATTTTGGACGTGCTTCCCATAGGTCCGATGGTTTGAAGTTTGGACATGCTTCCCAGGGGTCCAATGGATTTGAATCTTGGACGTGCTTCCCAGAGGTCCAAGGATTGAATTTTGGACGTTCTTCCTAGAGGTCCGATGGATTTGAACTTGGAAATGCTTCCCAGAGGTCCAATGGATTGAATTTTGGACGTGCTTCGCAGAGGTCCAAGGGAATTGAAGTTTGGACATGCTTCCCAGAGGTCCGATGGTTTGATTTTGGACGTGCTTCCCAGAGGTTCGATGGATTTGAACTTGGACATGTTTACCAGAGGTCCGATGGATTGAAGTTTGGACGTGCTTCCCAGAGGTCCAATGGATTGAAGTTTGGACGTGCTTCCTAGAGGTCTGATGGTTTGATTTTGGACGTGCTTCCCAGAGGTTCGATGGATTTGAACTTGGACATGCTTCCCAAAGGTCCGATGGATTGAAGTTTGGATGTGCTTCCTGGAGGTCCGATGGATTTGAAGTTTTGGACGTACTTCCCAGAGGTCCGATGGATTTGAAATTTGGACGTGCTTCCCAGAGGTCCGATGGATTTGAACTTAGACATGCTTCCCAGAGGTCTGATAGATTAAAGTTTGGACGTGCTTCCCAGAGATCCAATGGATTGAAGTTTGGACGTGCTTCCCAGAGGTCCGATGGATTTGAAATTTGGACGTGCTTCCCAGAGGTCCGATGGTTTGATTTTAGACGTGCTTCCTAGAGGTCCGATGGATTTGAACTTGGACATGCTTCCCAAAGGTCCGATGGATTGAAGTTTGGACGTGCTTCCCAGAGGTCCGATGGATTTGAACTTGGACATGCTTCCTAGAGGTCCGATGGATTGAATTTGGACATGCTTCCCAGAGGTCTGATGGATTTAATTTTGGACGTGCTTCCCATAGGTCCGATGGTTTGAAGTTTGGACGTGCTTCCCAGGGGTCCAATGGATTTGAATCTTGGACGTGCTTCCCAGAGGTCCAAGGATTGAATTTTGGATGTGCTTCCCAGAGGTCCGATGGATTTGAACTTGGACATGCTTCCCAGAGGTCCGATGGATTGAATTTTGGATGTGCTTCGCAGAGGTCCAAGGGAATTGAAGTTTGGACGTGCTTCCCAGAGGTCCAAGGATTTGGAAGGCATTATTCATACCGATGTGTGTGGGCCTTTTACCCTATTACCTGCAAAATAAATACTTTCAATTAGTAACAGAGTTATTCATTGAAAATTGGACATACCTGGCCAATGCCCCTAGTTTGGGACATATTCCGTGCTTCGATGAATGCTGAGGGTGGACAATTGACTTGATTTTGCACCACTGGAGAATATGGAAGAGGATGATAGCTTTTTGTTCCTGAAGAAGAATTTAATGAAGATTTTTTTTTTTTTTTTTTTTTGAATTTGGAAATCTTGAATTTTTGAAGGAATTGAAAATTTTGATTTATTATTTTTTTTTCTTTTGAAAAATTTGGAATTTTTGAATTTTTTCAAGGAATTGAAAATTTTGATTGATGTTTTTTTTTTTTTTTTTTTTTTTTTTTGAAAGGAATCTAAGAAGTACGAGCCCAATGCCCCTAGTCCCAAGGCCTTTTTTGAAAATTTCCTTCTTCTTCTTCTGGTTTTTTTTTTTTTTTGGAAAGATTTAGAAAGAATTTAATTTAATTTTTTTAAATTTTTTTCTTTTGTCTTTTTTTTTTTCTTTTTTTTTTTTTTTGAAATATGAAGATTTGTTCATTATCAAAAGGTGAAGAAGATGAAGATAAAGATGGAGTAAAAGTGATGAAGATTTATTCATGATGATTTTTTTTTTTTTTTTTTTTTTTTTTTTTTTTTTTTTGAAAAACCTATCCTTTAAATGAGAATAACTTTGGCTAGAAGTTGATGCGGATTGCTGGATAAGTTCTTGCTTAATTCCTGCAAAAAGATCATTTCAATTAGCAATGGATTTATTCATTGAAATGAATTGGAAGTACTTACCCAATGCCCCTAGTTTGGGGCATATTCCATGCTTAGATTGAAGCTGAATTTATTTGATGTTGTGACCATTGGGGAACATGAAAGAAGATCATGGTCTGCCATCCTTGGTTCTTGCAAAAAGGCTTTCTTTCTCTAGCTTGTTAGAAACCAATTATCGTGAAAACAGTTTTTGCCAATGTCCTTAGTGTGGACATGCTTGCAAACAAATGGATTAATGCCTCAAATGAAAACATACTTCCATCCAAGAAGAACATATTTACACACGATAAAAATAGGCCAATGCTCCAAGTTTAAACATGCTTAATGCAAACAAATGGGCTTAACCTAGCATGCACCCAAACAATTTTGTCACATTGTTTTGACTTTGTTCTCCAAGGTTGTTTGGGTGAATGGGACCGGGCCTCTGCAAGGCTACCTATGTACCTCTTTCATAGAGGATCAGGTCAAGACGTAGTTCAAGAAAATTGGATTTTGAAAAATAATGATTTTTTTTTTTTTTTTTTAAATTATGAACAAGAGGTGATCTTTTGAACAACCATTTTGGCAAATCAAAGTGTTTAAGAGTCAAACAAATCTCTTTGATTATGAAGGATCAAGATCATTAAACTCATGTAATCAAATTTGCTTCTTCCTTTTGAACATCGTTAGATTAAGTCCCCAAAGGCAATCAAGAAATGAAATGTGATAATATTTATGAATCACATTGTTGGGTGCAAACAAGGAGAGTGCTCCAAGTTTGGAAGTTCTTTTGAGGATTTGAGAATTTGAGAAATTTGAGAAATTTTTCCTCGGACATGTCATCTTGTGGGGTTTGACAATTTTAAGCATTTTTCCTTTTTAATTCAAGAGAAAATATTATTAGAGTTTAAGATGCGCCTACAATTAGCAAGACTTCAAGGAGGTCTTATTCATGGGTTGTAATGTAGGCCGGGTTTGGGTTATGAAATGAAAGATATAAAAGGCTCAAAATTTCCTATGATGTTTTCCCTAAGTATGCATTACTCAAAAATCAAGTATTGGAGGAGTTTTCCCATTTTCTTCTTTGTCATCTTCTCACTAGTCTTCATTGGTCACTTGTATCAACAATTATTTTTATGCTCATTCCTCTTGAATTATACCTTTAGACTTTTATCTTGTAAAATCCCTTTCTTTTTAGGTTGCATCTTCAAATTTCCAACTTGGTAGGATTTTCCAATTTTTTCTTTTCTTCTTCTTTTTTTCTTCGCCCCTAACTTTTGCCTAGACCGCCCTTTTGGGTTTTCAGCCTAGCGGGCTTTTTTTTTTTTTTTTTTTTTTTTGTCTTTCATCTCTTGATTGAATGAACTTTTGGGGACCTTTTTCCCTCCTTGTATTTCTCTTAATGAATTTCGGTCATTTTGATGCACTCTCTAGACTTCTTTCTTGCCTCAATGCACTTGCACCTTTCTGTGGTTGATGAATCTTTTTCTTTCTTTTGGATGAACCTTCTACTCTTCTTGGCATGATGAATTTTAGGTTCTTCAAACTTGACACACATTTTGTTTTTTCTCACATTGATGGAATTTCTTTTCTTGATTGAGTGAAAACTAATTTTACTTTGATGATCTCTTATCTTTAGCTTAATGAATTCTCTCAATTAGCTTTAAAGCTACGAGGTCGACTCCTCCTCAACATGAGATTTAAGCATGTATACTTTGAATTTTTCCCACCCCAAGTTTAGATTTTAGTGGGTTTATGCAAAAAAAGGCTAAATGTTTGAAAGCTCAAATGGGCTAGCAATGGATGATGAACATTCTAGGTAATAGGAAATAATTTGGTTTAACCAAAGATGGCCTCCTATCCCTAGTAATGCTTGCTTGTAGGCACAGTGATTCAAGCTCTTTTAATAAATTCCTTTTAAAAGAAAAAGTATGAATGCTCTATTGGAGACACAAAAGCTTTCAGAAATTTGGAATGAATGCATGAGCTTTTTGAATTTTCTGATGGAGAGATTTTCATTGATTGCCTTGTAAGACCATTTCTTCTTTTATTCAAAGTAATTTAGCAAAAGTGTTTACACGGATCAAATGAAATTAATCCTTTCTTAGTACAAGTTGATTGTTCAAGCCTTTAAACATTACAATTTAGAAAAAGTTTTGTCCAAGGGATCCTCATATACCATTTTGAAAAGAAGACTTTAAAGAATCTTGAAATCTTTGAAAGAAAAAAAAATGGGCCTTTTTGAAAAAGTCACTAGGAAGTCCAATGCCCATAGTTCAAAGAATTTTTTTTTCATTTGAAAATTTTTCTCTTTTTTTGGGAAAGATTTGGAAATCTTGATTTTTTTTTTTTAATTTTTTTGTTTTTTTAATATATATAAACAAAGCTCATTAAATGCTACATGAAACTTTTGAATTCAAAAAAACATAGAATCATGGAATAAACAAACAAACGTTAAGCTTAACCATGATGTAGCAAACCAAATGTGGAGTGAGGCAAAGTTGGGCCACTTGCTTCTTCTTGGTCCATTTAGGATGCTTGAGACTTGGTATGCTTGAACCTTGATTATGATGAAATGGCTTGGGCTTACACTTGGAAGGCACGCATCTTGTGAGCTTTTGGCCTTTGATGTTGACCATGTCTATACACCTTCGATGGGCTCAAGTATTGGGCTTAGACTCATTCAAGAAACAATTTTGGCCTTCCATGCCAAGTAGAGTTCAATCATAGGCTTTTAGGCTTGAGTTCATTCATAACATACAAGGTTCAAACAATCATGATAGGCTCAAGTGTTGGACTTGAGTCATCATGGTTCAAACAACAGCCAAACAAATGCGTAATGAAATGCAATTTACATGGACCGACCTAAAGGTAGGTTTTATGGGCCATTACAACATGGGTAGAAGGTAGGTTAAAGGTCTCCACAAGCTAGGACGTCGTACCTCCCAACTTGTGACGCCAGGAGCGCCGCGTTGGTTCGAACGGTACAGTTTGTCCCTATGAACCACCATGGCATAACCATGATGAACCTTGTCACGGTGGGTGGTAGGTTCACCGCTAGGTATGTGAGTCTCAGGAAGACCACAATCCACGGCTAATACTACCGGGCTTCCGGGCTAGCACACAAATAAAATAAATTTCATTCAAGCAAATGATGCATAACATGCAAAATAATGACATATTAGACATATTATATACAAAAAGAAATAAACAAACAATGACATGGTTGGCCACCATAATCTAATTAAAGCTTAGCCCTCAATGTCCCCAGCGGAGTCGCCACTGTGAGAGACCGTGCCCCCGGCCCGTTTTTATAGGGATGTTGGGCCAAACCCACGTGAATGGGTGAAGTCGTGTTATTACCTCTCAAAATGGAGGTTTGACTAGTTATATTTTCCCCTTTAGATTAAGGGTTTTACAATGGAGTCGCCACTTATTTAATTATTGGGATAAATAAGAAAACCAAAATTGAAAAAAATTCCTCATTTTATTTATTTGAAATTGAATTTACATTGATCATAGGAAATTACATGGCTTTGGTCCTAGATAGAGTCTAAGATAAAGTACATGACTTTGTTTCCTAATTATAATCTAAAAATCGAAAATTACATGGATAAGCATTTGATCTACTAACCCTTGATCTAAGCTCGGAGGCTATGTTACAAGGTGGGAAGGTGTTAGGCACCCACCTTGCCTGGTGAAACCGGTCTTCTAGATTATGGTGGCCAACATTCATATCATATCATCCAATATGTCAATCAATTTACATGTTGAATTTAATGTGTGCATGTGATAAATCCTAATTCAATTTATTAAGCATTGCATTTGGATTGAAAAATAAATTCTAGTAAATGTGTGTGGATGGTGATAACCTAGATTCAAAAATTTGAAAGAATTATTAAACAAACATGTTTTTCATATTTTTGATGTGGATTTAAGATTAAATCTAGTGATATGCATGAACATGTGATGAACAACCAAGAACATGTGAAGAACACATAAGAATAATTAAGAACATTCAAACATATTCAAGGAAATTATCGTGCTTTAATTTTAGATTCTCATCATGATAACATAAACAAAAAGTTAGAGAAGTGGATTATACCTTCATGCAAAATCCATATGGTGGAGGAGGGGACTCTTAATAGAGGTCCTAAGGGTGGAGGAAAAGAAGAGCTAGGAGAGGGAGAGTGAGTCTCACTCAATACCTTGAGTCTCAGGAAGACCAAGATATGACAAGACTACTCAACTTCACTAGAACTCAAGAGAAGAGAAGAGAGGGGGTTTTTTTTATCCTTTTGGAATGAAGGAGAGGAGGGGTTTATATAGTAGTGGTGAAGTAAATATGAATGGAAGGCCATTTAATGAGGGTTGACAAGGAATCATGAACCTAGACCTCATTTTAGCCTTTGGGAAAATCTGGTGCATTAAATGTGGAGATTGATGAGAGTGAAGAGCAAGCAAAGTTCGGTTTTTCTGTAACTATTGTAACAGCTTGTAAAGCCAACTTTGAAAAATCATATCTACCTCAATTCTGATCGGAATTGTCTCATTTTTGTGCTCAATTGAAGCCCCGAATGTCTAGTTTCTGGAAAAATTAACCTCATTCACAGATTCAAAATATTCTGAGAGATATTAATGAAATGGTGAGCAGAGGTCATTTGTTAGAAAATGGTTTCAGTACAATTAACATTAAATGACTCCAATTACTTCCATTTCAGACTTAATTGGTTCTAAATTTACTCTAATTAAAAGATAATTGCACAAATTACTCATTGAATAATTAGTGTTTAACTATCTAGTTAATTAGGTGTGTGCAGCTCTACCACAAAATGTAGTCCTAACCAATCAAAATATGACACATCATCTATCTCAAATTGATTATACTTATAACCAATTGAAATCAATTGTTCATAATCACATGTAATCGGACTCAATTTGTGATAGTGCATCTTAGCCATTAAAACTTGATTTGATGATAACTTTCAATCTAATGGTCTGATTAGGGCTCATGACCAGTCGATTTGATCATTACAACATCAAGATCATTTTTGTGAAATGACCCTAAGGATCTAATGACCAGAATCAAGATGCATATTTCCAATGTGAAATTACCCTTTTACCCTCCATGTGAGGTTAAATACAGGTTGCAAAACAGGGTGTCAACAATGACTACTCTCATAACCAAAACTACTCCCCCTTTTTGTCACGAATGACAAATGGTAAGAGTATCAGGTAGACATCTCATCGATAGAGTTAGCATCTCCATCATTATCATCTAAAGCATCATCATCATCATCATTATCATCCTCAGAATCAGAAGCCACAGGAGAAGGTGGTGAAGGAGTAGCCTCAGGAGCAAAACCGCCCATGGTTGCCTGCCGTCTAGCAATGCAGCCAACACGGACATTCACCTGATACAACTCTATGGAAAGTGTATCGAGGCGAGCATCCATGCGCTGCAACTGCGCCATAATGTCTCCAAGAGTCACATCGCTCGAAGAAGAAGAAGGAACAGATGTGGGTCGAGCAAAACAAGATGGAGTCGAACAGGTGGGAGATGCAGAGTCCTGCTGTCATGACCTAAACTGCGCATCACTACATTTTACAGTAGCGACGTCTACGGCACACATGAAAGTGAAGGGGTCGGACGAGGGAAAAGGGACGAAGAAGTGGCGTAAAATCCTCGTGATAGCAGAAGGAAAGATAAGCTTATCACGAGACGCCGAATCTTGAAAAACATCTATCAAAGACAAAATAAAGTGGGAGGGGAAGTCAATGGTAAGATGCTCAAGAGGGGATAACAAGAAACGAGCACGAGACTCCGTAATGGAGTTGTAGTGCGAGAAAGGATAAAGTACGAAGGTCTATCCTAGGAACTCTAAGCACATTCGCAACAAGCTGTGGTGTGACAGGAATAGAAATACCTCTGACACGAGTAATGAAATGATGTACAAAACGGTCAATCCCGTGCATGTTGGAGTAGAACTCCTGAATCAGCACTAGAGGACAAGTGACGGGCTCGTCGCAAAGAGACTCTCATTCCCAACTGTGAATGACAGTGGGAAGGTCGATGTCAGCAAAATGACCCAAAATGACTCGGCACTACAAATGAATGCCTCGTCGGGAAAATTTCTCCGAAAATGCCTTGTGGGCATCATCATCATGGAACCGAAAAGAAAGAGGTGCATGATTAGAAGATGAAGAAGCACCGAAACGAAGAGGGTTCCGAGCCGGAGTAGATTTATAGTTAGGTGCCATAGACACGACTAACGTAAACAGAAAGAGAGGAAGAAAGTGGAAAAGACAATCAAAAAAGTCCCAAAACAATTCACAATAAGAAGAATATGTGAAAAGAAATACATATGCATGGAGAATGCATGAACATGTGATGTGCAAAGTAAATACATCATGGGCTTAGCCCAACCCAATCCTATCAGCACACAAAGAGATTGCCCACATCTAAATGCATGACAATACTTTTATAATGCAAATGGAATGCAATGCATGAAGTTTGTAAGATCAGTTCTTCAAAAACTAAAGCAAAATTTCAACAATATCTCATTAATTTTGAAAAACCCCAAATTTTTTTAAAGAATTCCAAAACTTAGGTTTCAAAAACATGAATGCATGAAATGCAAGAGAATAGAAGCTTACCATGTGAAGAAATACTTGGTGAAGCTTGAAGAAACCTTGTAGAACAAATTTGAGGGAGAGAAGAGATTGTTTGGGAGAGAAAACAAAGATCAATCGAGAGAGATATCGAGAAAATGATAGACGGATCGCACGAGGAGTTTAAATAGAACCCTCAGTAAATCTCGACAGATAAGGTTCGAGGAGGTGTTGAGGAATCTGTTGAGTAGGTGACGAGAAAAACAACGTCGACAGATCATGTGTTGAGAAGCTGTCGAGGAATAGAAACACTAGAAGAAAGAGATGAGGCTCGATCGATCCACTAGGTGTCGAGAAGCTATTGAAGGGTCAAAAACTTTCTCGATCGATCCACAAGGTATTGAGGTGTTGGCGAGATTGCGATAAGAAAAAGCTTAGGAAGCTCAACAGATAGCTAGCTATCGAGGAGGTGTCAAGGAGGCTTTTCAAAACAGTTTTTCAAGAGGAGAAAAACACAGACATGAATGCAATCAAGCATTCAACTCACCCAATGATCCAAACAACATATTATGCTCTAAAAAACATCTCTTAACAAAGATTTTTAAGCAATGGATCTAAAAAAAAACACACGCACACTAAATAAGTCTAACCAATTTTATATTCCAAAAACAAGTCAAGACAGTTTAGTGAACATACATTAACACATGTAAAACCTTGTGATGGCCAAATCACATTGTACCTGCACATGTATCAAGAGTAGCAAAAAATATTGCGTGTTGTGTGTGAAAAACATCGCAAGATTGCATAAGTGTATATATGTTATGAAGATTTGAGATATGAGAAAATCACTTTAACTCACACACAAGCATAGCTGCTTGATGGGGATTATCACCTTCGAGGTACATCCTATAACTCTCACATTTCCTAGAATACATGCTTGCAATCATTTTTAAAGCATTTTTGATCTTTTTGCTTTTGATTTTTCTTTGCATATTTTTCTTTTAAGCATATCATGCATGGACATATAAGAGAGATAAAAGAATTACCCAATGATATTTGACATTCCAATTTTGCTATGCCGAAGCACACAAATGTCATTGACACTGCACTTTTGCTATGCCGAAGCATACAGGTGTTATTATGATTGGTGGGCAACAGTGGTGAGACGGTTATTTATGTCTTTCTCTTAGGATTTTCTAGTCCTTCCCATCAAAAAGAGTGATACGAGTGTTAAGTACAAGAGATTATTTAATCTTACTCATCACAAACACGAGCCACAAAGCTCATTTGCTTAGTTGTGCATAGAGATGCTCATCTAAGTTACAAAAGATACAAAGTTTAGAAAACTTTGTTTCAATGGCCATCCAAGGTACACAAGTACCAATATACACAAAACACACACTGTTTTTGTATTTTTTTGATTTTTCAATTTTTTTTATGTGAAAAACAAAACAAAACAAAACTGAAAAATAACCAAACAAAAACATGTTAAACAAACAAAGTATAAAAACTAGACTAACTCAAAACTTGAAAGCAAAACACATAAGTAAAGCACACACAAAAACAAGAAAAGAGAGAGAAAAGTGACAGAATCACTTGGAGCCCTTTTCCTTCCACACCCTGGAAGAACCTTTCCTTTGATTAAACCCTTGAATCGACAGTGAGGGGGAAGAATTAAAACCATTCAAGTTCAAAAGGAACATAAGGGCTTTGAGAAGATCTCCAAGAGGAGCAAGAGAGGATTAAAGTTGATTCTGGTCCCCAAATGCTATCATGCTGTTGCTCTGTTGAGTGGCTAGCCACTTATAGCAATTTGGTCGAGTATGACCGGCAATTCCACAATGATAATAGAGATGTTGCTTCTTTTGTTTAGGCTTTTAAGAGTTAGCCTTTTTAGCCCTAGGGTTCTTAGCTTCATTATTATCTTGCTTAGGGGGTACTCCTAAGATAGATTTACCTTTGTCTATGTTCTCATTAGCTAATTCAGTTTTAATCTCATTGTTCTCAATTTTAACATTATTAGCAGGAGGAACAAAAATAGTAGTACTAGTAGAAGCAATATTAGAGGAAGAGAGACCATACCCTAAACCTGTTCGATCAGAAGCAGATTTCTGAAGGTTGAGCATCTCATCAAGCTTTGCACTTGAAGTCCTCTCCAATTGAGCTCTGACTTGAAGTAGCTCTGCTTCAAGCTTCTTGGTCTTCTTAGCCAGGAAAGTGTTCTCAAACCTCAGTGCTCCAATAGTCTGATTAGCCTCATCAAACTTTGTGGAAAGCTCCTCACAGTCAAGTTCCACATCACTGAGCTTTTTGGTAGTTAGCCTATATAGTTTCTCATACTTCTCAGAAAGCTTGTACAGTTTCTCGTAGGTTGTATGGATGTCGTCTTGATCATCCATCTTCTCAAACTTGGATTCCACCAATTCTTCTTCTTCAACCACATCTTTAACAATCCCATCAGTAGGATTAATAGTGGCCATGAAGGCATTTAAGATTCCATCATCCTCATTGTCAGAATCATCCTCAGGCTCTGTGTCGCTCAAGGTAGCAATAAGTGCCTTGCTCTTCCCAATGATCTTGAGATATGTAGGACACTCATGTTTCATGTGATCGAAGTCTTGACACCCAAAGCACTTAGGTCCTGTAGGAACAGTGTACTGACCACCTTCCTTAGCATCCTTCTTCTCTTTGTCTTGACCTTTAAACTGAGAAGAACTGGATTGCCTGCGGTCCTTGTCGAAGCCCTTTCCATTTGCGTTCTTCATAAACTTCTTGAACTGCCTGGTGATGTAGGACTTCATCTTGGAATCTTCATCATCTGAAGACTCATCTGTCTCACTGCTCTTAACCTTCAGTGCCATGCTCTTGCCTTTACCTGTCTTGCCAATCCATGTCAATCCTAGCTCGTAGGTCTGCAAGTTTCCAACCAGCTCAGTCAAAGGAATCTTATCAATATCCTTTGATTCCTCTATTGTTGTGATCTTGGCATGGAATCTCTCGGGTAGAGATCTGAGCACCTTCCTTACAATCTTGGGTTCAAGAATGGTTTCCCCAAGATTGAAGGCTGAGTTCACTATGTCCTTTAGCTTCGCATAGAACTCATCGAATGACTCATCCTCTTCCATTTTTATCTCTTCAAAGCTTGTAGTGAGCCTTTGAAGCTTTGAATCTTTGACAGCCTTTGTACCCTCATAGGTTGTCTGGAGGATGGTCCTTGCTTCCTTAGTAGTTGCAGTAGAGGATATCTTCTTGAACTTCTCATTGGTGACCGCACTGAATAAAGCATTCAATGCCTTGCTGTTAAAGTTTGTCGCCTTGATCTTGGCTTCATCCCAATCGGTCGGCGCTTCCTTTGGCTTGGTCCAGCCAATCTCTATAGCTTGCCACACCTTTTCATCTAAAGACTGGAAGAAAGCTCTCATGCGTACTTTCCAGCATGCATAGTTAGTGCCATCAAATAAAGGAGGTATAATTAATGACCGTCCTCTATCCATGATAAACAGGGGTCAATGAATCAAACACAGCAGAGATTAACCCTAATCAGAGTGTGCCTGCTCTTATACCGCTTGATAGGCCAAAAACGAATTGACCCCTTGTGATTAAAATAATTGATTAATTAGCCAAATTATTAATTAATCAAATTAACATGCAAAATGCATGGTAGCACAAACAAATCACCAATAAACTAAATATGTAGCAGAAAATAAATGACACGATGATTTGTTTACGAATGGGGAAAACCTAACGACAAAAACCCCACCGAGTGATTTTCAAGTCACCACTTCCGAAACTTCATTATTATCACAACAAACGGTTACAAGTAAAGAAATCCCAAGTACCTTACCAACCTACAGTTGAACCCTTACCCCAATACCCAATTAGACTTGTTCTGTAGTGACAGTTCCCTTTTCGATGCATGGCTCCCAAGTACGTGACTAACCAATTGTGTGGATCCCAGTACGTGACCTCAATTACCAACTAAGAAGGTTGTTGGCTGCAAAGTTCTTCAGTTCATCCACACGATGAAGATCAAGAAGATGCTTGGTTACAAAACCCTACGGTGCATATACACAGCAACTTCTTCAAGAGAAAGAGATGAACTAGGGCAAGAACTTCGTCTCTGGTCACAATTTGCTTGAACAGAGTTTGCTCAATGCTTGTGCAACTTTTGAACTACTTGACGACCCTTAAAATAATCATTTTTTATGTTTAGGGTTAGAAGAAAAGAAGACCTAAACACATATTCACGGATTCCAAGAAATCATATTAGAATTCTGAATTTCTTAAATCTTGGCAGATAAGGTGTCGAGCCACGGGCTAAACAGCTTCCTTAAACCTCGATAGATGCAGTTGTCGAGACAGTTGCCGAGCTTTAATGAATTTGCACTTCTCAGCTTGTTTCTTGGATAGACTTGATGATTTCAACACTTGATCTTGAAACTTTGTTTCTTGAAGTATTTGAACACATCCTAGAACTACCCAATTACAAGTAAAATGTGTTTTGTCAAAGGATTAGTCAATTACATAAAATCATGACATATGTTCTTAACATGTGAACCACATATGTCCTAACACCTTAGATTCTAGAAGATTACTATTCTTTTGTATTCATGCATCTTTTTTTTTTTTTTGTATATAAGGAGATGCATTTCATTTGTACATCTCAATGAGTAATAAGATATCGACTTCCTTTCCATTTCCCTTTTTATTTTTGTAGGTGTTTGCTACTAGTATCAGACGCTCAGAGCCCCTTCCAACTTGTATATATGCTAAAATAGTATTGCTCTTGTGAATTTTGTAAATAAGTTTGAAGTATCTAGCATCATATCTACTACTAAAGAGTTCGTAAGGTAAGCCTGTGCCTTATGTGTCTCTATATATATGTGTGTGTTTTTACAAAGTCTTTTATATTCTTGAATATCATTATTTTGTGTTGTTACATTTATAGCTATGGTAAATAGTGGCGGAGCCAAGATTTTAGATTAGAGGTGGCAAGATCAGAAAAGAGTAAAGTTAATCCAAAAAAGTATTAATTGATATTAATAACAAAATAAATGGACAACTATATGCAAATGTAATTGTCATACACATTTAAAATTTGGGTTTGTTAAAAAAACCTTAGGTTTGAAACTGAAAAATGCTGGTGAGGAAAGAAAAAATTGTTATACATAACAGAGGTGCTATGAGTAGTTCCATAAATTACTTCATAACTTTTTTGCCAAAACTCTGACATGACAAATTATGATTGATTAACAAATACTAACACAAACTGACAATTTTTTTTTTCAACAATCACACTATGCCACACAACAATTGTGACAAAAAGTTGTGAAAAATTTTGTGATCGTCAACTTTTTTGAGGTGCTATAATGACTAGTGAGTGAAAGAAGGTTTTTTTTCATAATTCTAATCAGCAAAATAGTGGTGGAGAAGCAGGCTCTACAAGTGATTTTATTTTATTATAATATTATTATAAAGTGGGACCCATTATTTAAAAAAAAAAGAGTTGCAATGGCCCCGAATGTGAAATGGTTTTCCCGTGATGAACTAATACACAGTACAATTACAATATGTATGTAAAAAAGCTAATTATCCTTGTGTATGCAAATAAGAACCTTGTATTACATTATTACATGCAGTAATATTACTTGAGAACACAAATATTTGTGTGAAGCATATAGGTGGTCTTCTACTTTCCCATATATGTCCTAAGTGTTGGGCCCTAAATAATTTATCACCAATATTAACAATCTAAAATATTAATCACATACAAGAACACAAATATTTATTTGAAAACCCTTTTCTCTTTGAAGAAAAAAGCCACGAGACAAATTCTGAATAATTTCACTATTCTCAAATCAATTACAAAAACTCTTGTTTATGTCTTATGACTGAAGAAAAATCTCTTTCTTTTTTTCTTTTTTTTTCTCTTTTTTTTTTTTGTTTTTTTTGTTTTTTTGTTTTTTGCTCTCACACACACTTCTCTCTCAAATGCAGCAACATTTTGCTCTCTTCTCTTTATTTTTTTCTCCACATAGCTCTTTCTTGACTATCTTCTTTTCTCTATGCGGCTCCTCCTTAGCTACTCTCTCCTAGGGGTGGCAAAGTAAGCCCAAACCCATTTGTCGACCCAAACCCACCCACTCTAATTAAACCCAAACCCACCCAATTATTAGTTGGGTTAAATGGGCATCAACCCAATTAGACCCAGTAATTATTGGGTTAACTAAAAACCCATTGAACCCCATTTAACCCAAAAACAATATACCCAAATTTAACCCAGCCCTATCCAAAAAAAAGAAAAAAATAAAGAAAGAAAAAAGAAACTCAGCCCACAGACGTTTAACGCTTTCACGAGGGATTTCATTTTCCCTCATTTTCTCAAAACTTGATGATGTTGATGTCGACGACGGAGAACATATCGGCGACGTTGAGTCACGGAGGGAGGTTTATTTAGGCCATTTTCTCAGAACTTGATGATGCCGATGTCGACGACGGAGAACATATCGGCGACGTTGAGTCACGGAGGGAGGTTTATTCAGGCAATTTTCTCAGAACTTGATGATGTCGATGTCGACGACGGAGAACATATCGGCGATGTTGAGTCACGGAGGGAGGTTTATTCAGGCTCATCTTCCTCTGATCGGTGGAAAAGATCCTCTCCGTCTTCCTCTTCCTCAACCTCTTCCGGCTCGTCTCGGATGATTTCGGGATCCACGGCAGCCTCGTTGTCAATGTCGATGTCGTCATCGTCTGTGAAGTTCTCGGAAGTGCGAGGGATCTGATCGGTGTTGAATTCGGCGGAGGTCAATGATTCCGGCATTGAAATAGGCACCGGATTCTCTCTGGAGTTCCCTCTATCTTCTCCTCTGGCCATTAACTCTTTCGCTCTCTTTTAATTTTGCTTCGATTTAATGCTTAATTTGGTTTAGTGATTATTGATTACTTAGCTAAAACTGGGGAAAAAAAAAAAAAAAAAAAACAGCTAATTAGGTATAATAGTGTGTTATGAAATGTATTTAATTAATGGCAATGGTGAATGAGAACTGACAAGTTGTTTCAATTTATTGCTTAATTGGTTTAGTAATTAGTAATTTTTTTTTTTAATAGAAATTTGAAGAAAAAAACAAAACAAAAAAACAAAAACAAAAAACAGAAAAAACAAAACAAAACAAAAAAACAAAAACAAAAAAAAAAAAAAAAAAAAAAAAAGAACCAAAAAAATAAAATAAAATAATCAAACAAACAATGAATTGGGAATAATAGAGTACTTTGATCATTTTTTAAAATTTCAATAGATTAGGTGAAGAATTATTTCATCACCAATTTTTGCTTATAGTCAGATATGGTGACAAAAATTATCATCACCAATTTTATTTTTTATTTTAATTAATATTCTTTACATTTACTTGCCATTACATTAACCTATTCATTTCCAATCACATACATAAACAAATCATCCATTCATTTCTAACGACATTCATAAAAAAAGCATCCATACAATCTAAAAATGCAATAAAGATGTTCACAAAGTAATTACAACCATTTATATACAAATGATGTCTTCCAAACTTTACAGAAAATTATTTGAGTTCAAGTAGTACCACAAAAACTGTCTTTTTGCCACCAATCCCATATCTGCACAAAAACTGTCTTTTTGCCACAAAAACTATCTTTTTGCTTTTTCTTCTTGTTTGGATCATTTCCTAAAATTATGTTTGGCATTTAGTCTAATTGCCCATTTATCTTTTCCACTGGTACGTAACTCCAAAGATCTCATACATTTCTCAGCTTTACCATTGAATGACAAACTCCTTCGCCAAGGGTGGTCCATAGGCAAGTAGGCTCGATGGTTAGTGTATCCAATTTTACTTTCCAATGTCTCCGAATATGGTTCATCGTTGCAAGTGTAACAAGCATGATAACCCTTTGTCCTCCACCCAAAAACATGACCAAATCTAGGATAGTTATGTATTGTCCACAACAAAGTAGCAAGCATATGAAAATGCATATCACAAGATGCATCGTAAGTGCGTGTGCACCATCTTCCTACAACTCCTTCAACTCATCAACCAATGGCCTCAAGAAAACATCAAGCTCATTTCCTAGTTGATTGGATCCAAGAATAAGTAAGGACATCATAAAATAAGGCTCTTTCATAACTAACCAAGGCGGTAGGTTATAGGGAATGAGTATGACAGACCACATATTGTAGTTGCTGTTCATATTCCCAAAATGGTTAAAACCATCTGTAACCAAACCTAACCTCACATTGCGAGGTTTTAGGCAAACTCATGATGTTTCAAATCAAACTCCTTCCACTCCTGACTATCAGTTGGATGCCTTAATATCCCATCATTCACACATTTTTCTATGTATCATCTCATGTCCTCTACTCTTTTTCCAGACATGTACAATCTCTGCAACCTCAGTGTCAACAAAAAGTAGCACAATACTTTTTAGCAATCTTCTTACCACCTGCTCCATTATCCTTGTATCAATGCGCCTGACATACCAGAAATTTATCAAGGTTTTCATTTTCCTTCCAAAAGAGAGCACAATCATTTTTACACGCATGAATGTGCTTGTATAATAAGCCCAAGTCACATAATATCTTCCTTGCTTCATAAGTTGACCTTGGAACCAAGTTATCTTTTGATTAAAGCTTACTCAACAAGTCTAGTATCATATCAAGTCCCTTATTACTCAAGTTGGTTGTTACCTTCACATTTAGCTTCTCAATGACAAACATCAAAAGAGTGTAATTTGTGCAACCAAGATACAGCTCATGCTTTGAATCACTAAACATTTTATCAAAATTACGCACTTCCTCATCTTGCTGGGTTGTATCTCTTAGTTCCCCTCTAATTCGATCCTCCACCAAGGCATCAATACCATCCAGATGATCATTATTTGACATTCCTTCATCATCAATATGCTCATTTAATTCATGAGGTTCACCATGATAGTACCATTTAGTATAATCTTGCATAATCCCACGATGAAGCAAATGAATTTGCACAGTGTGAGCATATTGTTGATAGCAGTTTAAACAATCAATACATGAGCACGAAATGTTTCCACTTTGGTCCATAACAGTCATTGCAAAAGTAAGAAATGAATTTACCCAATGTCATCCAACTATTATCCATATCTGATCACACATACAAGGTGAATGTTAAGTCATCAAGATAATGAAATGTCATACATAATGTTTTCTAACATCTAAACCCCCAATATACTTTGGAGTGACACATTATATCAAGAGTCACTATTTCATTCTTACAATCCTTTATTTTTAGTCCAAAAAGAATCAAAAGTTTAAAAATTGATAAATACTTTATGTATTCAATTCTAGATATACTTCAAAACTTAAAAAAAAAAAATATATATATATATATATATACACACACACACAAAGAAATCAACATTTCCAATATCAACTTAACTGCCATGTAACACCATATAAGCCACCCGCTTGCTCCAAATCAACAACTCACAAATACATCAAGCATCACCAATTTCATTAAACAAGTTTAAACAAGATTTCCGGTTTAGATCAACGTGTAAACTTCAATACAAGTTTTAGAAGACAAAACCCTAGAGCAAAAGAATTTGAGACTAGTCTTAAAAGACCCAAAATCCTTACCTTAGCTTATACTCGTAGAAAGCCAAGGAAACTCAACCCTGCACAAATGAAAGTTCAACACAAAGTTTAATGGTCATAAATAATTATAATAAGTCACAAGGCATAGTTGGCCAGCGCAAGAAATCTGTTCACTTTTGAAAGAAAACTTAGTATTTTATTGTGGGAAAAAACATTCAAGTGGGTAAACTTTGGTTTAAAAAAAAGGAATTGTACCATTTCACTAATAATTATACCATTTTTTCTCAAAAAAAAATAAATAATAATTAAACCATTCAAACTAAAATGTATGAATTAGGATGGAAACAATATATGATAATGAAAAATAAGGATTTTAACTTTATTTATAATATTTATAGAAAACATCAAAAAGTTTTTACAAAATAATATTAAATATGCCAATTCTGTCAATATCGACTTTGGTTTTTTTTTTTAAGTGATGGACCACCTTAGTCAAACTACTATGAGCACTAGTATTTCCTAAGAAAATTGACAATGCAAAATCTAGCTTGGCGCTAATAATTGTGCTACTTATGTCAGAAACTAAGCCACCTATTCTCAAAGTTTATCAAGAAGTCATCTATCCCCAAAATGAAAAAACTGTAAGGTTGAATTTTATCAACCATCTTATTGGCCTTATTCTGTACCAAATTTGCTTGTATTTTAGCAATTAGTAACCCTGTATTTAGGTGGAAATCATGTAAGGGTAGTGAGTGAGAAAGTGTGAAGAAATGCTCATGATTGTGCAAGGATGCAGAGACTCACGGCTGGGACTCGCAGGTGGCTCGCGACAGGCAAGCTGCCAAAACTGGGACACGTGTGAAGCATGCAGGGGAGCTAAAGAGTCATTCCAGCTGTTGCACTACAGGACAAAAGATTTAGGCTAGCCAGGCCGTTAACTCACGACTTGAACTTAGGACTCAGTCCAGTCGCAAGGCAAAGTCGCCAGACCACCCTGTTTGGGAAAAACTGACTCTTCACATTCCTTTCTCACCCTACTATAAATAGACCCTTATACCCACGAAATGTAGAAAGCTTCCAGAGAGAATTTTGAGAGAGAAACCCTAGAAAAAAACAAGATTGATTCATCCACAATTTTCACATAGAGACTTTTAAAATTCCTCTACTTTCTTTCTCTCCATTGTTACATCTTTGAGAGGTACATTGCCAAAACATTTTCTCACCATACCTATATCTGTGAGAAGGTCATTTAGTGTTTGGGAAGCAATTAAGAAGGGACCAATTTCATATTGGTTGATGCTATGGTCAAGTAGCGGAATCTGGTAAGCAAAAGAAAAAATAGGTTCGGCGTAACCTCGTTGGAGTAGGAGCTTGGAGGGCTTAGGTACATTGGATAGATTAGGCTTGAAGGGTCTTCTGCTGTTCATGTATCCCAACTACATTCTTTAGTGGATTATTTATCACTTGGAGGGCGGCAAAGAGGTTTTACGTCAAGGGCTTCGGTTTCCTCTTCGATAACACATCGTTACGTTGTCCTTGTGTTTGCATCTCTCTTCCTTTAATCTTTACTATTTAATTTCTACTGTGGATGTGATTTTATTTGGTTTAGATTTTTTATCAATTCTATATTAAGCTTATGTTCATATTCCGCACATTAATTGTTTGATATTAAGCTTGAATTGGTAAGTTGTTAATTGGGGGTCTAAACGTTCAGTGTTTTATACACTTATTGAACTTTCAATTGGTATCAGAGCGGGTTCACTTATATTGGTTTCAGTACCTTAGTGTGATCCTTGACCCCAAATTGAGATGGATCGGTCTAAATCTTTAAATGTTCCACCATATTTTGATGGTAGCAACTATGCCTTTTGGAAGGTGAGGATGAGAGCATTTTTGTGTTCTATAGATGAGGCTGTTTGGGATGCCGTTGAAATAGGTTAGACAAAGCCAGAGGGAGCCAAATCCATTTGGGATAAGGCAGCCCTCGCGGCGTCAAATGCTAATAGCAAAGCACTTAACACAAGTTTTTGTGGTGTGTCCTCAGATGAGTTCCATCGGATTTCTCATATCACCGTTGCCAAGGAAGCATGGTAGATTTTAGAGACCACTTATGAGGGTACAAAGAAAGTTAAGGACACAAAGCTACAGATGCTGACTACCCGGTTTGAGGCTATAGATGCTGACTACCCGGTTTGAGGAGCTCAGGATGAGTGAGGATGAGTCATTTGACTCTTTCTATAGTAAGCTAAATGAAGTGGCCATCGACAAGTTTAACTTGGGAGAGAAAATGGAGGACTCGAAAGTTGTACGAAAAATTCTTCGTTCATTGTCGGAAAGCTTCCGTGAAAAGGTGACTGGAATTGAGGAGAGCAAGGACCTAGATGAAATCAAAGTCCAAGAGCTGATTGGTTCTCTCCAAACGTATGAGCTTTCATTACCGAATCAAAGAAAGAGCAAATCACTGGCCCTTAAGACAATAAATGAAATGGTAGAAGCTCATGGCTCATCGGATAAGGATATAGTCGAAAAGGATGTTGCCTACCTTGCAAAGAACTTCCGCAAATTTCTAAAGTTCAAAAACAGTGAGAAATTTGGTGATAAAAGGAAATTCATGAGTTCCAGAAAGGAGAAGTAGGACTTCAAAAAGAGAGAAGGGAAGGAGTCTCAATCTACTCAAGGAGTTACTTGTTTTGAGTGTAATGGATAGGGTCATTTCAAAACGGAATGTCCTAATTACCTGAGATCGAAGAGCAAGGCGTATGCCACCACTCTCAATGACTCAGATTCCTCCACCTCTAATTCGGAGGAAAGTTGTGATGAAGAAGGGAATTTCTCAGCATTCATGACTATTGCTCATGTTGAGTCTTCAAAGGACTTGAATTTGCTTATGGAAGAGCTTGGGGAGCATAGTGATGAGGAATTCATGGAAATTGTAGAAGAATCAGATGCTGAAGAAGATGAAGATACAGCTGGTCTTCAAGAGAACTACAATTCACTACTTGAGAAGTCAAGAGAATATGCAAGGGTGGCCAAGGCAGCTATGAAAAAGATAAAGAAAGCTGAGGGGGACTATAGAAGTCTTCTAGTGAGATATAAGGAGGCCAAGTGTGAGATAGAGACGCTAAATAGTGAGCTAACCGAAGCTTACACCAAGGTGAAATTCCTTGAGCTTGAGATGGTTCAAGTAAATGCCAAGGTAAAGTGAGTCTCAACAAAGAAACTTGATGATGTCTTTTCCTCTCAAAAGACCTTCTTTGACAAAATCGGATTAGGATACACTAGAGAAAGTAGTTCAGCTATGAATATCTCCAAAGAAGTGAAGTTTGTGAAGGCCAAAGAGTCAGTCGTAGTTGCCCCTATTGTTGAAAAGACAAATGCTGAGAAGAAGAAGAATGTCCAGCGGGTGTTAAACAAGCCCCGTAATCAATCTGTGGTCAGGTTTGAAGCTAGAGCAAAATCTCTTCCACAATTGCAAAGAGGGCCTAGAACGAACCATGTGTGTCATCACTGCGGACTTCAAGGGCACACCCGACCCAATTGTCATAAGCTGAGAGCATTGAGGAATGCAAGTAATCAAAGTTTAAGAAGGCCAAGAAATGACAAGAGGACTTGGGTTGTTGAGCTATCAAGAGATCGAAATGGTGATCCCGGAATGATAGACATGATGAAGATGATTGGTGCATTCACCAACTGCTTGGAAAGCTTCACTAGAAGGTTTGAAAGTCCTAAGTCTCATATCTAATCCTATAAGGATATCACCCCAAACGCACGTGACGTGTGGGTGATGATGGGTACTCGTGCATAAGCATTACAACATGTCCATGCATTAATACTTCCTATGTTGTGTGACTGTTGGTTTGTTTATTGATTATGTGAATTGAAAATTGTTTGTTTGTTTTTGCTTTCATTCATTTAAAATGTTTTTACATTGTTGCTTTTGATCAATCTTTTCCTTCTTGTGTGTAAAAAATCCAAAAACCACATAAAAAGTAGAAAATCCAAAAAGTTTGATCAACATTACTGATTTTTGTCTCTAAATATGTTTTATCTTGTATCTTTGTGCAAAGGGCTTTATGCATCTACGAGCATAGTCTAAGGTTGAATTTTATCAACCATCTTGTTGGCTTTATTCCGTGCCAAATTTACTTGTATTTTAGCAATTAGTAATCCTGTATTTAGGTGAGAATCATGTAAGGGTAGTGAGTGAGAGAGTGTAAAGAAATGCTCAAGATTGTGCTCAAGATTGTGCAAAGAAGTAGGAACTCGCAACTGGATCTCGCGGGTGGCTCACGGCTTGCAAGCTGCCAAATATTGCACATGTGCCAAGCACGCTAGAAGCTAAAGAGTCACACCAGCTGTTGCACTACAGGACAAAAGTCCCAGGCTGGCCAGGCTGTTAGCTCGCGGCTTGAACTCGCGACTCAACCCAGTCACGAGTCCAAGTCGCCAGAACACCCTATTTGGAAAAAACTGACTTTTCACATTCCTTCTCACCCTACTATATATAGACCATTATACCCACAATATTTAGAGAGCTTCTAGAGAGAATTTTGAGAGAGAAACCCTAGAGAAAAACAAGATTGATTCATCTACAATCTTCACATAGAGACTCTTCAAATTCCTCTACTCTCTTCCTCTCCATTGTTAAATCCTTGAGAGGTATATTACCAAAACTTTTTCTCACCATACCCATATCTGTGAGAAGGCCATTTGGTGCTTTGGGAAGCAGTTAGGAAGGGACCAATTTCATATTGGTAGATGCTATGGTCAAGTAGCGGAATTCGGTAAGCTAAAGAAGAAATAGGTTCGGCGGAACCTCGTTGGAGTAGGAGCTTGGAGGGCTTAGGTATATTGGGTAGATTAGGCTTAGAGGGTCTTCTGCTGTTCATGTATCCCAACTTGATTCTTTAGTGGATTGTTTACGCCGAGGGCTTCGGTTTCGTCTTCAATAACACATCGTGTGTTGTCCTTGTATTTGCATCTCTATTCCCTTAATCTTTGCCATTTAATTTCTACTGTGGATGTGATTTTAATTGGTTTAGATTGTTTATCAATTCTGTATTAAGTTTATGTTCATATTCTGCACATTAGTTGTTTGATATTAAGCTTGAATTGGTAATTTGTTAATTGGGGGTCTAAACGTTCATAGTGTTTTATACACTAATTGAACTTTCATTTGGTATTAGAACAGGTGCATTTGCTGGGGTTTAATTACCTAAGTGCGATCCTATACCCCATTGCTATGGATGTAGCTATGGAAAAGGCCATGCTGAATAGTGGTTTAAATGTTTGTGATAATGACTGTATGAGTATGTTTGAAGGGTGTCCTAACAAAGAACTCCTAGAGTTATTAAAAATAAAGAAACATGCTAGAATGTTTGTTCACATGCTGAAATTTTTTGAAAATGAGAATCACATCTTACACAATAGTCTATGTGAATCTAATTCGTTGGTTAAGAAGTATAAAAGAAGAAATAGAATATTGTGTGATAAGGTTGATAATCTGGAAATAAAAAAATAAAAAAAAAATAAAAAATTCAATCTAGCAAGAGTATGGAATATGAGGATAAGTTTATGTTTGAAGGTCAAGAGTGCTTCTCCCATGCTTGCCTATTTGTGCACACCTCATTAAAGGTATTTAATTCATGTTTATGGTATCTTGATAGCGACTGTTCTTGCCATATGACAGGTGATAAATCACTGTTTAAGTCACTCAAAGAAAAGATTGGTGACTATGTAACATTTGGCGATGGGAGTCATGCTCAAGTTCTTGGCAAAGGGACTGTTGAGATACCTAGATTACCTCTATTGAAGGATGTCTTATACATCAAAGGGTTGAAGGCAAATCTTTTAAGCATCACTCAAATATGTGATGAGGATTTCCTTGTTCAATTCTCAAAGAAGGGGTGTATAATCATTGATGAAGAAGGGATTCAAGTCTTGGAAGGAAAGAGGACTACCGACAATTGCTACGGAGTGGTTCCTACGGCACCAATTTCCTACAGAATTGCTCGTGTTGACATGTTGGAACTTTGGCATCAAAGATTTGGACATGCAAACTTCAAACAAGTGGCTAAAGTCTCCAAATTTGAAGCTGTTGAGGGACTTCCAAAATTTGGAAAGGTGGAGAAGACTCTTTGTGGTGTAAGCCAAATGGGGAAGCAAACAAAGACAAGTCACCACAAGGTGAATGAGATCACCTCTTCACGACGCTTAGAGCTTCTCCATGTTGATCTAAAGGGACCCACAAGAACTGAAAGTCTAGGAGGAAAAAGGTACATTATGGTCATTGTTGATGATTTCTCAAGATACACTTGGGTTGAATTTCTTAGAGAAAAATCAGAAGCGTGTGAGAAATTGAAAATTCTTTGCAAGAGACTACAAAACGAGAAAGGGGTTCCTATTGTCAAGATAAGGAGTGATCGTGGCAAGGAATTTGAGAATGCAAGATTTGAGTAGTTTTGTGAGAAGAATGGAATCAAAAAGGAATTTTCAACTTCCAAAACTCCTCAACAAAATGGGGTGGTTGAGAGGAAGAATCGGGTGATTCAAGAAATGGCGAGAGTTATGCTATTCAATAAGCAAATTCCTCAAAAGTTTTGGGGAGAAGCTGTAAACACCTCATGTCACATTGGCAATAGAATATATTTTCGAGCTGGAACAAAGAAGACCACATATGAAATTTGGAAGGAAAATAAGCCAAAAGTGAAGTACTTCCGAGTATTCGAAAGCAAGTGTTACATTCTAAATGATCATGAGAACCTTGGGAAGTTTGATGCGAAATTTGATGAAGGCATCTTCCTTGGGTATTCTACTAATAGCCGGGCATATAAAGTATTCAACAAGAGAATAAAGACGGTAATGGAGTCCATCAATGTGGAAGTTGATGATGCTATAACAAAGGTAGAGATGGTTGATGATGGAGAAGGGTCAAGCTCCAAAGAACTCACAACTGAGGGTGAAGCCCAAGATATTGAAGTTAAAGGAAATACACCGAAAAAGGAATCAACTCCTGTGAACTCAAGATTGGAAGCAAGATCAATGTCCAGAACATTAAGTCCTCTCACTCCTCCGGAAGTTCATCCTCTTATTTCCCAGAATGATGAAGTGTCCACCATAAAGAAGCCATCATCAAGAGTGATCAAAAACCATCCGGGCAGTAACATCATTGGATCTTTAGATGAAGGTCTCCATCTTAGAAAGGGAAATTACTCTACACTCATGACCATTGCTCATGTTGAGTCTTCGAAGGACTTGAATTTGCTTGTGCAAGAGCTTGGGGAACATAGTGATGAAGAATCAATGGGAGTTGTTGAAGAATCAGATTCTGAAATAGATGAAAGCACAGTCGGTCTTCAAGAGAACTACAACTCACTCCTTGAGAAGCCAGGAAAGTATGCAAGGGTGGCTATGGCAGCTGTGAAGAAGATGAAGAAGGCAGATGAGGACTATAAAATTCTTCTAGTGTGTTATAAGGAGGCCAAGTGTGAGATAGAGACTCTGAAAGGTGAGCTGACTGAAGCCTACACAAAGGTCAAACTGCCTGAGCTTGAAGTAGTTCAAGCAAATGTCAAGATAGAGAGGGTCTCCACTAAGAAGCTTGATGAAGTCCTTTCCCAACAAAAATCATTCTCCAATAGAACCGGATTGGGATATACTGGAGAAAGTAGTTCAGCTGTGAATATCTCCAAAGAAGTGAAGTTTGTGAAGGCAAAAGAACCGGTTGTAGTTATCCCTACTATGGAGAAGGCAAAGGTTGAAAAGAAGAAGATTGTGGCTGACCAAAGGGTGTTGAATAAGCCCCGAAACCAATCTGTGGTCAGGTCTGAAGCCAGAGGGACATCTCTTCCAAGACCACAAAGAGGTCCTAGAACAAACCATGTTTGCCATCACTGTGGACTTCAAGGACACACCCGACCTAATTGTCATAAGCTTAGAGCATTGAAGAATGCAACTGATCAAAGGTCAAGAGGACCAAGAAATGACAAGAGGACTTGGGCTGTTGAGTCATTTAGAGGTCAAAATGGTGATCCTAGAATGAGAGATGTGATGAGGATGATTGATGCATTCACCACCTGTTTGGCAAGCTTCAACAAAAGGTTTGGAAGTCAAAACACTCGTACCCAATCCTCTAGGGATATCACCCCAAACGCACGTGCCGTGTGGGTGAAGAAGGGTACTCATGCATAAGCATTACAACATGTCCATGCATTAATACTTCCTATGTTTTGTGACTTTATTTGGTTGAGTGCTTTTTGTTATCATTCCAGCATGTGTTGAAAATTGTGCTTGTTTGCTTTTTACTTTGAATGTTTTTACATTGTTTTTTTATCAATCTTTTCCTTCTTGTGTGTCAAAAATCCAAAAACCACATAAAAAGTAGAAAATCCAAAAGGATTGATCGACATTGTTGAGTTTTTCTCAAAATATGTTTTACCTTATACCTTTGTGCAAATGGCTTTGTGCATCTATGAGCATAGCTTGTTCCCTATGCATTCATATCATTGTGGGAGAAATCTTGAAATCTATGTGACTGTTGTAAATAGATCTTCAACCTTGTCATGGATGATTAGTGAATGGTTTTGTTGATCTTGAGACATGCATAGACTTGTGTCTATATATCTTCTCACTCTTTATTTTATTATTATTTTTGCTTAAAGAGCTCACTAAATGTAAATCTCCAAATGAAAAGAGATATTGAGTTGCAAAAGTCTGTCGGACATACTAGTATTTGACTAGGAAAAAGGGAAAGCGACCAAAAATTAAAATTGTATGATGCCCAAAAAGCCAAAGGCTAACTTATCAAAGTGAAACATCCAAAATTTCAGGTATTGATCTCACAATAAGATGTGTTGATTCAAAAAGATCAAATGATAAGTCAAATATGGAGCCAAATGAAAAGTTTCAAAGAAATTGTACTCAAGTCTTTGTGGGAGGTCATATATGCATATTTCTATAATTGAGATGGGTCACATTATCTAGTGCTAGTTGTGTATGCCTTGTTTGAATTGATTATTGAAACTTCACATTAGACTAAGGACTATCTTATTTTTGATATCCACACACAACACACATGTTTATGTTCAATGAATGTCATATTCATTCGTGTGATTGTACTTGATTAAATGTGTTTTCACATGCTCAATCTTTGTTGATCAATTACAAAAAGATTTTTGAGTTTTTAGTTGTTTTTGGAAAATATTTTGTTTTTGCAAAAATTGTCAAAATCTTCAAAAACAGTGTTGCCCTATTTTGGCGACTCAATCACAGGTTGGTCCAGTCGCATGCCCCAGTCGCAAGTCCACAGAGATTTTTCGCGACTCATTGGCGGGTCAATGTCCCAGTCGCGAAAAATACTTAGAATATTTTTCAAATTTTGGGTTTTTATGTTTCTCGCAACTCGGTATGGCGACTTGTTCGTGGGTGGAAGGTCCAGTCACAAGGGGTACACAGAGATTTTTATGGCTCACCTTGCGACTCTCTTGTAGGTAGACTTTCCAGTCGCGAAAAACACTTAGAAAAATTTTCAAATTTTTGGTTTCTAGGTTTCTCGCGGCTTGTTTTGGCGACTTGCACGCGACTTGGCTCAGTCGCGAAAATCGTGTGTTTTGCATATTAAGGGCTATTTTCAAGGTCGTTTTCAACACTTTTCGTTTTTTCCTCATGCATCATTATCACTGTTCATACCTTCATCTCTTGCCATCTTTTCTCATTGACCCCTTTGTCTATTCGTGTAAAAAAGGGGGAGAGAAATTCTATTTCTTGTGCACATTTGTAAGGGGAGAAATTCATTATACTTGTTTTTTTATTACTTGCTATACCATAAGGGTCTAATGTGTTTTGTGCAAGTGTTTCAGGTTACAGGTATAAATGTTCCAAGTTCATCACAGCTCCTATGATTCATGATAGGGGGAGTGATATGATAGGGGCAGTGATATGATAGGGGGAGAAAGAGCGAAAGAGCTTTGTGTTATATTAATTATGTTTTTGCTTTGCTCATAGTTCATGATTATGCTTAGTTATTTAAAATGTTTTTTGTTTTGTGCCCATGTTGCTTTTGTAAGCTTTTAGGGTTGTTTCCATGTATTTGTAGGCTTTTATGGTTTGTACCATGCTTTGCAGCCTTTATGTTTTGTTGCCTAATACTTCTAGCTAAATGTTATGCATTTTTCTTTAAGTATTCTCACTCTTGTGCCCTTGTAGGATTTTGTTCCTAGATGCATATACTTTAAGTATTGTGCATTGGCTGAGTGTTGGGCATGCAAGTGATTTGCATTGAGCTTCTTTGCTTGTATGTCCGGATGTTCATTCCAAGTGTGAATGAGCATTGTGGTCACTATTTTATAGTGATTGCCAGTTTGGTCAAGCCATGGTTTATTTCTCATATCATTTTGCTTGATCGCATTGTGCTTGTCTCATATGCTATTACAAGTTTTTCTGCATACAATGATGATACCGTGTTGTTATGTTTCAGGAGATTCTTGTTCATTTGATTCAAGAGCTTATCAGATTCTAGAGTTAGGTGTGAGTGAGTTTTGTTCAATTGTTCCCAACTCACATATTAAGTCTAGAGTTTTTTTTAGGGTTTTGTCACGAAATAGCCAAAGGGAGAGATTGTAAGGTTGAATTTTATCAACCATCTTGTTGGCTTTATTTCGTGTCAAATTTGCTTGTATTTTAGCAATTAGCAACCCTGTATTTAGGTGGGAATCATGTAAGGGTAGTGAGTGAGAGAGTGTGAAGAAATGCTCAAGATTGTGCAAAGAAGCAGGAACTCACAACTGAATTTCATGGATGGCTTGCGGCTTGCAAGCCGCCAGATGTTGCACATGTGCCAAGCATGCCAGAAGTTGAAGAGTCACGCCAGCTGTTGCACTACAGGACAAAAGTCCCAGGCTGGCCAAGCCGTTAGCTCGCAGCTTGAACTCGCGACTCAACCCAGTCGCGAGTCCAAGTCGCCAGAACACCCTGTTTGGGAAAAACTGACTTTTCACATTCCTTCTCACCCTACTATATATAGACCATTATACCCACGATATTTAGAGAGCATCTAGAGAGAATTTTGAGAGAGAAACCCTCGAGAAAAACAAGATTGATTCATCCACAATCTTCACATAGAGACTCTTCAAATTCCTTTACTCTCTTCCTCTCCATTGTTAAATCCTTGAGAGGTATATTACCAAAACCTTTCTCACCATACCCATATCTGTGAGAAGGCCATTTGGTGCTTTAGGAAGCAATTAGGAAGAGACCAATTTCATATTGGTAGATGCTATGATCAAGTAGTGGAATCTGGTAAGCTAAAGAAGAAATAGGTTCGGCGGAACCTCGTTGGAGTAGGAGCTTGGGGGGCTTAGGTACATTAGGTAGATTAGGCTTTGAGGGTCTTTTGCTGTTCATGTATCCCAACTTGATTCTTTAGTAGATTATTTACCGCTTGGAGGGCGGGAAAGAGGTTTTATGCCAAGGGCTTCGGTTTCCTCTTCGATAACACATCGTGTGTTGTCCTTATGTTTGCATCTCTCTTCCCTTAATCTTTGCCATTTAATTTCTTCTGTGGATGTGATTTTAATTGGTTTAGATTGTTTATCAATTCTATATTAAGCTTATGATCATATTTCGCACATTAGTTGTTTGATATTAAGCTTGAATTGGTAATTTGTTAATTGGGGGTCTAAACGTTCATAGTGTTTTATACACTAATTGAACTTTCACATAGCTTGTTCCTTATACACTCATATCAGTGTGGGAGAAATCTTGAAATCTATGTGACTGTTGTAAATAGATCTTCAACCTTGTCATAAATGATTAGTGAATGGTTTTGTTGATCTTGAGACATGCATAGACTTGTGTCTATATATCTTCCTACTATTTATTTTTTTGTTTTTGCTAAAAGAGTTCACCAGATGTAAATCTCCAAATGAAAAGAGATATTGAGTTGCAAAAGCTTGTCGCACATATTAGTATTTGACTAGCAAAAAGGGAAAGCAACCAAAAATTAAAATTGTATGGTACCCAAAAAGCCAAAGGCTAACTCATCAAAGTGAAATATCCAAAATTTCAGACATCGAACTCACAATGAGATGTGTTAATTCAAAAATATCAAATGATATGTCAAACATGGAGCGAAATGAAAAGCTTCAAAGATATTGTACTCAAGCCTATGTGGGAGGTCATATATGCATATTTCTATAATTGAGATGGGTCACATCATCTAGTGCTAGTTGTGTATGCCTTGATTGAATTGATCATTGAACCTTCACATTAGACTAAGGACTATCTCATTTTTTATATTCACACACAACACACATGTCTATGTTCAATGAATGTCATATTCATTCATGTGATTGTACTTGTTTAAATATGTTTTACACATGCTCAATCTTTGTTGATCAATCACAAAAAGATTTTTAAGTGTTTTAGTTGTTTTTGAAAAGTACTTTATTTTTATAAAAATTGTCAAAAATTCAAAAACTGTGTTGCCCTATTCTGGCTACTCAGTCACAGGTAGAACTAATCGCATGCCCCAGTCGCGAGTCCATATAGAGATTTTTCGCGACTCAATGGCAACTCATTGGCGGGTAAATGCTTCAGTTGCGAAAAAGACTTAGAATATTTTTCAAAAATCTCGTTTTTCATGCTTTTCGCAGCTCAGGTTGGCAACTTATTCGCGGGTGGAAGGTCCAGTCGCAAGGAGTACATAGAGATTTTCGCGGCTCAGATCGCAACTCTCTCACGAGTGGAACTTCCAGTCGCAAAAAACACTTAGAAAATTTTTCAAAAGTTTTTCTTTTAAGTGTTTTGGCGGCTGGCCCTGGCAACTGGAACGCGACTTGATTCAGTCGCAAAAATCAGGTGTTTTGCGCAAAAATGGTCAGTTTTTAAACCTTTTCAGTTTTTCCTCGAACATTTCTGACTGTTCATCTTCTTCCTTACCTGAAACACTCTCTAACTCACTGTGTCACTCTCAAACAAACTTCAATTTTTGCTTCATTTCATCTTCAAATCTTCAAGAAAAAGGTATGGATTTTCTCTCTCTCACTACATATTTCACGTTTTGAGCTTTGTTTTCTTGGATTTGTAAATCGTTACTGAGCTTTGTGATATCTATGGTTTCGATTATGGGTTGGGTTCATGTTTGTTGAGTTTGGGTGTTTGGGCTTGGTTGATCTTGTTTATAGGATGTTAAATACGGTTACTTTCATGTTTCATTTCACTATTAGAGTTTGTAAATTGATCTATGATGGTTGGTAAATCTCGTACCCATGTTTATTGGTCACATTGTCATATGATATATATATATATATATATATATTTTTTATATATATACTCTGTTTGTTAGTATTTTTGGTTCAATATGGTTGAGTTCTGATTGTTGGGTTATAATGTTTTGACTTTTAGTTGCTATAGTTTCTTATTATCATGAATGCTGCTTCTGCCTTGAGGATACTGTCTGCTCTGTTTTGGTTTGATCATATCATAATCATTAAGATATGTCTCATAGACATGTATTTTTTTTGGGATAAATATGGTATACACTGCTTCAATACAGCTGAGTATTGGTTGTTGAAGTTTGTGCTTGGGAATGTGCCCTAGAGTGTTTTTTGTTTGACTTGTTGTGTTGATAGGTTGTTCTATACCTTTTTGATTTGAGCTTTCTCATTCAACTTTTGACTCTGAACTGTGTTTAGACTGAGTGTTTTGGTGCAATATTTTTTTTGACACTAACCTGTTACTAATGCTTGTGTTCATCTATTATGCTCTGTTATTGTGACCTTTTCTGCTCGTTTGTAGATGGCTCCATCTCCTACAAAGAAGAAAACTCCTGCTAAGAAAGCTGACAAAAGGTTGAAAATGGACCATAACCTATTTAGGTTGGTTCAACACTTTGAGAGATATAGAGATTCTTTCTTGAGGGGAACCATCATTCAGGAAAGATTTGTTGACTTAAGGGATTTGAAGGACACCTTCATTCCAATTGTTTTGAGGGCAGAGGATGGGATAAATTGTTGAGTGACCTACCTGCTGTTTGTGAGCCCTTAATTAGAGAATTCTATATAAATGCTGTGATAAGGGAGGATGAGTTGAGCTATTAGGTTAGAAGAAAGGAATTCACTATAGATGCCTATGACATAGATGAGGTGCTAGGGCTTAAAGGCTTAGAGGACTCTGAGTTCACCAACTATAAGGACAGGATGCTATCTATAGAAACTGTGCAAACTCGCAATGGTGGACAAAGAGAGGGGAGATGCCTCAACACTACAGCATTTCCAACTGACATGAGGTGCCTAACCACCATCATGATGTTCAACTTGTACCCAGTGAGGAAGCTGACTACAATCAACAATTCCAGAGCTATCTTCCTCATGGAACTTAAGGAGAAAACCTTCATTGAGATCAGTTCTCACATCTTTGACACTATTGTGGATGAGACTAAAACCACCTCTAGGCCCAAGCTGATCTTTCCTAGCCTTCTTATGAGGCTTTTCAGAGCAAAAGGTGTTGAAATCCCTCAAGATATCAGCCCCATGCCTACACCTTCAGCCATCAACAAGCTAACCATCATCAGGATACAAGTCCGTCTTCTAGGTGATGAAGAGGAAGGTGACACAGGTGGAGGTGACCAAATGGAGACTGAGACAATGACTGCAGGACAAACTTCAACACCCAGAAGCCGAGGCAAGAGAAGCAGAGCTTCAACCTCATCAAAGGTACCTCCTGATGCATTCCAGATCATCTTGGAGAGGATTGATGGACTCAGAGAGGTCCAGAATGAGCATACTGACAGGATGGCAGTAATTCAGGATCAGCTCAACATACTTCCAGTCAAGTTTGACAGCATCAACACCTAGCAGTGACCCTTTAGCCATTCCGATCAAAAAGGGGGAGAATTTTTTAGGGGCAGCTCTTAAGGGGGAGTGTCATTTTGAGGGGGAGCATGTCATAAATAGTGTTTTTCAGTTTATGTTTCAGTTTTACTTTATGTTTCTTATGGTATTATGGTTTATGGGTTTGCTATGTTAAAACACTTTGGCTAATGTTTTGGTTTAAAACTCATGGATTTGTTTTACTTTTAAAACACTTATGATACTTTGGTTTGTTAATATTTAAAGATGTTTTTCAGTATATGGTAAAGTTTGTACCCATGTTGCTTTTGTAAGATTTTAGGGTTTGTTTCCATGTGTTTTGTAGGCTTTTATGGTTTGTACCATGCTTATGTAGCCTTTATGTTTTGTTGCCTAGTACTTCTAGCTAAATGTTATGCATTTTCTTTAAGTACTCTCACTCTTGTGCCCTCGTAGGATTTTGTTCCTAGATGCATATACTTTTTGTATTATGCATTGGTTGAGTGTTGGGCATGCAAGTGATTTGCACTAAGCTTATTGGCTTGTATGTCTGGATGTTCATTCCAAGTATGAATGAGCATTGTGGTCACTATTTTATAGTGATTGTTTGTTTGGTCAAGCCATGGTTTATTTCTCATTCCATTTTGCTTGATCGCATTGTGCTTGCCTCATATGCAATTACAAGTTTTCTTACATACAATGATCATACTGTGTTGTTGTGTTTCAGGAGATTCTTGTTCATATGATTCAATAGCTTATCAAATTCTAGAGTTAGGTGTGAATAAGTTTTGTTCAACTGTTACCAACTCACATGTTAAGTCTAGAGTTTGTTTTAGGGTTTTGTCACGGAATAACCAAAGGGGGAGATTGTAAGGTTGAATTTATCAATCATCTTGTTGGCTTTATTTCGTGACAAATTTGCTTGTATTTTAGCAATTAGTAACCCTGTATTTAGGTGGGAATCATGTAAGGGTAGTGAGTGAGAGAGTGTGAAGAAATGCTCATGATTATGCAAGGATGCAGAGACTTACGGCTGGGACTCACGGGTGACTCGCGACTGGCAAGCTGCCAAAACTGGCACACGTGTGAAGCATGCAGGGGAGCTGATGAGTCATGCCAGCTGTTGCACTATAGGACAAAAGACCCATGCTGGCCAGGCCGTTAGCTCGCGACTTGAACTCGCGACTTAGTCCAGTCGTGAGGCCAAGTCGACAGACCACCCTGTTTGGGAAAAACTAACTCTTCACATTCCTTTCTCACCTTACTATATATAGACCCTTATACCTACGAAATGTAGAGAGCTTCCAGAGAAAATTTTGAGAGAGAAACCCTAGAGAAAAACAAGATTGTTTCATCCACAATCTTCACATAGAGACTCTTAAAATTCTTCTACTCTCTTCCTCTCCATTGTTACATCCTTGAGAGGTACATTACCAAAACCTTTTCTCACTATACCCATATCTGTGAGAAGGCCATTTGGTGTTTGGGAAGCAGTTAAGAAGGGACCAATTTCATATTGGTTGATGCTATGGTCAAGTAGCGGAATCCGGTAAGCTAAAGAAGAAATAGGTTCGGCGTAACCTCATTGGAGTAGAAGCTTGGAGGGCTTAGGTACATTGGATAGATTAGGCTTGGAGGGTCTTCTGTTGTTCATGTATCCCAACTACATTCTTTAGTGGATTATTTACCGCTTGGAGGGCGGCAGAGAGGTTTTACGCCGAGGGTTTCGATTTCCTCTTCGATAACACATCGTTGTGTTGTCCTTGTGTTTGCATCTCTCTTCCCTTAATCTTTGTCATTTAATTTCTGTTGTAGATGTGATTTTATTTGGTTTAGATTGTTTATAAATTCTGTATTAAGCTTATGTTCTTATTCCGCACATTAATTGTTTGATATTAAGCTTGAATTGGTAATTTGTTAATTGGGGGTTTAAACGTTCATAATGTTCTATACACTTATTGAACTTTCAAAAACAAACAAGAGTCTTTGTAGATAAACTTTAAATTACATGTAACAACAAAGAGTTTGCTAGTGACAATGACAATGCAGAATCCAAATTTCAACAGTATCACCTGACAATGAAAAATCCAAATTTGAACTAGTATCACTTGACAATGCAAAATCTAGATTTCAATTTCTTTCTACAGAAGTAGAAAAATTTAAGAATTAATTATTCCGAATTACTTGGCAAGGAATAATGGAGATTTGTAATTCACTTTTTTATTTTTATTAAATGTTACAATATAATTGGCACCTTATACTTCCAACATTAAAACTAGTAGTCCATTCAATGAGAAGCACATGCAAGCCAACAACTGTTAGTATTTATAGCCCATCCACAATAGATATTTGCTCTAATTTGATTTTAAATTACTAATTCTCCCAATACCTATCAATCTTCCAAAAAGCTTAAGCTATTAAGAAATAGTAATTTAACATCTATATTCAAGGACATCATCAATAAGGCATCACTTAAGGGCCATGAAGTTTTCAGCTTCATAATAGAGGACCTTACAAAGTTAATAATTGTAAGGACCGCATCTATGATTACTAATGTATAACAATGAAAATTATCCGCCATTTATCAATATGATAAACTATACTCATGAGTTTATCAAAAAAAAAAAAAAAAGATTAACTATTTTCATGAATAACAATGAAAATCGTTTGACAGTATTAGTTAGGTGGTTCTCCACTTCATCAGTTAAAAAACATGAGGTTAAGGTAGCTGGGGCTTATCTTTTTCTGAAGATTTGAAATGGATTCGTGCATGAGCTGGTTCTGCAAGTGAAAGATGATTTTATTAACCATAAAATTAATTTATGGCTCACGCCACAACACCAAAAACTCAAAAACATTTCTATTGCAATGATTTTTAACTTTCTTGTCCTTATATGCTTGAGAGCAGAATGAAGTTGTTGCTCCAAACCCTGAAGCTCTTTAAGACCCAAGGAATCAAGATCTTCATTATAACAAAGAAAGTAAACTTTTCTGCCGTTTCTTTCATTATAACAAAGTACATAACTGCCTGTATTTAGATAGGGAAGATATGCTCATTTGGCCTTTTATAATAGGTGAGTCTATAAAATTAAAAAGCGGATATCAGCTTCTAGCAGAAGGCAATCAACATAATACTCACACAAGTACTAATAGTGAATGGATTTGGAAGAATTTATGGAGGTTGAACCATTCAGACTTATTAGTCTTCTGCAAAAAATTCTGAATAATGCTCTTCCAATTAAAACTTATAGTTTGGATGCTTGTAGAATAAATCAGGTATTGGTTACGACTCTTGCTAAGCATTTTTATAATTGCAAGATGCTAGACATGCTAGTCTTTAATGCCAAATGAGTGAATTTTTTTTAGGAAAAAGCAAGATCTTCACAGTGAATCTAGAAACATTATATATATGGCTAAATAACAATTTGTTTAGGTGACTATCCTCAAAAGCAGATCCTCAAGGTTTAGTTTTTATCAATAAAATTATTTACTTATAAAAAAAACATGTGTGAATGTTTTTTTTGTTGGTTACTATACTATAATAGTGCTAAACAATTAAAAAAAAGGTTAGGGGTTTAGTATTTTTGTTCTTTTATTGCACAGCTATATGGTTGCCTTGGTTCTACATTGGATAATCCCTTGTGGAATAACAGATCTTGTTTGGGATTTGTGATGGGGAGATTATACTAGGATGGGATTGTTATTGCTATATGTAGGGGATGTCTTGATGGGCAAATTGATGAGAAAAGAAGCCTTAGAAATCCATCGCTATAACTCTATGGGCCATCTGGAACAACAGGAACCAAGCTGCTTTCGAAGTTAAAATTCCTAACCCCCAAGACTTACTACTAATGTGTACAATTTGATTGATAGGTACTACAGAGCTATAACATTACAAACATCTTCTAAAGTGAGCATATCCAAAAAATTTAATTAATGCCAAGAACATCAAACTAAATCTATAAACCGTTTAGTATCATTTCTCGAGGACATTATCCATTATTCCCATTTATGATCATTTCACAATGGCCTTATTTCCATCTCCCTTATCCTAATATTCAAAGTCATATAGATACCTAAACACTCCTAGTAGAGTCAATTTAAAAAAAAAAAAAAAAAACACCTTAGCATCAAAAGCATTGGTTCCTCAAAATACGCAAGCTGGTTTCATGTAAATCATTTTACTCCACAATTCATAATCCCCATTTACTTACATTTCCTACACCACATGATACATCACACCTAAATAAAAATCTAATAAAAAAATTCAATATTATATTTTTATACCCAATTTCATTATTCACCTTGCACCATTTTTATACCCAATTTCTTGGCCAAAGAAACTACAAATGAGAGAACCCAAAACACAAATAGCATCCAGCCATCAGAAACATGAAGCAAATCACATATACCCCAGCTATCACCTTGCGCCACTTTTCAGGGTGGCTGTTAGACAAAGAAACTACACACTAGAGAACCCAATTAAAGCACAAAACATTTCAAGCATCAGATTAAACAAGCAAACCACATATTGGTAGTAGCTAAACCACATATTGGCAGAACTCACGTGTTTTTAATGGTCACAACTTCTTCCAATTGCTTCCCCTTGACCCACTCCGAAGCTAAAAATTGTGACAGAGAGCAATTAGAACAATCCCTTGCAATAACAAAGGCCATAATGACATGAAAAAAGAACAATAAGCTAAAGCAGAACACAAACTGCAACTATCAAAAACTTGACAAATCAATTAAAGAGACAAATATTTAATAGCAATTTCTAACTCTAGACCAAGTTTCAGATATTTTCTATGGCCACTTATCCTAAATAAAACAGAAGTGTGGAAGTATATAAGGGGCAGTCTCATTCGTGAGCCCTTGATGATGCAGTTATATAAAATGGTAAAGATTTTGGCATTCTACTGCGAGGGCAACCGTGGTGTTGAACAAAGAAGCCAAACATGTTTCCCATAAAAGCTAAATAATTGGAAAACACAAATATATATATATGTGTGTGTGTGTGTGGTAGCCCACATCAGTACAAGGTGCTCCTCAACATCTTTAGATAGGCAATGTCCTTTGTACACACTTATGAAAGGATTCCACACCTATAAAGGAAGAGAAACTTTATTTCTGTCCATTTTTAGTTTTTTATGAATGAATTTGTTAATAATTGAGCCTGTGACAAGAAGGAAAGATCATACTAGGTACCAACAAACTAGGTAAAACCATGATATTTAACACAAACTAAACTCAAATCATTCTTCAAGCTATGGGTACAGTACAACTCAAAAGTCTCAAAGCTTAGAAGTGAGAATTATCTTATACTAATACAACATAGCCCGAAGTTCAATAAGTTTTATTGAAGACATAAATTTAGAGAGATTACATTACATTCTAACACAAAGGCATGCTTGAACTTGAAAGCATAAAGAGCAATAGATGGACTCTAAAACCATCCAATGCAAATTCACCCCAATTCAACCCCTTTGAACAAGAAACCTAGGTTACACATTGCCAACAGAACAATGTAACAAACACATGCAAGAAAACCTCAGTCTTAAAAACACAATGTCAACAAAATTAAAATTAAAAAAAGATTCTATTTCACTTCCCTAATAAATTTTAGGGAATCCATAGAAACACACACTAATTAAATATATCCAAATAAAGAAGACCCAGAAGAGAAAATCCAACTGGGTATGTAAAAACTTGACTAAAAGATTAGACAAGCCCACAAAGGAATTAACTTCTACATGTAAGCTTCAAACAAAGACAAAGTCAAAAACTTTAATTTGTGTTATTTTCTCTTGCACATAACCATGAAACAAAAGGAAAAGACTATGTTACCTTCTACAATCCCAAAATCTATGTCCTAAAATCAACACCCTCTCTAATCCCAAAATCAATATCCTGCCAATCCTGAAAGAAGAAAAAAGAATAAAATATGCCAAGCCCCGAATGGACAGTACATAAAACAAACCTTAACAAAGCTTTATAACTATTGAAAGAAAGCATTACATTTATATAAACACCATAAGCGAAGAATCGTACCTGTGAGAGAGAGAGAGAGAGAGAGAGAGGCGTGAGATTGGAGATTTAGGGTTAAAGGGGGAAAATAATAATAATAATAAATAATCCACAAAGTCACCAAGTTTAACATGAGAGAGAGAGAGAAGAGTGATTAGAGAGAGAGAGAGAGAGCTTATCGGTCTTTTTAGGAGGCTGAAAGGCATGTGTCTGTTTGTGGGATGAGAAAGAAAGAGTAACAGTGTTTTGTTTACACAAATAAAAAATAATGGAAAAAAAAAAAAAGAAATCAAAAAAATTTAGAACGCACCTGAGAATTGGGCACCATGAAAAAAGAAATCAAAAAAATTTAGTAGGCACTATTATTTGTAGTGATGGCCATACCTAGACATGGTAAAATGTGCCAAAAATTACTGATCCAACCCGAATCCGCCAGTTTTGATTTGGCCCGAACTCGTTCGTTTTATCCTAAATTAAAAATGGGTCAACCCGCAGCCTTCCTCTTTTTTTGCAGGCCAACCCAACTCAACCCGATTAGCCTGCTGACCTGTTTTTAAACCTTTTTTTTTTTTCCTAAAAAACGTTTAGATTACATACCAAGGTGCTAATTGTATAGATATAAACGCATAAAGCATTGCACAAACACTATTTAGCCATTTAGTAGCCACCAGTGGTAGTGGTCATGCCCCCATTTATTAAAAAAAATTAATTAAAAGGAAATAAATACAAAGGCAAAGGCAAAAGCATCTACAACTACATTTTTACACTACTAAACGTCTAATACAAAGTTAAATACCAAGCAGTAGAGGAAAAAAATACAAAAGGCAAAAGGATTTATAACTACACATCTACACTACTAAACATCTAACACTAAGTTAAATACTAAGTAACTAAGACTAATTTACTAACACTTAGTCTAACTAGCACAATACAAAATTGAAGTAAAAGAAAAAGTCCAAAAATCCATATCGTTAGTGAACTTTGAATTAGAATTGTGCAAACTTAATATACACTTTTGTGCTCCTTAAAATCTATCTCTTTCTCAAGTTGTAAAATTTTAATTATAAGCATTATGCCTGTGAGTTATTAATATGAAATATTTTGTTATTATGAGTGTAAAGAATTTTAGTTATGCATAAAACTATCAGAATTGAAATATATGGAAAGTTTTATGTTTTTTTGTTTGTTTGTTTGTTTTGTTTTGTATTTTTTTTTTTTTTTTCATTTATATGTATACTAATAACACAAATAGTTTACTAATAGTAGGGGCCCACTTAACGAAAATAAATAAATAAATAAATGGTATTATGTACAATTCATTTTTTTGATTGATTTGATTCATTATTCCTAAAATTTTGACAGGTTGGCCCATTTAGCCCGCAACCAAATTAACCCGACTCAACCGTTTGCCATGTCTAGTCATACCCGCTGGGTAATGGATATCTAACCCTACCTGATCCAAATATTCTGGGTAATACCCAGTTCTTAATAGGTAGAAGGTACTTGGGTAGGGTTTGGATATTATCCAAATTTGTCGGATATGGTTTGGATATTATCTATTTACCCATTATTACCCATCGAACTAATTAAATCTAACAAAGACCTAACTCAACCAAATTATTATGGGTAAACCCCAACCCACCCAATTACCCAATAATCAAAATTACCAAATTGCCCCTAAAACTTGCAAATAACCAAGTACTCCTAAAATCCTCTAAAATTTCCAAAATGCACCCTAAACCTAAAAACTGACTGAAATATGACTAAAACCTTAAAATTACCCAAATACCCCTAAAACTTAAAAAATTACCAAAATATCCACAGAAACTAAGAAAATTACCAAAATACCCCCTAAACCTAAAAAATAAACGAAATAGCCCCGAAACCTTTAAAATGACCAAATACCCATCGAAACCTAAGAAAGACAAAAATACATCCTAAACCTATTAAATGACTGAAATACCCCCCAAAACATGAAAATTACCAAAATACCCCTGAAACCTAAAATGTCCTAAATACCCTCGAAATCTGAAAATTTACCAAAATACCCCCCTTAACCTAAAAAATAATCGAAAATACCCCCGATACCTTTAAAAATGACCAAAATACCCCCAAAACTTATAAAATAACCGAAATATCTCCTAAACCTTAAAAATGACTGAAATACCCTAAAATTATAAAAATGAGTATTTTGGTCATTTAGGGGTATTTTGGTCATTTTTTAAGGTTAAGGGTGTACTTTTATCATCATATAGGTTTTAGGGCCATTTTTGTCATTTTATAGTTTCAGTGGTATTTTGGTCATTTTTTAGGTTTTGGGGGTATTTCGGTCATTTTCTTAGGTTTAGGGTTATTTTGGTAGTTTTCATGTGTCAAGGCTATTTTGGTCAGTTTTTAGGTTTCAGAGGTATTTCTGTCATTTTTTAGGTTTAGGGGTTATTTTGGTAATTTTCTTTTTGTTTTGGAGGTATTTCAGCCAAATTTTAGGTTTCCGGGGTATTTTGGACATTTTTAGGTTTTGTGTGTACTTCGGTCATTTTTTAGGATTTAGGGGTATTTCAGTCATTTTTTATATATAGGGGTTATTTTAGTAATTTTTAATGGTTTTTGAGCATATTTGGTGATTTCGGAGGTATTTTGGTCATTTTAGAAGTTTCATGGGTATTTTGCTCATTTTAGAGATTTTGGGATATTTTGGTCATTTTAGTGGTTTTTAGCATAATTGGTGATTTTAGATATTGTATGGGTATTTTGATCATTTTAGAGGTTTCATGGGCATTTTGCTTATTTTAGAGATTTTGAGGATTTATTGGTCATTTTCATGGTTTTTGAGCATATTTGGTGATTTTATAAAAATTAGGTTTGGGTAGGGTATGGATATCCATAGATAAACAAACCGGGTAACAATTGGGTATGGATATTAATTGGGTAATGTAATCGGATATCCATGGATAAATTAATTAGGTCAGGTATATATGGGTATACCTTACCCATGGTCATCCTTAATTATTTGTAAACAATAGGTGACGAACACTTATCTCGTCACCCAAAAACACCTCCATCTTAATTTATTTCGTCACCAAAAACACTTACATCCTGGTAAGTCTTTGGTGACGCGAATATTTCATCACCCTAGGTTTGCCTTTTTTTCATGACCTATAGTGACGAAAAAAATATTTTGTCACTAATTTGTACATCTTTGGTGGCAAAATATTAATTTCGTCACCAATTGGTACATTTTTGGTGACGAAATATTGATTTCGTCACCAATTTATACATCTTTGGTGATGAAATATTGATTTCATCACTGATTTAAAAATTTTTATAATATTTGGTGGCTAATACTTCTTATCCTCACTAAATGTTCTTATTTGGTAACGAAATTGTTTATCCTCACTAGATTTTGTCACTACAGCCCACTTTTGTTGTAGTGAATCAATTACTATCTCCTTTGCACGGATCCTAATACGTGACTGACTTCAATAGCTTGATTGATTGTTGTTGACTGCAAAGTTCTTCACTTCATAAACGATGAAAATCAACAAGCACTTGATTACAAAATCCTAAGGCATACAAATGCAGTAGCTTCACATAGAGCATATGAGTTCTAGGTCTTTGTTTCCGTACTTGATGACTTTTAAAATAAGCCTTATATATGACTAAGGTTGTAGAGAGAGAAACCCTAATCATTCAAGTCATCATAGGTTGAAATTCAAATCTGAGAGTTCTGAATTTGTAGTTCTCAACAGATCGAGCTTGTGTTGAGCTTTTCCATTAATCCTCGATAGCAGCTAGTGTCGAGCTTTAATGAAATAGCTTATCTTCACTTGTTTCTTGGATCAAACTTCATGTCTTTAATAATGCCACATGATATGTTTGAACAACATACTTCTTGACACATTAAACCCAACTTAGATCTACCCAATTATAAGTAAATTACGTTTTGTCAAAGGATTAACCAATTACATAGAAAATATGACCCTAACAACTTTAACTATAAGGGTTTGAAGCTATCTTGGGTCTTCGCAACTTTTGTCATACCAATCATTCTTTTGTTATCTCAACTTGCCTTCATTAACACGCAGGCTAACATACTAGGAATCTCTATGAACCTTTCAAAATCTTGGAAAAAGATTTCTAAGTGTACATAGGCTCTGATACTATTGTCATAATTCTATTTTGACTACTACAGGATCAAAATGCTCTTACATTAGTTGAAAAATACGATTCAGACTTATGCTAAAGATTAGTTGCTCAAATTATGATTCAGTCAAAACAAATGGCACACACAAGAATCTCAACCATAGTTATAACTTATAAGTTACCAAGTCTAGGGAGAGGATTTTCCCACTATTTAAGCTCAAGAAAGCAAATAGCTTTGATATGATAGTTATAATTGTCAATATCATACGATATGCAATATGTATTGTATACAAAAAGTTTCGTATCATTAAGATATATTGGAAGTGCTCATGAATTATATGATACATAAATGGGTATTTATGATTTGTATCATATCATAAAATCGTACAATACATAAACATATGGGTTTAAAATATGATTTTTTTTTTTTTTTTTGGGTTAAATTTTGTACTGTTCAACAAGTTGTTAGACTTGTTTTAACACAAAATTAATTGGCTCCTTGATTGAGCGCAATAAAATAACATGTTTAGGAGTTTTTAAAACAAAATTTGTATTGCACACTTGACACTTCAATTTTATATTTGCAAATTTCTTTTATATACTATGATTAAGGTATTAAATGACAATATAATTTTTTTATATATAATATTGTTATAAGTCTAATGAGCTAGAATGCCATGAAAAAATATAAAGATAAAAATTATTAAAATAAAAAGAACGATAAGAGGTAGTTAATGTTGATCACAACAAAGAACATGTTAATGAAGAAATTATTTTGCAAGATGATAAACATTTTGATAACATTAATTTAGATGGAGTTAATTAGGCAAGATGGTAAATATATGATGAAAATAAATTATTATTTTGCCTCATATGTTATATATTATCACTTTTAAATTTAATTGATTTGAATGTGTATGTTATAAACATATGTTATTTTGATTTATTTATTAATCTTGTTATATATTATTAAATAAATTGATAATTTTATATATATATATATATATATATATATAATTTCTATTAGGTGCTTATGTATCTTACAATACATGTTACGATACGTACATGATATAGATAATCAAAAATCAATTCATGATATGATTGAAGATTTAACAACTATGGTGACAACCTCTCTCCTCTCAATATCAGCAATATGGGTTAGTTTTATATTAGAAAATATAAGCTTTTGTTTTATTTTTTTCTAACGTTATCCAAAAATTTTCGAGGACTTAATTATTCTTTTAGATGCGACTAGCCACTAATCTCAAATGCACGAAATAATTGCATGATGCAACCCCATGAGAACGATGACCCCAAAGTGTTGATTAAGATTAATTTTTTCCCTAGACTTACTATTGAAGTTTCATCACACTTATAAAACATTGGTGTACGATTATATGCCATTACTTAAACAATTTTTGGGAGTTTTACGTTCGTAGTTACCTCACACTAGCATATGCAAGTATGTTAAGGCCATTATTTAATTTAAAAAAATTATAATAATAATAAAAAAAATAAACAAAGACTTGTTGATTTTATTATAACACAAGTTAGGCTGCACGTGCAATGCCTTGCCCTTTGAGTGAGAAATTTTAGACAATCTTTTTTTTTTTTTTTTTTTTGAAGTAGTATGAAATTATGTAATTAAATTTAGAATAGTTATTGAACATATGACTCTCTATTTACTATGATAATTTCTTAAAACATATTTATTAAAAGTAGTATTTACTCACCAAAAAAATTCTACTAAAAATGATAACAAATGTTGTCATATTCCAACAATAAACAACTAAGTTTTGTTATAATATTTAAATTTTCGTAATAAATGATGAAAAATATACTACAATTGAAACTCTTCATCAAATTAAATACTTACAACCATTTGCAATAAATATATATATTTTTTCATATTTCTTTCTTTATCATCTTATTTTATGAGCCTAACTACGATATTTAGCTTACTTAATTTTTAATTAACACATTTTTAAGAAGAAAAAAAAAATAAAAAAAGAACAAGATTAAAAGAAAAAAAAATGTCATTGAAGTTTCTATTAGATAAAATTATAAATCTAGAAGATTTAAACTTCTAATAAATTAGTTTTCTCTAGGTAGTAAATAGAATACCATACATCACCACTTTTACTTTCTAAGTATGTCTGATACATAAAACTCAAAATACATGAAGAAAATTTTTGGGGCATTAAAATTTAGTGAGGCATTTTAGATATTGCATAATGAAATATTCTAGGAATCATAAGATTTTGTTAGGGTTTAACTAAGAGAGTAACATCATGGACTATATGCTTGTTTATAAAATATAAATGAGGAAATTATTCAACTTAAATTTTTTTTTTTCGATTGGGGGGGGTGGGGGGGGAGGGGGGGGGGGGGGGAGAATGAAACTACCCCACACATAAAGGGGGAAAGTGCTTTTTCCTTTTTTGTTTTGTTTTTTTTTGTTTTGTTTTTGTTTTTGTTTTTGTTTTTTTGTTTTTATGTTTTTTTTCTTTTTTCTTTTTGGTAAAACTATGTGTTTTTTACTTAAAACAATGTGTTAGACAAGGGAAAAAAAAAAAGTTAGCCCATGAAATTTGTTTGTAAAACCATGAATTTTGGCTCAACAAATTGACTAAATGAAAACAAAAGTTAGGAACACAATAAATGTCATGATACTTTTACAACACTTCTATTTTAGCTATCGGGGGCCTTGGTATGATATTTTATTATTTTATTTTAGAGTAATGATACGTTTAAAACATTTTTACAACAAATTATAGGTGGTATATTATTATTAGTTTTTAATTAGGACAACCACTTTAAACTATGCATTAAAAAAAATAACAAAAAAAAAAAAAGCAAAAGAATACTGTGCATGAAACGGTGAATTTTAGCTCACTAAATTTGATTAAACCAAAAAAAATAGTCTAGGAACACAACAAAATGTCAAAATGTTTTTACAATACATTTATTTTCAGCCAAGGTAAGTTTTGGTCTGATATTTTATTATTTATTTTATAGAATTGTTATCTCCATAATATTATTATAAAAAATTCTAGATGACAAGATGTTAATGGTTTTAAAATGGACCCACGACTGATATCACTTTTTTATCCATCAATAATAGCTTACTACATATAATTTGTTGTGAAATTGAGGTGAAAATGTTGTAGACTTGGCATTTTTTTTATTTGATATATAAGAAACTAAAATCTCAACAATTGTGAAAATATTATGATAACAACAAGTGTTACAATATTTTCACAAAGTACTTATTTTCAGTTGTGGTTGGTCACAATCTCATATTTTATTATTTTATTTCAACCTATAAAAAATTGACACCTTAATAATTATGAAATTATTGTGAAATTTGTTGTGTCAATACAACAATGCCATGCCAACTCATATAAATATTTAAATGAAAAAAAAAAAAAAAAAAGCACAAACTAAAATGGCGTGACTAGAACAAAGAAAATGGTAAAATACAAAACGGTGAGTTTTGCTCACCAATTTACTAGACCAAAATTTTGCTTCTATTGGGTTGGTTTTAAATGTGCATTTGGTATTTAAAGTTATTAATTCCACATTATTAAATATTTCTATAATATTTTTACAACAAATTTTTGGCATCAAATTATTAATGATTCTAATTTGAACCCATAATTGAAATTATTTTTTTCCCTAATATTAGCAATAATAACACTTAAGATTATTGTAAAAATACTATGGATATAACATATTTTTACTTTTAACATTAAAAAAAAATTTCTCACCCAAACTCACCTTTTAGCTTGTTATACAAAAGACAAAAGTTTGAATAAGCCAAAAGTAGTGTAGTTAGAGTCATTGGCTCTTTTTATATAGAGAATTGACTAAACCAAATTTTGCTTCTACTGGGTTGGTTTTAAAGGTGCATTTGGTAGTTAAAGTTATCAATTTCACAGTATTAAACCTTTCATTAATATTTTTACAATAAATTTTTGACATTAAATTATTAATGATTCTAACTTAAACCTACTACTAAAATTATTTTTTTCTACTAATATAAGCAATAATAACTTATTACTTCATATTTATTATTGTATATATGTTGTAGTGAGGGGTGGAGCCAGAGGGGGACGAGGGGGGGCACCTGCCCCCTTGACTCCTCCTAAAATTTTCTAACATATGTAGTCTAAAGTAATTACTTACTGACAAGGAGGGAAAAAAAAAAAAAAAAAAAAAGGACTTCTACTTGGTTGAAAGTGACTCTGACATATAGGAAAAAGAAAGAAAAAAAAGTTCTCAAATGCCAAACTATGTAAACTTTTCACCAATTTCACTATTCTTACAAGTAGCTTTTGTCTTGCCCTACGTGTTGCACATATTTCATCATTTTTTATTTTTTATTTTATATCATTATTTACACCATTTTCACTATATATGATACTTTTTACAGCATTTTATCCTTAAATGATTCTAGAAATACTATAAATTTTACTACTTATGTCTTATAAATTGGCATGTCACCAATCATAGAAAATTATTTCAAACATTTATTCATTATATTTTTTATCTAACACTAATCACATTTTTACTCCATCAATTTGCAATTTTTTTAGTAGCTATGAATTGGTTATTTCTGTTTATTTATTTTAATAATATGAAATATATTTTTTATTTGCTTACAATTGTTTATTTATTTTGTTATTATTGTTGATTAATATTTTTTAGATTAATTTCACTTTCAATATTGTCTTTTAATTTTGCTCCTTTTAGACTAAAATCCTGACTCCGCTGCTAGTTGTAGACATAACATTTTTTAATATTTAACATTAAAAAAATTTCTTTCTCACCCAAAATCACCTTTTGAATTGTTATACAAAAGACAAAAGATTGAATATACCAAAGGCAGTATCTTTTGGCTTGTTATACAAAAAAACAAAAGTTTGAATAAACCAAAAGCAGGGTAGCTAGAGTCGGTGCCTCTTTTTATAGAAAGAGATAGTAGAGAAAAATAGAAGGTTAACGTTTGTAGTTACGTTACGTCTCACACTAGCCCATGCAAGAACGCGTACGCCAATTATTCCTCCTCCCCAGTTATTTCATCGTCATAGTCAAGTCAAACAACGGTATATAAATGTCCACTACATCCACTACAATGGTATATAAATGTCCACTACAATGGTATATAAATTTAATTTATTGATTTTCTCACATTTCCACTACATCCAAAAATCACACACATATATTTAACCGAACCCCTATTAACAAATGAGTTTTAATAAACAATAAATAAATGTCCAAAATTTCAAATTAGAAAGAAAAAGAACCTATAATCAGTTGGGTTTAGTAGGTGCACGTGGGTAGGGGTGTATATAGATCTGGTTGGGTTGGTTTGAGAGGATTTTTTGACCAAATCTATCATAGTGGGTTTAAAAAATTCAACCCAACTAAACCCATCACAGGGGATCAACCCAATCCACATGAATCGGGTTGGGTTGGGTTGGGTTGAACCCATGGACTGTACAATTTTTTTTATATTACTATTATTATTAAATTGAGCAGAAAAAAATATATATATCTTACTTGCCGCATAAGTTGATAAAAAAAGTATACATAAACTTATAATTTAACTTAGTTATAATTAAAATATATCTATCTGACTTAATAAAAAAAATATGCTTGAATTAGTATCCCAACTTAGTTATAAACAATTAGGAGTGGAGTGGGAGAGTGGCAGTGGGAGACGGCAAAAAGAGTAACAAGATTGTTAAGGTTTACGAGGTAATTAGGTTTTATAAAGGAAGAACCAAATAGGGGAAAAATTTAAATAAAAAATTATTAATCATATAATATATTTTTAAATATATATAATTTAAATTTTATATATATAGATGAGTCGGGTCGGGTTAGACGGGCTTGTGATTGTTATGACTCGAACTCAATCCTACCCACTATTAGAAAAATTTGCATAACCCAACCCAATCCACCGACTCTTAAAAACTGTCCCAACCCAACAGGTAATTAGGTTGATTTGGGTTAGTTTTTGTGGGTTGATAGGTTAGCTACACAACCCTACATGTGGGGTTTTCATAATTAAACTCGAAATAATCTAATACTAATCATAAGTTCTAACACTATATAAACCATCTAACCTTTCAAGTCTCAACCATAAAAACCATTGAATTCTCTTTTAAAAGCCATCTCTTCAAAACATTGTTGACTTATACATTGTCCAAATGGAGCAAAAACCCCACATAGCTATTCTAGCAAGTCCAGGGATGGGACATCTCATCCCTCTTGTTGAGTTTGCGAAGCTACTTGTTCATCACCACGACTTACACATCACTTGTATCATTCCAGTACTTGGGTCTCCATCCAAAGCCATGAAAGCAGTTCTTCAAGCCCTTCCCACCACCATAGATCACGTCTTTCTTCCTCCTATGATATTGGAGGAGGAGGAGATCAAAGGCCTAAAGTTTGAAGTCCAAACTATTCTCACCTTAACTCGCTCACTGCCACCTCTCCGAGATGTGTTAAAGTCTACTCGATTTTCTGCTTTTGTAGTCGATCCTTTTGGAATTGATGCACTAGATATTGCTAAAGAACTTAACATCTCGCCCTACATTTTCTTCCATGCAAATGCTTTCACTTTGTCTTTGGTTTTTCAATTGACAAAGCTGGACGAGACAGTTTCATGCGAGTATAGAGACCTACCAGAACCATTGAAATTTCCGGGGTGCATACCTATTCACGGTCGAGATCTTATGGAACCGGTTCAAGATCGAACCAGTGAGTCGCACAAAATGATTCTTCACAGCGCAAAACAGTTCCGATTAGCTGAAGGTATTATCATTAATACCTTCATGGAATTGGAAGGAAATGCCATAAAAGCTTTGTTAGATGAAGAAGCAAAAAATCTCCCACTTTATCCAGTTGGACCAATCCAAAGTGGTTCAAGCAATCAGGTTGAAGAGTCAGACTGTTTAAGATGGTTGGACAATCAACCACATGGCTCTGTCTTATTTGTTTGTTTTGGGAGTGGTGGGACTCTCTCATATGAACAAACAAATGAGCTAGCCTTGGGATTGGAATTGAGTGGCCAAAAGTTCTTATGGGTTGTAAGAACCCCAAACAATGAATCAGCTGATGCCACATACCATAGTGACCAAACTCTCGACAATAACCCTCTTGCTTTCTTACCAAAAGGGTTCGTAGAGAGGACTAAATGGCAGGGTCTAGTGGTTCCCTCTTGGGCACCACAAGCCCAAGTGCTTAGCCATGGCTCCACGGGTGGGTTCTTAACTCATTGTGGTTGGAATTCGACCCTAGAGAGTATTATGCAAGGTATACCATTGATTGCTTGGCCGCTTTACGCAGAACAAAAAATGAATGCAGTATTATTAGCTGAGGATGTAAAAGTGGCACTGAGACCAAAAACTAACAAAAATGATCTAATTGATCGAGAGGAAATTGCAAAAGTTGTAAAGGGTCTCCTGGTTGGAGAAGAAGGGAAGAAAGTTCGTAATCGTATGAAAGATATAAAGATCGCTGCTGAGAAAGCATTAAGTGCAGATGGATCTTCTACAAAGGCACTCTCTGAATTAGCATCCCAATGGACAAACCATCCAGGCTTTTAGTACATGATACTTTTTTTGCATTTCAACTTTATTATTCAATTGTTTTTCTTTTAAGTTGTTTGTTCTTCCTTCTCAAAAAAAAAAGTTGTTTGTTCTTAATTTCTTATTTTGTAACTTTATCATGTATTGCATATTTGACCGTACCATGCCTTTATAATTATATCGTTTGTTTGTTTAGAGGTGGTATTAAATTTCTCTTTGGTTCTTCATCTTTATATAAAAAGCGGCTATGCCGCTACAGTACTTTGGTACTGTGCAAGCACTGTAGCGGTGTTAGGATCCTCACTATGGTGCACTTGAGACATCGTGGCTAGTTAGTGCAGACTCCAGTGTGCAGGGCAGTGTGTTGTACAGTGCGGGGCAGTGTGTTGGGCAGTGCAAGGCAGAGTGTAGAGGTGTGCTGTTATGATAGAGTGTCAAGGGAGGCTAGTACAGAGACAGTTACCAGTGGCCTTAAAGTGTTGTATAGTAGCTTTAAAGTGTTGTACTGTTGCAGTTTGGTTGTATTTCATTAAAGTGTTGTACTTAGTTAGTTGAGTTTAGTTTGATTAGCTGTGAGGTGTTGTACCTAGTTAGTTAGAACAGGATATAAACTACAATTCAGATTGTAAAGGATTCATCGAAGAAATAACGCATTGAATAGCTGGTATATATATTGTTATATTGACACAATAAATTTCACAATATTTTCATAATTATTGACATATCAATTTCTCACAAGTCGAAATAAAATATGAGACTATGACCAATCACAATTAAAAATAAATGTTTTGAGAAAATGTTACAACACTTATTGTGTAGTGCTTTTGCTTTATCGCGAATTCGCATATGTATGGTAGCTACAGTGCTTTTGGTTTAGTTAACTGGCATTGTAGTTTTTTTTTTTTTTTTCTTTCTTTTTCTTTCAGTGATTTGTTTGTGTTTTTTTTTTTTTATAGCAAATATTTATATAAGTTGGTATATATATTTTTATACTGACACAACAAATTTCACAATATTTTTACAGTTATTGACGTGTCAATTTTTTACAAGTCGAAATAAAATAATAAAATATGAGACTGTAACCAATCACAACTAAAAATAAATGTTTTGAGAAAATGTTACAACACTTATTATGCAGTGCTTTTGTTTTATTAAAAAAAAAAAAAAAACTTTAGGCACTGTAGTTATAGTGCCTAAAGTTTTTTTTTTTTTTTTTAATATTTATGTAAGCTAGTATAGTGCCTAAAGTTTTTTATTTTATTTTTTTATTTTTTAGTAATCGGTTTATGTTTTTCTTTTTTTTCCTTTTAAATATTTATGTAAGTTGGTATATATATTGTTATACTAAAACACAACAAATTTCACAATATTTTCATAATTATTGTCATGTCAATTTCTTACAAGTCGAAATAAAATAATAAAATATGAAACTGTGACGAACCACAACTAAAAATAAATATTTTGAGAATATGTTACAACACTTATTATGCATTGCTTTTGGTTTATTCAACTGACGCAATAAATACAGTGCCTAAAGTTTTTTTTTTTTTTTAGTAATCGGTTTTTTTTTTCTTTTAAATATTTATGTAAGCTAGTATATATATTGTTATATTGACACAACAAATTTCATAATATTTTTACAATTATTGACGTGTTAATTTCTTACAAGTCAAAATAAAATAATAAAATATGAGACTATGACCAACCACAACTAAAAATAAATGTTTCGAGAAAATGTTACAATACTTACTGTTATCACAATATTTTCACAATTGTTGAGATCTCAGTTTTTTATAGATCAAATAAAAAATGCTAAGTCTACAACATTTTAACATTAATTTCTCCAGTGCCTAAAGTTTTTGTTTTTCGTTTTTTTTTTTCTTTTAAATATTTGTGTAAGCTGGCATATCTATTAACTATATAAAATGAGCCAAAGACTCATGAATAGTATTTTATTGGTTTATTCAATTAGTGAGGTGCACTTTTTGTTTTGTTTTTTTTTTTTTTTTTCTTCAAGTATGCTAGTTGGTTTGAGCTTTGTTTTTGTTTTTGTTTTTTTAAGATCTTTATATGTTTACTTTGTACTTGCAATGCAAGTTTACATTGTAAATACACAAAAGTGGTTAATATTATACACATTTACACAAAAAATGGTAAATATTGTACAAATTTTGTAAATGTGTACAAAATTTGACAATATTTTTGTGTCTATAATATAAATTTATATTGTAATTAAGTACAATGTATACATAGAGATATTGTGAAAATATCATGACGCATGTGTCAATTCCTTATGGGTCAAAATAAATTAAAATAAAATAATAAAATATCATACCGAGATCTAGCCCAACTAAAAATGTCGTAACATATTGTTGTTATTATAATATATTCACAACTAATGAGGTGTAAGTTATAAGTAAAAAAATAAAATAAAATATTAAACTGGGATCCATCACGGTTTTATACAAATGAAATTAATTTTTTATGACATAATTATCAAAATTTTTAAAATTAATGTCTCTTTTAATTAATGTAAATCTCTATATATTTTAAAAATCAAATGATTTATATTTTTATTTTATGATATAAAAAAAATTTAGAATTCCTATCACTACTTTTTTTTCTATGACTAACACGTGTGCCCTAACTAGTTCATACATGAAATGACAAAATTTGACTGGAAGGTAAGACTTATGATGACTTGTCCAACTAGCTCCAATCCAATAGAAATGATGAAATCGTACACGGGTACTTAAGAGCATTCACATCAGCTCGTGGAAAAGATTCCGTCTATTTTACACAAAAAACCTACTTTTTCTATTTTACACCATTACTTTTACAAAACACCCACATCAGTTTATCTATTTTACAAGACTATTCAATAAAATATTCATTATTCATCAATTTTTTATTATTTTCCCTAATGGTTATACTTTTTTAATTTAAACTTATATTTTAAGTAAACTACCAACACCGGTGGCTTGGCCAATAAAGCCGCTTGTGGTGGAGGTCTGATGGCCCACCGGATTGGTGTCTCCGACCATTGTACCGCCATCACCGGTGGGCCGATTGTTGTAATAGTGTCTCCGACGACCGCCGTCGAATCGATGTCTCCGATGACCGCTGTCGAATCGATGTCTCCGACGACCGCCGCCGAATCGATGTCTATGACGACCGTCGCCAAATCAATGTCTCCGACGACCGCCGCCGAATTGATGTCTCCGACGACCGCTGCCGAATCGATGTCTCCGACCACCGTATTACTAGAATCGGTGACCGAATTGATGCTGTTGAATCGATGTCTCCGATCAACGGTCATTTTTTTTTTTTTGACCCAACGGTCATAATTTTTATTGTTATATCAACCGGTCATAATTTTGAAATTCAAACGGTAAATTCGAACCTAAATTTAAACCCAATGGTAAATTCAAACATAAATGTCATATTTTTTTAATTTTAAATCCAATGGTAATTCAAACCTAAAGGTCATATTTTTTTTTTTAACTTTAAACCCAATGGTAAATTCAAACCTAAAGATCATATTTTTTTAAACTTTAAACCCAATGATAAATTCAAACCTAAAGGTCATATTTTTTAACTTTAAACCCAATGGTAAATTCAAACCTAAAGATCATATTTTTTTTTAACTTTAAACCCAATGATATATTCAAACCTAAAGGTCATTTTTTTTTTTTAACTTTAAACCAAATGATATATTCAAACCTAAAGGTCATATTTTTTTTAACTTTAAACCAAATTGTAAATTCAAACCTAAAGGTCATATTTTTTAACTTTAAACCCAATGGTAAATTCAAACCTAAAGGTCAAATTTTTGAAATTCAAACTCAAGTCACATTCTTGCTCTATAAATATGACCATTTTCTCTCTAATTTCCACCCACTTCTACAAAATTATCTATTCCATTCGGTTTTTGTTCTCTCTTAATGGATTTCCATTATGACATTGATTTTATTTTTCCAAATGATGAGCCTCCATTTGACTCATCTTCTGATGATGATGAGACGGAACTTACTCTAGCTATTGCCATAGAAGAATTAAAGATGATAGTATGCAGAAAAATAACATTGCAGAACAATAACACTATGCAGAAAAATCACATTATGCAGAAAAATGACATTATGCAGAAAAATAATTATGCAGAAAAATCACATTATGTAGAAAAATGATAGTATGCAGAAAAATAACATTGCAGAACAATAACACTATGCAGAAAAATGACACTATGCAGAAAAATAACAGTATGCAGAAAAATAATTATGCAGAAAAATCACATTATGCAGAAAAATGATAGTATGCAGAAAAATAACACTGCAGAACAATAACACTATGCAGAAAAATCACATTATGCAGAAAAATGACATTATGCAGAAAAATAATTATGCAGAAAAATCACATTATGCAGAAAAATCACATTATGCAGAAAAATGACAGTATACAGAAAAATAACACTGCAGAACAATAACACTATGCAGAAAAATGACACTATGCAGAAAAATCACATTATGCAGAAAAATCACATTATGCAGAAAAATGACAGTATGCAGAAAAATAACACTGCAGAAAAATGACACTATGCAGAAAAATAACACTATGCAGAAAAATAATTATGCAAAAAAATCACATTATGCAGAAAAATGATAGTATGCAGAAAAATAACACTGCAGAACAATAAGACTATGCAGAAAAATCACATTATGCAGAAAAATGACATTATGCAGAAAAATAATTATGCAGAAAAATCACATTATGCAGAAAAATGACACAATGCAAGTACAGCCACCTGTTGAGAAAGTGCAGAAAAATAGCATATACAACTAATAAAATCAGCAACCAATAAAATAGCATATTTACATTCAAATAACATTTACAACCAATAAAATCAGCAAGTACAACCAGCACAATACAAAATTTACAACATTGCATCTATTTCCTTGCACAAGTAAAGACTACAAAAAATTATGTGCTAGTATCTTTGCAATATACAAAAAATTGGTTGTCAATAATAATATTCCATTATGATGCATATTTAGACCTTAACCTCTCCAAGATTTCCAAACGACGTAGACGAATGTATTCTTTTTGCTCAGGATCCATAGTTCTTGTATCTTTCATCATAAGTTCATCTTCCATTTTCCTCTTTTCTACTTCATTCTTCTCTTCCTTGATACGAATCAACTCTCTTCGTTCTTCGGATGCAATGCGCATTGCCTCTCTTCGTTCTTCTAATGCAATGCGCATACTTTCCTTTTTCTCCTCATGCATTCTTCTCTTTTCTTCCTTGATTTCGTCCAATTGGGAGGAAAGTATTGGGATCACGTCATCACAATTCTTTCTTTTCTCTAATTTCTCCTTTTCGGCCTTCTTGCCTATAGGTCTCTCCAAGGTTTCGCCGGAGTTCATCTCTTCATTATCTTCATCTACATTTATTGAGCTTGCAAAGGATTGTGTGGCTGGTTGTGTGGCTGGTTGTGTGGCTGGTCGTGTGGCTGGTTGTCTTGTGCGGGCCTTCAAACTATCTCTTAGAACCAACCACTTAGCTTCGTTCCTCAAAATTCTCCAACAATGCTCCAATTGAAATGCACTTTTGCAATTAACTTGATACATAGTTTTTGCATCTTCAATCTACAAAAGTAAAAAATTAAAAATAATAAGAATCATAAAACTAAAAGTGTTTTGATGTACAATACATATTAAATGTTGAGTTTAAATACCTTGTCATGCTCAGTTTTACCGCTTTCATTCCGGTTCTCAATTTGGGCCAAGCATCCACAGAACTTGTTGGTCTCCTTTTGAATTGTTGACCACCGACTATTTAAAGAATCCTTAGTGCGGTTAAATTTCTTGTCATTGTGGAAGGTAGACCAAATTCTCTCCCAAAATGTTGTGCATTTTTGGTCCGTCGATGTCACGGCATCTAAGCTAACATTAAGCCACGCCGACACTAGCTTAATGTCTTCATCTATGGTGAAGTTGACTCCCCGTTGACCTCTCTTAGTAGTTGATTTTTTTGCAATAGGCGGTATAGATTGTCTCATTTCAACTTGGGGTGGAGATTGATGGACATTGATGTCTGAATGCGGAGTGGACATCAAATTACTGCTGTCAAAAGACTCAAAACCTTGTTCATTGTCTTGTAAAATGTCAAGGAAGAAGGGATTTTGATTTTGTGAGTCCATCACCTAACAAACACCAAAGTAATTTAGAAGCGGCACTAATAAGCAACAAAATTGAAAACAAAAAAGAAAAGGCATTGAGAGCATGGAATTCAACCACAACCAAGCAATCACAACCAAGCATAGATGAAGCACCCTTATGGTCTAATTCATAACCAAGCACCCTTATGGTCTAATTCATTGACCAATTCATGTACAAACACAAGAAAATCAAACCTCAAAGCAACAGAATTGAGAGCATGGAATTCAACCATAGAAATAATAAGTATTCAACCTCAAACCTCAAACCTCAAACCTCAAACACAAGATAAAACCCACATGGAATTCTAATTTGCTAGGCATCATTTTTTTTTTTTTTTAATAAGTACTTGGGCAGCCGCCATATTGCAAATAAATTTTACCAAAATCCATGTGTAAGAATGAAATTTAAAAGAATACAATAAAGAACGCATGGTACTAAAATGTTTATATCAAATGCTAAATTCACAGACAAAAATGCTAAATTCCTTCCTATATTGAAATGTACATATTACATCTTTTCTTTATGAATATTTTTATTTTTATTCCAAACTTTCTTCTCTTCCAAATTTAAATTCCTTTTATTTTCCATACAAGCAACCAATTAGAGAAACAACTATTTAGTATAAAATAAAAAAATAAAAAAATACTTCCAGTGATCTATTTTTGGTTAAATCAATTGAAGATTGGACACTGTAGGGAGCTCCTAATCGCCATCTCCGTGTTGGTGGGTGCTTCTAGCTGCAGCTACTTAGTGCTAATACTGTTACTAAGACTTTTGCAGTTGAGGTTGAGGTTGACCCTTTTGAAAGAGCTTTCAAATTCAGTTACCTAACTTAAAGATTTGATTATTTCAAACTTTAGGGGTTGAGAATTTCATTCAATCTATCACCATAACCACCCCCCAAAGGGGGTCCAAAAATTAATAAATCAGTTAACAATCACTGTTTAGTATTCACTTGTCTTTTTTTGAAAGTCTCTCAAGTCATCAGAGTGTTCATTCAAGAAGAACAACCAGAGACTTTTTGTTGCATATCTCAATTAAAGTTCCACTACCACCTAAACCAATGAGAATTGGCATGTCTTGAAATTATCTTTATCTATGACTATAAGCATGTGATATATACATAATCTGAAAATGTAGTAAAAGAAAAACTACTAAAGAACTTGGACAAAGAAGCCCTCATCTCTTTCTATTCTCAAACCAGCCAAAGGCTACAATACAGGGCAAGCTACCCCAAACAACAACTTGACAAAACCAGCTAAACTACACAGCCAAGTCCAATTATATATACACACTGACCAGGCACAAAATCTCAGCAGCTAACTAACCAAATACAAGGTAATCACGGCAATAAAGCTAACAACCAAATATCCACACAGTAAATCAGCTAGAACTCTATAACTATGAACATCAAACAGAGCAAAGTTCATAAATTAAAACTCGTTTATGTAGAACTATCCCATGGAGGTACTAAAACAGCACACCAGCTCTCAAAAATAACTTCCGGTGTGCTCCGAAGAATCCATAAAAAAAAACCCCAAACCAGAAAAAATTTGAAACAAGAAACCCCCAAAAAAATTAGTTTAGAGAAACTCCCAAGAATCTTGATTGAAACCAAAAAACTCTAAAATCTCAATGAGAAAAACCCATACCTTTTTTAGAGAAATCAGCCCCAACGTCTGTCAATAGAGAAGATTCCGTCAACCCAATGATCCACCCTCCTCACCGGAACTGCAAAACTCCTCAACCGATCACATTTTATTTCCCATGGTGATGAGAATGAGCAAAAGAATTCGGTGATGAGAATGAGCAAAAGAATATGAGAGGAAGAACTCAAGAGGGAGAGGGAAGCTGAGAGTGAGAGAGGCGTTGGTGTGCTCAGTGAAATGAGAGAGAAAAAAAGAGCGAAAATGAGTTTCTGTACATATAATACTGTACATATAATATTATTTTAAGTTATAAACGAGCTACAGTACCTGTGTAAATTTACACGAGTACTGTAGCTCGTCCAAAATTATACACGAGTTTAGATGATTTTACAAAGACTGATGTAGTGTATTTTTTGCTTCAAAATGTGTAAAAATGGTCAAAATGTGTATTTTACACATTTATACACAACTATCCAAGAGCTGATGTGAATGCTCTTTAACCGTTAAACATTAAGCACCTCTCTCTCTCTCTCTCTCTCTCTAGAAATTTCTAGAATTTCTCACGCAATCTTTCTCTCTCCGAAATTCTCAGCCACAAGTTAATCCTTGCATAAGTTAATCTCAGCCACAACTTTACAAGATGTCTTTGGTGAAAGAGATATTTTTACTATTAGTCAAAGACAAAAGAATGTGCTAGAGAATTCAGAGTCGGTGAGTTAACCGACTGTAAAGCATGTATAAATATGTAGAAATATTGGTGCTCACTTTTTGGTGTGTCATAAAGCACCAAGTGAGACGTGTAAGGTGCAGTGTGTGACTTAAAGTGAAACAGGTGAAGTGAGGAAAATAAAGTCATCAGCTAGTGTGTGAAGTGTGTAGAGTGAAAAGTGAAGTAAGAAAATCCGAGTGTCGGTAGTGTCAAAGAATTGGTGCGTATCTTGTAAAAGTTTAGTGTGTTGGGACTGTATAAGAAGCTCTGCCGCGTGGTGTTATTTGAGTCTAGTATTTGCGTCGTACGTGGGAGCCGACACAAGGCTTTCATTAGTCAAAGCATTGTAATTTATGAGTCCAATTTTTTAACAAAATAATATTATCGTCACTAATTATTTTATAATATTTTTATAAATTGATGATGTGATAAATTTTTATTAGTTTTAATTTGGATCCATCACTATTATTACATTCATGTTTATTAATGATTATTTGAAAATTACTAAAGTCATATGATCAATAGTTTGTAAAAATGTTGTAAAATAATTTATGTTTGTAGTATTACTCTTTTTAATGATGATCTTTGGGTAATGGTTAATCATTCATTTTAAGAAATTTTTTATACCACTTTTATGAAAAATGGAAAAAACTATTAAAATATTAATTTTTTTTTCTTTTCCCTATAAAAACTTTCTTTAAATAAATTTTTAAATAAATTATTAACCATTAGCAAGAGTATCCCTTTGCATTTTCTTTTTAATAAAAGCTTTTTTGTTCGGTCTTTTATTCAACAAAAGCATCATCGTAACATTATTCTTCTTCTTTTTTTCACAAAAAATTATTTACGTAACTTTATTAATCATTTAGAAACTAAAAGATTGATAACAAAGATATTGGAGAAGGTCAGCCCATTGTTCTTTTCTTTATAAAAAATGGTGGCCCAACTAAACTAGAGATGCTTATTAAGCCTTAACCGCTCAAACAGAAGCCCATGAGCCCAAAAACAAGGCAATTTGTCTAAGATGTAAGCCCACGACTAAACAAATGACAGTAATCAGAGCAAGTCCAATGCTCACGACATCAAGGTGGCCCATTTAAGGATTCCTACGAAGAACCACGAAAACCCAAGTTTATCAAGTCTGGTGTGAAAGCTTCCTGAATTCCGTTTAGCTTTTTAAAAGAGGCTAACAATAATTCTCCAAATTAATCTTCTTACCATCTATCAACCACCTCACACTAAAAAAGAAATGTATATATATATATATATATATATATATATATATATATATATATATAGAGAGAGAGAGAGAGAGAGAGAGAGAGAGGTAAAGATAGTAGATAGCTTTGATATGATAACTATATATAATTGTTCAATATCATACAATTAGCAATATGTATCGTGTACAAAAAGTTTCGTATTATTAAGATATATTGGAGTTGCTCATGAATAGTACGATACATAAGTGTGTATCATATAATTCATATCATATCGTAAAATCATATGATACATAAACATATGGGTTTAAATTTTTTTTTTTTTTGGGTACTTTTTTTAGAGGTTAACAAGTTGTTAGACTTGTTTTAACAAAAAATTAATTGGCTACTTGATTGAGCCCAATAAATAATATGTTTAGGAGTTTTTTTCAACAAAATTTGTATTGCACACTTGACACTTCATTTTTGTATTTGCAAATTTCTTTTATATACTATGATTAAGGTATTAAATGACAATATAATTTGTTATATATAATATTTTTGTAAGTCTAATGAGCTAGAATGCCAAGACGAAATATAAAGATAAAAATTATTAAAATAAAAGGAATGATAAGAGGCAATTAATGTTGATCACAACAAAGAAAATGTTAAAGAAAAAATTATTTTGCAAGATGATAAACATTTTGATAACACTAACTTAGATAGAGTTGATTAGGAAAGATGGTAAATATATGATGAAAATAAATTATTATTTTGCCTCATATGTTATATATTATCACTTTTAAATTAATCAATTTGAATGTGTATGTTATAAACATATGTTATTTATTTATTAATCTTGTTAAATATTATTAAATAAATTATTCATTAAATTATTCATAAATTGAATATATTTCGAATTTATAATGAATATATATTTTTCATATATATTTATATATTCTATTACGTATTCATGTATTTTACAATACATGTTACGATAAATGATATAGATATCAAAAATCAATTCATGATATGATTAAAGATTTAACAACTATGATGACCACCTTTCTCCTCTCAATATCTACAATATGGGCTAGTTTTATATTAGAAAATATAAGCTTTTGTTTTATTTTTTTTTCTAATGTTATCCAAAAATTTTCAAGGAATTAATTATTGAAAGTTCAAATAGCGTATAAAACACCAATGAACGTTTAGACCCCCAAATACAAAATTACCAACACAAGCTTATAATCAAACAATATATGTGCGAAATATGAAATATAAGCTATATCCAAATTGGTAACACACTCTAAACCATAATTAATTACAAACATAATAGCAATGAAAAGGTAAAGAGAAAGGAAAGATAGATGCGAACACAAAGATAACACGGCGGTGTGTTATCGAAGAGGAAACTGAAATACTCAGTGAAAAACCTCTCCGCTGCCTTCCAAGCGGTCAATAATCCACTAGAGAATGAAGTTGGGATACATGAATAGTAAAAGACCCTCCAAGCCTAATCCACTTAGTGCACCTAAGCCCTCCAAGCTTCTTGCTCCAACAGGATTACGCCGAACCTTGTCTTCTCTAGCTTTCCGAATCCCGCAATAAGCCCATTGCATCAACCAAATGAATTGGTCCCCTCTGAATTGCTTCCCAAGCACTAAAACACCTCCTCACTGATATGGGTATGGTGAGATAAGGATTTGGCAAATGTATCTCTCAAGGATATGTCAATGGAGAGGGTGAGAGAAGATGAATTTGGAGAATCAAGCGATGAAAATTGTGGATGAGTCAATCTTGTTTTTCTCTAAGGTTTCTCTCTCAAAATTCTCTCTAAAAGCTCTTTACATTTCATGGGTATAAGAGTATTTATAGTAGTGTGTTGAGGAATGCGAAAAGTCAGTTTTCATCAAACAAGGCATTCTAGCGACTCAACCTCGCGACTGGAATGAGTCACGAGTCTGAGTCGCGAGCTAACTGCTTGCCCAGACTGGAAGTTTTGTCCTGTAGTGCTCCAACTGTTGTAACCCTTCAGCTCTCCTGCATGCTTCATACATGTGCCATTCTGGCGACTTGCCAGTCACGAGCCAGTCGCGAGACTTCTTTGAGTTGCACACATCTTGAGTTTTCTTTACACTCTCTCACTCACTACCCTTACATAAATCCCACCTAAATACAGGGTACCTAATTGCTAAATTACAAGAAAATTTGGCACGGAATAAAGCCAACTCATGATTGAATAAATTCAACCTTACAATTATTATTTTTTAGATGTGAGTAGTCACTAATCTCAAATGTATGAAATAATTACAAGATGCAACCCCATGAGAACAATGACCCCAAAATGTTGATCAAGAGTAATTTTTTCCCTAGACTTACTATTGAAGTTACATTACACTAAAACATTGGTGTACATTTATATGCCATTATTTAAACAATTTTTTGGAGTTTTAAGTTTGTAGTTACCTCACACTAGCATATGCAAGTATTTTAAGACCATTATTTAATTTAAATAATTTATAATAATAAAATAAACAAAGACTTGTTGATATTATTATTACACTAGTTAGGGTTGCATGTGCAGCCCTTTGAGTGAGAAAATTTAAGATAGATAATTTTTTTGAAATAGTATGAAATTATGTGCTTAAATTTAGAATAGTTATTTAACATATGACTCTCTATTTACTATGATAATTTCTTAGAACCTATTTACTAAAAGTAATATCTACTCATGAAAAAAATTATACTAAGAATGATAACAAATGTTGTCATCTTCCAATAAATGATGACATATACTACTGTGGGGCCAGAGAACTTATGACCCGGCCCACTTTCCATTAGGACTCAGGGCCCGTGCCGAGGACGAGTGGTGAAAGACCAAACAGCCTAGAGGTGCAGCCGAGGATGACTCTGTCCTCGGCATCCCGAGACTTCAAAGGGAAGAGAGGCATGTTGTCCAAGGCAGCCTCCGAAGCGCCCCCAGAAGAAAAGGCGAGTAGAATGGGACTCACATGGGGGTACGGAGTAGGAGTGGTTCAAGGAAAAGACGTCACCTCCACATTGAATGCGCCCACAAACGTCCTAGCCATATTAATGGGAAAAGACTCCTGAACAGTGTGGCTTCGGTTATTGCAACTAACAAAAAGTAGGGGGAGGCGGCTGATGGGACAGGTACTCGAATAGGTACCTGCCTGATCAACAGATGGAGGATCAAGATCAACCGTGAAGGGCTATATAATGTAAAGGCTTAGGCGCCAAAGGAGGGAGGAATATGAACATTAAGCTTGATGGGCAAGATCCACGGACAACCATGGCTCGTCCCTGCGTGTCCATCACGAATACCATGACTAACCACCGTTCGGTGATCAAGGCCTAGCCTTTCAAACCCACACTCTACAAATTATATTGTTTGGGCCCTTAACGTGCGAACCCAACATCATTTTGGGGTCGTTACAAATTGAGTCCTTACAACTACAATTGAAACTCTTCATCAAATTAAATACTTATAACCATTTGCAATGAATATTTTGTTATTCATACTTTCTTCTTTATCATCTTAATTATTTTATGAGCTTAACTACGATATTTAGCTTACTTAATTTTTAATTAATACATTTTTAAAGGGAAAAAAAAAAAAAAAAAGATGTCATTGAAGTTTCTATTAAATAAAATTATAGCAACCTTTCGTGCAGCTCAAGCTTACTTTCAAAGCAAACCTGGGCTTGGGCTCAAAAGCAACAATAAATCTAGAAGATTTAAACCTTTAATAAATTAGTATTCTTTAGGTAGCAAATAGAATACCGTACATCACCGTTTTTACTTTTTAAGTATGACTGCCACATAAAACTCAAAATACATGAAGAAAATTTTGGAACATTAAAATTACTGAAGCATTTTAGATATTGCACAATTAAATATTCTAAAAATCATAAGATTTTGTTAAAGTTTAACTAAGAAAGTGACAGCAAAAACTATATGCTTGTTTATAAAATATAAATGAGGAAATTATTCAACTTTAAAGTTTACCCGGGGGGGGGGGGGGGATGGGGGAATGAAACTACCCCAAACCTAATGGGGGAAGTACTTTTTCCATAATTTTGTTTGGTAAAATATATATATATATATATATATATATATATTTACTTTAAAAAATGTGTTAAAAAAAAAGTCAACCCAAGAAAACTGTCCGTAAAATTATGAATTTTGGCTCAACAAATTGACTAAACCAAAAAAAAAAAAAATTCAAGAACACAATAAATGTCACGATATTTTCACAAAACCTTTATTTTAGCTATCGTGAGCTCTGGTATGATATTTTATTATTTTATTTTAGAATAATGCTATGTTCACAACAAATACTATGTGGTAAATTGTTATTAGTTTTTAATTGGGACAACCACTTTAAACTATGCATTAACAAAAAAAAAAAAATAAACAAAAAACAACAGAAGAAAATTGTGCATGAAATTGTGAATTTCGGCTCACCAAAATTTCTCTAAAAAAAAAAAAGTCTAGGAACACAACAAAATGTCATAATATTTTCACAATTCCTTTATTTCCAGCTGTGGTAAGTTTCGGTTTGATATTTTATTATTTATTTTATAGAAATGTTATCTCCATAATATTTTTATAACAAATTCTAGATTATAAGTTGTTACTGGTTTTAAAATGGACCCATGACTTATATCACTTTTTTATCCACCAATAGTAGCTTATTGCCTATAATTTGTTGTGAAATTAATATGAAAATGTTGTGGATTTAGCATTTTTTGTTTGATCTATAAGAAATTGAGATCTCAACAATTCTGAAAATATTGTGATAACAACAAGTGTTACAATATTTTTAGAAAGCATTTATTTTCAGTTATGGTTAGTCACAGTCTCATATTTTATTATATTATTTCAACCTATAAAAAATTGACTCCTCAATAATTATGAAAATATTGTGAAATTTGTTGAGTCAGTATAACAATACCATGCCAACTTATATAAATATTTAAAAGAAAAAAAAAAGAAAAAAAGAAAAAGAAAAAGGAGAACAAACCGAAATGGCATGATTGGAAAAAGAAAAAAGGCAAAATACAAAATGGTGAGCTTTGCTCACCAATTGACTAAACCAAATTTTTGCTTCTACTGGGTTGGTTTTAAAGGTGCATTTTGGTAGTTAAAGTTATAAATTCCATATTATTAAACATTTCTATAATATTTTTACAACAAATTTTCGGTAGTAAATTATTAATGATTCTACTTTGAACCCACTATTGAAATTATTATTTTTTAGTTAATATTAGTAATAATAACTTGCTATTTAAAATTTATTGTAAAAATATTGTAGACATAACAATTTTTAACATTTAACATCAAAAATATTTCTTTCTCACCCAAAGTCACCTTTTGGCTTGTTATACAAAAGACAAAAGTTTGAATAAACCAAAAGCGGTGTAGCTAGAGTCATTACCTACAAAAGACAAAAGTCTGAAGAATTTGTTTTGGTGGTCACTAAGAAACTTAAATTATACAAAATTTAATAAATAGACAACTTGAATATATCAACGTCATAAAAAATAAACACGCAAATACATGAAATATTAAATTTTTGTACTAGAAAAAAAAAATGACTAATAAGAGATAAAGTGGAAATTGAAAATGCTGATATGAGAATAATAAAGTGACCACAACAATTTCATAAAAAACTCTTATGCAATAAGCTGTTATTGGTGGGTAAAATATGTCAATATTGAGCCCAATTTAGAATTAGTAACAGCTTACCACATAAAATTTAGACGAAACTACAATATTGGTCCCTCAAGCCCTATGTGCCCAATTGGTCCCTTAAATTTGAAGCGAGCACAATTAGTCCCTCAAGTTTTAAAACTGAGTGGTATTGGTCCGTTTACTAACTGTTGTTAACGGTGGTATTTACGGGGCTAACGGAACAATGATTTGACATTTTTTTTTTAATGATGTGGCATGTTTTTAATTAAAAAATTACAAACTAAATTTACACATGAGAAAAAATATTCATCGGTACCAAATTAAAAAAAATTATTTTCTACCTATTGTAAAAACCCACAACGAGAGAGAAAGGGAGAGAGGGAAGAAACCAAGCCCTAGCCACCGGCGATAGTACAAGCCCTAGAAGCCGTTGGCAACAGCCATTGACCCGCCTCCCTCCTCTCGCATAACCACTGACCCGCCCATCTCAGGTATTACACTTTTTTCTATGGTATCTCACCTCAATTTAGGTCCATGTAAGATTTTTTTCCCCTATGTTTGTATCTCAGGTATTACACTTTTTCTTATGGTATCTCAGGTATTACAAATTTTTTACTTGTTGGTTCCATTTTAAGTGTCTACTAAAATTTTATAGGGCATGTTGCAGTTATTCTTGACGTTTTTATTTATTTATTTCTGTTTTGGCTAAGACTATGTTTATGATCCAAGTACTTCTATGTGTTTCCCATAATAATTTGTGGTTGTACATTGGATTTTGGTTATGATGGAGAATGCATAAATTTAATTGCAAATTGTAGGCAATTCGTAGTGAACAATATCTAAAAGGAGACCTACATATGAAGTTGTTGATTAAGCAAATTGCAGACGTGATTTTTAATATGAATACATCAAGTGATTTAATGAAATGAGATTTTTTATTTATTTATTTATTTATTTTTTTTTATTTTTTATTTTTTCTAATGCTAAATATTATGTTAAACAAATGAATGAAGATTTAGGAAATCATTCCATTTGTTTTTAGCTTGGATCACTTCCTTATATTTTTTTAGTTATCTGTACATATTGATCAAATGCTGGCACGATAGATTTCTATCGATATGTTGATAACTTCTTGGTTTTCAAATTATGTATCACATTCTATGTTTTCCTCTTCAGTTTTGGAAAATTCTTAGCTGGTGTTCTGGAAAATAATTCCATATTTGATCTTTTTTTATTGTTATTAGTTTCTCCCATTTATTAGAAAATTCTTAGCTGGTGTTTTGGATTTTGGCAGCTGGTTGTGTTTATGTAAATTCAGAAGTCATGGCTTTGATCTAAAGAGAAAACATGGCTTCAGAACATGCCATCTATTATAGGAAGACATTGTTTCAGTGGATGACTTATACTACATTAATTGGATGCCACACACATAAAGGGTTAATAGCAAAGCTCATTAATGATGCCAAAAATCGTCTATTAGCCACACGGTCCTCACGTGCCCTAGACAAAACCTGCAAAACAGAAATAAAGAAGACCTTGCAGAAAGTATTGGTGTGGTACCGGCCAAATACCCTTCAAAGGTTAAGTTAGAGAACTTTCACAACTCTTGAGTGCTAGAGCTGGGGTAAATTATGCGTACCTTGGTTTGTGAGGGTTTTGGGGTTTTTATAGCAACGTAGAGCTGACATTCATTTCTTGGTGGAGAGGGTCTTTCCTTTTAGGGAAGATCCTCTTAGGGAAGATCCTCATAAATACATGTATCTTGCAAGATCCTTTCCTTATAGGGATTCCCTTTATTAGGGTTAATCGTGGGGTACAAGATATTTCTATGTATAGATATTCGTGGAGGTTAAGCAAGGCCATGTTGGGCTCGTCATGCTCTTTATTCCGTTGGCCTCTTTTACTCCCATCGGCCTCTCTCTACCTGTCGGCTTGGGGATTCCTGTCATCTCATGTGGATGCCGTCGGGTATTGAGGTGATGTCATCAGTCTATAGCGTCGTCAATTTTGTTCTACTTCACACAAATATGAAGCTGACGGGCTCAATGGAGTTGTTAGCTTCTTTGTATGTAACGAGTTTACTTCTTCCTAAAAACACCCTTGTCAGCTGCCCCCTACTCCATGGCTTCGTCAATTTTAGCTGACGGGTCATGGAGTGTAGCTTTTCTTTTATTGTTTATCCATTGGAAAAAAAGGTGTTCATTAATGGCTCTTTAAGCAGCTTTTATTAAATGCTAGGACATGTGGCATAGGCTAGCTGGCTTCGTTTCCCACGTTCTTTCGTCCTATAAATAGCTCATTGCCTCCTCTCATTTTTCCTTATTTCATCTTTGCAAATCTTAAGAGGGAGAGCTGTTGTTCCATCACCTTTGTTGCCGTTAACTTTGCAAATCTCATCATCTTCATTGCCGTCAACTTGCAGATCTTGTCACTACTACAGAGTTGTCTATTAATCTTGTAAGTCCTCTTCTCCTTTTATTTCTTTTTTACTTCCGTTTCTTCAGTTAGTCGTCACTTCTATAGAGAGACCCATCAAATAGGCTCTTAGAATACCTCTGTCGCTTGTAGGTAAATAGATGTCAGGTGATAGAGAAGCGACAAGTGAGCAATTGTCGTCAGTCTATGAGGAGCAAGCTATGACAAAGTCTACCCGTTAGGTCATAGGCCTGATGAGGGCTTATCTTGGTCATTAGAAAGGGAACCGTCTTCCCATTCTCCTGATGACGAAGAGGAAGATTATGACGGAGAGGAAGTAGAGGAAGGAGAGGGAGGAGAGGATGAGGACGAATATGGCAAGGGAGAAGGGGACAGAGTGGAAGGGGAGAACGAGGAGGAGTGCGAGGGAGAAGAGGACGAGGGTAAGGGTGATGAAAGAGCTTTTGAAGAAGGAAATTCAGGAAGCCCAGGGTATGGTTATACCCTTCCCTTCATCCTTCCCGTGATATGGACCATCAACGACTTCAAGCCGACGATGACGACTAACATCTTCAAGAACTTATGGGATTGATACCAAATCCGTGATAATTTCCCAATCCGTTTGCCTAGGAAGTTTGAAAAGTGCTACTCTGGGAAGACCGCTGATGTTGACATGTATAACACCATGTTCGTGGTGGGATTGAGATTGCCATTGACGGAACTACACTGTCAGTTAGCCAATTTCCGAGGTTTTTTCGTTAGCTAAATAGCTCCCAATGATTGGAGAATCTTCATAAGAGCTGAAGTCATCTAGGGTTGTCTTAGTGGTGGGAACCGTCGGCTTACTCTCGACAAGTTCTTTTGGTGCTACAGACCCCAAAATATCTCCTCGTCTAAAGGGATATATCACTTTGCAGCGAGGAAGAAGTCACTTAGGTTGGTGTCGAAGATGCCTAACTCCAATAGAAATTGGAAAAGTAGGTACTTTTTCATCCAAGGGACAGACTGGGTATGTCGTTGGGAGGAGTGGGTTACTATGCCTCATGGCTTCGACAATACTTGGGGTATTGTCAAGGATTCAAGTTTAGTACCGTCTGCTTCCTCACTTTTTCTTTGTTTATTTGTTGTGTTTGATGTTGTCTGCTTCTTTCTTTTTCAGCTAGTGTTCGTTCGCAGATAATTGACGAGAAAGAGACTTTATCTGTCGGGTGCTTGACATCCCTTTCAATGAATGGAGGTGTAAGGAACTCATTACCCTCGACACGCTGCACGCCTACTGTGGTGGTCCTGAGTCGATGCCTACAGCTCGTAGACTGAACGCTTATTCTTGTCGGCGTAAGTTCTTACTTCTTGGCTTTTTCCTTCTGTATGCTTCATACTTATGCTTGCTTATCTAACATTCGTGTTTTACCCTTTGCAGAAATGGAGGTAGCAAGACAAAGAGTTTTGGTAAGGGCATCAGCCGCGGCGCATAAGTAGAAGGAGAAGGAGAGGGCCTCAATGTCAGCTCCCAAGGTCGTCGGCAAAGGAACATCCAAGTGAAAGAGCGAAGGGAAGGATGAACGTCCGCTCAAGAAAGGACCGGGCACTCCTGCTGGTGACAAACAGTCAAAATAGCCATCGCGTCCCAAACCCAACCATGGAGTCGGTAAAGGTTTAATAACGATGACTGCTCCCATCTCCTAGGGAAACGTTTGTCATCTTTTGATGCATAAGGAATATATCGTTGAGATGGTTGAGTCAATCATCAAGGAGACGGACTTGGACCCTTTTGCCGAGCAGACGACAAAAGACTTAGGGGCGTTGGGTCTCTTTGATCTTTCTAGGGTACGCTCTTTTCCCAAAATTTTTTCCATTCTTTTATTCATTCATTTGCTGAGGGTTGTCTTGCTTTTAGGCGTTGGTGCGCATGAAGGTGCTTCAAGATAGGTGCATTGCCCAAGAAAGGGTGATCCGTCAGTTTTAGAAGTGTCAAGAAATCGAGAACAAGGAACGGGACTAGTACAAGGAGGCAGTCCGTACCCTCAACAAGGAGGTGATGGCTGTCACTAAGAAATTGAAGGAAGAATCCCGCCTCTGAGAGAAGACGCAAAAAGCCAATCTAAAATTCCATCTTAGTCAATTGATATGAAGCAAGAGCAATTTAAATCATTAAAGAACAACTATTGTGGGAAAAATCAAATCACGTAAATATTACTGATAATCCTTAACGAGGTTTCATCCTCAACCCTAATTATAAATTTAGCTACTCATAGTAATTGAAAGAAAACACAAAAATAAAATACTAAACATTAAACTAGACAAATAAAATAAAACTAACTGTCACGGAAGAAAACCAAAGAAGTAGCTGCACTCTCTATACATTCAGCCCTCAGCCCTAGCACTAGCCTCAGCCCCCCTAAATTTTGCCCTAAAGAGCCTTTATATAGGTCAAGGAATCCTATTACAAGTTGAATTCCCGTTTGGAGAAAATCCCAGATTTTTAGGCTTCACTTAACCGACGGTTTTGGCCCATTTAACTTCGGAATTTGGACTTTTGGTAAATACAAAGTTGTAGCCCTTTAAGTTAACGTTCAAGCCCAACTTGAATCATCTCGATTGGACATCTGAGCCGAAAGTTATGCCAAAAATACGAATTGATGTGCAATTTGGAATCCTAATCCGAATTGGACTTGGATTTGGTGCAAATTTCCTTTGATTCCTTGCTCCAATTGGACTTAAATTTAATTGGGTTGGTCTTTCCTTGAATTCATGCCTGGCTGGATGTAAGTTGGCTTGATTCAATTGGCCTAGCCCCACTTTGCATGTAAAGCCCTTGTTACCTACAACATAAAGATATTATATAATCAGTCACAAAATAACATAAAAGTAAGGCTAAATATGTAGATATGTTAGTACATTATTGTATATATTTCATGCACATCAGTACCTTACTGGGGATGAGCATGTGTTCTACTAATGCGGCTTTGGCAAGATAGTCGGCTTGCTCGTTTTCTTCCCTGAGGATTTGAACAAACTTGGCCTGAAACTTGCCCACCCGTACTTGCTCCAGATATTTCTTATTCTTTCCCCTTTGCATCCGTAGTCACCGTTCACCTGACTCGTGACCACCTGAGAATCGCAGTACACAACCACACTCGTGGCCCCTACGGCTTTGGCGAGATCTAGTCCTACCACTAGAGTCTCGTACCCCGCTTCATTATTGGTCGTAGGGAGGTCGAGATGAACCATACACTCAATCTCGTCCCCTTCTGGAGAACGAAGCACTATACCTACTCCACCAGCCTACCTGTTAGACAATCCGTCCATGTGAATACTCCATTGGGGATGCTCTTTTGGCCCTTGGCCTTCCATGTTGGTGAATTCCACAATGAAGTCAGCGACCACCTGTCCCTTTATGGCAGTATGTGGGTGGTATTGTACGTCGAACTCGCTCAATTCTATTGCCATAGCACCATCTGTCCAGTTGCTTTCAGGTTACTCATTGCCTACCGTAGAGGCTTATCTGTTAAAACGACCACAATGTAGGCCTAGAAGTATGGCTTGAGCTTACGAGCTACGATAACTAAAGCAAAGGTGAGCTTTTCCATCGGTGGGTACCTCTCCTCTGCACCATGGAGTGCTCAGCTAATGTAGTACATGAGCTTCTACACCTTGTCTTCTTCTCTAACTAAGGCCACACTGATGGCAGTCGGGGAGACGGCCAAGTAGAGAAATAGGTCTTCCCTTGACTGGGAAGGAATTAGAAATGGTGGGGAGGAGAGGTATGCTTTTAGATCATCAAAAGCTTATTGGTATTCATCTGTCCACTTGAAGGACTTCTTCACCGTGCGAAAGATAGGTAGACACTTATTCATCGCCCTCGAAACAAACCTACTCAGCGCAACTACCTTGACGTTGAGGCATTGCACTTCTTTTGTGTTCCTTGGTGGTGCCATCTTCATCATGGCCCTGATCTTGTCTAGGTTGATTTCGATACCTCTCTGAGACACCATGAACCCCAAGAATTTTCCAACTGTCACCCCAAATGCGCATTTTCTTGGATTGAGATTCATGTTATAAGAACGGAGGGTGTCAAAGGTCTCCTTGAGGTTGTCTAAATGATCGTCCTCCCTTCGGCTTTTCACCAGCATGTCGTTCATGTAAACTTGAACATTTATTCCAATCTGATGTGCAAACATTTTGTTCATGAGCCTCTGATACGTTGCGCTGGCGTTCTTGAGATCGAACGACATCACCTTATAACAGAAGAGGCCTTGGTTGGTAACGAAGGAAGTTTTCTCTTGCTCAGCTTCGTCCAATTTGATCTGGTTGTAACTAGAGTATGCATCCATGAAGCTTAATTACTGATCTCTTGCTGTGGAGTCTACCAAGATGTCAACCCACGGGAGGGGGTAGTCATCCTTAGGGCATGCCTTGTTCAAGTCCGTGAAGTCTACATACATCCTTCATTTCCCGTTGGCATTTTTAACCATCACTACATTGGCCAGCTAGTCGGGGTAGTACACCTTCCTGATGAATTCTACATCTTGCAGTTTACGAACTTCTTCCGCTATAGCCCGATCTCGTTCTTGGACAAACACTCGTTTCTTTCGACGGATAGGGGGAAAAGAGGGTGACACATTCAACCTGTGCACTATGACTGAAGGGTCGATCTCAGGCATGTCTTCATGACTCTATGCAAAGATGTCCTAATTTTCTCTTAGATATGCCGTGAGTGCTTGTTGAACTGGTGGACTGGCGAAGGTGTCGATCCTAGTCGTTCGCTTGTCCTTAGAGTTATTAAGAAGTATCTCCTCTAATCCTTCAACAGGCTTTGTGACTGCCCTCTATTCTTCAATGCTCATGGTCTGCAAGTGGTCGTTTGTCTCCAACATTGCTATGTAACACTCACGTGTTGCCATTTGGTCCCCACGTACCTCTCCTACTCCATACTCGGTGGGGAATATGATCATTAGGTGATAGGCTGAAGTCACGGCCTTCCATGAGTTGAGGGTAGGTTGGCCTAGTATGGCATTGTAGGCAGATAAGTAGTCGACAACAACAAATGTAACATCCTTAGTAATTTGCTAAGGGTAGTCACCAACCGTCATGGGTAATATGATCGCGTCGAGGGGGTATACCCTCGTTCCTCCAAACTAAACTAGTGGCGCATTGGCTAGTACGAGTCGCTCTTTCTCGATCCTCATTTGTTGGAATGCCGGGTAGTAGAGGATATCAACAAAGCTTCCACTATCAACTAGGGCTCGGTGAGTGTTGTAGTCCCCTACCCGAATACTAGCAACAAGTGCATTGTCGTGTAGGTGGTGGAGATGTCGAGCATCTTCTTTCGAGAATCCAATTATAGGGTTGTCGACTTGTGCCATCTTTGGGACGAAACCTGTCAGCTGGATGTTCTGAACCATCCTAACGTAAGTCTTACAGGCCTTCTTGGATGAACCAGAAGTCGTGGTGCCCCCTACAATCATCCTTATGTCCCTTATGGGTGGCCTGGGGTGCTCGTTATCCCTTCTAGCAACCTGCTCTTATGGTGGATCTGCCATTTCTTTGCTAACAAATCATTGTAGTTTCCCTTGTCTAATAAGGGCTTCAATCTACTGCTTCAAGTCATAGCATTCAGACATGTCGTGACCGTGGTCCTGATGAAAACAACAAAACTTGTCTCTGGACCTTTTACTGGATCTCCCTTCAACTTGCCGAGCCACATCAAGGCTACATCATCCTTGATCTACATCAAGACTTGATTGATAGGGGCAATTAACAGGGTGAAGTTTGCGAATCTTCCAACTGGGGGTTTAGAGCGCCTATCCTCCTGTCGATCTCTGGCTCTGGTTGTCTTCCGTCCCCTGTCCTGTCATGTATCTTCTTGCCTTTCCCTCTTCTTGGGTTTCTCCTCCTGTGCTAGTAACGCGTCTTCGGCGTTCATGTACTTAGTAGCTCAATAAAGCATGTCTGACATGGTCTTCGAGTCATTTTTATATAAAGAGAATAGAAACTTCCCCTTCCGTAATTCATTGGTGAATGCAGCAATAAGTATCTTGTCATCAGCTTCGTTTATCGAGAGGGCTTCCTTATTGAAGCAGGTTATGTAGGATCTCAGCGTCTCATCCTCTCGTTGCTTGATGCTTACTAGGCACGTAGTGGACTTCTTATACCTGTGCCCCCTAATAAAGTGCAAGGCAAATTGGGCGCTCAGCTCCTTGAAGGTACTGATGGAGTTGGGTGTCAACCTTTTGAATCATACCCTTGCAGGACCCTTCAGCGTAGTTAGGAAGGCTCGACACATGATCTCGTCTGCCATGCCTTACAAGTGCATAAGGGTTTTGAATAACTTTAGGTGATCTAAGGGATCTTTTGACCCGTCGTAGGCTTCTACCTGCAACATATGGAACTTTGGCAGAAGGGAGAATGAAGTGACGAGTGTAGTAAAAGGCGATTTCGTCCAGTGGACTAACTCATCGAGGTCGCTTGACACCCGTCCTCTGAGGGCGCTCATCATGAAGTCCATCCGCTCCTTCATCATTTGCATCTTCGCGACTATGTGTGGTGGTGCTGTTTCAGCAATGGATGGATGGCTGGTATCTAGTCTCTCTTGTCTGCTTGGAGCATTGTTGCCTTTTGGTCCTTCTCGGTCCCTCCTTTTGGCACTGGTGCCCTTTTGCTCTTATCTGTGACTGTTGGGCCCAGCATTCCTTTGACGTAGCTGTTCCTTCAGGTCATGGTTTTGCTTAGTAAGGCGTTCCACAGCCGCATCTAAGGTCTGTACCTGTCTTTCAAGGGTAGTAGTGCATGGTTCTTCTTCGGTATGGTTATTGGTTTCCATCGAGCAAGTGAGTACCATACAACTCTTTGTTTGGGAAGTGGTAATATGGCTTTACTTTTCCATAGAAAGTGCTAACTGATGATGCCAAAAATCGTTAGTGAGCCACATGGTTTTCACGTGCCCTACACAGAACCTGAGAAATAGAAACAAATAAGACTTTGCATAGAGTACTGGTGTGGTACTGTCAAATACCCTCCGAAGGTTAAGTTAGAGAACTTTCACAACTTTAGAGTGACAGAGCTGGGGTAAATTATGCATACCTTGGTTTGTAAGGATTTTGGGGTTTTTCTAGTAGCGTAGAGTTGACATTCGTTTCTTGGCGAAGAAGGTCTTTCCTTGTAGGGAAGATCCTCATAAATACATGTATCTTGTAGGATCCTTTCCTTATAGGGATTCCCTTGATTAGGATTAATCGTGGGGTACAAGATATTTCCATGTATAGATATTCGTGGAGGTCAAGCTAGGCCATGTTTGGCTCGTCATGCTTTTTATTCCCGTTGGCCTCTTTTACTCCCGTCGGCCACTCTCTTCCCATCGGCCTGGGGATTCCCGTCATCTTATGTGGATGCTGTCGGGTATTGAGGTGATGTCGTCGGCCTATGGCGTCGTCAATTTCGTACTATTTCACACGCATATGAAACTGATAGGCTTAATGGAGTCGTCGACTTCTTTTTATGTAATGAGTTTACTTCTTCCTAAAAACACCCTTGTCACTCATCAATACACTCTCTGAGCATATGCTACTGCAGATATGCATAGATGTAGTTGTTCAAAGACTTGGAGATGCTACAGCTGCAGGTATGTACAAGCTACTTTCTAGCACTCTTGATGGGAGAACATCAACTGTCTCAACATATGCCTTACCTTTATGTGTATAAAAATCAGCTTTCAAAGCTACAAACTTCCTCCACTTCCTAAAATGTTGTAAAAATTTAATGTACATTAATTGTGGGATATAGGGTGCAAATATAAAATTTATAGTTTTGGAATGTTCTACAAGCAGATTCATAGATGTACTCTTCTTTTCTTTAAATTCTTTTCACTAGAAATAATGATGGTTCATTAATTCATCATCGATCTGGTACGTAATTGTGATTTGTTTTGATAGATAGATATATAATTGTGATTTGTCAGTATTAATAAATTATTAATGTTGATGTTCCAAAGCAAGGTGACAAAATTTTATGAAGTCCAAAAAAGCTTAAACGTCTTTGGCTTCTATAGATTATATAGATAATACTGGTAACATGACCAAATGACAAAAGCTGCTGCAACTGCTAAACCCCCAGCACCATCTTAGTAGCTCAATTTTATTTGCTTCTTAGATATATTATTTAAATCATACATACACAATTGAGGCTAGATTCTAATTCTTTACAAGAGAGGCTGGTAAAGTATACTTGAAAAGCTCCAGCTTTGAGTGCAGCCATGAATTTGCCCCTGCACCCACTCTATGCTTCATAATCTTGCTATTTATCATTGTTAAGATGTCAGGAATTTCCAATGGCATGGAAACCTGTAAGCATAAACATTGTATCAAAAATATCAATATGGTGTGAAACTTAGGCCAAGGACGCGACTAATTTTTTTGGATGAAAATAACTTCATTTGGTTTGGCTCCTGTAAAATGATGACTTAGCTAACTCAAATGAGTTAAGAGAAGTAGAAAAACATTTCAATCATCCATGCAAAGAATACTACAACTAAGAGACAATACTGCATTGTTTACTATACTTGTGATAGCCAAGATAACTTGTCGTTAGCATATATATATGAAAGTTCAATTAGTGTGTAAAACACCAATGAACGTTTAGACCCCCAATCTCAAAATCACCAACACAAGCTTATATTCAAACAATATATGTGCGGAATATGAAATATAAGCAATACCCAATTTGGCAAACTACTTTAACACATAATTAATTACAAACACAGCAGTAATTAATAGTTAAAGAGTAAGGGAAGAGAGATGCAAACACAAAGATAATATCGGCATGTGTTATTGAAGAGGAACTGAAGACCTCAGTGAAAAACCTCTCCGCCGCCCTCCAAGTGGTAAAATGATCCACTAAAGAATAAAGTTGGGATACATGAATAGCAGAAAACCCTCCAAGCCTAATCTACCCAATGCACCTAAGCCCTCCAAGCTTCTTGCTCCAATATGGTTAAGCATAACCGTGTCTTCTTTAGCTTCTCGGATCCTGCAATAAGCCCATTGCATCAACCAAGAAAATTGGTCGTCTCTGAATTGCTTTCTAAGCACCAAAATACCTCCTTACTGATATGGATATGGTGAGATAAGGATTTGTCAAATGTACCTTTCAAGGATGTGTCAATGGAGAGGGTGAGAGTAGAGGAATTTGGAGAATCAAATATCAAATATTGTGGATGAATCAATCTTGGTTTCCTCTAGGGTTTCTCTCTCAAAATTCTCTCTAAAAGCTTTCTACATTTTGTGGGTATAAGGGTATTTATAGTAGGGAACGTGAGGAATGTGAAAAGTCAGGTTTCATCTAAACCGGGCATTCTGGTGACTCAGTCTCGCGAATGGGATGAATCGCGAGTTTGAGTCGTGAGCTAACTGCTTGGCCATACTATACATTTTGTCTTGTAGTGCTCCAGCTATCGTGACCCTTCAGTTCCCTGCATGCTTCACACGTGTACCATTTTGGCGACTTGCCAGTCGTGAGATCCAGTCGCGAGGCTCCTTGGTATGCACACATCTTGAGTTTTCTTCACACTCTGTCACACAAAACCCTTACATAATTCCCACCTAAATACAGGGTATCTAATTGCTAAAATACAAGCAAATTTGGCACAGAATAAAGCCAACACATGATTGAATAAATTCAACCTTACAATATATATATATATATATATATATATATATGTATCAAATCAGTTTCATGTAACATTCTAAACTTCAACTCAGCCTCAAAAGAGTCAAAACTAAGTTGCTATAAATGTAGAACGTGTTGTATTTTCCAGAGCATGTGAAGGAAAGAACATAGAGATTATGCACAAATCTTTCAAGAAAAAGGTATGACAATGTACAAAAGAGTTAAAGACTCACATTCATCCCATAAAACCAGAACATGTAAGAGTAATGCAATTACTCAAAATCTCTTGCCTACAATTCATAGACATATACAATAACGCAATTACTCAAAACACCATAGGTCTCTCAGATCTCAATGTGATTGAGTAATCAATTTATTTATGATTACTAAAGGAAAAACTTAACAAATCATTCATCCCAAAGAACTTCCAGTTTTGAGCACAATCTTTCTCCAAATTTCTAATTCTATAATCATACTAAAATCTCCATAATTTGACAAGGTTTCCAATAAATGACCACAAAAAATCTTGTTCATCTGCCCATTTATCCACAAAAAATCTTGTTCACTTTTGTAATTGTGCATTCATATAAAACTTTGTAATTTTTCTGGATGTCTTACTTGTAGTAGCCATTGTCTTCGTTGACACTCCAAAATTGTAACTTCTTTGTGCCTAACTTGAGGAAGTGCAAAAGGATATTAATCTAGTAGAAACAACATAGGCAATTTGGTTGTAACATATAAATGTAAGGATCATAACCTGAGATGCTGGTTGAATTCGATGCACTCCTTCACATTGGGGTGCTGGCTAACTTTGTGTTGTGGCTTTTCCTTTCCTAATTTGAAATATGTAATAACTTTGTGTTGTATTAAATTCCATAGAAATATGTGGTTTCTTGTTTTCATATGAGACTAACTAATATGAATATGTACTTGTTTTCATTTGAGGCAGTAACTCACAGGTAGTTTTTCATTATGTTGATTTGCATGTGCTTCATGGCTTGCTTGTGATAGATGTGCTGCCTCATTAGTAGGTTCTACATGGCTTGAAGATGCAACATGATCTTGGTCTTCCAAACTCTGAGTTGTTACATTTGGCTCTCCTACCTGTAAATGTTATATCACAACTAAGTAGTGCATTATCAACAAGGGAAAAAAAATTCTAACTATTACAAACCTTACTCTTTGTTGTTTGCTAGCTTGAGTTGCTGATTTATTCATAGCGGGATTGCACCTCGTCTTGTTATGACCTACTTTCCCATATTGGTTGCATTTAACATGGCCAATTCTCCTCTTCATCTTAAACATATCGTTTAGCTCACCAAGTTCCTTCTTTCTCTTCTTTTTAGGCCTACCCCCTTGTCTTATTTTTTTAGGAGGGAGTATGGTTTCTCTACTACTTTGTGGCCACAACTTGGGACCATTAATAGGGTATACACATGACCTGTATGTCTGGGCTAAGGACTCCATACTATAGCAATGATTCATATAATCTTTAATAGTGTGACCCATATATTCCAATGCAGCTATAGAATGTGTACAAGGAATCCTAGTTAGGTCCCATGATCCACATGAGCATGTACGCTGCTTTATGTCAACTACATACTTGTCAAGCAATTTTGATACTTCAAACTTTGACTCATTGCTATACCCACACCAAATTGGAACCCAATCTGTATTATTAATTTTTTTAGTCTCTAACTTGTTCGGGATTCTAGGACATATAGGACCATGATACCTTGCCATTTTCTCCTTCTTCTTAATATAATAAGCCATTAGATGCAATCTAATCTCCTCCAACATAGTGATTATTGGTTTATCCCTATACTCCAATATTTGAGAATTAAAATTTTCACATCCATTGTTGGTTAGTGCATCACACTTGGGATACCTACTAAAAGTTGCTCTTGTCCAAAACCTAGGTTCCTTTCCTACCAACCAGTCCCATACCTTTGTGTTTAACTTCTTGATCTTCCCTGTTTCAAACTAAAACTCAGATGTTAATGGCCTTAGCAACTACCCATATGCGATCCATTAGTAGCTTACCTTTATAATCTTTACTAAAGTTATTATATAGATGTCGAACACAAAATTGATGGTCCACACCTGGCATGAGCTCATCAAACATTTATGTTAATCCCTACAACAAAGACATAAAATACAAAATTATTGGATGTATTAGAATACAATTAATTTGGTGTGAATTTATAGCAAGGTACATCATCCAAATTTAAAGAATAAAATAAAATGAAAGTTCAATTCACCTTTTGCTGGTCAGACATGAAGGTCCACCCTTCATCCCTTAAACTTCCAATATCATCAAGCAACCTTTTCATGAACCATGTCCATGAGTCCTTTGTTTCTGCCTCAACCACGGCAAATGCAATTGGGTAAACACCATTATTGCCATCCTTGCCAACTGCTGTCAAGATTTGTCCTGGATACTCACCCTTCAAATGACATCCATCAACACCAATGAAAGGCCTACAAGTAGCTAAAAAGCCTATCTTACAAGCATCCAAACATACATAGAATCTCTCAAATTTTGGTTGCAAGTGTGGTTAAGGTCTATTGGTAGAGATTAGTATAGTAGACCTAGGGTTGCTTCTCAACAATTCTTCACAGTAATCCCCCAACTAGGCATATTGTTTTGTAAAAGTTCCGTGCACTAATTCTTTAGCCCTACCTTTTGCTCTAAATGCTTGATACCTACTAATATGAACCTTAAACTTATTTACAATTCGGTCTTTGATAATGGACATCTTCACATTTGGGTCACTACTCACATCATCCATCAAATGCTTCCCAAGCCAATTTGAGGATGCAAATCTATTCCTAAATCGCCTCCCACAATTATGTTCTGGATTCAATTTCTTCACTATCCAAGTATCTTCATCTTTCATCTTTCCACAATACAACTCAAAATGACATCTATTTGTGCATTGAGAAAGAGTTTGGTGGAATTTTTTAACTAAGAGAGGTAAAAAGAACAACTTTTGATTGGGTTCATGTTTGATTGTTTTAAATCATTGGTTTTTTACTGTATTTTTAAAATTTTGATATTGTTCTCATGTTGGACTTTCGGTTGGTAAAGTTTTTGTTATACCATCACAAAACCAACTATGATTATGATTGTTGGGTTCAATTCAGGTGGCACGGCGTATCACTTGGTAAGATAAGAGATTTATAATGTTATTATCATGTTGGGTACCATTTTTTGTTGGAGCTTCTTAATGATAGATTTAGTATGTAGAAGTTGTTACCTTTTGTATAAAAATATTAAAGTGTGGAGTAGAGCTTTTGTCAGTGTATGGTATAAATATGTTAATAGGGAGGCTGTTGGATGGAGTTTATGGGTTTCCTTGGGAATAAACTACAATATTAATGTATTTTGAAATGGTTCTTACTAAACTTATTTTGTATCTATGCTTATTATTTTTTTATTTTTTTTAAAAGACAATAAAGGAAAGGCTAGATATCATAGTTTCTTATTCATGGGTAAACCTTAAAGTCATAAGTTGGGATTTAAACAAGTGAATTGTCTTATGTTGCTATTGCATTAATCTGTTGGGAGTTTTTTTTTTTTTTTTGGTGTGCAGTTGAGTCATTTCATTCCTCAGGAGTTGGTCAAGCTCTTGCAATATAATGGGTTCGGAAGGCTGTACACGACTGGCAATAATAGAAATATATTGAATATATATATCAGCAAAAGTATATTACTTTTTATTATCCTCAAAGAATGAAATAGACATTTTGAAATGGTTCAAAACATACTTCATCCAAATGCAATGTGCTCAACTTTGAAACACTTAGTTTCGTAAAAAAAAAAAAAAAAAATTTAAAAAAACTTTGAAACACATTTAAGCAACATTGGGTGTAATTATATCAAACCCTTTTTTTTTTTGTGTGTGTGTGAACAATTTATCAATATTTCTTTAAACATGTTGAATGGTTTGACTAATATGGCATATCACAAGTTGTTAGGATATGTTAGTAATTGTAATTAACAAAATGATTTAAGAACTTTGGAGTATAATAATTTTTAATAAAAACTTTGATAACATGTGCTTTAAAAAAAAGTAGATTCATTAGAAATTAAGCTAAATGAGTATGTCAGTCAAACTTACAAGTTACAAGGTAAAGGCATTATAAAAAAAATCATAATTTATAACAAAATTTTCATTGTGCATAATTTTAAGTATTTAAAGAAGAAATTTCAAACAAAACATAGCACAATGTTTTTTGTGAATTTAATTATTGTTTTCTAATACAGAGTCAAATTATGGTTTCTGTTATAACTTTTGGAAGTTTTTGGAGAGTGATTAGGTTATACCTTTACATTGTATAGCTCTAAAAAGATAACTTAATTGTATGGATATTCATATCTTACGTAGTTATTTATTAAGATTAATAAATTAGTATTATCTATGCATACAGATCTTTTAGTGCAAAATTTAGTAGTTTTGTGTTCTCTAATGAAAAATATAATTTTTTTTTAGTAAAACAAAAGAGCAACACGTGCCTTGTGCTGCCCTAACTAGTTCTTTTAAAAAGTACGGGCATCTGATACATGGTCCTTGACAACTTTTTTCCCAATCAATTTTTGACTTTTAAGGATATTCTAGAGCAATCTTTTAGAGCATTTGCATTGGGCCTGCGAAATGTCAAATGTAAGGAAAACTTGGCATTTAGGTCCAAAAGAGCTCAGCAACTAGAAGTGGGAACTTTTAAAAATTCAAATTTTTTTGCCATACTGCTACAGTACCATCTTAAATGTATGATGGTACTATACCTAAATGGTATGTATGGAAATAATTTTTTAATACATTCTCTCTCATTTTTAATTCCTAAAATTTCTCTCTCCTCTCTCATTATTTCTCTTCTCTTCTCTCTCTTCCTTCTCTCTTTCTCATCTGCTCTCTCCTCTCTTTAGACCCAAACACCATCCTCCTCCCAAATCCAACATCACACGTCAACGATCAAACTTAACAAAACCACATCAGAGACAAAACACTAGATAGCAACACAACCTAGTTTTTTTTTTTTTTTTCCTCCTGTTGTGATGCTGTGATTCTCGCCGATCTGGGTTGATATGGATGATGGGCTGATCTGAGTTGATCAACGATGGAGGAAACATTAGACGAAGGAAAGAAAACGTTAGACAAAATGGAGGAGTCTGGAAGAACCAGTGAGAACAAAAGAGAAGCACAAAGAAGGAAAAAAGAAATGGAGGTGTCTGGAAGAAGGTGAAAAGTAAAGGTGTGGAGGAGTCTGGAAGGTACACGAGTGTGGAGGAGAAATAATCACACACACATATTTAACCAAACCCCTATTAACAAATGAGTTTTAATAAACAATAAATAAATGTCCAAAATTTTAAATTAGAGAGAAGAATCTATAATCCAGTTGGGTTTAGCCAACTACATGTGGGGTTGTCTATATATGCCGTCCCCCATGTAGTTTGCGGACACACTAAATAATCTAAATACATGCAAATCCTAAGTTCAAACGCTATATAAACCATCCAACTTTCCATGTCTCAACCATAAAAATCATACTACTCTCTCACAAAACCCACCTCTTCAAAACATTATTGACTTCTACATTTGTCCAAATGGAACAAAAACCACACATAGCTATTCTACCAAGTCCAGGGATGGGACATCTGATCCCTCTTGTCGAGTTTGCCAAGCTACTTGTTCATCACCACGACTTCAACATCACATGTATCATTCCCGTACTTGGGTCTCCACCCAAAGCCATGAAAGCAGTTCTTCAAGCCCTTCCCACCACTATAGATCATGTCTTTCTTCCTCCTGTGATATTGGAGGAGGAGGAGATCAGAGACCTAAAGTTTGAAGTCCAAACTATTCTCACCTTAACTCGTTCACTGCCACCTCTTCGTGATGTGTTAAAGTCTACTCAATTTTCTGCTTTTGTAGTCGATCCTTTTGGTATTGATGCACTAGATATTGCTAAGGAACTCAACATCTCACCCTACATTTTCTTCCATACAAATGCTTTGACGTTGTCTTTGGTTTTTCATTTGCCAAAGCTGGACGATACAGTTTCATGCCAGTATAGAGACCTACCAGAACCATTGAAACTTCCGGGGTGCATACCGATTCACGGTCGAGATCTTATGGAACCGGTACAAGATCGAACAAGTGAGTTGTACAAAATGATTCTTCACAGCGCCAAACAGTTCCGATTAGCTGAAGGTATTATCATTAATACCTTCATGGAATTGGAAGGAAGTGCCATAAAAGCTTTGTTAGACGAAGAAGCTAAAAGTCTTCCGCTTTATCCAATTGGACCAATCCAAAGTGGTTCAAGCAATCAGCTTGACAAGTCAGAGTCAGACTGTTTAAGATGGTTGGACAATCAACCACATGGTTCTGTCTTATTTGTTTGTTTTGGGAGTGGTGGGACTCTCTCATATGATCAAACAAATGAGCTAGCCTTGGGATTGGAATTGAGTGGCCAAAAGTTCTTATGGGTTGTAAGAACCCCAAATAATGAATCAGCTGATGCCACATACCTTAGTGACCAAACTCTCGACAACAACACTCTTTCTTTCTTACCGAAAGGGTTCGTAGAGAGGACTAAATGGCAGGGTCTAGTGGTTCCCTCTTGGGCACCACAAGCCCAAGTGCTTAGCCATGGCTCTACGGGTGGGTTCTTCAGTCATTGTGGTTGGAATTCGATCCTAGAGAGTATCATGCAAGGCATTCCATTGATTGCTTGGCCGCTTTACGCAGAACAAAAAATGAATGCAGTATTATTAGCTGAGGATGTAAAAGTGGCACTGAGACCAAAAACTAACAAAAATGGTCTAATTGATCGAGAGGAAATTGCAAAAGTTGTAAAGGGTCTCATGGTTGGAGAAGAAGGGAAGAAAGTTCGTAATCGTATGAAAGATATAAAGATCGCTGCTGAGAAAGCATTAAGTGCAGATGGATCTTCTACAAAGGCACTCTCTGAATTAGCATCCCAATGGACAAACCATCCGTGCTTTTAGTACATGATACTTTTCTTGCATTTCAACTTTATTCTTCCATTGTTTTTCTTTTAAGTTGTTTGTTCTCAATTTCTTATTTTGTAACTTTATCATATATTACATATTTGACTATACCATGCAAGGTTGTCAAAATCGGGATCCTACGTAGGATCGTGGGAGGTAAGTAAGATCATGAATCGTAAGATCCTACCTATTTTCAGGTTTTAAGTGAAAAACCTATTGATAGTGACTTTGTATGTTATATAATCACTTAAAATATGAATCCATCCATTAAAAAAAAAAAATTGAATCATAAAATGTAATTTACATATACTACATCGTTCTTATGTCATTCTAACGAAATAAATATATTTAACTTTTGACATAATGTATCTAAAAAGTTTAGTACATGTTTAATTAGCAACTAAGTACCAAAAAGTTTAATACATGTTTAGTTCAGAAAATGTTTTCCAAATTCTAAGTTCCAAATCCAAAATAAGTTAGGCTAGTTAGCATATAAAAACTAGCTAATTACAAATTTACAATATGTAATCCAAAACAGATTTCTCAATCTAAGGTAAACTAGCTAATTACAAATATGAAATCCAAAAGAGAATTCCCTTTCTAAGGTTCTTCTAATCTAATCACTATCATTGTCATATCTAATTTCATCATCTATATCCTTCCTAGTATCAACATCCATGGTGTAATCATTGAAATCCCTAACTCTCTCAAATCCAGGTGGGAGCCCATCACTATCATCATCATTAGAACCATCATCATTCTCATGATATTCATTACTAACATCTTGAACTAGCACACTTTTTCCTTTGGTAGCAACTCTTGAAACCTCATCATCACCTAACATTGATAACCAAAATATACAAATTTTTTTGATAAGTAAAGTATACAAATATAAATTAGTGATTAGTGGTCACACATTCAAACTATACATAGGTAACTTGTATAAATATTAGCTATAAAGAAAGGCTTTAAAGTTATAAATTAATACCTTCATTGTCTTCATCAAAATTTGCACTATCATCTTCTGAATCTACACAATCTGCTACTAACCACTCATCATCAGAAGACAAATTCTCCAAACCAATTTCTTCTTTTGTACTCAATGGTTTAGCTCTTTTCTCTTTTATCTTCAAGTTTTACATAATGAAGACCAAGTCATTCATTTTTTTTTTGGTGTAAGCAATTTCTCCTTTTTGAATTGAGAATTCTCAAATAGAGGGGAGGGGGGAAGAAACAAACTTTTAACTAAGAAAGAAAATGGAAAATCATCTTGTAATAATATACCAAAGTCATTTGGTATTACCATTTCAAACGCACTCCAATTTCTTTCACAACCAGATGAGCTACATGTTAAGCTCAATATTCTTATAGCAAATTTTTTCAATTCAGGATAGTCATCTCCATATGAGTCCCACCACTCAATTGATACATATATGAATTATAATATCTTAGTCTTAAGAATATAATCTACAACTAATGAAGATGAATTTGAATATAAAACAAAAAACGAAAAACAAAATTGTTACCTGGCTGTTTAGTATTTCTGGCTAGTATGGCAGCTTCAATACCAAAGAGTCCCTTTGCTTGTTTGAATTTTTCTAGTTGGACATCTATCTTTTTCCTATCACTAACTTCTAGAACCATTCGTTGAAGACACATATACAGTCCTAATTTAATATCTGAATCCGGATGAAGAAGGATCATAATGAATAGAAGGGTTCAAATAGTATCTCACAGCATGCAAAGGCCTATGAAGTTGCATTTTCCATCAATCATCAATAATATCCCATATCACTTTGTAACTACAATTTAAAACAGTGGATATTATATTAAAAAAAACAATGACTATATATTTAATAAGCTAATGAATTAAAAACAAATGTGAATTTAAGGAAGATATAAATAAAATGGTTACCTCTTTTGAACATTATTGAAATTTTTCTATATTTCTTCTTTTACTTTTTCCATTTCTAGATAAATGAATCCCATTGGAGGTGTATCAGAGTTAACCATGTGAAGTACCTTTAAAAGGGGTATTGCAGCCTTCAAGCATTTGACAACAAGTCGCCAAAAGCCATTGTTATCCATAACTATGGCATGAATTCTTTTCCCTTCTTTTGTTTTTGCAAATTTACTACACCTCCATTGTTCTGAAGAAAACATTGTCATCAATTCTCCTTTGAACTCATTAAGGCATGACAATGTCAAATATGATGTTGCAAATCTAGTGGCAGCAGGTCTAATCAATTCCCTCCCTTTAGTGAAATCCTTAACCAATTTAAAAGCATAACTCTAGAATATATGTACGTTGTAATCTTCTTCCCCTTTGCAATTGTGTACTTATGGTCCTTAATCTTTTTTTCAAAATCCTCAAGCATCAAACCCAAGCAATGGGTAGCACATGAAGTCCAAAACAAGCACTTTCTCTTCTGCATCAACATCTCTCCAGCTAGTTTGTAGTTTGTAGCATTGTCAGTCACCAATTGCACAACATTCTCCTCTCCAATCCTATCCACAACTTCATCTAACATTTGAAAAACTTTTTATGCTGTTTTAGATATGTTAGATGTGTCTATAGAGTATAGGAAAATGGTTTCGTTGGGACTATTCACCAAAAAATTATAGATGGATCTCCTTTTCTTATCAGACCAGCCATCAGACATAATTGAACAACCTGTTTTTTTCCATTCAACCTTATATTCTTTAAGCAGTTGTTGTGTAAAATCTACTTCTTTCTTCAAGCATGTCTCCCTAATCTCATGATAGGAAGGAGGCTTGAGGCCAATTCCAAATCTTGAAATCATATCAATCATTCGCAAAAACTCTAGATTTTTGACACAATTAAAAGGATGGCACTAGTGTAGAAGAATCTAGCAATTTGTTGGATCACTATATCACCTTCTCCTTTTTTAAACATACGATTCATTGTTACTTGCTTTTTTTTTTTTTTTTTTTTTGTAACAAACTTATCCATGGAGCCTATGTGTCTGCCCCTCCCTTTTGATGAATGTAGTTGTTGTACTTCAATTAATTCATCATCACTGCCATCATCCTCTTCTTTTATAGTATACCACCTTTTCTTTTTTATAGATGCTTCAGCTTGGGCATTCAAAAGAGCCATAAATTTTTCCCTCACCTTTTCTGGCACACTAGGACAAGCTGAAACATTTTTCCTAGTCCTAGCTAAATGATGCTTCAGCCGATATATACCCCCACTATGAATTTCTTTGCAATAATTACATTGAACTTGCCTTGAACCTACTTCAACACCATGATCCCATCCCAGGTCAAACCTATTTCCTGGTGCATTTTTTCGCTTAATTTTCTTTCTAGCCAAAGTAGATATTGTATATTTTGTACTAGAGTTGCAAAAATAGATACCAAGATACAGAGCATGCTAAAAAAATCACACACAGAATTCATCAAACAGGTTGTGTGCAATTCTAAACTACTAATTGTGTTTACTAATATTTCTCAAAGAATCAAATACTGAAGATCCTGTTTCATAATTTTTCGAATTTTACTTAATTTAGTTAACAAAATAGAAAAATAAAAACCTTAAAAGCTTTGTCAAAATCATATACACAACATAAAAATCTAGAATCAAGCTATCAAAGTACAAATAAATGATAAACTACTAACTACCAAAACAAATTACCAAAAAGCTTAAAGGTAGCGATGACTCATAGCAACATCATTGAGAGGGCTGATAGGTGTTGGGTTTTTGACAGAGGACTGAGGAGGCGCAGGATTGAGGTGCTGGAGTTGAATGTTTCTAAATATTTTAGGTTTTGTTTTTTAAAATGTTAAACTTAAGAAAGCTTAAAGGAAGCAATGGCTCACCATTGAGATTTGACACGGCTGAGAGGTGCTGGGTTTTTGACAGAGGACTGAGGAGGCACAAGACAGAGGTGCTGGGTTTTTGACAAAGGACTGAGGAGGCACGAGACAGAGGTGCTAGAGCTTAGTGTTTTTAAGTATTTTAGGTTTGTTTTTGAAAACGTTAAACTTAGGTACTATAGGTTTTTTTGAAATTTTAAGTTGACATAGGGGTAAATTTTGGACTTCAATTCATTATTGGGCTTCTGATAACCCGTTGGGCTTATGGGTTTAGGTGGATTATCTTACCCAAATGAATCCCACTTAAAAAATTAAAAAAAAAAAAAAAAAAAAGGCCAAATGGTAGGATCCCATATGATCCTACACAATCCTACATACGATCTTACCATTTTTGCGATCCTGCTACGATTTTAAACTTTCTGGTGAGGTGGGATCGTAAAATCGTGCAATTTTATGATCTGGATCGCAATTTTAACAACTATGGTACCATGTCTTTATAATTATATCATTTTTTTTTAGAGGTGGTATTAAATTTCTCTTTGGTTCTTAATTTATATATGAAATGACAAAATTTAACCAGAAGGTGAGACTTATGATGACTTGTCTAACTAGCTCCAATCCAATAGAAATGATGAAATCGTACACTGGTACTTAAGCTATTAAACATCAAGCACCTCCTCTCTCTCTCTTTCTCTAGAAATGCCTACAATTTCTCATGCAATCTCTTTCTGTCCATATTTCTTTAGAGCTTCCTTGCTTAAGTGAATCTCAGCCACAAATTTACAAGATGTTTAGAAGGTTGGTGAAAGAGATATTTTTACAATTAGTCAAAGACAATAAAAGAATGTGCTAGAGAATTCAAAGTCAGTAAGTTAACTGACTTTAAGCATGTATAAATATGTAGAATTGGTGCTCAGTTTTTGGTGTGTCATAAAGCACCAACTGAGACGTGTAAGGTGAAGTGTGTGATGTGAAGTGAAGAAAATAAAGTCAACAGCTAGTGTGTAAGTGTGTAGAGTGAAAAGTGAAGTGAAGAAAATTTTTTATGGAGAATTGAAAAAACTGTCAAAATAGTTAATTATTTTTTTATTTTTTCATTAAAAGTTTCTTGAAATGGTTTACTAATGTATTCTTTAAGGGCACATTTTAGTAAATCTCATATATATATATATATATATATATATATATATGTATGTATATATATATTACTTTAAACTAAGGTTTAGAGAAAATTCAATTAGAATCAAAATCAAAATTTTCTTTTGTCAGCTTTTCATACAAATTAAATTGTTTAGATTTTTACTATTATTTTTTCTTTGAATTAATGAGCATATTTTTAATATTGTTTCTATTTAGATATTTTGTATGCGAAGATATTGAATGTAACAAAATGTGATTGTAAATTGATATCGTATATGTATATTATTCAATAGTGAATTCCAAAATTATATACTTAATAGCAATGGAATGAGAAATTTGGTGTAACTAATATTATATAAATTGTAAAGAAAATCTATTTTAATATCTCCAAATGTCTTGATCTAACTATGTCCTATATGTTTACATACTATTTTCAATTAATTATTGAAGCTTATAAGAAAGCGAAAGTCTCTAACCCCTCCCCTCAAGCCTCAGTCGCTTAGTAAGGGGTTAAATTGGTGTTAGGTTGCCAACCCTACCATTTCCAGGCAGTAGCACTTGAACTCACCACCCTTATAAATAGTTAAATACCCACACATATACAGTAATAAAGCACCCACATGTTTAGAAGAACTTAGAGAACCAGCATTTCAAGAAGCCCCCCATTGAAACCTTTGATCGCTTATATAACTGAAGAGAAAAGTAACTATTGTATTTTGCTAAATAACAAGTTTGTTTGATCCTTCTCTTTTGAGATTCATTGGAATTAATCTATAGTCTCGCTAGCGGTCCTCTTATTTAGATAAATTGTACTTCTACCCACTTCAAGTGAAAAGACCATTTGACCGTTGGATGAATGAAAACATAATTCCAAAGAAAATTGAAACTTTGAACGATATTTAGGGTTCATTTTGTTGGAGGGGTGGAAAAGTGGGAGGATAGAAAAGATTTTATTTTCTCTCATTTTTGTTTGGTTAGGAATGGAAAAGTGGAGTGATGGAAAAAATGAATTTGAATAAATTTACTCATATACCCTTGTTAAAGAATGATGAAAAATTTAAATTAAAAAAAAAAAAGTGACAAATAACCACACAAAAGAGAGCAATCACCCAAATTTTTTATAAAAATAAAAAACATGTTCTAAAAAAATCACATCCAGTAAAAATAAAAATAAAATATCACGTCCAAGCCCTAAAATATCAAAAGAAAAAAAAAATAAAATAAAAAAGAGGCAATGTTAATGCCCAATAAAAAAATAAAAAATAAAAAAAGTGGCAACTAGCAACGTGTTTGTCCAGAAAAAGAAAATAAAAAGAAAAAAAAAAAAAAAAAAAAAAGAAGGGGGGGGGGGGGCATTACTGGCAACAAACCAAAAAAAAAAAAAACCGAAAGGAGGGGCAACGTTGCTACCTAAGGAAGGAGAAATTATAAGATCCACATGGTGGACAAGTGATATGGTCCACCATTTCACTAAAAAACTTCCACCTGTTTAAATTGTTAGTTAGAAATTTTTTTTTAACAGAAATTAATTACTGACTCAATAGTTTTAAACAAGTGGAAGTTTTTTAGTGGAATAGTGGACAAGTGACGTGGTCTATCAGAGTACTCTATAATTTCTCCCAAGGAAGAGAGAAGAAAGAAAAAAAAATGCAACTTAAAGTAAGGGTATTTGTGTAAATTATATCATTCAGCACTTTTTACTCCCTATTTTCTGTTTCTCTTGTTTTCTCTTCTTAACCAAATAGTGAAAAATGTTATTTCTCACCCTATTTTCCTCTTCCTATTTTCCATTCTCTTTGTTTTTACCCAAACCAAATATTAAATGATGCCTTGAGCATGAAAAATGAATCTCGACATCAAAATTCAACTCACAAAATGCATGCATTCTTAAACTTTGAGTTGTTAATTATGATTGGTTCTTAAAATTAATTAATTACATATCAAAATCTCATTGATTTAAGTTAATAATGCACAATGTACAAGATAATTCTACTAGATAATTATTTTTTTAGATAATTAGTTAATTATTTCCGAAAGATAAATGATTAATTAAAATTTAAAAATCCTTATAATTTTTTGGCATACTTTGTTCATTTAATTGCCGAAAATTAGGTTAAAACTCATATTTATCCTAAAACAAAGTGCCGATTGGCACACAATTTAGTCATATTGGCACTTCACCCCTCTAGCATGAATTTTTAAATTCTAATTCAATTTTTCTACTATGCACTCTTATCCTATCACTTTTTGAGATAAATTTTAGATCAAATAACTTTGAAAATGACGAAAGTCTAATACATTGATCGAGCTCCAACCTCTATAAATAGAAGGGGAGAACCAAAAAAAGAAAATAAAGGATTTCGTAGCTCCATTTGGTACTTAACAACACTCGTATAGAACTATAACAAAGTAGGGCTGTAACTTCAACTTTGGACTCCTATTTTCTGAATAGGCAGAATAGCTATCACAAAACCATGAGATTCCGAGGTCTAACCGTTTAAGATCCTCAAGTTTATAAGATTTCAAATTGTCAACAAAACAAGCAACATAGTCAAAACATCCTCTCTATCATGTATTGCATGTTTGACTGTATCATATCATTATAATAAGATCCTATGTTTCATAGTGGCTGTTATGTGATTTATAATTAAGTTGCTCTATTTCCTACCCAAAATAAAATTAAAAAAAAAAAAAAATAGTGGCCTTAATTTATACTCCTTTTTCATATTGTTAGGCATGTTAAAAAAATCCAACTTTTTAAGTGAATATCATTTAATTTATTGACTTTTACATTAAAAAGATACAATTTTCCAAAATTACTCTCTTTATATTAAACTTAAACAAAATAGGGATATCAATTTTTTTTTAAATAAAGTATGTTGGGTTATAGATTGACCCTAGTTAATTAATTCAATTAACCAAGTTGATAAATTAGGTCAAATTACATGCAAATTGTGAGGGCACAAACAAATTACCAAATAAACTAAAGTGCAGCAGAAAATAAATTTGACTGATTTGTTGATTAATGGAGAAAAACTTTCATAAGGCAAAAACCCCACTAAGTGATTTTTAGATTATCACTCCCAAGAATCACTAATAAAAAGTCAAGCAGTCACAAGAAATATTACTACTACCCTGGACTATCCCAAAATACAATCTTACAGTTGAACCTTTACACCAATCCCCAATTGGACTCGATCTTGTAGAGACTTCTTCCTTTACACGGATCCCAGTACATGACTATCTCCTAATAACAGATGTTTGTTGATGGATATGGAGTTATTCACTTCAGTACACCTTGAATATTTGGAAGCACTTTGTTACAAAATCCTAAGGCCCATAAGAATGTAGTAGCTACACCAATGATGTATGAGTTCTCTAATTGAGTCTTTGTATCTTGTGATGAATTTAAAATAAAGCTTTTATATCCCCTAGAGGCTTAGTGAATGAAACCCTAATAATGCAAGTCATTATGGGCTAAAAAACAGATTTGAGATTTTTTGATCTGCGAAACTCAATAGATCGAGAGGTGTCAAGACTAGTGTCGAAAATTTTCATTTATTCTCGATAGATGCTAGTATCAAGCTAGTGTAGAGGCTAGTGTTGATGTTCACTTTTTCTACTTTCTTCACTTATTTCTTGGTGCAGTCTTCATGTCTTCAATAATACCACTTGTCTTATTTATTCAACATACTTCATGATATCTACATTCTACTTAGAACTACCCAATTATAAGTAAAATGCGTTTTGTCAAAAGATATGCCAACACATGAAAAATATGACCCTAACAAAATAAATAATAGAAAATTTATTGGTTAAAAAGGCCTAAAAAATAAAATTCTAATACAAAATACCCCCCAAAAAAAAAAAAAAAGCATTTGCATCTACCCCATTCCTTGGCCAATAGTTCCTCCAAATGCAAACAATAAAAAAATTATTCTAAAAAATTCCCAATATCACAAAAATAAAAAATAATAAAACAAAAATGAATCTCTTCAAAATCATGACTCCCCAAAAAACCCAGCATCTTAATTTTTTTTTTTTTTTTTTTTTTTTTAAATTGTCCTCGTGACATTGGCTTCAATTGTACAAGTCTGATCCTACCTCGTTATACCCAAATTTGTTTCTAGAAGACACAATGAATTTCACTACAGTGAACAAGTGAAACCTGCTTTCATTGAACCTAAATTCCCCCCTACAGTCCAACTTCCAATAAACAATCAGAACATGCAACGAACTCTACTCCCGACACCGACACTATCACGCCAATTCATTCCAATCTTCATTGTTCTCTCTCTCTCTCTCTCTCTCTCTCTCTCTCTCTCTCTCTCTCTCTCTCTCTCTCATTTTAGTGAGTGGGTGTGATTAGATATTTTTTCTTTGATAATTAGAAACTTTTATTGAGAAAGAAACAAACTACAACAAGCCACTGGACTCTCTCAACACAACAAAGAAGAAACAGTTCGGGCTAAAGCTAACATCAAAAGAGCCATAAAAATTGCAAAAAAAAAAGAAAAAAAAAGACCACTTGGCTAAAATGTGGGCAGCCTCATTACATATCCTAGGCACCCATCTAATAGCTACATTACTATAACTAGACAAAAAGGACCTCAAATCAGAGCATAAAAACTTGATTCTCCAAGGGGGAGGCATTGATGAATTCGAGAGGAGTTTGGCCACAACTTGAGAGTCTGTTTCCACATAGACAAAATCACACCTCAAGTCCGAAACTAAAGAGAGAGCCCATCTCACTGCTTCAGCTTCAGCTTGAAGAGGGATGGTGGTGTTCACTTTCCTTGAACCAGCAAATACCACTTTCCCTCTCCAATCTCTTGTGACCGTAGCAATGACAGAGAATCTTGGACCTACCGCAGCATCTACATTTATTTTTAAGCCATGCCTCAGTGGAGAACTCCAACCCAAGGCTGATGCAGAAACTTGAGGTCTCACAAGGGAGGGTCTAGCACTTTTATGCTCAACAAAAAGGCTAAAAATTTTAGCTGCAACTCCTTCCAAATTTATGTCCATGTTCTCAAATATGGAACGGTTTCTCTACTTCCAAACAACATCACAAAGGATGGCACCAAATAACAAAAAGTCCTCTCTTTGGCTAGGCAACAGATTATTCGCAAAATTCGAAGATAAAAGGAAATTGACAAACTCCGAAGGGGATTCAAAAATCAAAACTTCCATTCTTAACCCCCACTGGCTTTGGTACCACAATGATTTAGAAAAGGGACATACCGTGAATAGATGCAAGGTTGTCTCCATTAATGCTGAACTGCAGAGAGGGTAGCATAAATCCATACTCCCATTAAATATGCTAATTATCTCTTTAGATGGCAGTAAGTTAGCAGCAATTCTCCAAAGAAGCATCTTGAAACGTTCATGTAATTTTGTCTTCCAAATCTGACCCTTAATAGCATCAATATTAGAGGGAAGAGATTCTACTCTCGAGAGACAATAAGCAGATTTAACAGAGAACAATCCAGATTTTGAAGCTGTCTAAGCCCAGCAATCTTCCTTTTGGAAAATAGGGATGGGAATGCTTAGGATTAGCTCAACCACTGGTTCTTCAAAAAAATAATTTAATTTGGCTATGTCCCAATTTCTTTGCTTTGGCGTTAATAGTTGCGAAACCACCAAGGCCAAATCTGACTTAGCGCCCTCTTTAGGAGAAGAGATAAAGCCTGGGAGGTTGGGAATCCAAGGATCATATCAGATTTGAATTGAAGCACCATTCCCAACTTGAAAGCAAGCGGCCTTAACTACAAGGTGTTTGATGCCCATTAAACTTTTCCAAAAAGGAGAAGCTTTATCCGAAAAGGAGAGGGAAAGCCAATTAGTTCAAACCTTGTATTTTGCTTTCAACACCTGAACACAGAGGCAATCCTTTCCTGAAACAATCCACCAGCCAAATTTGGAGAGGAGAGCTTGGTTGAAGTCCTAGAAGTTTCTAAAACCCAAGCCTCCCTCCTTTTGGGGCCAACATAAAGATGACCATGACATCGGAGTCCAGTACAGACCTAATTTTGCATTTGGATTCCACCAAACTCTGGGAATTGAAGCATCAAGTTGGTCACACAAGCCTTTAGGGAGCAAAATAGCGGACATGGCATAGATTGGAATTGCTTGAGCAACCGATTTGATGAGAGTAGCTCTACCTGACCAAGACAAATTTTTGCTTTTCCAACCGCATAATTTGTTGTCTAGCTTCTCTTTAATAAATTTGAAATATTTATTTTTGCTCTTGGAAAGAAAGAGGGGGACCCCAAGATAGGTGGAGTTTTGAGGCAACGTATTGAGTCCCCAAGTATGCTTAACCTAACTAATGAACAGGGAACTTACCCCTTTAGAAGGGAAACAACCAAATTTCTCCACACTAATAAGCTAACCCAACCAAGAGCAAAATTTCTCCAGGAAGGATTTGAGGATGGAAATCTTGGTAGATTTAGCTTTACAAAACAAAATAATGTCATCCGCGTAGCATAGCTTGGAGATGGGCGGAGCAGTGTTAGAAACTTTAACCCCCAAAAGCTTTTTTTTGTGATACTTCCCTGTTTAAGAGCCTTAAAAGCACCTTACTTCCTAGGTTGAAGAGATAAGGCGATAAAGGATCGCCTTGACTAAGATCCCGAGAAGGGAAAAAGCTTGGACATTGGCCCCCATTTAACAGCAAGGAAAACTCTACTAATGATAAGCATTGGTTGATGAGCTTGGTAAAATTGCTGCTAAACCCAAAGGCTTTAAGAACCACTATCAAGAAACTCCATTCCATCCTATCGTAGGCTTTTTGGAAGTCTAATTTGATACCAAGGTAACCTTTTTTCTTCCCCGTATGTTTGAAAGTACGCACAATCTCATGGGCTAGTACCACATTCTCATTTATCCACCTATTCGGCACAAAGGCCACTTGAGCTGGATCTATCATTTTGTTTAGCAAAGGTCTCAGCCTATTCACAATAATTTTTTATATCGCCTTATAGCACACATTACAAAGACCGATAGGGCAAAAATAGTTGTAATTGTGCGCACCTTTCTTTTTAGGAATAAGGGAAATAAAGGTCTTGTTGAATTCCTTCAACAGCCAGCCATTACAGAAAAATCCCTAGACAGCAAGTGTTAGTTGATGACCAACTATATCCCAGTAGTGCTTAAAGAAGAGCACTGGGAAGCCATTTGGCCCCGGGGCTTTAAGAGTCTTCATTCCAAACACTACCTTTTTAATCTCATCTCTAAAGGGTACTCTACAAAGCTCCAAATTATCTTGGTCAGTTACACAAGGTTGTATGAGACTCTCAAGATTCTCAGGAAACTAAGGATGGCTCGTATTGTATGAGGATGAAAAATTATCCAAAAAATATCTTTGAAAATCCTCCTGGTCTCTGATCCAAGACCCGTTTTCCAACTTAATTTCCGAAATGTACTTCATTCTCCTTCTAATTATGGTTGAAAGGTGGAAGAATCTAGAATTGCAATCTCCTTCTTTAACCTACAACTCTCTAGAATTTTGCCGCAATCGCAAATCTTCTCTGGCTAGCCATTCATCAAGCTCTAAATTAAAAGATGCTTCAAGGTTCAAGTTCTCTTTTGTGGGCGCTGCTTGTTGGATCCTCAATAGCTTGTCTTGGAGGTCTTTAATTATTTTAGTGAGTAGGTGAGATTTGATATTATATTTACATTAGTAAACTATGTATTGAGCGAGTGGTTTCAAGCACTTACATTGTTTTATTGGATTTGATAATAGGGGTTTGAGCAATTGAATTAGTGACATTAGATAATAATAACTAATAATAAACTATCATATAATGATTTCAAAATATGAAAACTTGTATGAAAAATTGTAAAAACTTCATATATTTACGCGTGTGCGTATTTTTTTCTTTCAATAACTCAATAGATTTGGGTTCTCTTTTTATTAAATTTTAGGCTAAAATGCAAAACTTACCCTCTAAGTTTCACAATTTTTCATTTCAGTCTTCTAAGTTTGGGTTTTGTCATTTCAGTCCTCTAAGTTTTACTCCTTCCTAATTAAGTCCTTTGTTAATATGCTGTTAGTTTTTGCCGTTAACATACCAAAACGGCGTCATTTTGGATCTTAATTAATATTTTTATTTATTTCTTAATCATATTGAAAGCTCGAAAATGTGTGAAAACACAAGAGCTGTTTAGACCCCCAAATTAAAAATTACGGCTTGGTTGATTTTACTCTAACTTAAACTAAATGCGGAATAGAGTAAATGTGAGCGAATAAACAATATAACTACTCTAAGCCATATTCATCAAATCACAGCAGTAAAATGAAAGCTAAAAGAGTAGGGAAGAAGAATGCAAACACAAGATAACACGTTGATGTGTTATCGAAGAGGAAACCGAAGTACTTGGTGAAAAACCTCTCTGCCGCCCTCCAAGCAGTAAATCAATCCACTAGAGAATAAGTTGGAGTACACGAATAACAAAAGACCCTCCACACCTAGTCTACCTCATGTACTCGAGCCCTCCAAACTCCTGCTACCAACTGACTTCGCTAAGCCTTGTCTTCTCTAGCTCTTCAGATCACGCAATTCAGCCCGATTGCATTCACCAAACAAATGGCTTCTTCCAATGCTTCTTAGCAGCACCAAAACCTCACTTTACACTTAGAATAGGTGTAGTAAGTGTTTGGGCTATCAACCTCTCAAGGATTTGGAAATGGAGAGGTAAGAGTTGAGGAAAACCACAATGGATTGTATAGAGAATTGTGGGTATAACAATCTCTAACTCTCAAGGGTTGTGGCTAGCATTTTCTCTCTAAAAGCACTCCTCAACATATGTGGGTAACATGGGTATATATAGTATGGGTAGGGACAGGGTGTATCAGATATGACAAATTGGCAAAACAGAATGTTTCGCGAGTATCTTGCAGGAAGGCCTTACCTGCAAGACACTCGCGAAAACTAGCTATCACCATCTGTCATGACTCTTCGCATTCTAGCCATGTGCTGAGCATATGCTTCACTTCACGGGAAGGCTACTCGCGAAAACTTCTTTGGCCTTTAATTGCCTTGAGTCTTCACACTCTCTCTCACACACAACCCTTACAATAAAATCCCACATAAAATATGGGGTACAAAAGATTGACCATAATTACAATCAATTTGGCACGGAATTAAAGCCAACACGAAACAGTTATAAATCACAACTTTACAATCTCTCCCTTGGGCTATCCTGCGTCAAAACCCCTAAAACAAACTCTAGACTTAAATGTGAGTTTGGGAACAGTGGTAAAACTCATTCACACTTAATCTAAAAGTTGTGAAGCACTTGCATGTATATACCTGTAACCTGAAACACTCGCACACAAACAAAACTTTCATTAAGCTTATGACAAGTTGAATACACAATACGTATATAAGCAAGTAAAGTGCGGTCAAGGTAATAAACACTACATAAACAGTTAAGCATATCTTGATCAAACAGGGTCAGTCATTAAAGAATGACTACAATGAACATTTAGCTAGTAAATGATCATCCGGACACGCAATGCAATTAAAAGCAATGCAAAAATCAATTGCATGTCCAACACACAACCAATGCAAAATACAAGAAGTATTTACATCAAGGATACAAGATCCAACAAGGGCACAAGTGTGTAGTACTCAAGATAATGCAAAAAAATCTAAAAGTACTTAAAAAAAATGCTACAAAGCAAGAATATAAAAGACAGTACTGAATATAAACTGTGATAGGCCAAAAACGAAGTGACCCCTTGTAATAAATTAACCAATTAATTTAGTCAAGTGAATTAATTAAGTTAATTAACATGCAAATGCGTGGTAGCACAAACAAATCACCAATAAACTAAATATGCAAGGAAAAATAAATTTGACACGGTGATTTGTTTACGAATGGGACCAATACAGCAAAAATCTCACCGGGTGATTTTAAGGTCACCATTCCTGAAATTCCACTATTATCACAACAAGCCGTTACAAGTAAAGAAATCTCAGTACCTTATACCAATCCTACAGTTGAACCCTTACCCCAATACCCAATTGGACTTGTTCTGTAGTGACAATTTCTCCTTTCGATGCATGGCTCCCAGTACGTGACTAACCAATTGCGCAGATCCTAGTATGCGACTTCAATCACCAACTAGAGAAAGTTGTTGGCTATAAAGTTCTTCAATTCATCTCAACGATGAAGATCAAGAAGATGCCTGGTTACAAAATCCTACTGTGCACAAACACAGTAACTTCTTCACAAGAATGACGAATTAGGGCAAATTCTGTCTCCGATCACAATTTGCTTGAACAAACTTTGCTCAACACTTGTATAACTTGTGAACACTTTGACGGCCCTTAAAATAATCCTTTTATATGTCTAGGGTTGTAAGAAAAGAAAGTCCAAACACATAAACATGGATTGGAGTTAAAACAGAACTGAAATTCTGTTTTCATAAACCTCAACAAATACCCTATCTGTCGAGCTGCTGTCGAGCCACGGGCTTCAACAGCTCTACAGGTCTCGATAGATAGCTAGTTGTCGAGGTTTAATGAATAGCACTTCTTCAGCTTATTTCTTGGACACACTTGCATGGTTTTAACACTTAATCTTGAAACAAAATTTCTTGAAGTATTTAACACATCCTATATCTATCCAATTACATATAAAGTGCGTTTTGTCAAAGGATTAGCCAATTATATAAAATAGTAACATATGTTCCTAACAAGTGAATCACATATGTCCTAACAAATTGAAAGTTTTAAACCAAAGTACTTAAAACTTTAAAAGAAAGTAATGTAAATATAAACACTAATAATTTGTAAAATAGACTAGCCAAACAATGGTTAGACTATCCAAAAGTATGTGTGTATGTGTCAACTATCTCCTTTTGAGCTCACAAAAATTCCCCCTTTCACCATGCACAGTTCCTTTCTTGTGATGCTCTCCCCCTTACTATATGCTATTGTCCAATCTATATAGTGAGTTGCTCTCCCTCTTTTTGGCACGAATAGCTAAAGGCTCTCCTCAAGTTTGCGTTGAATCGCATCTAACTGAGTCTCAATGGTTGTGAGACGCATTTGAACTTGGCTGTTGGTGGAATAGATGACATTTGCAAGTCCTGAAATACGCTCATGCAAAACTTCAACCAAAACAGTCAATCTGTCGGTATGAGAGCTGGATCGTCTTGGCTGAGTGCTAGTAGTTTGAGGAGATGTAGTCTCATTATGTCCAGTGGTAGTGTGAGCAGCTGAGCCATGACCGGAAGGAGTGACATGTGGAACAAATTCACTCTTTGGTGTTTTGGACGGATTTTGCTTTTCCCGTTCAGTAAAAGACTGACTTTTGCTCATTTGAAGAGACAGCATGGATATTGGGTGCTGGCGAACTATGATCGTTCCATCTCTTGGTGGACGAACACCCTTAAGTACCATGATTTTCATGATGAGACTACAGAAAGGAAGACACATCCATGCTGCTATTCTTGCTATTGTTTTCCCTATTGTTTGAAAAATGTGAGCGCAAATATCAATCGGAGCTCCTATGATGAGATCACATAAGAATTGTGCTCTTCCAAGATTGATGAACCCCATGTTAGATAGTGGGTAGAGATTGGAGAACATAATCAATGTGAGTGTCTTTAATTCAGGTTCAAACTTCGCAGTCCCAATGGATGTTCCTTTGGCTGAAATCTCATGATCAGGTCCAAGAATTTGAAGAATATCTGTCACTGGAGGAAGTCTGTCATCATAAGGAGAGATATCCACATTTTCCGGTCAATTGATTCAAAGGACCTTTGCAAGGTAATCTGGAGTGATGATAAATTCCTTTCCTCGCACCCAACACTTCAGTTCAACTCTGGTGAATCTAGCATTCGAGTAGAACTCCTTAACTAATTCATCAATTGGATCCTTGAAGTTCCCGAATAGATTTGCCCAATCTTTATTCTCAAAAATCCTAGGGATAAAAGTGGATCCCAGGGTATCAAAACGTACAATCCGTTCCACCACTGTAGGAGCATCGTGAAAAATGCTGGAGAAAGTCTAAGAATCTAGGGGAGTCTTGAATCTTTCGCTGTTGGAGGCATTGGACAAATGTTGGGTCCTTTTTGATACTGGTGATGACATAAAGTCAATCACGGGTTCTTTACCGCGAGAGGAAGGGCAACACATTTAAAAAGAACAAACACAAAGCAAAGAAACAAGTGCAAAAACACAAAACAGGAACACAAACTTGATTAGATCCAAGTTAGTCCATAGAAATAAGCACAAAGTCCTAAAAAGAACATATACAAAGTCCCAAAATCATGTTAACAGTGCTAAACATGTAAGCAATAAATATCTAGCATGAGTTATATGCAAAACATGACAAGTGAGCAAGTGTGTGCATCAAGTGTGCATGAGATGTGCCTATGTAATCCATGTACAAGGCATGGTTAAGCACAATTGGGTCAAAGTGTGTAAAACACACACTCAATGATCAAAACATGATAAACATGTATAATCATGGTAATCCCCAAAATTTGGTACTCATTGGAGTCCAAAATAGCACAAAAATGTCATTTGATTATTTTGTCAAACACTTGGTATGAACCTATAAAACTAACATGTGGGCAATGCATGAACATGAATGAAAATTGCCTAAATACATGTTAAAATGCCACAAGGGGCCAACACAAACAAACCAAATGGGACAAAGTCCAATCAAGAAATTGAAAAAAAAAAAAATTCACAAAACTTAGAGTTCCCAACCCTTTTTCAAAAAACCCACAATTCAAGTAAAACCTAGAAATTTTCTGCATAATCTAAGGAAATAAAGATAAAAGATGTTAAAAACATACCTTAGTGAAGTTTTTGAAATAATTGTACTTGAAAATTGTTGGGTTTTTGAGTGAAAAAAAGTTTTGGGTTGTAAAGAGGCTTGAGGGAGGTGAAAAGAGGGAAAATAAGATATGCTTGAAAATCTATCACATCAACCCTATAAAACTAAAAACACGCAATTTTCGCAAGTTGCCTTCTTGCAAAACTACTCGCGAAAAATACCTCTGAAGCACAAAACTTTTCGCAGGAAGACTTTACTCGCGAAACAGTAGTGAAACAGTCGTGAAAGTCTCTATCTGAATTTTGTGTTTTCATATTTTGCCCGAACCTTTTTCATTTGGCTTCTTTACAATTCATAACATTTGATCATTTTTTATCAACACATCTTATTTTGAGATCGGTGCCTGAAATTTTTGATATTTCAATTTTGAGCATAAGCCTTTGGCTTTTTGGGCACCATACATTTCAATACAAGTCGCTTTTCCTTTTTCCTAGTCAAATACTAGTATGTGCAACGGTTTTTGTAGCTCATTATCTCTTTTCATTTTGAAATTTACATTGGTTGAGCTCTTTAAGTAAAAACATAAAAAGTGTGGGAAGATATATAGACACAAGTCTATGCATGTATCAAAACCATCAAGACTATTGACCAATCATTCATAACAAGCTTGAAGATCGATTTACAACAATTACACATAGATTTCAAGATTTTTCCCACAAAGATAGATGTGCATACAAAACAAGCTAAGCTCGAAAATGTATTACGCCATTAGTATGAAGGTACTAGGCCAAACTCATATATGATATACTCAACACAAGCGATCAAACTTTTAAGAGATTTTTCAATTTTTATTGGTTTTTGAATTTTTCAACACACTCAAAAACAGAACATGTAAAGTAAAATCAACAAAAAAAAAAAAATGCATATAAAAAGATGTATGATGCACAAATGCATGACAATGAAGAATCTAATGCATAAAGAATCCTACAAAGATCGAAAGAATTAAATCAATGACCAAAAGAGCATAAGATCAACCATAGAAAACCTTCCTCATCCAAACGGAACAATTGTTTGGAATGAGTGTCTCATGAGAAGTGAGACTAGGGTTGGAAGAATGAGAACCGGAGATGCACATAGACAAGGAGTTAAGAGCATTAAACACTTTCTTTAACAAAATGCTATTTTCACTCAAGTCCTGTTTACCCTTTTTAGCACAACTTCCAAGAAGCTCAAGTTTCTCTTTTCTTTTAATTCTTTTAAGAGCTTGAAACTTAGAGCAATGAGGTCTAAGATGACTAAAGGCACCACAATGGTGACAAACAATGTGTTTAAGTCCACTAAGCTTTTTAGGAAGGGATCTAGCAACGTGGTTTTGTTCTCTCTTCAACATGGAGCATTGAGATCTTATGTGACCGATCACACCACAATGGTGACAAGTGGGAACATACTTAGATCCATTCAAATCCCTAAGATGAGGCCTAAACAAAGGCTTAGGCTTAAGAGCCTTTCTCTCCACTTTTTGATTTCTTTTGTGTGGAGGAATGTACACCGATTTGTCCTTTGAGGTAGAACACACAATAGGCACACAATCAGGTACCACAATATGATTACAACAAATATTTTCATCCCTTTTAGCAATAGGTTCAGCAATCAAACACTTAGCATGCATCTTAAGAGATTCATTTTCACATTTTAACTCATCAACAAGTTTGTTAGACAAAACAAGTTTAGCATCCAATTCCATATTCAAACATTCAAACTCTTTCAGCTTTTCAAAAGAATTTTCAGCAAGTTTCTTACACTTTTCAACCAATTTATTAGATTCATTGAGTTTAGCAATCAAATCATCCTTTTCATAACGAAACTTGCTCAAATTCTTACAAAACTTCTTAGCATCTTTCTTCAAGAGTTTGATGTTAGGAATATCAACAACATCCAAAGATTCATGTAACATGTCATCACAATTATGAGAATTAATACTCATAGAGGCATTTTCACAAACACATGACATGTTACAATCAACAACATCCATAGAAGCATACAAAGCACTATCCATGGCAAACACACAAGGGGTCAAGGATCACACTTAGGTAATGAAACCAGAACAAGTGTACCCACTCTGATACCAATTGAAAGCTCGAAAATGTATGAAAACACAAGAGCTATTTAGACACACAAATTAAAAATTACGGCTCGGTTGATTTTACTCTAACTTAAACTAAGTGCGGAATTGAGTAAATTTGAGCGGATAAACAATATAACTACTTTAAACCATTTTCATCAAATCCCAGTAATAAAATGAAAGCTAAAAGAGTAGGGAAAAAGAATGCAAACACAAGAGAACACGCCGATGTGTTATCGAAAAGGAAACCAAAGTACTCGGCAAAAACCCTCTCCGCCACCTTTCAAGCGGTAAATCAATCTACTAGAGAATAAGTTGGAGTACACGAATAACAAAAGACCCTCAAAGCCTAGTCTACTCCATGTACTCGAGCCCTCCAAGCTCCTGCTACCAACTAACTTCACCAAGCCTTGTCTTCTCCAGCTTTTCGGATCATCTAATTCAGCTCGATTGCATCCACCAAACAAATGGCTTCTTCCAATGCTTTCCAGCAGTACCAAAACCTCACTTTACACTCAGGATGGGTGTGGTAAGTGTTTGGGCTATCAACCTCTCAAGAATTTGGAAATGGAGAGGTAGGAGTTGAGGAAAACCACAATGGATTGGGTAGACGATTATGGGTATAACAATCTCTAACTCTAAAGGGTTGTGGCTAGGGTTTTCTCTTTGAAAGTACTCATCAACATATCTGGGTAATGTGGGTATATATAGTGTGGGTAGGGACATGGTGTATTAGATATGACAAATTGGCAAAACAGAATGTTTCGTGGGTATCTCGTGACAAGGTCTTACCCGCGAGACACTCGTGAAAACCAGCTGTCACCATCTGTCATGACTCTTCGCATTCCAGTTATGTGCTGAGCACGTACTTCACTTCACGGGAAGGCTATTCGCGAGCTACCCACAAAAACTTCTTTGGTCTTCAATTACCTTAAGTCTTCACTCTCTCTCACACACAACTCTTATATAAAATCCCACATAAAATACAGGGTACAAAAGATTGACCATTACAATCAAATTTGGCATGGAATTAAAGGCAACACAAAATAGTTGTAAATCACAACTTTAAACTTATGAAAAACATTAATTTAAAAAAAAAAAAAAAAAAAGTTGATCAAGTTTTGTAACTTTTTGCCATAATCCATGACAAAAAAACCACCAGTCTGCCAACATCAGAATTCCATATCAGAAAAAAGAAATTAAAAAAAAAAAAAGAAGACAATCTTACAACTTACAAGAGCATATATGATGTGTCCGTTTGGCAAAAGATTATTTTTGTCAGCTTATTTTACTATTCAACTTATTTTTGCTACTATTCATGGGTCCCACTGCACTTTTTGGTACTATTCATGGGTCTCACTGTACTATTTTAGCTAACTATTACATTTATCTACAGTACTTTCAACAAAAAAATTTTCAATTTCAGCAAAATAAGAAAATCCCAAACGGATCCGATATAGACTATTTAATAGCTATCGAAACCTTAAAACATAAACAACCATTATCGGAAGAAAAGTGGATTTCTGGTAAAATAGTCAATCACATGGGACTTGTTGTTCACTACCCTAATAACTTGACCCGAAACTTTCAATACAAACTATATAAAGACCATGATGATGATGATGAATCATTGACAGTTGCAGTTGGCATGTATGTTATCAAAGATTTTGGTGCTGCAATCTTCTTTCTCTCTCTTTCTCCCTCAGTGATCTCTCTTTCCCCCTCTCGATCTCTCACTCTCTCTTTCCCCCTCTTTCTCATTCTTGGTTTCTCAGATCTATAGGGTAGGGTAGGGCTAAGGCTTCAGTTTTGCTTTCTGTTTTTATATTTTTATTTTAAACGTTTTTCCTAAGATTAGGAAATAAATATAAAAAAATAATGAAATATTAATTAAGGTCCAAAACGACGTTGTTTTGGTATGTTAATGGCAGAAACTAACAACATATTAACGGAAGACTTAATTGGGAAGAATGAAATTTAAATGACTGAAATGAAAAAACTCAAACTTAAAGGATTGAAATGAAAAATTGTCAAACTTAGAGGGTGTGTTTTGCATTTTAACCTAAATTTTATTTAATTTAAACTTCTTATCATCCCCTAAAAAAAAATAATAATAATCTTGGAACGGCCACAGTTTGCATAGAGTTTAGTATTTACGAAATATGCATTTTTAGCATTGAATTTTCAAAACAAAGTTTCTTAACAAGATGGAAATGAATTTTTTAGTGATTATTTAAATAGGTATATTGAAAATATAAAATGATTATTGAAAATTTTAGTTCATAGTCAACTATAAATAACTTTTACAAGAGATTGTTCCACTATAAATTACGAGGAAAAATCCCTTTGGAAATGGTTCCATGATGTTAGTCATCTCTATATAATATAAAACCGAAACCTTTGACTATTAATTGATCTTTTAAAATTTTGACGCATCAGTTTTGCAAGCCTCACAAATTTACACCTCATTATAATTTATTTTATAAGTGTATATATATAATATAATATAATATATATATATATATATATATATATAAAATTAATGAGATATGTACGCTTGTAGATCTTTAATTTTTGGGTAAAGGTTCTTACGAAATTATTGTAATTTCGTCACAGTAGTAGCATAAGTAATGCAAGTATGTTTAGGTATTATTTAAACATTAAATTTATTGATTTAACAACTGTTAACGTGTATAGGCTATGGGCTTTAGGCCTATCTTATTTACTTGTATAGTACACATATTTGTACTATATACTTTGTCTCCTATACAAAAACACTCATGTATATTTTATTACTTATGAAATACAATACTATTCATTCAGTATTTCTAACATGGTATTAGAGCCATTGCTCTAACCTTTTCTAGTGTCTCGCAGATTTGTCTTTGTCAGTATTCTCCGCTGCCTCAATTTCTCCAGTTAGCCAGCCTTCTGCATCCTCTCCCTACCACTTTGCTGCCGTTAGAGGTCCTCAAGGTTGAATCTCCACCGCCAAAAGATCTCTTTTTGTAACCAAGAGCATTACCTTCATTGGATCTGTCACTTTTGATCTTCGATTACGACACCAAATATACCATTGTGTAGATCGTCAACCGATCTACTCATCGCCGCCAAAATCAACCCGATTCGACCATCCACGCATTGCCATGCATCGGTCAAAGCTTTGGCAAGAATGTTTCATGTGCCTCACATGCCAGTAAGGATCCCACTGATGTCATCTGTGATGTCATTATTGCCATGACAACTGCTTATGTTAGCCATAGCTGACATCATCTGCCACGTCAGCCGTGTATGTCATCATGTCTACGTCAGCCGCTTACGTCATCAGGCCTACATTAGCCGCTTATGTTTGCCGCTAGTTGACCATTGACTTTGACTAGGCATTGATCGTTGTCTTTTTCTAGCGTTGACTTTTTGCTGTCCAGGTTCTCCTTAACCAGTTTTTTGAGTAGATTTCATTTTTTCAATCTATTTTTGCATATTGTGTGTCTCTATATGGATAAAAAAGATATTTTCCTTCCTTGTCCCATCAAGGCTATATTGGAGGGGAATAAGAACTAATTATCTAGGTCTCAAGCTATGCATTGTTTTCTTAAGGGTGGCATGCTCTGACAATATTGTGTTGGTACAATCACTATTCCTATCAAGGGGGCAACTAAAGAAGATACTGCCTTCATCACTCGCATGGTTGAATGGGATAGTCACAACCACATAATTCTCACTTGGCTTCGAAACACTTCCAGTTCTTCCATCTTCAATATGTTGGTTAGTTTTAATGATGCAAAATCTACATAGGATATGTTGGCCAAGAGATACTCCACTTCTCACGGATCCATGAGATATTAGTTAATGATTGAGTTGCATCAGCTCAGGCAAGAACCAGGGTAATCTATTAATGACAACTATTATCAGCTTCACTGCATTTAGGACCAAATTGACCTTTCTGATCCAACTTGGGCTTGCTCAAAGGGTGCCCAGAAATATGCTACTGTTTGAGATGAATTTTGTCTCTATGTATTCTTGATGTCACTTCACGATGCTTATGAGCCCATCCGAGGTCAGCTTCTTAATCGTAATCCTCATTCCTCTTTTTATTCTGTTGTAAATGAGTTGGTTGGAGAAGAAGCTCATCTTGCAACCCTTCAAGCCCTGAATAAGCTTAATGTTTTGGCTATTGCTCCTTCTGCTCCTCCCGCAGAGCAACCACCACAATTAGGGTTTGATGCATCTAGCTCTAGCAATCGTCGCAAACAATCTAACAAAAAGTTCTGCAACTATTGCAAGCGTTTTGGCCACATTATTGAGATTTGTTACCATCTCAACAAATCTACTACTATTGTTACTAATATTGAGTCTACCAAGCCAATGTCTTCTGTCTCAACTGAGTCCTAGTCTTCTAGATCCATTGTCAACCCATCCTTAACTGAACTACAAAACATAATAACTTAGGCTATTTGTATGATTGGTAATGCATCTCTTTCCACTACTCTCTTAGTTTCACCCAGTAAGTCTCACTCTTGGCTTTTTCATTCTGCCTATTGCAATCACATGACATCTCACTCATCTTTATTTTCTAAACTTGAACCTGCACCACATCCTCTTAATATTCGTATAGCTGATGGTTCCACCATGCATGGCAATAGTCTAGGTTTTGTTTTGACCTCTAACATTTCGGTTCCTAGGGTCTTCCATATACTTGACATATCCTATAATTTATTCTCTGTGGGCCAATTAGCTGAATTGGGTTATCGCCTTATTTTTTACTATTATGGTTATACTGTGCAGGATTCGAGGATGGGGTAGAAGCTTAGGACCAATCCTAGGGTTGGGCGTAAGTTTCCTGTGGACAACTTTCATTTTCCACTTGTTGCTCCTGTTTCTATTGCTGTTGCAGTTGCTACGGCTTCTTCTTTACCTTCTCTCGCACTTTGGCATTCTCATCTTAGTCATGCTCCCTTTTTCTCGGGTACAATTGTAATGTCCAAGTCAGACAAAAAAAGGGGGGGGGGGGCAGATTTCTTTTAGTTCCCACATGCCTCCCAACTACCCCACCTAACACTCTTCCCCACCACTCATTTTCACTCATCCCCTTATCTCTTTGACCGACTCCTCACTTCTCATTTCTTTATTTTTCTTCTTTTTCATTTCTGGTCTAACACTTCTCTTCACTTCCTCAAACTCTCTCGACAGTACCTCCATACCACCATTTCCACCATCATTTTATTGCAAGGTCACCGGAAAATTCTTGAGAACCCATAAGCACCTTCACATCCTTTTTTTGAGGTAAAAATTTATAATCTTTTTTATGGGTTTTACACTTTTGCTTGAGGTTATTGTTTATCTAAGCTTTAATAATGATACCTATGTGATTTATGAGCATTGGAAGTGATATTTATGTGTTTGTATGTATGGGTTTTGTATTGGTAGAATTATTTAATGAGTGGGTATATGGTTTGTGCTAATGATGACTACCTAAGGTTTATTTATGGTGGAAAATTTAGGGGTTTTGAGTTATAACATGTGATGGTTGGTAAATCTAATTTTTCATTGCCATTGGGTTTATTTGGACTTAGTCGAAGTTCTAAATTTCTTATCCTGAAGGATAGTTTGACTTTGCTTTCATGGGTCTCTTATTGACGTAGTGTAAATTTTATGGAAGCTAGTCATGATGTTGGAGATGATTTTAAATGGGTTAACTTTATAAATTGGAGTTTATGCCTTGTGAATCAATTTGTTGAGAAACTTTGGAAGTGGAATCAATTATTATTATTGAGGTTAAATACTAGGCTTGCCTAATTAAGTGCTCTTTTGGCAATTCCTAAATTGTGGCTAGATGCAATTTCAAGCTCTATGCTTTATGTGATAGGTTTACTTGATATTGTTTAGGTTCTAGCTAATCTCCTTGGAGCTTGGAGAATTAGGATTTTGCGGTTGCAAGGTAAGTAGCTTTTTAATGGGATTTTTGAAAAATAAACATTTTGCATAAATGTTGTTTTTCGGTTAGACACGCTTTTGGAAACTACTTATGGAAACTATACTTTCCTAAAAACTATTTTGTTGTAACCTTAATATATATATATATATATATATATTTATATTTATATATGATTATATATGGAAATGCATCATATTTGGTATTGCATTTGGGGAAATGCATGAATTGTTGATATGGAAAAATGAACATCTTTTATTTAATCTTTAATAAGGAAATCTTAGATTTTATGGTATATTAGAAAATTTAAAGATTCTTATCTTATCTTGTTATGTGGGAAATTGTTAGAAAATCTTTTGACAAGAATGAAGTTGAAAACTTTACAAACTTTGTGGAAGTTAGATTATTTAAGGTTTTTCTGAAACTACCTGGTTATAAACTATGTATTTGAAAGGAAAGGTATACTTGTGAGCTTTATAGGGTTTTAACACCATGCCATGTGTGATTTTCCGGTGATCACCCGATTTGATTTCCGTAGTCTTTGTGACAATGAAATCAAATCTAGGTTAGTGCCCTTTCACTTTAGATGACGTGTTCTTCCCTGTTGCCCATGGGGGGAAGAGGTTTCTTGATTATGTGTGGGTGAGGTTGCTACCCATGGGGCCAAGAGACCACATGCAAGAGAGGTCCTATTTGTCGCGCTCTCTTGCTGCCCATGGGGGGAGAGAAAAACCTTAAGGGTATGGGTGAGGCTGCTGTCCATAGGGCCAAGAGTTTGCATACTAGAGAGGATAATATTATGCCAGTTGTGAATGGGTGGATCCCCTGACCGACTTATGTGGTAGTGTGGTATATTTGTAATAATTTACCTTATGTTAGATATTATGGCTTCAAAAATTATATTGTTGGTGTTCACAGATTATAGTATATAGTTTCAAGGTATCTGCTTTGAGAAACTTTGTGTTTCAATATTCAATCATTTTTGTCATATCATATTATTATTATTGAAAATGAAACTTGCATTTCCCCCACCCCCATTAATTATGCTACTTACTGGGTGTTAGCTCATCCCACCCTCTAACAGTTTTTTAGATTTACTAGCTATACCTTGGGTATGGAGCTTACTTCTTTTGTGATGATTAGAGTGCTATGTTAAATTTGGAGACTTTTGTTGTAAATGGTTGGTGACTCGATCTTGTTATGTTCAACGAGACCTATTGGAGGTGGGTCGCTTGAGGTTTGTTAGCCTTTGGTGTGATAGGCCTAGACTCAATGTTAAGGTCCTTAATCTTGATAAGATTGTGACTTTTGTGTAATTTAATGAGTTTTATAATATATTCATGTATTATGTAGAGGTACATGATTTTTAGTTATTGTTTAATGTGTTATAGAGCTCTGACTTGTAATGTGGAGATTTTAGTATGATTATATATTCTTATCCTGTGAAAAAGAAAGGAAAATGAAGATCTCTTATAGTTTGATTTGCCAAAAAGGAAAAATCTACAGGTACCCTTGGGATGTTTTTCTCATGTTTTAGACCTTTTTGGGTTTGGGGTGTGACAACAATAGTTAACTTCTAGGGGTCTATTAAGTTCTGTGCCCAAAGACAATTTTGATTGTACTTCATGCCAATTAGGAAAACAACTAGCTTTTCCTTTCAATAATAGTGAATTGCTATCTACTGGTATTTTTGACTTAATTCATCCTGATGTTTGGGGACCTTCCCCTGTTACTAGTATTGGTGGATTTCGATATTTTGTTGTCTTTATTGATGATCACTCTTGTTATAGTTGGATTTTTCTTATAAAATATCGTTTTGAATTACTACAAATCTATTGTAACTTTACAAAAATGGTTGAAACATAATTTTCCAAACGTATCAAGATTTTTCGATCTGATAATGCTCTTGAATATACTCAATATGTTTTTCAAGCAATTTTTCATTCCTTTGGCACTGTACATCACATAACTTGTCCATATACCTTTCAGCAAAATGGTAGAGCCAAATGAAAACTTCATCATATTCTTGACACTATTCGTGCTCTCCTTCTCTTTGCCAAAGTTCTTGCCCCATTTTGCGGTGAGGCCGCTCTTCATATTGTTCATACTGTTAATCACATTCCAAGCTCACCCATAATCAGACTCCCTATGAGCTCTTTTTTGGGTCACCTCCTAACTATCAACACCTGTGCTCCTTCGGTTTTGCCTGTTTCTTTCTTCTTTGGCCTTATAAGAACAACAAACTTGAGCCTCGATCCAGACTTTGTTATTTCCTTGGCTATGACGAAACTCAAAAAGGGGTATCAGTGTTATGATCATGTCTCTCATCGTATTCGTGTTTCCTGAAATGTTGTCTTTTGGGAACATCGCTTCTTTGTTGAGCTCTCTCACTTCCGTTCCTCCTTATCTACCTCCTCTGTCTTAGAAATCTTTCAAACAAGTCACATATTCCTTCTATAATTGCTCCCAATCCTCCTTTAGACTTTTCTACCCAACCACCAGATATTTTGATGCCTTTCCTAGATCACCCTTAAATGAACAGGTGGAAGATGAACAGGTCGAATACGAGCTACCCAACTTTTAGCCTGGGTCCCCTACTCTTGCCCTGCTTGAAGATCTTGCACAAGAAATTCCACCTTGTCTCTTAACTCAAGTAAGATCCATTCCTGCACATTTACTTGACTATTATTATTACACTGCCCTTACTACACTACACGAGCTTTACACATATCATAAGGCCACCACTAACTATTTATGGCATATTGCAATGAAAGAGAAACTTGATGCATTATCTAAAAACCATTGTGAGAGACCGCGCCCCCCGACCTGTTTTTAGATGTTGGGCCAAACTCACATGAATGGGTGAAGTCATGTTATTACCTCTCAAAATGGAGGTTCGACTGATTATATTTTTCCCATTAAATTAAGGTTTTACAATGGAATCGCTACTTATTTAATTATTGGAATAAATAAGAAAACCAAAATTGAAAAATTCATCATTTTATTAATTTGAAATTGAATTTACATTGATCATAGGAAATTACATGACTTTGGTCTTATATACAATCTAAGATAAAGTACATGGCTTTGTTTCCTAGTTACAATCTAGAAATCGAAAATTAGATGGATAAGCATTTGATCTACTAACCCTTGATTTAAACTCGGATGCTATGTTACAAGGTGGGAAGGTGTTAGGCACCCACCTTGCCCTGTGAAACCGGTCTTCTAGATTATGGTGGCCAACATTCATATCACATCATCTAATATGTTATCAATTAATTTGCATGTTGAATTTAATGTGTGTACATGTGATAAAACTTAATTCAATTTATTAAGCATTTCATTTTGATTGAAAAATAAATTCTAGTGAATGTGTGTGGATGGTGAAATTCTAGATTCAAGGATTTGAAAGAATTATTAAACAAACATCTTTTTCCAGTTTTTGATGTGGATTTAAAATCAAAACTAGTATTATGCATGAACATATGATGAACAACCAAGAACATGTGAAGAACACATAGTAACATTTAAGAACATTAAAACATATTCAAGAGAATTTAAATAATTACTGTCATACTTTAATCTTAAATTCTCATCATGGCAACATAAAAAATAAGTTAGGAAAATAGATTATACTTTCATGCAAGATTCATACGGTGGAGGAGGAGACTCTTGGTAGAGGAAAAGAAGAGCTAGGAAAGGGTGAGTGAGTCTCACTCAATACCTTGAGTCTTAAGAAGACTAAGATATAACAAAACTACTCTACTTCACTAGAACTCAAGAGAGGAGATTTTTGTGTGCTTTGAAATAGAGGAGGGGGGTTTATATAATAGTGGTGGAGAAAATATTAATGGAAGGCCATTTAATGAGGGTTGACAAAGAATCATGAACTTAAGCCTTATTTTAGCCTTTGGGAAAATTGGGTGCATTAAATTCAGAGATTAGTGGGAGTGAGGAGCAAGCAAAATTCGATTTTCCTATAGATACTGTAACAGCTTGTAGAGCCAAATTATAAAAAAAAAAAAAAAAAAAAAAAAATCATATCCTCCTCAATTCGGATTGGAATTGTCCTGTTCTTGTGCTCAATTTGAAGCCCTAGATGTCTAGTTTTTGGAAAAATTAACCTCATTCATAGATTAAAAATATTCTGAGAGATATCAATGAAATGTAGAGCAGAGGTCATTTATTACAAAATCATTTCAACACAATTAACATTAATAAGTCCTAAATTAGTTTCCAATTAACATTAATAAGCTTCAATCACTCTCATTTAAGACTTAATTAGTTCCAAATTTACCCTAATTAAAAGATAATTGCACAAATTACTCATTGAATAATTAATGTTTGACTATCTAATTAATTAAGTGTGTGCAACCTTACCATAAAATGTAATCCTAGCCAATCAAATTATGACACGTCATTAATCTCAAATTGATTATAATTATAACCAATTGGAATCAATTGTTTATAATCACATATAGTCGGACTCAATTTGTGATAGTGCATCTCGGCCATTAAAACTTGATTTGATGATAACTTTCAATCTGATGGTCTGATTAGGGCTTATGACTAGTCGATTTGATCGTTACAATATTAAGATCATTTTGGTGAAATGAGATTAATGATCTAATGACCAAAATCAAGTTGCATATTTCCAAGGTGAAATTACCCTTTTACCCTTAATGTGAAGTTAAATGCGGGTTGCAAAATGGGGTGTCAACAACCATACTTGGGATTTGGTGGCTCTCCCCCCTTAGGAAGTCTGTGGTTGATTGTAAGTGGATCTACAGGATCAAGACTCACTTTGATGGGTACATTGAGCGCTATAATGCTCGTCTTGTTGCAAAAGGTTTTACATAAGAGTATGAAATTGATAATGAAGAAACCTTTACTCCGATTGCTCAAACCTCATTTGTTTGTGCTCTCTTAGCTTTGAGATGAAAGATCTTGGACATCTCAGCTACTTCTTGGGTCTTGAAATCACTCATTCCATTGATTGACTGTATATTATATTACTCAAGCCAAGTATGCTTCCGAACTTTTGTCTCGAGCTGGACTTACTAATAGTAAGATTGTTGACACTCTAATTAAACCTAATGCACATCTGACTCCTTCAGCTAGGAAACCCCTGTCTAATCCCTCTCTTTACAGATGATTGGTTGGTGGCCCGATTTATCTCATTGTCACTCGTCTAGAAATTTCTTATGCTGTTCACTAGTTGAGCTAGTTTTTGTTTGTTCCACGATCGATTCACTATGTTGTCGTCCTGCGCATTCTTCGATACCTAAAAGGCACTCTCTTTCGTGGCCTTTTCTACTCTGCCTTGTCTCCTCTTGTTCTATGTGCATTCTATGAGGCTGATTGGGCAAGAGATCCCACTGATCAAAGGTCTACACTAGTTATTGTTTTCTTCTTGGTTCTTCTATGATCCTTGGAAAAGCAAGAAACAAACCATTGTGGCCCGCTCTAGCACTGAAGCGGAATATCGTGCCCTTGCTGATCCCACATATGAACTCCTCTAGCTTCGATGGCTTTTGAAGGATTTATGTGTGCCTACATCCTATGCTACTCCTCTTTATTGTGATAACCAGAATGTCATTCATATTTCTCACAATGATGTCTTCCATGAACGAACTAAACACATCGAGATTGATTGTCATTTTATCCACTATCATCTTGTCCATGGAGCTCTCAAGCTATTCTCAGTCTCCTCTAAAGATCAACTTGCAGATATTTTCACCAAGTCACATGTTAAGGGACGCTTTCGTGCTTTGGTTGACAACCTCAAATTGGTCTCACACCTACCTTGAGTTTAAGGTGAGCTGTTAACATGTATAGGTTATGGGCTTTAGGCTCACATTATTTACTTGTATAGCATACATACTTGTACTACATACTCATCTATATTTTATTACTTATGAAATACAATACTATTTATTCAGTATTTCTAACAACAACTATGATGACAACCTCTCTTCTCTCAATATTTGTAGTATGGGTTAGTTTTATATTCAAAAATATAAGCTTTTTTTTTTTTTTTTTTTTTTTTTAATGTTATCCAAAAATTTTCAGAGGCCCTAATTATTTTTTCAGATGTGAGTAGTCACTAAAATCAATTGCACCAAATAATTACAAGATGAAACCCCTTGGGATGAATGACCCCAAATTGTTAATTAAAAGTAATTTTTTTCCCTAGATTTACTTTTGAAGTTACATCACACTAGCTAACACACTGACGTACGTTTATATGCTATTATTTAAACAATTTTTGGAGTTTTACGTTTGTAGTTACGTCACTAGTATATGCAAGTATGTCAAGGCCATTATTTAATTTAAAAATTTTTATAATATTAAAAAAATATTTAAATAGATACTTGTTGATTTATTTTTTTCTTTTTTGAATTAACGTTTGTAGTTACGTCACACTAACGCAAGCAAGCACGCTTATGCCAATTATCCCTCCTTCGAACATTACTCTATTCCAATTATTTTATCTTCATAGTCAAGTCAAACTATGGAATATAAATTTAATTTATTGATTTTCTCTCAGTTCCACTACATCCAATAATCACACACATATATTTAACCAAAACCATATTAACAAATGAGTTTAAATAAACAATAAATAAATGTCTATTATTTTAAATTAGATAGAAAAAGAACCTATAATCAGCCGGGTTTAGTGGGTGTATGTGGGGTTCTGTCTATATATGCCGTCCCACATGTAGTTTTCAGATACTCGAAATAATCAAATACAAATCCTAAGTTCTAACACTATATAAAACCATCTAACCTTCGAAGTCTCAACCATAAAAACCATTGTATTCTCTTTCAAAAACCATCTCTTCAAATTATTTGTTGACTTGTATATTGTCCGAATGGAACAAAAACCACACATAGCTCTTCTACCAAGTCCAGGGATGGGACATCTCATCCCTCTTGTCGAGTTTGCCAAACAATTTGTTCTTCACCATGACTTCCACATCACATGTATCATTCCCGTACTTGGGTCTCCATCCAAAGCCATGAAAGCAGTTCTTCAAGCCCTTCCCACCACCATAGATCATGTCTTTCTTCCTCCTGTGATATTGGAGGAGGAGGAGATCAAAGGCCTAAAGTTTGAAGTCCAAACTATCCTCACCTTAACTCGTTCACTTCCACCTCTTCGTGAGGTGCTGAAGTCTACTCGATTTTCAGCTTTTGTAGTCGATCCTTTTGGGATTGATGCACTAGATATTGCTAAAGAACTCAACATCTCACCCTACATTTTCTTCCCCACAAATGCTTTCGCGTTGTCTTTGATTCTTCATTTGCCAAAGCTGGACGAGACAGTTTCATGCGAGTATAGAGACCTACCAGAGCCATTGAAGCTTCCGGGGTGCATACCTATTCACGGTCGAGATCTTTTAGAACCGGTTCAAGATCGAACGAGTGAGTTGTACAAAATGTTTCTTCGCAACGCAAAACGGTTCCGATTAGCTGAAGGAATTATCGTTAATACCTTCATGGAATTGGAAGGAAGTGTCATAAAAGCTTTGTTAGATGAAGAAGCTAAAAATCTCCCACTTTATCCAATTGGACCAATCCAAAGTGGTTCAAGCAATCAGGTTGACAAATCAGAGTCAGACTGTTTAAGATGGTTGGAAAATCAACCACATGGTTCTGTCTTATTTGTTTGTTTTGGGAGTGGTGGGACTCTCTCATATGATCAAACAAATGAGCTAGCCTTGGGATTGGAACTGAGTGGCCAAAAGTTCTTATGGGTTGTAAGAACCCCAAATAATGAATCAGCTGATGCTGCATACCTTAGTGATCAAACTCTCGGCAACAACCCTCTTGCTTTCTTACCAAAAGGGTTCGTAGAGAGGACTGAAGGGCAGGGTCTAGCGGTGCCCTCTTGGGCACCACAAGCCCAAGTTCTTAGCCATGGCTCCACGGGTGGGTTCTTAACTCATTGTGGTTGGAATTCGACCCTAGAGAGTATCATGCAAGGCATACCATTGATTGCTTGGCCGCTTTACGCAGAACAAAAAATGAATGCACCATTATTAGCTGAGGATCTAAAAGTGGCACTGAGGCCAAAAACTAACAAAAATGGTCTAATTGATCGAGAGGAAATTGCAAAAGTTGTAAAGGATCTCATGGTTGGAGAAGAAGGGAAGAAAGTTCGTAATCGTATGAAAGATATAAAGATCGCTGCTGAGAAAGCATTAAGTGCAGATGGATCTTCTACAAAGGCACTCTCTGAATTAGCATCCCAATGGAAAAATCATCCTGGCTTTTAGTACATGATACTTTTCTTGCAATTCGACTTTATTCTTCAATTGTTTTTCTTTTAAGTTGTCTGTTCTTAATTTCTTATTTTGTAACTTTATCGTGTATTGCATATTTGACTGTACCATGCCTTTATAATTATATCGTTTCGTTTTTTTTAGAGGTGGTATTAAATTTCTCTTTGGTTCTTAATTTATAAATGAAATGACAAAATTTGACCGGAAGGCGCATGAGACTTGTGATGACTTGTATAACTAGCTCCAATCCAATAGAAATGATGTAATCGTACACCGGTACTTAAGCTGTTAAACATCAAGCACCGCCTCTCTCTCTCTATTTCTCTAGAACTTTCTAGAATTTCTCCCGCAATCTCTCTCTCTCTCTGGGGAATTCTCTAGAGCTTCCTTGCATAAGTTAATCGCAGCCACAACTTTACAAGATGTCTAGAAGGTTGGTGAAAAAGATATTTTTACTATTATTCAAAGACAATAAAAGAATGTGCAAGAGAATTCAAAGTCGGTGAGTTAATTAACCGACTTTAAGCATGTATAAATATGTAGAATTGGTGCTCAGTTTTTGGTGTCATAAAGCACCAAGTGAGACGTGTAAGGTGCAGTGTGCGACGTGAAGTGAAGCAGATGAAGTGAAGAAAATAACGTCAACAGCTAGTGTGTGAAGTGTGGAGTGTAAAGTCAAAGTAAAGTAAAGAAAATCCTAGTGTCAGTAGTGTCGAAGATTGTAAAAAGCTCTGCCGCGTGGTGTTATTTGAGTCTAGGACTTGTGTCATACGTGGGAGCGACACAAGGCTTTCCATTAGTCAAAGTTTTGTAATTCAAGAGTCTAGTTTTTTGTCAGGATCTGGTTAATGTGTGTCTTTAGGGTACATATTAAGTTTTCTATTTTTAAAAATATTTTTTCGTGAATTGAAAAAACTGTCATTACTTTTTTAATTCTTGAAAATTTTTTTTCTAAAAATAGAAATTAATGTGTGCCCTTAGAGCACACATTAGTAAAATTCTTTTTAATAAGAGCCATTTTAACGGTGATTTTAGGTAATGGTTAATCATTTATTTTAAGAATTTTTTAACATCATTTTTATGAAAAATTTTAAAATTTTAAAATATTAATTATTTTTTTCTTTTTTATAAAAATTTTCTTTAAATAAATTGTTAATCATTACTTTAAGTAGGAGTGTGCAAACAATAACCGGAGCCGACAAGACCGACCGGCGCCGACCATCCCGCACCGCCACTGGCACCGACCGATGGAGCCGACGCCGGCGAGCGGAACGCAAACGGAGCTCCGATGCCGGTGCGGTGAGGACGTCGGAGACGCAAAGCACACACCGAGGTAGAGCCGAACCGAACCGATACAAACAGAGCAAACTTTCAGATCTTGAATACAGCATCGTTTAGGTGTATGAGTATCCATTTCAAATTTCTTAGTTCTTACTACAACGTCGTCGTTTGGGTTATTATTTAAAAAAAAAAAAAAAAAAAAAAAAACAAAACAAAACGCAAAACACTGAAACTTGAAAGTCTGAAACAGCACCGTTTGATGCTAGGTTTTCAGACACGCCTAAGTCCCAACTATAAATACCCTTTGTTATGTCTCATAGCCCTTAACTCTCTCTCTCGCTCCGCTCTTGCCGCCAGTCGCCTCTACCAAGTCTAGCCTCTCGTTGTCTCGCCGGCTTGAATCACGCCTGCAGGCGCAGCAGCAGCTCACCGGTAAGCCATCAACTCCTTTCCTCTTTGCTGGACAGTGGACACGCATCATTGACTCATTGAGTTGGGTTTATAGTTTATAAGTTTATATGATTCTCTTTTTTTTTTTTTTTGCTGAATAAGTTTATATGATTCTCTTGGTTTGACTGTTTTTTTTTTTTTGATGGGTCTTGGTTTGACTGTTTGAGACTTTGAGTAGTCTTACACTTGATACTGATAGTGATACTTTGTAGTTTATAAGATACTCTTGGTTTGACTGTTTGGTTTGACTGTTCGTTGAGTAGTTAATTTATGAAATATGGCCGGATTCCTTCTTGCTCTCTTGCTTAGAGCACTAGCATTGAAAAATGCTAAAGTCATATTTAAGGCATTTTTGACATTTTAGAAGACAAAAACACTTGCATCAAACAATGCTAAACCACACTATTGCAAAATTTTTTGCAATAGTGCTACAGTACAATTCTAAACTTAGAATTGTACTGTAGCACAATGGTAAAAGAAAAATATATATTTTATTCCACTCTTTCTCCACCTGTTGGAATAGATGCTTAGCTAAAAAAAAGTGATGATGTGAAAGAAATAATAAAGAAAGATTAAAAAATAATATTTTAATGAAAAAGTAAAATAATAGAGTTTTTTGATGTAGGGTGTATTGTAAAATGGTATAGTATAATTGATAAAGTAACTTCTTGAGATGGTAAAATAGGATAGCATAGCATTCTTTGATGCTGATGGTCTTATAATTGTAAATTTATAATGCTTGTAGTTTAGTTAATTTATACTGTGTAGTAAATTTATTTAGTTAGTTTTTAGTTTATTTATTTATTTAGTCGGTTTAGTTAATTTATACAATGCAGTTAATTTATTTAGTTAGTTTTTAGTATATTTATTTATTTAGTCAGTTTAGTTAATTTATACAGTGTAGTTAATTTATTTAGTTAGTTTTTAGTTTATTTATTTAGTCAGATTAGTTAATTTATACCGTGTAGTTTTATAATGCTCTCTTGCTTATAGTTAATGCTTATAAGTTTAGATTTTATCAATTTTTCAGCACTTATTTGTCACACTCACAGTATACTAAGTAGTAAGCACTAACTTTTTTTTTTTTCTTCAGCATTTTAATTTTTGAGGGAGACGAGATTGAGAGAGTTTACGCTTTCAATCCTTCACGGAAAGGTAATCACTAAACACTCACTATATTCAACGTTATGATTTTAAATTTTTAGTACTTAGTTATTGCTCTTATTGAATTTGGTTGTGACATTCATTGATTGAGAGTGAGCTATTTGATATTGTATTTGTTGGAAAAATTATAATTTGATATTGTTGTGGAAACTTTGCTTTTTTGTTGATTGAAATATGTTTGCATGGTGAATGAAATGAAAAAATTTGGATAGTTTGGATCATTACTATTTAGGTGAACAAATTTTTTATTGTTGAATAGATTTTTTTTTTATGTGAACAAATTTGTTGAACATTTTTTTTTTTTGGATATATTGATATATTGAAATCTTGAACAGGTTGATATATGTGAACAAGTATTAAAAGACAGGTTACTTGAAATCTTGAACAAGTATATGTGAACAAATTATGTGTGCCCAATTTTGAACAGGTTGATATATGTGCCCAATTTTTTTATCATTAAAAAATGTTTTTTTTTTAATATTTCAAACCGATCAAACCGACTAAACCGACCGCAAAAAACCGCACCGCTATAGGTCAAAAAACCGACCCTAACGGTATGTATCGGTTCCAATTATGAAAAAACCGATCTTTATCGGTTCGGTAATAAATTTACAAAAAAACCGCCTCTACCGAACCGCGCACACCCCTAACTTTAAGTGTATCTATTAGCATTTCTTTTTTAATAAAAGCTCTTTTGTTCGGTCTTTTCAACAAAAGCATCAAAGTAACATTCTTCTTCTTCTTTTTTTCACAAAAAATTTATTTACGTAACTTTATTAATCATTTAGACACTAAAAGATTGATAACAAAGATATTAGAGAAGGTTAGTCCATTATTCTTTTCTTTATAAAAAATGGTGGCCCAACTAAACTAGAGATGTTTATTAAGCCTTAACCACTCAAACAGAAGCCCATCAGCCCAAAAACAAGGCAATTTGTCCAAGATGCCCACGACCAAACAAATGATAGTAATCAGAGCAAGTCCAATGCTCACTCAAGGTGGCCCATTTAAGGATTCCTACGAACCACCACGAAAACCCAAGTTAATCAAGTCTGGTGTGAAAGCCTCCTGAATTCCGTTTAGCATTTTAAAAGAGGCTAACAATAATTCTCCAAATTAATCTTCTTACCATCTATCAACCACCTCACACTAAAAAAGAATCTCTCTCTCTCTCTCTCTCTCTCTCTCTCTCTATATATATATATATATATATATATAAAGTTGAGAGAAAATTCAATTAGATTTCAAATTAGAATTCAATTAGAGTCTAATTTTATGTCATGTGTTCCATCTAATCTAAGTTTTTAAATTTTTGTACCAAGTGAGTTAATTTAATGTAAAAATTGGATTTCAAATAGGGTTTAATTTTGCGCCACATGTCCTATCTAATCTTTTTTTTTTTTTTTTTTTGTACCATGAGTTAATTTAGTGTAGAAAACGAGTCCAATATAAATAAACCATAAAATAAAAAATAAAAAAAACATAATCATATATCTAATTCTATATAAAATTAGAGGAAGAGAGAGTATGAATGATTTTATATTTATGAGTTTTTTTTTTTTTTTTTGGTATGACAAAAAATAATTCAAATTTATAAGTCATTTATTTAATATACCATGACTATGTACCGTCCACTATTAACTAAGTAATATATATATATATATATATATATATATATATATATATATTACTTTAAACCAAAGTTTAGAGAAAATTCAATTAGAATCAAAATTGAATTTTTCTTTTGTTAGCTTTCCATACAAATTAAATTGTTTAGATTTTTGCTGTTATTTTTCCTTTGAACTAATGAGCATATTTTTTATACTTTTTTTGTTTAGATGTTTTGTACGTGAAGATATTAAATCTAACAAATTGTAATTGTGAATTGATATCGTATATGTATAATATCAAATAGTGATTTTCAAAATTATATACGTAATAGTAATGTAATGAAAAATTTAGCGTAATTAATATCATATAAATTGCAAGGAAAAACTATTTTAAAACTTCCAAATGTCCTGGTCTAACTATGTCCTATACGTTTACGTACTAGTGACAATAATTACAGAAGCTTATAAGAAAGCGAAGGTCTCCAACCCTTCCCCTCAGTTGCTTAGTAAGGGGATTTATTGGTGTTAGGTTGCCAACCCTACCATTTCGAGGCAGTAGCACTTGAACTCACCACCCTTACAAATACCCACTCATATACAGTAATAAAGCACCCACATATTTAGAAGAACTTAGAGAGCCAGCATTTCAAGAAGCCCCCCATTGAAACCTTTGATCGCTTATATAGCTGAAGAGAAAAGTAAATATTGTATTTTGCTAAATCACAAGTTAGTTTGATCTTTCTCTTTTGAGATTCATTGGACTTAATCTAGAGTCTCGCTAGCGGTCCTCTTATTTAGATAAACTGTACTTCTACCCACCTCAAGTGAAAAGACCATTTGACCGTTGGATGATGAATGAAAACGTAATTCCAAAATAAATTGAAACTTTGAACGATATATAAATGATGCCTTCAGCGTGAAAAATGAATCTCGACATCAAGATTAAATTCACAAAATGCATGCATTCTTAAACTTTGAGTTATTAATTATGATTGGTTCTTAAAATTAATTAATTACATATCAAGAAAACAAAGTGCCGATTGGCACACAATTTTGTCATATTGGCACTTCACCCCTCTAGCATGAATTTTTAACTTCTAATTCAATTTTTCTACTATGCACTCTTATCCTATCACTTTTTGAGATAAATTTTAGATCAAATAGCCTTGAACATGACGAAAGTCTAATACATTGATTGAGCTCCAACCTCTATAAATAGAAGGGGATAACCAAAAAAAGAAAAAAAGGATTTCGTAGCTGATGATGTGGAAATTGTCAGTCGAGTAGGTTCGTCTAGATGAGTCAGCAACCTCGTCCCTGTGCCTGAAATTGTTGTGAAAAGCCCTCCTTAGGTGGTCACCAGTGTGGTGCCAGTCACAGAGTCTTCGATGATAAAGTTAGAAGCTTTAAGAAAGTATGAGAGCTTAGAATATCATAGCTATGGCGTATTTTTGTATTAGGATGTGTACCTTGTTTAGTCTTGAGGGGTGTTTATATATAGCTTCATTGCTTCAAGCTGTTATGGCCTTTATTATGGCTTTAGTGCCTTTTTGTAACGCCTCTAGGCTCAGTAATGTAGGTTTTGATGAGCTTCCAACGTTCTAACAACCTATCTTGTAACTGTCCGAGGTACTAAATCCTTCATTTAATGGCTCGCCTTACTTCGTCCATGACGTGGCAAGGTGGCTAGTAAGATCGTCTGGGCAAGAAGGTTCATTGGATCAGTTGCCCCCCCAAGTTCTGTGGTCGTCCTTACTTGTCATGACAACCACCAGAAGGTTAAAGGTTTCTTGCTCAAATGTGACTCTTGGGGTTCCGTTCCGAATTTAATGCGTAGTGGCGGCATTGTACACATCGTGGCCACGTGGCGCGTTCTGACTGGTGGAGTTAATGCCCCATGTGTGTCTCTCTTTGGGTTTCCCGCTGATTTTCAATTTTCTGTGCCCAACTATTTTAAACTACTTCTCCTTCACTTTCCTCTTTACTTTTTCCTTTGTACGCCATCGTTACTCTGCGTTTCTTCTTCTCCGAGCTCCCTATTGCACTTTCCCTTTCATACTTTTGAGGTACAGTTTCTTTCCTTCTGCTTTGTTCTTTCTTGGTAATAGATTGCACTAGATTTCCCTTTTTCTTTTTTTTTTCTTTTTTTTTTTTTTTGGGAATTTGGAGTTTCTTCCCCTTTTTCCTTCCTATGAATTCCATGGTAGATAGCTCTAAAGTTAGGAGACTCTGTCCCTCTCTTTCATATTTCTTCGCATGATTAGGGGCTTCTTTAGGTTCTCCTTATTCTTTTGGTCCTCTAATTGAGAACTTTGTGTTTGGAGGTAGTGGCTTAGGTCTAGCTTTCGCTGATCTGCTTCCTTTGCTCCGTGAGTCAGTAAACTAGTTTAAGGGAGTTGTGGGTGAGCGGAGAGTAATGTCTGAAGTAAGATCTAGCGAGCTCGAGATGGGATTGTCGTCTAGTGACAATCCTGTCGAGAGGGAGGAGGATATTGCAGCCTCTAGCCTGAGGGAGATTAGGGTTTTCCACACCTTCAGGGAAGTATGTGGTCTAGACACTGAAACCCTTTCCAAGTTTAGGGATAGGTTTCAGTTTCCTGAGAGAGTTAGGGTTTGTCTTCCACAAAAAGAGGAATGAGCTTGTCATTTCTCACCTAGGGAGGTGTGCTTCTACGAGGCTGCTTTCCAGTGCATAATTAGGTTCCCTGCCTACCCCTTTATTATGGAGCTTCTGAGTCACTTCAATATCACTCTTGGGCAACTTATGCCAAATTCGTGGAGGATTGTAATCAGTTGTATGGAGATATGACTAGCCGTCATAGAGGGAGACATGATTAGGGTGGACGAATTCACGTATTTATACCGTCTAAAGAAGTCCAAAGAGTATGGGTACTCTGAGCTTGAGCCCTGGGTTAGGAAGGCTAGGATCATCACCGATCTGCCCTTGTCTTTCAGATATTGGAAATCTAAGTTCTACTTTGTGTCTAGGGATGATTGGGAGACTCCTTCCAATGAAGTTTAGGGGGACGTCCCTAGGTTGCTCTGTCGTTGGAGAGCCCCTAGTCTAGATGCGTCGTCCTTCTGCTAGTCCTATTTCCTTCTTTGTTCTTTTCCCTTTCTATTTTTTTTAAATTGTTGCTAACTTTTCTGTCTTGTGTCTGCGCAGTTAAAAAGCGTCCAAAGCTCAAAAGCCGATACAAGAGTCGCGTAGAGGCAACTATAGAGTGCGCGAAGATGATCGACGATTTTGACCACCTGGTTGACCTAAGAACTTTGGCTCGTCACTGCTTAGGTCTAGAGCCTTCCACCTACGTTCTTTGTGCCATCGAGATTGAAAAGAATAGTAAGTGCTCTTTTGGTTTCGTTGCTGTCTTGAATTCTCTTCACTTTTTTTTTAAAGTGTTTTTCTTTTGCAGAGATGACGACGAAGTTTAACCAAGAAATGCATGCCAAGATGAGGGCGAAGAAGAATGAGCCCCTTTCCAACCTTAGGAAGAGGGTAGTGCGTGTAGTGGAGAAAAGGACTCCCGTCACCCTGGCCACCTCCATCCCAGAAGCGACGAGGATTGTTTCCCCAACCACCTCGATGAAGGAGATAACTCCCCGGACGAAGAAGTTGCGCTTGGCTAACAAGGGGAAAAGGAAGGCTGATTCAAGGTCATCTAGTATCTGGACGATGCTGGCCTTGCCATGATGAGGGCATAGGACGCCTTCACCATCGAAGAACTCCAGGTCCTTTCTGGCCTGCCCTCCAACGAGATTGTGGGTCATCACATCCATAAACTCGTCCAAGTAATAGACTTTTGCCATTTGCCTTTCCCTTTTTCTTCTTTTGCATGAATTTGAGAGATGGATCCTCTTTTCAAGTTTTGGGGGAGACCATTCACATTACCTTGGAGTACCTGAGTCAGGAGGCAAAGGCCACATCCGCGGGGTCCAAGTTACAGGTCTAGAGGCAAAGAACTCAAAGTTGAAGAAGGGCCTTATCTCGACCATGGATGAGGCCAATATTGCCAAGGAGAAGGCGAGAATCCTGTCTAATGACTTGAGGGCTAAGAGGCAGCTAACCTTGGAGAAGGACGAGCAACTCCAGGCTGCAAAGGAGAAAGTAAAGACCGTTGTAGCCAAGTCTATCGAGGCCTTTTAGCAAACTGTCGAGTACAATACTATGCTCTTCAGCTGGTACTACAAAGGCTTTGAGCTCTTGAGACAGTACCTCGTCCAGCACCCCACCGAAGTAGACCTGGAGAGCTTGGATCTGGAGGTGGTGGACCAGGAGATGGCTCAGGACGAGGCTGCCTAGGCTGCTCAGGCTGCTGCCTCTGCTCCTGCAGGAGATATTCCAGAGCCTACTGACGCTGGTGGTGAAGAGGCCAATGCTTGAACCTGTTTATTAAAGATATCTATGTTTTTCTTTTTCCTTTTATTTATTTATTTTTGGGTGCCCGGTATGTTTTTGGGCTTTTAATTCTAACGTTAGAACAATATTTCTTGCCAAGCGCTTTTGGGCTTTTAATTCTATCTCCAAAACAATATTTGTTGCCCGATGTTTTTGGGCTTTTAATTCAAATAGAATATATATTCATGTTTACCTGCTTACTTTCCTGCTTCCGTTGGTTTGTTCTTCATTATGCTTAACACTTTTTATCCGTATGTGGTTCATGCTTTTTGCCTGCATCTTTGCCTGTTTACCCTTAGATTCGGCTTACATCCGTCTAGGCGGAATTTCATTACTTAGCCACTTTTTAGGTGACTTACACCCATTTAAGGGATTGTCATTTGCCCTCGTCAGTAATTTACATTCATCTAGGCGGAATATTATTACTTAGCCAATTTCTAGGTGACTTACACCCATTTAAGGGATCTTGTCACTTAGCCTCGTCAGTAATTTACATCCATCTAGGAGAAATCTTATTACTTAGCCAATTTTTAAGTGACTTACTCCCATTTAAGGGATCTTGTCACTTGGCTTCATCAGTAATTTACATCCGTCTAGGCGGAATCTTATTACTTAGCCAATTTTTAGGTGAATTACTCTCATTTAAGGGATCTTGTTACTTGGCTTCGTCAGTAATTTACATTCATCTAGGTGGAATCTTATCACTTAGCCAAATATATATATATATATATATATATATATATATATATATATATTAGACTTCTTGACTTGCGTACAGTACATCGAAGTGTTAACTGAATAGTACTTTTATTGCTTTGTTTCAAAACATGAATACAATCGTCTGTTACATTTATTGATGGTACCTCTTCAAATGCTCAATATTCCATGGTCGTGATAGTTTCTTCCTGTCCAATGTTTCCAGGTAATAGCTACCTTACCTGGAATAATGGGTGACCTTGTAGGGCCCTTCCCAGGTTGGGCTAAGCTTCCCTTGGGTCGGGTCCTTGGTAGCAAGTGTGACTTTGCGTAGGACGAGGTTTCCTATGTTAAGTCGTCTAAACTTCACTCTCTTGTTGTAGTACTCGGCCATCTTCTGTTGGTACCTCATCATCTTGTGGGATGCTCCGTCTCTGACTTCGTCCAAGCAGTCTAAGTTGACTCTCAACCGATCTTCATTGTTGCCTTCATGGAAGACTTCTCGTCTCACGCTGGTGATTCCCACTTTGATTGGGATTACTACTTCGGTGCCATATGTGAGTCTGAAGGGGGTTTCTCCTGTTGGGGTTCTTACTGTAGTCCTGTATGCCCATAAGACACTGGGCAATTCCTCCATCCAAGCGCCCTTCGCATCTTCCAACCAAGCTTTGATGATCTTGACCAGTGTCCAGTTCGTCACTTCCGTCTAACCGTTGGCTTGTGGGTGACCTGGGGATGAGAATTGGTTCTTGATCCCTAGCCCTAAGCAAAAGTCCCTAAATCTTTGATTGTTATACTACCACCCGTTGTCCAATATAATCGTCCATGGTATCTCGGATCTGTAAACAATGTTCTTCTACACGAAATTCTGGATCTTTGCCTCCGAGATGGTTGATAATGCTTCTGCTTCAACCCACTTTGTGAAATAGTCAATAATGAATAGTAAAATTTTTACCTGTCTTTTACCTTGGGGTAATGAACCGACGATGTCAATCAGGCAAATGGCCATGGGGAGAATATTGGTGTTAGTCTTTCTGCTAGGATGCACTGACCATTTCCAAACCTTTGGCATTTGTCGCACCTCTTGACGAACTCCCTTGCGTCCTTCTGCATAGTAGGCCAAAAGTAACCTGTTCTAATAATCTTGCTTACCAGGAATCTTAGGCCTGCATGATCTCCACATATTCTTACATGGATCTCTTCTAGAATGTATTTGGCTTCTCCCTCGTTAACGCACTTCAGGTAGAGCATGGAGAAACCTCTTTTATACAGGGCATCGTTCAGGATTGTAAACCTAGTTGCCCTTTTCCTGACTTTCCTAGCCTCCCTGACATCCTGTGGAAGCCGTTCATCTTGGAGGTAGGACAGGATTGAGGTCATCCAGCTGTTTTCACTCTAGATTGCGAAAGTGAGGACCTCTTCGATGCTGGGGCGTTTATGGACTTCTATCTTTGAGTCTATACTCGTTGGTCCTGCTTCTGACGATGCTTGCTTTGCTAGCTCATCTGCTCCCATATTTAGGATTCCAGGGACTTATGTGAATTCTACTCGATCAAACTCTTGTACTAAATACTTCGTCAGCCTCAAGTATTTTTGCATTCTTTCCTCCTTTGCTTCATACTCCCCCTTTATTTTCCCCACGACCAGCTTTGAATCGCTCTAGCAAGTTTTTGGCTCCTAGTGCCTTTTCAACCCTTAATCCCGTCAGTATCCCTTCTTATTCAGCTTCATTGTTGGTGGCTAGGAACGTTAGCTGAACTCCATATTTGAGCGTCTCTCCTTCTAAAGTGATGATAATGACCCCTACTCCACCCCTCTTCTGGGTTGATGAACCGTTAGTTTGGATCATCCATCTTTTTGCTTCGTCCGATGCCCCATCCTTGTCCGGGGCTGTGACTTCGGCGGTGAAGTTTGCTATTGCCTGCGCTTTGATAGCTGTCTTGGGGTGTACTCAATGTCAAACTGGTTAAGCTCGATTACCCACTGAATCATTCTTCCTGCAGCCTCAGGCTTATTCATGGACTTCTTTATGGGTTGGTCCGTCATCACTAGAATAGGATTCGGTGATGAAGTCTGCTATTGCCTGTGCCTTGATAGCTGTCTTGGGGTGGTACTCAATGTCGAACTGGTTAAGCTCGATTGCCTACTGAATCATTCTTCTTGCAGCCTCAGGCTTATTCATGGACTTCTTTATGGGTTAGTCCATCATCACTAGGATAGGATCTGCTGCATCTAATTTAGTTGGTGATTTGTTTGTGCTACCATGTTTATTGTATGCAATTGAATCGTAATTGATTAATTTACCAAAGGTGTCAATACATTCTTGGCCTATCAAGTGGTATTAGAGTAGGTACACTCTGATTAGGGTTAATTTTTGTTATGTGATCTGTTGACCCCTATTGTCATGGATGGAGGACAATCGTTGATTATACCTCATTTATTTGATGACACTAACTATGCATACTGAAAAGTACGCATGGGAGCTTTCTTGCAGTCATTAGATGAAAAAGTGTGGCAAGCTGTAGAGATAGGCTAGACCAAGCCAAAGGAAGCACCGGGCGATTAGGATGATGCTAAGATCAAGGTGGCTAACTTCAACAGCAGGGCGTTGAATGCTTTATTCAATGCGGTAACGAATGAGGAGTTTAAGAATATATCCTCTACCGAAACTGCGAAGGAAGCATGGACCATCCCCTAGACAACCTATGAACGAACCAAGGTTGTCGAGGATTCAAAGCTTCAAAGGCTTACTACAAGCTTTGAAGAGATCAAGATGGAGGAGGATTAGTCGTTTGATGAGTTCTATGCCAAGCTCAAAGACATAGTGAACTCAGCCTTTAATCTTGGGGAAACCATTCTCGAACCTAAGATTGTTAGAAAGGTGCTCAGGTCTCTACCCGAGAGATTTCATGCCAAGATCACCGCAGACTTATGAGTTGGGTTTGACAAGGATTGGGAAATCTAGTAAGGGTAAGAGTATGACATTGAAGGCTAAGAGTAGTGACACAGATGAGTCTTTAGAAGATGAAGATTCTAAAATGAAATCCTATATTACAAGGCAATTCAAACAATTTATGAAGAATGCCAATGTTAAAGGATTTGACAAAGATTAGAAGCAGTCTAGTTCAAGAGCCAAGACAAAGGGAAGAAGGATGCTAGAGATGGCGGTTAACGCATTGTTCCTTTAGGACCAAAGTGCTTTGGGTGTCAAGGCTTCAGACATATGAAACGAGAGTGCCCAACTTATCTCAAGACCATTGGGAAAAGCAAGGCCCTTGCTGCTACCTTGAGTGACACCGAACTTGAGAATGATTCGGACAATGAGGATGATGGAATCCTAATTGCCTTTATTGCCACTGTAAATCCTACTAAGGGGATTGTTGAAGATGTGGACGAAGAAGAGGACTTGCTAGAGTCCAAGTTTGAAAAGATGGATGAACAAGATGACATCCATATAGCCTATGCAAAGTTATACAAGGTCTCGGAAAAGCATGAAAAGTTGTATAGGTTGGCCACCCAGAAGCTCAGTGATGTGGAGCTCGAACGAGAAGAAATCTCCACGAAGTTTGATAAAGCAAATCAGACCATTGGAGCATTCAGATTTGAGAACAATTTCTTGGCCGAGAAGGCCAAGAAGCTTGAGGCAGAGCTGTTCCACGTCAGAGCTCAGTTGGAAAGGACTTCAAGGGCAAAGCTTGACAAGATGCTCAGCTTTAAGAAATCTGCTTCTGATCGAACCAATTTAGGGTATGATTTCTCTTCTCCTAGTATTGCTTTTATTAATACTACTGTTTTTGTTTCACTTTCTAATAATGTTGAATTTGAGAACAATGATGTCAAAAATGCTTTAGCTAGTGAGAACATAGACATGGGTAAATTTATCTTAGGAGCACCCTTTAAGCTTGATAAGAAAGAGACTAAAAACCCTAGGGCTAAGAAGGGCAATACTCAAAAGTCTAAACAGAAGAAACAGCATCTTTGCCATCACTGTGGAGCAACTGGACATACTCGACCAAATTGCTATAAGTGGTTAGCCACTCAATAGAGCAACAGTATGATCTCTTCGAGAAACCGGAATCAATTTCCATCCTCTTTTGCTTCTCTTGGAGATCTTCTCAAAGCCAACTTGAACGGTTTCAATTCTTCCCCCTCATTGCCGGATCAAGGGTTCGTCAAACGGAAAGGTTCTTCCAAGGTGTGGAAGGAAAAAAGCTCTAAGTGATTTAGTCACTTTTTCTCTCTCTTCCTTTCATGTTTTTGAGTATGCATTACTTGTGTGTTTTGCTTTCTTATTTTGATTCAGTCTAATTTTATGCTTTGCTTTGTTTAACATGATTTGTTTGTTTATTTTTAGTTTTGCTTTATTTTGTTTTTCATAAAAATAAAAAAAAAAAAATTTGAAAAATCAGAAAAATACAAAAACAGTGTGTGTTGTGTACATTGGTACTTATGTACCTTGGATGGCCATTGAAACAAATTGTTCTAAATTTTGTATCTTTTATAGCTTAGATGTACATCTCTATGCACAAATAAGCAAGTGAGTTTTGTGGCTTGTGTTTGTAATGAGTAAGATTAAGTAATCTCTTGTACTTAATACTCGTATCACTCTTTTTGATGGGAAGGACTAGAAAATCCTAAGAGAAAAGCATAAATAAACATCTCACCACTGTTGCCCACCAATCATGAAATGGCATTTGTATGCTTCGGCATAGCAAAAGTTCAATTTCAAAAGCTTAACATAATTGGGTATTTCTTTTCTCTTTGTTATATGCTCATGCATGATATGCTTAACAAAAGAAAACATGCAAAGAAAAATAAAAAGAAAAAAAAATCAAATCATCATAACATGTAGACACTTATGCAATCTTGCGATGTTTTTCACACACAACACGCAATATTCTTTGCTACTCTTGATACATGTGCAAGTACAATGTGATTTGGCCATCACAAGGAATACATGTGTTAATGTATGCTCACTAAACTGACTTGACTTATTTTTGAAATATAAAATTAGTTAGACACTTGCTTAGTGTGTGTGTGTGTGTGTGTGTGTGTGTGTGTGTTTTGGATCTAAATGCTTGACTTCTTCTTGTTGAGAGATGTTTTTGAGAGCTTAAAATGTTGTTTGGATCTTTGGTTGAGTAGTATGCTTGATTGCATTCATATCTGTGTTTTTCTCTTCTCTGAAAAATTGTTTTTGAGCAATCTCGATAGCTTCTCGATACCTCTTGACAGCTAGGCTATCTATCGAGCCTCTTGATCTTCTTTTCTCTACAGCTGTTTTCGTAATTTCGATCCATTGAAGTTTTTGAGAATTTGTCTCGATAGCTTCTCGATCCATCGAGGAAGTTTCTGTATGCTCGATAGATTCTTGATAGCTTCTTGATCCATCGAGGTCACTTTGCATTGGACACCTCTCGATAGCTCCTCGATAGTTTCATCTGTCAAAAATTACAACTCGACACCTCTCAATCCATCGAGCTTCGTGTTTTTCTATATATATCCTCAGCGAGATTTTTCTCTCATTTTCTTTGATCTCTCTCGATAGAAACTCACTTCTCTCTCTCCCAAACACCTCACACTCAACCTCTTCACTTTCCCCACTTAATCTTCGGCCCAAATCAAGTTTTCTTCATCTAGTATGATCTTATTTCTCTCTTTCTCCATGAATTTCATACTTTTAGACCTAGGTTTTTGGGTTTTTTTAAAAAAATTTGGGGTATTTCAAAATTGATGAGGCTTTTGCAAAATTTTTAGGTTGGGTTTTGTTTAAATGATCTTAAATGTTTATGCATTACATCACATTTGCTTTTTAACAATGTTTCACGCATTATAGATGTGTTCTCTATATGTTGAAATGATGTGTGCTAGTAGGATTGGATTGTGCTGAGCCCATGGTGTTTTTATTGTTGCATGTCACATGTTCATGCATTTTTCATGCATACGTACCATTCCTTTCCTTCTTATTGATATTAAATGTGTTTGGTAATTTTTACATGTTTCTCTCTGTGTCTCTCTCTCTCTCTCTTTCTTTCAGTTAGTTGCTCTATGACACCTAAACTTAAGTGTGAGAGACTGTGCCCCTGACCCGTTTTATAGGATGTTGGGCCAAACCCACATGAATGGGTGGAGTCGTGTTATTGCCTCTCAAATTGGAGGTTCGACTGATTATATTTTCTCAGAGGTCTGATGGAATTGGATATTGGATGTGCTTCCCAGAGGTTCGATGGTTTGAAGTTTGGACGTGCTTCCTAGAGGCCCGATGGATTTGAATTTGGACATGCTTCCTAGAGCTCCGATGGATTTGAAATTTGGACGTGCTTCCTAGAGGTCCATTGAAATTGAATTTTGGACTTGCTTCCTAGAGGTCCATTGGATTTGAAGTTTAGACGTGCTTCCCAAAGGTCTGATAGATTTGAATTTTGGACGTGCTTCCCAAAGGTCCAAGGATTTGAATTTTGGACGTGCTTCCTAGAGGTTTGATGGATTTGAAATTTTGGACATGCTTCCCAAAGGTCCAATGATTTGAATTTTGAACGTGCTTCCCAGAGGTCTAAGGATTTGAATTTTCGACGTGCTTCCCAAAGGTATGATGAAGTTTTGGACGTGCTTCCCAACAGTCCGATGGATTTGAATTTTGGACGTGCTTCCCAAAGGTCCGTTGAAATTGAATTTCGGACATGCTTCCCAGAGGTCCAAGGATTTCAATTTTGGACGTGCTTCCTAGAGGTCCGTGGATTTGAAATTTAGACGTGCTTCCCAAAGGTCCGATGGATTTTTGGAAGGCATAATTCCTGCCAATGTGTATGGGCTCTTTACCCTAGTACCTGTAAAATAAATATTTCCAGTTAGTAACAGAATTATTCATTGAAAATTTGACATACCTGACCAATGCCCCTAGTTTGGGACATATCTCATGCTTGATGTTGCACCATTGGAGAATATGGAAGAGGATCATATCTTTCTGTTCTTGGTTCCTAAGGAAGAATTTAATGAAGATTTTTCTTGGGACTCCTTGATTTTTTTTTTTTTTTTTTTTTTTTGTGTTTCAAAGATTTGGAAATCTTGAAAAAAAAAATTGAAATAATTGAAAATCTTGATTGAATATTTTTTTGAAAGCAAACTAAAGAAGCATGAGCCTAATGCCCCTAGTCCCAAAGCTTTTTGAAAATTCTCTCTTTTCTTTTCTTCTCTTTTATTTTTTTATTTGAAAGATATGGAAATCTCTTTTCTTTTTTCTTTTTTTTTTTTTTTTTTTTTTTTTTTTTTTGAAATTTGAAGATTTGTTAAGATGAAGATGGAGTAAAAGTGATGAAGATTTATTCATGATGATTTTTTTTTTTTGAAAAACCTATCCTTTTGAATGAGAATAACTTTGGCTAGAAGTTGATGTAGATTGCTGGATAAGTCCTTGCTTAATTCTCGTAAAAAAAATAATTTCAATTAGCAGTGGATTTATTCATTCAAATGAATTGGAAGTACTTACCCAATGCCCCTAGTTTGCAGCATATTCCATGCTTAGATTGAAGCTGAATTCATTTGATGTTGTGATCATTGGGGAACATGAAAGAAGATCATGGTCTGCCATCCTTGGTTCCTGCAAAAAGGCTTTCTTTCTCTAGCTTGTTAGAAACCGATTATTGTTAAAACTTTTTTTGCCAATGTCCTTAGTGTGGACATGCTTGCAAACAAATCGATTAATGCTTCAAATGAAAACATACTTCCATGCAAGAAGAACATATTTGCACATAATATAAATAGGCCAATGCTCCAAGTTTAAACATGCTTAATGCAAATAAATGGGCTGAACCTAACATGCACCCAAACAATTTTGTTACATTGTTTTGACTTTGGTCTCCAAGGTTGTTTGGGTGATTGGGACCGGGCCTCTGAAAGGCTACCTACGTACCTCTCTCATAGAGGATCAGGTCAAGACATAGTTCAAGAGAACTGGATTTTGAAAAAGAATGATTTTATTTATTTATTTATTTTTATTTTTTTATGGACAAGAGGTGATCCTTTGAACAACCATTTTGGAAATCAAAGTGTTTAAGAATCAAACAAATCTCTTTCATTAGGAAGGATCAAGATCATTAAACTCATGTAATCAAATTTGCTTCATCCTTTTGAACATCGTCAGATTAACTCTCCAAAAGCAATCAAGAAATGAAATGTGATAACATTTATGAATCACATTGTTGGGTGCAAACAAGGAGAGTGCTCTAGGTTTGGAAGTTCTTTTGAGTCATTTTGAGGATTTGAGAAATTGAGAAATTTTTTCCTCGGACATATCATCCTGTGGGATTTGACAATTTTAAGCATTTTTCCTTTTTAATTCAAGAGAAAAATATTATTAGAGTTTAAGATGCGCCTACAAAGCTAGACTTCAAGGAGGTCTTATTCATGGGTTGTAATGTAGGCCGGGTTTAGGTTATGAAATGAATGATATAAAAAGGCTCAAAATTCCCTATGATGTTCCCCCAAGTATGCATTACTCAAAAATCAAGTATTGGAGGAGTTTTCCCATTTCTTCTTTGTCATCTTCTCACCAGTCTTCATTGGTCACTTGTATCAATATTTGTTTTTATGCTCGTTCCTTTTGAATCATAACTCTAGACTTTCATCTTGTAAAATTCTTCTCTTTTTAGGTTGCATCCTCAAGTTTCCAACTTGGTAGGATTTTCCAATTTTTTCTTTTCTTTTTCTTCTTTTCTTTGGCCCTAACTTTTGCCTAGACTGCCCTTTTGGGTTTTCAGCCTAGTGGGCTCTTTTTTTTTCTTTTTTTCATCTCTTGATTAAATGAAATTTTAGGGACATTCTGCCTTCCTTGTTTTTCTCAGCTTAATGATTTTTGGTCATTTTGACCACTCTAGACTTCTTTTTTGCCTCGATGCACTTGCACCTTTTTGTGCTTGATGAATCTTTCATTTTTTGATAAAATCTCTTTTAGATGAATCTTGTATTCCTCTTGGCATGATGAATTTTGGGCACTTCAAACTTGATGCACACTTTTTTTCCTCTCACATTGATGGAATTTTATGATCTCTTATCTTTAGCTTAATGAATTCTCTACTCATCTTTCATGTCTTCTAGGAGAGCTTTATCAATTAGCTTCAAAGCCACAAGGTTGAGTCCTCCTCAACATGAGATGTAAGTATGCATAACTTGATTTTTCCCACCCCAAGTTTATATTTTGGTGGGTTCATGAAAAAAAAAGGCTAAATGTTTGAAGGCTCAAATGGGCTAGCAATGGATGATGAACATTCTAGGTAATAGGAAATAATTTGGTTTAACCAAAGATGGCCTCCTATCCCTAGTAATGCTTGCTTGTAGGCACAGTGATTCAAGTTTTTTTAATAAATTCATCTTAAAAGAAAAAGTATGAATGCTCTAATGATGTGAAACAAAATATTTTTGAAAATTGGATCAAGTGCATGGATTCTTAGGATTTTCCGATGGTTGGATTCTTTTTGATTGCCTTTTAAGACCATTTCTTCTTATATTCTAAGTCAAGTAGCAAAAGTCTTTACATGGATCAAATGAAATTAATCATTACAAGTTGATTGCTCAAGTCTTTATACATCAAGATTTAGAAAATGTTTTGTCCAAGGGATCCTCATGTACCATTTTGAAAAGGAGACTCTTTTTTTTTTTTTTTTTTTTTTTTTTTTTTTTTTTAATCTTAAAAGAAAAAAATTGGGTCTTTTTGAAAAATTCACTAGGAAGTTCAATGGTCCTAGTTCAAAGATTATTTTTTTTTTTAAATGACTCAAAGGCCCAATGCCCCTAGTAAAACACTTTCTCATTTGATTTTTTTTTTTTTTTTTGGAAGATTTGGGAATCTTTATTATTATTTTTTTTGGAATTTTTTTTTAAAATATATACATGAACAAAGTACATCTAATACTACACGGATTTTTAGAATTCAAAGTAATATAGAAACATGGAATAAACAAACAAACTTTAAACTTAACCATGATGTTGCAAACCAAATGTGGAGTGAGGCAAAGTTAGGCCACTTGCTTCTTCTTGGTCCATTTAGGATTCTTGAGACTTGGTATGCTTGAATCTTGATTATGATAAAATGGCTTGGGCTTACACTTGGAAGGCATGCATCTTGTGAGCTTTGGGCCTTTGATGTTGATCATGTGTATACAACTTTGATGGGCTCAAGTGTTGGGCTTAGAATGATTCAAGAAACAATTTTCGGTTTCCATACCAGGTAGAGTTCAATCATAGGCTTTTTGGGCTTAGTTCATTCGTAGCATACAAGGTTCAAACAATTATGATGGGCTTAAGCGTTGGACTTGGACTCATCATGGTTCAAACAACGGTCAAACACATGCATAATACAATGCAATTTACATGGACCAACCTAAAGGTAGGTTCTATGGGTCATTACAACATGGGTAGAAGGTAGGTTAAAGGTCCCCACAAGCTAGGACGTCGTACCTCCCAACTTGTGATGCGAGGAGCGCTGCGTTGTTCCAAACGGTATAGTTTGTCTCTATGAACCACCATGGCATAACCATGATGATCCTTGTTGCAGTGGGTGGTAGGTTCACCGCTGGGTAACTGAGTCTCAGGAAGACCACAATCCACGACTAATACTACTGGGCTTCCAGGCTTGCACACAAATAAAAATAAATTTTATTCAAGCAAATGATGCATGACATGCAATATAATAACATATTAGACATATTATATACAAAAACAATAAACAAACAATGACATGGTTGGCCACCATAACGCAATTGAAGCCTAGCCCTCAATATCCTCAGTGGAGTCGCCACTGTGAGAGACTGCGCCCTCGGCCCCTTTTTTTGGGTGTTGGGCCAAACCCATGTGAATGGGTGGAGTCGTGTTATTGCCTCTCAAACTAGAAGTACGACTGATTATATTTTTCCCATTAGATTAAGGGTTTTACAATGGAGTTGCCACTTATTTAATTATTGGAATAAATAAGAAAACCAAAATTGAAAAATTCCTCATTTTATTAATTTGCGATTGAATTTACATTGATCATAGGAAAATTACATGGCTTTGGTTCTAGATACAATCTAAGATAAAATATATAGTTTTGTTTCCTAGTTACAATCTAGAAATTGAAAATTACATGGATAAGCATTTGATCTACTAACCCTTGATCTAAGTTCAGAGGCTATGTTACAAGGTGGAAAGGTGTTAGGCACCCACCTTGCCCGGTGAAACCGGTCTTCTAGACTATGGTGGCCATAATTCATATCATATCATCCAATATGTCAATTAATATGCATGTTGAATTTAATGTGTGTGCATGTGATAAATCCTAATTCTATTTATTAAACATTGCATTTGGATTGAAAAATAAATTCTAGTAAATGTGTGTGGATGGTGATATCCTAAATTTAAGGATTTGAAAGAATTATGAAACGAACATGTTTTTCATATTTTTGATGTCGATTTAAGATTAAAACTAGTGTTATGCATGGACATGTGATGAACAACCAAGAACATGTGAAGAACACATAAGAACATTCAAACATATTCAAGGGAATTTTAATAATTATTATCATGCTTTAATCTTAAATTCTCATCGTGGCAACATAAAAAACCAGTTAGGGAAATGGATTATACCTTCATGCAAGATCCATACGGTGGAAGAGGAGACTCTTGGTGGAGGTTCCAAGGGTGGAGGAAAAGAAGAGCTAGGGGAGGGAGAGTGAGTCTCACTCAATACCTTGAGTCTCAAGAAGACCAAGATATGACAAGACTACTCAACTTCACTAAAACTCAAGTAAAGAGAAGAGAGGGGGGTTTTTGTGTGCTTTAAAATGGAAGAGAGGGGGGTTTATATAGTAGTGGTTGAGGAAATATGAATGGAAGGCCATTTAATGAGGGTTGACAAAGAATCATGAACCTAGACCTCATTTTAGCCTTTGGGAAAATCTGGTGCATTAAATGTAGAGATTGGTGGGAGTGAGGAGCAAGCAAAATTCGGTTTTCCCATAGTTACTGTAACAGTCTGTAGAGCCAACTTCAAAAAAATCATATCTTACTCAATTCTGATAGGAATTGTCTTGTTCTTGTGCGCAAATTGAAGCCCTGGATGTCTAGTTTTTGGGAAAATTAACCTCATTCATAGATTCAAAATATTCAAAGAGATATCAATGAAATGGTGAGCAGAGTTCGTTTGTTAGAAAACAATTTCAACACAATTAGCATTAATAGGTCCCAAATTAGTTTCCAATTAACATTAATAGGCTTCAATCACTCCCATTTCAGACCTAATTAGTTCCAAATTTACCCTAATTAAAAGATAATTGCACAAATTACTTATTGAATGATTAATGTTTAACTATCTAGTTAATTAGGTATGTGCAACTCTATCATAAAATGTAGTCCTAACCAATCAAATTATGATACTTCATTGATCTCAAATTCATTATGCTTATAACCAATTGAAATTAATTGTTCATAATCACATATAGTCGGGCTCATTTAGTGATAGTGCATCTCGGCCGGTAAACTTGATTTGATGATAACTTTCAATCTGGTAGTCCGATTAGGGCTTATGACTAGTCGATTTGATTGTTACAACATCAAGATCATTTTGGTGAAATGAGATTAAGGATCTAATGACCAGAATCAAGATGCATATTTCCAAGGCAAAATTACCCTTTTATTCTCCAGGTGAGATTAAATGCGGGTTGCAAAATGAGGTGTCAATAGTAAGTCTATTTCGTCCTGGAACCCTCTTTATTCCGAGACATTTTCTTTTTCTTCCCTTGTTGATTCTACCCCTTCTCATGTTCGGTTCCATGATGAGAAGGCCCGTACGGACATTTAGAACACCAAGTCATCCTATCGGATTTCTCTGATACTGACCTTCCCATTGTCTCTACAGTAGGGGTTGGGAGTCACTTTGTGGCATCTTGGTCACTTGTCCCTCCGTGATCATATAGGAGTTTTACTCCAACATGCACGGATTTGATTATTCTGTACCTCATTTCTTCACTCGCATTTAGGGTATGCGCATTGTAAACACTCCGAATCTTATATCCGAGGTGCTACACGTACCGAGGGTAGCATATCCTGACTACCCTAATTGTGATTGTCTTAGGGTTGTGTCCAAGGACAAACTCTCATCTCTCTTCTTTGAGACACCTTCATCTTGGGGTGGCTGTCAAAACACCCCTTGCTCGGGCTTTGCAAAAGGTCCGAGGTTCCTTAACATGGCGATGATATTTGTTTTCAATCCCTTGTCTCACTATAACTCCATTACTGAGCCTCGTGCTCGATTTTTTTTATCCCTACTTGAGGGACTCACTATTGACTTTCCCTCTAACTTTATACTCTCCCTTATTGATGTCTATAAGGATTCGGCGACCTATGATAAGCTCATTTTTCCTTCGGCTATCACACGGATTCTCCACCATGTGTCTGTCTCCTATCCTGAGTCTACACACTTCTCTATCATGTGTGCCATAAATGCAGCGACCGTTTGACGAAGCGAGGCCCAGCTTCAACCGAAACGGCCATAGACCGAGACAGTGACTCCTCCGGCATCTTTCACTTCATTCACATCCACTCATTCTTCTTCTGTGGGTGGCATGACCCTCAAGGCGGTCATGGTGCAGTTTCAGTGCATAGATGCTTGCCTTGACACACTCAGTGATGAGTTATGTCAAGTGAACACCCATGTCGATCGTATTGCATGACGACAGGCTCGCCTTGGTGGCTTCGTGGAGTCTCCTTCTCCTTCTCCAGAGGTATCTGAGGACGATGGCGATGATGACGATGATGATGATGATGATGATGATGAGGATGAGGATGCTCTTCCGGTGACAACGAGATGACTGCTTGAGTTACTTGCCCTTTGTCATTTGTGACAAAAAGGGAAAGTAGTTTTGGGTATGAGAGTAGTCAAGTTCTTAGAGGGAGAGTTAGTATAGGAGATATTTTTGTTAGGGGGAGTCTTTTTGTTTATAAGGGATGTAGTGAGGACTTTTTGTATCTTTTCTTTTCTTTACTTTTTAGATACATTGTTCTTACTTTGTGATAGCAAACCTTGTATTCATTTTGTTATATATATTGAGGTTGTTATTACATTCTTTCACCTATCTCTTCATGTGTTGTTTCTTTTCTCTCTTTATGCACATGCTTCTTATTAATTGTATGCAATCTTTTATATTTCCGTTTCACACTAAGATGTCGTAATGAGCTTTGTTTAAAGTGTTTCAGAAATACAGGTTGTCAAACTCTTTCTTGCCATGAACTCTCTTCTTGCAAAGTGTTTCAAAAGTTTGTGTTAGGATAGATTTTATTGTATTCAACAAGTAAGTATGAGTTGAGTGATTTATGACTTATCTCATATGTTCATTTGTTTATTCTGGTTTTGTCACGGATTGTCAAAGGGGGAGATTGTTAGGACATATATAAATCATGTGAGGAACATATGTCATTTAGAATTGACTAATCCTTTGACAAAACCCACTTTACTTGTAATTTGGTAGATCTAGAATGTGTTTAATATTTCAAGGAACAAGGGTTCAAGTCCAAGTATTAAAGCCATGTAAATCTATCCAAGAATCAAGTGAAGAAGTGTTGGATTTTAAAACTCGACAGCTAACTCGACAGATGGTATCTATTGAGGTTTAAAAGGTAGCTTTTGCCCGATGCTCAATAGCTGCTTGATAGATAACCTATCTATCTAAATTTACGAAAATCAGTTTTTCAAATCTGATTTCACACCAATCCGTGTATATTTGTTTAGGCTTTCTTTTGTCACAACCCTAAACATATATAAGGGTTATTTTAAGGGCTGTCAGACCTGATGCAACTTAATGCAAAAGTTTTTCACAAGCATATTATGACTGGAGACATATGCCCTAGTTCATCTTTCTTTTGAAGAAGCTATTGCGTTTGTACGCCGTAGGGTTCTGTAACCAAGGAGCTTCATGATCTTCATCGTGTTGATGAATTGAAGAACTTTGCAGCCAACATCCTTCTCAAGTTGATGGTTAGTCACGTACTTAGATCCGTGCATCGATTGGTTAGTCACATACTGGGAGCCCAGCATTAAAAATGAGAGATTGTCACTACAAAACAAGTCCAATTAGGTATTGGGGTAAGGGTTCAATTGTAGGTTGGTATAAGGTACTGAGATTCCTTTACTTGTAACCGCTTGTTTTGATAATAGTGGATTCTCGGGAGTGGTGACATTAAACTCACCTAGTGGAATTTTGCCTCGGTGGTTTTCCCCATTCGTAAACAAATCACCTATTTCAAATTTATTTTCCGCTGCATTTAGTTTAGTTGGTGATTTGTTTGTCCTACAACGCCTATTGCATGAAATTGAATCTAATTAATTCACTTGTCTAATTAATTGATTAATTTACCAAAGGGGTCAATACATTCTTGGCCTATCAAGAATCACTAATAAAAAATAAAGCAGTTACAAGTATAAGAAATATTACCACTATCCTAGACTATCCCAAAATACCAACTTACAGTTGAACTTTTACACCAATCCCCAATTGGACTTGATCTTGTAGAGACTTCTTCCTTTACGTGGATCCTAGTACATTGCTAACTCCAAATAACAAATGTTTGGTGATGGATGCAAAGTTCCTCACTTCAATACACCTTGAATATTTGAAAGCACTTGATTACAAAACCCTAAGGCCCATAAGAATGTAGTAGCTACACCAATGATGTATGAGTTCTCTAATTGAGTCTTTGTATCTTGTGATGAATTTAAAATAAAGCTTTTATATCCCTTAGAGGTGAACGAAACCCTAATAATGCAACTCATTATGGGTTGAAAAACAAATTTGAGATTTTTTGATCTACAAAACTCAATAGATCGAGAGGTGTCGAGACTAGTATCGAAATTCTTCATTTATTCTCGATAGATGCTAGTATCAAGCTAGTGTCGACGCTAGTGTTGATGTTCACTTTTCATGCTTTCTTCATTTGTTTCTTGGTGCAGTCTTCATGTCTTCAATAATACCACTTGTCTTATTTGTTTAACATACTTCATGGTATCTAGATTCCACTTAGAACTATCCAATTATAAGTAAAGTGCGTTTTGTCAAAAGATATGCCAACATATGAAAAATATGACCCTAACAAAATAAAAAATAGAAAATTTATTAGTTAAAAAAGCCTCAAAAATAAAATTTTGATACAAAATACCCAAAAAAATAAAATAAAATAGCATTTGCATCTACCCCATTCCTTGGCCAATAGTTCCTCCAAATGCAAACAAGAAAAAAATTATTCTAAAAGATTCCCAATACCACAAAAATAAAAAATAATAAAACAAAAATGAATCTCTTGAAAATCATGACTCCCCAAAAAACCCAGCATCTTTAAATTTTTTTAAAAAAATTGCCCTCGTGACATTGGCTTCAATTGTACAACTCTGATCCAACCTCGTTATACCCAAATTTGTTTCTTGAAGACACAATGAATTTCACTCCAGTGAACAAGTGAAACCCGCTTTCATTGAACCTAAATTCCCCTCTACAGTCCAACTTCCAATAAACAATCAAAACATGCAACGAACTCTACTCCCGACACCGACACTATCACGCCTGTTCATTCCAATCTTCATTGTTCTCTCTCTCTCTCTCTCTCTCATATTTTAGTGAGTGGGTGTGATTAGATATTATTTTAGTGAGTGGGTGCGATTTGATATTATATTTACATTAGTAAACTATGTATTGAGCGAGTGGTTTCAAGCACTTACATTATTTTATTGGATTTGAAAATAGGGGTTTGAGCAATTGAATTAATGACATTAGATAATCTATATATCTATATATATAATAATAGGTGAAGTTGAGAGAAATTCAAATTAAAATTCTAAATTAGAATTCCAATTTTGCACCATGCGTCTTAAATTATTTATTTTTAAAGAGTTTTATTTCTTAATTTTAGAATCAAATGTGGGACCATATTATAAATATTCATCCAAGTGAGTCATTAAGTACAGAAATAAAAAAATTTAGAATAAATGAATTGTTAAAAAAAAAAAAAAAACTGCTTCATAATAATTAAAAAAAATATGGACAATTTACATTTTAGACCTAATAATATCCTAACAAATTGTTTTAAAGAGTTAATAAAATATAAAAATGACCATCAATAGTATTTAAATTATATATATATAGGAATTATATTATGCATCTTATTGTATATATTTAAGTATATCCATACATATGTATGGGGTTACAAGCTAATAACAACTAATAATAAACTATCATATAATGATTTCACAATATGAAAAGTTATATAAAAAATTATAAAACCTTCATATATTTACGCGTGTGCGTATTTTTTTTTTTTTTCAATAACCCAGTAGATTTGGGTTCTCTTTTTATTAAATTTTAGGCCAAAATGCAAAACTTACCCTCTAAATTTCATAATTTTTCATTTCAGCCTTCTAAGTTTGGGTTTTGTCATTTCAGTCCTCTAAGTTTTATTCCTTCCGAATTAAGTCCTCTGTTAATATGTTGTTAGTTTCTGCCATTAACTTACCAAAACAACGTTGTTTTGAACCTTAATTAATATTTTTATTTCTTTCTTAATCTTATGAAAAATTTTAATTAAAAAAAAAAAAAAAAACAGTTGATCAAGTGTTGCAACTTTCTGCCATAATCCATGACAAGAATACCACCAGTCTTCCAACACCAGAATTCCATATCAGGAAAAAAAAAAAAAAAAAAAAAAGAAAAAAGAAAAAAGAAAAAAAAAGAAGACAATCTTACAACATACAAGAGCATATATGATGTGTCCATTTGACAAAGATTATTTTTGTTAGCTTATTTTTGCTACTATTCATGGGTCCCACTATACTTTTGGGTACTATTCATGAGTCTTACTGTACTATTTTAGCTAACTATTACCTTTATCTACAGCACTTTCAGCAAAAAGTTTTCAATTTCAGCAAAATAAGCAGATCCCAAACGGACCCGATATAGACTATTTAACAACTATCGAAACCTCAAAACATAAACAACCTTTATCGGAAGAAAACTGGATTTTTGGTAAAATAGTCAGTCACATGGGACTTGTTGTTCACTACCTTGAGAACTTGACCCAAAACTTTCAATACAAACTATATAGAGATCATGATGATGATGATGATGATGAATCGTTGAACAGTTGCAGTTGGCATGTATGTTATCAAAGATTTCGGTGCTGCAATCTTCTTTCTCCCTCAACGATCTCTCTTTCCTCCTCTTGATCTCTCACTCTCTCTTTCCCCCTTTTTCTCATTCTTGATTTCTCAGATCTATCAGGTGGGGTGGGGCTGGGGCTTCAGTTTTTATATTTTTATTTTAATTAACATTTTCCCTAAGATTAGGAAATAAATATAAAAAAATAATGAAATATTAATTAAGGTCCGAAACGACGCTATTTTGGTATGTTAACCATTGTGAGAGACCGTGCCCCCTGGCCCGTTTTTGGATGTTGGGCCAAACCCACGTGAATGGATGGAGTCATATTATTGCCTCTCAAAATGGAGGTTCGACTAATTATATTTTTCCATTTAGATTAAGAGTTTTACAATGGAGTCGCCACTTATTTAATTATTGGAATAAATAAGAAAACCAAAATTAAAAAATTCCTCATTTTATTAATTTGAAATTGAATTTACATTAATCATAGGAAATTACATGGCTTTGGTCCTAGATACAATCTAAGATAAAGTACATGACTTTGTTTCCTAGTTAGAATCTAGATATTGAAGATTACATATTTAAGCATTTGATCTACTAACCCTTAATCTAAGCTCAAAGGCTATGTTACAAGGTGGGAAGGTATTAGGCACCCACCTTGCCCGGCGAAACCGGTCTTCTAGACTATGGTGGCCAACATTCATATGACATCATTCAATATGTTATCAATCAATTTGCATGTTGAATTTAATGTGTGTGCATGTAATAAACCCTAATTCAATTTATTAAGCATTTCATTTGGATTGAAAAAGAAATTCTAGTGAATGTGTGTGGATGGTGAAATTCTAGATTCAAGGATTTGAAAGAATTATTAAACAAACATTTTTTTCAAGTTTTTGATGTGGATTTAAGATCAAAACTAGTGTTATGCATGAATATGTGATGAACAACCAAGATATTAGGTTTTAAAGACTTAGGATCTAATGTATTTAGAACTCTAATGTGTATTGTTGGCAAACCATGATCAAAACAAGTTGTTTAGTCTTGTTTAGACTTGCTCAAAGTTGTGTCTTTTATGTAAAGTTGGATTCAAGCTGATGTAGAATGAATAGTGCATTTCGGCCTGGTTCGATCAATAGAATCTTAGGCTCGATCAATCGAAATTCGAGCAGAATACGTTTTTCTGCAGAATTCTAACTCAACCCTAGTTCATTAAAACGTTTAGGGTTTTATGTTTTTGCCTTAGGTATATAATGCAAACCCTAGCCACGTTTTAGATGTTGCTCATATTGCTGTTTGTGTAAATCTCTTGTGAAATCTGTAAGGAGCTTTCCTTTACACAAGCTTATGATTATCAAGAAGGAGATTCGTTCAAGAACTTGATGATCATTCAGTTGCTGCCATAGAAGTTTAAAGAGACACAAGCGGGTATACTTGTATTTGCTGGAGAATCCAAGAAAGAAGGAGTCTGTGGTCTCGGAGCTTGCAAGTGGTCATGTTAGTAATTTTCTACTGGTGGGTAGCAATAGGATGTTAGTGATCTAAGTCCTATTGTAAAACTTCGTTTCTTTCATAGTGGATTCAGATTTACCTTGAGGATAGCTAGGTTAAATCCTTTCCAGGTTTTTACCGGTTTGGTTTCCTAGGTCATCATATCAGTATATTATTTATCTTTCCGCTGCTTTGCATGATATGATTGTTTGATTGTGATAACCAGATTTGGAATTTGGACTAAGTAAATATCTTGGCTAATTAACTAGGTTAATCCAATTGTGTTTTAAGGGGTCTAAAAACTTACACAAGAACATGTGATGAACACATAGGAACATTTAAGAACATTCAAACATATTCAAGGGAATCTAAATAATTACTATCATGCTTTAATTTTAAATTCTCATCATGGCAACAGAAAAAATAAGTTAGGGAAATTGATTATACCTTCATGCAAAATCTATACGGTGGAGAAGGAGACTCTTGGTGGAGGTCCTAAGGGTGGAAGAAAAGAAGAGTTAGGAGAGGGAAAGTGAGTCTCACTCAATACCTTGAGTCTCAAGAAGGCTAAGATATGACAAGACTACTCTATTTCACTAGAACTCAAGAGAGGAGAAGAGATGAGGTTTTTGTATACTTTGGAATGGAGGAGAGGGGGGTTTATATAGTAGTGATAGAGAAGATATTAATAGAAGGTCATTTAATGAGGTTTGACAAAGAATTATGAACCTAGACCTTATTTTAGCCTTCGGAGAAATTGGGTGCATTAAATTAAGAGATTGATGGGAGTGAGGAGCAAGCAAAATTCGGTTTTCCTGTGGCTACTGTAATAGCCTATAAAGCCAAATTAAAAAAAAAAAAAAAAAAAATCATATCTTCCTCAATTCTAATTGAAATTGTCTCGTTTTTGTGCTCAATTTGAAGCTCCAGATGTCTAGTTTCTGGAAACATTAACCTCATTCACAGATTCAAAATATTCTGAGAGATATCAATAAAATGGTGAGCAAAGGTAATTTGTTAGAAAATAATCTCAGTACAATTAATATTAATAGGAACCAAATTAGTTTTCAATTAACATTAATAGGCTCCAGTGACTTCCATTTAAGACTTAATTAGTTCCAAATTAACCCTAATTAAAAGATAATTGCACAATTTGTGACCCAAATGAACCCATTTAAGACTTATAGTCGGACTCAATTTGTGATAGTGCATCTCGGCCATTAAAACTTGATTTGATAATAACTTTCAATCCGATGGTCCGATTAGGGCTTATGACTAGTCGATTTGATCGTTACAACATTAAGATCATTTTGGTGAAATGAGATTAATGATCTAATGACCAAAATCAAGTTGCATATTTACAAGGAAAAATTACCCTTTTACCCTCCATGTGAGGTTAAATGCGAGTTGCAAAATGAGGTGTCAACAACCATACTTGGGATTTGGTGGCTTTCCCCCCTAGGAAGTCTGTGGTTGGTTGTAAGTGGATCTACAGGATCAAGACATTGAGCGCTATAATGTTCGTCTTGATAATGAAGAAACCTTTGCTTCGGTTGCTTGAATCTCATCTGTTTGTGCTCTCTTAGCTTTGAGATGAAAGATATTGGACATCAGCTACTTCTTGGGTCTTGAAATCACTCATTCCATTGATGGACTTTATATTATATTACTCAAGCCAAGTATGCTTCCGAACTTTTGTCTTAAGCTGGACTCACTAATAGTAAGACTTTTGACACTCTAATTAAACTTAATGCATATCTAACTCCTTCAGTTGGATAACCACTGTCTAATCCCTCTCTTTACAGATGATTGGTTGGTGGCCCAGTTTATCTCACTATCACTTGTCTAGACATTTCTTATGATGTTCACTAGGTGAGCCAGTTTCTGTTTATTCCACGATTGACTCACTATATTGCTATCCTGCGCATTTTTTGATACCTGAAAGACACTTTCATTCGTGGCCTTATCTACTCTACTCAGTTTCCTTTTGTTCTCTGTGCATTCTATGATGCTGATTGGGCAAGAGATCCCACTGATCAAAGGTCTACACTGGTTATTGTTTTCTTCTTGGTTCTTCTCTGATCCTTGGAAAAGTAAGAAACAAACCATTGTGGCCCGCTCTAGCACTAAGCGGAATATCGTGCCCTTGCTGATACCACATTCAAATTCCTCTGGCTTCAATGGCTTCTTAAAGATTTTTGTGTGCCTACATCCTATGCTACTCCTCTTTATTATAATAACTAGAATGCCATTCAAATTTCTCACAATGATGTCTTCCATGAACAAACTAAACACATCGAGATTGATTGTCATTTTATCTGCTATCATCTTGTCCATGGTGCTCTCAAGCTGTTCTCAGTCTCTTCTAAAGATCAACTTGCAGATATTTTCACCAAGTCACATCCTAAGGGATGCCTTCATGCTTTGGTTGACAACCTCAACTTGGTCTCACACCAGCCTTGAATTTAAGGTGGGTTGTTAACGTGTATAGGTTATGGGCTTTAGGCTCATCTTATGTACTTGTATAGCACACATACTTGTATTGCACACTTTATCTCCTATATAAAGACACTCATCTATATTTTATTATTTGTGAAATACAATACTATTTATTCAGTATTTCTAACAACAACTATGATGACAACCTCTCTTCTCTCAATATCTGTAGTATGGGTTAGTTTTATATTAAAAAATATAAGCTTTTAAAAAAAAATAATAATGTTATCCAAAAATTTTCAGAGGCCCTAATTATTTTTTTAGATGAGTCACTAAAATCAATTGCGCCAAATAATTACAAGATGAAACCCTTTGAGATGGATGGGACATTCTGGCATTTTACCCTTAATTTTTAAAAAATTTGGCAATATACCCCTGTTTTCAAACTATATAGGGACGTGCCCCTGTTTCGATACTCGATTACCTTAAAATCGAGTTTCATTAAATACTCAATTGGTAGAAAATCGAGTTATGCCCAATCAAACTTAAAAAAAAAAAAAAAAAAAAAAAAAAAAAAAAAAAAAAAAAATGCATGGAACTCGAGTTCCTAGAAATCGAGTTCCATGCAAAAAATTTTTTAGTGTGATTGCCCCATACAAGGTTCAACGAGCCCTATAGTGGCGTTTTTAAGCCCTATAGTGGCATTTTTCTGCAAATTTTTTTTAGTAAGTGTGATTACACAATATAGGTTCAGGGAGCCCTATAGTGGCGTTTTTAAGCCCTACAGTGACGTTTTAAAACTTTATAGCAGCGTTTTCCTGTAAATTTTTTTTTTCTAAGTGTGATTGTCCCATGGCGGGTTGAGGTAGCCCTATAGTGGCGTTTTTTTAGCCCTCTAGTGACGTTTTAAGGTCTTATAGCGGCCTTTTTTTGCAAATTTTTTTCCTAAGTGTGATTGTCCCATGGCAGGTTGAGGGAGCCCTATAGTGGCGTTTTGGAACTCGATCTCCCTAAAATTGAGGTCTATACAATTTTTTTTTAATTTTTAATTTTTTAAGTTTAATCGGGCATAACTCGATTTTAAACTAATCGAGTTTTTCATTGAAACTCGATTTTAAGGTAATCGAGTTTCGAAATAAGGGCACGCACCTATGTAGTTTGCAAACAGGGACATATTGCCAAATTTTTTGCCAAATAGGGGCAAAAGGCTAGATTCTCCGAGATGGATGACCCCAAATTGTTAATTAAAGGTAATTTTTTTCCCTAGATTTACTTTTGAAGTTACATCACACTAGCTAACACACTAAAGTACGTTTATATGCCATTATTTAAACAATTTTTGGAGTTTTACGTTTGTAGTTACGTCACTAGTATATGCAAGAATTTCAAGGCCATAATTTAATTTAAATTTTTATAATATTAAAATAATATTAAAATAGATACTTGTTGATTTATTATTATTATTATTTTTGAATTAACGTTTGTAGTTACGTCACACTAACGCAAGCACGCACGCTTATGCCAATTATCCCTCCTTCGAACATCACTCTATTCCAATTATTTTATCTTCATAGTCAAGTCAAACTATGCAATATAAATTTAATTTATTGATTTTCTCACAGTTCCACTACATCCAATATTCACACACATATATTTAACCAAAACCCTATTAACAAATGAGTTTAAATAAACAATAAATAATTGTCTGTTATTTTAAATTAGAGAGAAAAGAACCTATAATCAGCTGGGTTTAGTGGGTGTATGTGGGGTTCTGTCTATATATGCCGTCCCACATGTAGTTTTCAGATGCTCGAAATAATCAAATTCATATCCTAAGTTCTAACACTATAGAACCCATCTAACCTTCCCAAGTCTCAACCATAAAAACCATAGAAACCATTTGTTGACCTGTATATTGTCCAAATGGAACAAAAACCACACATAGCTCTTCTACCAAGTCCAGGGATGGGACATCTCATCCCTCTTGTCGAGTTTGCCAAACAATTTGTTCTTCACCATGACTTCCACATCACATGTATCATTCCCGTACTTGGGTCTCCATCCAAAGCCATGAAAGCAGTTCTTCAAGCCCTTCCCACCACCATAGATCATGTCTTTCTTCCTCCTGTGATATTGGAGGAGGAGGAGATCAAAGGCCTAAAGTTTGAAGTCCAAACTATCCTCACCTTAGCTCGTTCACTTCCACCTCTTCGTGAGGTGCTGAAGTCTACTCGATTTTCAGCTTTTGTAGTCGATCCTTTTGGGATTGATGCACTAGATATTGCTAAAGAACTCAACATCTCACCCTACATTTTCTTCCCCACAAATGCTTTCGCGTTGTCTCTGATTCTTCATTTGCCAAAGCTGGACGAGACAGTTTCATGCGAGTATAGAGACCTACCAGAACCATTGAAGCTTCCGGGGTGCATACCTATTCACGGTCGAGATCTTTCAGAACCGGTTCAAGATCGAACGAGTGAGTTGTACAAAATGTTTCTTCGCAACGCAAAACGGTTCCGATTAGCTGAAGGAATTATCGTTAATACCTTCATGGAATTGGAAGGAAGTGCCATAAAAGCTTTGTTAGATGAAGAAGCTAAAAATCTCCCACTTTATCCAATTGGACCAATCCAAAGTGGTTCAAGCAATCAGGTTGACAAATCAGAGTCAGACTGTTTAAGATGGTTGGAAAATCAACCACATGGTTCTGTCTTATTTGTTTGTTTTGGGAGTGGTGGGACTCTCTCATATGATCAAACAAATGAGCTAGCCTTGGGATTGGAACTGAGTGGCCAAAAGTTCTTATGGGTTGTAAGAACCCCAAATAATGAATCAGCTGATGCTGCATACCTTAGTGATCAAACTCTCGACAACGACCCCCTTTCTTTCTTACCAAAAGGGTTCGTAGAGAGGACTGAAGGGCAGGGTCTAGCCGTGCCCTCTTGGGCTCCACAAGCCCAAGTTCTTAGCCATGGCTCCACGGGTGGGTTCTTAACTCATTGTGGTTGGAATTCGACCCTAGAGAGTATTATGCAAGGCATACCATTGATTGCTTGGCCGCTTTACGCAGAACAAAAAATGAATGCATCATTATTAGCTGAGGATCTAAAAGTGGCACTGAGACCAAAAACTAACAAAAATGGTCTAATTGATCGAGAGGAAATTGCAAAAGTTGTAAAGGGTCTCATGGTTGGAGAAGAAGGGAAGAAAGTTCATAATCGTATGAAAGATATAAAGATCGCTGCTGAGAAAGCACTAAGTGCAGATGGTTCTTCTATAAAGGCACTCTCTGAATTAGCATCCCAATGGAAAAATCATCCTGGCTTTTAGTACATGATACTTTTCTTGCATTTCAACTTTATTCGTCAGTTGTTTTTCTTTCAAGTTGTCTACTCTTTTTTTTTTTGCTAAACTCAAGTTGTCTACTCTTAATTTCTTATTTTGTAACTTTATCATGTATTGCATATTTGACTATACCATGCCTTTATAATTATATCGTTTGGTTTTTAAGAGGTGGCATTAAATTTTTCTTTGGTTCTTAATTTATATATGAAATGACAAAATTTGACACCTCCCTGAAGGTGAGACTTGTAACTTGTCTAGCTAGCCCAAATAGATCTTTTTAATTTTGATGTTAGTCATTTTTTTTTTCAGATTTACATTGAAGTTACGTCACAATGAGATATGTACGTTTCGTTTGTAGCTCTTTTTATTTTATTTCTTTTTTCTTCTTTTTGAGAATCAAAAGCTAATAAACTAACGCTACAAAAAATGCGAGCTATAGTCACGTTTCTTTTAGCCGTGTTTACAAAAAACGCGGCTATAGCTGATAGAAACGTGGATATAGGTTCAGTTGAATAAATTTTTTAAGGGTGACCTATAGCTGCGTTTTTCATACCCCAAAAATAAAAAAAAATAAAAAAAAAAAAAACTTTTTCTTCAACTTCCCACGTACGCCCCCTTTCCCACCTACCCCACTTTCTTCTTTTCTCTTTCTTTGTTTTTTCTTTCTTCATTCTTCACTCCTCCAGCGTAACTCTTCAGTGTTGTGTTTTTTTTTTTTTTTTTTTGTGTGGAGTTGTTGCTTCTTTTTTTCCTTTTTCTTTCTTTCTTTTTTTGCTCCTTTCTTTTGCAAGTCACGCCAGGTTCTTCTTTCTTTTTCTTTTTTTCTTCCTTCTTCACTCCAGCACAACTTTTTTTTTCTTTGCAGGTACTTCTTCTTTTTTTTTTTTTTTTTTTCTTCATCTCAAGCACACTGATTTGTCTATAGATTGAGTTTTTTTTTTTTTTTTTTTGTTATTTTATGTTTAGTTAGTAAGAAAATGGAGGAGATGCTGAAAATTTTGAATGAAGTAGATAGCTCGCGTTTTTTGAATTTTCTGGGTGTGTCTGTATTGTGAGTATGTTGTGTTTGATTTTAATTTTTTGGGTTTGTGTTTGATTTTGAATTTTCTGGGTGTGTTTGTATTGTGAGTATGTTGTGTTTGATTTTGAATTTTCTGGGTTTGTATTTGATTTTGAATTTTTTGGATTTGTGTTTAATTTTGAATTTTTTTATTTGAATTTTGAATTTTCTAGGGAAAAAAAAAAACCCCTAGAATTTTTTTTTTTTTTAAAAACCTATAGCCGCGCTTTTAAAAATGTAGCTATAGGTCCACCGCCTATAGCCACGATTATAAACGCAACTCAAAGCGGGTCTATAGCCGCGTTTTTTAAAAACGCAACTATAGGTCCCTATCGCCGCAGTTAAAAAATGCGGCTATAGGTCTGACCTTTAGCCGCAGTTATAAAAAGGTGGCTATAGACCCGCAGGGGGTTATTGCTGCACAGTTTAGGCCTAGTTTGTAAACGCAGCTATATCCTATAGCTGCGTTTTTGGGGTCTATAGCCGCGTTTTTGAAACGCGGCTATAGACCCCTTTTTTGTAGTGTATTAGATTTCAGTTAGCTTAATTGGTAAAGTCTTTATTGGTTGAATAAGAGATCTGAAATTCAATTCCTGCCTACACCAGGAACTAATTGGTGTCCTGGTTTAATGATAAAGAGCTATCATTAGGAGCGAACATTATAGGTTGGAACTCTCTTAAAAAAAATACCAATAAACTTTGTAGGTCGTGCCTCCCAAAAAAAAAAAATTAAAAATTGCAGCTATGTCAACGCATGCAACATGCACTACTTTTATGCCAATTACAAAAAAACAAAACTTATATCGTTATGTATCTTTTGCCAATGGATGCATTGCTCTTATGCCAACGAAAAAAGAATTATTAAATGGGAAATGCTAACGAATATCCTTAGGGTATTAGTTAATAATTCATTTAAAGAAAGTTTTTATGGGAAATGAAAAAAACTGTCAAAACATTAATTGCTCTCTTTGGGTCTTGGGTTTTGTGAGGGAAAATTATTAGGCTCTTACTTGGAGCATAGTGAAATAATGCTCTATAATTTCACATTTATTGTAAACCCTACCATGAATTTAATTAGTGAACTACATTATAAATGTGAAAGAAGGAAATAACATTCTTTGTGTTCTGGATTCTTTGTGTTCTGGAGTACATAAAAATTACTCATTTAATTAGTAAGTGCATCTATGTTGTCCCATAATAAGAAATTGAAGGGCCAGTGAAAAATTTTTAATTTTTGCTACAAGTATTCATGTGGTAGTTTATAAGTGATGAAAGTCAAAATAATGAATTTACGTGAAAGTGACAAGTAGCTAATTATATTCTTCTATGTAAGAAAGTTGTTTCATTATAACTTTTTGTGTGATATTAAAATACTCTCACAATTGGTTTCCAAATACTCGAATTAATCTAATACTATTCCTAACTCCTAACATCTATATAACCATGCAAACTCACAAGTCATAACCATAAAAATCATAGTAATCTCTCTCAAAATCCATATCTTCAAAACATTGCCATTGACACATATTGTCCATATGGAACAAAAACCTCACATAGCTATTCTATCAAGTCCAGGGATAGGGCATCTCATCCCTTTTGTTGAGTTTGCCAAGGTACTTGTTCTTCACCAAGACTTCCACATCACATGTATCATTCCCGTATTTGGGTCTCCACCCAAAGCCATGAAAGAAGTCCTCGAAACCTTGCCCACCAGCATAGACCATGTCTTTCTTCCTCCAGTAAGCTCTGATGGCCTTGAAAGCTTGCAACCTGAAGTCCAAATTTCTGTCACCATGACTCGTTCATTGCCATCTCTGCTTCCTGAATTGTTAAAGTCGACTCAAGTTACAGCTTTGGTCGTTGACATCTTTGGGATGGATGCACTACATGTTGCTAAGGAACTAAACATCCCACCTTACATTTATTTCCTAGCAAATGCTTTTTCGTTGTCATTACTTTTGCATTTGCCAAAGATAGATGAGACAGTTTCATGCGAGTATGAAGACCTACCAGAACCATTGAAACTCCCAGGGTGCATACCTATTCACGGTAGAGATCTTCCAGACCTAATTCAAGATTGAACGGGTGAGTTTTACAAAATGTTTATTCCTAGCGAAAATGGGCTGCGATTAGCTGAGGATATTATCCTCAATACTTTCATGGAATTGGAAGAAAGTGTTGTAAAAGCATTGTTAGAACTTAGAAGAAGAAGCTAAAAATCACAAACTTATTCCAATTGGACCCATCATTCGAACTGGTTCAAATTCAAGCAATCAAGTTGAAGGGTCAGTCTGCTTAAGATGGCTGGACAATCAGCCACATGGCTCTGTCCTATTTGTTTGTTTCGGGAGTAGCGGAACCCTCTCATATGAACAAATTAATGAGCTAGCCCTTGGATTGGAACTGAGTGGTCATAAGTTCTTATGTGTTTTAAAAGGCCGAATAATAAATCTAGTGTTGCATACCTTAGTGACCAAACTCATAACAACCACTTGCTTTCTTACCAAAAGGGTTTGTGGAGAGGACCAAAGGACAAGGCCTTGTAGTGCCCTTTTGGGCACCACAAGTCCAAGTCCTTAGCCACAGCTCCACGGGTGGGTTCTTAACTCATTGCGGTTGGAATTCAATCCTAAAGAGTATCATGCATGGCATACCATTAATTACATGGCCACTTTTTGCAAAACAAAGATTGAATGCAGTTTTATTGGATGAGGATCTAAAAGTGGCACTAAGACCAAAAGCTAACGAGAAAGGCATAGTGGACCGAGAGGAAATTGCTAAAGTCATAAAGGGTCTAATGGTCGGAGTGGAGGGCAAGAAAGGTACGAGCCATATGAAAGGCCTACAAATTGCTGCTGAGAAAGCAGTTAGTGCAAACGGGTCTTCTACAAAGGCACTCGCTGAGTTTGCATCCTATTGCACAAATCAACCTGGCTTTGAGGACATGATATATATATATATATATATATATATATAAAGTGCGTGAATGTTTGTAATAAACAATACTCATATTTTGGGTTATATTTGTTGCAAAACTTGGAAATCATGATTTCAAGTTATGTTTTCAGTATTTTTTCTTTTGGACTGTGTAAAATTATGAATAATTTGTGTAATGAACATTGTGTTTTGTCATTGGTTGTTCTACTTTTAGTCCTTGTCGCATGTCATTGGTTTTTGAGTTGTATTGTTTATTACACAAGTAGTTTTACACTCTCAAAAGAAATTGACTGAAAATGTTTTAGTACTTGTGACTTGTCATTGGTTTTTGAGTAGTATTTATTATGCTTGTAGTTTTACACTCTCTAAAGAAATTGATTGAAAATTTTTGGGATAAGTGTAAAACTATATAAAATAGTTTTTGTACAACAAGTTTAGACCGTTGCTTTTATTAGCTTTAAAAAAAAAAAAAAAAAAAAAAAAAAAAAAAAAAACTCAAACTATATTATTAGTTAGCCAAGGTTTGAATCTATTTTGGTTTATAACAAATCGAGCCCAGAGGACTCAATTTTGGGGTTATAAATCGAGTAAGTTGTACTTGGTTTTCCTATTGCACCAGCAGCTAAGCTAGACAAAGCGTCCACATAGGCCTGAAATCGAGTCCAAAATACTCGGTTTTTGTTCATGGAACTCAAGCCCAAAGGACTCGGTTTTTGTTTAGCCATGTCACCCAAATTCAAACATGCTCAACAAATCACTCAAATACACTGAAACCCACACCGATCCTCACAACAGATCACTCAAATAGACTTAAACCCACACCGGTCCTCACAGTCTCTCACTCTTCAAACCCAAATACACTCAAACTGAAACACTGGTCCTTAGTCTCTCACTCTTCAAACCCTCACTCTCACTCTTCAAACCTTCGCCACTCTGAGTCTTCACAGTCTCTCACTCTCACTCTTTAAACCTCGCACCAATTGCTTAACCTCGTCACTCTTCAAACCCTCACTCTCACTCAAACCTCGTGCTGCGCCACTGCTCAACCTCATCACTCTTCAAACTCTCACTCTCACTCTTCAATCTTCATGCCAATGCTCAACCTCAATCTGAAGGTAGGTACCCCTTCTCAATCTGCTTGCTTTGATTAGATCTAAATAATTTTATTTATTTATTAATGCTCCAGATTTATTTCTTTTTTCTGGGTTTGCTTTAGATACATCATATATGCGTTCTTGTTACACTCTAGGCTTTTTTTTTCTTTTTTCTTTTTTCTTTTTTTGGCTTTAAATTTTGTAGTGTTAATTACATTTCATTGGAAATGGAAAAAACCCACCCAATGAAAGTGGTCCCCAGTGATTGTAGATAGGCATTCATAACAAAACCATTTTTGATTGTGATGAGCCTATAATGGAGGTGTGAATGTGATGAGGGGAGTATCAGTATCATGCTGCAATGGAAGTTGGTGGTCACATATATCAATATACTCTCTCTCTCTCTGAAAGCTATACTTTTTAGGTGGCTTAGAATCTTGTATATTATGACTGCCAAGAAATGGAATGGGATTTCAAATAGAATAATTGTAATTACCTTTAAGTAATGCACTTTATTGGGTTATTGTTTAGTAACAATTGATATGGACAATATTTTAGGGTTCTACACACTATTTTTGTAAGAAAAGAGGAGGAGGATTATGAAATACTACCAAATTCAGAAAGTTAACTTGGCTTGTCAGTGGAGAAATATATTGATTAGTTTTTAAAAAGTTTCAACCGTTAAAGGGTTTCCAAAATGATGTACTAAATCTGAAATCTTCATCTTAAATAATATTTTTGTAATCAATACATTTTTTGTTTATTGGTCATGGATGATTTTCTATTGGCATGCATTGTACTAGATAGATTTTGTCACACAAACAGTGACCAGAACTATATGTTTGCATATGGTGATAGTCTTCCTATTATTGTTGTTGTTATGATCATCTATATTAAAATCATAGTTGAAATTTCCTGCACAGATTGTTATGAAAACCAAAAAACTATAATGTTTTGATAATAGGCTCTGCCCAATTTCAACTCTTTCACAGCTTCCTCTGTTCCTCTAAATCTAAATGGTCCTCACCAAGAAAAAGTGGCAGTTGCAGCATTTTTTTTTTCTTTATTTAGTACTTTTAGCTATTCTCAAAGTGTAATTTATTTTTTCCAGCACTAAAGTAGGTGTCACATTTTCTTTTAGCCCAAATAACACCTCCTCCCCTTGTGAGATCATTAAGGAGGTTAAGGTTGTGGGTTTAAGAGTAAAATCCACTGAATTTGTGTAACTTATCAGTTTTCAATAAAATTAAAAGTTGTCATCTTTTTTATTTTATTAATACATTATGCTCAGTTTGAATGGTATGCTTGTACTATGGTTCATCATTTGCACATGAAAGAGTTTGTACAAAGCTATGTACAGCCAATAGGCTGTTATTTATTATTTATTATTATTTTTTTTTATGGTGGTCATACTCTGATTTCAAGGACCACTCCATCTTGATTCAAGTATTTACTCATATGAAAAAGCAGCTTATTTAATGACAATGTTACCACAAACTACTATTATATATGACACCCCAACAGCATGTGGGGTGTCAAGAATATTGTAAAGAAAATGAAAAAGGATTTTGAATGCTTCTGCAAGCTTAATAAGCAACGTTCTTGATTTGTCAGAGTATTGCTCTAACTCCTCAGAACACATTTGAATGAAAATGGAGAAATGTAGAAGGCTTAATTAACTTAGCTTATACTGAGTTTTTGGTAGCATATTGAGTTTTTATATGTATCTTTATTCCCTGTGGTTGATTGTCATACTTATCATTTGTGCAAGAAATTAGGCTACACATTGATATTACTCTTGACTCCTTAAACTTCGTGCAGTATGGCTACCGTTGCTGTTGAGATCCCTAATGAGTTCGGTCCTGGTCCCATGGAGGGTTCGATGTTAAGGTTTCTAAAAGAACATCGATCATGCACTGTTTAGGAAGGCGAGGTAAAATTAAAACCGACCACCTGCTAAATATTCTCTTCTTATCCTTTTACATTATGTTGATTTTTTTTTTTTTTTCCATATCTAAAATTCTAAGTTTGTCAATGGTATTACTAGCTTTGAATGCATAGTCATGCCCATTAGTTGGGTTGAGTTAGATTGGTTGACTGTTGCACACCCTTACATAAAGGTTACACTTAGATAATTAAAGACATTGAGTTGTGAGAGCCAGAGAGAATCAAATTTTGATGTATGTATTCGTTGTAAACATGGTGGGTAATGGGTTGGATTGCTATTGTGGCAATGTTTACACTAGCATGCACGGCATAAGTAGTAGGATAAACGGCTAAAAACAAATGTATCAAGTGCATTGCATCCTTTTATTTTTCTCCCATTGTTGCTTTTTTGGGGGGGGGGGGGGGGGATGATATTTTAATTTCCCTTGATAACTGCTTTATTTTTGTTTTTTGGGATCAATAGCTACAATCATATATACAAAGGTTATGGCATATTGCATCTCATCACCATTGTTTTATCATGTGCAGGATTTGGGGGCACTGAAATGTCGTGGTCGTAATGACGGGTTCCAAAAATAACGCCCAATGGTGGATGATCGTGTCCTCGACATTGTCAAGAGAGTTGGATTAGAAGGGCTACATAGGACCCCATCTAGAGAGATTGATCATAACTTGATAACGGCCTTCGTTGAGCGATGGCGGCCTGAAACCCACACCTTCCACCTGCCACATGGTGAGACAACGATCACATTACAAGATGTGGAGGTTCTTTTGGGGATTCCAATCGATGGTGAGGCAATTGTTGGAACAACTGACTTGGTGTGGGCTACTGAATGTCAGAATTTGCTTGGAATTGTTACTAATGGTATGGTGCTTCAAGGACAAAGAATCTAGATTAACTGGCTACTTCAAAAAGTAGACGAAGGGTTGCCCGATGGTGTAGCAGAGGATGTTGTGCATCAGTATGCATGGTGTTATATTCTAGCATTCCTGGCGGACACAATTTTCGCTGACAAGTATGGCGATAGGGTGCATACGATGTGGTTGTAGATGTTGAGGGACCTTCGCAATTCACCTCGGGATAGTTGGGGGAGTGCTTGCCTTGCATGGTTGTACAAAGAGTTATATAGGGAAACCAACAGAGTTGCCAGTCAAATTAGTGGGGCCTTGATATTGTTTTAGTATTGGGCATGGTTCAGATTCCCTTTTTTGTGCCCAAGGATGGACCTCCCACCAGATGATGCATATGGCCCACCATTAGCACCTTCTCCATTGTCTATTAAGTAAGTCTCTTTCTTGACCGATTCTCTCTATTGGAAATAGATCCATAATTTTAAATGACATGACACATTGTTAGACATAGAGAATAAAATTTTAACCTTGATATTCCTCAAATTTTGAAAATTAATAGGATTTTTATTTATTTTTAGATATTGTTTTTACAACCACTGAGGTCATATGTTATGATTGATGTATAATACAAGTGTTATTAATTTCTAACTCGACCACTAATCATATGTTTAGATAATCATTTATTGGTATAAACTTTAGTGGTATGCAACGTTAAATTTACAATTACCCATCATTTACTGTTGTTGATTACTTCAAATTCTCAATTCCAAGTATTAACTATTCCAGTGTTATCTAATTTGAGATAATGAAGGTTGCATCTTATTAATTTTTCCTTTCAGCTATATACGATACAACGCTTCATGAATGGGAAATTCTCAATTAGAATATTGTAGGAAGAATGGGCCATATATATGATACAAAGCTTGTATCTCTCTCTCAGTTTTATTTTTTGCTAATTAGATTCTTTCTTTCAATTTCTTCTTCTTTTTTATTTCTTTCATAACTCATCCTTTGCTGGAATAATTTTGCTGAGTTTTGTGGATAAATAGCATAGGAAAAAAATTAATTGAATTCCACAACTATTGATAAGGAAAAGAATTAAAATAAAGTTTTTTTTTTTTTTCCCCACTCTTGCTAGTCTATAAGCAGTAATCATTATTTTGTGAGCTAGCGTGCCAACAAAATTATGATCATTGAATGATGAAATAAAAAATAAAAAATTATTATACTCTCTCTCTCTCTCTCCCTTTCTCTCACCAATTAATTTTATGTCTTCGGATAAAGAAGTCTAGACCTACTTGTCCCAACTACTTAAGTTGATAAAAAACTAAACTTAGCATTATTCAAGTATTATTCTACAACTAAGGATGCTTTTGTAGTATAGTAGTAGTATTTGAAAGAAAAATAGATAGTATGGATTTTTTTCAGCTTCCATCAGCATACAATTCCTTTTTCTTTTTTATTAGATTGCATAATTGGTAGATATTGACTCCTTTCTTAATTGTAGGACCGTGTGGGTTGTGAGCACGAAAAATAGCCCTGCAAAAATTTGTGTGGTCTGGTACCAGCAACTTCTAGATTCTTTGCATCCCAACTAGGTACCTAAATTGTGTTTCTTCTATTGTTTATGACTATTGTATACTGTTATAACTGTAAAATAGCTCTTAGTCGAAAATAATGGAACATTGTATAATGTGCTGCCCTTTTATTTGGCTATTTTCAGGTGATGTGGCAACCATATGAAGTTGAATTAGGTCACCTGCCTGCGATCTGTGTTGTAGGAAGGGATGTGTGGACGGCGAGGGTGCCACTTGTATGTTTTTGGCTAGTAGAGAAATATACACTAGATCGTGTTGGTTGTCAGTTTGGGATGGTACAAGAAACGCCCCCAAATGTTGATACTGACGACGCCCTTCACAAAATAGACCTGAAGGGGAAGACCGAAGTGAATTGAAGGGACAAACACAGAATCCATATCCAAGTATGGAATAGTTGAGCACAATCACTATGTCATGGAGCACGACTAGAGGGTGATATGTCGCCTACTCATCCATACTTCCATTGGTACAATAGGGTGACTTGGAGGTTCGTCGACCACACTACTGCTGCACTTCTTATTATGGTAATTGCTTCGACCTTTCTTTTCAAATTTTGTTGCTTCTTTTCAAATTTTGTTGCGTATCACCATTTTTGTGTTAGATGTACTAATTGTATTTATTTACTTGCAGGTTGCTAGTCACAAGCAAATGTTGACACGTTATATAGTAGGCAGACTTGAGTACAAGCAGATTACAACTATACTTAAGGCAGTGGATCGCCTTCACCTAATAACTGCCCAACTTCCCTTAGAAGGTACCGATGGGGCAAATCCAGAAATGCCATAAGATATTGGACGACCAAGCACGAGCTCAACTCTTGCCAGCCATAGCCATGGTCAACGTGCTGCACCCATCAGGTTGTCAGTAGGCCGGATCCCCCTCCACCCCCATATGCATCTCTTGCCCTATAGTTCCCTCCACCCCCACATGCATCTCCTGCCCCAGAGTTCCCTCCACGTACTGCTCATGCAGTTCCTAACCTAGAGATCCCTTTATCCACTGCTTATGCATCTTCTCACCCCGAGATCCCTTCACCCACCCGATGTACATTTTTTGACCCCGCTCATCTTCACTTACTCTGCCATCCTTTGATCTCGACTTTGATTTCAATGAGACCCCTCCTGTCATGCACACTCATATAGACCATGTACCACCCCATTGTGACTCGACTTTGATTTCAATGAGACCCCTCCTGTCATGCACACTCATATAGACCATGTACCGCCCCATTGTGACTCCATGTCATTCATGCCCACTCCTGGACTGCATATAGTTCCCATGACTATGGGCCTCACTCACATTTCATCTGCTACACCATCCTCCCTCGCAATTGTAGGATCTTCAGTTGTTAGGAGTCAAGTCAAGCAAAATAGCCAGATATGCATGTCGAGAATGAGCAGGTAGTTAGGTTACACTCACCCCCACAAGGTCGACCTAAACGCACAACAAAAGCACCTCCTTGTGGGATAGGTGGTCACCATTGTTTTTACTTTCATCCTTTGTCGGAAGAGACTGCTCCCCTGAAATAGCGTGCTCCATTACGACCATGACACAGACTTCGTGCCCGTTTGGTTCAACCTTAAGGGACCAAAAGTGCGTTTTCCAGCTCAAGGGATGCCTGCGAGAGAGAGAGACACCTATGTGTGTGGGTTTGTGTGGAGGAAAGTAAAAGAAAAGGAAAATAAATAAGAAGATGAAGCCTGTTTGTGCTTGTATTAGAAGTACGAACATAAGGCCATGTTTGGATTTTTTTTTTTCATCACTCTTCACTCAATTTTCGTCACTCATCACTCATCACTTAAAGTACCCGAACTTCTCCAATCCTACCCATTTGGCACTCATAACCCAGTTTTGCGTTACTTAATTTGTTTCCAAAAAAAAACAAAAAAGTCCAACATTGCGGCTGGGCTTTGTTTCAAAAAAATAAAGTAAAAAACCAAAAAATTCCAACATTGCGGCTGAACAGTAGGTTTATTACAAAAATGTCATTGAAAACATAATTATGGAAACTAAAAACATTTAAAATGTGTTTTCAGTTTCTCTAACTCATCACTCAAAAATCAGAGAATTGAGTGAAGGAAACAAAATCCAAATGGACTTCTGCAATCATTGTGTGTATGGGAAGCAGCATAGAGTCAGTTTTAAGACAGGCTCTCATACAAGTAAGGGTGTTCTTGACTACATTCATTCAAATGTTTGGGGCTCAGTATCAGTTTCTTCTCATAGCGGTGCTCAGTACTTCGTCAGTTTCATTGATGACTACTCTAGAAAGGTATGGATTTATTTTATGAAGCATAAGTCTGATGTGTTTGGCATATTTAAAAAGTGGAAAGCATAGGTTGAGAATCAGACTGGCAGGAAAATAAAATACCTTAGAATAGATAATGGACTAGAGTATAGAGATAAATAATTCATAAGATTTTGTGAATTGGAAGGTATTACTCGTCACTTCACAATTAAAGGAACTCCATAGCAGAATGGGGTTGCAGAGAGAATGAACAGAACCTTAGCAAAAAGAGCTAGATGCATGAGATTGAATGCAGGGTTGCCTAAGGTGTTCTGGGCAGAGACAGTTAACACAACAAGCTTCATTATTAATAGATCTCCATCATTAGCCATAGATTTCAAGATTCCAGAAGAGGTTTGGTTAGGTAGACCAGTTGATTATTCGAGTCTAAAAATCTTTGGTTGTCTAGCTTATGTGCATATGCAGAGTGGAGAGCATTCTAAATTGGATTCGAAGTCAAGAAAATGCGTATTTCTTGGTTTTGAAAAAGGTGTTAAAGGCTACAGGCTTTGGGATCCAATCTCAAAGAAAACGGTGACTAGCAGAGATGTCATATTTGATAAAGCCTTTATGTTGAAACAGAATGAAGCAGAGACATGTGATGATAGGCCACAAGAGAAATTAACTATTGAGGTGGAGTTTGACGAGAATAGTTCACCCAGTGATAAGGGTGGTGCTGAGATTGAACCATAGCAGCAACAAGAAGAGTTTTATTCAATTGCTAAAGGTAGAGAGAAGCGGGTTCACAAAACACCACAGAGATATGGCTTTGAAGACATGGTTAGCTTTGCTCTCATAACTAGCAGTGGAGATCCATTGTCTTATAGGGATGTAGAAGAGATAGGGTCACTACAGAAGAATAAGACTTGGGAATCCTCTAGTATGTTGAGAAAGTCAGTTCCAACAGATAAGTTCAAGAGCTACTTGGACTTGGTTGATGTTTGCAGCTTGTAAGCCCTTAAGAGCTAAGGTGGAGGCAATGGAGGAGTTCGCTAGTGTAGTTTGATCAATTCAAGCCAAGGTGGAGATTTGTTCATGTGGCGGGAAGTGTGGCTTGAATTTTTCCACAAGCCCATAAGGCCCAACCAAGCCCAATTCGGTCATAGAAATTGACCTAATACAAGCTGTATTAGGAATCCCAGGAGCTGACTTGATAAAGTAACATGTATATATATGTGCTTTATGATATGCGGCAAGAAGGAGAGAATTGATGAGAGTAATTCCAAAAAAAAAAAAAACCTAGCAGCCGCATAAGAAGAAGAATAGAGTTTTTCTTGTCTTGTGGGTGAGAGAGAGCTAGGGTGTATTGGGATTTGGGTTTCTTGAGAATGTTATTGTGCACTATTGTATCTCCTTATTTTTTATAGTGAAATTTCTTCGTCGTCTCCGTGGAGGTAGGCAGTTTGCCGAACCACGTAAATTCTTGTATTCTTTATGTGTGCTTGTTATTTAATTTCCACTTATTTACTGTTATTGATTTGAGTCCTGGCGTGCTACCTGCACAACAGAGAGAAAAGTGCCTCCTATTCTACATCTAGGGTTTGTGTACCCAAAACTCTCTCATATAATCATATCTTCTATCGGTGATATTCCTTGAAGAAAATCAAGATCCGGTATTGTAGAAGTTCTTGCCTTATACCAGTCATCAAAGATGCTAGAGATCTAAACTTTCAAGGGTGGTTTTGGGATTATGGTTATTTATGAAGAATATGGTTATTTAGTCTGTAAACTTCTATTTGATAGTGGATTTGCTCATCTTGGGATTGATAAGATCAAGTCCTTCCAGTCTTTTTTTAATTGTGGAACTAGTTTGTTTCAATAGTTTTCCGAGGTTACCATATCTGTTACCTAGGAAAAAAAAATTGAAACAAATTTATGATGGTTTGATTAAATAGGGTTTTCAAAATAAATCTAATAATCAACTCGACCTTAAAACTGGTTAATTACTATTTTTGACAGGAGTCTAAACCTAACAAATAAGAATAGGATTCTCAAATAAACATAATATTGTAAAAGATTTGATGACTTTGACCCAAGAGTTCTCATGTATAGGAAAAGGAGAAGAATTATAGCAGTGTGTATAAAACCAATAGAGAGAGAAAACTCACATTGGGAGGTATAGCACATGAAAGGAAAAAAAAAAAAAAGGTTTTTGTAAAACATATATATCAAGGAGAATTTGTGAAGTTCAAATTAAAATAGTGAAGCAAGAAAAGAAAAAAACCTACGTATAAGTGAGAGCAAAGAAAACAATGAGTTTCTTTAGTCATGAGATACAGAAAAGAGTGGAAAAATTGGGATTTTTTCTAGGAGAGTTATGGATGTTGTGTCTATGGAAAGTTGTAATATCCAAATTGAAGATGGTATGGATTTGTTTATTTCCTACTGTATTGATGTGAACTCAAGTTTTAGATATAAACTTGAGAATATATTGTAATTTATTTTATTATAGTAAATTTATTTGGAGTTAGTATCATTGTTTTTCTGTTCAAGAAGTAATGGGTTTTCACATAAATCCTAATATTCTTATATGTGGTTTATTTAGTTTCTAATGATTTGAAATATTTAGCTTCGAAAAGTTAGAATACTATTTAGGATGGATTAAAATTATTTGTTGAATTTAATGCATAGGTATAATATTAGACTATGGCCCATTAGAATCCCTTTAAGATTTGGCTGGATGATTTGAAGAGAATGTGAAATTTGGTGAACAAGAAAGAGAATTATGGGAGACTTCTTTGAGAGAGAGAGAGAGAGAGAGAGAGAGTAAAGAAGTTCATTTGTTAGAGAGGGAGAATGAAAAAAGGTGAAGGTATTGCCAACAACCAAGATTGAATTAGACAGAAATGGACCATTATGATTGGATTAGGGAAATAAATGAAAGGAGAAAGGACTTCATTGTTTAACTAAAAGTTAAAGATTTTTTTTTTTTTTTTTTTTTTTTTTTTTTTTGTTGAGAAAAATGAATATTCCGTTAGAATTAGTAACTATAAAATACGGTGTTATTTTCTTCAGAAAATTTCAAGTTAGTGTTGTTTACTTAAACTTTATGAGAATAACGTAATTTATCCTATAAAATAACCCAAATTATATTAACCTATTGAATATATTAAATCATTATTACAATTAAAATTATGTCAATTGTATTGATGAAAGTGAAAGAGTCTTAGGAGTCAACCTTCCTGATGTGATTGATTTTGAGTGGTAGAGAAAAAATATAGGATCCATGTGAAAGTGATTGTACTACTCATAGTTGATCATATCATTAAATTTTGACAAAAATATGTGGGTGAAAATGAACCTTAAAAATAAAAATCTAAACTTCATTAAAAAAAAGAAACAGAAAAGAAAAGAGAAACAACCACAAAGTCCTTCTTCCGAGTGTCCTAAACATAAATTGTGAGGGATGAAACTACACATTAACAATTTGAAAGAAAATGGGCCAGAGAAAGAACAACAAAAGGAAAATGGTTTGAGCTCCAATATGATATAGGCTATATAGGTCCTGTGAAAATTGAATAGTCATATCCTATTAAAATTTTATTACCTTTTGCCTTGCCTTAATAGCTGGTGCCATCTGTTACTGCCTTAAGGTAGGGTTAGATGGGTTTTTGTTTTTTGTTTTTTTGTTTTTTTTTTTTTGTTTTTTTTTGTTTTTTTTGAAACAAACTAACTGTTAAACACACACACAATTAATTACATTCTCTAACCAAACTCAAACATATTACTTAACCCAAAGATGGCTTGTAAAATATTTAAGGGTCCAGGTTAATGGGTGCTCTTGGGGCATTTATTAATAGACTATTTTAAGAAAGTTTTAATACCACTTTTATGAGAAAAATAAATAATTGTAAATAAAATGGTAGCCAATGAATAAGGAGGAGCAAGTCGGATAGGTCACCGGTGTGGTACTAGCCAATGAACCTCCGAAGACACGATTGGAGAAAATGGTATCTGAATATCTAGATTGATATGTGTTTTTGTTTACCTTTGCTCTAGGTTTGGCCTCCTTTATATATGTTTTTACCTTTCTAGCCATTAGAGAACTTCAATGGTGGCTTAATTGCTTGTTTGAGTAACATATTTGGTGATAAATGTAGTGTTTATGGGGAATTTTGAGTTGTTATGCCCCTTGCTTCGTTTGACCGTAACGACTCTTGCATTGAATGTGTTCTTTATGGCGTTTTGGTCGTCCATTACCATGTTTAGATGAGGAACATTTCCCAACTCATCAAAAACAGAGCCATGTGGCTGATTGTCCAACCATCTTAAGTAGTCTGACCTTTCTACCTAATTGCTTGAAGTTGAACCAGTTTGAACGATAGGTCCAGTTGGATAAAGTGAGATTTTTATCTTCTTCTAACAATGCTTTTATAGCATTTTCTTCCAAATCCATGAAAGTATTAAGGATAATACCCTCAGCCAATCGCAGCTCATTTTCACTAAGAAGAAACATTTTGTAAAACTCACTTGTTCGATCTTGAATTGGTTCTAGAAGATCTCTACCATGAATAGGTATGCACCCTTGGAGTTTCAATGGTTCTTGTAGGTCTCTATGCTTGCATGAAACTGTCTCATCTAGCTTTGGCAAATGCAAAAGCAATGACAAAGATATCAACGACCAAAGATATTTGACATGAAATAAACGTAAGGTGGGATGTGTTGGTGCAAACACAATAATAATGGAAATTACACAAAGAGAATCTGAATAATACTTTTGAATACTATTAATTCTAAGAAAAAAATTACACAACACTATTTGGACTGAGGCGTGGCACTCGCTCTTTTTAAAGAGATTCAAGCTCTTGGTTGACTAAACATTGTAACTGGTACAGACCTTCTCTGACTTGTCTCGCCTAGGATACAATAGCCCAACAAGTGTTGTATGGCTAGAACAATCTCTGGACAAAGTGTTCAAGCCCAAAGCTCCACCAGAAAGAACACCCTTCCTTGCCAAGAACCTCTCTATTTTTTTTAGTGTATATTGAAGTCATTTGGATTGGGTCTGAATGAGTCTATTTATAGGCTCAGTGGGCCTCACGAAATTACTACGCAAATTAATCTGATTAATTAGGTCCATTATTCTAATGTAGCGGGTGTTACAAGATTAATTGCTGAATATTAATCTGATAGGCTGGAGTTACACAAATAATGGTGAGATAAGGAGTTTCTGAAGAATGAAAAGGCCCAAACGGAGTCCATTAAGTGGGTTAATGACTCTTCATTTTCCATAATAAAAATGGAGTATTAATTCGGGCCATTTACTCACCAACAGATATGGTAATTATTCTGAATGGGCTGTCAAGTAGGAAGATCCAAGAGGCTGATTCATTTCCATTTTTGACACCTCCACCCGTCACCTCCCCATTGTGCACATATCTAGCTCAATATCTGAGTCAATTCATATTAGCCTATTAATTACCACAATTAAAAAGTATAAAATAGTCTTTCTCCTTTTCAATGTGGGATTAAATATTTTCACAAACTCCTCATCTTCCATATTCACTCCCATATCTTTATATTTATCTTGTAATATTTATTCATTTTAATCAATTAATATTAAAATGCTCCAACAATCCCCCATTCATTTTAATATTAAATTTTTTTTAGTCAAAGAGATTTTACCAAGCAAAGACGGGTCACTATGCATCATGAAGGTGCGTTCTGCATTGAAACTTCACTTAGTAAAATAGCAATCTTAACTCCAAAGTCGTAGTGGTCTCCAACTTGAACTAGGACTGCTTTAGGGAAATTAAGCATCATTGCTTACACATAACAACCTAGGTGTTGACATGAGCTTTTATAGCTAGCACTTGATGGTTGTGTGCTGATCCTAGTTTTATGAGTGTATTTGAGATTGAGTCCAAATCTCATAGGGAGCAGCCCCACCCCCACACTTACATAGGTGAAATTTTGTAAAGGGTGCTCCTGTAATTCTGACACCCCACTCATATGAATTACAAATTTCATTAAGAGTTTTTTTACTCAACCTTTTCACATTACAGGATAAATGCACTTACATCATAGGGATGAACAATTAAAAAATTATTTACAAAATAAATAATTGAAAAAATAAATAGTGTATTTCCTACAACCATTGTATGATTCACTTTTCCCATTGAACCCAATTCTCAGGATCTTTGGTCCTTGGGTTGGGTATCCTCATAATTGGCTCATGAATCTATGGACTTAAGTCCCATCCCCCTCGATGTATTCTAGACCCTACCTTTTGCCAAGGCCTTGGTAAATGGATCTGCAAGATTATCATTAGATTTAATATAATCCATAGTTATGATGCCACTACTCAAATAAGATCGCACGGTACTGTGCTTTCTTCTTATAGGTTTGGATTTACTGTTGTAGTAACGGTTTTCTTAACTCTACCAATTGCAGCAGTGCTATCACAATGAATTAATATAGATGGTGAACGGTGCAAAACTGCAAGTGCATAGTATCGTAGTTTTATAGTAAAGTGATGAGAAGAGTGTCGTCCTCAGGGATTGGTAACTTACTTTTGACAAATACCAAAATTATGCTAATCTCGATTTTATCTAGAGAAGTCACTAAGGTTTTTGTAATTGGAATTTAAAATAAAATCAATTTAAATAAAAGATACGCAGAGGAAAAGAATGATGTTGCTTGAAAATCAACTTAATGAGAAAGAAACTTCTAGGAAATCGATTTCTCCTAATCCCTCACTATGCTTTACTTATCTAGCTAATTGAATTTAATTCTCTCTGTTTGTTAGCAATCTCCAAACTCATCCAACAGCCTCTTTCGATAGTCAATTGGAAACATTCTTGTTCATTATTTTACATAAGAGTATGCAATTTAATAAAGCAAGAAAGCATTAAGACCAACGATTTTAATACTACATAGGTTCATACAAGTCTTTCGATCTCTATATTTACCTATGCTGAAATATTCAAGATCTATCCTATAATCCCCTCTTTCGACAGCAAATCACAAGATTAAAATCATCTAATTAATGGCCAGTTAATTAGAAGCAATAAGCTTAGAATAAATCAGACAAACATGAAGAGAATTTGTTCAAATTAACATAGAAAAGCAAGCATAGTTCGAAACTAGATTACATCGTTTTCCTAGAATAAAGAAAGTTTAGTTCATGCTAAAAATTAAATCCAACACAAACGAGTTCACCATAATTTTTTCTGAGAAGATTGGAAAGAAAATAAATGTTGAAAAATTCTTTGTTCCAGCCCTCTCTTTTTTTCTGCTTCAGCACCTTTCTTCCTCTTTCTGCTTCAGCGTCTGCCTTTCTTTTTTTTCTGTTTCGGCTGCCCTTTTTTTCTCTTCAGCATTCCTTTTTGCTTTTTCTTTTAGCCCTACGTTTTTAAAGTCCAGCCCCTTACTTGTTGCAGCCTAACACAGCCCAAAAAGCCCAAACGTTTTTCAGCTTTTCAGCCCAAACGTTTTTGCTTCAATTCAGCCACTCTTTCTTTTGTTTTTTCTGCTTTATTCTTTTCTGGTTCAGCCCAAAAATGTTACATTCAGCCCAAAACGTTTTTTTCTTTTCTTTAGGTTGCCCTTTATTTTTCAGCCCAAATGTTCAGCTCAAAACCTTTTTCAGCTGCTTCATGTCTCTTTATTTGAGTAAATCTTCATTTTCTTCAAATCTGAAATAAAATTTAAATAACAATAATGAAGTCTAAAATCAACAAAAAAATAAATAAAATTAGACTAAAGTTTAAAGTTGAGAAGTGATAAATTACACTCAATTATGCAAGTCATCAGGTGGAATTGGCTTTTCCTAAAGTGGAATTTCATATAACAAATCTTTAAGACAATTTGCATCTTCACTAGCTAAAGCTAATCTACATATATATAAAACCGAAGCTTTTGAATCTCCCACATTTTAACACTTTTAGCATTATTTAAAAAAAAAAAACTATTAAAAAAAAATTAAAACCGTAAACACCGTAACTATTTCTAACCCAATAACTATTTCAACCGAAACTTTTGAAGCTCCCACATTTTTACACATTAGCATTATTTAAAAAAATAAAACCCTAAATAGCGTAACTATTTCTCCCCAAAACAAACCCGATAATCTTCAACTCCTAAACAATACCCGATACAAAAACCTATTTCTCAGTCTCTGTCTCTCCTTTAAACGCAAACTCAGCCCAACAAACACTGCAAGATCCATACCCTTCTCTCTCTTTCTCTATCTCTCTACCCTTCTCCTTCCCCAAAATCCAAACGCTAATCAAATCTAAGAGACCACCTCTCATGGGACATTGGGACAAATCAAGTTTTAGAGACTAAAACGATTCCGTTGGAGAGAGGCTACAATTATTTCTCTTAATGGGTTTTCGCCAGAATCATTTGGCCGTTGGGGGGACGATATGGTATGTTAGGTTTGGTTTTTGATTTTGTTATTAATCTTGATTTGTGGTGCTTTAAATTTTCAGATCCCACACCCTCCTTTTCTCAGCCTCTTCGTTTATCAAGTTCCAAAATCAACCAAAGGCTCAACTTTGAACATACCCATTTGCAATTTTTTCTGAAGATCGTCACTGCCCCTCCAACCAAATCAGTGGAGGCAAATTTCGTGGTAATTTTTTTTTTTAAAATTTATGTTTCCAGGCGCAACCCACTTTAATACTAATTGTTTTACTAGCCCCTTCACGTTTTGTATTCCAATCATGCTTAAATTTAGAAATAGTTTTGTATTATAAATATCATTTTATAATATTTATTGGCTATTCTTGGCTTTGTATTATTGAAATTTTTTTTTTTTTTTGTGTGGTTATTATTGGCTATTGTTGTTGTGTCATGTGAGAACTGAGTATTGTTTTTTATGGTTATGTATATTATGGTTGCTTTGTTGAGTATTCATTATTTTTAGTACACACTGAATCTAGATTACATGAACTATATTCTTATTTTAAAATTTTTGTAATTTAGGACTTTTGATTTATATAAGTTATTATTATTTAAAAACTTTCATCAATTATGAATACTATTTGAGCTATTGACTTTAATTAAGGTTGAATGATAAGAAAAAGCAGAGCATGATAGAAGACATCTACAACACCAAGAAACAGAAAAGGTGGAGAAATAATTGAAAGGGTTTTTTGGTATTGGTTTGATAGTCTCCCTCAAATGTCTGGGGCTCTTTGATGGTGAGCATGCTTAGACTAGAGGATTTTGTGTTGATAAAGGAATTAAAATTAGGGTATTCTAGCAGACCTATGTGTTTTAGGTTTTTTTTTTTTTTTTTTTTTTTTTAATTTTTTTTAATTATTTTTATATGGTTTTTGCTTTGTTTCTTAGGTTTAGATTGTTTATCCTTGATCACTGTTAAAATCTGTAGTTGAAGCTTGAATGTTGTAGTGTAGTCATTTGACAAATGCAAATTAACTGTTGTTTAATTTTGTTGCTTTAAATTTAAAGGTGTTAAAATCTGTTGAATAAGTTATAATGATCATTGTAATAGAATACTTGCTTTCTAAATCTAAATCAAATGACTAGAAGATTGTGCTTTATGTTAATTTGATTTTCATTTGAATAAAGCAAATTGATTTATAAGGTAAGCAGTGTTATGGTCAAGGGTGAAAGTTTTTAATTTAAATATTGTCTTGGCTTTTGTATCCTTTGGGCATATTTTGATATAATTAGGCAAGGTCACTGTGCAGAATCCATTGTGCCACTTAGAGTACAAAATATTTACATTTCGTACTCTATGCAAATTGAGTGCAGTTGATTTATGTGTAGAAACTAAGGGCAACTGAACAAAAGTACAATAAAGAAGTTGTGTTATTGATGAATATCTACCAGATTTGAAAGCCATTGAAAGTAGTCCCTTTCCCTATCTCTCTTGCCTTTATTTTTCTTCTATAAACTGTATATGGAGGTTGCCTTGGATCTAGCCAATGCACCACTCAAACACTATGACAAGCTGTCTAAAAAATAGAGGAAACCTAAAAACTCTTCCATTTTTCCTTGTTGTTCTATCTTTTAGGTTTTAAGTAGTTATTGAAGAGAGATACAACTTGATTGTTTACTATTTAATTGTGCTTTCTTATTTTATTTATTTATTTTTATTTGGTTGTGTGGATTGCAAATTGTCAAAATTGAACAATAATTTGAAGGAAAATTATTGTCAAGGATTGCATTATTTTGGAACATGGGATGCTTTTTTCACTATAGTGAGGAAGGTCAATTTACTTGCTATAATATTGTGCCTTTTGTTTTTAGTATCTCAATGCATTATTTCTGATACCTTTCAAAAACTAGGAAGGATTAGGATCTCCATGGAATGTTCTCAAAACCCCCAATTTTTATTAGGTAAATCAATTAATTGACAAGAGGTTTATGTGTGGATTTCCATGTAGAAGTCAGATGGTTACAACGATATTAGAGATTTTGCAGAGAAATGGATTCAACTATTTAGTACTCTCTATTTCTTAGTCACAGCTATGAACACAGTGGACACATTTAGTTGATAAAGATTAATTTTATAAATTAGCTAGCTAGAAATATGAGGTATTATAATTGCAAACCGTTCATAAAATCCTTGACATGAATAGAGGAATTGTCTTAGAGTGATTTGTAGGTAGATTTTAATACAGTAGAAACATAAAGCCAAATTTCCATTTTCTATGTTGGGTATGATTAGGTGCACATCAATCAATCGTTAGATTCATGCTTTGTTCATAATTTATATATGTATATATTATGTTATCAAATTTGTCCAAGATGTGGAAGGAGTTGAACTATGTGGGACCCTAAAAACTGTTGATAACTTACCAGCATGTTAGTAGAGTCCAATTTAGTTCTTTCTCTTCTATTTAAAAAAAAAAAAATAAGTAATGGAGGAATTATTCACTAATGGGACATGTTTTATGGATGACTTGGAGATGGGAAATAACACAAAAGTAAGAGCAAAGAATACTCAACTAAGTTAGAAGTTTCTTAAGTAGTTTTTGAGTTTCTCATTTGTTTTACTGTTTTTCTTGGCTGCTAATGTAAGTTTAGATTGAAATAATGAAAATTAGTTTATAAGAGATGGGGGAACTTTCCAAGTTATTTTTTTCATCTCTGAAGGATACCATCTTCTTTAAAGTTGTGGTGTAGTTGATCTAATTAGATAATGCTATAAGGAAGTAGATAATTGTAACATTTATACATGCATAATTTGCAAAAAGAAACAACTACAAGTTTACAACATAAAGGGAAGTTAAAGGATCTGTAATGTATATGCACAGACCCATAAGATAGTTGGAGAGGACTAGATAATCTACTAATGGTTTCTTTGCTATATTACATGGAGATTCATGTTGAGATTAAGTACTTTTAATGATATTTTTGTGCAAGAAATTATTTGTATTTAAAAAGATTTATGTGCAAAGTAGCAGTATGATATAAATGTTTTGGTTTACAGACTCATCACATTTAATTGTTGATTTTGCTATGTTAGTGAATGCTTCAAGAACATCACAGTAAAAGAGCTTGCCGAGCTTGCCAAATCCTTATTTCTCTTAGAATAGTAACTTGCATCCTTTAGTTCTTTGTTGTTGTTTCTGTTTTCTATTGTTACCATTGTTCATCAGCATGAACATTTTAAACAATAATTTCTCCCTTACTAGGTTCATTATTAAGGCTTAAAAGGTGTTGGAAGTTTTGGTGGGGACTAAATGTTATGTGGCAAAAGATCAACTAGACCTATTATGATACTACAATGTGCATGTCATTAGGGAAACAGTCTATATGTGAATTTTGATTTGGAGAAATGAGGATTTAGCTATCTTTTATTTTTTTTCCTTTTGATAAAGATAGTGGGTTTGGATGCATGGCTTATAAAGATAGTATTTTGACATTAAGCATAGTTCAAGTTTGGTTTGGATTGTGTTTGTCAACCAAGTGCTAATGGATTAGGAAAGCTAAGGTATACAATATATTAATATGTAGGCTAATTTTTTTAACAGATTCAATAGTTTTTTTTTTTTTTTTAAATTTTTTTTTTTAAATTTAGGGACAGTAATAATTGCTTCAATAGTTTTCTGTTGCTAATGGACTAGGAAAGATTATTCAATGGTTTTTTTTTTTTTTTTTTTTTTTTTTATAGAATAAATCAGATTGTTCTTATGCAAAGTAATTTTATGGATATTATTGGCTTCAAGGCTCTTTATTGTATGCATTTTCTTATGAGACATTTTGGCTCTATCTTTGTATTCAATATTGAAGTTAAGGTAGTTAGATGTATAGTTTAGTGTTCTAGGGAGGAGGATGAAAATTGTGAGCGAGTAAGATACTTGGTAGATTCTTTCAAATATTGTGCTTTCAATTGGAGTGACTAATTGGTTGCTATACATAGAGCTCAACTTGGACATTGATGTTGAAATATGTTTGAGGAATTTCATCTTATTTTAGTTTTTTATGTCGCTCCTTTTTCAAATAATGATTCAAAATAGTTGTTTCTTCAAGTAATTTCTATTTGAAACCGAGGTAAACTACATATAGTTTCAATAATGTTTTATAGAAAGAGAATGATTGAAACTTTACTTTTACTTTTAATATAGAGCTACATTCCATTTGCAATGAGATTGTTGACTCCAATTCCATTGATGATTTATAAAAGTCCCCTCTCTATACCTGTTATCAATAAGTTATTTATGAAATGTTTTCCACATTGTCATTTGACCCTTTGATAATAGATTAATAGTTTTGTACATGAGCTATGATGCCACTTAGGTTGATTACTTGCTCAACAAATTAGTCTCTTATTGGTTCTTTTAGTTTTTTTTTTTTTTTAATTCTTTTTTTACCATGTGGTTGATTAATTATCTTTTTATTTACCTAGCCTGTGCATCACATAGGTTAGTGACTAGTGCTATTAATTCAGCTTCCATTGTTGAATTAGCAATTATTGTTTGCTTTTTAGATTTCTAACAAATAGCACCACTACCTAAGGTAAAAATATAACCAGTGGTAGAGAGAGAATTACCTGACAAAGTATTCCAATTGGCATCACTAAAAACTTCAATCACAGCAGGGTACTTTTTATAAAATGAGGCATAGCTTTTGGTACCAATTAAATATCTCATGACTCGCTTAATAGCTAGCCAATGATCTTTACTAGGCTTGCTAGTAAATCTGCTTAGCACTCCTACTACATATGCAATGTCAGGTTAGTACAATCAGTAGCATAACACAAACTACTAATGATACTAGCATAATCCTTTTGATTAAAAATCTCATCATCATTATTCACAGGAAATAAATGAACACTAGAATCAAAAGGAGTAGCTACACTTTTGTGATCATGAAAATTATATTTTCTCATTATTTTCTCAACATAATGTGATTGATCAAGAAATATTCCATCACATGTTTTTGTAATTTTCATGCCAAAAATAAAACTAGCCTCACCAAGATCTTTCATATCAAAATGGCTTTTAAGCATATTTTTTGACTCATTTATAATAGGCATATTTGAGCCAAAAATCAACATATCATCCACATAGAGGCTAATAATAACATGTAAATTATTCCATGATTTAGAATAAATATATTTATCACATTCATTTGATTTATAACTATTCTCAAGCATGCAAGAATCAAACTTTTCATGCCATTGCTTAGGTGCTTGTTTTAAGCCATATAGGGATTTAGTTAGCTCACATACATTGCTTTCTTGTCCAAGCTCTACAAAGCCTTCGGGTTGATCTATATAAATCTCTTCCTCTAGGTCTCCATTTAGAAAAGCGGTTTTTACATCCATTTGATGAATTTTCAAATCATAAATTGCAGCAATAGCAATTAACAATATAATAGATGTAATTCTTGTTACCGGAGAAAAAGTATCAAAGAAATCAAGATCGACTTTTTGTTTAAAGCCTTTTGCAACAAGTCTAGCTTTAAACTTGTCTATTGATCCATCCAGTTTCAACTTTTTTCTAAGGACTCATTTACAGCCTATAGTCTTACAACCCAATGGAAGATCTACTAATTTTCAAGTTCTATTAGAAATTAGAGATTCCATCTCATCATTTACAACCTCTTTCCAAAATATAGCATCAGGTGATGTTAAAGCCTCTTTTAAATTCTGGGGATTTTCCTCAATGTTAAAAACATAATAATCAGGACCCAAATCCTTTTCAACTCTAGCTCTTTTACTCCTTCTAGGTTCCATTTCAAAATTTTCTTGATTTTGTAAATGTGAAGTAGAAGAACTAGGATGTGACAAAATATTTTCTTCACCCCCACTATTTTTCAAATTAAAAGGAAATTTTTTTTTCAAGAAAAATTGCATCACCAGATTCAAAAATTATTTTGTTTTCAAGGTCGAAAAATCTATAGGCTACACTATTAATCGCATAACCAAGAAAATCACAAGTAGTAGCTCTTATCAAGGGAGTCAATCTCATACCGGAGGTTGTACCGGTTTGACAAGTGGAACAATATATTTCAATACCGGTCAATACCAGTGTACCGTTTCAGGTTTACTGTTACTTTTTATATTTATAAATATATATATATATATGTGTGTGTGTGTGTGTGTGTGTGTATTATAATAAATACAAAAGTTTACCATAAAACATTACGTCTTTTCAGAACAAATTATTCGTAGTTTTAGACTTTAGCATCAATTAAAAGAAAAAAAAACACACACACAATATAAAAAATAGAAAGCTTAATTGTTTATTGTATACTAAGAAAACAAATAATACTAATAAGTTAATGCAAATAAGTTACCATTCTTCCCTTACAAAAATTCAAAAATTATAAAACTATAAAAAAAAAAAAAAAAAAAAAAAATTCTGTACCGGCCGATATTACCTGAAATTGGCCGATACATAGCTGATACGGCCAGTAATTAAACCGATACAAAATGTTGGCATTTCAATACTAGTTTACGTACTGATACGATACATACCGGCCAGTACGGTTGGTACCGATACGGTATCGACTACATTGGCTCTTATACCTAATTTAGGTATTTTAGGGTTAGTAAGCTTTACATAAGCAAGACAACCCCATACTCTCAAATATCCCAAAATTTGGCTTATGTCATTTCCACATCTCAAAAGGTGTGGTATGTGACTTTTTATGTGGCACCCTATTCAAAACATGACATGGAGTTAAAATAACTTCACCCCAAAAATGTAAAGGTGCACTAGATTCAATTAACATGGCATTTGTTAACCCAATTAGAGTTCTATTTTTTCTTTCAGTCACACCATTAGAAGCAGGTGAATATGGTGCAGTAGTTTCATGGATAATTCCCAAAGACTGAGCAAATGAGTTAAATGCACTTGATTCATACTCATGGCCTCTATCACTTCTTATTCTTTTTATTTTTCTACCGAATTGATTTTCTACTTCTTTCAAAAAATCTTGAAATTTTTCAAAAGCATCAATTTTATTTTTCAACAAATAAATAGTTGTATATTTTGAGAAATCATCAATAAAAGTGATAATATATCTATTTCCCCCACGAGTTAAAATTCCCTCAAATTCACATAAATCACTGAGAGGGAACTTTTTCCTTCCACGTAGGTGGTTTGGAAGGAGGAGGAGTTTTCTTCTTCTAAGGACAACTTTTGGAAGATAGTGTGAAAGAAGTGAACCCTTGGAAATTGGTTAGAAGAAAAGCAACTTTAATAAGTTCTCCAAGAGGAGCAAAAGAGTTTTGAAGCTAGTTTTGCTTTCCATAAGAATTGGGGCGAGTGTGTCCATCTAATCAACAATGATGATAGAAGTGAATTTTCTTCGATTAGGTCTTCTTGTTAGTGGAGTGATGAGAGTTCTACTTTCCTTCTTTCTTAACAGGCTTAGGGGGGGCACCTAAGACAGATTTCTTACTATTATTTTTAACCTTACTTTTCTAACTCCATTTTAGAATCATTGTTTTCTATTTTAGTATCATCATAAGGAGGTACAAATATATATATATATATATATATATATATATATATTTAATGGCAAGCAGAATTGGAACTTGCTCAAGTAGAGAAAGAAGTGACATACTCGAGTCTAGTCTTGTCAGATGAAGACTTTTGAATGCTCAACATCTCATCTATTTTTGCATTTGAAGTACGTTCTATTTGTGCACGGACATGGAAAATTTCAGTATCTAACATCTTGGTCTTCTAAAGTAGGAAGTTATTCTCAAACCTTAGGGCTCCAATGGTTTGATTTCCTTTATCAACTTTAGTGGACAGATTCTCTGTCTTTATTTCCACCTTGCTCAACTTCTTCATAGCCAATCTGTAAAGCTTTTCATATTTTTTAGAATTCTTGTGAAGTGTTGAGTAAGCTATTTGGATTTCATCATTGTCATCCAACTTCTTAAAATTAGATTCATCTAATTCTTCATCCTCACTTATTGCCTCTTTAGTATCATTAACTAGTTCGATAGTGGCTGTGAGGGCCATGGACTTTTCCACTTGGCCACTGTCATCTGAATCACTCTCTGGTTCAGTATCACTCAAGGTTGTAGCTAGGGCTTTGTTCCTCCCTATTGACTTGAGATATGTTGGACATTCTTTCTTCGTGTAATCATAACCTTGACAACCAAAACATTTAGGACTAGGTGGAGTGTTGCCGTTTTGAACACCTACTTTATTCTCCTTCTTTGTATTGTCTTATGACCTTTTTGAAGAGATCATTCATCTTCACACTAGCATTCTTAATGAATTTCTTGAACTGCCTTATGATGTATGCTTTGAACTTAGTCTATTCCCATCAGAGAATTCCTCATCTTCATCATCTTTGACCTTCAAAGACGTATTCTTGCTTTTTCCACCCTTTCCAATTTTGGCTAGACCTAACTCATAAATTTGAAGGTTCCCAACCAACTCAGTTAATGGGATCTGGTCAATATCCTTTGACTTTTAAATAACAGTAATCTTGGTATGGAATCTTTTAGGAAGAGATCAAAGTGTCTTCCTTACCATATTAGGATTAGGAATTTTCTCTCCTATATTGAAGGCAGAATTCACAATTGTGAGCATAGCGGCTTCCTCCTTCTAGGAAAAAGGGGGGCAGTATGCCTCTACCGAGTGGACTAGGGTAGAGAAAATATTAGAGTTGCCACTTAGATTAGGTCTAGGAACCATTTAATAGTGCCCTTAGTGGAAGGACTAAATCTTACTATTAGAGTATGGGTTTGGAGTTTAGGTATAGTTTTGGAAAGGTGTTAGGCACCCAAAACCGCTCGACCCATAAGTCGGCTTCCACTCATTGTGTCTTACATCTTAATCTCATTAAAGGCACATTTGATATTGCATTCTATACTCACATACACACTAGCATACATCTAAGTATATAACATGGCATTTCATCGCGAACCCTAACATACATCTATCATGCTTCTCACATCATCATAAACCCTAGCATACATCTATCATGGCAATCCACATCAAACCTAGCATACATATATCATACTTATCATCTCATCCAAGGTAGTATCAAGCAAGGTATCTCAAGGGCAACAAAATGGCAGCAATCAAACAAACTTGTTTACCATATTTAAAGCATGACATATAGACTTTGCATATACACATTTGTCAAGGGAAAATCAAGGTTATGTAACAAACAAATGCATGATCATGTGAAATGCATGACTCACCTTGACTTACTGTTAGGACATATGTGATTCACTTGTTAGGAACATATGTCACTATTTTATGTAATTGGCTAATCCTTTGACAAAACGTACTTTACTTGTGTTTAGGTAGATCTAGGATGTGTTTAATACTTCAAGAAACTGTGTTTCAAGATCAAGTGTTGAAGCCATGCAAGTCTATCTAAGATTCAAGCTAAAAAGCACAAGTTCATTAAAGCTTGACAGCTAGCTCGACAACTAGTATCTATCGAGCTTGAAGAGCTGTTCCAGTCCTATGGCTCAACAGCTGCTTGAAAGATGGCTTTTTGTCGAGGTTTAAGAAAAACAGATTTTCAATTCTGTTTTGACTCTAATCCGTGATTATGTGTTCGGGCTTTCTTTTCTCACAACCCTAGATATATAAAAGGATTATTTTAAGGGCCGTCAAATGTGACATAAGTTGCACAAGTGTTGAGCAAAGTTTGTTCAAGCAAATTGTGACCGAAGACAAAATTTGCCCTAGTTCATCCCTCTTGTGAAGAAGTTACAGTGTTTGTGTACCGTAGGGTTTTGTGACCAAGCATCTTCTAGATCTTCATCGTGTGATGAATTGAAGAACTTTGCAGCCAACAACCTTCTCTAGTTGGTGATTGAAGTTGCATACTGGGATCCGCGCAATTGGTTAGTCACGTACTGGGAGCCATGCATTACAAGGAGAGATTGTCACTACAGAACAAGTCCAATTGGGTATTGGGGTAAGGGTTCAACTATAGGTTGGTATAAGGTACTAGGATTCCTTTACTTGTAACCGCTTGTTTAGATAATAGTTGATTCTCGGGAGTGGTGACTTAAAATCATCCGGTGGGGTTTTTGTCGTGTTGGTTTTCCCCATTCATAAATAAATCACCGTGTCAATTTAATTTCTGCTACACTTAGTTTAATTGGTGATTTGTTTGTGCTACTACGCGCTTTGCATGTAATTAACTTAATTAATTCACTTGGCTAAATTAATTGGTTAATTTATCGCAAGGGGTCAATTCATTTTTAGCCTATCAAGTGATATCAAAGCAGGCACACTCTGATTAGGTTTTAATCTTTGTTGTGTTGATCCATTGACCCCTGTTTGTCATGGATAGAGGACAGTCTTTAATTATACCTCCTTTATTTGATGGTACTAACTATGCATACTGGAAAGTACGCATGAGAGCTTTCTTTCCGTCTCTAGATGAGAATATGTGGCAAGCTGTTGAGATAGGCTGAACCAAGCCAAAGGAAGCGCCGGCTGATTGGGATGAAGCCAAGATCAAGGCGGCAAACTTCAACAGTAGGGCATTGAATGCTTTGTTTAGTGCAGTCACTAATGAGGAATTCAAAAAGATATCCTCCACTGAAATTGCAAAGGAAGCATGGACCATCCTTCAGACAACCTATGAAGAAACTAAGGCTATCAAGGATTCGAAGCTTCAAAGGCTCACTACAAGCTTCAAAGAGATTAAGATGGTGGAGGATGAGTCATTTGATGAGTTCTATACCAAGCTCAAGGACATAATGAACTCAACTTTCAATCTTGGGGAAATCATTCCTAAACTCAAGATTGTGAGAAAGGTGCTTAGATCTCTACCTGAGAGATTCCATGCCAAGATTACGACAATCAAGGAGTCAAAGGACATTGACAAGATTCCTTTGACAGAGCTGGTTGGTAATCTGCAGACTTACGAGCTAGGGTTAACAAGGATTGGTAAGTCGGGCAAAAGCAAGAGCATAGCCTTGAAGGCCAAGAGCAGTGACATGGATGAGTCTTCAGACGATGAAGATTCTAAGATGAAGTCCTACATCACCAGGCAATTCAAGAAGTTCATGAAGAATGCCAATGAAAAGGGCTTCGATAAGGACCATAGGCAATCTAGTTCTTCTTAGTTCAAGAGTGAAGACAAAGATGCTAGGGATGGCGATCAGTACACTGTTCCCGTAGGACCTAAGTGCTTTGGGTGTCAAGGCTTCAGTCACATGAAACAGGAGTGTCCTACATATCTCAAGAGCATTGGGAAGAGTAAAGCACTTGCTGCTACTTTGAGCGACACCGAGCCTGAGGATGATTCCGACAATGAGGATGACGGAATCCTGAATGCCTTCACTGCCACTGTCAATCCTACTGAGGGGATTGTTGAAGATGTGGATGAAGAAGAGGAATTGGTGGAGTCCAAGTTTGAGAAGATGGATGATCAAAATGATATCCATACAGCCTATGAAAAACTATACAAGCTTTTTGAGAAACTTTATAGGCTGGCCACCAAAAAGCTTAGTGATGTGGAACTTGATTGTGAAGAGCTTTCCACAAAGTTTGATGAAGCTAATCAGACTATTGGAGCACTGAGGTTTGAAAATAATTTCTTGGTTGAGAAGACCAAGAAGCTTGAAGCGGAGTTGTTCCAAGTCAAAGCTCAATTGGAGAGGACTTCAAGTGCAAAGCTTGATGAGATGCTCAGTCTTCAAAAATCTACTTCTAATCAAACCGATTTAGGGTATGATTTCTCTTCTCCTAGTACTGCTTCTACTAGTACTACTGTTTTTGTTCCTCCTGCAATAATGTTGAAATTAAGAACAATGTTGTTAAAAATGAATTAGCTAGTGAGAACTTAGACAAGAGTAAATCTATCTTAGGAGCACCCCCTAAGCAAGATAGAAGGAAGCTAAAAACCCTAGGGCTAAGAAGGCTAACTCTCGAAAGTTTAAACAGAAGAAGCAGCATCTCTGTCATCATTGTGGAGTTGCGGGTCATACTTGACCAAATTCCTATAAGTGGTTAGCCACTTAGCAGAGCAACGGCATGATAGCTCTGGAAGCCAAAATCAACTTCAAACCTCTCTTGCTCCCCTTGAAGATCTTCTCAAAGCCCTCATGTTCCTTTCAAACTTGAACGGTTTCGATTCTTCCCCCTCACTGCCGGTTTAAGGGTTTAATCAAAGGAAAGGTTCTTCCAAGGTGTGAAAGGAAAATGGCTCCAAGTGATTCTATCAATTTCTTCTCTTTCTTCATGTTTTTGTTTTTGCATAACTTGTGTGTTTTGCTTTTATTTTGAGTTAGTCTAGTTTTATGCTTTGCTTTGTTTAACATGTTTTTGTTTATTTGTTTTCAGTTTTGCATTATTTTGTTTTTCATAAAAAATAAAATAAAATTTGAAAAATAAAAAAATACAAAAACAGTGTATGTTTTGTATACATTGGTACTTGTGTACCTTGGATAACCATTGAAACAAAGTTTTCTAAACTCTGTATCTCTTGTGGCTTAAATGAGCATCTCTATGCACAACTAAGCAAGTGAGATTTATGGCTAATATTTGTAATGAGTAAGGTTAAGTGATTCCTGTACTTAACACTCGTATCACTGATATAACAAAAATTGATGGAATTTCATTATGTTCTCCTTCTATTTGACTTGAATTGTCTTATTCTCCTCTCTTTAATCATGTAAAGGCTCCTAGGTGCCTTGCCTTTCATCAGTATTATTTTTCTTTTTCGTTTTTTTTTTTTCTTTTTTCTTTTTCACGTTGTGTAATTGAGAACTGTCAAAAGCAAATGGGACAGCAAAGAAGCAATTAGCCAATTAGTGTAAACTAATAATAGAGGTTTTGCCTTTTATGAGCCACTTCAAAAGGCAAATGCAATCGAAATCCATAGAGAATCAATTATAGAGTTTTTTATATTTAAACCCCACTACCAAATTTTCCCACTAACATTATAAAAGAAAAAGCAGTCTCAACTCTAAAGTCACGCGAACGACTGTCGTGGAAATCGAGGTTACTTTAGTGAAATCATAAAATATGGAGACCCCTTGACAAACGACAAAATTATTCAAGCTGTAAATAATTTATAAATTTTGAATATATTTAGTTTAACAAAATGTGAGAATTGTAAGACTTGTTTTTCATATATATTACTTTTGTAAATTGAAATGAGAAGTGCTATGTCAATAATGTTTTCACAATATTTTCACAACAAGTTATAAGTGGTTAGTTGTTATTAATTCAAATTTGAAACTATTATTGAGATTACTTTTTTGTCCCTACAATAACAACAATTACAATGTTTTGTCAAACAATACAAAATTGTGCAGGCGGTAAATAATATATAGATTTTAAATGTATTTAGTAACTAAATTAGATTTTAGTTTGACAAAATATGAGAATTGTAAGTCTTGTTCTTCATGTATACTACTTTTGTAAATTGAAATAGTATAGAAGATTCTCATACAAAGCTAAAATAATGACTACCATGTGGTTCAAAAACGTAATGATTAAAAACAGAAATCTGTAAGATTTTTATTTTTATTTTTGTTTTAAATGGCGGGTTCAAATTTTGGTTAAATGAATTGTAAAGTGTGTTTTTCAGGGTGTAAAAGTGAGAGGGTAGAAGATTGTGGAAAGAAAATGAAAGATGGATAGATATTTTCTTGTTTAGTAAAGTAAAATATGTAAGAAAAAAATGATGGATAGTTATTTTCTATTGGACTCATTATTTCTAATCTTCATGTAATTGGAAGAAAATAGGAGAAAAATGCCTTACATAATGGCTAGTTTGGATGGAGGGTGGAGGGAGAACAGAGTTATTTGACGATATTTTATTCCTCTAATTAATTCCATACAAGTACAAATATATAAACAAAATTTAGTTACAAAATTGGTTGTACCTTAAGGTTATATACAACCTTACTCAATATCTTTTTATTGGAAGTAAATTTTGACAAATCCACCATTGAATTGCATTTTCTTCTTATATCCTCCATGCTAGTAAAATTTCTAGAAAATTAAATAAAAATAACTATATCATCAATAAATTGTTTAAATCGCAAGTTTTAAAGTTTAAAATTATGCATAAAATATAATCTTATAGATTATAAAGCAAATAGTCATTTTAGTCAGGTAGCTTTGTCCAAAAATCATTTGACTTTTAAGTGTTATATATATATATATATATATAGGTATATAGGTATATACAAGGCTATGTTCTAATAATGGTACAAGGTTGGAGAGTATTCATTTGTAAAATGAATAAAGTGGAAAGTACGCATGAGAGCTTTCCTGCAGTCTTTAGATGAGAAAGTGTGACAAGCTGTGAAGATAGGTTGGACCAAGCCTACAGAAGCGCTGGCCGACTGGGATGATGCTAAGATCAAGACGGCAAACTTCAACAGCAGGGCATTAAATGCTCTATTCAGTGCAGTCACTAATGAGGAGTTCAAGAAGATATTCTCCACTGAAACTGAAAAGGAAGTATAGACCATCCTCCAGACAACCTATGAAGGAACCAAGGCTGTCAAAGACTCAAAGCTTCAGAGGCTCACTACCAGCTTTGAAGAGATCAAGATGGAGGAGGATGAGTCGTTCGATGAGTTCTATGCCAAGCTCAAGGACATAGTGAACTCGGCTTTTAATCTTGGGGAAACCATTCCTGAACCCAAGATTGTGAGAAAGGTGCTTAGATCTTTGCCTGAAAGATTCCATGCCAAGATTACCACAATTGAGGAATCAAAGGATATTGACAAAATTCCTTTGACAGAGTTAGTTGGCAATCTGCAGACCTATGAGTTGGGTTTGACAAGGATCGGGAAATCGAGCAAGAGCAAGAGCCTGGCATTGAAGGCCAAGAGCAGTGATACTGATGAGTCTTTTGATGATGAAGATTCTAAGATGAAGTCTTACATTACCAGACAATTCAAGAAGTCTATGAAGAATGCCAATGCAAAGGGCTTCAACAAGGACCGTAGGCAATCTAGTTCCTTTCAGTTCAAGAGTCAAGACAAAGGGAAGAAGGATGTTAGGGATGACGGTCAGTATACTGTTCCCTCAGGACCAAACTGCTTTGGGTGTCAAGGCTTCGGTCATATGAAACAAAAGTGCCCCACATATCTCACCATTGGGAAGAGTAAGACACTTGTTACATTAAGTGACACCAAGCTTGAGGATGATTCCAAAAATGAGGATGATGGAATCTTGAATGCCTTCACTGCCACTGTCAATCCTATTGAGGGGATTGTTGAAGATGTGGATGAAGAAGAGGACTTGGTGGAGTCTAAATTTGAGAAGATGGATGAACAAGATGACATCCATACAACATATGCAAAGTTATACAAGGTCTCAGAAAAGCATGAGAAGTTGTATAGGTTGACCACCAAGAAGCTAAGCTGATGTGGAGCTTGAGTGAGAAGAAATCTCTACAAAGTTTGATGAAACCAATCAGACTATAGAAGCACTAAGGTTTGAGAATAACTTCTTGGCTGAGAAGACCAAGAAGCTTGAGGCAGAACTGTTCCAAGTTAGAGCTCAGCTGGAAAGGACTTCAACTGCTAAGCTCAATGAGATGCTCAGTCTTTAGAAATCTGCTTCCGATCAAACCGGTTTAGGGTATGATTTCTCCTCTTCTAGTATTACTTCTGCTAGTACTACTATTTTTGTTCCTTCTGCTAATAATGTTGAAACTTAGAACAATGAAGTTAAAAATGAATTAGCTAGTGAGAACATAGATAAGGGTAAGTCCATCTTAGGAGCACCCCCTAAACTTGTTAAGAATGAGACTAAAAACCCTAAGGCTAAGAAGGGAAACTCTCAAATACCAAAACAGAAAAAGTAGCATTTCTGTCATCACTGTGGCGCAGTTGGACATACTCAACCTAATTGCTACAAGTGGCTAGCCACTCAAAAGAGAAACAACATGATAGCGTTAAGAGATCAGAATTAGCTTCCATCCTTTCTCGCTTCTCTTGGAGATCTTCTCAAAGCCCTCATGTTCTTTTCGAATTTGAACGGTTTTAACTCTTCCTCCTCACCGCCAGATCAAGGGCTCTCTAAATGAAAAAGTTCTTCTAAGGTGTGGAAGGAAAAGGGCACCAAGTGATTCTGTCACTTCTTCTCTCTCCCCTTTTCTTGTTTTTGTTTTTGCATTACTTGTGTGTTTTGCTTTATTATTTTGAGTTAGTCTAGTTTTATGCATTGCTTTGTTTTATTTAACATGTTTTTATTTGGATTAGTTTTCAATTTTGTTTTATTTTGTTTTTCATATAAAAATTAAAAAAAATTGAAAAATACAAAAACAGTGTGTGTTATGTGTACATTGGTACTTGTGTACCTTGGATGGCCATTGAAACAAAGTTTTCTAAACTTTGTATCTCTTGTAGCTTAGATGAGCATCTTTATGTACAACTAAGCAAGTGAGCTTTGTAGCTCGTGTTTGTGATGAGTAAGATTAGGTAATCACTTGTACTTAACACTTGTATCACTCTTTTTGACGGGAAGGACTAGAAAATTCTAAGAGAAAGGCATAAATAACCATCTCACCACTGTTTCCCGCCAATCATGAAATGACATCTGTATACTTCGGCATAGCAAAAGTGCAATGTCAAATACTTAACATCATTGGATATTTCTTTTCTATCTCTTAAATGCCCATGTATGATATGCTTATTAAAAGAAAAATATGCAAAGAAAAATAAAGTGTAAAAAGATCAAAATGCTTTATATGATTGCAAGCATGTATTCTAGGAGACATGGGAGTTATAGGATGTTCCTCGAAGGTGATAGTCTCCATCAAATAGTTATGATTGTGTATGAGTTAAAGTGATTTTCTCATATTTCAAATCGTCAAAACATGTAGACACTTATGCAATCTTGCGATATTTTTCACACACAACACGCAATATTCTTTGCTACTCTTGATATATGTGCAGGTACAATGTGATTTGGCCATCACAAGGTTTACATGTGTTAATGTATGCTCACTAAACTGTCTTGACTTGTTTTTGAAATATAAAATTGGTTAGACTTGTTTAGTGTGTGTGTGTGTGTTTTGGAATCTATGTGCTTAACATTTTTTTGTTGAGAGATGACTTTGAGAGTTCAAAATGATTGTTTGTATCCTTGGTTGAGCTGCATGTTTGATTGCATTTATGTTTGTGTTTTTCTCTTCTTTGAAAAACTGTTTTTAAGCAATCTCGACAGCTCCCCGACATCTCTTGACACCTAGCTTTTCTATCAAGCTCTTCAGTTACTTTTTATCACAATCTTGACAACTCTCGATAGCTAGGTCGATCAATCGAGCAACTTTCTGTCCCCTCGATAGCTCCTCGACATATCCTTGATCCATCGAGCTTCTTTTTGCCTTGGACACTTGCTCGATAGCTACATCTGTCGAACCCTTTAAAGCTCGACTCCTCTCAACACCTCTCAATCTGTCAAGAATTACTGAGCTTGTATATAAAGGGTTCTCACGATCTCAGACTCATTTCGCTCGATCTCTCTTGATCTCTCTTGACTCTTCACCTCCCAAAACCTCTCTCACTCACTCCAAACCTCTTCCTCAAGGATTTTTTGGCCTAGATCAAGTTTTTCTTCACTTGGTAAGGGTCCTAATCCTTCTTTTTCATGCATTTCATCTTTTATGACCTAACTTTTGTGGTTTGATGAAAAATTTGGGGTTTTTCAAAATAAAAGAGGTTTTTGCAAAATTTTTGGGATGGGTTTTGTGTTTTTGATCTTAAAACTTCATGCATTACATCTCATGTGCATTATAACATTGTTTCATGCATTCTTAGATGTGTGTTTACTTTGTTACATACTTGTGTGCTGGTAGGATTGGATTGGGTTAAGCCCATGATGCAATTACCTTTGCATGTCACATGTTCATGCATTCCCATGCATACGTACTTTCTATTTAATATATTTTGATATATTTTGCTACTTGGGACTTTTCTGATTGTCTCTTTCTCCCTCTCTCTAATTTACGTTAGTTGCGTCATGGCACCTAAGCGTAAATCTACTCCGTCCTGAAACTCTCTTCGTTCTGGGGCATCCATTTCGTCTGATCCTACTCCTTCTCCTATTCGGTTCCGTGATGAGCAAGCCCAAAAGGACTTCTCGGAGAACTTTTCTAAACGAGGCATTCATTCGGAACGCCAAGTCATTTTGACGGACTTCTCCGACACTGACCTACCCACTGTCATTCATAGTAGAGGTTGAGAGTCACTGTATAACGTCCCAATCAGTTGTCCATCCGTGTTGATCCAGGAGTTTTACTCCAACATGCATGGATTTGATTATTCAGTACCTCTTTTTGTTACTCGCATTCGAGGTACGCATATTGTGGTCACACCGGATGTTGTATCCGATGTGCTCCGTGTCTCGAGGGTAGAGCATCCTGACTACCCCAGTTGTGAGCGTTTGAGGACTGTGTCCAAAGACGAGCTTATGTCCGCTTTTTGTGAGCGTCCCTCTGATTGAGATGAGCGTTAGTTTACTCCATGTTTGACCTTTGCTAAAGGTCCTAGATTCATGAACATGGTGATGACTTTTGTTTTGCATCCTCTTTCTCACTATAACTCCATTATCGAGCCCCGTGCTCAATTTTTGCTTTCTCTTTTAGAGTATCTTACTGTAGATTTTCCCTCCCATTTTATTCTTTCTATCATAGATGTATATAGGGATACGACGACCCATGATAAGCTCATCTTCCCTTCAGCTATCATAAGGCTTTTACGCCATTTTTCTGTTCCCTTTCCCGTTTCTAATCACTTCTCTGTTATGTGTGCCATTGACGTCGCTACCGTTAAATAGAGTGAGGCGCAGCTATGTTCAAGGTGGTCTGGTACGACAACTCCTCCCACTTCTTCTGTTCTATCCACCTCCGCTCCTTCTTCTTCTGCAGGTGGTGTGACTCTGGACGCGATCATGGCGCAGCTTCAGTGCATGGATGCTCGCCTTGACACTCTCACTAATGAGTTGTGTCAGGTGAACACCCGTGTTGGTCGTATTGTCAGACAGCAAGCTCGCCTTGGTGGCTTCGTAGAGTCTCCTTCTCCTCCTCCCAAGGCATCCGAGGACGATGACGACTCCGACGACGATGAGGATGATGAGGATGGAGATGCTAGCTCACCCAGCGATGACAAGATGTCTACTTGATACTTTTACCCTTTGTCATTCGTGACAAAAAGAGGGATTAGTTTTGGATATGAGAGTAGTCATTCTCATAGGGGAAGGGTTAGTATAGGAGATTTTTGTTAGGGGGAGTGTTGATAGTGAGGGATGTAGTAAGGTTTTTATGTATCGTTTTCTTTTCTCTCCTTTTTAGATACATTGTTCTTGTACATAGGTCTTGTGACTATTTTGACATACATTGTACTTATATTCTTTATATATTGATGTATGTTTTTCACCTACCCTTACATGTGTTGTTTCTTTTCTCTATTTATGCACATGTCTCTTATTACTTGTATGCAATCATCGCCCATTCTAGCACTCTCCCTCCTCCATCCTCTTCCTCATTTTCTAGGCACTGCCTCTTAGATCTAAATTGTTGTGATGGTCGTCATGGCTAGGGTGGGTCATCAATGCTAGTGTTGTTGGGTTTCATTTTAGGTTTTGATGGCAACGATTTTGGTGGTTGTCGTGGCTAAAGAGGATAGTCAATGTCAGTTTGGGTTGTTGCTGGGTCAAAGGTGGATTTGGTTTTGGATTTTTAGGGCAGTGTTGGGTTAGGTCGTGAGATGATGGTGTTTTGCGTTTAATTACTATTGTTGGTGTTAGTAGAAAATATATTATTTTAATTGGATAAACTATAAAATTAAGAATGAGATGTATGGTGTAATGTTAAAGTGGTTATATAAAATAGATAAAATGATTGTATGGTAATACAAAAATGTTTAATTTAGTAGGCAATTATATTTTATCACCCTAAATTATACCCTTATTTGCATTTACCACCATGAACTTTCAGAATACACAATTACCATCCTAAACTATAACATGTGTTTCACTTTATACCCTTGTGGGCGCAACGGTTTCCTCCTTAAAGGAAAAGGGAGTACACCTCGGCCAAGTGGACCAGAGCAGAGAAAAGATGGAGTCACCACCTAAATTAGATCTAGGAATAATTTACATAACTCCCTGATGTGGAAGGACTGATCATACTTCCAGAGTATGAGTTTAGAGTTTAGGTACAATCTTGGGAAGTGTATGAGAGAGTTTTCCTCCATTGGTGTCCCCCCTTGAGGTGTTGATGAGAGGTCCCCCTTTAGAGCTGAGTTTAAGGGGGTATTTTAGCAAAAAATATCAGCAAAAATTTGTCCCAAATAGCAATGAATTTTCAGAAAATCCATCTTAAGATTTGGCCAAAAATGGTATGTTTAGCTTTAAAGTGTTCTTGCTGTTTCAGGTAAGAGCTGCTGGGGAAAGAGTGGCAGAAAAGGAAAGTATTTTAGCAAGAGAAAGGTAGTTTCAATAGTTGGTTTTGGTTTTAGCCAAATGTGAAAAAAATCAGTAATGCTCAGGTTGCTTGGTTAGCTGTCATAGCTATTCTGAAAAGGCTGTCCTAGCTGTCAGGAAAAGTTGTGACAGCTATCATGAAAAAGCTGTCCCAGCTGTCAGGAAAAGCTATGACAGCTATCATGAGACAACTGTCACAGCTATCATAAGATAGCTGTTTGCTTTAGGTAGAAGCCAATGGGGTCAGATTGGTGATTTCAGACTGCTGGAGAGGTCATTTCATGGATTTGGCTGAAAAATGGTAAGATCTCTTTCAAGGGTATCTTACTATTTTGGATATAGCAGATGGTTGTTGGGATTTTAGCATTAAATGACTGATGATATCACTTCCAGCCAAGTGTCAAGTGTTGAATACACTGTTGGGGTTCAGCTGAAAATGTTTTCTTTTTTGGGTGTTTGTGTTTTTGGTCCAAGGTTCCATTACAACACATTTCTAGTAAGTAATAGAATGGTTGATTGAAAGTTAAAGAAGCTTTAGAGATTTAGTCAAGGTCCCATTGTGTTGTGACATAATCTTTGTGAGCAAGAAGAGTATATAATGCTCTGCTCTGACAGCTGGCAGAGAAATATATTGTCTGATTATGGCAGACAGTAGTTGGGTATGAGAAATATCATGAATATTTTGCATATATATGGAGATAAAAGATAGCCAATCAGATTAGGCCATGAGTTTGAGTTGGATTTTAGCTGAAAGTAGTAATGTAGTTTATGTAGAATAATATAATGAAGTTTCTAAATTTGTATAGCAACAGCTGGAGATTGAATGAACAGTTATCTTCTCAACAGTTAGATGACTGGAGATATTAAGTATTTGTCATATGATAAATATTAAGCTTTAGGAAAAGAGCAATGAGGAATTTTATCATTTTAAGTGCTATGTGATAAGAGATGCTTACCATATGTTACCCGCTACACATAGACTCGTCAGAGTTTAGGGAGTTGGAGAAGATACGCCAAGCAACATGTCTCTTTTATCAACTTTAAACTGCTGGAGCTTTACTGAACATACCTCTTGGCCTTCCAAACCACGACTCCCAAAAGTTTCCCCAAAAAGATTTATGAGCTTGGATTATAAACCGAAGATGAGATGACATACCTCGGGTTTTATTGTCATTTTGTGTAAATATGGGCTCTTGTTGAAGAAGCCGTGTAAGAGAGGTAATATGGGCCGTGAGTTTTGATTCATTGCTTAAGCCCGATCCATATGTTGATGTTGATGATGTCATGGGGTTATGATCCCAATTGATGAAGAGAAAATGTGGACCATGAATCCACCTCTTGAAGTAAGGATCTCGCGGGCCATGTGAGCCCAATCCATGTAATTGAATAAGATATGAGCTTACTTTTGGTTTTAAATAGATTTACCCAAAAAATCAATAATATGTTGATGTGGCATAGGTTGCCAATGAAGTAATGCCACGTGGACCGAAAAAATGGTCCTTAACATCGGGTTTTATGTTTTACTCAAAGTATAAAAGGAAAAACCCTAACTACGTTTTAGAAGTTTTTGATGTGCTGTGTGTTGAATCTTTTGTGAGATCTAGAGGTGTTTACCTTCATACACACTTAGGGTTATCAAGATTCATGTCAAGAACATGGTGATCACTTCAGTTGTTGCATAAAGAACTTAAAGAAGATCTGAAACTTTTGAGTGGAGTCTCAAAGTCACAAGTAGGAGAACTCGTGGTTGCAGTGGATGAAAGAAAGAAGTAGTCCGTAGACTTGGAGCTGTCACGTGGTCGTGGTAGTAAGTTTTCTACTCGAGGTAGTAATAGGATGTTAGTAGTCTAAGTCTTATTGTACAAACTTCAATTCTTTCATAGTGGATCTGTTTTACCTTGAGGATAGCTAGGCTATATCCTCCCCAAGTTTTTTACCAGTTTGGTTTTCTTGGGTTATCATATCGTGTGTTCTTTATATTTCTGCATTATTTACATGATATGATTTTATTGTGTTAACCTAGATCTGAATAATTTATCTAAGTAATTATTTGACTAAATAACTAGGTTAATCAACTTATGTTTTAAGGGGTCTAAAAACAAACAAGTGGTATCAGAGTAGGTTAGCTCTTGTATTTAGATCATTTGATCTAAGAGTTGTCATTGACCCCTGTTCTCATGGAACACGATCACTCTCTTGTGATCCCATCTCACTTTGATGGGAACAACTATGCCTACTGGAAAGTAAGAATGAATGCATTCCTGAAATATATTGATGAGAGAGTTTGGAATTCTATTGAATACGGATGGGAGAAACTGACTACTCCAGTAAGTGAGTGGTCAACTTCTCAGAAAGAAGCAGCCACTTTTAATAGTAAAACCATGAATGCTATTTTTAATGTTGTATCTATGGAGGAATTCAAGAGAATCTCTAATGTTGAGGTTTCTCATACTGCATGGAATATTCTCCAAATTATGCATGAAGGCACAAAGGCAGTTAAGATTAATAAACTACAGTGGTTAACTACTAGATTTGAAAGTATTAGAATGTCTGATGATGAATGTTTTGATAAATTCTATGCTAAACTGAACGATATTGTTAACTCTGCTTATAATTTGGGAGAAATTTATGATCAACCTAAGATTGTTAGGAAGATATTTAGATCCTTAATTGAGGACTTTAGACCCAAAGTGACTGCCATTACTGAAAGCAAGGATGTGGACTCCATCCCTGTTGATGAGCTTGTAGGATCTCTCCAGTTTTATGAGCTAGACCTACCTAAGACAAACAAATCCAAATCAGTGGTTCTTAAGTCAGTTGATGATGTTGTTGGTAATGGATTTGATGATGAACTCTCTTCTACAGAAATTACATATCTTGCCAAGAACTTTAGAAACTTTCTTAGGAACAACAACAGAAGGGCAAGAGGTAAAAACAATGCTGAACCTAGGAATTTTAAGAGGAATGAATCCACTAAAGTGAACAATACTAATAAATCTAAAGAGAAAGTAGGTCAAATCTCTAATAATTCTTTGGGTCAACAATGTTTTGGTTGTCAAGGGTATGGTAATGTGAAATCATAATATCCTACATTCTTAAGATCAAAGGGTAAAGCTATGGCTGTAAACCTTAGTGATGATGAAGTTTCTGATCATGAGTCTGATAGTGATGAGGATGAAAACTTCATTGCTTTCACAGCTATTGCTATAGTTAATCAAAGTGTTGTGGTTGATAAAACCCTTCTGATGGGGAACTCTCTGAGAATGCTGATTTGCAAGAAGCCTATAATAAGCTTTGCAAGGTTACTGTAAAGGATGCTATGAATGTTGACTTAGGTTTGAAGAAAACTGCTTCTCTTGAACTTGATAAGAAAAATTTGCTGTTGAAATTGTTTGATGCTAATGAATTGATTAATACGGTGAAGACTGAAAACATGTTGTTAGTTGATAAAGTTAAGAACTTGGAACTAGAATTATCTGTTGCTAGAGAACAAACAAATAGGTTTGCTAGTTCTAAACTTGATTACATGTTGAGTATTCAAAAGTCTTCCTTAGACAAAACTGGTCTAGGTTTTGAAGATAACATCTCTGTGTCTGAAACTCATTCCACAAATTTTGTTTCTTCTTCTGAGCCCCCCAAGAGTGAGACTGTCAAACCAATAGAAGTTACACCACCTCTTAGGAAAATTAGGGTTAATCTTAAAGAGTCTAAGCCAAAGAATCCTACTCTCCCTAAGGATAAGTTGCATGATAGACCTTTATGGATTTGTCATTTTTGTGGAAAGATTGAGCATATTCATCCAAACTGTTTCAAGTTGCAAGCTACAAAGCGAGTAAATAAGCCAAAAGTACATGTGCCTTAAGCACAAGATCCTATAGTACTTATTGGTGAGTTGGTAAAGGCATCAAACCTTTATACCAATCCTAGAGTTGCTCATCATTCTAATATGAATAATAACTTCAATGCTAAAGTTGCATCTGTTAGGTTCTAAATGTTTAGAACAATTGGCAAATCGTGAACACAAACTTGTCTAGATATAGATCTTAGAGTCTATAGGTTTTATTAGACAATGCTCAATGTGATTCAAGTCAGATTCAAGAACATACAAGCTGTAGAAAGAAGATTTCATAATCTGTCTGGTTCGATCGATCGAAAGACAGGCTCAACCGATCGAAAGTCGTATCTGCAGAATTTTAATTAAACCCAAACAGCAGTCCAAGCCCATTTAGAATTAGGGTTTCTAATCTACTTCTCCCAGTATATAAAGGAAACCCTAAGCACGTTTTTATGTGGCTTTTCAGAGAGAAAAGAGTGTGCCTCTTTTGTATTTAGGGTTTTGTTCCTAAAAGCTCTCTTATGTCTTCTACCGGTGCTATTCCTTGAAGAATCTCAAGATCCGGTATTGTAGAAGTTGCTGCCTTCTCTAGTTATCAAAGGTGCTGATGATCTAAACCTTCAAGGGTGGTCTTGGAGTCACAAACAGGAGAGTTTGTGTTACTAAACCTTTGAGTGGGATCTCAAAGTCACAAACGGGGGTGTTTGTGTTTTGCAAAGGCCAAAGAAAGAAGGAGTCCATGGATTCGGAGCTTGCACGTGGTCGTGTCAGTAAGTTCTACTGGTTGGTAGCAATAAGAAGTCGAGCGGGGGGGCTTGTAAGTCTTATTGTATGAACTTCGATTCTTTCTAGTGGATTTGCTTTTTACCTTGAGGATAGCTAGGTCAAATCCTCCCCAGGTTTTTACCGGTTTGGTTTCCTAGGTGATCATATCATTGTCTTATTTATTTTCCGCTGCTTTGCATGTTATGATCTTTGTGATTGTGATAACCTAGATTTGTTAAATTGGACTAAGTAACAACTTGGCTAATTACCTAGGTTAAATCAATTGTGTTTTAAAGGGTCTAAAAACTAACAGCATCTAAAAGGTTTTGGGTGCAAAAGGATCAATCTAATTGACTCTTTCTGACATGGTCCTTATGCTTCATCTCAATATTCTTTGTGACCATTCTCCTTTTGCTTTTTTTTTTTTTTTTTTTTTTTTTTTTTTTTTTCTATATAAGATTTGCATTGCATAACATCATGCATTTCATGATAGGTTTTTTTTTGTTATTCCTTTTAAAAAATAAAAAGGGGAAGGAAGGAAGGAAAAATGTGTTTTGTATTATTTTTCTTGGACTTGTAATCAAGGCTGGCCATATTATTCTTACATAACATGTTTGTGTACCTTATTTAGCTTGGATGAGCTTATTTTACTACACTTTACTAGTTTTAGCTATGTAATGCATGTTGTGTGGGAATTGTTTATAGTTTTTGATCACTTAATCTTAATCTTGAAGTCACATGCTTTTGATTGTTTGGACTTGAACTTAATGAGAAAGGCATAAATAACCATCTCACCATTATTTTCTGGCCAATCATGAATACCTTAGTACATATCATAAGATTTTGTGCTCGAGAAAGTGTAGCACGTGCACAAAAAGAACATAAGGTATAGTCTCAAATTAATGATAAAATTGGTGTGTACATTACTTGGCTAATCTAATAATTTCCAAATAAAATAAAATTGGCATATACATTATGCGGCAAAACAAGAAACGTACATGATTCCAAGCTTGTTTTCTAGGAGATGTGAGAGTTATATGAAGTAACTCTTTAGGTAATAGTCTCTTCCAAACTTATGTGATGAATTTTGTAGAAATTGTGATTGATCACTATCTACTTATCACCTCACATGCATCTCAAGCTATTGCTAGTTGCACACTCTACACAAGTTATTCTTTACTAAAATAAGTACATGATATTGTGTGTGATTTCATTGTGGCCATCCAAGATTATATGTTCCTTGATTTTAATGCAAAATGTGTTTAATGTTTGAGTTTTTGAGGACAAATTTTTTGAAAAGCTTATCTTTGGAAGATTTAGGTTGAATTCAAGTGTTTTAAATCTCATACTCATGCATTTCATTCATGAAACATTATGCTTTGAGGAGTTTCTGCATTAAATTGCTCTGTTTTTCAAAAATTTGAGTTTTCCAGATTTTCGACCGATTGAAGCTGTTGCTTGACCGATCGAAAATGCAATAAAATTTTAGGTTTGAATCTGCCTGGCTCAATCGGTGCTTAATTGATGCTGGATCGATTGAATATGTTTTTCGATTGATCGAAGCTAATTTTTGACCGATCTAAATTCGAACAGTGTGTTTTTTAAAAAGGTTTTCCCTTCACATGCTCTTCATTTTTTCAAACCTTTTCTCACTATTTTGTCCTCGACCGATCCAATCTAAAATTTTTGTCATTTTCTGCCTCAAATCTTCAAGGGTTTTTGCCTTCAAGTGCTTGTAAGTCTCTTTTACCCTTTCTTTTTCAAGTTATTCACATTTTTCATGCATTTTACTTGAAATTTTCAAACTCATGATTTTTGGGGTTTTTGAATTTTGGGTTGTTTTTATCACATTTGATCATTGGGTTTTTGTCCTTAGATGGTATAAACATGATCCTCATGCATTAATTTGACCAATTTTGTGAATTTGGAAAATTTTGAAATTCTAGGGCTTGAAACTTTGTGAAATTGGGGATTTTGTTCAATTGGGCTTAATTTGGTAAAATTGACTTGTGTAATTGATTGATTAACTCATTATATGATGTTTGCTAACTAGTATGATGATTAATTGCTCAATTTGGTTTAATTTTTGAAATTGCGTTGTTCAAAATTTGGAGTTTTCGACCTAAAACTCTATGTTCAAGTCAATTGTTGGTTTATAAAGAAGAATTGAACAAATTTCAATGCCTTAGAGCATGCATCATATGTGCATTCATTACATGCATCATATAGATTATTCTTTATTGAGAATTTTGTGCTCTAACCCTCTCTAATGCAGTCTGCCCTTGGTTTTTTATTTCTTTTCTTTGGTTTCTATTTTTTTCTTTCCTTTCCACCCTTAGCATCATGGTTAGAAAGAATAGAGCAAAGAAATCACCACCCCCTCTACCCCGGCTTTCGAGAGTGATAGATTTAGATTTGAAAAAAACCAAGAAACCTATGAGAAGCTTAACATATTTAGGTCGGCCTGGGCTAAGTGTAAGGTCATACTAGATGAGTTAGATTTGAAGATACATAGGAACTTTGAGCGTAGGGGTTGGTTGCCTCTTTTAGATCTAGATCATCCTCCTTCGGCTGCCTTAATTAGAGAGTTCTATTTGAACCTCTCTGTCCACTTCGATGATTCCAACACTCAATATGTGATGAGTTGGATAAAGGGTGAAGAGTATGTCATTACTCCTTCTGTAGTGGCCATTGCTCTTGGTGTACCTTTGGTACAGCAGCCCATGTACCCATACACTAAGACCCCTCCTTTTGATAACGTTATGTCTTACATCACCTATACTTCCATTAGTTGGGGTATTGATCCTCGTGTCACCTCTCATGAGCTTACTGAGCTCAAAATTTTTTTTTTTTTTCAGGATTTCTTGTCATTCTATTTGGCCTAGCTCTCACTTGCACACCATTCCTATTGAAAGATGTGCTTTTTTGTATGCCCTTGTGATTGATACTCTTATGAGTTTTCCTACTCTTTTCATTTGATCTTTAGTTAAGGTTCATAGGAGTAGTTCTAAATCATATGGTCTTTTCTTTCCACTTTTTATTCATAGGATTCTGTTACATTTAGGTTTAGAGGATTTTCTCATGTCTGAGCCCGTACATATTATAGCTCCCATAGGTGCCACCTTTCTACGACAAAGAGCAGCTCAGATGAAAGCTAGCTCTAAATGCCCTAGAGTCGAGTCTTCTACAGGTGCATCTAGACCTCCTACATCTGGTGACCCCACTACTGAGGAGTATGTCGATCCTACTGCTGTTGTTGATCCTCCACCTTCTTCATCGAGCGATGCTTCTCTACGGAGTATGCTGGACACTATCATGACCATTCAGGCAACGCATGGACAAATTTTGGTGGATGTGCTCACGGAGCTTTAGGCTTTATGTGCTGGTTTGGCGAGTGCTCGTTGGTCTACTCCACCACCTCCTTTTGACGATGAGCCTTGATTGCCCTTTGGCAATTCGTCACAAAAAAGAGTACATATTGTGCATGGAGATAGGGGGAGTTTTTGTTTAGGGTACATAGATTGTATCTAGGACTTTCTTTGATGTATTTATTTTTATTTGGCTCATGATGTATTTTTTTTTATGGGTTGTATATATTAGGGGGAGACACTATGTTTTATGTTTCTTTTATTATTTTTTGTTTCACATGTGATACATTGGTTATTGATTTATATTATGAGGTTATTCATGGTATATGTCTTTTATTTTCTGTTTTGTGAAATCAATAATTTTCTTTTGTTTTACTTGTATTTTCCACACATGTTTATATGTTTGTTGGGTGTTTCATGAATATACAGGGGTTAACTCAGTCGTGTTGCTGTGTACACTGGCAACTAATAGATAGTAGTCAGGTTGAATTGTATTTAGGGCATTTTAAATTTAAATGGGTTGTTTTGTAACTTTGAACATTTTATATTTGTGATGTGTTTTGTCATGGATTGCCAAAGGAGGAGTTTGTTAGGTTCTAAGACTTTAGGAACTAATTGTATTAGAACTTCAATTTGTAATGTGTTGGCAAACCATGATAAAAACTTAGAGTCTAGATTTAGGCTGCTCAAAGTGTGTTTATTTGTAAAGTTGGAATCAAGTGATTGCAAGATTTATTTGTCTAAATCTGCAAGGCTCGATCGATCGAAAATTAGGCTCAATCAATCGAACCTCATGCAAATTAATTTTCTGCAAAATTTTCCAACTCAGCCCAAGCCCGGTTTGACGTGTAGGGTTTTATGTTTTACTCCAAGTATAAAAGGAAAAACCCTAGCTACATTTTAGAATTTTTTGATGTGCTATGTGTTGAATCTCTTGTGAGATTTAGAGGTATTTACCTTCATACACATTTAGGGTTATCAAGATTCATGTTAAGAACTTGGTGTTTGCTTCAGTTACTACATAAAGAACTTAAAAAAGATCTGAAACCTTTGAGTGGAGTCTTAAAGTCACAAGTAGGAGAACTTGTGGTTGCAGTGGATCAAAGAAAGAAGTAGTTTGTGAACTCAAAGCTGTCACGTGGTCATGGTAGTAAGTTTTCTACTCGAGATAACAATAGGATGTTAGTGGTCTAAGTCTTATTGTACAAACTTCAATTCTTTCATAAAGGATCTATTTTATCTTGAGTATAGTTAGTTTAAATCCTCCCTAGGTTTTTTACCAGTTTGGTTTTCTTGGGTTATCATATCGTGTGTTCTTTATATTTCCACATTATTTACATGATATATTTTGATTGTGTTAACCTAGATTTGAATAATTTATCTAAGTAATCACTTGACTAAATAACTAGGTTAATCAACTTGTGTTTAAAGGGGTCTAAAAACGAACAACACTAACATTCATCTAGCAAACAACTTGGCATCAAACAGAGAAACATGGACTCAAAAACATAAAAGAAGGTCAAAACAGAGGCATATTATGTAAAAGAAATAAAGAAACAAAATCAGAACGAGTAACAACTTACCACCTAAGATTTGTTGTAAAAATATTGTGAATATAGCACTTCTCACCATACCATTATTGCTATCACCCATCTCTCTGTTGATCTAGTTGAAAACAGGAAGGTAATTTTTAAAAAGCCCTAACCCCCACCCTATAGTAATATATATTTTTTATTAATAGGGATATAAAATCATATCCAAGACCATAGCCAATCACCTCAAAAAAATTCTCCCAAAACTTGTCTCTTAATCCCAAAGCGTATTTATGTCAAATTGTCTAATCTCAGACAACATTCTTGTTGATTTTGAAACCCTTCATCACCTAAAAAACAAAAGTCAAGGAAAAACTGGTTTCATGGCCCTAAAACTTTACATGAGTAAAGCCTATGATAGGGTTTAGTGGAATTTTTTGGAAAACCCTATGGCAAAATTGAGGTTTGATGACAAATGAATATCTCTCATTAGAACATACATTAGGTCGGTTTCTTTCTCGATCATGGTTAATGGAGAACCCCATGGTTTGTTTTAGCCTAATAGAGGTCTTCGACAAGGAGATCCTTTATCACTTTATTTATTTTATTTCTTTTTTTTTTATGTGCAAAGGGTCTTTGTTCCCTTATTTAACAGGCAAAAAATAATGGTTCAATTAGAGGTGTCTCCCTTTTTAAGGATGGCCCTAAGGTCTCTCATTATTCTTTGCAGATGATAGTCTTCTTTTTTGCCAAGCTAATGACCATGATTGCTGAGCTGTCTTGGAAATTCTTGACAAATATGAACAGGCTTCAGGGCAACAAATTAATTGAGACAAAACTCATATCTGATAGCACACAATGGGTTTTGGAAGGAAATATGGAGCCTCCAGTTCCAAACAAAATTAAACATTTTCTGTGACGTACTTGTTGTGAAGCACTACCTACAAAGAAGAATCTACTTTATGTGCCTGGCACTCCCATAAAGAAATTTGGTGGGAGGTTGAACTTTGCCGAAGCAATCTGTCCAGTCCTTTTTTGCTTCAGAGATCTACTCACTAGGATTTTCATTTTCAAGAATCAAATCTTGCCGAGGTTTTCGCTTATGTTGCTTAAGGTATATGGACGAAGAGGAAAGCATCAAGACTGGGTAACTATTCCATTCCTTACTCAAAAATCTTTGTGGATGCAACTGAAAGAATGCACAAGTTTCAAGCAGTACAAATTGATCAACCCCCAATAGCACCAAACCTCGGTCCCACCTGCTGGTCCCCATCTCCAAGTCCATTTCTTAAAGTTAATTTCGATGGAGCTCTTTTCCAAGATATTTCATATGCTGGTATCGGTGTTGTAATCATGGATTCTACAGGAAAAGTTATGGGTTCTCTGTCGGAAAGGATTGAATTACCTCCAACAGTGGAAGATGTAGAAGCTCTTGCCTGTAGGAAAGCAATTGCTTTTGCGCTAGAGAACGGGCTATATCAAGTTGTGTTCGAAGGGGACTCGGCAACTGTCCTAAGCTGCATTCAGGCTGGATCACCTTGCCTAGCATCTTTTGGGAATGTTATAGAGGATTCTATCACCTTGGCTTCCCAACTCTGTAATTGTTCGGTCTCCCATGTTCGCCGAAAGGGTAATGTTGTGGCTGATAAGTTAGCCAAATTAACTATCATGTTGTTCCCCAAGTTTGGTTGGAGGACATCCCTAGTGATGTTGAGTCTCCTGTATTGATTGACAGTAGTTTTGCTGTGGTATGAATAAAATTCTTGACTGGTTTCTCAAAAAAATTTAAAAAAAAAAAAAAAAAAAAAAAGGATCATACACAATGACCAAAATATTTTCACAATTTTAATTTATTAAAAAAAATTAAATAATAATAATAATAAAACCTGAAATTAGGATCCAATTAATTGGCTAAAAAATTTTAAAGAACAAACTCATATATAGGGCTTATGGTAAATTGGTACTAAAATTAATCATGTTTAAAAAAATGGTCCAAAAACTAAACTAGTAGTTGCAAGCCCGTTAATTTGGGCTAAAAAATAGGTACAGAGCTGAATAATCAATTGCAAACCATTAATTTGGGCTATTAGCTCTTCTAATTTGTGGCAGATATACTTGCAACCCGTTTAGACCTAACCCGTCTAGCTGCTGGTCACTCATATTTTTCCCAACGGTTACTATGTCAGTTTATTAAGTTCTTAAGTTATCTACAGAACCAACGGGGGCTTGGTTGAGTGGATAAGGTTCGTTCACTTCGTGCACCACACCTAGGTTCGAATCCCGCTGCCCGCAAGAGTCCATTGGTGGGCATCCTTAGTGGGTAACTCCCCACACAGAGGTACAGGCGGGCCCCCGAGATCGGGCTACCCTGTCCGAGGCCTCTGGCGCCCTGCCCAGGGGTGTAATATAGCCATAAAGGCCCCCATTTTTAGATTCTCAAAAAAAAAAAAAAAAAAAGTTATCTACAGAAAAAAATTATCACTATTAGCAACGCTTTTATTTTCATTGATAATTTGATAGTAACATATTAGCAATGACGCTGTAAAACTTTTCTTAACAAAGCATTTGCAATGATAATAGCAAAAAAAAAATGTACATACTAATAATTTATGGGAAATGCTAATGAGTGTCCTTAGGGCACTGGTTAATAATCCATTTAAAGAAAGTTTTTATGGGAAAAAAATAATAATAATTAATATTTTGACAGTTTTTTTCATTTTCCATCAAAGTAGTATCAAAATTTTCCTAAAATGGATTATTAGTGAGTGTCCTAAGGGCACTAATTAGCATGACTCTTAATTTATTATGATATGGACAAACTTATGACATACAATAATTAGTACATATAAATTTCATTTATGATGTGTTTGTCATATGTAAATATATTTCTTAAAATACATTAAATAATTTACTGTCAGTTTTATCCTAGTTATGCCCAAATTGGTATGCCCTTAAATATCCACAATGGGCTACTTAAATGGCCATTCATTTCTTTTTTTTCTTTTTCCTATTTCGTTATCTATTTTGTTGTCAGAATTATTACCTAATTGAATTGATGCAATAAGGATCACAATTATGTAAAGACTATTAATTTATTATATGACAGTTTTTGGTAATCCAAGTAAACAAAATGTTTTTAGTAAAAAAATTTATGGGCAATTACTCTACTCTTTAGACTTTTTTATTTTATTATTTTATTTTAATTCAACAGTTTTATTTCTTATTTAAGAAAATATTACCACCGCACACCCTTAGTGCGATGGTGGAGTATGAGAGATAAGGGCCGGGGTTCAAGTCTCTAGGAGGGAGTTTCACATATATATACACTTAAATTAGACTAGAGTGAAATTCTATCTTGTATCAAATAAATAAATAAATAAATAAAATGTTACCCATAGATTCTTCAATTTCCCCTTCCTCTATCAAGGTGACGCCTTTTAGGAATTAAGCCTCACTACCCACAGTACATCTAATATTCACCCACAATTATTAGAAGTTTAGAACCAACCATTGATATTATTTTCGTCAAAAAAAAAAAAAAACCATTGATATTCTCCATAATGCTTTTCATTTTGATATAAATAGACCAAGCTCAAGTAGAAATTTAAAAGAGGCATTCTTGCAATTGAATATACATACTTTTTACCAAAAAAATACATACCTTCTTCAAATCCTCGTTTCTTTTGCCATCAAATTCTACATGAAGTTGCTGTGGGAACAAAAAATAGTGAAGGAGAGATGAGTTTGAGGTTCCACGTCAGAATGAATAGTAGGAAGAAGAACCTTTTTTCTTTTTTCTTTTTTTGAGAATAAGAACCATTTTTGGTAGAAATTATTGTCCAAGCATGAATTAAATGACTTCCTAAAAAAACTATATTATAATAATGATAACTACGGGTTACTCGAGAAAAATTCAATCATAACCCTGAATTTTCTTCTTAAAATACATTAAATAATTTAGGTGAAACTATATTATTAGTCCGTGAAGTTTGCCCTGTGTGCGCAATTGGTCCCTCAAGTTTGAAATGAATACAATTAGTCCCTTAAGTTTTAAAACTGAGTTGTATTGGTCTTTTTACTAATTGCTGTTAACGGTATTACTTATGTGGCTGACGGAATAATGACTTGACATTTTTTTTAATGATGTGGCATATTTTTTAATGATGTGGCATGTTTTTAATTAAAATATTATAGAAAAGCTGTCAGATTCCAAAATATCCAGACATTAATTTCTTTCCTTACAACCTTCTCTTTTTTTTTTCTCTCTAGATTCATAGATAACCCAGATACCCACCCGTGTGCTCCTTTCCTTTCCTCTCTTTCTCTATCACCCATTAATGCTCTCTTATTGATAACTTCAACCCCTTCTTAAAAACACTTCCTATATATCCCACATGTGTTACCTACACCAATTTTCACTGTAAAAACTGAAACTTTTTCATGGCGGTCTTTCTGTACTCATTTCTCTTTGTGGTTTTCTCTACCACCCTTTTCTTCTTTCTTCGTTCCTCACGTTGCCGGAGGCTAAGATTGCCACCTGGGAATCTTGGGCTTCCCTTTATTGGTGAGACTCTGCAGCTTATTTCAGCTTACAAGACTGAGAACCCAGAACCCTTTATCGATGAGAGGGTGAACTGGTTCGGCCCCATATTGCACACTACTATTTGGAACAATTTGAAGTATACGTTATTTGATGTTACTATTTTGAACATGTAAATTTAGTTAGTAATTTTTTAATTAAAACATGTCACATCATTAAAAAAAGTGTCAAGTCATTGTTCCGTTAGTCACGTAAGTAACACCTTAACAGTAGTTAGTAAAAGGACCAATACAACTCAATTTTAAAACTTAAGAGACTAATTGTACTCGCTTTAAACTTGAGGGACCAATTACGCACACAGGGCAAACTTCAGGGATCAATAATGTAGTTTCGCCAATAATTTACTATAAGTTTTATGCAATTCACACCCAAATTGTCATGCCATTAAATATCCACAATTAGCTACTTAAATTTCCCATGGAAGGTATTCTCTCTCTATCTCAAGTTGCTATATCACCACCGCACACGTACCCTTGATTCGGTGGTCACTCTATAAGTATAAATACTTGTGAGGTGTGGGGGATAAGGGTCGGGGTTCAAGTCTCTAGGAGGGAGCTTCACATACATATACACTTAGATTAGGTTAAAGTAGAAATTCTATTTTGTATAAAAAAAAATAAAAAATAAAAATTGCTATATCAAATATTGTTTGATCAAGATGTAATAATTTTCTTTCTTATCTAAAATTTTGGTAATGCGAGGTGCAGATTCAAAGGTTGATTTGGATTTGAATTTGAGATCTTTCATCTAAATATTGTTTTTTCTTTATTTTATTAATGTACAACTTATGTGATTAGGATTTGAGCATGTTGATTCCCGCCAAATGAAAACAATTGGTGAAAAACCCAGCACAGAAAAGACCAATTTGGTACAAATTAATGTCCTACTATTAAAAGAAGCAAGGGATGCTCCAAAAAAATTCAATCAAAACCCTTTAATTTCTTCTTTAATCTCTCTCTCACTCCGAAATTCATAATTTTGTTGCTTCGTATTTAAAGCGTTGAACCTATTCTCTCTCTCTATTTTTACTCTTGATTCCAATTTGTAAATATCTAATATTGTTTGATTAAGACATAGTAATTTTCCTTTCTCATCTAAAATTTTGGTTCACGTAAATTCATTTTGTTAGGTGTAAATTCAGCGGTTGATTTTTAATTGAATTTAGATTCTTTCATCTAAATATTTAAAGTAATGTGTAGGTTGTATGATTGAGAATGATGATTTCCGCCAAAGGAAAACAATTAATAAAAAGAACTTACTGACAAAAGGCCAATATTTAAATGAATGTTCGAGATATTGAATTGATATGTAATTTCCTAATGTTCAATTTTAAATATTATGCAAAAAAAGAAAAAAAAATTATGTATATGTTGTGTGATTGAGCATAGAGATATTGATTAAAGGAAAATAATTGTTGAAAAGAGTAAAATAATTGTTGAAAAGAACCTGCCAACTTTATTTGCATCAAGTTTTGCACTAAACAAAACAATTCTTATTATTAAAGTCTGAATTTGGTAAGGATGAGAGGTAAAATTCATGTTTTACATCATCCAATAAGTGATTTCCACATCAATTTTTACTTAAAACTCAATACATCCTACCACGCATTATAATATCTAAATAAACTCTACCACACATAATTATATCTCAATAAACTCATAGTTAAGTTGAATTTTTAAATAGGTATTAGAATTGTTTGAGTGTGATTGTGTCTATTCTTTAATATGTAATATAATGATGTGGCATGTTAGCATTGGGGGGGGGGGTAAAACTTGGATTTTACACCACATCCTTATAGAATTTAATCTCTTATTAGTATGGCAACAACATTGATCAAAACTAATATTTGTAGCACAAGAAAAAATAAAAGTAAATTTTATTATATAGCAATATTGACTACTATGCATTATATGATTGAGTGGGAAGACCACTAAATATCACTAATCTGGTCTTTAGGTGCACTTAATAATATCTCACATTCTGACATTTACAACTTATCTTTTCAAGGGCAATATTGACTACTATGCATTATACGATTGAATGGGAAGGCCATTGAGCATCACTAATCTGGTTTTCAAGTGCACTTAATAATTTCTCACATTCTAACATTTACAACTTACCTTTTCAAGGGCAATCAAGTTTAGCTTCTTCTCGTAGGAAAAAAAAAAATTAGCTACAAATTAAAAAGAGGATTACACAAAATAAAAATAAAAAACTCTTTATATAATAATTGATGATACTATTTAAAATAATTAATTTAAAAAAATTATGTCTACTTATAATATTTACAAACTATGTGAAGCATGGGTTAACAACTAGTATTGTCGATTTGGTAGCCATAATAAACCAATTGCCTATAAATTGCTTGTTAGGGCATGACATTTGGCTTACCCTTTCACTAGTGATATACTTCGATATATATCATAGAGTTCAATTATACATATTGTAGAGCTCTACAAAGAATAAGAAGATAAAAAATCATCTCATTTATATATAGTTCTGGTTTTATAATTTTTATGTTATAAAATGTATTATTTCATAATTTTTTTATTGAAATATTGCATAATTTATTGATTGAATAGTAAAACACATTTTATTGATATCAAATTTCATGTGTATGATAAATATTGAAAGAATATTTGATTTAAAAATTTAATATAAAGATACTAAGAGATTTAATTTTAACAAAATTAATACCAGGTATAACTTGAGTTAAAGCGTATACCAATTATGAGTATGATAAAATATTAAATCTATAATAAATTATGAAATAGTATTATATTGAAATAAAGTTATATCATATAAAAGATGAACTTAACTTTTATAAATACACACTTATTAGTTATTATGTACTACTGAGATGATTTAGAGCATACATGTGTGTATTTATGTAAATAAAGCAAGTGCACACATATGAGCTCGTGCACAAGCTTCAAAATAAAGAAGACAAATTTAAACCTTTTTAAGATTGACATCTTTGCAATTACAATAATTATAATAATAGCATAACCTCCCCAAATGCAATTCCGGGATAAAGAAGTATTTTTACAATATTTAAAGTATAGTTTTTTGCTATAATTTCTTAGACAAGCATTTTAGGGAATTACTTAACATTAGACATAACTATTATTTCTCCTTCTACAATTAAAGCATCATTCACAAGGAGTCCCTTGGATGCATCTTGGAGATCCTTAAGAGGCATAAAGTGTGAGAAACCCCATTCATTCGAAGAGGTAGTGAACCAATGTTTTTCTGTAAGAAACAAAACAAAACAAAACAAAAAAAATTGAGACAAAACTTACACAAGAACATAACAAGGTGAAAGAGAATGGGAGGCACGTGTGTGCACACACACACATATAAGCATACATACCTATTTTTTCCACGTGATTTTCATTGTTAATTTGGTCCTTTATACGGATTTTGAATTCTGCAAAAAATTTGTGCTCAGGTGGAACACAATCACCACAATCACAACATAAGAGGAAGAGAGATATCACTTTCATTTCTCCATTATAAATTCCTTTGGGGTAAACCAGTAACTTCCTGCATGGATTCAATAAAAGAGTTAAAAACAATAGGTTCTAAGTTTCAAAAAGGAAACTTTCCTTTTTTTTTTTTTTACAACAATAAAAGTCCAACTTATAATAATACCTATCAAAAAATAATAATAATAAAAATTAATACCATTTCACATTGCCAACTTGAAATATTCGAGAAGAATATGTCACTTTATTTAGTGATGAAAAGTTTTCAATCTTCCAACTCATAGTTCGGTTAAGGGGCTCTTTTATCATAGTAAGAAACTCTCGTTTGGCATTGCATTCATGAACAAAAAGCTCAGCACCAAATATGCAACAATCATTGACAAGATATCCTTGAGAAAGATCTTCAAAAGATTTAAGGGATAGAAATTTATGAAAGCCCCATTCAGTCTTGATATCATGGAATCTTCTAATTACCCCATCAACATCTACGCACAAAAAAAAAATATGTTAGATTAGTTTTTGAGAGAATTGAAAATTTAACATGGTATCGGAATAAAAAGTCTTGAGTTTAAATTTTTCCTGTGATCTCCTCACATTCTATTTAAATTTCCACGTGTTGAGTCCCTACTCAATAGTAGCTCAAGTATCCAACACGTGAATAAATTTACCATCTTCTAATAACTTAAGTCTTTTAGAAAATTGGTAATTTAACAACTTATACCAAAATACTATGCCAAAATACAATGATGAAAGATGAATATGCATGTTTATATATATACACACACACTACGAGAGATCAAACCTTGAATGGTCAAGAACTTGTCTCGTATTTGATCGAACAGGAACAATTTGAAGCTGACATAAATTTCCCAGCCAAGAGTGTACTTTTCGGTGTCAACAATTGCCAAGTATATTGAGATGTGACCACTTCCATTCATTTTCTCATTTCCTTTTGGATAAATAGACAACCTCCTGCAAAATAAAACTGACTACATTAGACGTAAACATTTATATTTAAATAGAAAAAATAAAGAATTAGAACAATATTAGAGCCCACCATTTGTGTCCACTGGCTTCAAAAACACCAGAGTCATACTTTTCCACCCCAGTATCACATACTGAAGAGTATGACTGTATTTTAAGTAAGTAATGCGCTGGACGAAAATGTCTTTTTGTTCTTTTGATTGCTGCAATACATTTGGAATATTTAAATACAGTCTAATAAAAATTGGGCAGTGAGATATGGGTCATGTTTGGCAACAGTTTTAATCAAGCAGTGCTAAAGCATAATCATCACAGGTCAAAGAAATATTTAACAAAATACATTAAGGGCAATGAAACTTGAAAAATGAATAAACAATATATTGATGAATTTAATTTATGACATGTTATTGTTTTCAACCTAAAATGGAACGTATGGCTTTTCAAATATCATATTTTTCAAGATTTAAATTAATTTTTACAAATAAACAAACTAAGTTAAGTATATTGATCTTCTGAAAAAAAAAGAAGTTAAATATATTGATGAATTTGTTTTTTGAAAGGAATAAATTGATGAATTAAGCTCATCCAAAGGCACACTTTGTATTTTCATTGTCGCACTTAATTCATATTCTCAGCGCCACCAAGACTCCTATCAAATTGTCCATAAAATTAATCGCATAGATAAGAAAGCGATTTTACTATTGATCATGAATTGTAAACAAAAAAGAAAAAAATTAAGGAAAAAAATTATAAAAGTTTTATAATCACAAAATCAATGACTGCAGACATATTACATCCAGTGGCGGCACAAAGTGTAGTTCAGATTGGTCACATGACCACTTTGACTTGAATATTTTTTTAATGTACCTTTAAAAAATGAAGTTTTCAATTAATATGGGTTGTTGACCACCCTAAAAAAAGGGTGCACTGGACCCGTTAAGATGGTGACATATGCTCAAAAGTGAACACGTGTTATAATCTCAACATGTCCAGTACAACTGGACACTGGACCTAAACCTCACCCCTAAAAAAAAACTTGACCACCCTAAAAAAAGCTTAAACACCCTAAATAACAATTTGAGCCCATTAAAAATTAAATTCTACCTCTCCAAAAAATTGCAAGAAATATTATGTTCATAACATTTTCGCAACACTTTCGTAACAAATCCTAAGTAGTAAATTGAATCTGATGGATAAAAAAATAATTTGAGTGGTATGTTCAAATTAGAACTAGTAAAAACTTACCACCAAGGCTTTGTTGTGCATGTTTTGCAAAAATGTTGTGGACGTAGTATTTTTCCTAATGGTGATAATTTAAAATATTAATATTAAATAATATAGCATTAAGGAAGAGTCATACCAAATATAAATATTTATATTTATATGCAGTGCAATACATATATACAAAATATTTATTAAATCAAATTGAACCGTTTCCATTAATAAGCCCATATTAACTTCGCATATTAAAGAAAATTAGGGAGATGGAAATCTTGATTAATAATTGTACAAGCATAGACATACTCTACAAAGAAAATGTATCAAATGTAGATCCCATTTGTTTTAGCAAAAACAAACAAACAAACAAAAAAAGGAAAAGGAAAAGGAAAATTTTTCCTCATTTTTGGACATTTGAGGTGGTTGAGAATTTCTGTTGAGAAACTTGATTAAACAAAAATAATTTTTTGGTGAGCAAGAAATACACTATCTTTAAGGTTGATAATGCTAAAAGTGTTTTACATGCCAAAAGGAGCTTAAAACGTTTTCCACCTTAGGGGAATAGAAATTCCTTTCTCATGAATCTAAAACCCCCCTTATATCTTAAGAGAACATCTTGAAATCTTCAAAATGACCAAATCACCATGAAAGCATCCAAATTGAGAAATACTTCAAAAATTTGTAAATAATCAATATACCCCTAAAATCTTGAAAATGACTGAAATATCTTATAAAAACTTTAAAATAATTAAAAAAAATACCCCATAATAACCTCCAAAATGATAGAAATGGCCTCAAAATTTCTAAGATGACCAAAATATACTAAAAACCTTGCATAAAACATTTATAATGAATGAAATGCACACAAAACTTCTATAATGACCAAAATACCTTAGAAAAACTTCTAAAGTAACAAAAATACTCTCAAAACTTTCCCAACATTTTCAAGATGACCAAAATACCCTTAAACGCTCATCTAAAACCTTTATAATGATCAAAATGCTCTCATAAGTTCTAAAATGGCCAAAATTCCACAAAAATATCTAATGTGATAAAAATACCCTCAAAATTTTAAAGACCAAAATATCTTAAAAACTTCTACTATTATTGAAATGTCCTTAAAACCACCAACTAAAAAATATTGAAATGATGTAAATAGTAGCTCTTCAAAACATTCAAATAACCATGATATGGCTCAAAAGTACGGGCAAACGCCTTCAAAAGTTTAAAATTTTCTCAAAAACAACTTTCAAATAGTTTTTTTTTTTTTTTTTCCTTTCTTTCTTTATTGGGAAAAAAAAAGGTTGATAGTAGTTTCTTTTTAGTTGTTAGTTTTTCTTAATTTTTTTTTTCTGTAACACTTATTGTGCTTATTATTTTAATTTGTAATTGTAGGGGCATTGGGCCTCGGAGACCGTCGTTTATGTGTGTCTTGGGCCCAAGGCCCAAGCCGAGGACTAAAGACCAGCTGAGGAGGGGTGGGCACCGTCAAGGGGACGCATGCAAATGGGTGATGAGGTCAACTTTAGCCATAATGGCACAAGAGGGTAGGCCGAGGACAGATGTCACCTCGGACTGATAATGACGAGGTCTGAACAGGTAGTCTGCCATCCAGAGAAGTATTCCCGAAAGTTCTACGAGCACAGACAAGTATTGCAAAAACAAAGTACGGACAAAAGCCCTAAAATATCTGAGAAGGAATCCACTACCACCGCATTTAAGGCTCTGCAGCTAATTTTCTGGCTGCATTAATGTGAAGAAGACCTCTGAACAGGGCTATGTTGGCCGTCCAAACGCACAAGGTAGCCTGAGGGGGTGTCCGATAGGACAGACACTCAAGTAAGGGAATGGATGGCCAACAAGTGGAAGGCCAAGATCGTTTAAAGGGGACTATATAATAGGAGAAAGTCCCCATATAAAAAGGGGGGAGAAAAAAGAAAGAAAGAGAGAAATACTGTAGCAATTAAGAATTAAACCTATAATCATACTTGCAAGGAATATATAAGAACTAACCTCCTCGAACTCATGCCGAGGACTGTTTTTCTAAACTCAATCCAACCATCTTCTTAGTTCCTGTGAGTTGAGCCTATTTCACTTGCGATCCAATTCACTTTGATCCAATTTTACAATCCACTCTCTATAAATTCATTGTTCTGGCCTTTTTAGGCCTCACTCCATTCAATCTTGGGTTGGGTTCCAAATTTGGCCCACACAGTAATAATTTTATTTTAATTGTGCTTGTGTTTAGGTTGATTTTTGTTCTACATTAAACGTTTTAAATTGGTGTATTAAAACTTTTTAAAAATTAATGTATAAAAATCTAGGAAAAATTTGATGTCGAAACAAACGAAGAGTTGTAGTTGAGATATCATTCCCTTTTTTTTTTTTTCTCAAGAGCAAGATTTGAAATAATATCCATTAATTTGTTTGATGTGTTTGCATGGGGTTTAGAGAGTATGAAAATCTTGATATTCTTTTATTATGAATATATATATATATATATATATATATATTAAATAAATAAATAAATAAGAAACAAAAATAATAGAGTAAACTAATAATCTTGGAAAGGGAAAGAGAACATACTGAGGTCATCGATGAGTTTGGTTTCCTCCATGACTTCAGATTTTGGTGTTTATTGTCTAAAAATCACTTTCTTGAAAACTACAACCTAATTTGCATTATTTATAGGGTAATCAATAGGAATGTCCTCCACAACAATGCCATGGCACATTACACACGAAACCGTACGTGCGAATGTGATTGGTTCGAAGGAAAGAATAGACAAGGAATTGAGATGCAAGGAAAAAGAAGGATTGATGCCTATTTTGATTGGGTAGAAGAGAAGAATTGGAGAACCAGGTTTCCTTTTGGGATCAAGGTACGAAGAAACCATGATAAAGACTTTAGTACTTTTTTCTTCTCCTCTCGGTAGGAGTTTTCTCTTTATGCTTTGCGTGGTTCTCTTTTTTTTCGCTTTTCTTATTCTTTTCACGCCGCTGCTTGCCAAGCCGTAGTACCCTACAAACCTTTTTCAGCCTTAGGAGAATAGAACTTCCTTTCTCATGAATCTAAACACCCCCCCCCCCCCTCTTATATCTTAAGAGAACATCTTGAAATCTTCAAAATGACCAAATCACCATGAAAGCATCCAAATTGAGAAATACTTCAAAATTTTGTAAATAATCAATACACCCCTAAAAACTTGAAAATGACTGAAATATCTTATAAAACTTTTAAAATAATTTAAAAAAAAATACCCCATAGTAACCTCCAAAATGATAGAAATGGCCTCAAAATTTCTAAGATGACCAAAATATACTAAAAACCTTGCATAAAACATTTATAATGATTGAAATGCACACAAAACCTCTATAATGACCAAAATACCTTAGAAAAACTTCTAAAGTAACAAAAATACTCTCAAAACGTTCCCAACGTTTTCAAGACGACCAAAATACCCTTAAACGCTCACCTAAAACCTTTATAATGATCAAAATGCTCTCATAAGTTTTAAAATGGCCAAAATTCCATGGAAATATCTAATGTGATAAAAATACCCTCAAAATTTTAAAGACCAAAATATCTTAAAAACTTCTACTATTATTGAAATGTCCTTAAAACCACCAACTAAAAAATATTGAAATGATGTAAATAGTAGCTCTTCAAAACATTCAAATAACCATGATATGGCTCAAAATTATGGGCAAACGCCTTAAAAAGTTTAAAATTTTCTCAAAAACAACATTCAAATAGTTTTTTTTTTTTTTTTTTTTTTTTCCTTTCTCTCTTTATTGGGGAAAAATAAGGTCGATAATAGTTTCTTTTTAGTTGTTAGTTTTTCTTAATTATTATTTTTTTTCTGTAGCACACTTATTGTGCTTATTATTTTAATTTGTAATAATTTTATTTTGATTGTGCTTGTGTTTAGGTTGATTTTTGTTCTACATTAAACGTTTTAAATTGGTGTATTAATATTTTTTTAAAATTAATGTATAAAAATCTAGGAAAAATTTGATGTCGAAACAAACGAAGAGCTGTAGTTGAGATATCATTCCTTTTTTTTTTTTTTTTTTTTCTCTCAAGAGCAAGATTTGAAATAATATCCATTTGTTTGATGTGTTTGCACGGGGTTTAGAGAGTATGAAAATCTTGATATTCTTTTATTATGAATATTTATATTAAATAAATAAATAAATAAGAAACAAAAATAATAGAGTAAACTAGTAATCTTAGAAAGGGAAAGAGAACATACTGAGGTCATCGATGAGCTTGGTTTCCCCCATGACTTCAGATTTTGGTGTTTACTGTCTAAAAATCACTTTCTTGAAAACTACAACCTAATTTGCATTATTTATAGGGTAATCAATAGGAATGTCCTCCACAACAATGCCATGGCACATTACACACGAAACCGTACGTGCGAATGTGATTGGTTCGAAGGAAGGAACAGACAAGGAATCGAGATGCAAGGAAAAAGAAGGATTGATGCTTATTTTGATTGGGTAGAAGAGAAGAATTGGAGAACCAGGTTTCCTTTTGGGATCAAGGTACGAAGAAACCATGATAAAGACTTTAGTACTTTTTTCTTCTCCTCTCGGTAGGAGTTTTCTCTTTATGCTTTGCGTGGTTCTCTTTTTTTTCGCTTTTCTTATTCTTTTCACGCCGCTGCTTGCCAAGCCGTGGTCCTTTATTTTTCTTTACACGCCGCTGCTTGTTAAGCCGTAGTACCCTACAAACCTTTTTCTAGTTTTGATCCTTGGCTGTTTCGACACTCACATGGACTCAGATTTCATTGAACGCTTGCACCGTATAACCTTAACGGAGGACGAAGAGGAAGTTCTCACGGTTCGATCCACTCAGAGAGAAAAAATTCCCTGAAGAATGCTCACTTAGTTTGATAGGAAGATTTCTCACATCCAGACCCTACAACCAAAGAGCGGCCAAATCACTACTGAGGACGGTTTGGAAGTTTGGGAACGACCTGCGGATTGTGGACGTAGGGGATGGACTTTTCCAGTTCAAATTCACCGTGCATCCCTGGTTGAAAATCCATATGGAGAATGGATAAAAGCAGGTTTTCGACGGAAAGACGATAACCCAAACAGGAGACCCCCAGAGCGCCAGAGGATGAATCCGGAGATAGGTTTCGGCCTCAAACTGCTCCTTGCCCGAGTGCTGAGGATCTAGGTGACAATAATGGAAATCTTGACGTAAATGGCACGAACATGGAGTTTACACGATATGATTTCAAGGGATGATATCTTGGATGGCGATGTTCCCCAGATGGACAATAAAGCTGTCTTGGCTGACGACTCTCAAAGGAGTCTAGTACTGTGAATGTGACCCGAAATGCCTCTGATGATGTGGGGCCCAACCTTAATGATTTTCTTGCACACTTGATTAGTGTACCAAGTGACTACGTGGGAACCCAAACCATGCAACATACAAATGCCCATGCATTGGGCATTTGGGCCATATCTCAGACTTCACACAAAGTCTAATTCCAAACTCCCAGGACCAAACTAGGAAGGGCACTTACCCAGAAACTTGAATTTTCTTACTATGCAATACTTGATTTGTTAGTTATCTATGAATACCCACTCATCTCTCTCTCTCTCTCTCTCTCTCTCTCTCTCTCTCTCTCTCATTGAAACTCCTCACTCTTTCCGTAGTCACCTTAAACGCCATCATAAGGCCGCAACGTTATGAGAAATGTTCTTTTTATAACATTTCGTAAAAAAATTACAACAAATTGCAAATGGTAGGTTGTTATTTGTGGGTAAAAAAGTAATTTCAATTGTAAATTCAAATTAGAACAAGTAATAACTTACTACCTAAGATTTGTTAAGAATGTGTTATGAAAATACTATGAATGTAGCTCTTCCCGAAACACCATTGTTGCTATCACTCATTTCTCTGATGATCTAGTTGAAACGGTAAGGCAAATTTCAAAAATCCCTAACCCTCACCCTTTAGTAATATTTCTTTTATTAATAGGGATATCATAAGTAGGACGAATTTCATTTTTTATTTTGCACGCTTTAAGGAAATTATTCATTTAGGATCACACGCAACAACCAAAATATTTTTCACAGTTTTAATTTATTTAAAAAATTAAAATAATAATTATAAAATCTGAAATTAAGATCCAATTAATTGGCTAAAACATATTTAAAGAACAAACTCATATTTAGGGCTTGTGGTAAATTGGTACTAAAATTAATCTTCTTTAAAAAATGGTCCAAAAACTAAACTAGTAGCTTCAAGCCCATTAATTTGGGCGAAAAATAGGGACAAAATGGGCTTTTGCCCTTTTCGGGCAAATTAATTAGCTTTATACCCTCTTTCTCAAACTAAGTAGGGAAATGTCCCTCTTTTAAAACTCAATTTATGATAAATCGAGTTAGAAAAAAAAAAAATTCTGAAGCTCTATAGTGGCGTTTTAATGAGCCTATAGTGATGTTTTTAAGACCTATAGTGACGTTTTTTAACTCGACTTCAATGAAATCGAGTTATAGGCAATTTTTTTACCTATAACTCGATTTCATTGAGGTCGAGTTAAAAAACGTCACTATAAACTCCTTAAAACGCCACTATAGGGCCTAACTCGATTTATCATAAATCGAGTTTTAAAAGAGTGGCATTTCCCTACTTAGTTTGGGAAATGGGGTATAAAGCTAATTAATTTGCCCAAAAAGGGCAGAAGCCCATTTTGTCCCAAAAAATAGGTACAGAGTTGAATAATTAATTGCAAATGATTTTAACTAATTTCACAATAAACCATGGATTAGGACTTCTATAACAAAACCAGCTTGGTTTGGATACTATCTACGTTATCGTATTTTGTCTAATTCTTACTATGTCCAATTCGTAATCATGCCAACCTTCAATATTGTTCTTGGACTAAAGTCTCACAATATCACCAACAAATACAGAATCATTTAATGGTAAGTTGTATTGTATGATTAGTTAATTCTCCGTGTTAAGTTTTTTCTTTATTTTACTAATATTTGTTAACAGAAGTCAGGCCAAAATGGGGATATACCCATTTCGTCCAAAAGTTCTAGCAAAATGTCCTCTTTCTGAAACTATCTAGCAGTATGTCCTTGTTTTGAAACTCGATTTTCTAAACATCGAGTTTCAATGTAAAACTCGTTTTTTAGAAAATCGAGTTATAGGCAAATCAAACTTAAAAAATAAATAAATAAAAATGGTGGAACTCGAGTTCCACTTGAAAATTTTCAAGGAACTTGAGTTCCATGAACTCGAGTTTCTTACTAAAACTCAATTTTAAACAAATCGAGTTTCAAAATAGAGGCATATCGCTAGATAGTTTTTGAGAGGGGGCATTTTGTTGGAACTTTTGGGCGAAAAGGGTATATCCCCATTTTGGCCACAGAAGTCATAACAAATTACAAAGAATAGAGGTTTTTATTTTTTTATTTTTGAGAAACAGAAATAGAGGAAAGTTGAAAACCAATCACACTTGATGATAATTTGATAGTAATATATTAGTGACGAAGCTAAAAAACTTTTCTTGACAGTATTTGCAACGATATTAGCAAAGACAAATGTCTTTACTAATATCATGAAAGTGGACATTTAAAGCATATCAACGACGACTTTCAGTTGTTGCTAGCTAAAGACCAAATTTCCTACACTGATGATAAACCAATTGCCTATAAATTGCTTGTTAGGGCACGACATTTGGCTTACCCTTTCACTAATGATATACTTCCATATATATCGTGGAGTTCAATTATACATATTGTGGAGCTCCTCAAAAAATAAGAAGATAAAAAATCATCTCATTTATATATAGTCCGGGTTTTATATTTTTTTCATTATAATAATGTACTAGTCACTAACCCATGTGAAGCACGGAATAGTTTAATAAATCTATCAACAAAATATTATTCTCAGTATACCATGCTTTATAAATCTATCAACAAAATTAACAAAATATATTATATACATTTACGCAATTAAATTTATAAAATCAATGAGGCTAAGTTAAAACTTCAAATAGTTAGGATGACTGCTATAACAGTATATACTATTTATAATGAAACGTACCTATTCCTTATGAAAAGAATGATACAAATATAAATATGAACAAAAAGAGGAGCTGTAGGCCATAAGAATAAAGAGATTCAAAATAATCAAAAATAATTATTAAAAAATCTAAAATATGTGAGTTATAAAAAATTATAAGTATGTAGTTATAGTAGTATAAATAAATTATAAATTCTAATAGTCGCATATTAGAATTTAACTCTGTCGAAATCAACCAATTTGCATGCAGATCTCTTTTTCTTTTTTTCCCAAACCAATATATGTCATGTTCATGATGTGAATAATGAAATATATTAATTTGGTGCTATTGTGTAGACTTAAAGAAGTAATAAAATTTAACAAAGCAAATAACTATTAATATGTATATTCATAATCAGCTGTGAGAAAGTATAGATAAGCAGTTGAAGAAATTGTGAGAAGGACCATTTTTAGAGGATGATTTATTTAGTTTTTCTTCTATTTGAAATAGTTGACTTGTAGGCTCTTTTGATTACTGTAACAAAAAGAAAAAAGAAAAAAAGAAGCTATACCTTCTACCAAGAGTTTAAAGTAAAAATTGTGTGCTTTGTTATAAGTAGCATTCATGTTCTTTTACTTATCCAATCAAAAGTTTCAAATGTGTGTACTTTAATACACCATTTAACTTAAAGTGACTAACAATAATGCTAGTAGTGTGGATCCTGATTTGGCTAAATTTTGTTTCAAAGCTGGCAAAAAACAAAGAATTCCACAAATATTGAAAACTTGAATGATAGACAACACAAACCCAAATTTTAAAAACAGGTACAGGGAAACAAAACACAATTAGTGAAAACAGAAAATGCTTTAAACCACAAACTATATTTTTGAAACCGGTTTGAATTTCAAATGAGTAATTACAAAAGCATCAGTATGTAGATTTTCAATTTTCCTTTGATGTCTTTAGTACCAACCTTCATGACTCTTTTACAATTTTTTACTATATATATAACCAAACTTAGTCATTGATAACATATCATTGATATACGGTTTACTTGTTGCATTATTTAACAAAAAAAAAATCATTAAAAACAGTGACTATAATAAAACCAATGGAACTACTAAAAACTTTTCTTAATAGGAATTGTTAGTCATGTCATCTAGCTAACACTTCCATTTAAATTATCATCTCCAATCACCCTTTCAAATCTCACGGTTGCCTTTCCTTCTTGCCTAGTAGGATTGCACAAATTTATTATCCCACCTGCATCCATATTAAGACACACAGTAAACAAAAGCAAACATACAAAACATGTAATCTTCCATGTAGTTTTTAATTTCTCTAAACAAATGCCAAGTTAATGTTAAGAGTCTCAAATTCAATTAGTAAACACTATGATACACACCTATTCCAAACTTAAACAGGCAACCAATTCTACCAATACATGTAACCTTGCATAACTCATGTTTGTGTCCATAACTCACAACTTTCTTGGCCCTAAAACCCATTCCAACAATTTGTATTAAACAATCACCGCCCAGAAAAATTATCTATTATTAGCAAAATTTTCCCATAATTTCTATCTAAAAGATGCTTCCACCATTACCATGTATTTCCAAATAAGTTCTCACGCAACTTGTAGGCTTACTAATCAGCAATTAGCTATCTACATCAACCAAGCAACTATGATAACACATAAATCGTAAGAAATCCTACCTAATTATGCTGTTATTTGAGGGAGTACAGATAGACATAGATCTTGTGTGACTTCCATGGAGAACTTCTCTGCTAGATTGCTAGCATTCTTCAAAATGGGCTTCCAAATTCTTAGATGTGTCTGTAACATGAACATTACTCTAAATAGGTGAGTAAACAAAGTATCATAAACAATAAACTATACGCAAAGTACATACGATATAGAAAACTAACCATAGTATCAAGATTGACCTCAATCCTGAATTCAAATCTGCCACAAACATCACTGCCAGTTATTCTTCACAACAAAAGTTTCAAATTGAAAGCTTTAAAGGTCCAATGGAAGAACAAATTTCTTCAATTTTTTTATTTATTATAAAAAAGAAGAAAGCGGTACCAATTTAACAGGATATATCACTACTTGTAATTTGGAAAGAAAAAAATAACAAATTATAGTTCACTAACTCATTTATCCTAAAAATTTTAAACTATGGCTCAAGCAATAAGAGGCAGTAAATATTATTCCATAAAAAAAAAACTATTCTCTTCTTGTCTAATAATGTTTAGGTGGGTTGATGCCTTGAATTCAACTAAATTCCCTCAATTCCATCAGTTATAGCACAAACCATGTTGGCATGAAAAGAAACAAAAAATAACCCGAACAACAATAGAGGACTTTCACAAAACAGACATAAATTTTTTACCAAGCATAAATCAACTGTACTCAATTTTCATAGAGTATGAAATGTAAAAATTTTGTACTCAAAGTGGCACAATGGATTCTGCACAATTACCTTGCCTAATCATATCAAAATATGCCCAAAGGATCCAACAGCCAAGATAGTACTTAAATTTAAAACTTTCACCCTTGACCATAACACTACTTGCTTTATAAATCAATTTGCTTTATTCAAATGAAAATCCCAAGTCAACATAAAGCACAATCTTATAGCCGTTTGATTTAGATTTAGAAAGCATTTATTCTATTGCAATGATCATTATAACTTATTCAACAGATTTTAACACCTTTAAATTTAAAGCAACAAAATTAAACAATTAATTTGCATTTGTCAAATGACTACACTACAACATTCAAGCTTCAACTACAGAATTTAATGGAGATCAAGGATAAACCATCTAAATCTAAGAAACAAAGAAAAAACCATTAAAAAAAATTAAAAAAATTAATAAAAAAAAAAAAAAAACTAAAACACATAGGATTGCCACCACAGCCTAACCCAAATTCCTTTATCAACACAAAATCCTCCAATCTAAGCATGCTCACCATCAAAGAGTTCCACACATTTGAGGGAGACTATCAAACCAACACCAAAAAACCCTTTCAATTATATCTCCATCTTTTTTGTTTCTTGGTGTTGTAGACGTCTTCTATCATGCTCTCCTTTTCTCATCATTCAACCTTAATTAAAACCAATAACCCAAATAACTAAAAAAAAATAAAAAATAAACCCAAAATAACAAAACCTAAATAATATTTAGCACAAATTTTTGTTGTTAACATCTTTTGTCAGTAGGTCTCCATGGCAATATAAAATCTCTGAATATTAATCTGTTGACAAACTATGGAAAATATATTGAAACCATTATCAATAGTAGTTGTTTCACTTCGTAAACAGTTGACATACACTCTTGATCAAATTTAAGAGTGTTTTATGAACTTGTTTTTGAGTAACTCAAGTTAGCTTGATCTCATGACTTCCATCATAAACTATAATAACCACTACTTGCTAGGAAAAAAAAACCCATAGCTCAAAGCCCTTTTTTTTTTTTTTTTTTTTTTTTTTTAAATATTGCTTAAAGATTTTTAAATTTCAAAAGTTGTGTTTCCCTAATTTCCCAACACTATCATTACATCCCACAGGGAATTCCATTAAGTTAAAGACATATTTTTGCAATCCTGTTGGAAAAAAGAAGACAAAGAAGACATATAATGGGCTTATTGTGGGATCCAAGAAGCTAAAGAAGACAAGGTTAAGCATAACCCTATTGGAGAAAGAAGCTTGGAGGGCTTAAGTGCATTGGGTAGATTAGGCTTAAAGGGTTTTCTGTTATTCATGTATCCCAAATTTATTCTTTAGTGGATCATTTGACCGCTTGGAGGGCGGCGGAGAGGTTTTTCGGTGAGTTCTTCGGTTTCCTCTTCGATAACATGTGCCGGTGTTATCTTTGTGTTTGCATCTTTCTTCCCTTAGTCTTTACCTTTTAATTGCTGCTGTGTTTGTAATGAATTATGGTTTAGAGTGTTTTAGCTATTTGGTTATAACTTATATACATCATTCCGCACATATATTGTTTGTGTATAAGCTTGTGTTGGTATTGTTAAAATTGGGGGTCTAAACATTCATTAGTGTTTTACACACTAATTGAACTTTCATTGTATGTGGTTCAAGGTCATCAACAAGTGTATTGATAAAATTGGGCGTGGGATCAGATGGGGTCTGGTTGGGTTGGTTAAGGTTTAGTGAATTAATGGCCAAATGAAGTGTGGGTGTATTAGTGTTTGGTTGATGGTTAGATGGAAATGGGGTTGCATGTTGTGAATGTGGTGTGCTAGGAGTGCTAGGATCAAGATGTTCAGAGTTAGGGGGCTGAGAGATTACCTGATCTGGTGTTTGACATACTTGTCCAAAATGCATCTGAGTGGTCTATCTCCTTTTTCAAATGTGGAAAGCACAAAGCTCATTTGTGAATTGGGATTGCAAAGCATCAAACCTATATTGGACCTGATGAAGCTCTTGAATTTGATGTCTCTGTCTGAATAGCATCAATTCCATATCCTCCTTGTTATGGGTACACTGACCTCGTGTATGACCAATGAATCCACATCTAGTACATAGTTTATGTACCCTCTCATATCAGCATTGAATCTAGATCCTAGAAACATCATCAAACTAGAGAATAAACTTAGTGATCATTGGGAGCCAAGGATCAATTCGCACCTTTACTCGCATAAATCGAATATTTCTTGGGATTTTATCTTCTCAGTCCACTCTTTCCATTAAGCCCATCAACTGACCCATTCTCTCAGCAAGCTCTGGGTATTGATACTCCGAAGGCAAACCATGGAGTTGGACCCAGATCGAAATGAAATTGAGTTGTGGGTTGCCAATCACTAGGTTTGGTCTCCAGGTTTCTAGAACCTGAAGTGCTCCATCAACCACCCGTGGTCCCTCTATGCAGATATGGATTAGATCTTCCAGGAACTAGAAATGGAAGATGTAAAAGTAAGATTCTCTTCCTACAATGGAAACCGACCCCTGATTCTCCATGCCGAGTTGATAAAGTGCTGTAGGCGTGGCACAGAGAACTTCCTATTGTCCAACAGAATTGTACAGAAACTCCAGTAGTCTCTTTGGGCTGCTAAATCCTCAGGATCTGGTTCCACAATAGGCTCATGTCTCACAAATGGAACTTCATCCTCATCACTAGGCACAAGATCTGTATCAAGTTCTTCAGCAAACAAATCAGAACTGATATCAGAATCACTACTATAAGTCCACCCATATTCCCTAGTAGCTATATTAGTGTCCATTGGGGTAAAAGGAAGAAGAGGAAATCGTTGCATGCACAGTGGAAACAGTGCAGTGCAATACTCACTGAACACATTCAGGAACTTTGGAAGAAACAGAAAGCTAAGCCAAAATGTGTTCTTGAAATAGACATGGAAGATATGAGGAAGAAGACAGAAAAGGAGAGGACAGGAAGGTATATGGAAGAAGGGAATATTTGTGTAGGTATGGTTGAACCATGGTGAATAATTAGGAACAAAATTTAACTCAGTGCAAGCAAGGACACACCTCAAGCATGCAAAGGAGTATAGAGATACGGGTTGAGATGATGGAAAATGTGCAGGTAATTAAAAGGAATTAAATAGAAAAGACGGCTTCACCTACAAGGTGTCAAGGACAGACAACGTAGAAAAAGAGAGTTGACTAGGGTTTGAAAAAGAAAGAAAAGGAAGAGGATAAGACAATGATAGCCTATCTGAGAAAGGTAAACGGCGGCGAAGACCCTAGGGGGTGAGAGGCTCACTGTGTGTGAGAAGAAAAGCTTTGATTAATCATTCAGACACTAAAAGATTAATGTGTACCAAAATGAAAATCTTTGACCAAATATTCATTTTTTTTCCTTGAGAAAAGAAGTAATTCAAATGCTTCGCAAATGTTGCAAGACAACTATATCAAAAACTTGTTACTAATTATATATGTGCTGGTATTTTATAAATGTTGTGAAGTAATACCTATAATTGTAATAGTAGACAACAAACATATAACTTACAAATCTGGAGTAAAGTTTCTGATGGTTGAATAAGAAATTTGAGATTCGATTCTCGTCTATATTAAAACCTGTTTGGTGTTTTGGTTTGATGATAAAGAGTTATCATCAGGAGTAAACACCATAGGTTGAAACTCTCTCTCTCTCTCTCTCAAAAAAAAAAAAAACTTACAGATTTTACATGTTTGAGCTTGAATATCCCATCAAAATAGAGTAATTCTACGGTACCCCCCAAAAAAAAGGGGGGTACGGTACCCACTAGTAGGTAACCTGCTATACCAGGTTACTTTTTTCTCACATTTGACAGTTCCATCTTCACATTGTGCAGTTCCAACATCACATGTGACAGTTCTTTTCTCACATTTGGTGGTTCCCTTACTTTTTTCTCACATTTGACGGTTCCATCCTCACATTATGCAGTTTCAACATCACATGTGACAGTTCTTTTCTCACATTTGGTGGTTTCCTTACTCTTTTCTCACATTTGACGGTTCCATCCTTACATTGTGTAGTTCTAATATCACATGTGACAGTTTTTTCCTCATATTTTGTGGTTCCCTTACTTTTTTTCTAACATTTGACGGTTCCATCCTCACATTGTGCGGTTCCAATATCACATATGACAGTTCTTTTGTCACATTGGATGGTTCCCTTACTTTTTTCTTACATTTGACTGTTCCATCCTCACATTGTGCGGTTCCAACATCACATATGACAGTTCTTTTGTCACATTGAGTGGTTCCTTTACTTTTTTCTCACACTTAACGATTCCATCCTCACATTGTGCAGTTCCAACATCACATGAGACAGTTCTTTTCTCACATTTGGTGGTTCCCTTACTTTTTTCTCACATTTGACGATTCCATCCTTACATTGTGCACTTCCAACATCACATATGACGGTTTTTTTTTTCACATTTGGTGGTTCCCTTACTTTTTTTTTTCTCACATTTGACGGTTCTATCCTCATATTGTGTGGTTCCAATATCACATATGACAGTTCTTTTGTCACATTGAGTGGTTTTCTTACTTTTTTTCTCACACTTGACGGCTCCATCCTCACATTGTGCAGTTCCAATATCACATATGACAATTCTTTTGTCACATTGGGTGGTTCCCTTATTTTTTTTTCTCACATTTGACGATTTCATCCTCATATTGTGTGGTTCCAATATCACATATGACAGTTCTTTTGTTACATTGGGTGGTTCTCTTACTTTTTTCTCACACTTGATGGTTCCATCCTTACATTGTGTGGTTCCAATATCACATGACAGTTCTTTTGTCACATTGGGTGGTTCTCTTACATTTTTCTCACACTTGATGATTCTATCCTCACATTATGCAGTTCCAACATCACATGTAACAGTTCTTTTCTCACATATGGTGGTTCGCTTACTTTTTTCTCACATTTGACGATTCCATCCTTACATTGTGCAATTCCAACATCACATGTGATAATTCTTTTTTTAAATTGGGTGGTTCCTTTACTGTTTTATCACCTGGACGATCGCCAAACACTTAGAAATTTTTGGAATAAATCTATATCCAAAAGCTTATGATTCGGACTACGTTCTATTATTCTGAAGTAGGAGCAAAATTCTTATTCATCGCTCTAACTTCTCACTAAGTTCTTAACTTCTAATGGCAGTTGTAGAAGTTAAGTTTGAACTTTCTAACTTCCATCCATGTTGAGGAAGTTACTAAACAAGTAACCACTCCAAAGCTTACTATAAAAGGACTCAGCCATATGGAATCAAAGGAAGTTTCTCGCTACTTATAGAGTTGGAATTCCTAAGTTTAAGAGAGAAAACTAATTTAAGTATCGGAGGGTTCTTGGCCAGTTCACCCTGGTCACCTTTGATCTTGTGCTTCTTTCCTTTCAGGCCTTCCAAGCAATCTCAAGCCCATTGAAACCCGAAGCATTCAGCCTACTGATTTTCTATGCACCATCAATATATACTATAAAACTCTCTAACTGTTCTTATGCAACATCTGTAACTTAATCACAGTTGTGTGTTTATTGTGGTGTCTAAGGTTGGAAATAGGGTGACTATACAATTAGCAAGTTATGCAAAAAATCCAATACAAAGATTGTTGACAATTTTAAAATTTTTAGTAAACACTTGAATTGAAACTACAGATCTAGTATGAAATAGTCATCAATCAAGGCTATTACACCAGTTTATATTTTTTTTAGGCATTTTCATTAGATCCATGTGTGCGGAAGTGTCAAATGATTGTGTCCGACAGGAGTATAACCACCCCAACTAAAGTGTCTATGCAGTTTTGTTTCATAAAATTATTATTATATTTAGACCCATCTAGAACAAAATAAACATCCCAAAAAATTTCCACAATAACAAAAATTACCAATAGAAAACTAAAAACAATTAAGCACAATTGACCAATTTTACCAAAAACGAACAACCCAATCATTTTAAAAAAATTGACCGTAATGGCTTGAAACCTAGACACTTACCAAAATACCTTTGAAACCTAAAAAATAACCAAAGGACCCTTAAAATCTAAAAAAGACCAAAATACCCCCCTGAAATCTCTATTTGCACAAATGACAATAAAAATTTTATACAACCACTCTATTTTTTTCAATTTTTTTTTAAAACCTTCTACATTTTAATTTTAATAACATTGTTTAATAAATACATGAGCTAATAAAAAAGCCATTGATAATCCAATTGACAAAATGATGACTAAAAATCTGTCATTATAGCCAACTAAATTTTTTTTTTTTTTGCCAACTATTGATGACTAAAATGTTCTATATCAACATAAAGAGAGAACTCAAATGCATGAATTTTTTCTCAACATTTAAAATCTCAAACTAAAATATTTTTTCTTAAAGTTCTTAACAACTAAAAAGTTTTATTTCAAGAGAGATGATGAAGTATCCAAAATATGTGTTTTTTGCACAAAATTCAAAATAAAGAAGCCATTGATAGACCAATTGACAAGATAATGACTAAATATCTTCCATCATAGCCAACTAAAAAAATGTCTTGCCAACTCTTGCCAACTAAAATATTTTAGAGAGAGAAAGAGTACAAATACATGGGTTTTTTCTAACAACATTCAAAATCTCAAACTAAAAAATTGATTCAAAGTGTATCTTTTCTACTATTTTTTCTTTGACAAGGCTCAATTGCATAACTTATTGATACCAAATATTGACGTATTGTTGTGCAATAGGAGAATTCATCACTTTTCTCCTTCCTCAGTCATAACTTCAATTGCATCGTCCATATATTTTGCACCAACTCTAGGAGCTCTATTACTCCCAAACAAGATCTCAATGTCCTCCAATTTTCAATAACTTTGTTTTTATAAGCACATGCTTTTGTATTTTTCTAAGGAGAAAAAAGAAGAAGCTATGAGTTAACTTAAATAAAATAAATTGGACAATAAAACAAAGGAAAGGGAAAAAAATAAAATAAAAAGCTATACATTATGTGATGATTGTATTAGTGATAGACTTATGTAGAAATGAGAGGTATTATGTACCTGCAGAATTTTCTCAAAGCAATCTTTAAACACATGGACAAAACTTATTTATAGCTTGAAAAATGCAATACCAAGAAGTAGTTAGCACATGGCCATATAGTTGAGTTAGCCCTAGGAAGTCATTCAGTTGAACAAACATCATATATGACCCCTCTTAGCCATTTAATTTAAAATATTTTTAAATTTGAAATTTCATATTTTACACAATTGATACAAAAACTAATGTAATTTTTTTTTTTTTTTGATTGGGCAAATTTTGGGTGTTATAATATTTTAGCTCTCTTGATTTGAATGCTATATGAAATCATTTTTCCACAGGTTCATACCACCTACTTGCAATTGGAGCTAAATATAGTGTTTTTTACCTCATAATAATGGTAACCTGAAATGATATACAACCCAGTTTCATGTACTACAAATAGGTCTCTTGTTGTAAAGTATGTAAAGGAAGTTGAAAAACTACAAAGAAATCCATTATAAGTATCTTGATGACTACTTATTCTGCTACTTGCTCATCATAAGAAGGAAAAAATTCATTTACAAAGAAATCCATTACAATGTGTTTCTTCACATCTATATTTGAATACCATCATGGCAATAATTGAAAAAGAGGTAACCAAAAGCATCTTGCAATTGGTCTACATGTCTGGATTATTCATTCTTAAGTTCTCAACATGGCAACTTCTAACTTGTAGGAATTTTTGCAGCTCAAGTGGTAACTAAAGTATCTGCATTTACATGGTATAACTATCAACACTTAGAAAAATGAGATGTTCATAAGGGCACACCTCGTTGCATAGAGAATTCTGGTAGTTTTCTGCGCATCAAAGGGGAATTTATCAAATAAAGCATATAATAAAGACATTATGACTAAAGTGATAAACACCAAAGGAACACAAGAATTAAAAATAAATTAGTATTCTTAAAATTTATAACAAAATATTTAAATGCGAGCATTTTCTTAGCATTCTGTTTGGATTCTAATCATTTATGCAGAATACTAGACATGGTTTTGGTTGATAGATTACGTAAATCATAAATGTTGTATATGACCAAGACTTTAAAAGACATTTTAATTAACATGCACTGTAATAACAATGTTCTTATGATCTAAAACATATGCCATAATTCATATAGGACATTTAAAAATCCAGCCACATTTACAGCACCAAAAGACATCCAAACTTTTTATGCAAATTTATACTCTTATAACTCAAGAGGAAGACCACAGACCTACAAAATGTCCACTGCTATGCTGGACTGCATGCAAAATTGCAATATCAATAACAATAACTTCAAGCCCCTGCACCCTAAAAGAAAGGACCTGAGTACCCAATTCGTATATCTAACTTCCAATTCCAATTAGTACATTAACTAAGGGTCAATATGTGATAGACATAGGAACTCCCCAGATTAAAGAAAAATATAATTTATTTATATTGTAGCCTTACCATATTTTGCAAAGTACATGGTAATTCATGGGAGATACAAGAGCCACCCCACTCTGATTGGATGGAACAGGAGTGGCCTTAGAGTTCCTAAGGTTCCAAAACACAATCTCAGGAAAATTATTGTACCCATTCTCCCTAAACTTTATGTGATGCTTGCTGTGTGCATCACCACTTTTACTTAAAAATACAAGGCGACTTGCAAAGTCAACAAAATAAGCCCTTGTCATATAAAATGGAGAATACTTACAACAAATTCAAACAGCGTAGCAAAAATCTGGATGCTCCTCCAGTATTCTTTTTCCGAAACCCTAAAATTCAAATCGAAAAAAAAAAAAAAATCAAAACCAAACGAAAACAAGACATCTAAATCAAATTTAAAATCAATATGAATAACAGCAAATAAATAAATAAAAAAAATTATCATTGGTGACAGTGGTAGATTATCTGAAAGTGGTGGATGGTGAGCGGTGACAGTCGCACTCTCGTTCATCCTCTTGGCCTCTTTCGTTCTCTATTTTTTTTTACCAATCATTCGGTCTCTGTTTCTTTCTCTTCTTTTTGGTTTTGTTTGCTTTTATACCCTACCCATTCTACCGGTAATAGGTTTACCACTAAACTCAAGCAAACGGTCAGGATTGAAATAAGAAAAATAAACGGCTAAGATTTGGGTGGGTACGGTACCCACTTAAAAAATAGGTGGGTACCATAGAATGACCCATCAAAATAAAGCCGCACATTGCATAGATTAATGACTAGTTTATTAATAATTAAAGCATACAACCTTCTTTCCTCAAAGCTACTAAAAGCCGATTTGCCTAAAGTGTAGACTGCAACAATATTAGAATTGAAAATACAATTCAACTTATATATTGGGAAATATCAGCTAATTCTAGATACCTTTTTTGTACCCATAATATAACCAAAAATTAAAGATATAAAGATAATTTTACAACGTAAATGTAATGGAGGTCAGCCCTAATATTCTTTTCTTATAGATAAATGGTGGCTCAACTAAACTAGAGAGGCCTATTAAGTGGATAAACAAAAAAAAAAAAAAAAAAAAAAGGTTTTCGTAGCTTCATTTAGTACTTAAAAACACTAGTAGAGAACTATATATAGCAAAGTAGGGCTGCAACTTCAACTTTGGATTCCTATTTTCTGAATAGCTATCACAAACCCATGAGATTCTGAGGTTTAACCATTTAAGATCCCCTTTTAACTCACCCAAAATCATACAAAATCTTTTTCATCAAGTTTATAAGATTACCAACCACACACCGGTCTTTCAACATGTCAACAAAACAAGCAATAAAGTCAAAACATCCTCTTTATCATATATTGTATGTTTGACTGTATCATATCATTATAATAAGATCATATGTTTCATGGTCAGAATGGGGTTTTACCCCTTTCTCACAAACTTTCCAGCAAAATGCCTCCTGTCTGAAACTATTTAGAGATATACTCCTGTTTTGGAACTTGATTTTTAGAAAGTCGAGTTTCAATGTAAAACTCGATTTTTGGACAATCGAGTTATAGCAAAATGAAACTTAAAATAATAATAATAATAATAATAATAATAATTTGTGGAACTTGATTTCCATGGACTCGAGTTCCATTCAAAGAACTCGAGTTCCACTTGAATATTTTCAAGGAACTCAAGTTCTACACAAGAAATTTGAGTTCCATGACCTCGAGTTCCACAATTTTTTTTTATTTTTTTTTTATTTTATAAGTTTCATTTCGCTATAACTCAATTGTCCAAAAATCGAGTTTTACATTTGAAACTCAATTTTTAGAAAATTGAGTTTCAAAACAGGGGCATACCCCTAAATAAATTCAGACATTGGGCATTTTGCTGGAAAGTTCGTGAAAAATGGGTAATTTGCCATTTTGGCCTATGTTTCATAGTGGTTGTTTTGTGACTTCTAACTAAGCTGCTCTATCTTCTCGAAAATAAAAAACAGTGGCCTTAATTTATACTCTTCCCTCTCATATTTTTAGGCATGTTTAAAAAAATCCGACTTTTAAGTGAATATTGAATGTATTGTCTTTTGCATCAAAAGATACAAGTTTCCAAAATAACTCATCTCAATTTAAACTTTAGTGAAATTGGGATATTGGTTTTTTTTTTTTTAATAAAGTAAAAAAAAAAAAAAAAGGAAATTTATTGGTTCAAAAAAAAAAAACCCCAAAAATAAAATTTTGATACAAAATACAGAAAAAGGGGAATAGCATTTGCATCTAGCCCATTCCTTGGCCAATAGTTCCTCCAAATGGAAACAAGAAAAAATTATTCTAACAAATTCCCAATATCACAAAAATAAAAAATAATAAAAACAAAAATGAATGTATTCAAAATCATGACTCCCCAAAAAAACCCAACATCTTTAAAATATTTTTCAAAATTTTCCCTCATCTTGCTGGCTTCAATTGTACAACTCTGAATTTCGCTCCAGTAGACAAGAGAAACCTGCTTTCAATGAACCCAAATTCCACCCTACAATCTAAATTCCAATAACCAATGGATCAACGAATCCAACCTCCACTTGACAGCATGGTTTTGAAACTTGGATTGTTCAATGAACCGTAAAAAAGAGAGATTCAAGATTTTTGAGGTTGGACTGAGGTCAAACTGGAGTTGAACCATGATGACGTCATAATTAATTTAATAATTAAATATAATAAAAAATTATAATAAATTAATATAAATATAAGAAATAACTAAAATAATTAAATTAAATATAAAAATCTATCTTTCAAATGTATTTTTTTATATCATAACTTTCACAAGACAAATAAGAAATATCAAATACAAAGCAAAGGTAGATGTAGTATTTATTTATATGTTGATTAGTTAAACTTGTGATAGCAATAATAATATACAAATTATAAGGGAACTTATACTATATTAAGTAAAATAAAAATTTTAAATTATTTAATAGTTTTAAATTAAAATAATTATATCTATTGCTTTTAAAAGAAAGTAATTTTAGAATCATACTTTTTTTTTTTTGGGCACAGTTGTGAATTTAAATGCCTGTCATTTACATATAGACTTGTTATTTTTTCTTTATTAGTTACTCTCTATCACATCACAATTATAGTAAAAAAATTATGAAATAAATTGTGGTATTAGATTTTTTTCTTTAAAAAAAAAAATTGTAAATATTAATTGAAACTTGAAAGTACTTTAAGAGTTAAGATATTTGTCACATCACATTGGGCAAGGTGAAAAAAAGGAATGGCTGAAACTTGTCTACCTTTCCAATGTAATCACGTGGAGGGGCTTTGGAAACACAAAAAAATAAAATAAAATAGAAAAACTAAAATAGAGAGTGGAGACGGACAAATGAAAAGAGAAAGGGGAAAAAGAAGAAAGAAGAAGGAGGAGGAGGAGGATGAGAAACAATAGCAAAAGATTTGGCATGATCGGAAACAATAGCAGAAAATGAAGGCATAATCGGTGACTTGTGTAGGCAACCTGCTGCTTCAAGTACTTGGTGCAGCCCCTGCTTAGTCGTCTTCTTCTTCCTTGTTTATTTTTATTTTTTTCCTACCAAATCCTTTAGTGCCAGATCTGAAAAAAGTCCAAAGTATATGCTGGTGTTAGCTAAAAAAAGACCATTAGAACCGTTCACGGTTCTAAAAACCGTGCGGTTTGACCGCGGTTCACACGATTCCATGCTTTTTCTTCATAAAGAGGTTCTTAAGGATAAAAGAACCGGAATGAGGAGAGGTTTGCGGTTAACCCGGTTGGACCATATGGTCCAGTTCAAGTTTCAAAACTATGCTCGACAGTAGTGAGTGGGTGTGATTTGATATTATATTTACATCAGTAAACCATGTCTTCGAGTGAGTGGTTTTCAGCACTTTCAATTTTATTATTTTATTGAATTAGAGAAAATAGGGTTATTTTTTTATCTATATATATATATATATATATTATAATTGTATTTGATAATAGTAGGATTTACTTTATTCACTTCAATTATTTTGTTTTGTTTAGTTGCTTAGCATGGTGGCTCTGCATATTTTTTACTAGTTTAATTTATCATTAAAAATATTTATGCACAACCTAACTTAAATCGTGTACACTCTGATCACTAATCATCCCAACCCAAAACCAAACACCAACACAAATCAGCCCATCTCAAACTAAACAACAACACATATCATCTCTCTCTCTCTCTCTCTCTCTCTCTCTCTCTCTCTCTCATTTCATTCTCATGATTCTTGTCTCATCTCACTTTTCTATATAATTATCTCGGTATCTCTGACTTTATGAATAAAGAGTGAGCGTGTCTCTCTTTATTCTAAATTTATATTATGTGTATGGGTATGCTTTGATACTGATTGTGTGTAGTTATATTATAATTTTATTTGTGTGAATGATAATGTGTGTGAATATGTGCTTGTATAGTAAAAATATAATTTAACTTTATATAATTTAATAATTAGAAAATACAGAAAGTTTCTTACATGTGTGTGTATTATTATCATGTTATATTAATTTTTTGTTATAAAGTTAGTGATTCAAGAAAAAACAAATAGTAAAGTTAATGATTGTTGAAATATTTGATTGGTTTTTCTTAAATAGGAGAAAAATTCACTGGAATAAATGGGAGGTTTCATGTAAACCAAAAATGGAAGGAGGGTTAGGCTTTAAAGTTCTATGTGAGTTCAATGAAGTGATGCTAGCTAAATAGGTGTGGCAGTTGATTCAAAATGTTAAATATTAGCATCGCAATGTGTTATACCATGTTGTGTATGCTAGAGTGGATGCGGAAGGGGAAGTATAGAATAGGAACACCGAGAACACGAGGGTTACGTGGTTCAGCCTTGACGGCCTACATCTACGGAGGAATCCCTTAAGGGCTACATCTTTATTGTGTATAAGAGTGTAGCACAATAACCTGTGTTACAATGAACCCTAACATGAGTATATATAGGCGACTAAACCCTAGACTACTAGTACAAGTAGGAGTGAGCTTGGGCCTATTACATTGGGCTAATATGTCTAATATATATCTCTAACACCCTCCTTCAAACTCAAGGCGGAAGCTCGATGAAGGCTTGAGGTTGGATAAGCATTAAAAGATCACTTGGAGATGCCTTTGAAGAAACCACAATGAAGAATGTGCCAATTGACCAATTTCAGAGTTTCAAATGAAGAAACGGAGTCCAAAATTGGAATCTACACGAAAAACTGAGCAAGATAAGCCCTTTTGGAAATTTTGACTTTTGGTCAAAGGTCAACGCAAAAAGTCAAAGTCAACTGGTCCAGAGTCAAGTCAACAGTCAAAGTGCTCACGGGTCAGATCCGGGTGGTCCGGGTCAACGGTCCGGGTCAACGGTCAGCAAGGTGACGTGGTGCTGACGAGACGACACTGCTGACGTGGCTGATGACGTGTCGCTGACGTGGACTAGGGCTGACGTGGACGTGCTTGCGTGGCTGCTGACGTGGAGAAATGACGTCATCATATGTCGTTAGATGACATCAGCAGCATTGTCGGCGCGTGGCAGGAGCGTGCAATGTTCACCGGCGCGTGAAGGAGCAACTAGAAACCCAGGTGGCGCGTGGTGGCGCGTGCAGCGTCGTATGACCACCAGATTCTCAGGCCAAGTAGATCGGTGGACGACAAGGCCGTCTTGGCGGCGCGTGTGACTGATATCTAGCCTGGGAGTCGAGAATCTGTGGCGGCGAGTGTGAGAGTTCCAGGAGCCATTGTCCGCGCGTGGTGGCGCGTGCGGCTGCCGTTGGAGGTCGGGTTCCTGGGTTTTGGTCGCGATATGCCGTGGAGCACGTCTGTGGTGTTGGCTTCGTCAGGCGAGGCTTGGATTTGCGCAGATCTGATAGGGAGAGGCACGGATTGCTTGAGTTTGTGGATCTTGGACATAGCACTGCGCTACTGTGGCTGCGAGATGCCGTGGAGTCTAGATCCAGCAGAGAAATATGTGTGACTTCAGATGGTGATATGCATGTGTGAATCTTCTTTGCTGTGTAGAGATGTTTGTTTGATGCCAAGAACGAAGTTTGGCTCTGATACCATGTTAAATATTAGCATCGCGATGTGTTATACCATGTTATGTATGCTAGAGTGGATGCGGAAGGGAAAGCATAGAATAGGAACACCGAGAACACGAGGGTTACGTGGTTCAGCCTTGACGGCCTACATCTACGGAGGAATCCCTTAAGGGCTACATCTTTATTGTGTATAAGAGTGTAACACAATAATCTGTGTTACAATGAACCCTAACATGAGTATATATAGGCGACTAAACCCTAGACTACTAGTACAAGCAGGAGTAAGCTTGGGCTTATTACATTGGGCTAATATGTCTAATATATATCTCTAACACAAAATACAAGATCCTTATTCCATAGGGTGTTTAAGGAAAAATATTTCCCAAATTGCTCTATTTTTTAAGCTAATTCATCATCAGGTTCTTTTGCTTGGAAGAGTATCCTGCAACCCAAAAAATTGATTGAGAGAGGAGCAAGGTTGAGGGTCGGTGATGGTAAGTCTATAAGAATTTTTCATGATGCATGGTTGCTAAATGAAGTTGGTAGAATTACTTCACCTTGGACCCATCTAGCCCTGGAAGCATCTGTTAATTTGTTAATTAATCAAGATACAAGCTGGTGGAACACACACTTGATTGATCTTTGCTTTTATCCACCAGAAGCAAATCACATAAAAATCTCTTCCTCTGTGCTCTACACCTCAACCTGACATCCTGATCTGGCTAAAGGAGAAATCAAGTAACTGCTCCATTGAGTCCAAGTATAAACTTTTGTGTGAACTGCAAGATGATGAGTTAAATATGCCTCAAGCTTATGACTTGGAGAAGATCTTCTGGAAGAGTATTTGGAAGATTAAAGTGCCAGGTAAGATTAAACATTTCATTTGGAAAGCTTGCTCGAATTCTTTACCAACTGAAGACAACTTGCTGAAATGAAAAATTCTCCAAGAAGCATTGTGTCATCTCTGCCCAAATGACATAGAAGACGTTCTTCATGCATTGTGCGGTTGTGATAGGTTAAAGAAGGTCTGGGTTGTTGATTTCAGTTGGGTGGACAAGTCTAGTGTTCTATTAGGCTCTTTCTCTAACCTTTTGAAGATGATTCAAGGCAAACCACATACAGTTGCTTTATTTGCAGCTACAACATGGTCAATTTGGTATCACCGAAATAAAACTCATCTTAATGAAGCTTTTTTGCCACTAGAGAAAATTTCAAGTTTTGCTCGAGACTATATTCAAGACTTCAAAAATCTGGTTAGCATTCCTCCATGTTCACGCCGAAGAGTCTCTAAGAAGTGGTGTCCACCTGCCTCAGACTGTTGGAAGATTAACTTTGATGATGCTATGTTTGAGGAGTCTGATGAAGCTGGTATCAGAGTGGTTATCCGAAACTCCAAGGGTGAAGTTATGGCTACCCTCTCCGAGAAGATCATTAAGAAGCCTCCTACTGTGGATATTTTGGAACTGCTTGCTGCCAAGCGAGTTGTGTTCTCCCTCGAAACAAGTTTTACAAAATCTATTTTTGAAGGGGATGCTTAGTTCATGATCAAGTCCTTAAAGTGTGGTGGCTGGGAAAAAGCTCAGGGTGGTCACCTAATCAAAGACATTTTTTTTTTCTTTGTAAACTCTTTTAAGAGAATTTCCTTCTCTCATGTTGTTCAGCAATGTAATGCCGTTGCATATGCCTTAACCCAAAAAGCAAGACATTCTTTTCCTTTAACCGTCTGGATGGAGTCTGTTCCACGAGACGTTTTATTTTTTGTTTTGTCTGACTTTCAATTTCATGAATAATAAACAATCTATTTCTTTCTTAAAAAAAGAAAAGAAAAGTATTTGATTGGTTAAATAAACACTTAGTGTATTATTTATATATGGATGAGTGTGACTATTTGAGCCAATAATTAATACTGTGCCAGTGGATTGAGTTTTTTTTTTTTTTTTCTTTTTTTTTTCTTTTTTTTAGTTTAGAAATTTTATAAAAACTTAACAAAAAAAAAAAAAAAAATTATCACACCTATCTAAATTTACATTAAATAATTACAACTAATAATAAACTATCATATAACGAAATATGAAAATTCATAAAAACAAATTGTAAAACTTTATGCACTTAATTGCATGTTTTTTTTTTTTTTTTATATATATTTTATTTTTTGGATATCTCTATATATTTAGGTTCTATTTTTATTAAATTTTGACTAATCTAAGCTTCTTAATCACCTCTGATGAAGAGCAAATCCTCAGTCTTGTAGGTTCATCCAGATGGAGCCGTATCTTCGTCGGTGTCACTGTGAAAATGGTAAGATAGCTCCCTTAAGGTGGACACCGGTGTGGTGTCTGCCACAACGTCTCCGATCCCAAAGTCAGTATAAGAGAACTTTGAGGAAATAACAAAGTATCAGAATAACTAGTAATGCTTTAAGATGTGTCTATGTACCTTATGTTGGTGCTGTGAGGGCTTTATATATGCTCCCACAACCCCTAGCCATTGTGGTTGTTAATGTGATTTTAATGTCTCTTTTGGTAACGTCTCATGCTCAGTAATGTGTGCCTTAATGAGGCATCCAATGGTCTGTACAGTTGGTCTTGTAACCACTCAGGACATTATTGGCTAGATTGAATGGCTTCGTTACTTTCGTCAGTGATATGGACATGTGGTTAGTTTGTCTCAAAGACAGCCTCGTCGGTCTCGATGGGATCATTCAGGTAGGTTTAGTTTGTCAGTCCCCTCAACGAGTATATTTGATGAGATCGTCCAAGAAAGGTGAGTTCGTCAGTCCCATCAACTACCCCCAAGGTTCTGTGGTCGTCGTGACATGTTATGACGACCACCAGAAGGTGAAAGTTTTCCTGATCAGACATGGCTCTTAGAGGCGGAGAACTCAAATTTGAAAAAAGACTCGGTTATCACCATGGACGAGGCCAACACACTGAAGGAGAAGATCAAGGTCATTGGGGATGACCTCAGGACTGAGCGATAACTGACGGTGGAAAAAGACAAGCAACTCCAGGCAGCTAAAGAAAAGATCAAGGCCATCGCTATTAAGGCCGTTGAGACTTTTCAGCAAACTGAAGATCTGTTGCGATACCTCGTCAAGCACCCTACTGGAGTGAATCTGGAGAACCTTGATCTTGAGGACGTAGACAAAGAAATCTGTTGTGACTTGCACTTTTGAGGGGGGATTGACCCGTCAGTAACTTACATCCGTCCAAGCAGAATCTTGTTACTTAGCCAGTTTTTGTGACTTACACCCATTGAAGGGATCTTGTCATTTTTGACTTCGTCAGTAACTTACATCCATTCAGATGGAATCTTGTTACTTAGCCAGTTTTTGTGACTTACACCCATCGAAGGGATCTTGTCATTTTTGGCTTCGTTAGTAACTTACATCTATCTAAGCGGAATCTTGTTACTTAGCCAGTTTTTGTGACTTACACCCATTGAAGGGATCTTGTCATTTTTGGCTTTGTCAGTAACTTACATCCGTCCAAGCGGAATCTTGTTACTTAGCCAGTTTTTGTGACTTACACCCATTAAAGGGATCTTGTCATTTTTAGTTTTTAAGCTGCTGGGTTTGCTCAAGCTAAGTCATTGGCTGAATAGTGTTTTTTTATTTCTTTCAAAAATGAATACAATTGTTTATTACATCTATTGATGGTACTTCTTTAAGTGCTCAATGTTCCATGGTCGCGGTAGTTTTTGCCCATCTATGGTCTTTAGGTGATAACTGCCTTGTCCGGAGTAATGGACGACCCGGTAGGGTCCTTCCCAGGTTGGGATGAGTTTCCCTTAGGCAGGGTCTTTTCCACATCCTTTATCGCGGCTAAAGCATATTCAACGTTCATGTACTTCTGTGCCTTCAGGAGCATCTCTACCATCGTCTTAGGAGGATTCTTCGCGAGTGAAACCACGAACTCTCTGAACTTCAATCCAGCTTTAAAGGTTGTAACTGCATCTTGTCGTCAGTTTCGTCTACCTCTAGAGTCTCTCGAGTAAAGCGTTTCACGTACGACCTCAAAGTCTCTTTCTCCCCTTGTCTAATGGTGAGTAAGTGGTTTGCTAGCCTCTTCGGGTGTTGTCCCCCGATGAATTGGCGCAAAAAGGCATTGCCCAATTGCTCAAAGCTGTCGATGGACGATGTTGGCAACTTTGTAAACCACTCTCTTGCAGCTCCTTTGAGAGTGGTGGGGAAAGAATGACACAATATTTCGTCAAGAGGCTGTTAAAGGCCTAGTGTCGTCTTAAAGGTGTTGAGGTGGTCCAGGGGGTCCTTAAGTCCGTCAAACGGCTCAAGCTGAGGCAAGTGAAATTTCGACGGCACTAGGCATTCTAGGACTGCCGCAGTAAAAGGTAAATCTGTTGTCCTGACCATTCTATCCAGGCTTCGATCTGTTTTCCCTCTAATGGCATTCCTCAGTTCATCCATCTCCTTTCTCATCTCTCGGAGAAGATCTGAGTTTGGTTCATCTAGAGTAGTTGGCCCTCGACGGTCGCTCCTTCTATGGCTGTCTCCCTCATCCTCTTGGTTGGCCCTGGACTGGTTCTCCTTTTGTTGAAGTCGTAACCTCAACTCTTGATTCTGTCTAGTGAGCTCTTCGACACTAGTTGCAAGAGCTTGGACTTGAAGGGCTAATGCTGCAGGATCTCGGTCGAACTCCATTTGAATATAGGAATTGATTGGAAACTACGCTTTCAAACCTAAGTGTGAAAATATCGCCCCCACAGACGGCGCCAAACTGATGAAGTGCAAATCGTCAGTCTTGTAGGTTCGTCCAGATGGAGCCGTATCTTCGTCGGTGTCACTGTGAAAATGGTAAGATAGCTCCCTTAAGGTGGACACCAGTGTGGTGCCTGCCACAACGTCTTCGATGCCAAAGTCAGTATAAGAGAACTTTGAGAAAATAACAAAGTATCAGAATAACTAGTAATGTTTTGAGGTGTGTCTGTGTACCTTGTGTTGGTGCTGTAAGGGTTTTATATATGCTCCCACAGCCCCTAGCCATTGTGGTTGTTAATGTGGTTTTAATGTCTCTTTTGGTAACGTCTCATGCTCAGTAATGTGTGCCTTAATGAGGCATCCAACAGTCTGTACAGCTGGTCTTGTAACTGCTCGGGACATTATTGACTGCATTGAATGGCTTCATTACTTTCGTCAGTGATATGGACATGTAGTTAGTTCATCTAAGAGGACAGCCTCATCGGTCTCGATGCGATTGTTCAGGTAGGTTTAGTTCGTCAGTCCCCTCAACGAGTATATTTGATGAGATCGTCCAAGAAAGGTGAGTTCGTCAGTCTCTCCATTGAAAAAAAAAATATATATATATATATATATTCCGGGACTGACCAATCTACGTAGAGTTTATTATCTACGAAATAAGCATTTTCAGTAATGAAGCTTCAAAACAAAGTTTCATAGCAAGATGAAATCATGAAAATGCGTTTTTTAGCGACTATTTAAATAAGTATATTAAAAAGAAAAATGTTTATTGAAAATTTTAATTCATAATCAATGTTATAAATGAATATAATAAGTGATTGTTCCGCTATAGATTACAAGGAACAATTTTGATGTTAGTCATTATTATTTTTTATTTTTTTATTTTTTTCAGATTTACGGTGAAGTTACGTCACAATGAGATATGTACGTTTCGTTTTTAGCTCTTTTATTTTTATTTTTTGGGTTAAGATTCTTATGAAATTATTGTAATTGCGTCACAGGTAGTAGCATAAGCAATGCAAGTATGTTTATGTATTATTTAAACATTAAATTTATTTTTTTCATTATTATTATTATTATTATTATTATTTTTTCAGAATTTTCATTATTTAAACATACTTAGAAGATTAAACTTTGAAGTTCGTGCCTTCCAAAAATAATAAAAAACTTTACAGTTATGCCGATGCTTGCAGCATGCACTACTTTAATGTCAATAAACTGTTTTTTTTTTTTTTTTTTTTTTTTTTTGAGAATTAAAAGCTAATAAACTAGTGAATTTCAGATAGCTCAACGGGTAAAGTTTCTGATGATTGAATAAGATATTTGAGATTCAATCCACGCCTATACTAGAAACTAATTGATGTCTTGGTCTAATGATAGAGAGTTATCATTAAAAGCGAATGCTATAGATTGAAACTCTTTAAAAAAAAATACCAATAAACTTTGTAGTTCGTGTTGTAGCTTTGTCAACACATGCAGCATGCAATACTTTTATGCCAATTACTAAAAAAAAAAAAAAAACAAAAACAAAAACAAAAAACAAAACAAAACAAAAAAACAAAACTTATATCATTATGTATCTTTTGCCAACAAATGCATTGCTCTTATGCCAACGAAAAAAGAATTATTAAATGGAAAATGCTAATAAATGCCCCTAGAGTATTAGTTAACAATCCATTTAAAGAAACTATTTATGGGAAAAGAGAAAAAAAAAAGTAATTAATGTTTTGACAGTTTTTTTCATTTCTCATAAAAGTGATGTCAAAATTTTCCTAAAATAGATTGTTAACCGATGCACTAAGGGCACTCATTAGCATAACCCTTAATAAATATAGTAAAATACTCAACTCCACACCTCTCTTTGGGTCTTGGGTTTTGTGAGGGAAAATTATTAGGCTCTCAATTGGAGCATAGTGAAATAATGCTCCATAATTTCATATTTATTGTAGACTCTACCATGAATTTAATGAATAAACTACATTATGAATGTGAGAGAAGAAAATAGCATTCATCGTGTTCTGGATTACATAAAAATTACGCGTAATTAGTAAGTGCATCTATGTTGTCCCACAATAAAAAATTGTAGGACCAGTGGAAAAATTATAACTTCTGCTACAAGTATTCATGTGGTAAATTATAAGTGATGAAAGTCAAAATAATGAATTTATGTGAAAGTAACAAGCAACTAATTATAATCTGCCGTGTAAGAAAATTGTTTCATTATAACTTTTTGTGTGATATTAAAATACTCTCACAATTGGTTTCCAAATACTCGAATTAATCTAATACTATTCCTAACTCCTAACATCTATATAACCATGCAAACTCACAAGTCATAACCATAAAAATCATAGCAATCTCTCTCAAAATCCATATCTTCAAAACATTACTATCGACACATATTGTCCATATGGAACAAAAACCTCACATAGCTATTCTACCATGTCCAGGGATGGGGCATCTCATCCCTTTTGTTGAGTTTGCCAAGCTACTTGTTCTTCTTCTTCACCACGACTTCCACATCACATGTACCATTCCCGTATTTGGGTCTCCACCCAAAGCCATGAAAGATGTCCTCGAAGCCTTGCCCACCAGCATAGACCATGTCTTTCTTCCTCCAGTGAGCTCTGATGGCCTTGAAAGCTTACAACCTGAAGTCCAAATTGCTGTCACCATGACTCGTTCACTGCCGTCTCTTCCTAAAGTGTTAAAGTCGACTCGAGTTACAGCTTTGGTCGTTGATATCTTTGGGATGGATGCACTACATGTTGCTAAGGAACTAAACATCCCACCTTACATTTATTTCCTGGCAAATGCTTTTTCGTTGTCATTACTTTTGCATTTGCCAAAGATAGATGAGACAGTTTCATGCGAGTATGGAGACCTACCAGAACCATTGAAACTCCCAGGGTGCATACCTATTCACGGTAGAGATCTTCCAGACCCAATTCAAGATCGAACGGGTCAGTTTTACAAAATGTTTATTCCTATCGAAAATGGGCTGCGATTAGCTGAGGGTATTATCCTCAATACTTTCATGGAATTGGAAGAAAGTGCTGTAGAAGTAATGTTAGAACTTAGAAGAAGAAGCTAAAAATCTCACACTTTATCCAATTGGACCCGTCATTCGAACTGGTTCAAATTCAAGCAATCAGGTTGAAGGGTCAGTCTGCTTAAGATGGTCGGACAATCAGCCACATGGCTATGTCCTATTTGTTTGTTTTGGGAGTGGTGGAACCCTCTCATCTGAACAAATTAATGAGCTAGCCCTTGGATTGGAACTGAGTGGTCATAAGTTCTTGTGGGTTTTAAGAAGCCCGAATAATAAATCTAGTGTTGCATACCTTAGTGACCAAACCCATGACAACAACCCACTTGCTTTCTAACCAAAAGGGTTTGTGGAGAGGACCAAAGGACAAGGTCTTGTAGTGCCCTTTTGGGCACCACAAGTCCAAGTCCTTAGCCACAGCTCCACGGGTGGGTTCTTAACTCTTCGCGGTTGGAATTCAATCCTAAAAAGTATCATGCATGGCATACCATTAATTACATGGCCACTTTTTGCAAAACGAAGACTGAATGCAGTTTTATTGGATGAGGATCTAAAAGTGGCACTAAGACCAAAAGCTAACGAGAAAGGCCTAGTGGACCGAGAGGAAATTGCTAAAGTCATAAAGGGTCTAATGGTCGGAGTGGAGGGCAAGAAAGTTAAGAGCCATATGAAAGGCCTAAAAATTACTGCTGAGAAAGCACTTAGTGCAGACGGGTCTTCTACAAAGGCACTCGCTGAGTTTGCATCCTATTGCACAAATCAACCTGGCTTTTAGGACATGATATATATATATATATATATATATATATATATATATATATATATATATATAAAGTGCGTGAATATTTGTAATAAACAATACTCATATTTTGGGTTATATTTGTTGCACAACTTGGAAATCATGATTTCAAGCACCGTTTTCAGTATTTTTTTCTTTTTTTCTTTTGGCCTGTGTAAAATTATGAATAATTTGTGTAATGAACATTGTGTTTTTTCATTGGTTGTTCTACTTTTAGTCCTTGTCGCTTGTCATTGGTTTTTGAGTAGTATTAATTATTACACAAGTAGTTTTACACTCTCAAAAGAAATTGATTGAAAATGTTTTGGTACTTGTGACTTGTCATTGGTTTTTGAGTAGTATTCATTATGCTTGTAGTTTCACACACTCTCTAAAGAAATTAATTGAAAATTTTTGGGATGTGTAAAACTATATAAAATAGTTTTTGTACAACAAGTTTAGACCGTTGCTTTTATTATGTATTATTTGACTTTACCATGTCTTTGTTATATCAAAACTTTCTTAATGGTCTTTTAATTTCTATGTGACTAGTACCTGCTACACATAATACTTCTACAAATAAAATAATATAATCTCACCACCAAATTTTATATACTATCAAGCAAGTCATGATAGTTACAAATTGTGTGCAACTAAAATTTCACAAGTTCAAAATTATAACTAAAATTGTGTTTCGTGTTTCAAAACACAATATCAACTGAAGTGTGTACGATAATATATAACTTAGCATGTATAATAATATTTACCGAAAGCGAAATTAGGTCCTCATAAAAATGTGGGATTGGCCTAGTTAGCTAGTTATCTCCAATAGAAAGATGAACTCATAATGAAAATCTTTGACCAAACATTCATTTACATGTGTATGATGTTACTTATTTAAATAAATTAACATTATGAAATATGTTTTAGAGCAAAGAAAAGAAACAGAAAAATAAATGGGGAAAAATTATTATTAGATCTTGAGAAAATTTAACGGATGTCTTAAAGGTATTGCTTTAAAAACTATTTTTAGAAAAACATTTATTGGGAAAAGAAAAGGTAACTTTTTTTTTTACAATCATTTATTTTTCTCATAAAAGTGGAATTAAAATTTCCTTAAAATGATCAATTAATAAATACCCCAAAAGCACCCGTTAACTGAACCCTTAGATATTTTATGAGCAATTTGTTATTATCAACCATCTTTGGGAACCTGACCTTAAGGTAGTAACAGATGGCACCAGTCATTAAGGCAAGGAAAAAGGTCATAAATTTTTTGATGGATTTTACTAACGTGCGCCCATAGGACACGCATTAATAAACCATTTTAGGAAAATTTTCATGAAAAAATGAAAACTGATTAACAATTTTGATAGTTTTTTCAATTTTCCATAAAAATTTTCTCAAAATGGAAGGTTAATGTAGAACATACATTAATCGGACCCAATTTTGATAAGATATGACTTGCCAATCTTCCCCGGACCTATATAGCCTATATCATATTGGAGCTCAAACCATTTTTCATTTGTTGTTCTTTCTTTGGCCTATTTTCTTTCAATTTGTTAATGTGTAGTTTCCTCCCTCGTGATTAATGTTTGGGAGGCTCGAAAGAAGGACTTTGTGATTGTTTCTCTATTTTTTTAATGAAGTTTTTTATGGTCTATTTTCACCCATAATTCTTTTAGGACTACATCATTTGTCATTATTTTTGTCAAAATTTAATGATATGATCGATTGTTAGTGGTACAATCACTTTCACATAAATCCAATATTTTTTTCCACCACTCAAAATCGATCAACTCACGAAGGTTGTCTCCTAAGACTTTCTCTTTCACTTTCATCGATACTATTGACAAAATTTTAATTATAATAATGATTTAAGATATTCAATAGGTTAATATAATTTGGATTATTTTTTAGGATAAATTACGTTATTCTCATAAAATTTAAGTTTAAGTAAACGACACTAACTTGAAAATTTTCTGAAAAAATGACACTCGATTTAATAGTTATTAATTCTGACAGAATATTCATTTTTCTCAACCAAAAAAAAAATCAAAATTTTTAACTTTTATTTAAAACTAAGTCCTTCCTCCTTTCATTTTATTTCCCTAATCCAAGCTCACCTTTTTTCATCCTCCTTCTCTAACAAACGAACTTCTCTCTCTCTCTCTCTCTCTCTCTCTCTCTCTCTCTCTCTCTGAAGTCTCCCTTAATTTTCTTACTTGTTCACCAAATTTCACATTCTCTTCTAATTATCTAGACAAGTCTTAAAGGGATTCTAATGGACCAAAGTCTAATATTATACATGTGCATTAAATTCAAAAAATAATTTTAATCCGTCCTAAAAAGTATTCTGACTAAGACTTAAGCTAGTATTTCAAATCATTAGAAAATAAATAAACCACATATAACAATATTATGATTTGCGTGAAACCCCATTTCTTCTTGAACAGAATAACTATGGGACCAACTCCAAATAAATTCACTATAATAAAATCAATATAAATACATTCTCAAGTTTATATCTAAAACTTGAGTTCACATCAATACAATAGGAAATAAACAAACTCATGTCATCTTCAGTTTGGATATTACAACTTTCCATAGCCGCAACATCCAGAACTCTCCTACAAAGAATCCAAATTTAACAACTATTAGGTGTTTATATATCTTACAAAACATGATATGTTACGATACATGATACGGATTATCAAAAATCAATTCATGATATGATTTACTATTAGGGTCATATTTTTCATGTGCTAGCATATTCTTTGACAAAACGCACTTTACTAGTAGTTGGGTAGTTAATATTTTCTAGAATATCATGAAGTATGTTTAACAAACAAGACAAGTGGTACTATTGAAAACATGAAGACTACATTAAGAAAAAAAGTAAAGAAAAACTAAAAAAGTGAACTTTAATACTAGTCTCGACACTAGCTCAATACTAGCATCTATCAAGAATAAATGAAGAATCTCAATACCTCTCAATCTATCAAGCTTCGTAGATCTATAAATCTCAGATCTGTTTTTAAGCCCATGATGACTTGAATTACTAGAGTTTCATTCACTATACGTCTAGGGGATATAAAGTCATCACATGATATAGAGACTCAATTAGAGAACTCATACACTATTGGTGAAGCTACTGCATTTTTATGTGCCTTAGGGTTTTGTAACCAAGTGCTTCTAGATGTTCAAAGCGTATTGAAGTGAAGAACTTTGCATCCAACAACAAACATCAATTGCTACGAGTTAGTCACATACTAGGATCCATGTAAAGGAAGAAGTCTCTACAAGATCAAGTCCAATTGGGGAATGGTGTAAAAGTTCAACTGTAGGTTGGTATTTTGGGGTAGTCCCGGGTAGTGGTTAGATTCATTATACTTGTAACCGCTTGATTCTTGATTAGTGATTCGTGGAAGTAGTGACCTAAAAATCACTCAGTGGAGTTTTTGTCTTGTAAGAGGTTTTCTCCATCAGTAAATAAATCATCATGTAAATTTAATTTCTGCTATACTAAATTTTATTTGGTAATTTTTTTCGTGCCTCCATGATTTGCATGTAATTTAACCTAATTAATTAACTTTGGTAATTGAATTAATTAACTAGGATCAATCTATAACCCAACAACTAGTATCAGAGTAGGCATACTCTAATTAGGTTTATAATCTTTAATGTGTGATTCATTGACCCCTATTGTCATGGATCATGGTCAATCCCCAATTATTCCTCCATTATTTGATGGAACTAACTATGCATATTGGAAAGTACGCATATGAGCTTTTTTGTAGTCCCTTGATCAGAAAGTCTAGTTAGCAGTTGAAGTGGGATGGACCAAACCCACAAAAGCCCCAGAAAATTGGGATGATGAAATGATCAAGGCCGAAAACTTCAACTATAGAGCCTTGAATGCCTTATTCAATGCTGCGATGAATTAAGAATTCAAGAATATTTCTTCCACTAAAAATGCTAAGGAAGCACTTCAAACCACCTATAAAGAAATCAAATCAGTCAAGACTAAAAGCTTCAAAGATTAACTAGCAATTTTGAGGAGATAAGGATGGAAGAGGATGAGAAATTTGATGAGTTTTATGCAAAACTTAAAGATATTATTGTAAACACCTTATTTTGTACCCCTTACAACTCAGGCCCCTATTCTCCAATGATGTTGAAAAAAAATTCTAAGGCCAAAGGTTGGTTTAAGGCCCAATAAGATTCTAAATTGACTTAAGAAATGTTAAAATGGAAAATATAACTTTTTATGAGCAAATAAATCTATTTTTAGAAAATATAGGCCAAGGAAACTTTGAGCCATGTGTATGCAGTCACGGACTTGCATACATAGCTAGGGTTCGAGAGAGTTATGAAAGGCAAGTTTTCTACATTAAAACTGAGGTTTGGAATGAGTCCCACATCATTTGGGAGCCATTCCAAACCCTCATTTTTCAACTATATAAAGCCTTACATGGTATATTTCAAAGGGACGGAGAAAATCCGAAGGGAAAACCTAAGATTCACTAGAAATAGTGAATCAAAGAGGGAGATTTTTACAAAATATCCTCAAGTCAATTTTCTTTTAGTTGGGACCTTTTCTGGTCTTGATTTTCAAGTTTTAAGATCACTAATCACTTATGTATTTGATTGTGAATAGATTGACTGAGAGGAACGGTCAAAATAAAGCTTGAAAAGCTTCTTATTTGAGGTATTAAGTTCTATCCCTTTTCTTTTGATTTCCTTATTTTAATTATGTTTTCTTTTCTTTTGTTTTTTTTTTTTTTAATTTATTGTTTTTATGTTTTAATATGTTTAGGTAGCCTAGGGTTTAGTTGTTTTCTATTTTAAAGTATGTTAGGTTGCTAGATTTATAGTTTTAAGTTCTACTATGTTTTCTGCATTTCTTTGTTTCTAGGTTAAGGTTTATGGTGTCTCCGTGTGCATATGCTTTCTGCATGCATACACAAGCTCGCAGTATGCGTACGTATACAACTAGCATGTGTGCGCAAGCCTATGTATTCGCATGCATACTCGTGCTCAGAAACCCTAATCTAAGTTTTCTATTTCTATTGCTTTATTTCTTTCACATAATATGCTTTTGTTTTGACCATCTTTAATGTTTTTGAGTCCTTATTCCCCTATTTGATTATTTGTTTGCCTTTAAAATGCTAGATTAGAGTTTTTTTTTTTTTTTTTCTTACTTTGATATGCCATGAGCACGCATTCAAATATCCATGCATTGATGCATAGGTGCTGCAGTGCAACAAGGTAAGTAAAGGTGAGTCATGCATTTCACATGATCATGCATTTGTTTGTTACATGACCTTGATTTTCCCTTGACGAATGTGTATATGCAAAGTCTATGTGTCATGCTTTAAATATGGTAAACAAGTTTGTTTGATTGCTGCCATTTTGTTGCCCTTGAGATATCTTGCTTGCATACTACCTTGGATGAGATGATAAGTATGATATATGTATGCTAGGTTTGATGTGGATTGCCATGATAGATGTATGCTAGGGTTTATGATGATGTGAGAAGCATGATAGAAGTATGTTAGGGTTCACGATGAAATGCCATGTTGTATACTTAGATGTATGCTAGTGTGTTTGTGAGTATAGAATGCAATATTGAATGTGCATTTAATGGGATTAAGATGTAAGACACAATGAGTGAAAGCTGACCCATGGGTCGGGCGGTTTTGAGTGCCTAACACCTTCCCAAAGCTGTACCTAAACTCCAAACCCATACTCTAGTAGTAAGACTTAATCCTTCTACTAAGGGCATTATTAAATGGTTCCTATACCTAATCTCTAAGTGGCAACTCTAATCTTTTCTCTGCCCTGGTCCACTCGGCAGAGGCATACTGCCCCCTTTTTCCCAAAAGGAGGAAGCCGCTACGCTCACAATTATGAATTCTGCCTTTAATATAGGAGAGAAAATTCCTAACCCTAATATGGTAAGGAAGATCCCATTAACTGAATTAGTTGGGAACCTTCAAATCTATGAGTTACGTCTAGCCAAAATTGAAAAAGGTGGAAAAGGCAATAATACGTCTTTGAAGGTCAAAGATGATGAAGATGAGGAATTTTCTGATGGGAACAGACTAAGTTCAAAGCATACATCATAAGGCAGTTCAAGAAATTCATTAAGAATGCTAGTGTGAAGATGAATGATCTCTTCAAAGAGGTCATAAGACAATACAAAGAAGGAGAATAAAGTAGGAGTTCAAAACATCAACACTCCACCTAGTCCTAAATGTTTTGGCTGTCAAGGTTACGATTACACAAAGCAAGAATGTCCAACATATCTCAAGTCAATAGGGAGGAACAAAGCCCTAACTACAACCTTGAGTGATACTGAACCAGAGAGTGATTCAGATAATAGTGGCCAAGTGGAAAAGTCCATGGCCTTCACAGCCACTATTGAACTAGTTAATGATACTAAAGAGGCAATAAGTGAGGATGAAGAATTAGATGAATCTAATTTTAAGAAGTTGGATGACAATGATGACATCCAAATAGCCTACTCAACACTTTACAAGAATTCTGAAAAATATGAAAAGCTTTACAAATTGGCTATGAAGAAGTTGAGCAAGGTGGAAATAAAGACAAAGAATCTGTCCACTAAAGTTGATAAAGGAAATCAAACCATTGGAGCCCTAAGGTTTGAGAATAACTTCCTCGTTGAGAAGACCAAGATGTTAGATACTGAAATTTTCCAAGTCCGAGCACAACTAGAACATACTTCAAATGCAAAAATAGATGAGATGTTGAGCATTCAAAAGTCTTCATCTGACAAGACTAGACTCGAGTATGTCACTTCTTTCTCTACTTGAGCAAGTTCCAATTCTGCTTGCCATTATATTTTTTTTTTGTACCTCCTTATGATGATACTAAAATTGGAAACAATGATTCTAAAATGGAGTTAGAAAAGTAAGGTTAAAAATAATAGTCAGAAATCTATCTTAGGTGCCCCCCTTAAGCCTGTTAAGAAAGAAGGAAAGTAGAACTCTCATCACTCCACTAACAAGAAGACCTAATTGAAGAAAATTCACTTCTATCATCATTGTTGATTAGATGGACACACTCGCCCCAATTGTTATAAATGGCTTGCTAGTCAACAGAACAATAGTGTGTCATCTTATGGAAAGAAAAACTAGCTTCAAAACTCTTTTGCTCCTCTTGGAGAACTGATTAAAGCTGCTTTTCTTCTAACCAATTTCGAAGGGTTCTCTCCTTTCTCACCATCTTCCAAAAGTTGTCCTTAGAAGAAGAAAACTCCTCCTCCGCCCAAACCCCCTATATGGAAGGAAAAAGTTCCCTCTCAGTGATTCTTTGCCGATCTTTTCGTGCATATGTTTGTGTTTTTTTGCATAGTGAGTTAGTCTAGCTTTCCATTGCATTAGGTTGTTTTTTTTTCTTATTTGTTTGTTTGTTTGTTTATTGCTTTTAAGAAAATAAAATAAATTGAAAAATTGAAAAGGAAAATACAATTTAATTAGTGTGTGTTTTTGTATACTAGTACTAACCATCTTACCACTAAAACTCGTCGATCATCAGCACCTCTGTGCAACTCATAAAAGCCGTGCTCGATAAGGTGTAGCACTTGCACAACAAGAAAAATGGTGTTTATATAAAAATCAAAGGGAATTAATGGCATTGGATAATGACAATTGATAATAAACTATCATATAACAATTTCAAAATATAAAATATTGTAGAAGAGAATTGTAAAATTTAATATATTTGCGCGTGTGTGTTTTTGTGTCAATAACTCGGTAGATTTAGATTATATTTTTAATAATTTTTTTTTTAATTTAAGCTTTTTAAGGACCCCCTAAAAAAAAAAAAAATCAAATCTTAGGACAGCCACTATTGCGTAGATTTTAATATTTAATAAATATATGCATTTTCAGCAATGAAAGCTTAGAAACAAAGTTTTGTAACAAGATGTTAATAAGTTTTTATTTAAATAGGTATATTGAAAATCTGAAATTTTTAATTCATAATCAACTACAAAATGACTTTTATAAGAGAATGTTATGCTATAGATTACAGGGAAAAATTCCTTTAGAAATGGCTCCATGATGTTAGAGCATTAACATTGATGGAGCTAATTTTTTTTTTTTTTTTTTTATCATTTTAAAAACTCATTTTTATCTATTTTAATATAACATTTTATAGCACACCCAACATCAATGGTTCAATTTTTTTACCGTCTTGATTAAAATAATATAAAGAATTCATTAAAATAATAAAAAAATCCACCACAAAAACTTTAGCCACAACCACCTCCGTCACCACTCCACTAGCCACAACCACTGCTTTGGCAACCCCAGTCCATGACCAAAAAAAAAAAACTGAACTGACAAAAATCAGCCGCCAAACCACCACCACCACCACCACCACCACCACCACAACCATCAAATCCACAACCAATATCAAAAACTACCACTACCAACACAACCATACAAGTGGATAGGGAAGAGAGAGAGAGAGAGAGAGAGAGAGAGCCACAAGAGGGAGGGTTGAGGTAGAGAGATGGAGAGAGCTTGGGTTGGTGGCGAATTGGGCTTGGGGCTTGCAGAGAGGGTGTTGGCGGTGGCTAGAGCAAGAAATATAAATTAATAAAAAATGAAAGGGATAAGAGGGCGAGAGGGCACCAATTGGGCAAGAAAGAAAAAAAAAAAATTGGAAGTAGTGAAGGTAGATAAAAAATGTGTGAAGGAGTATATATCTGATTATAATTAATTTATCCCATGAATAAAATATTATTTTTTTTATATAAAACTTTGAGCTATAGTGATCTACAATAGACAATGGCGACTCCAGAAATTCTTTTCAGGATGTTTATTAAAAAAATTAAATTAAAAAAATTAATAATAATAAAACTTGAATATATTAACATCACAAAATAAAAACAGACACAAATACATAAATTTTTAAAATTTCCTTTCACAAGTTTTCATATTTTGAAATCATTGTGTGATATGATTGTTTCACTATCAATGTTATTAGCTACATCTTTTTTCAATATACACAACTAAGCAATTATTAAACTACTGATCTCCCACTTAATTACTAACATATTGCCTAAATAAGTACTAATATAAACAAAATGTATTATCATTTTAAAAAATACATATATATATAAATATATATATATATCACATAAATCCAACAAATTCAGCTAAACACTGTAACAAGCACTAACAGACTAGTTATTTAAAAAGTGTGCATTTTTTATATAAAAAAATAGCAATTTTAAAATATTCCATTTGAAAACACAATTTAAAAAATCACAATTAAACTTTTGAGTTGGGCTTTTAGGCTAATTTGTTTGTTTGGGCAATTCTTCAGAAGTGCTATGTTCATAACATTTTTTTTAATACTTTCACAATAAAGCCTAGGTGGTAAGTTTTCACTAGTTCTAATTTGAACTTACCATTGAAATTCTTTTTTTATTTACCAGTAACAACTTAATATTTTGTATTTTGTTACAAAAATATTGCAAAAGTATTGTGAACATTGCATTTCTTGCAATGTTTTTGTTCAACATTCAACATACCAAAATTTTGAAGGTTGAATTTTATTTTTATTGGGCTCAATTTTTATTAAGGGTGTTTAATTTTTTTTTTTTTTTAAGGGTGGTCAAGTTCTTTTTTCTAGGGTGGTAAAGACTGAAAAGACCCGTATTAATTTAAACTCAAAATTTTTTAAAGTATATTAAAAAAAAAAAAATTTGAGACCACCCTCATTAGTACTTAACGCCTCCCTTGACCATAGATGGCAGATCTGTAGCTCAGTTGATAAAAAATTTAGAAATGACTACAACAATGTAGCTTCTTTTTTGTGATTTTTTTAAATATTTGAGGGTTTGGTTTTTTTTTTTTTTTTTTTTTTTTTGGTGATGTTGGTAGTTAAAATTAACAATTTGGCTTTTTAACATCATCAATACTAATGCTCTTCATAAGTACTTTTCTTTTTCTTTTTTAGATTAACGTTGATGTTACGTCACAATGAGATATGTAAACTTCTAGTCTTTTTTTTTTTGAGGTTAAGATTCTTATGAAATGATTGTAACTGCGTCGCAGTATTAGTAGCATGAGCAATGCAAGACTGCAAGTATATTTATATATTATTTAAACATTAAATTTATTGATTTTCATTATTTTAACATATTTAGTTATGTCGACGCATGCTGCGGGCGTTTACATAAGCTATGTAACATATGTCAACACGTGCACTCCTTTTATGCAACGAAAAAAGAATAAATAGATTACCAAAAAAATAAATAAAGAATAAAGAATAAATAAATATAGTAAAATACTCAACTCCACACTTGTGGGTGGACAGCTTGGGTTTAGTGAAGGAAATTTTAGGAGCATCATGAGATAATACTCCCTCTTCTTACATTCATGATAAATTTTAATATAATAATAGTATTTTAAATCGGATTTATATTATATTACATAACCAGAGTATAACTACAAAAGGGTCTAACCTTTGTAGTTGTAGACTGGGGTTATAAACAGTGGATACTAGACACACAACCAATGTGAGATAAACATCCCTATTTTTTTTTTTAATAAACAGTAATACTTATTAGAATACACACGAAAATAATAATAGTATTTTAAACCAGATTTATAATTTATTACATAACCAAAGTATAGCTACAAAAGGGTCTAACCTTTGTAGTTGTAAACTAAGGTTATAAACAGCGGACACTAGACACGCACAATCAATGTGGGATAAACGTCCCTATTTTCTTTTTTTTTTGAGTAAACAGTAATATTTATTAGAACACACACGAAAATAATAATAGTGTTTTAAACCTGGTTTATAATATATTACATAACCAGAGTACAACTACAAAAGAGCCTAACCTTTGTAGGTGTAGACTGGAGTTATAAACAGTAGACACTAGACACACACAATCAGTGTAGGATAAACATCCATATTTTCTTTTTTTGAATAAATAGTAATACTTATTATTACACACACGAAAATAATAATAGTGTTTTAAACCGGATTTATAATACATTACATAATCAGAGTACAACTACAAAAGGGCCTAACTTTTGTTGTTGTAGACGGGGGTTATAAACAATGGACACTAGACACACACAACCAATGTGGGATAAACATCCCTATTTAATATGAATTTAATGAGTGGACTCCACTATGAATGTAAAAAAAGAAAGTACTATTCATTGTACTCCAAAAATACCTAAGAATTACTCGTTTAATCAGTGAGTTTGTAGTTGCATCTATGTTGTCCCACAAAAAATTGTAAGACCACAAAAAATATTATAACTATTGCTACAATTGTATATATGGTAAGCTATAAGTAATAAAGAAAAAATAATAAGTCCAGGGATGGGGAATCTCGTCCCTTTTGTTGAGTTTGCCAAACTACTCGTTCTTCACCACAACTTCCACATCACATGTATCATTCCCCTATTTGGGCCTCCATCTAAAGCCATGAAAGAAGTCCTTGAAGCCTAGCCCATAAGCATAGACAATGTCTTTCTTCCTCCAGTGAACTCTGAGGGCCTCGAAAGCTTACCACCCGGAGTCCAAATTGCTATCACCATGACTCATTCACTGCCATCTCTTCCCGAAGTGTTAAAGTCTACTCGAGTTACTGCTTCGGTTGTTGATATCTTTGGGATGGATGCACTACATGTTGCTAAGGAACTAAACATCCTGTTGGAGCATTTTAATATTAATTAATCAAAATAAATAAATATTACAACATAAATGTAAAGATATAGGAGTGAATATGGAAGATGAGGAGTTAGTGAAAATATTTAATCTCACATTGAAAATGAGAGAGACTAGTTCATTCTTTTTAATTGTGGTGATTAATAAGCTAATATGAATTAACTCAAATATTAGGCTAGATACGTGCGCAAGGGAGAGATGAAGGGTGTAACTCCAGCCCAATAAAAAGATTCTTGGCAAGGAAGGGTGTTCTTTCTGGTGTAGTTTTAGGCTTGAACACTTTATGCAGAGGTTGTTCTAGCCATACGACACTTGTTGGGTACAAAGTTTAGCCAACCAAGGGCTTGAATCTCCTTAAAGAGAGCAAGTGTCGCCTCAGTCCAAATAGTGTTGTGTAATTTTTCTCTTTAAATTAATAATATTCAGAAGTATTATTTAGTTTTTCTTTATGTAATTTCCATTATTATTGTGTTGTCAAAATACATGGAGCCTACACAAGAGAAACCAAATGAGCCTGTTGGAGATCTCAACAAGCCTTTTTGCTTTAAGGGAGCCCACTTCAAGAGGTGGAAAGGAAAGATCCTCTTCCACTTGAGTCTTCTCAAAATTGCCTACATCCTCACTGACAAGAATCCATCAAAGGTTTCTACTGATGAAATGAGTGAGGAAGAATTCAGTCTCCATAAAAAAAAAAAAAAAATAAATAAAAATAAAAATTAGATAAGTATACAAAAGATGAATATAATTGTCGCTCTTATCTTTTGAATTGTCTTGCCGATTATTTTTAAGATTATTATGATATAACTTATACTTCTACCAAGAAAATTCGGAAAGTTTTACAAAGCAAGTATGATACCAAGGATGCTAGTGCAAAGAAGTATGCTGCTAGTAGATATTTCCATTACCAAATGGTGGATGGAAAATCGGTGGTGGATCAAGCACAAGACTTCCAAATGATTGTGGCAGAATTGAGATCTGAAGGCATAAAGATTGGAGACAATTTGGTGGTAGCTGGAATAATTGATAAACTACCACAATCTTGGAGGAAGTTCCAAAAGACTTTGCGGCACAAACAAAAGGAGACATCCTTGGAGACTTTGATCAATCGCATCTATGTGAAAGAGGAGGCTATGAGGACAAGATGCACTCATGATGTTGGGTTCTAAGACTTTAGGTTTAAATGTATTAGAACTTCAATTTGTAATGTTGGCAAACCATGATCAAAATGTTTTAGTCTTTGTTTTAGACTTGCTCAAAGTGGTTTTATATCTAAAGTTGGAATCGAGTGTTCTGCAGGATTTACTATGTAAATCTCCCTGACTCGATCGATTGAAAGTTGTGCAGATTGTTTTTTCTGCAGAATTTCCAACTCAGCCCAAGCCCGTTTGACGTGTAGAATGTATTAGAACTTCAATTTGTAATGTTGGCAAACCATGATCAAAATGTTTTAGTCTTTGTTTTAGACTTGCTCAAAGTGGTTTTATATCTAAAGTTGGAATCGAGTGTTCTGCAGGATTTACTATGTAAATCTCCCTAACTCGATCGATCGAAAGTTGTGCAGATTGTTTTTTCTGCAGAATTTCCAACTCAGCCCAAGCCCGTTTGACGTGTAGGGTTTTATGTTTTGTCTTAAGTATAAAAAGGAAAACCTTAGCCACGTTTTCATGTTGCTCCTTATGTTGTGTGTGTGAATCTTTTGTGAGATCAAGAGGTGGTTGCCTTCACACATACTTAGGGTTTCCAAGATTCAAGATTATGTCAAGAACTTGGTGATCGATTCAGTTGCAGCTTTAAGAGCTTAAGGATACACAAGCAGGTGTGCTTGTACTTGCTGGGAATCCAAGAAAGAAGTAGTCTGTGGACTCGGAGCTGCCACGTGGTCGTGGTAGTAAGTTTCCTACTCGAGGTAGTAATAGGATGTTAGTGGTCTAAGTCACTATTGTGTGAACTTCAATTCTTTCATAGTGGATTCGTTTTACCTTGAAGATAGTTAGGTTAAATCCTCCCCAGGTTTTTTGCCGGTTTGGTTTTCCTAGGTTATCATATTGTTGTGTTCTTTATTTTCCGTACTTTACAATAATATGATATTTGTGTTAACCTAGACTTGATAATTTGACTAAGTAATCACTTGGCTATTTATCTAGGTTAATCTGGTTGTGTTTTAGAAGGTCTAAAAACAAACACATGACACAAGAGAGTAATGGTAATTCCACCACAAAGGTAAACCTTATTTTAGCCAATAATAATATGCCCAAAAATCATTTTCCTAGAAATGGTCAATTAAAGCCTAAAAAAAGAGTTTTCAAAAATAATAATAGACCTCAAGGAAGGGGAAACCTAAATAAAAATTACAATAAGAACCAAGGACCCCTTTTACAAGATCACTTTAATAAATCATGTTTTGTCTGTGGCAAGAGTGGGCATATTGCTCGATTTTGCAAATTTTGGAAACGTGAATCTGTCTTGCAAGCTAACAAAACCGAAGAGCCTTTAGTGGCTATGATTACTGAAAGCTCGAAAATGTGTTAAAAATACAAGAGCTGTTTAGACCCCCAAATTAAAGTTATGGCTCGATAGATTTTATATTAACTTAAGTCTAAGTGCAGAATAGTGTAAATGCGAGCGGATAAACAAACAAGCTACTCTAACACATATTCATATAATCACATCAGTAAAATGAAATCTAAAAGAGTAGGGAAGAAGAATCCAAACATAGATAACACGCCAATGTGTTATCGAAGAGGAAACTGAAGAACTCGGTGAAAAACCTCTCCGCCGCCCTCCAAGTAGTAATCGATCCACTAGACAATTAGTTGGGATACATGGGTTAGCAAGAGACCCTCCAAGCCTAATCTACCCGCTGTACCTAAGCCCTACAAGCTCCTACTCTAACAAGGTTTCTCGAAATCATGTCTTGTTTAGCTTTTCAGATCCCGCAACAAGCTCCATGTTGCATTTGCCATCCTTGGCTTCTTCCAATGCTTCCCAGCAGCACCAAACTATCACTTGACACTCTGAAAGGGTGTGATAAGTGTTTGGACTATGAACCTCTCAATGGTATGGAAATGGAGAGGTAGGAGTTGAGGAAAATTCACAAACTATTGTGTAGAGGATTATGGGTATAACAATCTCTAACTCTCAAGGTGTTTGGCTAGGGTTTTCTCTCAGAAGCACTCCTTAGCATTTGTGGGTAATGTGGGTATAGAAAGTGTGTATCAGATAGCACAGTCTGGCAAAACAGAATGTCTCGCAGGTGTCTCGCAGGAAGGCCTTACCCGCGAGATACTCGTGAGACACAACTGTCTCCATCTATACTGACTCTTCGCATTCTAGTCATGTGCAGGGCACATGCATTACTTTGCAGGATGCTAAGTCGCGAGATACCCGCGAAAACCTCTTCAGTCTTCAATAGCTTAAGTCTTCACACTCTCTCTCTCTATCACACAACCCTTACAATCAAATCCCACAATAAATACAGGGTACAAAAGATTGAATAAAATTACAATCAAATTTGGCACGGAATTAAAGCCAACAAAACACATAGTTGTAAATCACAACTTTACAATTACAGACATCAATATGGTACAATATGTTGAAGGGTGGTAGGCAGATTCTGGTGCTAATAGGCATGTCTGCTATGACAAAAATTTGTTCAAGTTGTACACTCCTTTTGAAGAAGAAAAAACTATTATGCTTGGTGACTCTAGCAAAACCATGGTTCTTGGGAGTAGTGAGGTTGATTTGAAATTCACTTCTGGACGTGTGCTAACATTGAAAGATATACTTTACATTCTGTCCATGAGGAAGAATTTGATGTCAAGTTTTTTGCTTAACAAGGCTGGCTTCAAGCAAACTATGGAATCTAATAATTATTTAATCACTAAAAAAAGATTATTTGTGGGCAAGGGTTATGCTTGTGGTGGAATGTTTAAGTTGAATGTTGAGAACAATAAAGCATCTATTAGCTCAGTTTATATGCTTTCTTTTATTAATTTTTGGCATGCTCATTTGTGTCATATAAATACTAGATGTGTGGGAATCATGAGTAGTTTAGGATTAATTCCAAGACTGTCAAAAGATTTTGAAAAATGTGAAACTTGTAGTCAAGCTAAGATTACAAAAAGGCCTAATAAAAGTGTTGTAAGAAATACCAAATTTCTTAAGTTAATTCACTCCGATTTATGTGAACTTGAGGGAATTTTAACTCGTGGGGGAAATAGATATATTATCACTTTTATTGATGATTTCTCAAAATATACAACTATTTATTTGTTGAAAAATAAAATTGATGCTTTTGAAAAATTTCAAGAGCTTTTGAAAAATTTCAAGATTTTTTGAAAGAAGTTGAAAATCAATTCAGTAGAAAAATAAAAAGAATAAGAAGTGATAGAGGCCGTGAGTATGAATCAAGTGCATTCAACTCATTTGCTCAGTCTTTGTGAATTACCCATGAAACTACTGCACCATATTCACCTGATTCTAATGGGGTGGCTGAAAGAAAAAATAGAACTCTAATTGAGTTAACAAATGTCATGTTAATTGAATCTAGTGTGCCTTTACATTTTTGGGGTGAAGTTATTTTAACTACATGTCATGTTTTGAATAGAGTGCCACATAAAAAGTCACATACCACACCTTTTGAGATGTGGAAATGACATAAGCCAAATTTTGGGATATTTGAGAGTATGGGGTTGTCTTGCTTATTTAAGGCTTACTAACCCCAAAATACATAAATTAGGTATAAGAGCCAATGTAGTCGATACTGTATCGGTACCAACCGTACCGGCCGGTATGTACCATATCGTTATGTATACCAGTTTTGAAACACCAACATTTCGTACCGGTTTAATTATCGGCCGTACCGGCCAATTTAAGGCAATATCGGCCGGTACAGAAGTTTTTTTTTTTTTTTTTAAAGTTTTGTAATTTTTGAATTTTTGTAAGGGCAGAATAGTAACTTATTTGCATTAACTTATTAGTATTATTTGTTTTCTTAGTATGCAATGAACAATTAAGCTTTCTATTTTTTATATTGTGTTTTTTTTTTTTTTTTTCTCTTTTAATTGATGCTAAAGTCTAAAATTATGAATAATTTGTTCTGAATTGACGTAATGTTTTATGGTAAACTTTTATATTTATTATAATACACACACACACATACACACACACACACACACATACATACATACATACATACATACATATATATATATATATATATACATATTTATAAATATAAAAAATAAGGGTAAACCCAAAATGGTACACCGATATTGAGTGGTACCAAAATATATCGTTCCACTGTCAAACCGGTATAGCCTCCGATATGCGATTAATAATGCAGTCTATAGATTTTTTTATCTTGAAAACAAAATAATTTTTGAATCTGGTGATGCAATTTTTCATGAAAAAAATTTCCTTTTAATTTGAAAAATAGTGGGGATGAAGAAAATATTTTGTCACAACCTAGTTCTTCTACTTCACATTTACAAAATGAAATGGAACCTAGAAGGAGTTAAAGAGCTAGAGTTGAAAAGGATTTGGGTCCTAATTATTATGTTTTTAACATTGAGGAAAATCCCCAAAATTTAAAAGAGGTTTTAACATCACTTGATGCTATATTTTGGAAAGAGGTTGTAAATAATGAGATAGAATCTTTAATTTCTAATAGAACTTGAAAATTAGTAGATCTTCCACCGGGTTGTAAGACTATAGGTTGTAAATGAGTCCTTAGAAAAAAGTTGAAACTGGATGGATCAATAGATAAGTTTAAAGCTAGACTTGTTGCAAAAGGCTTTAAACAAAAAAGCTAATCTTGATTTCTTTGATACTTTTTCTCCGGTAACAAGAATTACATCTATTAGATTGTTAATTGCTATTGCTGCAATTTTTGATTTGAAAATTCACCAAAATGGATGTAAAAACCGCTTTTCTAAATGGAGACCTAGAGGAAGAGATTCATATAGATCAACCTGAAGGCTTTGTAGAGGTTGGACAAGAAAGCAATGTATGTAAGCTAACTAAATCCCTATATGGCTTAAAACAAGCACCTAAGCAGTGGCATGAAAAGTTTGATTCCTGCCTGCTTCAGAATGGTTATAAATCAAATGAATGTGATAAATATATTTATTCTAAATCATGGAATAATTTACATATTATTATTAGCCTCTATGTGGATGATATGTTGATTTTTGGCTCAAATATGCCTATTATAAATGAGACAAAAAATATGCTTAAAAGCCATTTTGATATGAAAGATCTTGGTGAGGATAGTTTTATTTTTGGCATGAAAATTACAAAAACATGTGATGAAATATTTCTTGATCAATCACATTATGTTGAGAAAATAATGACAAAATATAATTTTCATGATAAAAAAAGTGTAGCTACTCCTTTTGATTCTAGTGTTCATTTATTTCTTGTGAATAATGATGATGAGATTTTTAATCAAAAGGATTATGCTAGTATAATTGGTAGTTTGCGTTATGCTGTTGATTGTACTAGACCTGATATTGCATATGCAGTAGGAGTGCTAAGCAGATTTACTAGCAAGCCTAGTAAAGATCATTGGCTAGCTATTAAGTGAGTCATGAGATATTTAATTGGTACCAAAAGCTATGCCTTATTTTATAAAAAGTACCCTGCTGTGATTGAAGTTTTTAGTGATGCCAATTGGAATACTTTGTCAGCTGATTCTCTCTCTACCACTGGTTATATTTTTACCTTAGGCAGTGGTGCTATTTGTTGCAAATCTAAAAAACAAACAATAATTGCTAATTCAACAATAGAAGCTGAATTAATAGCACTAGTCGCTAACCTGTGCGATGCACGGGCTAGTTAAATACAAAGATAATTAATCAACCACATGGTAAAGAAAAAAAAAAAAAAAACTAAAAGAACCAATAAACGACTAATGTGTTGATCAAGTAATCAACCTAAGTGGCATTATAGCTCATGTACAAAACTATTAGTCTATTGTCAAAGGGTCAAAGGACAAAGTGAAAAACATTTCAAAAATAACTTATTGATAACAGGAATAGAGAGGGGAATTTTGTAAATCATCAATGGAATTGGAGTCAACAATCTCATTGCAAATGGAATGTAGCTCTACATTAAAACTAAAAGTAAAGTTTCAATCATTCTCTTTTTGTAAAACATTATTGAAACTATATGTAGTTTACCTCGATTTCAAATAGAAATTACTTGAAGAAACAACTATTTTGAATCATTATCTGAAAAGGAGCAACATAAAAAACTAAAATAAGATGAAATTCCTCAAACTTATTACAGCATCAATGTCCAAGTTGAGCTCTATGTATAGCAACCAATTAGTCACTCCAATTGAAAGCACAATATTTGAAAGAATCTTCCAAGTATCTTACTCACTTACAATTTTCATCTTCCTCCCTAGATCACTAAACTATACATCTAACTAACTTAACTTCAATATTGAATACAATGACAGAGCCAAAATGTCTCATAAGAAAATGCATACAATAAAGAGCTTTGAAGCCAATAATATCCTCAAAATTACTTTGCATAAGAATGATCTGATTTATTCTAAAAAAAAAAAAAAACCATTGAATAATCTTTCCTAGTCCATTAGCAACAGAAAACTATTGAAGCAGTTATTATTAAACATAAATTAAAATAAAAAACTATTGAATGTGTTAAAAAATTAGCCTACATATTAATATATTGTATACCTTAGCTTTCCTAGTCCATTAGCACTTGGCTGACAAACACAATCCAAACCAAACTTGAACTATGCTTAATGTCAAAATACTATCTTTATAAGCCATGCATCCAAACCCACTATCTTTATCAAAAGGAAAAAAAATAAAAGACAGCTAAATCCTCATTTTTTCCAAATCAAAATTCACATATAGACTGTTTCCCTAATAACATGCACATTGTAGTATCATAATAGGTCCAGCTGATCTTTTGCCACATAACATTTAGTCCCCACCAAAACTTCCAACACCTTTTAAGCCTTAATAATGAACCTAGTAACGGAGAAATTATTGTAGAAAATGTTCATGCTGATGAACAATGGTAACAACAGAAAATAGAAACAACAACAAAGAACTAAAGGACGCAAGGGACTATTATAAGAGAAAAAAGGATTTGGCAAGCTCAGCAAGCTCTTTCACTGTGATGTTCTTGAAGCATTCACTAACATAGCAAAATCGGCAATTAAATGTGATGAGTCTGTAAACCAAAACATTTATATCATACTGCTACTTTGCACATAAATCTATTTAATTACAAATAATTTCTCGTACAAAAATATTATTAAAAGTACTTAATCTCAACATGAATCTCCATGTAATATAGCAAAGAAACCATTAGTAGATTATCTAGTCCTCTCCAACTATCTTATGGGTTTGTGCATTTACATTACAGATCCTTTAACTTCCCTTTATGTTGTAAACTTGTAGTTGTTTCTTTCTACAGATTATGCATGTATAAATGTTACAATTATCTACTTCCTTATAGTATGATATAATTAGATCAACTACACCATAACCTTAAAGAAGGTGGTATCCTTGAGAGATGAAAAACATAACTTGGAAAGCTCCCCCATCTCTTATAAACTAATTTTTATTATTTCAGTCTAAACTTACATTGGCAACCAAGAAAAACAGTAAAGCAAATGAGAAACTCAAAAACTACTTAAAAAACTTCTAACTTAGTTGAGTATTCTTTGCTCTTACTTTTGTGTTATTTGCCATCTCCAAGTCATCCATAGAACATGTCCCATTAGTGACTAATTCCTCCATTACTTATTAAATTTTTTTAAATAGAAGAGAAAGAACTATTGATGATTTGTTCAACAGTTCTAGCTTTGTAAGCAGAATGAAAAGCACTTTCAACAAAACTAGTTTTATAAATAGTTTTAGTATCAACTTTAGGAATAGTCCAATGACGAAAATCAGGGATCAACTCATTATCATCAATAGTGTGATCTTCTTCATTTACAATATTAGGAGGACAACTAGTCCTGGAGCTGATAGAGGAGTTGGATCTCCAAAACTTATCCATACTATCCTAGGTTCAACACTCAGTTATCATGTTTTTCTCACAACCATTGCATTTCGTAACACATACCCTCCTGCTAAACCCATTTTTGATGAACTTGATCTTACTCATATTCAACAATATCTTGATGGTACTGTTAAAATAAGTTTTCAAAACAATCCACCTTTGAGGATCAACGAAGGAAGACATTCCTTTGCCGGATCTGAAAGTATTTCAAAAAGAGATCGAGGGATCAATGAATTTTTGAAAAAGAATTTGGAAACATCCTCTGATTTAAAGCTAAAAGGTATTTCAAGTGATAAATCTCAAATTAGCTCTGTTTACTATTCTACTAAACCTGAAACTTCCACTCCATTTAGTAAAACTGCTAATGAAGATGAGGAAGAAACTGTTTCCGTTACTCCATCTGATTTTGATTCTCCTATTGAAAATCCTCCTGTTTACCAAAATCAATTAAGAGTTTTGACTGTTTTAAATGATGATTTTGAAATTGATTGGGATTCTTTGTACAATGAGTTTATGCTTGCAACAAACAGAACCAAGAGAAAATATTTCCAAAATAATTTTGCTCAGTATGAAAAAGACCGTGTTAAAAGAAAATGGTTAGAAATGATGAATCAATTGAAAAAACATATTTTGTTTTTTGATTTTCTTGAAAACCATTATGTTTCAAAAGATGAGGTTTCAAAACAACATGTAAATGTGATAAAGAAATCAAATTTTGTTAAGATTGATAAAACCATTATTAGGTCTAGTCATCCTCCTCTTGATTCAATTTTGATAACTACTAAAAGGATGAAGTAACAAAAGAGGAAGTGAAAGCCTCTCCTTTCAAAATTGCTGATGATCAAACTCCTATTGTTAGCCTTATTGAACAAAACAATTTTACTAATCAATCTTTGCATATTATTGGTCAACAGCTTGATCGTATTGAAGAAAAAATTGTTGAAAAATCTGTTTCTGTTTCCGAAAAATCTGTTCCTGTTAAAACTAAGAAACCTTTGATTGATTTACCCAGTCAAAGAAAAAAAGTTATGTTTAAAACTTCTCAGTCCAAGACTCTTGAAATTGTTGAAAAAATGCTTTCTGATTTAAAAGTTAAAACTGAGGGTACTTCTACAAGTACTTCAGCTGCTCGGACTATTTCCAAAAAAGAAATTGTTTCTGGAGAAAATACAGAATCTGATACTATTTCTTCTGTTCTTGCTAAAAGAATCTTTGATGATGATTTCCCAGAAATTAAAAGATTTGTTGGGAACTCCAAACCCATGTCTTTTACTAAAAACTGGTATTCAAAACCCACTCCTCCTGATATGCAGTTTGAAGAGAGAGCTTTTCAAACACAGTTTTCTGTTTCTGCTGATAAGCTTTATGAATGGAATATTGATGGTTTGTCTAAACAAGAAATCATCAATAAAATGAGTCACATATCTATGGTTGGTATTGCTTATCAAAATAATCATGATCTTGATCAACCTGAAATTATTAATCTACTTGTTACTGGTTTTTCTGGTACTCTCCGTGGATGGTGGGATTCATACATCACTGAAGAATCCAGAGAGTCTATTAAACATGCTGTTAAAAAGAATGATGAAGGTTTGCCTATTTTTGATGAAAGTATTGGTCGTGGTATTCCTGATGGTGTTAATACCCTGATCTACACTATTCTTAAACATTTTGTTGGTACTCCATCCAATATTTCATCTCGTGTTTCTGATTATTTGAATAATTTGAGTTGTCCTACTATGTCTGATTACAGATGGTATCAAGATGTTTTTACTTCCAGAGTGATGCTCCGGAAAGATTGTCATAAGCCTTATTGGAAAGAAAAGTTTATTGACGGTCTGCCTCCTATCTTTGCTCATAAGGTAAAACAAGAATTAATGGGTAAAAATGATTCTATTAATTATGATAATTTGACTTATGGTGATATTTTCAGTACTATTAAAAAACTTGGTATCAATATGTGTAATGATGAAAAATTGTTAAAACACCAATTACAGAATAAAAGAAAAGAAAAATATGAAATGGGTAATTTCTGTGAACAATATGGTTTGCCTCCTATTGCTCCTTCCAGGCAAAAAAGTAAAAAACATGATAAAAGCCATAAAAAATATAAAAAATACATAAATAACTTTGTTAAACCTAATGATTTCTATGCTAAGAGGAAAAATGTTTCTAAAAAATATGTTCAACAAAGGTCAGGAAAAGGTAAATGCTTTAACTGTGGTAAAGCTGGACACTTTAGTAAAGACTGTAAAGAAAAACCTGGTAAGTTGAAAAACAAGTTCAACATGTTAAACATTGATGATAATGTACAAGAAGAATTATTCAGAATCCTTGAATCAAACAACTCATCTGATTCTTTGGAAGATGATTTTTCTTCTTCATCTGACTCTTGCTATCAATCTGCTGATGATTCTTCTGATTCTCCTAATATTAAAATTGGTTGTAGAGATTCTTGTTGCAATGCTGTTAATGCTCTCACCAAGACTGAAGAAGATGAAAAATTAATAATTCAACTAATAAATCAAATTCAAAATCCTGAATTGCAAAAAGAATATTTGGATAAATTTAAGAAAAATTTGATAAGAGATGAAATTGGGAAAAAACCAAAATCAACCATAAGTTTTGAAGAAACTTTGGAAAGATTTAATAAAAAGAAATCTAAAGAATTAACTGTTAATGATCTCCAAAATGAAATTCATATTGTTAAACAAGAGATAAATGAATTAAAACATGAATTTAAAAGCATAAAAAGTGATAACAATAGTCTTAAACAAGAATTGACAATGTTAAAACTTGATGAAGATCTTAATAAATCCAGTAATGAACAAAATGAGCACAGTGATGGAGATGAATCCAGTCAACAGGCTCTTCTTTCTGATAAAGGTACTCCTGATACTTTCACTGATCCCCAACTTACTTTTGTTAATAAATTACTTCCTCCAAAATGGTTTACAAAAGTTAAAATTGTTGTTTCTCCTGATTATCATTTCACTGTTAATGCTATGATTGATTCTGGTGCAGATATGAACTGTATCCAAGAAGAATTAATTCCTTCAAAATACTTTGAAAAATCTACTGAAAGATTGGTTTCCGCTAATGGTTCTCAAATGAAAATTAAGTATGAATTGAATAATGCTCATGTGTGCCATGATAATGTTTGTTTCAAGATTCCTTCTGTTCTTGTCAAAAATATGACTGATAAAGTGATTCTTGGTCTACCATTTATTAATGCTTTGTATCCCTTTCTTGTTGAACATGATGGAATTACTACTGATCCATTTGGACAGAAAGTAAAATTCAAATTTGCTTCAAAGTTTGAAATTGATATTGATAATTTGTCTTATAAGAAAGATTCTCCCATGAATGAACTTGTTCAAGAACTAGTGATGAATTCTTACCAATATTTCACTAATGATTTTAAAGGTAATTTTCATAACACCAAAATGTTAAATACTATCCATTATCCTAATATTATCAATGATTCTTTGTAGGAATCAGACAATGATGCGTGGATAAATACCACTAATAAGTGGGATAATAATAATAATATTCACATTTATACCACTAGTAAGTGGATTATTATGGAAAAGAAAAACAAGGGAAAAGCTCCTGCACAGGACTATTCTCAAAACAAAGGGTTCCTAGCGGGACGACCTTTTAAAATGCATGAAGGTGCATCTTCTGGGGTAAAACTCAGTGGATCAACATCCCTTCAAGGAGGTGTCCCGGCAGAGGTGACATACTCTAATGGTGATATGTTAATTGCTTTACAAGAAATTTTATCAAGAAATTTACAATTCCACAATGGAACCTGTTCAGAATTACCAAATTCTATTAAACTCATCCTTGATAGCCTTCAATTTGCTTTTATTGGAAACCACCATGATCTGTTCCAAAAAATTCTCAGAAACCTTGAAATCCATCTTGTTAACCTTATTGCTCAAAATGAAGCTTATGTGAGCCACCAAGTTAACCTTATTTCAGAAAATGATCTTGCTTTAGAAAATAACTTTGCTTCAAAAAATGACATTGTTTCAAAAAATGAAGCTTTTGAAAGCCATCCTGTTAACCACCAAAATATCAAAGATGAACCCAATACTAGTCAACTCTTTGGCAAAGAGGACATCCATTCAATGGATAAAAAGACTATTATGGGCACTGATTACGCAAGAATGAGTCTTAAGACCCAATCTTTGTTGAAAAGTGCTATTGCCAACTTGCCAACAGACATATAATCTCGTATTCTAGAAAGCAAGGCTATGTTAAAGTCTTCTGACTTATGGTTCGAACATTTCAAGATACTTGTTACAACTGCTATTCCTGATCCTGCTAATTCAGATGATTTTAGTGACATTCTTCAACAAGTTGATTGGAAAGAACACTTTGGGAGTAGTTTCAGAGTGTACGAAAAGAAACACCCGTTTTCCGGCCTTCTAGTCAATTATGATGATGGTTCAGATGATGATAAGAGGAGTCCTGATTGGCTCTCCCAAATGTTTGAGTATGGCTTTATTAGACTCATAAGACTAACAAGCCATGACCAAACCAGCCAGCTCCCACAAATCATTCAGACTGCTATTAAAAAATTTGAAAGTCCTTTTGTTTCGATCAGATGCTGGAGCACTTTGCCTCAATGGGAAAGAGATAACTGGATGAATGTCCAGCCCTCAAAACATCTCATTCTCATTAATGGATACACGCATCAAGGGCAATGGTATGAAGGAGACTCTTATTTATCCTTCAAAAATCCTTGGGCTCTCGCAGACTGCTGGAGTAATTATTTCAACAATCAAATTCGTGAGGTTGCTCAGAATTTATGGAAGAATTATCACTTTATGGGGAATTCAGGCAGAATTTCTGTTTTTGGTTCGAAACCTTATGCTAATGCCATTCCTCATTTGCGGATAGCAGATCACTGTAATCCAAGAAGTTTTCTCACTCCAGAAAAAACTCCAGAGTTTGAACCACTTCTATACTGTGGATTTTGTAACCAATATGTTCTCTATCATGAGCATGAATGTAATGATGATCCTCCATGGGAACTTTACGATGACTACCCATCAGATGCTACCTCCACTGATTAATGAGTTTATTCCTGAGGTTACTAATGTTACAAGACTGGTGCTACTTTATTTGTTTGGCTTGCACAAAAGCCAAAATATTTCACTGTCCTTGGCGAATATATGTTGTTGAAAATCTGGAGCTGTTTCATGATACCCCGGATTTTGCTAAAGATTTTGATTCCTGTATTTGTCTGGCCTGCACAATGGCCAATGCTTCAATATTTACTACTGTTGGAAGCTTGTTTCCCCACCAATATGATGCTTTCAAAGGTTCCCAAAGACTAGTGTTCATGTGAAGACAATTGTAAGGCATGCTTATTAGTCCTTTTTATTGGTTTCTTTCCTATTGGTCTCTTTTGTCACTAAAGGACACCAATTATGAGGACTTGTCCCTAAACTTGTAAGTCTATTGCTGAGCTCTACGGTGGATTCATGCAATCTTGAAGATTCCCCACAATCCTAGGTCAAAAAGAGAAGAAAAATTCTATTTTACTATTCATCTGTCACTATTCATCTGTCATTATTCATCCGTTACTGTTCATGACACTGTTCACTCCGAATTTTGCCTATTTAAGGGGGGTTGTCCCTTATGTTTATAAGTCAAGTTTAGTTCAGAATTCTCTTCCCTTAGAACTCCTTCCCTTAGGAAGCCTTCTTAGAGAAAGAATTCCTTGCTTCTACTACTACTACTACCTTGTTCACCTTTGTTCACTACAAGCCTTGTAATCCTAAAAACCTTGTAACTAGGACTAGTTCAAGCTTTGTAACTGTTAACCTGTAATTGTTGAGATCTTGTATTCACTACTACTGTAAGTGTTTATCCTACTTTCAATAACAAGTACTTTCAAGTTTTATGTTCATTATTCTATTTGTTGCTACCACCACCTTGGATGGATTACCGCCATAACGGATGGTTCTAAATTGCTTTTATTTACTTTGAACTATTACTTTCGTTTGCTTTGATATATACTGCTTGGCTGGTTCTACCGCCTTATTATTGTTCTAACTTCTTTATTTACATTATTTTCACTATATTATTACTGTGCTTCCGTCTCTCTTCCCATCAACTGTGTGTCCCCTTCCCCCTTTATGGTTATAAGGCGGTAGAACCAGCCAAGCAGTATATATTAAAGTAAATGAAAGTAATAGTTCAAAGTAAATGAAAGCAATTTAGAACCATCCGTTATGGCGGTAATCCGTCCAAGGTGGTGGTAGCAACAAATAGAATAATGAACATAAAACTTGAAAATACTTGTTATTGAAAGTAGGATAAACACTTACAGTAGTAGTGAATACAAGATCTCAACAGTTACAGGTTAACAGTTACAAAGCTTGAACTAGTCCTAGTTACAAGGTTTGTAGGATTACAAGGCTTGTAGTGAACAAAGGTGAACAAGGTAGTAGTAGTAGTAGAAGCAAGGAATTCTTTCTCTAAGAAGGCTTCCTAAGGGAAGGAGTTCTAAGAGAAGAGAATTTTAAACTAAACTTCACTTGTAAACATAAGGGACAACCCCCCTTAAATAGGCAAAATTCGGAGTGAACAGTGTCATGAACAGTAACGGATGAATAGTGACAGTGAATAGTGACAGGTGAATAGTAAAATAAAATTTTTCTTCTCTTTTTGACCTAGGATTGTGGGGAATCTTCAAGATTGCATGTATCCACCATAGAGCTCAGCAATAGACTTACAAGTTTAGGGACAAGTCCTCATAATTGGTGTCCTTAAGTGACAAAAGAGACCAATAGGAAAGAAACCAATAAAAAGGACTAATAAGCATGCCTTTCAATTGTCTTCACATGAACACTAGTCTTTGGGAACCTTTGAAAGCATCATATTGGTGGGAAACAAGCTTCCAACAGTAGTAAATATTGAAGCATTGGCCATTGTGCAGGCCAGACAAATACAGGAATCAAAATCTTCCGCAAAATCCGAAGTATCATGAAACAGCTCCAGATTTTCAGCAACATATTCGCCAAGGACAGTGAAATATTTTGGCTTTTGTGCAAGCCAAACAAATAAAGTAGCACCAGTCTTGTAACATTAGCAACCTCATCAATCAGTAGAGGGAGCATCGGATGGATAACCATCAAAAGGAACAAAAGGACCTTGTGGAGAATCACATACATGCTCATGGTAAATAGCATACTTATTACAAAATCCGCAATATAAAATTGGCTCAAACTTTGGAGTTTTCCCTGGAATGAGAAGACTTTCTAGATTAGGATGATCTTCTGTTTGTAGGTGAACAAAGGCATCAGCATAGGGTTTGGGACCAAAAACAGCAATTCTATCTGTGCTTCCTATGAAATGATAGTTTTTCCACAGATTATGAGCAACTTCACGAATTTGATTATTAAAATAATTTCTCCAGTAGTTTGCAAGACCAAAAGGATCTTTAAAGGATAATCGAGAATTTCCCTTGAACCATGGCCCTTGGTGAGTATAACCATTAATGAGAATGAGATGCTTTGAGGGGTTAGCATTCATCCAGTTATTTCTTTCCCATTTTGGGAAAGTGCTCCAGCATCTAATAGTAACAAAAGGTCTAGTGGAAGAGTTTTCAAACCCTTTAATAGCATTCTGAATGATTTGTGGAAGTTGACTGGCCTGTTTATGACTTGTTAACTTTACGAACCTAACAAAGCCATATTCAAACATTTGGGAAAGCCAGCTAGAATTAGGATCATCATCATCACTATCATCTGAATCTTCATCAGTGAAATATGAACCATCATCAAAATTAATAAGGAGACCAGGAAATGGATGTTTCTTTTCATATACTCTGAGACTGCTCCCAAAGTGATCTTCCCATTCAAGCTGAATAAAGACATTATCACCTTCGTCTATTTCATTAGGGTCAGGAATAGTGGCAGTAACAAGTTTTCTGAAATACTTGGACCATAGGTCAAAAGACCTAAACATAGCCTTGCTATCCAGAATACGAGATTGTAAATCTGAAGGCAAGTTGGCAACAGCACTTCTTAGCATGGATTGGGTCTTAAGACTCAATCTAGCATAATCAGTGCCCATTTTGGTCACATTATCCATCGAATGGATTTCCTCTTTGCCAAAGAGTTGACCAGTGTAGGCTTTAAGATGGCTCACAAGAGCCTCATTTTTTGAAACAAGGTTATTTTCTGGAACAAAGTCAATATTTGAAGCAAGGTCATTTTTTGGAATAAGGTTACCATGATGGCTTATATAAATCTCATTTTGAGCGGTAAGGTTAACGAGGTGGATTTCAAGGGCTCTAATGGTTTTTTCAAAAACATTGCAGTGGTTTTTGGTAAAAGCAAACTGAAGGTTATCAAGAATGAATTTAATGGAATCTGGTAATTCTGAATAGGTTCCATTGTGGAATTGTAGATTTTTTGACAAAACTTCCTGTAAAGCAATTAATATATCACCATTGGAGTATGTCACCTCTGCTGGGACATCTCCTTGAAGGGATGTTGATCCACTGGGTTTTACACCAGAAGATACGCCTTCATGCATTTTAAAAGGTCGTCCCGCTGGGAACCCTTTGTTTTGAGAATAGTCCTGTGCAGGAGCTTTTCCCTTGTTTTTCCTTTCCATAATAATCCACTTACTAGTGGTATAAATATGAATATTATTATTGTCCCACTTATTAGTGGTATTTATCCACGCATCATTATCCGATTCCTGCAGAGAATCATTGATATTGTTAGGATAATGGATAGTTTTTAACATTTTGGTGTTATGAAAATTACCTTTAAAATCATCAAAATTCATCATTAGTTCTTGAACAAGTTTATGCATGGGAGAACCTTTCTTATAAGACAGATTATCAATATCAATTTCAAACTTTGAAGCAAATTTGAATTTTACTTTCTGTCCAAATGGATCAGTAGTAATTCCATCATGTTCAACAAGAAAGGGATACAAAGCATTAATAAATGGCAGACCAAGAATCACTTTATCAGTCATATTTTTGACAAGAACAGAAGGAATCTTGAAACAAACATTATCGTGGCACACATGAGCATTATTCAATTCATACTTAATTTTCATTTGAGAACCATTAGCAGAAATCAATCTTTCGGTAGATTTCTCGAAATATTTTGAAGGAATTAATCCTTCTTGGATACAGTTCATGTCTGCACCAGAATCAATCATAGCATTAACAGTGAAATGATAATCAGGAGAAACAACAATTTTAACTTTTGTAAACCATTTTGGAGGAAGTAATTTGTTAACAAAAGCAAGTTGGGGATCAGTGAAAGTATCAGGAGTACCTTTATCAGAAAGAAGAGCCTGTTGACTGGATTCATCTCCATCACTGTGCTCATTTTGTTCATTACTGGATTCATTAAGATCTTTATCAAGTTTTAACATTGTCAATTCTTGTTTGAGATTATTGTTATCACTTTTCATGCTTTTAAATTCATATTTTAATTCATTTATCTCTTGTTTAACAATATGAATTTCATTTTGGAGATCATTAACAGTTAATTCTTTAGATTTCTTTTTATTAAATCTTTCCAAAGTTTCTTCAAAACTTATGGTTGATTTTGGTTTTTTACCAATTTCATCTCTTATCAAATTTTTCTTAAATTTATCCAAATATTCTTTTTGCAATTCAGGATTATGAATTTGATTTATTAGTTGAATTATTAATTTTTCATCTTCTTCAGTCTTGGTGAGAGCGTTAACAGTATTAACAACATTGCAACAAGAATCTCTACAACCAATTTTAATATTAGGGGAATCAGAAGAATCATCAGCAGATTGATAGCAAGAATCAGATGAGGAAGAAAAATCATCTTCCAAAGAATCAGACGAGTTGTTTGATTCAAGGATTCTGAATAATTCTTCTTGCACATTATCATCAATGTTTAACATGTTGAACTTGTTTTTCAACTTACCAGGTTTTTCTTTACAGTCTTTACTAAAGTGTCCAGGTTTACCACAGTTAAAGCATTTACCTTTACCCGATCTTTGTTTAACATGTTTTTTAGAAACATTTTTCTTCTTAGCATAAAATTCATTAGGTTTAACAAAGTTATTTCTATGTTTTTTATGGCTTTGATCATGTTTTTTACCTTTTTGCCTAGAAGGACCAATAGGAGGTAAACCATATTGTTCACAGAAATTTCCCATTTCATATTTAGCTTTTCTTTTATTCTTTATTTGGTGTTTTAATAATTTTTCATCATTACACATATTGATACCAAGTTTTTTAATAGTACTGAAAATATCACCATAAGTCAAATTATCATAATCAATAGAATCATTTTTACCCATTAATTCTTGTTTTACCTTATGAGCAAAGATAGGAGGCAGACCGTCCATAAACTTTTCTTTCCAATAAGGCTTGTGACAATCTTTCCGGAGCATCACTCTGGAAGTAAAAACATCTTGATACCATCTGTAATCAGACATAGTAGGACAACTCAAATTGTTCAAATAGTCAGAAACACGGGATGAAATATTGGATGGAGTACCAACAAAGTGTTTGAGAATAGTATAGATCAAGGTATTAACACCATCGGGAATACCACGACCAATACTTTCATCAAAAATAGGCAAACCTTCATCATTCTTTTTAACAGCATGTTTAATAGACTCTCTGGATTCTTCAGTGATGTAAGAATCCCACCATCCACGCAAAGTACCAGAAAAACCAGTAACAAGTAGATTAACAATTTCAGGTTGGTCAAGATCATGATTATTTTGATAAACAATACCAACCATAGACATGTGACTCATTTTATTGATGATTTCTTGTTCAGACAAACCATCAATATTCCATTCATAAAGCTTATCAGCAGAAACAGAAAACTGTGTTTGAAAAGATCTCTCTTCAAACTGCATATCGGGAGGAGTAGGTTTAGAATACCAATTTTTAGTAAAAGACACGGGTTTGGAATTCCCAACAAATCTTTTAATTTCTGGGAAATCGTCATCAAAAATTCTTTTTGCAGAAACAGAAGAAACAGTATCAGAATCTGTATTTTCTTCAGAAACAATTTCTTTTTTGGAAATAGTTCGAGCAGTTGGAGTACTTGTAGAAGTACCCTTAGTTTTAACTTTTAAATCAGAAAGCATTTTTTCAACAATTTCAAGAGTCTTGGACTGAGAAGTTTTAAACATAACTTTTTCTCTTTGACTGGGTAAATCAATCAAAGGTTTCTCAGTTTTAACAGGAACAGATTTTTCAGAAACAGAAACAGATTTTTCAACAATTTTTTCTTCAATACGGTCAAGCTGTTGACCAATAATATGCAAAGATTGATTAGTAAAATTGTTTTGTTCAATAAGGCTAACAATAGGAGTTTGATCATCAGCAATTTTGAAAGGAGAGGCTTTCACTTCCTCTTTTGTTACTTCATCCTTCTTAGTAGTTATCAAAATTGAATCAAGAGGAGGATGACTAGACCTAATAATGGTTTTATCAATCTTAACAAAATTTGATTTCTTTATCACATTTACATGTTGTTTTGAAACCTCATCTTTTGAAACATAATGGTTTTCAAGAAAATCAAAAAACAAAATATGTTTTTTCAATTGATTCACCATTTCCAACCATTTTCTTTTAACACGGTCTTTTTCAGACTGAGCAAAATTATTTTGGAAATATTTTCTCTTGGTTCTGTTTGTTGCAAGCATAAACTTATTGTACAAAGAATCCTAATCAATTTCAAAATCATCATTTAAAACAATCAAAAATCTTAATTGATTTTGGTAAACAGGAGGATTTTCAATAGGAGAATCAAAATCAGATGGAGTAACAGAAACAGTGTCTTCCTCATCTTCATTAGCAGTTTTACTAAATGGAGTGGAAGTTTCAGGTTTAGTAGAATAGTAAACAGAGCTAATTTGGGATTTATCACTTGAAATACCTTTTAGCTTTAAATCAGAGGATGTTTCCAAATTCTTTTTCAAAAATTCATTGATCTCTCGATCTCTTTTTGAAATACTTTCAGATCCAGCAAAGGAATGTCTTCCTTCGTTGATCCTCAAAGGTGGATTGTTTTGAAAACTTATTTTAACAGTACCATTAAGATATTGTTGAATATGGGTGAGATCAAGCTCATCAAAAATGGGTTTAGCAGGAGGGATTTCTTGTTCTAACAACCAATCATTAGGAAGTTTAACATCTCGCCATTGAATCATTTTTGGAACTTGAATTTTAGCATCAGGAGTTGAACATTGAATTAACATGGTTTTACCCGAAGGTTCTCTAGGAATCATAGCACAAGGATTCATTTGAGTACCCATTAGTTTATAATAAATGCGGTAGATCAAAGCAAAAGGCTTACTACCCTCTTCCATGTGATAACCAGATGAAGCAATATTCAATGTCAAGGCTTTAACAATATTAGGATCATCCAACGCAAGAGTAAGATCAGGATAACAGTTAAAATAAATAGGACCATCATACATAGAAGCAGTGATCATACCAAGAATGCTATCTTTAAAAATCTTAAATCTAGCATCTCTTAAACACATGAGAACAGAAGCATTAATACCCTTTCGGGTAAGTGGTTTAATAGCAACTTGAACCATACCAATATGCAAATAACTGAATTTTTTAGCAGTAAGGAAGTCATTAATATTCTTTTTAGTAAACAAACAGCATTTTTCATGAATTCTTGAAATAGAGAAAATTTGTTCAACAGTTCTAGCTTTGTAAGCAGAATGAAAAGCACTTTCAACAAAACTAGTTTTATAAATAGTTTTAGTATCAACTTTAGGAATAGTCCAATGACGAAAATCAGGGATCAACTCATTATCATCAATAGTGTGATCTTCTTCATTTACAATATCAGGAGGACAACCAGTCCTGAAGCTGATAGAGGAGTTGGATCTCCACAACTTATCCATACTATTCTAGGTTCAACCCTCAGTTATCATGTTTTTCTCACAACTGTTGCATTTCGTAACACATACCCTAACCAACCTTATACCTCTCATGCCCTACACGCCCTCTCTTGGCTCAAACGGGCCTTACAGCTAGATTCTAGGACTTCACTTTACGACTAGGGTGGCGCCAACGACGGTAAGAAGGGAACACAACAACGGAATATCAAGCGTTCGGGTAGACACGGACAAGAGACAAAGAACACAACAACACTACCATCGGCCAGAAAAGAGTGGCTCTGATACCATAAAGGGGGAAGGGGATGCACAGTTGATAGGAAGAGAGACGGAAGCACAGTAATAATATAGTGAAAATAATGTAAATAAAGAAGTTAGAACAATAATAAGGCGGTAGAACCAGCCAAGCAGTATATATCAAAGTAAATGAAAGTAATAGTTCAAAGTAAATGAAAGCAATTTAGAACCATCCGTTATGGCGGTAATCCGTCCAAGGTGGTGGTAGCAACAAATAGAATAATGAACATAAAACTTGAAAATACTTGTTATTGAAAGTAGAATAAACACTTACAGTAGTAGTGAATACAAGATCACAACAGTTACAAAGCTTGAACTAGTCCTAGTTACAAGGTTTGTAGGATTACAAGGCTTGTAGTGAACAAAGGTGAACAAGGTAGTAGTAGTAGTAGAAGCAAGGAATTCTTTCTCTAAGAATGCTTCCTAAGGGAAGGAATTCTAAGGGAAGAGAATTCTGAACTAAACTTCACTTCTAAACATAAGGGACAACCCCCCTTAAATAGGCAAAATTCGGAGTGAACAGTGTCATGAACAGTACCGGATGAACAGTGACAGTGAATAGTGACAGATGAATAGTGACAGGTGAATAGTAAAATAGAATTTTTCTTCTCTTTTTGACCTAGGATTGTGGGGAATCTTCAAGATTGCATAAATCCACCGTAGAGCTCAGCAATAGACTTACAAGTTTAGGGACAAGTCCTCATAATTGGTGTCCTTTAGTGACAAAAGAGACCAATAGGAAAGAAACCAATAAAAAGGACTAATAAGCATGCCTTTCAATTGTCTTCACATGAACACTAGTCTTTGGGAACCTTCATATTGGTGGGAAACAAGCTTCCAACAGTAGTAAATATTGAAGCATTGGCCATTGTGCAGGCCAGACAAATACAGGAATCAAAATCTTCCGCAAAATCCGGGGTATCATGAAACAGCTCCAGATTTTCAGCAACATATTCGCCAGGGACAGTGAAATATTTTGGCTTTTGTGCAAGCCAAACAAATAAAGTAGCAACAGTCTTGTAACATTAGTGACCTCATCAATCAGTAGAGGGAGCATCGGATGGATAACCATCAAAGGGATCAAAAGGACCTTGTGGAGAATTACATTCATGCTCATGGTAAATAGCATACTTATTACAGAATCCGCAATATAAAATTGGCTTAAACTTTGGAGTTTTCCCTGGAATGAGAAGACTTTTTAGATTAGGATGATCTTCTGTTTGTAGGTGAACAAGGGCATCAGCATAGGGTTTGGGACCAAAAACAGCAATTCTTTCTGTGCTTCCTATGAAATGATAGTCTTTCCATAGATTTTAAGCAACTTCGCGAATTTGATTATTAAAATAATTTCTCCAACAATTTGCAAGATCAAAAGGATCTTTAAAGGATAATTGAGAATTTCCCTTAAACCATGGCCCTTGGTGAGTGTAACCATTAATGAGAATGAGATGCTTTGAGGGTTTAACATTCATCCAGTTATTTCTTTCCCATTTTGGCAGAGTGCTCCAGCATCTAATAGTAACAAAAGATCTAGTGGAAGAGCTTTCAAACCCTTTAATAGCATTCTGAATGATCTGTGGAAGTTGGCTGGCCTGTTTATGGCTTGTTATCTTTACGAACCTAACAAAGCCATATTCGAACATTTGGGAAAGCCAGCTGGAATTAGGATCTTCATCATCACCCTCATCTGAATCTTCATCAGTGAAATATGAACCATCATCAAAATCAATAAGGAGACCAGGAAATGGATGTTTCTTTTCATATACTCTGAGACTACTCCCAAAGTGATCTTCCCATTCAAGCTGAATAAAGACATTATCACCTTCGTCTAATTCATTAGGGTTAGGAATAGTGGCAGTAACAAGTTTCCTGAAATACTTGGACCATAGGTCAAAAGACCTAAACATAGCCTTGCAATCCTGAATACGAGATTGTAAATCTGAAGGCAAGTTGGCAACAGCACTTCTTAGCATGGATTGGGTCTTAAGACTCAATCTAGCATAATCAGTGCCCATTATAGTCTCTTTATCCATCGAATGGATTTCCTCTTTGCCAAAGAGTTGACTAGTGCAGGCTTTAAGACGGCTCACAAGAGCCTCATTTTTTGAAACAAGGTTATTTTCAAAGTCAATATTTGAAGCAAGGTCATTTTCTGGAACAAGGTTACTATAATGGCTCATATAAACCTCATTTTGAGCAGTAAGGTTAACAAGATGGATCTCAAGGGCTCTGAGGGTTTTTTGGAAAATATTATGGTGGTTCCTGGTAAAAGCAAACTGAAGGTTATCAAGAATGAATTTAATAGAATATGGTAATTCTGAATAGGTTCCATTGTGGAATTGTAGATTTTTTGACAATCCTTCCTGTAAAGGAATTAATATATCACCATTGGAGTATGTCACCTCTGCTGGGACATCTCCTTGAAGGGATGTTGATCCACTGGGTTTTTCACCAGAAGATGCGCCTTCATGCATTTTAAAAGGTCGTCACGCTGGGAACCCTTTGTTTTGAAAATAGTCCTGTGCAGGAGCTTTTCCCTTGTTTTTCCTTTCCATAATAATGCACTTACTAGTGGTATAAATATGAATATTATTATTGTCCCACTTATTAGTGGTATTTATCCACACATCATTATCCGTTTCCTGCAAAGAATCATTGATATTGTTAGGATAATGGATAGTTTTTAACATTTTAGTGTTATGAAAATTACCTTTAAAATCATCAGAATTCATCATTAGTTCTTGAACAAGTTCATGCATGGGAGAACCTTTCTTATAAGACAGATTACCAATATCAATTTCAAACTATGAAGCAAATTTGAATTTTACTTTCTGTCCAAATGGATCAGTAGTAATTCCATCATGTTCAACAAGAAAGGGATACAAAGCATTAATAAATGGCAGACCAAGAATCAGTTTATCAGTCATAATTTTTACAAGAACAGAAGGAATCTTGAAACAAACATTATCATGGCACACATGAGCATTATTCAATTCATACTTAATTTTCATTTGAGAACCATTAGCAGAAACCAATCTTTCAGTAGATTTCTCGAAACATTTTGAAGGAATTAATCCTTCTTGGATACAGTTCATGTCTGCACCAGAATCAATCATAGCATTAACAGTGAAATGATAATCAGGAGAAACAACAATTTTAACTTTTGTAAACCATTTTGGAGGAAGTAATTTATTAACAAAAGCAAGTTGGGGATTAGTGAAAGTATCAGGAGTACCTTTATCAGAAAGAAGAGCCTATTGGCTGGATTCATCTCCATCACTGTGCTCATTTTGTTCATTACTGGATTTATTAAGATCTTTATCAAGTTTTAACATTGTCAATTCTTGTTTGAGATTATTGTTATCACTTTTCATGCTTTTAAATTCATGTTTTAATTCATTTATCGCTTGTTTAACAATATGAATTTCATTTTGTAGATCATTAACAGTTAATTCTTTAGATTTCTTTTTATTAAATCTTTCCAAAGTTTCTTCAAAACTTATGGTTGATTTTGGTTTTTTACCAATTTCATCTCTTATCAAATTTTTCTTAAATTTATCCAAATATTCTTTTTGCAATTCAGGATTTTGAATTTGATTTATTAGTTGAATTATTAATTTTTCATCTTCTTCAGTCTTGGTGAGAGCATTAACAACATTGCAACAAGAATCTCTACAACCAATTTTAATATTAGGAGAATCAGAAGAATCATCAGCAGATTGATAGCAAAAATCAAATGAAGAAAAATCATCTTCCAAGGAATCAGACGAGTTGTTAGATTCAAGGATTCTGAATAATTCTTCTTGCACATTATCATCAATTTTTAACATGTTGAACTTGTTTTTCAACTTACCAGGTTTTTCTTTACAATCTTTACTAAAGTGTCTAGGCTTATCACAGTTAAAGCATTTACCTTTTCCTGACCTTTGTTGAACATATTTTTTAGAAACATCTTTCTTCTTAGCATAGAAATCATTGGGTTTAACAAAGTTATTTCTGTATTTTTTATATTTTTTATGGCTTTTATCATGTTTTTTACTTTTTTGCCTGGAAGGAGCAATAGGAGGCAAACCATATTGTTCACAGAAATTACCCATTTCATATTTTGCTTTTCTTTTATTCTTTAATTGGTGTTTTAACAATTTTTCATCATTACACATATTGATACCAAGTTTTTTAATAGTACAGAAAACATCACCATAAGTCAAATTATCATAATCAATAGAATCATTTTTACCCATTAATTCTTGTTTTACCTTATGAGCAAAGATAGGAGGCAGACCATCAATAAACTTTTCTTTCCAATAAGGCTTATGGCAATCTTTCCGGAGCATCACTCTGGAAGTAAAGACATCTTGATACCATCTGTAATCAGACATAGTTGGACAACTCAAATTATTCAAATAATCAGAAACACGTGATGAAATATTGGATGGAGTACCAACAAAATGTTTGAGAATAGTATAGATCAAGGTGTTAACACCATCAGGAATACCACGACCAATACTTTCATCAAAAATAGGCAAACCTTCATCATTCTTTTTAACAGCATGTTTAATAGACTCTTTGGATTCTTCAGTGATGTATGAATCCCACCATCCACGAAGAGTACCAGAAAAACCAGTAGTAAGTAAATTAACAATTTCAGGTTGATCAAGATCATGATTATTTTGATAAGCAATACCAACCATAGACATGTGACTCATTTTATTAATAATTTCTTGTTCAGACAAACCATCAATATTCCATTCATAAAGCTTATCAGCAGAAACAGAAAACTGTGTTTGAAAAGATCTCTCTTCAAACTGCATATCAGGAGGAGTAGGTTTTGAATACCAGTTTTTAGTAAAAGACATGGATTTGGAGTTCCCAACAAATCTTTTAATTTCTGGGAAATCATCATCAAAGATTCTTTTAGCAGGAACAGAAGAAATAGAAGAAACAGTTTCAGATTCTGTATTTTCTCCAGAAACAATTTCTTTTTTGGAAATAGTCCGAGCAGCTGAAGTACTTGTAGAAGTACCCTCAGTTTTAACTTTTAAATCAGAAAGCATTTTTTCAACAATTTCAAGTGTCTTGGACTGAGAAGTTTTAAACATAACTTTTTCTCTTTGACTGGGTAAATCAATCAAAGGTTTCTTAGTTTTAACAGGAACAGATTTTTCAGAAACAGGTTTTTCAACAATTTTTTCTTCAATACGGTCAAGCTGTTGACCAATAATATGCAAAGATTGATTAGTAAAATTGTTTTGTTCAATAAGGCTAACAATGGGAGTTTGATCATCAACAATTTTGAAAGTGGAGGCCTTCACTTCCTCTTTTGTCACTTCATCTTTCTTGGTAGTTATCAAAATTGAGTCAAGAGGAGGATGACTAGACCTAATAATGGTTTTATCAATCTTAACAAAATTTGATTTCTTTATCACATTTACATGTTGTTTTGAAACCTCATCTTTTGAAACATAATGGTTTTCAAGAAAATCAAAAAACAAAATATGTTTTTTCAATTGATTCATCATTTCCAACCATTTTCTTTTAACACGGTCTTTTTCAGACAGAGCAAAATTATTTTGGAAATATTTTCTCTTGGTTCTGTTTGTTGCAAGCATAAACTCATTGTACAAAGAATCCCAATCAATTTCAAAATCATCATTTAAAACAGTCAAAACTCTTAGTTGATTTTGGTAAACAGGAGGATTTTCAATAGGAGAATCAAAATCAGATGGAGTAACAGAAACAGTGTCCTCCTCATCTTCATTAGCAGTTTTACTAAATGGAGTGGAAGTTTCAGGTTTAGTAGAATAGTAAACAGAGCTAATTTGAGATTTATCACTTGAAATACCTTTTAGCTTTAAATCAGAGGATGTTTCCAAATTCTTTTTCAAAAATTCATTGATCTCTCGACCTCTTTTTGAAATACTTTCAGATCCAGCAAAGGAATGTCTTCCTTCGTTGATCCTCAAAGGTGGATTGTTTTGAAAACTTATTTTAACAGTACCATCAAGATATTGTTGAATATGGGTGAGATCAAGCTCATCAAAAATGGGTTTAGCAGGAGGGGTTTCTTGTTCTAACAACCAATCATTAGGAAGTTTAACATCTTGCCATTGAATCATTTTTGGAACTTGAATTTTAGCATCAGGAGTTGAACATTGAATTAACATGGTTTTACCTGAAGGTTCTCCAGGAATCATAGCACAAGGATTCATTTGAGTACCCATAAGTTTATAATAAATGCGATAGATCAAAGCAAAAGGCTTACTACCTTCTTCCATGTGATAACCAGATGAAGCAATATTCAATGTTAAAGCTTTAACAGTATTAGGATCATCCAAAGCAAGAGTAAGATCAGGATAGCAATTAAAATAAACAGGACCATCATACATAGAAGCAGTAATCATACCAAGAATGCTATCTTTAAAAATCTTAAATGTAGCATCTCTTAAACACATGAGAACAGAAGCATTAATACCCTTTCGGGTAAGTGGTTTAATAGCAACTTGAACCATACCAATATACAAATAACTGAATTTTTTAGCAACAAGGAAGTCATTAATATTCTTTTTAGTAAACAAACAGCATTTTTCATGAATTCTCGAAATAGAGAAAATTTGTTCAACAGTTCTAGCTTTGTAAGCAGAATGAAAAGCACTTTCAACAAAACTAGTTTTATAAATAGTTTTAGTATCAATTTTAGGAATAGTCCAATGACGAAAATCAGGGATCAACTCATTATCATCAATAGTGTGATCTTCTTCATTTACAATATCAGGAGGACAACTAGTCTTGGAGCTGATAGAGGAGTTGGATCTCCACAACTTATCCATACTATCAACACTCAGTTATCATGTTTTTCTCACAACCGTTGCATTTCGTAACACATACCCTAACCGACCTTATACCTCTCATGCCCTACACGCCTTCTCTTGGCTCAAACGGGCCTTACAGCTTGGTTCTAGGACTTCACTTTCCGACTAAGGTGGCGCCAACGACGGTAAGAAGGGAACATAACAACGGAATATCAAGTGTTCGGGTAGACACAGACAAGAGACAAAGAACACAACAACATACCACCGGCCAGAAAAGAGTGGCTCTGATACCATAAAGGGGGAAGAGGACGCACAGTTGATGGGAAGAGAGACGGAAGCACAATAATAATATAGTGAAGATCATGATTATTTTGATAAGCAATACCAACCATAGACATGTAACTCATTTTATTGATGATTTCTTGTTCAGACAAACCATCAATATTCCATTCATAAAGCTTATCAGCAGAAACAGAAAACTGTGTTTGAAAAGATCTCTCTTCAAACTGCATATCAAGAGGAGTAGGTTTTGAATACCGGTTTTTAGTAAATGACATGGGTTTGGAGTTCCCAACAAATATTTTAATTTCTGGGAAATCATCATCAAAGATTCTTTTTGCAGAAATAGAAGAAACAATATCAGAATTTGTATTTTCTTCAGAACCAATTTCTTTTTTGGAAATAGTTCGAGCAGTTGGAGTACTTGTAGAAGTACCCTCAGTTTTAACCTTTAAGTTAGAAAGCATTTTGTCAACAATTTCAAGAGTCTTGGACTAAGAAGTTTTACCATCAAGGGGGAAGGGGACGCACAGTTGATGGGAAGAGAGACGGAAGCATAGTAATAATATAGTGAAAATAATGTAAATAAAGAAAAAAAAAATTCCGGGACTGACCCCTCAACGAGTATATTTGATGAGATCGTCCAAGAAAGGTGAGTTCGTCAGTCTCTCCATTGAAAAAAAAAAAAAAAAAAAAAAAAAATTCCGGGACTGACCAATCTACGTAGAGTTTATTATCTACGAAATAAGCATTTTCAGTAATGAAGCTTCAAAACAAAGTTTCATAGCAAGATGAAATCATGAAAATGCGTTTTTTAGCGACTATTTAAATAAGTATATTAAAAAGAAAAATGTTTATTGAAAATTTTAATTCATAATCAATGTTACAAATGAATATAATAAGTGATTGTTCCGCTATAGATTACAAGGAACAATTTTGATGTTAGTCATTTTTTTTTTTTTTTTTTTTTTTTTTTTTTCAGATTTACGGTGAAGTTACGTCACAATGAGATATGTACGTTTCGTTTTTAGCTCTTTTATTTTTATTTTTTGGGTTAAGATTCTTATGAAATTATTGTAATTGCGTCACAGGTAGTAGCATAAGCAATGCAAGTATGTTTATGTATTATTTAAACATTAAATTTATTTTTTTCATTATTATTATTATTATTATTATTTTTTCAGAATTTTCATTATTTAAACATACTTAGAAGATTAAACTTTGAAGTTCGTGCCTTCCAAAAATAATAAAAAACTTTACAGTTATGCCGATGCTTGCAGCATGCACTACTTTAATGTCAATAAACTGTTTTTTTTTTTTTTTTTTTTTTTTTTTTGAGAATTAAAAGCTAATAAACTAGTGAATTTCAGATAGCTCAACGGGTAAAGTTTCTGATGATTGAATAAGATATTTGAGATTTAATCCACGCCTATACTAGAAACTAATTGATGTCTTGGTCTAATGATAGAGAGTTATCATTAAAAGCGAATGCTATAGATTGAAACTCTTTAAAAAAAAATACCAATAAACTTTGTAGTTCGTGTTGTAGCTTTGTCAACACATGCAGCATGCAATACTTTTATGCCAATTACCAAAAAAAAAAAAAAAAAACAAAAACAAAAACAAAAAACAAAACAAAACAAAAAAACAAAACTTATATCATTACGTATCTTTTGCCAACAAATGCATTACTCTTATGCCAACGAAAAAAGAATTATTAAATGGAAAATGCTAATAAATGCCCCTAGAGTATTAGTTAACAATCCATTTAAAGAAACTATTTATGGGAAAAGAGAAATAAAAAAGAGTAATTAATGTTTTGACAGTTTTTTTCATTTCTCATAAAAGTGATGTCAAAATTTTCCTAAAATAGATTGTTAACCGATGCACTAAGGGCACTCATTAGCATAACCCTTAATAAATATAGTAAAATACTCAACTCCACACCTCTCTTTGGGTCTTGGGTTTTGTGAGGGAAAATTATTAGGCTCTCAATTGGAGCATAGTGAAATAATGCTCCATAATTTCATATTTATTGTAGACTCTACCATGAATTTAATGAATAAACTACATTATGAATGTGAGAGAAGAAAATAGCATTCATCGTGTTCTGGATTACATAAAAATTACGCGTAATTAGTAAGTGCATCTATGTTGTCCCACAATAAAAAATTGTAGGACCAGTGGAAAAATTATAACTTCTGCTACAAGTATTCATGTGGTAAATTATAAGTGATGAAAGTCAAAATAATGAATTTATGTGAAAGTAACAAGCAACTAATTATAATCTGCCGTGTAAGAAAATTGTTTCATTATAACTTTTTGTGTGATATTAAAATACTCTCACAATTGGTTTCCAAATACTCGAATTAATCTAATACTATTCCTAACTCCTAACATCTATATAACCATGCAAACTCACAAGTCATAACCATAAAAATCATAGCAATCTCTCTCAAAATCCATATCTTCAAAACATTACTATCGACACATATTGTCCATATGGAACAAAAACCTCACATAGCTATTCTACCATGTCCAGGGATGGGGCATCTCATCCCTTTTGTTGAGTTTGCCAAGCTACTTGTTCTTCTTCTTCACCACGACTTCCACATCACATGTACCATTCCCGTATTTGGGTCTCCACCCAAAGCCATGAAAGATGTCCTCGAAGCCTTGCCCACCAGCATAGACCATGTCTTTCTTCCTCCAGTGATCTCTGATGGCCTTGAAAGCTTACAACCTGAAGTCCAAATTGCTGTCACCATGACTCGTTCACTGCCGTCTCTTCCTAAAGTGTTAAAGTCGACTCGAGTTACAGCTTTGGTCGTTGATATCTTTGGGATGGATGCACTACATGTTGCTAAGGAACTAAACATCCCACCTTACATTTATTTCCTGGCAAATGCTTTTTCGTTGTCATTACTTTTGCATTTGCCAAAGATAGATGAGACAGTTTCATGCGAGTATGGAGACCTACCAGAACCATTGAAACTCCCAGGGTGCATACCTATTCACGGTAGAGATCTTCCAGACCCAATTCAAGATCGAACGGGTCAGTTTTACAAAATGTTTATTCCTATCGAAAATGGGCTGCGATTAGCTGAGGGTATTATCCTCAATACTTTCATGGAATTGGAAGAAAGTGCTGTAGAAGTAATGTTAGAACTTAGAAGAAGAAGCTAAAAATCTCACACTTTATCCAATTGGACCCGTCATTCGAACTGGTTCAAATTCAAGCAATCAGGTTGAAGGGTCAGTCTGCTTAAGATGGTCGGACAATCAGCCACATGGCTATGTCCTATTTGTTTGTTTTGGGAGTGGTGGAACCCTCTCATCTGAACAAATTAATGAGCTAGCCCTTGGATTGGAACTGAGTGGTCATAAGTTCTTGTGGGTTTTAAGAAGCCCGAATAATAAATCTAGTGTTGCATACCTTAGTGACCAAACCCATGACAACAACCCACTTGCTTTCTAACCAAAAGGGTTTGTGGAGAGGACCAAAGGACAAGGTCTTGTAGTGCCCTTTTGGGCACCACAAGTCCAAGTCCTTAGCCACAGCTCCACGGGTGGGTTCTTAACTCTTCGCGGTTGGAATTCAATCCTAAAAAGTATCATGCATGGCATACCATTAATTACATGGCCACTTTTTGCAAAACGAAGACTGAATGCAGTTTTATTGGATGAGGATCTAAAAGTGGCACTAAGACCAAAAGCTAACGAGAAAGGCCTAGTGGACCGAGAGGAAATTGCTAAAGTCATAAAGGGTCTAATGGTCGGAGTGGAGGGCAAGAAAGTTAAGAGCCATATGAAAGGCCTAAAAATTACTGCTGAGAAAGCACTTAGTGCAGACGGGTCTTCTACAAAGGCACTCGCTGAGTTTGCATCCTATTGCACAAATCAACCTGGCTTTTAGGACATGATATATATATATATATATATATATATATATATATATATATATATATATATATAAAGTGCGTGAATATTTGTAATAAACAATACTCATATTTTGGGTTATATTTGTTGCACAACTTGGAAATCATGATTTCAAGCACCGTTTTCAGTATTTTTTTCTTTTTTTCTTTTGGCCTGTGTAAAATTATGAATAATTTGTGTAATGAACATTGTGTTTTTTCATTGGTTGTTCTACTTTTAGTCCTTGTCGCTTGTCATTGGTTTTTGAGTAGTATTGTTTATTACACAAGTAGTTTTACACTCTCAAAAGAAATTGATTGAAAATGTTTTGGTACTTGTGACTTGTCATTGGTTTTTGAGTAGTATTGTTTATTACACAAGTAGTTTTACACTCTCAAAAGAAATTGATTGAAAATGTTTTGGTACTTGTGACTTGTCATTGGTTTTTGAGTAGTATTCATTATGCTTGTAGTTTCACACACTCTCTAAAGAAATTAATTGAAAATTTTTGGGATGTGTAAAACTATATAAAATAGTTTTTGTACAACAAGTTTAGACCGTTGCTTTTATTATGTATTATTTGACTTTACCATGTCTTTGTTATATCAAAACTTTCTTAATGGTCTTTTAATTTCTATGTGACTAGTACCTGCTACACATAATACATCTACAAATAAAATAATATAATCTCACCACCAAATTTTATATACTATCAAGCAAGTCATGATAGTTACAAATTGTGTGCAACTAAAATTTCACAAGTTCAAAATTATAACTAAAATTGTGTTTCGTGTTTCAAAACACAATATCAACTGAAGTGTGTACGATAATATATAACTTAGCATGTATAATAATATTTACCGAAAGCGAAATTAGGTCCTCATAAAAATGTGGGATTGGCCTAGTTAGCTAGTTATCTCCAATAGAAAGATGAACTCATAATGAAAATCTTTGACCAAACATTCATTTACATGTGTATGATGTTACTTATTTAAATAAATTAACATTATGAAATATGTTTTAGAGCAAAGAAAAGAAACAGAAAAATAAATGGGGAAAAATTATTATTAGATCTTGAGAAAATTTAACGGATGTCTTAAAGGTATTGCTTTAAAAACTATTTTTAGAAAAACATTAATTGGGAAAAGAAAAGGTAACTTTTTTTTTTACAATCATTTATTTTTCTCATAAAAGTGGAATTAAAATTTCCTTAAAATGATCAATTAATAAATACCCCAAAAGCACCCGTTAACTGAACCCTTAGATATTTTATGAGCAATTTGTTATTATCAACCATCTTTGGGAACCTGACCTTAAGGTAGTAACAGATGGCACCAGTCATTAAGGCAAGGAAAAAGGTCATAAATTTTTTGATGGATTTTACTAACGTGCGCCCATAGGACACGCATTAATAAACCATTTTAGGAAAATTTTCATGAAAAAATGAAAACTGATTAACAATTTTGATAGTTTTTTCAATTTTCCATAAAAATTTTCTCAAAATGGAAGGTTAATGTAGAACATACATTAATCGGACCCAATTTTGATAAGATATGACTTGCCAATCTTCCCCGGACCTATATAGCCTATATCATATTGGAGCTCAAACCATTTTTCATTTGTTGTTCTTTCTTTGGCCTATTTTCTTTCAATTTGTTAATGTGTAGTTTCCTCCCTCGTGATTAATGTTTGGGAGGCTCGAAAGAAGGACTTTGTGATTGTTTCTCTATTTTTTTAATGAAGTTTTTTATGGTCTATTTTCACCCATAATTCTTTTAGGACTACATCATTTGTCATTATTTTTGTCAAAATTTAATGATATGATCGATTGTTAGTGGTACAATCACTTTCACATAAATCCAATATTTTTTTCCACCACTCAAAATCGATCAACTCACGAAGGTTGTCTCCTAAGACTTTCTCTTTCACTTTCATCGATACTATTGACAAAATTTTAATTATAATAATGATTTAAGATATTCAATAGGTTAATATAATTTGGATTATTTTTTAGGATAAATTACGTTATTCTCATAAAATTTAAGTTTAAGTAAACGACACTAACTTGAAAATTTTCTGAAAAAATGACACTCGATTTAATAGTTATTAATTCTGACAGAATATTCATTTTTCTCAACCAAAAAAAAAATCAAAATTTTTAACTTTTATTTAAAACTAAGTCCTTCCTCCTTTCATTTTATTTCCCTAATCCAAGCTCACCTTTTTTCATCCTCCTTCTCTAACAAACGAACTTCTCTCTCTCTCTCTCTCTCTCTCTCTCTCTCTCTCTCTCTGAAGTCTCCCTTAATTTTCTTACTTGTTCACCAAATTTCACATTCTCTTCTAATTATCTAGACAAGTCTTAAAGGGATTCTAATGGGCCAAAGTCTAATATTATACATGTGCATTAAATTCAAAAAATAATTTTAATCCGTCCTAAAAAGTATTCTGACTAAGACTTAAGCTAGTATTTCAAATCATTAGAAAATAAATAAACCACATATAACAATATTATGATTTGCGTGAAACCCCATTTCTTCTTGAACAGAATAACTATGGGACCAACTCCAAATAAATTCACTATAATAAAATCAATATAAATACATTCTCAAGTTTATATCTAAAACTTGAGTTCACATCAATACAATAGGAAATAAACAAACTCATGTCATCTTCAGTTTGGATATTACAACTTTCCATAGCCGCAACATCCAGAACTCTCCTACAAAGAATCCAAATTTAACAACTATTAGGTGTTTATATATCTTACAAAACATGATATGTTACGATACATGATACGGATTATCAAAAATCAATTCATGATATGATTTACTATTAGGGTCATATTTTTCATGTGCTAGCATATTCTTTGACAAAACGCACTTTACTAGTAGTTGGGTAGTTAATATTTTCTAGAATATCATGAAGTATGTTTAACAAACAAGACAAGTGGTACTATTGAAAACATGAAGACTACATTAAGAAAAAAAGTAAAGAAAAACTAAAAAAGTGAACTTTAATACTAATCTCGACACTAGCTCAATACTAGCATCTATCAAGAATAAATGAAGAATCTCAATACCTCTCAATCTATCAAGCTTCGTAGATCTATAAATCTCAGATCTGTTTTTAAGCCCATGATGACTTGAATTACTAGAGTTTCATTCACTATACCTCTAGGGGATATAAAGTCATCACATGATATAGAGACTCAATTAGAGAACTCATACACTATTGGTGAAGCTACTGCATTTTTATGTGCCTTAGGGTTTTGTAACCAAGTGCTTCTAGATGTTCAAAGCGTATTGAAGTGAAGAACTTTGCATCCAACAACAAACATCAATTGCTACGAGTTAGTCACATACTAGGATCCATGTAAAGGATGAAGTCTCTACAAGATCAAGTCCAATTGGGGAATGGTGTAAAAGTTCAACTGTAGGTTGGTATTTTGGGGTAGTCCCGGGTAGTGGTTAGATTCATTATACTTGTAACCGCTTGATTCTTGATTAGTGATTCGTGGAAGTAGTGACCTAAAAATCACTCAGTGGAGTTTTTGTCTTGTAAGAGGTTTTCCCCATCAGTAAATAAATCATCATGTAAATTTAATTTCTGCTATACTAAATTTTATTTGGTAATTTTTTTCGTGCCTCCATGATTTGCATGTAATTTAACCTAATTAATTAACTTTGGTAATTGAATTAATTAACTAGGATCAATCTATAACCCAACAACTAGTATCAGAGTAGGCATACTCTAATTAGGTTTATAATCTTTAATGTGTGATTCATTGACCCCTATTGTCATGGATCATGGTCAATCCCCAATTATTCCTCCATTATTTGATGGAACTAACTATGCATATTGGAAAGTACGCATATGAGCTTTTTTGTAGTCCCTTGATCAGAAAGTCTAGTTAGCAGTTGAAGTGGGATGGACCAAACCCACAAAAGCCCCAGAAAATTGGGATGATGAAATGATCAAGGCCGAAAACTTCAACTATAGAGCCTTGAATGCCTTATTCAATGCTGCGATGAATTAAGAATTCAAGAATATTTCTTCCACTAAAAATGCTAAGGAAGCACTTCAAACCACCTATAAAGAAATCTAATCAGTCAAGACTAAAAGCTTCAAAGATTAACTAGCAATTTTGAGGAGATAAGGATGGAAGAGGATGAGAAATTTGATGAGTTTTATGCAAAACTTAAAGATATTATTGTAAACACCTTATTTTGTACCCCTTACAACTCAGGCCCCTATTCTCCAATGATGTTGAAAAAAAATTCTAAGGCCAAAGGTTGGTTTAAGGCCCAATAAGATTCTAAATTGACTTAAGAAATGTTAAAATGGAAAATATAACTTTTTATGAGCAAATAAATCTATTTTTAGAAAATATAGGCCAAGGAAACTTTGAGCCATGTGTATGCAGTCACGGACTTGCATACATAGCTAGGGTTCGAGAGAGTTATGAAAGGCAAGTTTTCTACATTAAAACTGAGGTTTGGAATGAGTCCCACATCATTTGGGAGCCATTCCAAACCCTCATTTTTCAACTATATAAAGCCTTACATGGTATATTTCAAAGGGACGGAGAAAATCCGAAGGGAAAACCTAAGATTCACTAGAAATAGTGAATCAAAGAGGGAGATTTTTACAAAATATCCTCAAGTCAATTTTCTTTTAGTTGGGACCTTTTCTGGTCTTGATTTTCAAGTTTTAAGATCACTAATCACTTATGTATTTGATTGTGAATAGATTGACTGAGAGGAACGGTCAAAATAAAGCTTGAAAAGCTTCTTATTTGAGGTATTAAGTTCTATCCCTTTTCTTTTGATTTCCTTATTTTAATTATGTTTTCTTTTCTTTTGTTTTTTTTTTTTTAATTTATTGTTTTTATGTTTTAATATGTTTAGGTAGCCTAGGGTTTAGTTGTTTTCTATTTTAAAGTATGTTAGGTTGCTAGATTTATAGTTTTAAGTTCTACTATGTTTTCTGCATTTCTTTGTTTCTAGGTTAAGGTTTATGGTGTCTCCGTGTGCACATGCTTTCTGCATGCATACACAAGCTCGAAGTATGCGTACGTATACAACTAGCATGTGTGCGCAAGCCTATGTATTCGCACGCATACTCGTGCTCAGAAACCCTAATCTAAGTTTTCTATTTCTATTGCTTTATTTCTTTCACATAATATGCTTTTGTTTTGACCATCTTTAATGTTTTTGAGTCCTTACTCCCCTATTTGATTATTTGTTTGCCTTTAAAATGCTAGATTAGAGTTTTTTCTTTTTTTTTCTTACTTTGATATGCCATGAGCACGCATTCAAATATCCATGCATTGATGCATAGGTGCTGCAGTGCAACAAGGTAAGTAAAGGTGAGTCATGCATTTCACATGATCATGCATTTGTTTGTTACATGACCTTGATTTTCCCTTGACGAATGTGTATATGCAAAGTCTATGTGTCATGCTTTAAATATGGTAAACAAGTTTGTTTGATTGCTGCCATTTTGTTGCCCTTGAGATATCTTGCTTGCATACTACCTTGGATGAGATGATAAGTATGATATATGTATGCTAGGTTTGATGTGGATTGCCATGATAGATGTATGCTAGGGTTTATGATGATGTGAGAAGCATGATAGAAGTATGTTAGGGTTCACGATGAAATGCCATGTTGTATACTTAGATGTATGCTAGTGTGTTTGTGAGTATAGAATGCAATATTGAATGTGCATTTAATGGGATTAAGATGTAAGACACAATGAGTGAAAGCTGACCCATGGGTCGGGCGGTTTTGAGTGCCTAACACCTTCCCAAAGCTGTACCTAAACTCCAAACCCATACTCTAGTAGTAAGACTTAATCCTTCTACTAAGGGCATTATTAAATGGTTCCTATACCTAATCTCTAAGTGGCAACTCTAATCTTTTCTCTGCCCTGGTCCACTCGGCAGAGGCATACTGCCCCCTTTTTCCCAAAAGGAGGAAGCCGCTACGCTCACAATTATGAATTCTGCCTTTAATATAGGAGAGAAAATTCCTAACCCTAATATGGTAAGGAAGATCCCATTAACTGAATTAGTTGGGAACCTTCAAATCTATGAGTTACGTCTAGCCAAAATTGAAAAAGGTGGAAAAGGCAATAATACGTCTTTGAAGGTCAAAGATGATGAAGATGAGGAATTTTCTGATGGGAACAGACTAAGTTCAAAGCATACATCATAAGGCAGTTCAAGAAATTCATTAAGAATGCTAGTGTGAAGATGAATGATCTCTTCAAAGAGGTCATAAGACAATACAAAGAAGGAGAATAAAGTAGGAGTTCAAAACATCAACACTCCACCTAGTCCTAAATGTTTTGGCTGTCAAGGTTACGATTACACAAAGCAAGAATGTCCAACATATCTCAAGTCAATAGGGAGGAACAAAGCCCTAACTACAACCTTGAGTGATACTGAACCAGAGAGTGATTCAGATAATAGTGGCCAAGTGGAAAAGTCCATGGCCTTCACAGCCACTATTGAACTAGTTAATGATACTAAAGAGGCAATAAGTGAGGATGAAGAATTAGATGAATCTAATTTTAAGAAGTTGGATGACAATGATGACATCCAAATAGCCTACTCAACACTTTACAAGAATTCTGAAAAATATGAAAAGCTTTACAAATTGGCTATGAAGAAGTTGAGCAAGGTGGAAATAAAGACAAAGAATCTGTCCACTAAAGTTGATAAAGGAAATCAAACCATTGGAGCCCTAAGGTTTGAGAATAACTTCCTCGTTGAGAAGACCAAGATGTTAGATACTGAAATTTTCCAAGTCCGAGCACAACTAGAACATACTTCAAATGCAAAAATAGATGAGATGTTGAGCATTCAAAAGTCTTCATCTGACAAGACTAGACTCGAGTATGTCACTTCTTTCTCTACTTGAGCAAGTTCCAATTCTGCTTGCCATTATATTTTTTTTTTTGTACCTCCTTATGATGATACTAAAATTGGAAACAATGATTCTAAAATGGAGTTAGAAAAGTAAGGTTAAAAATAATAGTCAGAAATCTATCTTAGGTGCCCCCCTTAAGCCTGTTAAGAAAGAAGGAAAGTAGAACTCTCATCACTCCACTAACAAGAAGACCTAATTGAAGAAAATTCACTTCTATCATCATTGTTGATTAGATGGACACACTCGCCCCAATTGTTATAAATGGCTTGCTAGTCAACAGAACAATAGTGTGTCATCTTATGGAAAGAAAAACTAGCTTCAAAACTCTTTTGCTCCTCTTGGAGAACTGATTAAAGCTGCTTTTCTTCTAACCAATTTCGAAGGGTTCTCTCCTTTCTCACCATCTTCCAAAAGTTTTCCTTAGAAGAAGAAAACTCCTCCTCCGCCCAAACCCCCTATATGGAAGGAAAAAGTTCCCTCTCAGTGATTCTTTGCCGATCTTTTCGTGCATATGTTTGTGTTTTTTTGCATAGTGAGTTAGTCTAGCTTTCCATTGCATTAGGTTGTTTTTTTTTCTTATTTGTTTGTTTGTTTATTGCTTTTAAGAAAATAAAATAAATTGAAAAATTGAAAAGGAAAATACAATTTAATTAGTGTGTGTTTTTGTATACTAGTACTAACCATCTTACCACTAAAACTCGTCGATCATCAACACCTCTGTGCAACTCATAAAAGCCGTGCTCGATAAGGTGTAGCACTTGCACAACAAGAAAAATGGTGTTTATATAAAAATCAAAGGGAATTAATGGCATTGGATAATGACAATTGATAATAAACTATCATATAACAATTTCAAAATATAAAATATTGTAGAAGAGAATTGTAAAATTTAATATATTTGCGCGTGTGTGTTTTTGTGTCAATAACTCGGTAGATTTAGATTATATTTTTAATAATTTTTTTTTAATTTAAGCTTTTTAAGGACCCCCTAAAAAAAAAAAAAAAATCAAATCTTAGGACAGCCACTATTGCGTAGATTTTAATATTTAATAAATATATGCATTTTCAGCAATGAAAGCTTAGAAACAAAGTTTTGTAACAAGATGTTAATAAGTTTTTATTTAAATAGGTATATTGAAAATCTGAAATTTTTAATTCATAATCAACTACAAAATGACTTTTATAAGAGAATGTTATGCTATAGATTACAGGGAAAAATTCCTTTAGTAATGGCTCCATGATGTTAGAGCATTAACATTGATGGAGCTAATTTTTTTTTTTTTTTTATCATTTTAAAAACTCATTTTTATCTATTTTAATATAACATTTTATAGCACACCCAACATCAATGGTTCAATTTTTTTACCGTCTTGATTAAAATAATATAAAGAATTCATTAAAATAATAAAAAAATCCACCACAAAAACTTTAGCCACAACCACCTCCGTCACCACTCCACTAGCCACAACCACTGCTTTGGCAACCCCAGTCCATGACCAAAAAAAAAAAACTGAACTGACAAAAATCAGCCGCCAAACCACCACCACCACCACCACCACCACCACCACCACCACAACCATCAAATCCACAACCAATATCAAAAACTACCACTACCAACACAACCATACAAGTGGATAGGGAAGAGAGAGAGAGAGAGAGAGAGAGCCACAAGAGGGAGGGTTGAGGTAGAGAGATGGAGAGAGCTTGGGTTGGTGGCGAATTGGGCTTGGGGCTTGCAGAGAGGGTGTTGGCGGTGGCTAGAGCAAGAAATATAAATTAATAAAAAATGAAAGGGATAAGAGGGCGAGAGGGCACCAATTGGGCAAGAAAGAAAAAAAAAATTGGAAGTAGTGAAGGTAGATAAAAAATGTGTGAAGGAGTATATATCTGATTATAATTAATTTATCCCATGAATAAAATATTATTATTTTTATATAAAACTTTGAGCTATAGTGATCTACAATAGACAATGGCGACTCCAGAAATTCTTTTCAGGATGTTTATTAAAAAAATTAAATTAAAAAAATTAATAATAATAAAACTTGAATATATTAACATCACAAAATAAAAACAGACACAAATACATAAATTTTTAAAATTTCCTTTCACAAGTTTTCATATTTTGAAATCATTGTGTGATATGATTGTTTCACTATCAATGTTATTAGCTACATCTTTTTTCAATATACACAACTAAGCAATTATTAAACTACTGATCTCCCACTTAATTACTAACATATTGCCTAAATAAGTACTAATATAAACAAAATGTATTATCATTTTAAAAAATACATATATATATATATATATATATCACATAAATCCAACAAATTCAGCTAAACACTGTAACAAGCACTAATAGACTAGTTATTTAAAAAGTGTGCATTTTTTATATAAAAAAATAGCAATTTTAAAATATTCCATTTGAAAACACAATTTAAAAAATCACAATTAAACTTTTGAGTTGGGCTTTTAGGCTAATTTGTTTGTTTGGGCAATTCTTCAGAAGTGCTATGTTCATAACATTTTTTTAATACTTTCACAATAAAGCCTAGGTGGTAAGTTTTCACTAGTTCTAATTTGAACTTACCATTGAAATTCTTTTTTTATTTACCAGTAACAACTTAATATTTTGTATTTTGTTACAAAAATATTGCAAAAGTATTGTGAACATTGCATTTCTTGCAATGTTTTTGTTCAACATTCAACATACCAAAATTTTGAAGGTTGAATTTTATTTTTATTGGGCTCAATTTTTATTAAGGGTGTTTAATTTTTTTTTTTTTTAAGGGTGGTCAAGTTCTTTTTTCTAGGGTGGTAAAGACTGAAAAGACCCGTATTAATTTAAACTCAAAATTTTTTAAAGTATATTAAAAAAAAAAAAAATTTGAGACCACCCTCATTAGTACTTAACGCCTCCCTTGACCATAGATGGCAGATCTGTAGCTCAGTTGATAAAAAATTTAGAAATGACAACAACAATGTAGCTTCTTTTTTGTGATTTTTTTAAATATTTGAGGGTTTGGTTTTTTTTTTTTTTTTTTTTGGTGATGTTGGTAGTTAAAATTAACAATTTGGCTTTTTAACATCATCAATACTAATGCTCTTCATAAGTACTTTTCTTTTTCTTTTTTAGATTAACGTTGATGTTACGTCACAATGAGATATGTAAACTTCTAGTCTTTTTTTTTTTGAGGTTAAGATTCTTATGAAATGATTGTAACTGCGTCGCAGTATTAGTAGCATGAGCAATGCAAGACTGCAAGTATATTTATATATTATTTAAACATTAAATTTATTGATTTTCATTATTTTAACATATTTAGTTATGTCGACGCATGCTGCGGGCGTTTACATAAGCTATGTAACATATGTCAACACGTGCACTCCTTTTATGCAACGAAAAAAGAATAAATAGATTACCAAAAAAATAAATAAAGAATAAAGAATAAATAAATATAGTAAAATACTCAACTCCACACTTGTGGGTGGACAGCTTGGGTTTAGTGAAGGAAATTTTAGGAGCATCATGAGATAATACTCCCTCTTCTTACATTCATGATAAATTTTAATATAATAATAGTATTTTAAATCGGATTTATATTATATTACATAACCAGAGTATAACTACAAAAGGGTCTAACCTTTGTAGTTGTAGACTGGGGTTATAAACAGTGGATACTAGACACACAACCAATGTGAGATAAACATCCCTATTTTTTTTTTTAATAAACAGTAATACTTATTAGAATACACACGAAAATAATAATAGTATTTTAAACCAGATTTATAATTTATTACATAACCAAAGTATAGCTACAAAAGGGTCTAACCTTTGTAGTTGTAAACTAAGGTTATAAACAGCGGACACTAGACACGCACAATCAATGTGGGATAAACGTCCCTATTTTTTTTTTTTTTTTGAGTAAACAGTAATATTTATTAGAACACACACGAAAATAATAATAGTGTTTTAAACCTGGTTTATAATATATTACATAACCAGAGTACAACTACAAAAGAGCCTAACCTTTGTAGGTGTAGACTGGAGTTATAAACAGTAGACACTAGACACACACAATCAGTGTAGGATAAACATCCATATTTTCTTTTTTTGAATAAATAGTAATACTTATTATTACACACACGAAAATAATAATAGTGTTTTAAACCGGATTTATAATACATTACATAATCAGAGTACAACTACAAAAGGGCCTAACTTTTGTTGTTGTAGACGGGGGTTATAAACAATGGACACTAGACACACACAACCAATGTGGGATAAACATCCCTATTTAATATGAATTTAATGAGTGGACTCCACTATGAATGTAAAAAAAGAAAGTACTATTCATTGTACTCCAAAAATACCTAAGAATTACTCGTTTAATCAGTGAGTTTGTAGTTGCATCTATGTTGTCCCACAAAAAATTGTAAGACCACAAAAAATATTATAACTATTGCTACAATTGTATATATGGTAAGCTATAAGTAATAAATAAAAAATAATAAGTCCAGGGATGGGGAATCTCGTCCCTTTTGTTGAGTTTGCCAAACTACTCGTTCTTCACCACAACTTCCACATCACATGTATCATTCCCCTATTTGGGCCTCCATCTAAAGCCATGAAAGAAGTCCTTGAAGCCTAGCCCATAAGCATAGACAATGTCTTTCTTCCTCCAGTGAACTCTGAGGGCCTCGAAAGCTTACCACCCGGAGTCCAAATTGCTATCACCATGACTCATTCACTGCCATCTCTTCCCGAAGTGTTAAAGTCTACTCGAGTTACTGCTTCGGTTGTTGATATCTTTGGGATGGATGCACTACATGTTGCTAAGGAACTAAACATCCTGTTGGAGCATTTTAATATTAATTAATCAAAATAAATAAATATTACAACATAAATGTAAAGATATAGGAGTGAATATGGAAGATGAGGAGTTAGTGAAAATATTTAATCTCACATTGAAAATGAGAGAGACTAGTTCATTCTTTTTAATTGTGGTGATTAATAAGCTAATATGAATTAACTCAAATATTAGGCTAGATACGTGCGCAAGGGAGAGATGAAGGGTGTAACTCCAGCCCAATAAAAAGATTCTTGGCAAGGAAGGGTGTTCTTTCTGGTGTAGTTTTAGGCTTGAACACTTTATGCAGAGGTTGTTCTAGCCATACGACACTTGTTAGGTACAAAGTTTAGCCAACCAAGGGCTTGAATCTCCTTAAAGAGAGCAAGTGTCGCCTCAGTCCAAATAGTGTTGTGTAATTTTTCTCTTTAAATTAATAATATTCAGAAGTATTATTTAGTTTTTCTTTATGTAATTTCCATTATTATTGTGTTGTCAAAATACATGGAGCCTACACAAGAGAAACCAAATGAGCCTGTTGGAGATCTCAACAAGCCTTTTTGCTTTAAGGGAGCCCACTTCAAGAGGTGGAAAGGAAAGATCCTCTTCCACTTGAGTCTTCTCAAAATTGCCTACATCCTCACTGACAAGAATCCATCAAAGGTTTCTACCGATGAAATGAGTGAGGAAGAATTCAGTCTCCATAAAAAAAAATAAATAAATAAATAAAAATAAAAATTAGATAAGTATACAAAAGATGAATATAATTGTCGCTCTTATCTTTTGAATTGTCTTGCCGATTATTTTTAAGATTATTATGATATAACTTATACTTCTACCAAGAAAATTCGGAAAGTTTTACAAAGCAAGTATGATACCAAGGACGCTAGTGCAAAGAAGTATGCTGCTAGTAGATATTTCCATTACCAAATGGTGGATGGAAAATCGGTGGTGGATCAAGCACAAGACTTCCAAATGATTGTGGCAGAATTGAGATCTGAAGGCATAAAGATTGGAGACAATTTGGTGGTAGCTGGAATAATTGATAAACTACCACAATCTTGGAGGAAGTTCCAAAAGACTTTGCGGCACAAACAAAAGGAGACATCCTTGGAGACTTTGATCAATCGCATCTATGTGAAAGAGGAGGCTATGAGGACAAGATGCACTCATGATGTTGGGTTCTAAGACTTTAAGTTTAAATGTATTAGAACTTCAATTTGTAATGTTGGCAAACCATGATCAAAATGTTTTAGTCTTTGTTTTAGACTTGCTCAAAGTGGTTTTATATCTAAAGTTGGAATCGAGTGTTCTGCAGGATTTACTATGTAAATCTCCCTGACTCGATCGATTGAAAGTTGTGCAGATTGTTTTTTCTGCAGAATTTCCAACTCAGCCCAAGCCCGTTTGACATGTAGAATGTATTAGAACTTCAATTTGTAATGTTGGCAAACCATGATCAAAATGTTTTAGTCTTTGTTTTAGACTTGCTCAAAGTGGTTTTATATCTAAAGTTGGAATCGAGTGTTCTGCAGGATTTACTATGTAAATCTCCCTGACTCGATCGATCGAAAGTTGTGCAGATTGTTTTTTCTGCAGAATTTCCAACTCAGCCCAAGCCCGTTTGACGTGTAGGGTTTTATGTTTTGTCTTAAGTATAAAAAGGAAAACCTTAGCCACGTTTTCATGTTGCTCCTTATATTGTGTGTGTGAATCTTTTGTGAGATCAAGAGGTGGTTGCCTTCACACATACTTAGGGTTTCCAAGATTCAAGATTATGTCAAGAACTTGGTGATCGATTCAGTTGCAGCTTTAAGAGCTTAAGGATACACAAGCAGGTGTGCTTGTACTTGCTGGGAATCCAAGAAAGAAGTAGTCTGTGGACTCGGAGCTGCCACGTGGTCGTGGTAGTAAGTTTCCTACTCGAGGTAGTAATAGGATGTTAGTGGTCTAATTCACTATTGTGTGAACTTCAATTCTTTCATAGTGGATTCGTTTTACCTTGAAGATAGTTAGGTTAAATCCTCCCCAGGTTTTTTGCCGGTTTGGTTTTCCTAGGTTATCATATTGTTGTGTTCTTTATTTTCCGTACTTTACAATAATATGATATTTGTGTTAACCTAGACTTGATAATTTGACTAAGTAATCACTTGGCTAATTATCTAGGTTAATCTGGTTGTGTTTTAGAAGGTCTAAAAACAAACACATGACACAAGAGAGTAATGGTAATTCCACCACAAAGGTAAACCTTATTTTAGCCAATAATAATATGCCCAAAAATCATTTTCCTAGAAATGGTCAATTAAAGCCTAAAAAAAGAGTTTTCAAAAATAATAATAGACCTCAAGGAAGGGGAAACCTAAATAAAAATTACAATAAGAACCAAGGACCCCTTTTACAAGATCACTTTAATAAATCATGTTTTGTCTGTGGCAAGAGTGGGCATATTGCTCGATTTTGCAAATTTTGGAAACGTGAATCTGTCTTGCAAGCTAACATAACCGAAGAGCCTTTAGTGGCTATGATTACTGAAAGCTCGAAAATGTGTTAAAAATACAAGAGCTGTTTAGACCCCCAAATTAAAGTTATGGCTCGATAGATTTTATATTAACTTAAGTCTAAGTGCAGAATAGTGTAAATGCGAGCGGATAAACAAACAAGCTACTCTAACACATATTCATATAATCACATCAGTAAAATGAAATCTAAAAGAGTAGGGAAGAAGAATCCAAACATAGATAACACGCCAATGTGTTATCGAAGAGGAAACTGAAGAACTCGGTGAAAAACCTCTCCGCCGCCCTCCAAGTAGTAATCGATCCACTAGACAATTAGTTGGGATACATGGGTTAGCAAGAGACCCTCCAAGCCTAATCTACCCGCTGTACCTAAGCCCTACAAGCTCCTACTCTAACAAGGTTTCTCGAAATCATGTCTTGTCTAGCTTTTCAGATCCCGCAACAAGCTCCATGTTGCATTTGCCATCCTTGGCTTCTTCCAATGCTTCCCAGCAGCACCAAACTATCACTTGACACTCTGAAAGGGTGTGATAAGTGTTTGGACTATGAACCTCTCAATGGTATGGAAATGGAGAGGTAGGAGTTGAGGAAAATTCACAAACTATTGTGTAGAGGATTATGGGTATAACAATCTCTAACTCTCAAGGTGTTTGGCTAGGGTTTTCTCTCAGAAGCACTCCTTAGCATTTGTGGGTAATGTGGGTATAGAAAGTGTGTATCAGATAGCACAGTCTGGCAAAACAGAATGTCTCGCAGGTGTCTCGCAGGAAGGCCTTACTCGCGAGATACTCGTGAGACACAACTGTCTCCATATATACTGACTCTTCGCATTCTAGTCATGTGCAGGGCACATGCATTACTTTGCAGGATGCTAAGTCGCGAGATACCCGCGAAAACCTCTTCAGTCTTCAATAGCTTAAGTCTTCACACTCTCTCTCTCTATCACACAACCCTTACAATCAAATCCCACAATAAATACAGGGTACAAAAGATTGAATAAAATTACAATCAAATTTGGCACGGAATTAAAGCCAACAAAACACATAGTTGTAAATCACAACTTTACAATTACAGACATCAATATGGTACAATATGTTGAAGGGTGGTAGGCAGATTCTGGTGCTAATAGGCATGTCTGCTATGACAAAAATTTGTTCAAGTTGTACACTCCTTTTGAAGAAGAAAAAACTATTATGCTTGGTGACTCTAGCAAAACCATGGTTCTTGGGAGTAGTGAGGTTGATTTGAAATTCACTTCTGGACGTGTGCTAACATTGAAAGATATACTTTACATTCTGTCCATGAGGAAGAATTTGATGTCAAGTTTTTTGCTTAACAAGGCTGGCTTCAAGCAAACTATGGAATCTAATAATTATTTAATCACTAAAAAAAGATTATTTGTGGGCAAGGGTTATGCTTGTGGTGGAATGTTTAAGTTGAATGTTGAGAACAATAAAGCATCTATCAGCTCAGTTTATATGCTTTCTTTTATTAATTTTTGGCATGCTCATTTGTGTCATATAAATACTAGATGTGTGGGAATCATGAGTAGTTTAGGATTAATTCCAAGACTGTCAAGAGATTTTGAAAAATGTGAAACTTGTAGTCAAGCTAAGATTACAAAAAGGCCTAATAAAAGTGTTGTAAGAAATACCAAATTTCTTAAGTTAATTCACTCCGATTTATGTGAACTTGAGGGAATTTTAACTCGTGGGGGAAATAGATATATTATCACTTTTATTGATGATTTCTCAAAATATACAACTATTTATTTGTTGAAAAATAAAATTGATGCTTTTGAAAAATTTCAAGAGCTTTTGAAAAATTTCAAGATTTTTTGAAAGAAGTTGAAAATCAATTCAGTAGAAAAATAAAAAGAATAAGAAGTGATAGAGGCCGTGAGTATGAATCAAGTGCATTCAACTCATTTGCTCAGTCTTTGTGAATTACCCATGAAACTACTGCACCATATTCACCTGATTCTAATGGTGTGGCTGAAAGAAAAAATAGAACTCTAATTGAGTTAACAAATGTCATGTTAATTGAATCTAGTGTGCCTTTACATTTTTGGGGTGAAGTTATTTTAACTACATGTCATGTTTTGAATAGAGTGCCACATAAAAAGTCACATACCACACCTTTTGAGATGTGGAAATGACATAAGCCAAATTTTGGGATATTTGAGAGTATGGGGTTGTCTTGCTTATTTAAGGCTTACTAACCCCAAAATACATAAATTAGGTATAAGAGCCAATGTAGTCGATACTGTATCGGTACCAACCGTACCGGCCGGTATGTACCATATCGTTATGTATACCAGTTTTGAAACACCAACATTTCGTACCGGTTTAATTATCGGCCGTACTGGCCAATTTAAGGCAATATCGGCCGGTACAGAAGTTTTTTTTTTTTTTTTTTTTTAAGTTTTGTAATTTTTGAATTTTTGTAAGGGCAGAATAGTAACTTATTTGCATTAACTTATTAGTATTATTTGTTTTCTTAGTATGCAATGAACAATTAAGCTTTCTATTTTTTATATTGTGTTTTTTTTTTTTCTCTTTTAATTGATGTTAAAGTCTAAAATTATGAATAATTTGTTCTGAATTGACGTAATGTTTTATGGTAAACTTTTATATTTATTATAATACACACACACACACACACACACACACACACACACACACACACATACATACATACATACATACATACATACATATATATATATATACATATTTATAAATATAAAAAATAAGGGTAAACCCAAAATGGTACACCGATATTGAGTGGTACCAAAATATATCGTTCCACTGTCAAACCGGTATAGCCTCCGATATGCGATTAATAATGCAGTCTATAGATTTTTTTATCTTGAAAACAAAATAATTTTTGAATCTGGTGATGCAATTTTTCATGAAAAAAATTTCCTTTTAATTTGAAAAATAGTGGGGATGAAGAAAATATTTTGTCACAACCTAGTTCTTCTACTTCACATTTACAAAATGAAATGGAACCTAGAAGGAGTTAAAGAGCTAGAGTTGAAAAGGATTTGGGTCCTAATTATTATGTTTTTAACATTGAGGAAAATCCCCAAAATTTAAAAGAGGTTTTAACATCACTTGATGCTATATTTTGGAAAGAGGTTGTAAATGATGAGATAGAATCTTTAATTTCTAATAGAACTTGAAAATTAGTAGATCTTCCACCGGGTTGTAAGACTATAGGTTGTAAATGAGTCCTTAGAAAAAAGTTGAAACTGGATGGATCAATAGATAAGTTTAAAGCTAGACTTGTTGCAAAAGGCTTTAAACAAAAAAGCTAATCTTGATTTCTTTGATACTTTTTCTCCGGTAACAAGAATTACATCTATTAGATTGTTAATTGCTATTGCTGCAATTTTTGATTTGAAAATTCACCAAAATGGATGTAAAAACCGCTTTTCTAAATGGAGACCTAGAGGAAGAGATTCATATAGATCAACCTGAAGGCTTTGTAGAGGTTGGACAAGAAAGCAATGTATGTAAGCTAACTAAATCCCTATATGGCTTAAAACAAGCACCTAAGCAGTGGCATGAAAAGTTTGATTCCTGCCTGCTTCAGAATGGTTATAAATCAAATGAATGTGATAAATATATTTATTCTAAATCATGGAATAATTTACATATTATTATTAGCCTCTATGTGGATGATATGTTGATTTTTGGCTCAAATATGCCTATTATAAATGAGACAAAAAATATGCTTAAAAGCCATTTTGATATGAAAGATCTTGGTGAGGATAGTTTTATTTTTGGCATGAAAATTACAAAAACATGTGATGAAATATTTCTTGATCAATCACATTATGTTGAGAAAATAATGACAAAATATAATTTTCATGATAAAAAAAGTGTAGCTACTCCTTTTGATTCTAGTGTTCATTTATTTCTTGTGAATAATGATGATGAGATTTTTAATCAAAAGGATTATGCTAGTATAATTGGTAGTTTGCGTTATGCTGTTGATTGTACTAGACCTGATATTGCATATGCAGTAGGAGTGCTAAGCAGATTTACTAGCAAGCCTAGTAAAGATCATTGGCTAGCTATTAAGTGAGTCATGAGATATTTAATTGGTACCAAAAGCTATGCCTTATTTTATAAAAAGTACCCTGCTGTGATTGAAGTTTTTAGTGATGCCAATTGGAATACTTTGTCAGCTGATTCTCTCTCTACCACTGGTTATATTTTTACCTTAGGCAGTGGTGCTATTTGTTGCAAATCTAAAAAACAAACAATAATTGCTAATTCAACAATAGAAGCTGAATTAATAGCACTAGTCGCTAACCTGTGCGATGCACGGGCTAGTTAAATACAAAGATAATTAATCAACCACATGGTAAAGAAAAAAAAAAAAAAAAAACTAAAAGAACCAATAAACGACTAATGTGTTGATCAAGTAATCAACCTAAGTGGCATTATAGCTCATGTACAAAACTATTAGTCTATTGTCAAAGGGTCAAAGGACAAAGTGAAAAACATTTCAAAAATAACTTATTGATAACAGGAATAGAGAGGGGAATTTTGTAAATCATCAATGGAATTGGAGTCAACAATCTCATTGCAAATGGAATGTAGCTCTACATTAAAACTAAAAGTAAAGTTTCAATCATTCTCTTTCTGTAAAACATTATTGAAACTATATGTAGTTTACCTCGATTTCAAATAGAAATTACTTGAAGAAACAACTATTTTGAATCATTATCTGAAAAGGAGCAACATAAAAAACTAAAATAAGATGAAATTCCTCAAACTTATTACAGCATCAATGTCCAAGTTGAGCTCTATGTATAGCAACCAATTAGTCACTCCAATTGAAAGCACAATATTTGAAAGAATCTTCCAAGTATCTTACTCACTTACAATTTTCATCTTCCTCCCTAGATCACTAAACTATACATCTAACTAACTTAACTTCAATATTGAATACAATGACAGAGCCAAAATGTCTCATAAGAAAATGCATACAATAAAGAGCTTTGAAGCCAATAATATCCTCAAAATTACTTTGCATAAGAATGATCTGATTTATTCTAAAAAAAAAAAAAACCATTGAATAATCTTTCCTAGTCCATTAGCAACAGAAAACTATTGAAGCAGTTATTATTAAACATAAATTAAAATAAAAAACTATTGAATGTGTTAAAAAATTAGCCTACATATTAATATATTGTATACCTTAGCTTTCCTAGTCCATTAGCACTTGGCTGACAAACACAATCCAAACCAAACTTGAACTATGCTTAATGTCAAAATACTATCTTTATAAGCCATGCATCCAAACCCACTATCTTTATCAAAAGGAAAAAAAATAAAAGACAGCTAAATCCTCATTTTTTCCAAATCAAAATTCACATATAGACTGTTTCCCTAATAACATGCACATTGTAGTATCATAATAGGTCCAGCTGATCTTTTGCCACATAACATTTAGTCCCCACCAAAACTTCCAACACCTTTTAAGCCTTAATAATGAACCTAGTAACGGAGAAATTATTGTAGAAAATGTTCATGCTGATGAACAATGGTAACAACAGAAAATAGAAACAACAACAAAGAACTAAAGGACGCAAGGGACTATTATAAGAGAAAAAAGGATTTGGCAAGCTCAGCAAGCTCTTTCACTGTGATGTTCTTGAAGCATTCACTAACATAGCAAAATCGGCAATTAAATGTGATGAGTCTGTAAACCAAAACATTTATATCATACTGCTACTTTGCACATAAATCTATTTAATTACAAATAATTTCTCGTACAAAAATATTATTAAAAGTACTTAATCTCAACATGAATCTCCATGTAATATAGCAAAGAAACCATTAGTAGATTATCTAGTCCTCTCCAACTATCTTATGGGTTTGTGCATTTACATTACAGATCCTTTAACTTCCCTTTATGTTGTAAACTTGTAGTTGTTTCTTTCTACAGATTATGCATGTATAAATGTTACAATTATCTACTTCCTTATAGTATGATATAATTAGATCAACTACACCATAACCTTAAAGAAGGTGGTATCCTTGAGAGATGAAAAACATAACTTGGAAAGCTCCCCCATCTCTTATAAACTAATTTTTATTATTTCAGTCTAAACTTACATTGGCAACCAAGAAAAACAGTAAAGCAAATGAGAAACTCAAAAACTACTTAAAAAACTTCTAACTTAGTTGAGTATTCTTTGCTCTTACTTTTGTGTTATTTGCCATCTCCAAGTCATCCATAGAACATGTCCCATTAGTGACTAATTCCTCCATTACTTATTAAATTTTTTTAAATAGAAGAGAAAGAACTATTGATGATTTGTTCAACAGTTCTAGCTTTGTAAGCAGAATGAAAAGCACTTTCAACAAAACTAGTTTTATAAATAGTTTTAGTATCAACTTTAGGAATAGTCCAATGACGAAAATCAGGGATCAACTCATTATCATCAATAGTGTGATCTTCTTCAATAGGGTATAAGGTAGTTCAATAAATATATTATTGTTTGTTTGCTACAATACACGTTTAGGATTGAAAAAGGATAGTTTATTAGAAGGCTACATTTTATTGTATAGCCCATAAATTTAATGCACGTATGATATCCTATAGTAAAGAAAGGAAACAAAAAAGAAAAAAAATGACTGGTTAAAGAATTATATAGAAACTCCAAATATCACATAGATTTCATAAAAAAAGAGGTTAGTTCAGCAACCTACCTTGAGGTTTGGGCTAACACTAACTAGGTTCATTACATTTTTAAATTGATTAATTTAATCCCTTAAGTTCAATTTACTCCTTAAACAACGATAAGCCTATCCACATCCATTAGTCATTTAGCCCACTGTTCTCTCTCTCCTCTCTTAGATTCTCTCTTCTATTTCGTCTTTCTCTCTTTTCTCTCATCACAACATTTCTCATCCCTCTCCTTAACCCTAAACTATCAGCTCCCAAAACCTCAAGCCATAGCCGTCGCAAGTCAACACCATAGTTGCTCCCTCTGTTGGATCTTTCTCTCTTAAGTTCAATCATTGCCGAACTCCACGAAGTCCATGCCACCACTAATGGCAACTGAGCTCAACACCACCACCACAACCACTAGCCAATGCCTTCTCCTTTTTATTTCTCTCTTATTTTCTTCTTTATTTTCCTCATTTATTTTCTCCTTTTGTTTATGGCGAAAACCCTTTTTTTGTGATTGGTTTTTGGTTTTGTTAATTTAGGAATTGAGTTTTTTTATTGGCTAAAGAGATTTAGTGATTTTGACTTTGATTTGGGTTTGTAAAATGGGATATTAGGTTTTTTTAGCTTGGCTATTAGGGTTTGGAAAATAGGATATACTATGCATATGTGCCTAAATCAGCGATGTGTAAGATTTGTTTGTGGTGGTGGGTTTGTGACAAACTGACAATGGTAATGATGTAGTGATTTTGTTTGGCTTTGTACAAGAGAAGAATTTGATGGGTTCATTAGTCAAAATCTGTGTATGTGTCTCGCTAATTTGGTATGGGTTTGGCTAGGTTTGGTGTACACACAAAGAGAGAAGAGAAGGGCAAGAGAGAGAATAGAGGGGCAGGGGAGAATCAGAGAGACGAGAGAGGGAAGAGAGGGCTGACTAATGGTATTAATGGTATTTAGTGACCAAATTAGTTTTAGGGACCAAATTGTTCAATTTTTTAGTGTCTTGAATCTAGTTGGTATTAACCCAAACCTCAGGATTGGTTACTGAAATTTAACCGAAAAAAAAAAAAAAAAAAAAAAAAGGGTAGTGTTTGCATGGCATAAAATAACTTCCTTAAAACATTTTTAATGTTTTCGGGTTTTTGATGCTTTGTAAAATCCTAGCCAAACCTTTAGCAACCATACAAAAGACTACTAATTGGGAAAATATTATCATACATATACTATACACACTCACAAAAAACAATGTAAAACATGACTTGCAGTCACAATTTTGGACTTTTTGTGTGTGTGTGTGTGTGTGTGTGTGTACTATTTGTGTGATAGTGTGTTAAATAAACAATGCTCCTATTAGTTTTTGCAACCCCCAAGAACAATTAGGGGTGTGCCAAAAACCGAGGAACCGAACAAACCGACTGAACCGTTGCCAAAATTTCAGTTTGGTTTTGGTGCGGTTCGGTTTCGGTTTCATTTTTTAAAAACTGAAATTTTCGGTTTTGGTTTCGGTTTTGGATTTTTTCACCCTGAAACCAACCGAACCAACCGATATATATATTAAAGTTACATAATATATATATATATATATATATATATATATATATATATACATAATTGATTAGTGGCTTAGTGGTTTGGCTAGCTGATCCGAGGTTCGAGCCTTCACGTGTGGGATGTTGCTTTTTTGCTATTTAATTTTTTAAAACCCTAGAGCATGATTTAAAATATGGAAATACCCTCTTTTATTTCTTCCATTTTCTTTTCTTTAGCCGCCCTTTTCCCCAACCTTTTCTCTCTATTTTTTCTGTCTCTTTCTACCCTTTTCCTTGGAATCATCGGTGCAATTGTTTGACACACACAAAGAGAGCAAATTCTTCACTCAAATTCCTCAGTCTCTCTAACTCTCTCTCTCCGAGTTTCTTCTCTTCACTTCAGATCAATGAAGACTAATTGTAACAGATCTCTACTTCCCTGATCTTTCTTATATCTTAGATTCTCATATAATCGGTGATGTTTTTTTTTTACACTTTAGGTTGTGTTTGTTTTGTTTTGTTTATACTCTGATTTTTTTTTTTTTTCAAGTGAACGGTGATTTTGCTTTAGAGTGATCTGTGTGAAAATTTTTGAGCTTGTGGTTTTTATCGATTCTGAGTGTGATTTTATATGCTTTGGTTTTTTCTTTATCATTTGAAAGAGTGTGGTTTTGAAAATCTCAATAATCCTCTCTTTGGAAAACTGAAAACTGACTGAAACCGACTGAAACCGAAATCGATTGTTTTCCAGCCATTTCAATCGATTTCGGTTGAGAATTTCACAAACCAAAATATTCGGTTTTGGTTGGCCATACCCATACAAACCGACCGAAACCGAACTGAGCACACCCCTAAGAACAATGATCTCAAATATTGTGACTAAAGAGACTTGTAGTCACATTAAATTTTGCATTAATTTGTATATACTTAACTACTTCAATAATCCTAAATTACTAATTGCGAAAGCACCATTTTGGTTCCTACATTTTGGGATTACAATCAATTTAGTCACTACATTTTGGTAACAATCAATTTGGTCCTTGTTATTTTCAAATTGCAATCAAATTGGTCTCTATCATTAAGTCACTAACAGAAAATGCTTATATGGCTAACTAATTGCACAGTTGACATACTTGAAGCTTACATGACATATAAAATAATATTTAAAAAGCTACTCAGCATTTTAGCAAATAAAAGAAGCCATGTAAAACACAATCAAATTGACGATTTTCTAACATAAAAAATAAAATAGAATAAATAAATAAAAACTCATTTCCTCATTACTAGAAACCAAATCCAACCCAAAATGGTAGAATCTTATATTTGATCTCCTTCCTTTATCACCAAAATCATAGAAGATAGAACAAAAAATAAATAACAAAACCCATTACCGAAAACACAAATAAAAATTTCTATGAAAAAAAAAATTCACTAACCCATTACCAAAAACACAAAACAAAACACAAAACCCATTACTAAAAACACAAATAAAAAATTTCTACAAAATAAGATCTTGCCCCACGTATGGCAGTGAGTACTACCTTGCTGTCAGATGTGGGGAAGATCTGCTAGCTGGAGGAACTACCAGGAATCTCATTGGGTCTTTCACAGATCTTTAATTCAAAAGAAAATAAGATTTTTTTTTTTTTTTTTACTTTTTTTAATTCTTTTCATTTTAGTGCTGGATTGTGTGGGTATTGCATGTAAAGGTATTGTTGAGATTTTAATTCATTTCATTTTTTAATGCGATGTTGGCAAGCCTATTTCTCTTTGTTTATGTGTGTTTGGATAGCAAGAAAATGATAGGAAATTTTGAGTTTTTCTTTTTTATTCATTTTATTTTTTCAACCAGATTTTTGAGTTTTTTGTGCTTTTTTTTTTTTTTTTTTTTTTGGCTTTTTAAATATCATCTTATTAGCCACATAAACTTTAAGTATGCCAACTGTGCAATCAGTTAACCACGTTAGCATTTTCTATTAGTGAGTTAACGGTAAAGACTATATTAATTGCAAATTGAAAATAACAAGAACCAAACTGATTGCTACCATATAGGGATCAAATTGATTGTAACCTCAAAATATAAAGACCAAAATAGTATTTTCGTCTTACTAATTTTGGTGTAGCGGTAATACACATTCATTTACAATGGAACCTATCATGTGGCATTTTATGCATGTTTCACAGCCAAGAGTCATATCTGTTGACACCATATTTTGCCCACAATATCCAAGGTAGAATCTCTGCACAAAAAAATAAATAAATAAATAAATAAATAGAGCGTGTTTCATGTTTTTTTTTTGGAGAATCGTGTTTCATGTGAGCATGCGTCTTTTATGAATGCGACAAGTTTTTTTTTTTTTTTTTTCTTTTTTGTTTTTTGGGTGAAATGCGACAAGTATTTCACTTTATACGAATGTGTGAAAAAGATGCTACCAAAAAAAAAAAAAAAAAACCAGGTCATGTGATGTTACCAAAAAAAAATCTGGTCCTGTGTGAGTGGATCCCCTTTCTCTTCTTATCACATAAAAGCTAAAAGTAAGTTATCGTTGCCCTTCATATTAGGCAAAAAAGTATGGCCCTTCATATTTGACCATTTTGGCCAGCCAGAGCATAAGTTGAAAGAGACACCGTAGATATCATTTTGTCTTCAGGAAAAAAGACAATGGCAATTAATGGTCCTTGTTACAAAATAACAAATTAATGGCTGGTGAGATGGTTGTAAGTTTGTGAGAATGACGCCATAAGTATGACGTGTTTTGTGCTATTACTAAGTGAGAGAGAGAGGGATCACACAATAAATAGGAGGGCAAGAAGGTTTTAAGAATAGCTATCCAGTGTACAAAAGTACAAGATATTTTCTTTGATGAGTGAGTTTTAGCTATGAGGAAAGAGAGAATCAAAGAGTCTTAGTTTTGCTTCTGCTGTTTCTTGAGTCAAGCGTACAAGCATTTTCTTACAAACAAAGTTTGCAGGTTTTTTGCTCCATCCTTTCACTTTATTTTTGTTCAAATAAAATTTTCAGGTTGTTTACTTCATCCTTTCACTTTACTTTTGTTCTTCAAGATAAAAAAAAAAATTGATAATTTTGTAATTCAATTGAGTTTATATTTTGTATTACTTCATGATTTTAATTAAAAATATTCCTTGTGGGTAAGGAGTAGGTCTGGTGCAGCACTGGACTTAAGCCAGTTCCATACCTTGCAAGGTTGGTTTATAGTGTTTTTGTAATCAACTAATTTCCTTTGACAAGTATTAGAAAACACATGATTTATTATTATTATTATTATTATTATTATTATTATTATTATTATTACTAGTCGCTAATCCGTGTGATGTACATGATTCTTTAAAAAGAAAAAAATAATATTGCAATTATCATTTGCTAGACTAAATCAGAATGTCTCAAGACTCACTAATCAAATAATACAACTAAATGGAGAAGACCTAAGCATAACATAAAATCTTCATTAATTCAAATATTAAACATTGACAAACCTAGTACACAATATGCTTGTGCCCAATAAAAGAAATCCTGCATATCAGCTCCATAAAAATACATACATGCCAAAATGATTAATACCACTACCATAGGTCCATTGGCAATGAAGATATTTTCATAGTTACATATATTTTATGAATAAACAAATAAACAAATTGTAATAATGATCGCAATCTTATTTTCATAATAAATAAATAGAATATAGTTACTAATGCCAAATTCTTTTGCTATGACTCAAAAAGAGTAGAGAAAGAACATAATACAACAAATCTGCATTATATAGAAGAGTACATCATATATTTATTTAACATAAAACATTGAGTTCTATAAATTGTTATTTAGAACAGAGAAAGCAAATATTTGACCTCACGCCACATGGAGAGAGAAAGAGAGTAAGGAAGCTTTTACGAATTTGAATCAAAAGAGGATGTCCATGGCATCTTGATTTTGCTCCCTTCAATCCCAATTCTACAAAGCTCACAAAAAACTAATAGGAAATTGGTTGTCAATTGAACTGAAGGTGAAACAAAGAGAAAACAAATCTCTTCATTTACTTTTAATCGCTTACCATCATTAGGAGCGGAGACAAAGGGGAAAGTGCACTAAAGACGAAGCATAGAGACTGGAGAGAGAAACGGATGAGAAGCTATGGTTTTCCTTCTTCTTCTTCTTCTTCCCTTTTTTTTTTTTTTTTTTTGATAGGAAGGGGCTATGGTTTTTGATTTGGGGGTTTCCTGCGTATTAGTGTTATCATGGGAAATTTTAGCACAGCTCCAAAATAAGTTTTAATAAACCATCTCTTTTAATTGATATATATATATATATATATATATATATTTTTAAACCAAAAAAGGCCAAGAATTGTTGAAATAAACAGAGTATTTACAGGAAGATTTATAAACAGCAAACAGATGTAGGACATGACTAATCTAATCCTGAACAAAAATTAAAGCATGATGGCATTAAAGTTAGATAAGTTTGACCTGTATAAAGAGAACGTGAATCTTCACATTCCCAACCACGTCTCTTGTGCTAAGATACCATAGATATTGCTTTTTCAAAATCATGAACAGACTTTGCCAATAAAGCCTTCCCCACGTTAAACCCTTTTGCTTTGCCTTGAAATAGTTCTTAGAAGTTAAGTAGACATTAAACATAAGTTATTCCCAATTAAAAAATTAAGCATAAGTTATTACACTTAAATGGTGGCCAACACAATTCAAAGCATACCACACCAACGATTATGTTTGTTCAACATTAAAACAATGCTAGAATGGAGGGGCATAAAGCATTTGAACCAAAATAGATAGAAGATTGAAAGCAATCACTAACCTTATTAGATCTTAGAATATCTATCAGTCCACCAGTGAACTTTTGACCAATGGCCATGTGATAAGGAAAGGACCTTGTAGCCTCCTCTAAGTCAAATGGATTGTCTATGCACATGGCAGCTGTAAGCGATGTATTCCCAGCCAACGGCCATCAATGTAATCCATGGCCTTGCCCTATTGATGAACTGTATAGCTGTGGAGATATCATCGCTGTCAGCAGCTATAAATAACTTGCAAAAAATAGAATAGTAAAGAAGCTCCTACTATTAGCACATTTAAAAGAAACCTGTATTAGACAATTCTCCTATCCATGTACCTAAGCATGAGATTGATTAAAATTTACCATGAAACAACTACTTTGAAGTAAAAGCGGCAAGGTTTCCTCCCATGCCCACACCACTGAATTTAAAAAAATATATATTAAAAAAAAGGTCAGTCCTAATTCACCTCACACATCTTGAATGCGATCCCTCATTGCTTGATGTGGTGAAATGAAAAACCATGTAAAGTATATGTCATGGTAAGAACATGGAAACACATACAAAGATGCCCTTAAATCAATGTCATAGTAGTGAAGCTAAAATTTTCTTAACAGTGACTTATGAACAATTATGAAGCATATATAAATCATTAAACAAACTTTTTTAAAAATCAATTACATAGATAACAAATACTCACAAAGCCTTGGTAGCTTCTCAAAATTATCAAAGGAAATAGAAACTCAACCACAAAGCCTTGGCTATATTTGTCCATTTTCACCACCCTTTCTTCTACCAAAGTTCCAGACTTATCCTGTAAATTCACCTACTCGACTGCCCTGTTTTCAATTGATATAATGGTGGTTCGGATGTTGCAATGCATGACAACTTCGTGTAATGTCAAGCAATATAAAGTTTGCATTAAAGAGCATAAAAACCCAGCCATTGTTACACTACACCATTGCATTGCCCTGTAACTTGTACATTGCAGGCAGTAAAAAAACCAGCATAGCCCTTTTGTATAAATCAACACATAATGAATGACTCTAAAGGGTTTTCTAGTAAAATCCTGCTAATGGCATTATCATTGCTCTCCATATGTAGAATCCCACTAAGACCTATTTAAATTGCCACAATTAAAAGCGCAACAACCATTCAAAATTTGAGAGATAAGTAGGATAATTAATCAATATTTAGTTATAATAAAAAAAGAAGACGAAGTAGAAGAAGTTACCCATGACTGGATTAGACTATAACTGAATCAAGCGAAGAATGAACTTTGCCCATACGCAGAAATCATCTTTCACCTTTGTCATCCAAAAATCTCTACTTAAATCTCAAATCATGAACCTAGAATCACAGAAATCATAGGTCCTCTTCTTCGGCTTGCTCTTGCTCTGGCTAAAATTTGATATATTGAAAGGAACCAAAATTAAGGGAGAACCTATATTAGGGTTTCGAGTATTGATAAAAACCAATTCTAAATCAAAACAAAATCTGAACCAATTTCGTAAATCAAAACCAAACAAAATAGCCAAACCTAAATCTTATTAAACACCCAAAATTAATATAAAAGATTATACCTGTAGTCGTTGGTTGTGAAGCGAAGTGTTTGTGGCTGAGTTGAATTCGTTTACCATCGTACGGGAAGAGAGAAAGATCTGCGTCTAGCTTGTTAGGCTGAGTTTGCATTTGAAGGAGATAGAGATTGAGAAAAAGGTTTTTGTATTGGGTTTTGTTTAGGGGTTGAATTTGCGTTTGAAGGAGAGACAGAGACTGAGAAATAGGTTTTCGTATTGGGTTTTGTTTAGGGGTTGTTACTCTGCTGAGTTTGCGTTTGAAGGAGAGACAGAGACTGAGAAATAGGTTTTCGTATTGGGTTTTGTTTAGGGGTTGAATTGAGTAAATTTTACCGGGTTTGTTTTAGGGAGAAATAGTTACGGTGTTTAGGGTTTTTTTTTTTTAATAGTTTTTTTTTTTTTAAATAATGCTAATGTGGAAAAATGTGGGAGCTTGAAAAGCTTCGGTTATATATATATATATATATATATATATATATTATTTCTTTGGAAAGTAGATGTGTGGGTATCAGTAGCAATAACTTCAATTAGCTAGTAAAATTTATTATGAGGTAATTGTAGTTTACCCATTTGGGCTTAAGCCAGAAATCATTTTATCATTTTTTATATGAAAATTGTCACTTTGCAAGTGGTCTCTGTTAGACAACCACAACTTACTTCATTATTTTCACCATTAAAAAAAAAAAAGCAAAAACAAAAACAAAAACAAAAACCAAGAAATAAAGATCTAAAGTTTGGGTTTTATAATGCTAATGAGTGCCCTTAGGACAATGGTTAACAATCCATTTTAGGAAATTTTTGACACCATTTTTATAGAAAATGAAAAAAGTTGTCAAAACATTAATTGTTTTTTTTTTTTTTCCTTTTTCCATAAAAACTTTCTATAAATGGATTGTTAACCATTAGTCTAAGGGCATCCGTTAGCATTTATATTATAAAAATTAATGGGTAAATTACAACTTACCCACTGTGGTTTAACCGAAATTTAAGTTGTCTACATGTGGTTTGAAATTTGACACTTCACCCACCTAAAGTTTGTTTCGTTAGAATTCCTTAACCCACCTCTGTTAAAAACATGACTAAATATGTGATTTTGCTTCCCTTTTATGTTTCTCTCATCTAAAAACACAAAAAATATAAAAATATAAGATCAAATAAGATAAAAAAGAATCTAGTAGAACACTTGCATCATGGGATTTCTTTCAAACCACATGTGCAAGATATATTTTTGTATTATAATTATTATTGTAGGGGTAAGGGCCCATAATCATATATTGGGCCTTGGGCTTTGTTCAAGGACGTTGGATGGTCCGAGAAGGAATAAGTAGTTATTAAAAATTCCAATTTAAAGTCTTATGAGTAAGGAACGAATGGAAGGTGGTCAGAGGAGGAACTCCTCCTCAGATATGATGGATGCAGCTCAACTATGTACTCCAGTAATTAGAGTGACCCTCCAAGAAGCTCTAATGTTAGGGACATGCCTCACGAACATATGAGAAGGAAGGAAACCCAAAAATATCTTAGGGAAAGCTGCCACCATCCCATTAAATGCACTGCAGCTACTTTTCTGGCCATATTTATGTGGAGAAGACCTCTGAATAGTGCTTCCTTGGCTACCATAACTCATAGAAAGCCAAAGAGGGTATCTTATGGGACAGATACTCAAGTAACGGCTCAGATGATTAACAAGTATAGGATGAAGATGATCCAAAGGGAGATATATAATGTGAGAGACCCTCCATGAGAGAGGGATCATAAAAATATAGAGAGAACACTGTAGCAATCTAAATTGTTCTTGTGCTCAATGGTGATCAATTTATATAAGTGTGCCTCCTCGGACCGGGAAGTCGTTCAGCTTTATTTTCTTTGTTCTTCCTTGATCATCTTTCAAATCCATACTAGCCATCGTCAAAGTCATTAGGACCTAGTTCTTCAACCCACTCTCTACAAATTTATTGTATTGGGCTCATTGGGCCAATATCCCATACGTTTTGAGCTTAGGCTGTAAATCGTGACCCTACAATTATAATTTACGTTCTTATAAAGTAGAATATGTGCAGCATATACGTTTCTTATTATAATTATTATAATTTAGGTTCTTATCAAATATAAAAGTATATTAATTATTTTGGGTCATTTTTTTTAATAGGTAGAAAAAGGTCGTGGATTTGTCAACTGAACATGACTTGTTTGCTAAGCGTGTTGCATGCGAAACGTATCATGTTAACTAGCTTAATAAACAAATTCATGTTAGAGTTGAGAAAGTTTCACATAATTATTAAATGAGGTTGGTTAGAATTTATCCATGCAGTTGAATATGCCTCAACATGTCTACTGACACAAATTATTACTACCCTTTTTCTCATTCATTTACTTATTATTTTTCTTGAAAATATATTCAAACTTTGGGAAGGATAGTAAATATATTAAATACTTAATTAGTTTTTTTTTTTTTTTTTATAATATCATATAAAATTATACTAAGAAAGCATCAAGTTATAAATTGAAATAAAATAAAATAAAAGAAACAACGTAATAAATAATAAATATAGTCATTCTTTTTCTTTTTGCTGAAAATATTGTCATTCTTTTGATCCCGGATTTTCTTTCAAATTCATGTTATATCCATAATATGTGCGTCTGTTTACTTTTTTTTCTTTTATATATATATATATATATATATATATATATATATTAAAGACCTTGAACCAAATGAAACATGATCCGTACTATGTATATCTTATCCCATATATTAAAATTTTTTTTTGGGAGAAGATCGTCGCATATTAGGGGTGTGCGCGGTTCGGTAATGGCGGTTTTTTTCCAAATTTATTACCGAACCGATAGAGGTCGGTTTTTTCATAATTGGAACCGATACACACCGCCTAGGGTCGGTTTTTCGACCTATAGCGGTGCGATTTTTGCGGTGCGGTTTAGTCGGTTTGGTCGGTTTGAAATATTAAAAAAAAAAACTATATTAAAAACTAACTAAATAAATAACTAAAAACTAACTAAATATATTAGCTATAGTAGTATACTGAGTTAACACACCAAAAAGTAAAAACTATATTAAATAAATAAATAACTAACTAAAAAGTTAAAAACTAACTAAATAAAAACTCAATAAATAAATATAAACTCACACAGTCACAACTCACGCACGGCACAACTCACACTCACACAGTCACACGCATAAATAATTAAATAACTAAGTCAACGGTACACACTACACACTCACAAGTCACACCAGTCACACGCACGTCTTTGTCTCCTCCAATCTGCAATCTCCATCTCCATCTCTAACTCTAACTCTAACTCTCTAAGTCTCTAACTCACTTCCCTAACTCCAACAACTCACACAGTTAGAGTCACACTCACACCCACACGCACAACTACAAACAGTCAACATCTCTCTCACTCCGTTTCCATTAAAACCAAAAGAAAAGGGCTGAGCTGATGGCTTACCGTGGTTTGCTGCGGGAAGCTGCTGTTGCTGTTGCGAGGCGCAACTCAGGCCGGCAAGACTGCGAGTGAGAGGCTAGAGGCGAGGCGACTAGGGTGAGAGCGAGAGAAAGAGTTAAGGGTCCCAGATGTGAATAGAAGGAATTTATAGTGAGGGAGGTAAGCATATGTGTGTGAAAACCTACATAAAACAGTGCCGTTTTGTGTTTTTTTTTTTTTTTTTTTATAATAACCCAATACGACAACGTTTTACTAAAAAAATTTAAAATAGATTCACACCTAAAACGACGCCGTACCACCCCTGATCTGAACTGAAAATATTTCTTTGTTTGTATCGGTTCGGTTCGGCTCTACTCGGTACGTTCTTTGCATCTCCGATGTCCTTACCGCACTGGCATCGGAGCTCCGTTCGCATTCCGATCGCCGGCATCGGCTCCATCGGTTGGTGCCAATGGCGATGCGGGAGGGTCGGTGCCGGTCGGTGTTGTTGGCTCCAGTGATAGTTTGCACACCCCTAGCATATATTACTAAGTATGCTTGTGTTAGGAAAGCCTAGAGCATATTGATTAAATTCTAGAGGGAAAATTGTATAATTATTTTTCAAAAACGCATGATAGAAGTTTGAGATTTCCGGGAAAATAAAATTATTCATTGTCTAATGATGTTTTATAAATATTTCTTCACTTATTTGATACTATAATATTGATTTATTATTAAACTGAAGTTTTAAAAGGTGAATAATTTACTTGCTCTAATTTGATCTTGTAGCTTCCAAGTGTCAAGCTAATATATTTCCTTACTCTTTTACATTCCTTGGCTTAAGATAATGTTCATATGATATCATCATATTGTAACTAGTCAGTACGTAATTTCTCATGGATTATTTATGCACAATTGTGATGTCTACATTAAAGTTAAGATCAATCTACTACAAAAACTTATTTACTTTGAAAATTTTGTTTTAATAATAGTAAAATGTAAATTGATGCAATTGGATAACTTTTCTATAGACACAAGTGTCTATTTGGCATCAGCTTATAAGCTTAGCTTTTATGTACTGTTTTTTAAAACTTTGCTTTTTCTTGTATTTTCTTATTTTATTAAAAAAAATTCAAGATACAAGTATACTTTAACACACTTTCAGTAAAAAGTTAGATAGGTTGTTTTCAAATAGACATGTGATATAGTAAACTCACAATTTCACACATTTCAAAAGAAATTAAATTCTTCACTAATTTTTTCGAATTCAATTGTCTAATAATTTATCTTTCAATTTTGCACCCAAAGACCAGGATGGTATCAATGATAACTACAAAACAATGTATGAGAAAAATGCTATTTATAAATAGCAAAAAGTTAATTTTTTGTTGCATATAGGATGTAACCCAATTGCTATTTCATCCTTAATGATGGCTAGTGTGATCTCAACCATATGTGCGTGCGTAAATTCTCCTTTATTTTTATTTTTAAATTGAAATTATCTTTGTAATTAAAGATTCTATCCAAGTGCTAATGATTTTTTTTGTCTGTTACTAGGAAAAGTAAACTTGATTATTATTGGAAAAAATGGCCAAACCTACTACTGTGGCTACTGGTTCATTTAGAAAAGAATTTCTTTCTTGGTTGGATTCACTTGCAAACGAAGTGAGATGCGAAGAACTGACCATTGACATACCACTAGTCATGGAGCCATCCCAGTGGCCTGAGTGTTGCATCTACATGGTCCCCAAGAAACTTCGTGAGGTAAACAAAGAAGCCTACACTCCAAAGCTAATTTCAATAGGCCCTCTTCACCACGGCGAATATGAACTGCGTTCCATGGAAATGCTGAAAATAAAATATCTCAGGGAATTCTGTTATCGGGCTAAGACATGCCACAAGGATATTGCAAGAGTCATTGAAGAAAATGAATAACAGATTCGCCGATGTTATAAAGAAATCTCTGACTGCGATCTTAGCAGTGAAGAGTTCGTGAATATGGTTTTATTGGATTCAATCTTTATAATTGAGCTATTCTTGAGGTCTGCTGCGATTGATGGGCTCTTTAGGAGGATTGCTGCGTGGGGAGAAAGATGAAAGTTATGCAAGTGAAGAAGATGGATGCTGTAATGTAAGAGGAGATTGCATAGCAAGTAAACCACACTACTGAGGAAGCATATACGGCAAGACTTGTTATTACTTGAAAATCAGCTTCCATATTTTATTCTCGACAAGTTACACACAATTTTCCAGGTGTGAACAAAACAATTGTATTTCCTTTCTTAAGCTTGCCTGTAATTTCCTTTTTCCCAGACCCAAGAAGAAGAAAGACACCGCATGCATTGATAAGAAAGACATCGCACGCATTGATAAGAAGCAACTAAAACATTTCACTGATTTGATGAGATATCCCTACTATCCATCCAAAGATCGTCCCGTAGCTGATGATCTTATTGAACATCTACATAATGCCAAAAAGTTGGATGAGGCTGGAGTGGTATTCAAAAAGCCTGATGAGAAAAAGTTAGTTAAGTTACTTGACATAGAATTCAAGAAAGGTTACCTCACGAACATATTTCCTTGCTTCACTTGCTCATGGCTCTTGCATTGCTTGCCGAGCTTGAAACAGTTTCAATGCTAGGCGAAAACACAAACTATCTTAGAAGTCCCATGCTTTGAGGTACATGATGAAACTGAAGGCATTTTTCGAAACCTCATGGCCTTGGAGCAGTGTCATTATCCAAAACAAGCTTATATATGCAATTATATTGTGCTGTTGGATCATCTTATCAACACTAGAGACGATGAGGAGTTGCTTGTTGAAAAAGGGATTATCGTTAACGCCTTAGGCAGCGATAAAGAAGTTGCCACTAAGGTTAACAAACTTGCCCTTGAAATTACGGAAAAGAATACTTATTACAAACATCTCGCTGACCAAATTAATGAGTTCTACGAGAATGATTGGAACCGTAATATGGGATCCTTGGGAACAGTCTATTTCCGAGATATTTGGAGAGGCACTGCAACTGTTTTTGGAATCATAGTCCTGCTTGTGACTATCTTGAATTTCCTTAGGCCTTTTGTCTTCAAGAATATTTAAGTATTTTCATTGTGATATTATCAATTATTTGTTAGTTTGGCATTGCTTGTAGTTATTTTAAAAATTGCCAGCCTATTTAGTTTGTGATATCTTTTCCTTTCTAAAAAATTGTACTTTTTATTACACATTTTTGATGTTTCAATTTTCAGACGTTGTTTCACCATCCATCTAGTGTCCGTATATATATCGGCTAATCAAGTTGTGCCCACTATTCCCTAATGAAATAGTTATATCTTCTGTTCCCTAATAAAACAGTAGTTTTATTAATTAAAAGCACTTAAAACTGCACCTATTGAAGGATAGCACCACATACACTGAGATGTGGTTGATTCAACTAGATTCCCCAAAGAGCTATTATGCCTTCCTAACTTGATTGGTTAAGATTTCTTGGTGTGGATGGAAAGTGTTTTTCTTAGTGTGGAAGCAAATGATCCCCCTTGATATAAAATGATTTCCTTAGGATCTGTTTGGTTGGAGGACTGGAAAAATAAAAGGATAGAAAATAGAGATGGGATAGAAAATATTTATTTTTCTCTCATATGTATTTAGTTGAAATGATAGAAAAGTGAATGGATGGAAAATTCTTTTGTTTAGTTGAGAAAAAAAATTAGAGGATAGAATATAGAATTGGTATAAATTTACCATTATGTCCAAATTACGTAAAACAAAAAATAATACATTATATTTTTATTATAAAATTATATATGAATGATTACTTCATTAAAAAAATTAAAATAAAAAGAGGATAAGAAGTTCAAGAACCCAAAACTTTTTCTCAAAAAAAAAAAAAAAAAAAATTGTGAAAAGAAAGGAAGAGCACAAAAGAAAAGAATTAATATATATATATATATAAGGCCAGCACATAACTTCCCATAAAAAATATGACATATAGAGAGTCAACTTTGAGGGGGTAAATGTGTAATTCAAGAAATAAGCCCTACTTTTCTCCTCTTTTCTTCTCAATTTTCATCCCAAATCTATGGGCCTAGGTGGATATTTTTCCCCTTTATTTTCTATCCTCTGTGTTTTATCTACTGAACCAAACAAGGGAAAACATTATTTTCTCCCCTATTTTCCTCCCTCCCTTTTCCATCCCTCATATTTTCACTTCAACCAAACGGGCCTTATTGAAGAAGTTTTTGTGTATTCCTTGTCCATCATTAAATAGGATTGGAATCCTATAAATAGGAATTATTGCAAAAGGTTTGACGGCTTTTGCCCAATGCTCCTTCCACATGAGAAGAGGAGAAGACTCTTAAAAGAACATTAGTAGATTTTGATGATGCTTAGAAAATTAGTAGACTGAATGTTTTGGGCTTCAATGATCTGGAAGGCCTGAAAAAAAAAAAAAAAAAAAAAAAAAAAAAAAAAAAAAAAACAATCAAAGGAGACTGGGGGTGACAGGCCAAGAACCCTCCGATGCTTAAGTTAGTTTCTCTCTGAATTTCTAGAGTACCAACTTTATTGGGAATTGTCACAACTTACCTTTACTTGTCGTGAATGAGTGTTTATATAGTATACTCTTGAAGCAGTTACTTGTCTTGTAACTTCCCCCATATTTGTGGAGGTTAGAGGGTTTACACTCAACTCTTACAACCGCTGTAGAAGTTATAATATTTACTCTTATCTTCTATAACTGTCATAAGCAGTTAATTAAATGCTTGGCAGGAAGTTATAGTGATGAATCAGGATCTCACTCATGTACTAAAATGGTTACACGTGGTCCAATTCGTAAGTTATTGTAGATAAACCTTGTACTTAGAAATATTCCTAAGTATTGGAGGGTCGTCCATATCTAGATGACCTTCCTTAGTCTAGACGGGCTTCCCTTGAGGCACCCATGAATAATACAATGGGCAGGTAGGAGCAGGCCCAATTGTCGTGGTATCTTACATTCTATGGACAACCACTCAAGGACGAGTCATACTTGTCTTTTCGCCATCAAATTTATTTGAAAAGTGGTTTGTTATGAGGTTTGTTTAAGTGTGGATATAATTCATATCGATCACTAATAGTGGATTTTGATTGATATTGCCCCTGAACATTGGTTTGGAATTTGCCAAACCACATTAAATATTATTTTCTTATGTGATGTTTTTATTTCTTTTTTGTGCAAATGCATTTCTGCTTACCCTAAATTACAGCTACTAGTATTAGAGCTCAAGGGTTGATCTAATTGAAGTTCAAGAGAAGATCATTTCTAGTGCACCTATGACGTTGGCTCGAGGTAGAAACGTGCACAAGTTTGGCTTTTGATGTAAAAACAATGATCAACTTCTTCAATAAACACTTGATTGGAATAAGGTTTAGTTCCTACAAAAAGTATAAAATTGTTTAATAGAATTTGAATCAAGGTGGAGATTTCTTATAAATTAACTCAAATTCTTGATTTAATTAGTTCAGGGTTTATTAGTGTGGAAGCAAATGATTCTCCTAAAAAATATCCCCTATTGAACATCAAGGAATTGAATTGTACCCATCTAAATAGAATTTGTTACAAAGGGTTTAGGGCTTTCTATGAGTAGTGAGCATTGTTTGTTTAAGTGTGTTGTAATTCATATTGTTGATAGTGGATTTTGGTTGACATTACCTATAGATGTAGGATTGGAATTTCCCAAGCCACACTAAATACTATTGTTCTGTGTGACATTTTTATTTTCTTGTTTGTGTGAATGTGCTTTTGCTAACCCCAAATCATAACAATTGATATTAAAGCTTCCGCTATATAATAACAGGTCCAAACTCTTTGGCGTAAAGTTTTGGGCTAACTACTTAATTGGAGTGTCTCAAATGTGTTCTCTTCTTATTAAGTGGTATCAAAGTTCATGGTAGTGTGTAGCAAACTAGAGCAAAGATAGGGTGCATGTACTTGGAGTCTATTAGTTTTAAAGCCCTAACAAAACACTATATTTAACCAAAATAAAGCCAAGTTGATTATTAGATCAATTATGCATGCTTTTGCTTAAACACATAATTGTTAATATCATGTAAGTGCAGAAATATAAATGAGACAAGATATGATAACCTAGAAAAACTAATAAAACAAATCGTTTCAAAGGAAAAAATTGGGGGGGACCAATCTTGAGATGAACAAAATCCACTATTAGATAGAGATTTACGACCAAAATAACCTTGTTCATCGTAAATCTAACTACAGTTACCGAGCTGAGCTCTGAATCCCATAGACATCTCTGATAGCAATCTATTGCTACGTGAACCTTCAGCCCACTACTTCAATGTCCCCTTAAAGATTAAGATCTCTAGCACCTTTAATGACTAGTATGAGACAACAACTTCTACAACACTAGATCTTGAGTTTCTTCAAAGAATATAACCGGTAGAAGATCTAAGAGAGCTTTGTGTACAGAAATCCTAGATACAGAATAGGAGGCACAAGAGAGACTTCTCTCTCTCTCTCTCTCTCATCTGAATGCATGTCTCATGTGTGCATCTCTTATGAATGCGACAAGCATTCCTCTTATTCTCATTCTGTTTCTATCATTCTGTGTGAATAAGATATGTGAAATGATCTTGCTTCTCTTCTGTCTTCGGGAAAATTGACAGTGGCAATGGTCCTTATTATTAATGAACATATTAAGTGCAAGTCTTCGTTTCACGTAGCACAAGAATAATGCTAGTTTTACCACATATTATACATAAACCATTCATAAATTTTGATTATCATTGTTGATTTGGAAATCAATTATAAATTTAAAGGTGGAAAAAGTAGAAGATGTTTGTAAATTTATGATAATGACATGATTGCAAGAATGACATGATTTTTTCTTTTTTTTGAGAGAGTGAGATCACACTCCAAATAGGGGTGCAAGATTTTAAGAATTGCTATCAACAGTTTACAAGATATTTTTTTTTTTTTTTTGCTTTTGTGAATGAGAATCAAATATTCGAATTCGTAACTTTCTAGCTGATTGTGCTGCCCTTCGGAGTTCAGCATAGAAGCATTTTATTTCAAATAGCGGGCTCTTAATTTGGTCCATCCTATCACTTAATTATTGTTTTTCAAGATATAATTCGTCAAAACTTGATCACTATTAGTAATTTGATTGAGTTCATATTACGTAACTTGCACTTTGAAATTTTAATTAGAAAATATACATGCCTTGCAAGGTAGGTTTCTAAGTGTTTTTATTCTCAGCTAATAATTTCCTGTAACTACTATTAGGATACGCATGATTAATTTCTATTTCATTTTCTGTTTTTTATTTTTATTTTCAATGGAAAAGTAAATGTGTATGTCAGTTAGTTAATTACCTTTAATTGGTTGAATATATTATTGTCCTTAAGAGAAGAAGAAGGTTACCTTTTATTGTGTAGCCTTGAAATTCAATGCTTATTTGATATATACACTAGGAAAAAATAAGGTAGAAAACACAGGACACTAATTAAAATATAAAGTGGAAGGTTAAATGAAAAAAAATCTCAAAGAATGAGTCATATAACAAAACCTCATTCTGTCAAACATGAGATTTCTATATATATATATATATATATTGAATGGTCATAGTCCTTTAGTTATAAATAGTAATTTATATTCATTTGGCAACTTCTTCTCAACTTTTTTTCTTTCATTTTTCTTAGAAACACAAGAAACTTGTGGGTCTTCTCCAAAATTGTTATTTATAGAATCCAATAAACTTGGTTGTATCCTATGGATAAATTTGTGGGGCAAATATTATGTAAGGATAACATTCAATTGTGCATCAAAGTCAATCAAATTTTCTATTTGTGTACTGGATCATTTTGTTACTTCTTTATATTACTTCTCTAAATTCCCAATAGTTTGGGCAGTTGATTTTTTTGTAAGTCTTTTTTTCTTTTGTCAAATAGTGAAAATGTCTAGGAATCAAGCCACACCAACGGTAGCAACAATAATACCAAACAATTTCTTTAAACGCCTTACGGGCACTTTTCTTCTCAGATTTCTCATCTCTTCCCTCCGCCTTACTGATGCTTTTCTTCTCAATGGAAGTTTTATGTTTTAATATATACATCTTATGTGAAACGGTTAGTAGATAATGAAACTTAATGGGCAAATTTTATTATTATTATTATTTTTTTTTAAATTCTCATTAAAGCTAAGGCAACCACACCAATGATGTTTTTATGTAAAATGAAAATTTTGAAATATTAAAAAAAAAAAAAATTACTTATCTTCCAAATTTGAGTGATTCACTGTGTTGTTTTTAGCATATATTATTATAAAAGTATTCTCAATGGGTTATGCAAAATAAAAATAAAGTCATTTTAGATGATGAATAATCATTCAATATGCACCACTCTTCAAATTTTTACATATTACTACAATATCATCTATATTTAAATGATATTATACAGCAATATATATATGATTTCATCTCTCTCTCTCTCTCTCTCTCTCTCTCTCTCTCTCTCTCTCTCTCTCTCTCTCTCTCTCTCTCTCTCTCTCTCTCTCTCTCATTGTAGTCGGATTGCAAGCATCATCATTGTAGGATCATTGTCATCGTCAATGCTAGTGTTTTTTTTTGGGGGGGGGGGGGGGGGGGGTCATCATCGCCCATTCTAGCACTCTCCCTCCTCCATCCTCTTCCTCATTTTCTAGGCACTGCCTCTTAGATCTAAATTGTTGTGATGGTCGTCATGGCTAGGGTGGGTCATCAATGCTAGTGTTGTTGGGTTTCATTTTAGGTTTTGATGGCAACGATTTTGGTGGTTGTCGTGGCTAAAGAGGATAGTCAATGTCAGTTTGGGTTGTTGCTGGGTCAAAGGTGGATTTGGTTTTGGATTTTTAGGGCAGTGTTGGGTTAGGTCGTGAGATGATGGTGTTTTGCGTTTAATTACTATTGTTGGTGTTAGTAGAAAATATATTATTTTAATTGGATAAACTATAAAATTAAGAATGAGATGTATGGTGTAATGTTAAAGTGGTTATATAAAATAGATAAAATGATTGTATGGTAATACAAAAATGTTTAATTTAGTAGGCAATTATATTTTATCACCCTAAATTATACCCTTATTTGCATTTACCACCATGAACTTTCAGAATACACAATTACCATCCTAAACTATAACATGTGTTTCACTTTATACCCTTGTGGGCGCAACGGTTTCCTCCTTAAAGGAAAAGGGAGTACACCTCGGCCAAGTGGACCAGAGCAGAGAAAAGATGGAGTCACCACCTAAATTAGATCTAGGAATAATTTACATAACTCCCTGATGTGGAAGGACTGATCATACTTCCAGAGTATGAGTTTAGAGTTTAGGTACAATCTTGGGAAGTGTATGAGAGAGTTTTCCTCCATTGGTGTCCCCCCTTGAGGTGTTGATGAGAGGTCCCCCTTTAGAGCTGAGTTTAAGGGGGTATTTTAGCAAAAAATATCAGCAAAAATTTGTCCCAAATAGCAATGAATTTTCAGAAAATCCATCTTAAGATTTGGCCAAAAATGGTATGTTTAGCTTTAAAGTGTTCTTGCTGTTTCAGGTAAGAGCTGCTGGGGAAAGAGTGGCAGAAAAGGAAAGTATTTTAGCAAGAGAAAGGTAGTTTCAATAGTTGGTTTTGGTTTTAGCCAAATGTGAAAAAAATCAGTAATGCTCAGGTTGCTTGGTTAGCTGTCATAGCTATTCTGAAAAGGCTGTCCTAGCTGTCAGGAAAAGTTGTGACAGCTATCATGAAAAAGCTGTCCCAGCTGTCAGGAAAAGCTATGACAGCTATCATGAGACAACTGTCACAGCTATCATAAGATAGCTGTTTGCTTTAGGCAGAAGCCAATGGGGTCAGATTGGTGATTTCAGACTGCTGGAGAGGTCATTTCATGGATTTGGCTGAAAAATGGTAAGATCTCTTTCAAGGGTATCTTACTATTTTGGATATAGCAGATGGTTGTTGGGATTTTAGCATTAAATGACTGATGATATCACTTCCAGCCAAGTGTCAAGTGTTGAATACACTGTTGGGGTTCAGCTGAAAATGTTTTCTTTTTTGGGTGTTTGTGTTTTTGGTCCAAGGTTCCATTACAACACATTTCTAGTAAGTAATAGAATGGTTGATTGAAAGTTAAAGAAGCTTTAGAGATTTAGTCAAGGTCTCATTGTGTTGTGACATAATCTTTGTGAGCAAGAAGAGTATATAATGCTCTGCTCTGACAGCTGGCAGAGAAATATATTGTCTGATTATGGCAGACAGTAGTTGGGTATGAGAAATATCATGAATATTTTGCATATATATGGAGATAAAAGATAGCCAATCAGATTAGGCCATGAGTTTGAGTTGGATTTTAGCTGAAAGTAGTAATGTAGTTTATGTAGAATAATATAATGAAGTTTCTAAATTTGTATAGCAACAGCTGGAGATTGAATGAACAGTTATCTTCTCAACAGTTAGATGACTGGAGATATTAAGTATTTGTCATATGATAAATATTAAGCTTTAGGAAAAGAGCAATGAGGAATTTTATCATTTTAAGTGCTACGTGATAAGAGATGCTTACCATATGTTACCCGCTACACATAGACTCGTCAGAGTTTAGGGAGTTGGAGAAGATACGCCAAGCAACATGTCTCTTTTATCAACTTTAAACTGCTGGAGCTTTACTGAACATACCTCTTGGCCTTCCAAACCACGACTCCCAAAAGTTTCCCCAAAAAGATTTATGAGCTTGGATTATAAACCAAAGATGAGATGACATACCTCGGGTTTTATTGTCATTTTGTGTAAATATGGGCTCTTGTTGAAGAAGCCGTGTAAGAGAGGTAATATGGGCCGTGAGTTTTGATTCATTGCTTAAGCCCGATCCATATGTTGATGTTGATGATGTCATGGGGTTATGATCCCAATTGATGAAGAGAAAATGTGGACCATGAATCCACCTCTTGAAGTAAGGATCTCGCGGGCCATGTGAGCCCAATCCATGTAATTGAATAAGATATGAGCTTACTTTTGGTTTTAAATAGATTTACCCAAAAAATCAATAATATGTTGATGTGGCTTAGGTTGCCAATGAAGTAATGCCACGTGGACCGAAAAAATGGTCCTTAACATCGGGTTTTATGTTTTACTCAAAGTATAAAAGGAAAAACCCTAACTACGTTTTAGAAGTTTTTGATGTGCTGTGTGTTGAATCTTTTGTGAGATCTAGAGGTGTTTACCTTCATACACACTTAGGGTTATCAAAATTCATGTCAAGAACATGGTGATCACTTCAGTTGTTGCATAAAGAACTTAAAGAAGATCTGAAACTTTTGAGTGGAGTCTCAAAGTCACAAGTAGGAGAACTCGTGGTTGCAGTGGATGAAAGAAAGAAGTAGTCCGTAGACTTGGAGCTGTCACGTGGTCGTGGTAGTAAGTTTTCTACTCGAGGTAGTAATAGGATGTTAGTAGTCTAAGTCTTATTGTACAAACTTCAATTCTTTCATAGTGGATCTGTTTTACCTTGAGGATAGCTAGGCTATATCCTCCCCAAGTTTTTTACCAGTTTGGTTTTCTTGGGTTATCATATCGTGTGTTCTTTATATTTCTGCATTATTTACATGATATGATTTTATTGTGTTAACCTAGATCTGAATAATTTATCTAAGTAATTATTTGACTAAATAACTAGGTTAATCAACTTATGTTTTAAGGGGTCTAAAAACGAACAAGTGGTATCAGAGTAGGTTAGCTCTTGTATTTAGATCATTTGATCTAAGAGTTGTCATTGACCCCTGTTCTCATGGAACACGATCACTCTCTTGTGATCCCATCTCACTTTGATGGGAACAACTATGCCTACTGGAAAGTAAGAATGAATGCATTCCTGAAATATATTGATGAAAGAGTTTGGAATTCTATTGAATACGGATGGGAGAAACTGACTACTCCAGTAAGTGAGTGGTCAACTTCTCAGAAAGAAGCAGCCACTTTTAATAGTAAAACCATGAATGCTATTTTTAATGTTGTATCTATGGAGGAATTCAAGAGAATCTCTAATGTTGAGGTTTCTCATACTGCATGGAATATTCTCCAAATTATGCATGAAGGCACAAAGGCAGTTAAGATTAATAAACTACAGTGGTTAACTACTAGATTTGAAAGTATTAGAATGTCTGATGATGAATGTTTTGATAAATTCTATGCTAAACTGAACGATATTGTTAACTCTGCTTATAATTTGGGAGAAATTTATGATCAACCTAAGATTGTTAGGAAGATATTTAGATCCTTAATTGAGGACTTTAGACCCAAAGTGACTGCCATTACTGAAAGCAAGGATGTGGACTCCATCCCTGTTGATGAGCTTGTAGGATCTCTCCAGTTTTATGAGCTAGACCTACCTAAGACAAACAAATCCAAATTAGTGGTTCTTAAGTCAGTTGATGATGTTGTTGGTAATGGATTTGATGATGAACTCTCTTCTACAGAAATTACATATCTTGCCAAGAACTTTAGAAACTTTCTTAGGAACAACAACAGAAGGGCAAGAGGTAAAAACAATGCTGAACCTAGGAATTTTAAGAGGAATGAATCCACTAAAGTGAACAATACTAATAAATCTAAAGAGAAAGTAGGTCAAATCTCTAATAATTCTTTGGGTCAACAATGTTTTGGTTGTCAAGGGTATGGTAATGTGAAATCATAATATCCTACATTCTTAAGATCAAAGGGTAAAGCTATGGCTGTAAACCTTAGTGATGATGAAGTTTCTGATCATGAGTCTGATAGTGATGAGGATGAAAACTTCATTGCTTTCACAGCTATTGCTATAGTTAATCAAAGTGTTGTGGTTGATAAAACCCTTCTGATGGGGAACTCTCTGAGAATGCTGATTTGCAAGAAGCCTATAATAAGCTTTGCAAGGTTACTGTAAAGGATGCTATGAATGTTGACTTAGGTTTGAAGAAAACTGCTTCTCTTGAACTTGATAAGAAAAATTTGCTGTTGAAATTGTTTGATGCTAATGAATTGATTAATACGGTGAAGACTGAAAACATGTTGTTAGTTGATAAAGTTAAGAACTTGGAACTAGAATTATCTGTTGCTAGAGAACAAACAAATAGGTTTGCTAGTTCTAAACTTGATTACATGTTGAGTATTCAAAAGTCTTCCTTAGACAAAACTGGTCTAGGTTTTGAAGATAACATCTCTGTGTCTGAAACTCATTCCACAAATTTTGTTTCTTCTTCTGAGCCCCCCAAGAGTGAGACTGTCAAACCAATAGAAGTTACACCACCTCTTAGGAAAATTAGGGTTAATCTTAAAGAGTCTAAGCCAAAGAATCCTACTCTCCCTAAGGATAAGTTGCATGATAGACCTTTATGGATTTGTCATTTTTGTGGAAAGATTGAGCATATTCATCCAAACTGTTTCAAGTTGCAAGCTACAAAGCGAGTAAATAAGCCAAAAGTACATGTGCCTTAAGCACAAGATCCTATAGTACTTATTGGTGAGTTGGTAAAGGCATCAAACCTTTATACCAATCCTAGAGTTGCTCATCATTCTAATATGAATAATAACTTCAATGCTAAAGTTGCATCTGTTAGGTTCTAAATGTTTAGAACAATTGGCAAATCGTGAACACAAACTTGTCTAGATATAGATCTTAGAGTCTATAGGTTTTATTAGACAATGCTCAATGTGATTCAAGTCAGATTCAAGAACATACAAGCTGTAGAAAGAAGATTTCATAATCTGTCTGGTTCGATCGATCGAAAGACAGGCTCAACCGATCGAAAGTCGTATCTGCAGAATTTTAATTAAACCCAAACAGCAGTCCAAGCCCATTTAGAATTAGGGTTTCTAATCTACTTCTCCCAGTATATAAAGGAAACCCTAAGCACGTTTTTATGTGGCTTTTCAGAGAGAAAAGAGTGTGCCTCTTTTGTATTTAGGGTTTTGTTCCTAAAAGCTCTCTTATGTCTTCTACCGGTGCTATTCCTTGAAGAATCTCAAGATCCGGTATTGTAGAAGTTGCTGCCTTCTCTAGTCATCAAAGGTGCTGATGATCTAAACCTTCAAGGGTGGTCTTGGAGTCACAAACAGGAGAGTTTGTGTTACTAAACCTTTGAGTGGGATCTCAAAGTCACAAACGGGGGTGTTTGTGTTTTGCAAAGGCCAAAGAAAGAAGGAGTCCATGGATTCGGAGCTTGCACATGGTCGTGTCAGTAAGTTCTACTGGTTGGTAGCAATAAGAAGTCGAGCGGGGGGGCTTGTAAGTCTTATTGTATGAACTTCGATTCTTTCTAGTGGATTTGCTTTTTACCTTGAGGATAGCTAGGTCAAATCCTCCCCAGGTTTTTACCGGTTTGGTTTCCTAGGTGATCATATCATTGTCTTATTTATTTTCCGCTGCTTTGCATGTTATGATCTTTGTGATTGTGATAACCTAGATTTGTTAAATTGGACTAAGTAACAACTTGGCTAATTACCTAGGTTAAATCAATTGTGTTTTAAAGGGTCTAAAAACTAACAGCATCTAAAAGGTTTTGGGTGCAAAAGGATCAATCTAATTGACTCTTTCTGACATGGTCCTTATGCTTCATCTCAATATTCTTTGTGACCATTCTCCTTTTGCTTTTTTTTTTTTTTTTTTTTTTTTTTTTTTTTTTTTTTTTTTTCTATATGAGATTTGCATTGCATAACATCATGCATTTCATGATAGGTTTTTTTTTGTTATTCCTTTTAAAAAATAAAAAGGGGAAGGAAGGAAGGAAAAATGTGTTTTGTATTATTTTTCTTGGACTTGTAATCAAGGCTGGCCATATTATTCTTACATAACATGTTTGTGTACCTTATTTAGCTTGGATGAGCTTATTTTACTACACTTTACTAGTTTTAGCTATGTAATGCATGTTGTGTGGGAATTGTTTATAGTTTTTGATCACTTAATCTTAATCTTGAAGTCACATGCTTTTGATTGTTTGGACTTGAACTTAATGAGAAAGGCATAAATAACCATCTCACCATTGTTTTCTGGCCAATCATGAATACCTTAGTACATATCATAAGATTTTGTGCTCGAGAAAGTGTAGCACGTGCACAAAAAGAACATAAGGTATAGTCTCAAATTAATGATAAAATTGGTGTGTACATTACTTGGCTAATCTAATAATTTCCAAATAAAATAAAATTGGCATATACATTATGCGGCAAAACAAGAAACTTACATGATTCCAAGCTTGTTTTCTAGGAGATGTGAGAGTTATATGAAGTAACTCTTTAGGTAATAGTCTCTTCCAAACTTATGTGATGAATTTTGTAGAAATTGTGATTGATCACTATCTACTTATCACCTCACATGCATCTCAAGCTATTGCTAGTTGCACACTCTACACAAGTTATTCTTTACTAAAATAAGTACATGATATTGTGTGTGATTTCATTGTGGCCATCCAAGATTATATGTTCCTTGATTTTAATGCAAAATGTGTTTAATGTTTGAGTTTTTGAGGACAAATTTTTTGAAAAGCTTATCTTTGGAAGATTTAGGTTGAATTCAAGTGTTTTAAATCTCATACTCATGCATTTCATTCATGAAACATTATGCTTTGAGGAGTTTCTGCATTAAATTGCTCTGTTTTTCAAAAATTTGAGTTTTCCAGATTTTCGACCGATTGAAGCTGTTGCTTGACCGATCGAAAATGCAATAAAATTTTAGGTTTGAATCTGCCTGGCTCAATCGGTGCTTAATTGATGCTAGATCGATTGAATATGTTTTTCGATTGATCGAAGCTAATTTTTGACCGATCTAAATTCGAACAGTGTGTTTTTTAAAAAGGTTTTCCCTTCACATGCTCTTCATTTTTTCAAACCTTTTCTCACTATTTTGTCCTCGACCGATCCAATCTAAAATTTTTGTCATTTTCTGCCTCAAATCTTCAAGGGTTTTTGCCTTCAAGTGCTTGTAAGTCTCTTTTACCCTTTCTTTTTCAAGTTATTCACATTTTTCATGCATTTTACTTGAAATTTTCAAACTCATGATTTTTGGGGTTTTTGAATTTTGGGTTGTTTTTATCACATTTGATCATTGGGTTTTTGTCCTTAGATGGTATAAACATGATCCTCATGCATTAATTTGACCAATTTTGTGAATTTGGAAAATTTTGAAATTCTAGGGCTTGAAACTTTGTGAAATTGGGGATTTTGTTCAATTGGGCTTAATTTGGTAAAATTGACTTGTGTAATTGATTGATTAACTCATTATATGATGTTTGCTAACTAGTATGATGATTAATTGCTCAATTTGGTTTAATTTTTGAAATTGCGTTGTTCAAAATTTGGAGTTTTCGACCTAAAACTCTATGTTCAAGTCAATTGTTGGTTTATAAAGAAGAATTGAACAAATTTCAATGCCTTAGAGCATGCATCATATGTGCATTCATTACATGCATCATATAGATTATTCTTTATTGAGAATTTTGTGCTCTAACCCTCTCTAATGCAGTCTGCCCTTGGTTTTTTATTTCTTTTCTTTGGTTTCTATTTTTTTCTTTCCTTTCCACCCTTAGCATCATGGTTAGAAAGAATAGAGCAAAGAAATCACCACCCCCTCTACCCCGGCTTTCGAGAGTGATAGATTTAGATTTGAAAAAAACCAAGAAACCTATGAGAAGCTTAACATATTTAGGTCGGCCTGGGCTAAGTGTAAGGTCATACTAGATGAGTTAGATTTGAAGATACATAGGAACTTTGAGCGTAGGGGTTGGTTGCCTCTTTTAGATCTAGATCATCCTCCTTCGGCTGCCTTAATTAGAGAGTTCTATTTGAACCTCTCTGTCCACTTCGATGATTCCAACACTCAATATGTGATGAGTTGGATAAAGGGTGAAGAGTATGTCATTACTCCTTCTGTAGTGGCCATTGCTCTTGGTGTACCTTTGGTATAGCAGCCCATGTACCCATACACTAAGACCCCTCCTTTTGATAACGTTATGTCTTACATCACCTATACTTCCATTAGTTGGGGTATTGATCCTCGTGTCACCTCTCATGAGCTTACTGAGCTCAAAATTTTTTTTTTTTTTTTCAGGATTTCTTGTCATTCTATTTGGCCTAGCTCTCACTTGCACACCATTCCTATTGAAAGATGTGCTTTTTTGTATGCCCTTGTGATTGATACTCTTATGAGTTTTCCTACTCTTTTCATTTGATCTTTAGTTAAGGTTCATAGGAGTAGTTCTAAATCATATGGTCTTTTCTTTCCACTTTTTATTCATAGGATTCTGTTACATTTAGGTTTAGAGGATTTTCTCATGTCTGAGCCCGTACATATTATAGCTCCCATAGGTGCCACCTTTCTACGACAAAGAGCAGCTCAGATGAAAGCTAGCTCTAAATGCCCTAGAGTCGAGTCTTCTACAGGTGCATCTAGACCTCCTACATCTGGTGACCCCACTACTGAGGAGTATGTCGATCCTACTGCTGTTGTTGATCCTCCACCTTCTTCATCGAGCGATGCTTCTCTACGGAGTATGCTGGACACTATCATGACCATTCAGGCAACGCATGGACAAATTTTGGTGGATGTGCTCACGGAGCTTTAGGCTTTATGTGCTGGTTTGGCGAGTGCTCGTTGGTCTACTCCACCACCTCCTTTTGACGATGAGCCTTGATTGCCCTTTGGCAATTCGTCACAAAAAAGAGTACATATTGTGCATGGAGATAGGGGGAGTTTTTGTTTAGGGTACATAGATTGTATCTAGGACTTTCTTTGATGTATTTATTTTTATTTGGCTCATGATGTATTTTTTTTTATGGGTTGTATATATTAGGGGGAGACACTATGTTTTATGTTTCTTTTATTATTTTTTGTTTCACATGTGATACATTGGTTATTGATTTATATTATGAGGTTATTCATGGTATATGTCTTTTATTTTCTGTTTTGTGAAATCAATAATTTTCTTTTGTTTTACTTGTATTTTCCACACATGTTTATATGTTTGTTGGGTGTTTCATGAATATACAGGGGTTAACTCAGTCGTGTTGCTGTGTACACTGGCAACTAATAGATAGTAGTCAGGTTGAATTGTATTTAGGGCATTTTAAATTTAAATGGGTTGTTTTGTAACTTTGAACATTTTATATTTGTGATGTGTTTTGTCATGGATTGCCAAAGGAGGAGTTTGTTAGGTTCTAAGACTTTAGGAACTAATTGTATTAGAACTTCAATTTGTAATGTGTTGGCAAACCATGATAAAAACTTAGAGTCTAGATTTAGGCTGCTCAAAGTGTGTTTATTTGTAAAGTTGGAATCAAGTGATTGCAAGATTTATTTGTCTAAATCTGCAAGGCTCGATCGATCGAAAATTAGGCTCAATCAATCGAACCTCATGCAAATTAATTTTCTGCAAAATTTTCCAACTCAGCCCAAGCCCGGTTTGACGTGTAGGGTTTTATGTTTTACTCCAAGTATAAAAGGAAAAACCCTAGCTACATTTTAGAATTTTTTGATGTGCTATGTGTTGAATCTCTTGTGAGATTTAGAGGTATTTACCTTCATACACATTTAGGGTTATCAAGATTCATGTTAAGAACTTGGTGTTTGCTTCAGTTACTACATAAAGAACTTAAAAAAGATCTGAAACCTTTGAGTGGAGTCTTAAAGTCACAAGTAGGAGAACTTGTGGTTGCAGTGGATCAAAGAAAGAAGTAGTTTGTGAACTCAAAGCTGTCACGTGGTCATGGTAGTAAGTTTTCTACTCGAGATAACAATAGGATGTTAGTGGTCTAAGTCTTATTGTACAAACTTCAATTCTTTCATAAAGGATCTATTTTATCTTGAGTATAGTTAGTTTAAATCCTCCCTAGGTTTTTTACCAGTTTGGTTTTCTTGGGTTATCATATCGTGTGTTCTTTATATTTCCACATTATTTACATGATATATTTTGATTGTGTTAACCTAGATTTGAATAATTTATCTAAGTAATCACTCGACTAAATAACTAGGTTAATCAACTTGTGTTTAAAGGGGTCTAAAAACGAACAACACTAACATTCATCTAGCAAACAACTTGGCATCAAACAAAGAAACATGGACTCAAAAACATAAAAGAAGGTCAAAACAGAGGCATATTATGTAAAAGAAATAAAGAAACAAAATCAGAACGAGTAACAACTTACCACCTAAGATTTGTTGTAAAAATATTGTGAATATAGCACTTCTCACCATACCATTATTGCTATCACCCATCTCTCTGTTGATCTAGTTGAAAACAGGAAGGTAATTTTTAAAAAGCCCTAACCCCCACCCTATAGTAATATATATTTTTTATTAATAGGGATATAAAATCATATCCAAGACCATAGCCAATCACCTCAAAAAAATTCTCCCAAAACTTGTCTCTTAATCCCAAAGCGTATTTATGTCAAATTGTCTAATCTCAGACAACATTCTTGTTGATTTTGAAACCCTTCATCACCTAAAAAACAAAAGTCAAGGAAAAACTGGTTTCATGGCCCTAAAACTTTACATGAGTAAAGCCTATGATAGGGTTTAGTGGAATTTTTTGGAAAACCCTATGGCAAAATTGAGGTTTGATGACAAATGAATATCTCTCATTAGAACATACATTAGGTCGGTTTCTTTCTCGATCATGGTTAATGGAGAACCCCATGGTTTGTTTTAGCCTAATAGAGGTCTTCGACAAGGAGATCCTTTATCACTTTATTTATTTTATTTCTTTTTTTTTTATGTGCAAAGGGTCTTTGTTCCCTTATTTAACAGGCAAAAAATAATGGTTCAATTAGAGGTGTCTCCCTTTTTAAGGATGGCCCTAAGGTCTCTCATTATTCTTTGCAGATGATAGTCTTCTTTTTTGCCAAGCTAATGACCATGATTGCTGAGCTGTCTTGGAAATTCTTGACAAATATGAACAGGCTTCAGGGCAACAAATTAATTGAGACAAAACTCATATCTGATAGCACACAATGGGTTTTGGAAGGAAATATGGAGCCTCCAGTTCCAAACAAAATTAAACATTTTCTGTGACGTACTTGTTGTGAAGCACTACCTACAAAGAAGAATCTACTTTATGTGCCTGGCACTCCCATAAAGAAATTTGGTGGGAGGTTGAACTTTGCCGAAGCAATCTGTCCAGTCCTTTTTTGCTTCAGAGATCTACTCACTAGGATTTTCATTTTCAAGAATCAAATCTTGCCGAGGTTTTCGCTTATGTTGCTTAAGGTATATGGACGAAGAGGAAAGCATCAAGACTGGGTAACTATTCCATTCCTTACTCAAAAATCTTTGTGGATGCAACTGAAAGAATGCACAAGTTTCAAGCAGTACAAATTGATCAACCCCCAATAGCACCAAACCTCGGTCCCACCTGCTGGTCCCCATCTCCAAGTCCATTTCTTAAAGTTAATTTCGATGGAGCTCTTTTCCAAGATATTTCATATGCTGGTATCGGTGTTGTAATCATGGATTCTACAGGAAAAGTTATGGGTTCTCTGTCGGAAAGGATTGAATTACCTCCAACAGTGGAAGATGTAGAAGCTCTTGCCTGTAGGAAAGCAATTGCTTTTGCGCTAGAGAACGGGCTATATCAAGTTGTGTTCGAAGGGGACTCGGCAACTGTCCTAAGCTGCATTCAGGCTGGATCACCTTGCCTAGCATCTTTTGGGAATGTTATAGAGGATTCTATCACCTTGGCTTCCCAACTCTGTAATTGTTCGGTCTCCCATGTTCGCCGAAAGGGTAATGTTGTGGCTGATAAGTTAGCCAAATTAACTATCATGTTGTTCCCCAAGTTTGGTTGGAGGACATCCCTAGTGATGTTGAGTCTCCTGTATTGATTGACAGTAGTTTTGCTGTGGTATGAATAAAATTCTTGACTGGTTTCTCAAAAAAATTTAAAAAAAAAAAAAAAAAAAGGATCATACACAATGACCAAAATATTTTCACAATTTTAATTTATTAAAAAAAATTAAATAATAATAATAATAAAACCTGAAATTAGGATCCAATTAATTGGCTAAAAAATTTTAAAGAACAAACTCATATATAGGGCTTATGGTAAATTGGTACTAAAATTAATCATGTTTAAAAAAATGGTCCAAAAACTAAACTAGTAGTTGCAAGCCCGTTAATTTGGGCTAAAAAATAGGTACAGAGCTGAATAATCAATTGCAAACCATTAATTTGGGCTATTAGCTCTTCTAATTTGTGGCAGATATACTTGCAACCCGTTTAGACCTAACCCGTCTAGCTGCTGGTCGCTCATATTTTTCCCAACGGTTACTATGTCAGTTTATTAAGTTCTTGAGTTATCTACAGAACCAACGGGGGCTTGGTTGAGTGGATAAGGTTCGTTCACTTCGTGCACCACACCTAGGTTCGAATCCCGCTGCCCGCAAGAGTCCATTGGTGGGCATCCTTAGTGGGTAACTCCCCACACAGAGGTACAGGCGGGCCCCCGAGATCGGGCTACCCCGTCCGAGGCCTCTGGCGCCCTGCCCAGGGGTGTAATATAGCCATAAAGGCCCCCATTTTTAGATTCTCAAAAAAAAAAAAAAAAAAGTTATCTACAGAAAAAAATTATCACTATTAGCAACGCTTTTATTTTCATTGATAATTTGATAGTAACATATTAGCAATGACGCTGTAAAACTTTTCTTAACAAAGCATTTGCAATGATAATAGCAAAAAAAAAATGTACATACTAATAATTTATGGGAAATGCTAATGAGTGTCCTTAGGGCACTGGTTAATAATCCATTTAAAGAAAGTTTTTATGGGAAAAAAATAATAATAATTAATATTTTGACAGTTTTTTTCATTTTCCATCAAAGTAGTATCAAAATTTTCCTAAAATGGATTATTAGTGAGTGTCCTAAGGGCACTAATTAGCATGACTCTTAATTTATTATGATATGGACAAACTTATGACATACAATAATTAGTACATATAAATTTCATTTATGATGTGTTTGTCATATGTAAATATATTTCTTAAAATACATTAAATAATTTACTGTCAGTTTTATCCTAGTTATGCCCAAATTGGTATGCCCTTAAATATCCACAATGGGCTACTTAAATGGCCATTCATTTCTTTTTTTTCTTTTTCCTATTTCGTTATCTATTTTGTTGTCAGAATTATTACCTAATTGAATTGATGCAATAAGGATCACAATTATGTAAAGACTATTAATTTATTATATGACAGTTTTTGGTAATCCAAGTAAACAAAATGTTTTTAGTAAAAAAATTTATGGGCAATTACCCTACTCTTTAGACTTTTTTATTTTATTATTTTATTTTAATTCAACAGTTTTATTTCTTATTTAAGAAAATATTACCACCGCACACCCTTAGTGCGATGGTGGAGTATGAGAGATAAGGGCCGGGGTTCAAGTCTCTAGGAGGGAGTTTCACATATATATACACTTAAATTAGACTAGAGTGAAATTCTATCTTGTATCAAATAAATAAATAAATAAATAAAATGTTACCCATAGATTCTTCAATTTCCCCTTCCTCTATCAAGGTGACGCCTTTTAGGAATTAAGCCTCACTACCCACAGTACATCTAATATTCACCCACAATTATTAGAAGTTTAGAACCAACCATTGATATTATTTTCGTCAAAAAAAAAAAAAAACCATTGATATTCTCCATAATGCTTTTCATTTTGATATAAATAGACCAAGCTCAAGTAGAAATTTAAAAGAGGCATTCTTGCAATTGAATATACATACTTTTTACCAAAAAAATACATACCTTCTTCAAATCCTCGTTTCTTTTGCCATCAAATTCTACATGAAGTTGCTGTGGGAACAAAAAATAGTGAAGGAGAGATGAGTTTGAGGTTCCACGTCAGAATGAATAGTAGGAAGAAGAACCTTTTTTCTTTTTTCTTTTTTCTTTTTTTGAGAATAAGAACCATTTTTGGTAGAAATTATTGTCCAAGCATGAATTAAATGACTTCCTAAAAAAACTATATTATAATAATGATAACTACGGGTTACTCGAGAAAAATTCAATCATAACCCTGAATTTTCTTCTTAAAATACATTAAATAATTTAGGTGAAACTATATTATTAGTCCGTGAAGTTTGCCCTGTGTGCGCAATTGGTCCCTCAAGTTTGAAATGAATACAATTAGTCCCTTAAGTTTTAAAACTGAGTTGTATTGGTCTTTTTACTAATTGCTGTTAACGGTATTACTTATGTGGCTGACGGAATAATGACTTGACATTTTTTTTAATGATGTGGCATATTTTTTAATGATGTGGCATGTTTTTAATTAAAATATTATAGAAAAGCTGTCAGATTCCAAAATATCCAGACATTAATTTCTTTCCTTACAACCTTCTCTTTTTTTTTTCTCTCTAGATTCATAGATAACCCAGATACCCACCCGTGTGCTCCTTTCCTTTCCTCTCTTTCTCTATCACCCATTAATGCTCTCTTATTGATAACTTCAACCCCTTCTTAAAAACACTTCCTATATATCCCACATGTGTTACCTACACCAATTTTCACTGTAAAAACTGAAACTTTTTCATGGCGGTCTTTCTGTACTCATTTCTCTTTGTGGTTTTCTCTACCACCCTTTTCTTCTTTCTTCATTCCTCACGTTGCCGGAGGCTAAGATTGCCACCTGGGAATCTTGGGCTTCCCTTTATTGGTGAGACTCTGCAGCTTATTTCAGCTTACAAGACTGAGAACCCAGAACCCTTTATCGATGAGAGGGTGAACTGGTTCGGCCCCATATTGCACACTACTATTTGGAACAATTTGAAGTATACGTTATTTGATGTTACTATTTTGAACATGTAAATTTAGTTAGTAATTTTTTAATTAAAACATGTCACATCATTAAAAAAAGTGTCAAGTCATTGTTCCGTTAGTCACGTAAGTAACACCTTAACAGTAGTTAGTAAAAGGACCAATACAACTCAATTTTAAAACTTAAGAGACTAATTGTACTCGCTTTAAACTTGAGGGACCAATTACGCACACAGGGCAAACTTCAGGGATCAATAATGTAGTTTCGCCAATAATTTACTATAAGTTTTATGCAATTCACACCCAAATTGTCATGCCATTAAATATCCACAATTAGCTACTTAAATTTCCCATGGAAGGTATTCTCTCTCTATCTCAAGTTGCTATATCACCACCGCACACGTACCCTTGATTCGGTGGTCACTCTATAAGTATAAATACTTGTGAGGTGTGGGGGATAAGGGTCGGGGTTCAAGTCTCTAGGAGGGAGCTTCACATACATATACACTTAGATTAGGTTAAAGTAGAAATTCTATTTTGTATAAAAAAAAAATAAAAAATAAAAATTGCTATATCAAATATTGTTTGATCAAGATGTAATAATTTTCTTTCTTATCTAAAATTTTGGTAATGCGAGGTGCAGATTCAAAGGTTGATTTGGATTTGAATTTGAGATCTTTCATCTAAATATTGTTTTTTCTTTATTTTATTAATGTACAACTTATGTGATTAGGATTTGAGCATGTTGATTCCCGCCAAATGAAAACAATTGGTGAAAAACCCAGCACAGAAAAGACCAATTTGGTACAAATTAATGTCCTACTATTAAAAGAAGCAAGGGATGCTCCAAAAAAATTCAATCAAAACCCTTTAATTTCTTCTTTAATCTCTCTCTCACTCCGAAATTCATAATTTTGTTGCTTCGTATTTAAAGCGTTGAACCTATTCTCTCTCTCTATTTTTACTCTTGATTCCAATTTGTAAATATCTAATATTGTTTGATTAAGACATAGTAATTTTCCTTTCTCATCTAAAATTTTGGTTCACGTAAATTCATTTTGTTAGGTGTAAATTCAGCGGTTGATTTTTAATTGAATTTAGATTCTTTCATCTAAATATTTAAAGTAATGTGTAGGTTGTATGATTGAGAATGATGATTTCCGCCAAAGGAAAACAATTAATAAAAAGAACTTACTGACAAAAGGCCAATATTTAAATGAATGTTCGAGATATTGAATTGATATGTAATTTCCTAATGTTCAATTTTAAATATTATGCAAAAAAAGAAAAAAAAATTATGTATATGTTGTGTGATTGAGCATAGAGATATTGATTAAAGGAAAATAATTGTTGAAAAGAGTAAAATAATTGTTGAAAAGAACCTGCCAACTTTATTTGCATCAAGTTTTGCACTAAACAAAACAATTCTTATTATTAAAGTCTGAATTTGGTAAGGATGAGAGGTAAAATTCATGTTTTACATCATCCAATAAGTGATTTCCACATCAATTTTTACTTAAAACTCAATACATCCTACCACGCATTATAATATCTAAATAAACTCTACCACACATAATTATATCTCAATAAACTCATAGTTAAGTTGAATTTTTAAATAGGTATTAGAATTGTTTGAGTGTGATTGTGTCTATTCTTTAATATGTAATATAATGATGTGGCATGTTAGCATTGGGGGGGGGGGGGGTAAAACTTAGATTTTACACCACATCCTTATAGAATTTAATCTCTTATTAGTATGGCAACAACATTGATCAAAACTAATATTTGTAGCACAAGAAAAAATAAAAGTAAATTTTATTATATAGCAATATTGACTACTATGCATTATATGATTGAGTGGGAAGACCACTAAATATCACTAATCTGGTCTTTAGGTGCACTTAATAATATCTCACATTCTGACATTTACAACTTATCTTTTCAAGGGCAATATTGACTACTATGCATTATACGATTGAATGGGAAGGCCATTGAGCATCACTAATCTGGTTTTCAAGTGCACTTAATAATTTCTCACATTCTAACATTTACAACTTACCTTTTCAAGGGCAATCAAGTTTAGCTTCTTCTCGTAGGAAAAAAAAAAATTAGCTACAAATTAAAAAGAGGATTACACAAAATAAAAATAAAAAACTCTTTATATAATAATTGATGATACTATTTAAAATAATTAATTTAAAAAAATTATGTCTACTTATAATATTTACAAACTATGTGAAGCATGGGTTAACAACTAGTATTGTCGATTTGGTAGCCATAATAAACCAATTGCCTATAAATTGCTTGTTAGGGCATGACATTTGGCTTACCCTTTCACTAGTGATATACTTCGATATATATCATAGAGTTCAATTATACATATTGTAGAGCTCTACAAAGAATAAGAAGATAAAAAATCATCTCATTTATATATAGTTCTGGTTTTATAATTTTTATGTTATAAAAATGTATTATTTCATAATTTTTTTATTGAAATATTGCATAATTTATTGATTGAATAGTAAAACACATTTTATTGATATCAAATTTCATGTGTATGATAAATATTGAAAGAATATTTGATTTAAAAATTTAATATAAAGATACTAAGAGATTTAATTTTAACAAAATTAATACCAGGTATAACTTGAGTTAAAGCGTATACCAATTATGAGTATGATAAAATATTAAATCTATAATAAATTATGAAATAGTATTATATTGAAATAAAGTTATATCATATAAAAGATGAACTTAACTTTTATAAATACACACTTATTAGTTATTATGTACTACTGAGATGATTTAGAGCATACATGTGTGTATTTATGTAAATAAAGCAAGTGCACACATATGAGCTCGTGCACAAGCTTCAAAATAAAGAAGACAAATTTAAACCTTTTTAAGATTGACATCTTTGCAATTACAATAATTATAATAATAGCATAACCTCCCCAAATGCAATTCCGGGATAAAGAAGTATTTTTACAATATTTAAAGTATAGTTTTTTGCTATAATTTCTTAGACAAGCATTTTAGGGAATTACTTAACATTAGACATAACTATTATTTCTCCTTCTACAATTAAAGCATCATTCACAAGGAGTCCCTTGGATGCATCTTGGAGATCCTTAAGAGGCATAAAGTGTGAGAAACCCCATTCATTCGAAGAGGTAGTGAACCAATGTTTTTCTGTAAGAAACAAAACAAAACAAAACAAAAAAAATTGAGACAAAACTTACACAAGAACATAACAAGGTGAAAGAGAATGGGAGGCACGTGTGTGCACACACACACATATAAGCATACATACCTATTTTTTCCACGTGATTTTCATTGTTAATTTGGTCCTTTATACGGATTTTGAATTCTGCAAAAAATTTGTGCTCAGGTGGAACACAATCACCACAATCACAACATAAGAGGAAGAGAGATATCACTTTCATTTCTCCATTATAAATTCCTTTGGGGTAAACCAGTAACTTCCTGCATGGATTCAATAAAAGAGTTAAAAACAATAGGTTCTAAGTTTCAAAAAGGAAACTTTCCTTTTTTTTTTTTACAACAATAAAAGTCCAACTTATAATAATACCTATCAAAAAATAATAATAATAAAAATTAATACCATTTCACATTGCCAACTTGAAATATTCGAGAAGAATATGTCACTTTATTTAGTGATGAAAAGTTTTCAATCTTCCAACTCATAGTTCGGTTAAGGGGCTCTTTTATCATAGTAAGAAACTCTCGTTTGGCATTGCATTCATGAACAAAAAGCTCAGCACCAAATATGCAACAATCATTGACAAGATATCCTTGAGAAAGATCTTCAAAAGATTTAAGGGATAGAAATTTATGAAAGCCCCATTCAGTCTTGATATCATGGAATCTTCTAATTACCCCATCAACATCTACGCACAAAAAAAAAATATGTTAGATTAGTTTTTGAGAGAATTGAAAATTTAACATGGTATCGGAATAAAAAGTCTTGAGTTTAAATTTTTCCTGTGATCTCCTCACATTCTATTTAAATTTCCACGTGTTGAGTCCCTACTCAATAGTAGCTCAAGTATCCAACACGTGAATAAATTTACCATCTTCTAATAACTTAAGTCTTTTAGAAAATTGGTAATTTAACAACTTATACCAAAATACTATGCCAAAATACAATGATGAAAGATGAATATGCATGTTTATATATATACACACACACTACGAGAGATCAAACCTTGAATGGTCAAGAACTTGTCTCGTATTTGATCGAACAGGAACAATTTGAAGCTGACATAAATTTCCCAGCCAAGAGTGTACTTTTCGGTGTCAACAATTGCCAAGTATATTGAGATGTGACCACTTCCATTCATTTTCTCATTTCCTTTTGGATAAATAGACAACCTCCTGCAAAATAAAACTGACTACATTAGACGTAAACATTTATATTTAAATAGAAAAAATAAAGAATTAGAACAATATTAGAGCCCACCATTTGTGTCCACTGGCTTCAAAAACACCAGAGTCATACTTTTCCACCCCAGTATCACATACTGAAGAGTATGACTGTATTTTAAGTAAGTAATGCGCTGGACGAAAATGTCTTTTTGTTCTTTTGATTGCTGCAATACATTTGGAATATTTAAATACAGTCTAATAAAAATTGGGCAGTGAGATATGGGTCATGTTTGGCAACAGTTTTAATCAAGCAGTGCTAAAGCATAATCATCACAGGTCAAAGAAATATTTAACAAAATACATTAAGGGCAATGAAACTTGAAAAATGAATAAACAATATATTGATGAATTTAATTTATGACATGTTATTGTTTTCAACCTAAAATGGAACGTATGGCTTTTCAAATATCATATTTTTCAAGATTTAAATTAATTTTTACAAATAAACAAACTAAGTTAAGTATATTGATCTTCTGAAAAAAAAAGAAGTTAAATATATTGATGAATTTGTTTTTTGAAAGGAATAAATTGATGAATTAAGCTCATCCAAAGGCACACTTTGTATTTTCATTGTCGCACTTAATTCATATTCTCAGCGCCACCAAGACTCCTATCAAATTGTCCATAAAATTAATCGCATAGATAAGAAAGCGATTTTACTATTGATCATGAATTGTAAACAAAAAAGAAAAAAATTAAGGAAAAAAATTATAAAAGTTTTATAATCACAAAATCAATGACTGCAGACATATTACATCCAGTGGCGGCACAAAGTGTAGTTCAGATTGGTCACATGACCACTTTGACTTGAATATTTTTTTAATGTACCTTTAAAAAATGAAGTTTTCAATTAATATGGGTTGTTGACCACCCTAAAAAAAGGGTGCACTGGACCCGTTAAGATGGTGACATATGCTCAAAAGTGAACACGTGTTATAATCTCAACATGTCCAGTACAACTGGACACTGGACCTAAACCTCAACCCTAAAAAAAAACTTGACCACCCTAAAAAAAGCTTAAACACCCTAAATAACAATTTGAGCCCATTAAAAATTAAATTCTACCTCTCCAAAAAATTGCAAGAAATATTATGTTCATAACATTTTCGCAACACTTTCGTAACAAATCCTAAGTAGTAAATTGAATCTGATGGATAAAAAAATAATTTGAGTGGTATGTTCAAATTAGAACTAGTAAAAACTTACCACCAAGGCTTTGTTGTGCATGTTTTGCAAAAATGTTGTGGACGTAGTATTTTTCCTAATGGTGATAATTTAAAATATTAATATTAAATAATATAGCATTAAGGAAGAGTCATACCAAATATAAATATTTATATTTATATGCAGTGCAATACATATATACAAAATATTTATTAAATCAAATTGAACCGTTTCCATTAATAAGCCCATATTAACTTCGCATATTAAAGAAAATTAGGGAGATGGAAATCTTGATTAATAATTGTACAAGCATAGACATACTCTACAAAGAAAATGTATCAAATGTAGATCCCATTTGTTTTAGCAAAAACAAACAAACAAACAAAAAAAGGAAAAGGAAAAGGAAAATTTTTCCTCATTTTTGGACATTTGAGGTGGTTGAGAATTTCTGTTGAGAAACTTGATTAAACAAAAATAATTTTTTGGTGAGCAAGAAATACACTATCTTTAAGGTTGATAATGCTAAAAGTGTTTTACATGCCAAAAGGAGCTTAAAACGTTTTCCACCTTAGGGGAATAGAAATTCCTTTCTCATGAATCTAAAACCCCCCTTATATCTTAAGAGAACATCTTGAAATCTTCAAAATGACCAAATCACCATGAAAGCATCCAAATTGAGAAATACTTCAAAAATTTGTAAATAATCAATATACCCCTAAAATCTTGAAAATGACTGAAATATCTTATAAAAACTTTAAAATAATTAAAAAAAATACCCCATAATAACCTCCAAAATGATAGAAATGGCCTCAAAATTTCTAAGATGACCAAAATATACTAAAAACCTTGCATAAAACATTTATAATGAATGAAATGCACACAAAACTTCTATAATGACCAAAATACCTTAGAAAAACTTCTAAAGTAACAAAAATACTCTCAAAACTTTCCCAACATTTTCAAGATGACCAAAATACCCTTAAACGCTCATCTAAAACCTTTATAATGATCAAAATGCTCTCATAAGTTCTAAAATGGCCAAAATTCCACAAAAATATCTAATGTGATAAAAATACCCTCAAAATTTTAAAGACCAAAATATCTTAAAAACTTCTACTATTATTGAAATTTCCTTAAAACCACCAACTAAAAAATATTGAAATGATGTAAATAGTAGCTCTTCAAAACATTCAAATAACCATGATATGGCTCAAAAGTACGGGCAAACGCCTTCAAAAGTTTAAAATTTTCTCAAAAACAACTTTCAAATAGTTTTTTTTTTTTTTTTTCCTTTCTTTCTTTATTGGGAAAAAAAAAGGTTGATAGTAGTTTCTTTTTAGTTGTTAGTTTTTCTTAATTTTTTTTTTCTGTAACACTTATTGTGGTTATTATTTTAATTTGTAATTGCAGGGGCATTGGGCCTCGGAGACCGTCGTTTATGTGTGTCTTGGGCCCAAGGCCCAAGCCGAGGACTAAAGACCAGCCGAGGAGGGGTGGGCACCGTCAAGGGGACCCATGCAAATGGGTGATGAGGTCAACTTTAGCCATAATGGCACAAGAGGGTAGGCCGAGGACAGATGTCACCTCGGACTGATAATGACGAGGTCTGAACAGGTAGTCTGCCATCCAGAGAAGTATTCCCGAAAGTTCTACGAGCACAGACAAGTATTGCAAAAACAAAGTACGGACAAAAGCCCTAAAATATCTGAGAAGGAATCCACTACCACCGCATTTAAGGCTCTGCAGCTAATTTTCTGGCTGCATTAATGTGAAGAAGACCTCTGAACAGGGCTATGTTGGCCGTCCAAACGCACAAGGTAGCCTGAGGGGGTGTCCGATAGGACAGACACTCAAGTAAGGGAATGGATGGCCAACAAGTGGAAGGCCAAGATCGTTTAAAGGGGACTATATAATAGGAGAAAGTTCCCATATAAAAAGGGGGGAGAAAAAAGAAAGAAAGAGAGAAATACTGTAGCAATTAAGAATTAAACCTATAATCATACTTGCAAGGAATATATAAGAACTAACCTCCTCGAACTCATGCCGAGGACTGTTTTTCTAAACTCAATCCAACCATCTTCTTAGTTCCTGTGAGTTGAGCCTATTTCACTTGCGATCCAATTCACTTTGATCCAATTTTACAATCCACTCTCTATAAATTCATTGTTCTGGCCTTTTTAGGCCTCACTCCATTCAATCTTGGGTTGGGTTCCAAATTTGGCCCACACAGTAATAATTTTATTTTAATTGTGCTTGTGTTTAGGTTGATTTTTGTTCTACATTAAACGTTTTAAATTGGTGTATTAAAACTTTTTAAAAATTAATGTATAAAAATCTAGGAAAAATTTGATGTCGAAACAAACGAAGAGTTGTAGTTGAGATATCATTCCCTTTTTTTTTTTTTTCTCAAGAGCAAGATTTGAAATAATATCCATTAATTTGTTTGATGTGTTTGCATGGGGTTTAGAGAGTATGAAAATCTTGATATTCTTTTATTATGAATATATATATATATATATATATTAAATAAATAAATAAATAAGAAACAAAAATAATAGAGTAAACTAATAATCTTGGAAAGGGAAAGAGAACATACTGAGGTCATCGATGAGTTTGGTTTCCTCCATGACTTCAGATTTTGGTGTTTATTGTCTAAAAATCACTTTCTTGAAAACTACAACCTAATTTGCATTATTTATAGGGTAATCAATAGGAATGTCCTCCACAACAATGCCATGGCACATTACACACGAAACCGTACGTGCGAATGTGATTGGTTCGAAGGAAAGAATAGACAAGGAATTGAGATGCAAGGAAAAAGAAGGATTGATGCCTATTTTGATTGGGTAGAAGAGAAGAATTGGAGAACCAGGTTTCCTTTTGGGATCAAGGTACGAAGAAACCATGATAAAGACTTTAGTACTTTTTTCTTCTCCTCTCGGTAGGAGTTTTCTCTTTATGCTTTGCGTGGTTCTCTTTTTTTTCGCTTTTCTTATTCTTTTCACGCCGCTGCTTGCCAAGCCGTAGTACCCTACAAACCTTTTTCAGCCTTAGGAGAATAGAACTTCCTTTCTCATGAATCTAAACACCCCCCCCCCCCTCTTATATCTTAAGAGAACATCTTGAAATCTTCAAAATGACCAAATCACCATGAAAGCATCCAAATTGAGAAATACTTCAAAATTTTGTAAATAATCAATACACCCCTAAAAACTTGAAAATGACTGAAATATCTTATAAAACTTTTAAAATAATTTAAAAAAAAATACCCCATAGTAACCTCCAAAATGATAGAAATGGCCTCAAAATTTCTAAGATGACCAAAATATACTAAAAACCTTGCATAAAACATTTATAATGATTGAAATGCACACAAAACCTCTATAATGACCAAAATACCTTAGAAAAACTTCTAAAGTAACAAAAATACTCTCAAAACGTTCCCAACGTTTTCAAGACGACCAAAATACCCTTAAACGCTCACCTAAAACCTTTATAATGATCAAAATGCTCTCATAAGTTTTAAAATGGCCAAAATTCCATGGAAATATCTAATGTGATAAAAATACCCTCAAAATTTTAAAGACCAAAATATCTTAAAAACTTCTACTATTATTGAAATGTCCTTAAAACCACCAACTAAAAAATATTGAAATGATGTAAATAGTAGCTCTTCAAAACATTCAAATAACCATGATATGGCTCAAAATTATGGGCAAACGCCTTAAAAAGTTTAAAATTTTCTCAAAAACAACATTCAAATAGTTTTTTTTTTTTTTTTTTTTTTTTCCTTTCTCTCTTTATTGGGGAAAAATAAGGTCGATAATAGTTTCTTTTTAGTTGTTAGTTTTTCTTAATTATTATTTTTTTTCTGTAGCACACTTATTGTGCTTATTATTTTAATTTGTAATAATTTTATTTTGATTGTGCTTGTGTTTAGGTTGATTTTTGTTCTACATTAAACGTTTTAAATTGGTGTATTAATATTTTTTTAAAATTAATGTATAAAAATCTAGGAAAAATTTGATGTCGAAACAAACGAAGAGCTGTAGTTGAGATATCATTCCTTTTTTTTTTTTTTTTTTTTTTCTCTCAAGAGCAAGATTTGAAATAATATCCATTTGTTTGATGTGTTTGCACGGGGTTTAGAGAGTATGAAAATCTTGATATTCTTTTATTATGAATATTTATATTAAATAAATAAATAAATAAGAAACAAAAATAATAGAGTAAACTAGTAATCTTAGAAAGGGAAAGAGAACATACTGAGGTCATCGATGAGCTTGGTTTCCCCCATGACTTCAGATTTTGGTGTTTACTGTCTAAAAATCACTTTCTTGAAAACTACAACCTAATTTGCATTATTTATAGGGTAATCAATAGGAATGTCCTCCACAACAATGCCATGGCACATTACACACGAAACCGTACGTGCGAATGTGATTGGTTCGAAGGAAGGAACAGACAAGGAATCGAGATGCAAGGAAAAAGAAGGATTGATGCTTATTTTGATTGGGTAGAAGAGAAGAATTGGAGAACCAGGTTTCCTTTTGGGATCAAGGTACGAAGAAACCATGATAAAGACTTTAGTACTTTTTTCTTCTCCTCTCGGTAGGAGTTTTCTCTTTATGCTTTGCGTGGTTCTCTTTTTTTTCGCTTTTCTTATTCTTTTCACGCCGCTGCTTGCCAAGCCGTGGTCCTTTATTTTTCTTTACACGCCGCTGCTTGTTAAGCCGTAGTACCCTACAAACCTTTTTCTAGTTTTGATCCTTGGCTGTTTCGACACTCACATGGACTCAGATTTCATTGAACGCTTGCACCGTATAACCTTAACGGAGGACGAAGAGGAAGTTCTCACGGTTCGATCCACTCAGAGAGAAAAAATTCCCTGAAGAATGCTCACTTAGTTTGATAGGAAGATTTCTCACATCCAGACCCTACAACCAAAGAGCGGCCAAATCACTACTGAGGACGGTTTGGAAGTTTGGGAACGACCTGCGGATTGTGGACGTAGGGGATGGACTTTTCCAGTTCAAATTCACCGTGCATCCCTGGTTGAAAATCCATATGGAGAATGGATAAAAGCAGGTTTTCGACGGAAAGACGATAACCCAAACAGGAGACCCCCAGAGCGCCAGAGGATGAATCCGGAGATAGGTTTCGGCCTCAAACTGCTCCTTGCCCGAGTGCTGAGGATCTAGGTGACAATAATGGAAATCTTGACGTAAATGGCACGAACATGGAGTTTACACGATATGATTTCAAGGGATGATATCTTGGATGGCGATGTTCCCCAGATGGACAATAAAGCTGTCTTGGCTGACGACTCTCAAAGGAGTCTAGTACTGTGAATGTGACCCGAAATGCCTCTGATGATGTGGGGCCCAACCTTAATGATTTTCTTGCACACTTGATTAGTGTACCAAGTGACTACGTGGGAACCCAAACCATGCAACATACAAATGCCCATGCATTGGGCATTTGGGCCATATCTCAGACTTCACACAAAGTCTAATTCCAAACTCCCAGGACCAAACTAGGAAGGGCACTTACCCAGAAACTTGAATTTTCTTACTATGCAATACTTGATTTGTTAGTTATCTATGAATACCCACTCATATCTCTCTCTCTCTCTCTCTCTCTCTCTCTCTCTCATTGAAACTCCTCACTCTTTCCGTAGTCACCTTAAACGCCATCATAAGGCCGCAACGTTATGAGAAATGTTCTTTTTATAACATTTTGTAAAAAAATTACAACAAATTGCAAATGGTAGGTTGTTATTTGTGGGTAAAAAAGTAATTTCAATTGTAAATTCAAATTAGAACAAGTAATAACTTACTACCTAAGATTTGTTAAGAATGTGTTATGAAAATACTATGAATGTAGCACTTCCCGAAACACCATTGTTGCTATCACTCATTTCTCTGATGATCTAGTTGAAACGGTAAGGCAAATTTCAAAAATCCCTAACCCTCACCCTTTAGTAATATTTCTTTTATTAATAGGGATATCATAAGTAGGACGAATTTCATTTTTAATTTTGCACGCTTTAAGGAAATTATTCATTTAGGATCACACGCAACAACCAAAATATTTTTCACAGTTTTAATTTATTTAAAAAATTAAAATAATAATTATAAAATCTGAAATTAAGATCCAATTAATTGGCTAAAACATATTTAAAGAACAAACTCATATTTAGGGCTTGTGGTAAATTGGTACTAAAATTAATCTTCTTTAAAAAATGGTCCAAAAACTAAACTAGTAGCTTCAAGCCCATTAATTTGGGCGAAAAATAGGGACAAAATGGGCTTTTGCCCTTTTCGGGCAAATTAATTAGGTTTATACCCTCTTTCTCAAACTAAGTAGGGAAATGTCCCTCTTTTAAAACTCAATTTATGATAAATCGAGTTAGAAAAAAAAAAAATTCTGAAGCTCTATAGTGGCGTTTTAATGAGCCTATAGTGATGTTTTTAAGACCTATAGTGACGTTTTTTAACTCGACTTCAATGAAATCGAGTTATAGGCAATTTTTTTACCTATAACTCGATTTCATTGAGGTCGAGTTAAAAAACGTCACTATAAACTCCTTAAAACGCCACTATAGGGCCTAACTCGATTTATCATAAATCGAGTTTTAAAAGAGTGGCATTTCCCTACTTAGTTTGGGAAATGGGGTATAAAGCTAATTAATTTGCCCAAAAAGGGCAGAAGCCCATTTTGTCCCAAAAAATAGGTACAGAGTTGAATAATTAATTGCAAATGATTTTAACTAATTTCACAATAAACCATGGATTAGGACTTCTATAACAAAACCAGCTTGGTTTGGATACTATCTACGTTATCGTATTTTGTCTAATTCTTACTATGTCCAATTCGTAATCATGCCAACCTTCAATATTGTTCTTGGACTAAAGTCTCACAATATCACCAACAAATACAGAATCATTTAATGGTAAGTTGTATTGTATGATTAGTTAATTCTCCGTGTTAAGTTTTTTCTTTATTTTACTAATATTTGTTAACAGAAGTCAGGCCAAAATGGGGATATACCCATTTCGTCCAAAAGTTCTAGCAAAATGTCCTCTTTCTGAAACTATCTAGCAGTATGTCCTTGTTTTGAAACTCGATTTTCTAAACATCGAGTTTCAATGTAAAACTCGTTTTTTAGAAAATCGAGTTATAGGCAAATCAAACTTAAAAAATAAATAAATAAAAATGGTGGAACTCGAGTTCCACTTGAAAATTTTCAAGGAACTTGAGTTCCATGAACTCGAGTTTCTTACTAAAACTCAATTTTAAACAAATCGAGTTTCAAAATAGAGGCATATCGCTAGATAGTTTTTGAGAGGGGGCATTTTGTTGGAACTTTTGGGCGAAAAGGGTATATCCCCATTTTGGCCACAGAAGTCATAACAAATTACAAAGAATAGAGGTTTTTATTTTTTTATTTTTGAGAAACAGAAATAGAGGAAAGTTGAAAACCAATCACACTTGATGATAATTTGATAGTAATATATTAGTGACGAAGCTAAAAAACTTTTCTTGACAGTATTTGCAACGATATTAGCAAAGACAAATGTCTTTACTAATATCATGAAAGTGGACATTTAAAGCATATCAACGACGACTTTCAGTTGTTGCTAGCTAAAGACTAAATTTCCTACACTGATGATAAACCAATTGCCTATAAATTGCTTGTTAGGGCACGACATTTGGCTTACCCTTTCACTAATGATATACTTCCATATATATCGTGGAGTTCAATTATACATATTGTGGAGCTCCTCAAAAAATAAGAAGATAAAAAATCATCTCATTTATATATAGTCCGGGTTTTATATTTTTTTCATTATAATAATGTACTAGTCACTAACCCATGCGAAGCACAGAATAGTTTAATAAATCTATCAACAAAATATTATTCTCAGTATACCATGCTTTATAAATCTATCAACAAAATTAACAAAATATATTATATACATTTACGCAATTAAATTTATAAAATCAATGAGGCTAAGTTAAAACTTCAAATAGTTAGGATGACTGCTATAACAGTATATACTATTTATAATGAAACGTACCTATTCCTTATGAAAAGAATGATACAAATATAAATATGAACAAAAAGAGGAGCTGTAGGCCATAAGAATAAAGAGATTCAAAATAATCAAAAATAATTATTAAAAAATCTAAAATATGTGAGTTATAAAAAATTATAAGTATGTAGTTATAGTAGTATAAATAAATTATAAATTCTAATAGTCGCATATTAGAATTTAACTCTGTCGAAATCAACCAATTTGCATGCAGATCTCTTTTTCTTTTTTTCCCAAACCAATATATGTCATGTTCATGATGTGAATAATGAAATATATTAATTTGGTGCTATTGTGTAGACTTAAAGAAGTAATAAAATTTAACAAAGCAAATAACTATTAATATGTATATTCATAATCAGCTGTGAGAAAGTATAGATAAGCAGTTGAAGAAATTGTGAGAAGGACCATTTTTAGAGGATGATTTATTTAGTTTTTCTTCTATTTGAAATAGTTGACTTGTAGGCTCTTTTGATTACTGTAACAAAAAGAAAAAAGAAAAAAAGAAGCTATACCTTCTACCAAGAGTTTAAAGTAAAAATTGTGTGCTTTGTTATAAGTAGCATTCATGTTCTTTTACTTATCCAATCAAAAGTTTCAAATGTGTGTACTTTAATACACCATTTAACTTAAAGTGACTAACAATAATGCTAGTAGTGTGGATCCTGATTTGGCTAAATTTCGTTTCAAAGCTGGCAAAAAACAAAGAATTCCACAAATATTGAAAACTTGAATGATAGACAACACAAACCCAAATTTTAAAAACAGGTACAGGGAAACAAAACACAATTAGTGAAAACAGAAAATGCTTTAAACCACAAACTATATTTTTGAAACCGGTTTGAATTTCAAATGAGTAATTACAAAAGCATCAGTATGTAGATTTTCAATTTTCCTTTGATGTCTTTAGTACCAACCTTCATGACTCTTTTACAATTTTTTGCTATATATATAACCAAACTTAGTCATTGATAACATATCATTGATATACGGTTTACTTGTTGCATTATTTAACAAAAAAAAAAATCATTAAAAACAGTGACTATAATAAAACCAATGGAACTACTAAAAACTTTTCTTAATAGGAATTGTTAGTCATGTCATCTAGCTAACACTTCCATTTAAATTATCATCTCCAATCACCCTTTCAAATCTCACGGTTGCCTTTCCTTCTTGCCTAGTAGGATTGCACAAATTTATTATCCCACCTGCATCCATATTAAGACACACAGTAAACAAAAGCAAACATACAAAACACGTAATCTTCCATGTAGTTTTTAATTTCTCTAAACAAATGCCAAGTTAATGTTAAGAGTCTCAAATTCAATTAGTAAACACTATGATACACACCTATTCCAAACTTAAACAGGCAACCAATTCTACCAATACATGTAACCTTGCATAACTCATGTTTGTGTCCATAACTCACAACTTTCTTGGCCCTAAAACCCATTCCAACAATTTGTATTAAACAATCACCGCCCAGAAAAATTATCTATTATTAGCAAAATTTTCCCATAATTTCTATCTAAAAGATGCTTCCACCATTACCATGTATTTCCAAATAAGTTCTCACGCAACTTGTAGGCTTACTAATCAGCAATTAGCTATCTACATCAACCAAGCAACTATGATAACACATAAATCGTAAGAAATCCTACCTAATTATGCTGTTATTTGAGGGAGTACAGATAGACATAGATCTTGTGTGACTTCCATGGAGAACTTCTCTGCTAGATTGCTAGCATTCTTCAAAATGGGCTTCCAAATTCTTAGATGTGTCTGTAACATGAACATTACTCTAAATAGGTGAGTAAACAAAGTATCATAAACAATAAACTATACGCAAAGTACATACGATATAGAAAACTAACCATAGTATCAAGATTGACCTCAATCCTGAATTCAAATCTGCCACAAACATCACTGCCAGTTATTCTTCACAACAAAAGTTTCAAATTGAAAGCTTTAAAGGTCCAATGGAAGAACAAATTTCTTCAATTTTTTTATTTATTATAAAAAAGAAGAAAGCGGTACCAATTTAACAGGATATATCACTACTTGTAATTTGGAAAGAAAAAAATAACAAATTATAGTTCACTAACTCATTTATCCTAAAAATTTTAAACTATGGCTCAAGCAATAAGAGGCAGTAAATATTATTCCATAAAAAAAAACTATTCTCTTCTTGTCTAATAATGTTTAGGTGGGTTGATGCCTTGAATTCAACTAAATTCCCTCAATTCCATCAGTTATAGCACAAACCATGTTGGCATGAAAAGAAACAAAAAATAACCCGAACAACAATAGAGGACTTTCACAAAACAGACATAAATTTTTTACCAAGCATAAATCAACTGTACTCAATTTTCATAGAGTATGAAATGTAAAAATTTTGTACTCAAAGTGGCACAATGGATTCTGCACAATTACCTTGCCTAATCATATCAAAATATGCCCAAAGGATCCAACAGCCAAGATAGTACTTAAATTTAAAACTTTCACCCTTGACCATAACACTACTTGCCTTATAAATCAATTTGCTTTATTCAAATGAAAATCCCAAGTCAACATAAAGCACAATCTTATAGCCGTTTGATTTAGATTTAGAAAGCATTTATTCTATTGCAATGATCATTATAACTTATTCAACAGATTTTAACACCTTTAAATTTAAAGCAACAAAATTAAACAATTAATTTGCATTTGTCAAATGACTACACTACAACATTCAAGCTTCAACTACAGAATTTAATGGAGATCAAGGATAAACCATCTAAATCTAAGAAACAAAGAAAAAACCATTAAAAAAAATTAAAAAAATTAATAAAAAAAAAAAAAAAAACTAAAACACATAGGATTGCCACCACAGCCTAACCCAAATTCCTTTATCAACACAAAATCCTCCAATCTAAGCATGCTCACCATCAAAGAGTTCCACACATTTGAGGGAGACTATCAAACCAACACCAAAAAACCCTTTCAATTATATCTCCATCTTTTTTGTTTCTTGGTGTTGTAGATGTCTTCTATCATGCTCTCCTTTTCTCATCATTCAACCTTAATTAAAACCAATAACCCAAATAACTAAAAAAAAAAACCCAAAATAACAAAACCTAAATAATATTTAGCACAAATTTTTGTTGTTAACATCTTTTGTCAGTAGGTCTCCATGGCAATATAAAATCTCTGAATATTAATCTGTTGACAAACTATGGAAAATATATTGAAACCATTATCAATAGTAGTTGTTTCACTTCGTAAACAGTTGACATACACTCTTGATCAAATTTAAGAGTGTTTTATGAACTTGTTTTTGAGTAACTCAAGTTAGCTTGATCTCATGACTTCCATCATAAACTATAATAACCACTACTTGCTAGGAAAAAAAAACCCATAGCTCAAAGCCCTTTTTTTTTTTTTTTTTTTTTTTTTTTTTTTTTTTTAAATAGTGCTTAAAGATTTTTAAATTTCAAAAGTTGTGTTTCCCTAATTTCCCAACACTATCATTACATCCCACAGGGAATTCCATTAAGTTAAAGACATATTTTTGCAATCCTATTGGAAAAAAGAAGACAAAGAAGACATATAATGGGCTTATTGTGGGATCCAAGAAGCTAAAGAAGACAAGGTTAAGCATAACCCTATTGGAGAAAGAAGCTTGGAGGGCTTAGGTGCATTGGGTAGATTAGGCTTAAAGGGTTTTCTGTTATTCATGTATCCCAAATTTATTCTTTAGTGGATCATTTGACCGCTTGGAGGGCGGCGGAGAGGTTTTTCGGTGAGTTCTTCGGTTTCCTCTTCGATAACATATGCCGGTGTTATCTTTGTGTTTGCATCTTTCTTCCCTTAGTCTTTACCTTTTAATTGCTGCTGTGTTTGTAATGAATTATGGTTTAGAGTGTTTTAGCTATTTGGTTATAACTTATATACATCATTCCGCACATATATTGTTTGTGTATAAGCTTGTGTTGGTATTGTTAAAATTGGGGGTCTAAACATTCATTAGTGTTTTACACACTAATTGAACTTTCATTGTATGTGGTTCAAGGTCATCAACAAGTGTATTGATAAAATTGGGCATGGGATCAGATGGGGTCTGGTTGGGTTGGTTAAGGTTTAGTGAATTAATGGCCAAATGAAGTGTGGGTGTATTAGTGTTTGGTTGATGGTTAGATGGAAATGGGGTTGCATGTTGTGAATGTGGTGTGCTAGGAGTGCTAGGATCAAGATGTTCAGAGTTAGGGGGCTGAGAGATTACCTGATCTGGTGTTTGACATACTTGTCCAAAATGCATCTGAGTGGTCTATCTCCTTTTTCAAATGTCGAAAGCACAAAGCTCATTTGTGAATTGGGATTGCAAAGCATCAAACCTATATTGGACCTGATGAAGCTCTTGAATTTGATGTCTCTGTCTGAATAGCATCAATTCCATATCCTCCTTGTTATGGGTACACTGACCTCGTGTATGACCAATGAATCCACATCTAGTACATAGTTTATGTACCCTCTCATATCAGCATTGAATCTAGATCCTAGAAACATCATCAAACTAGAGAATAAACTTAGTGATCATTGGGAGCCAAGGATCAATTCGCACCTTTACTCGCATAAATCGAATATTTCTTGGGATTTTATCTTCTCAGTCCACTCTTTCCATTAAGCCCATCAACTGACCCATTCTCTCAGCAAGCTCTGGGTATTGATACTCCGAAGGCAAACCATGGAGTTGGACCCAGATCGAAATGAAATTGAGTTGTGGGTTGCCAATCACTAGGTTTGGTCTCCAGGTTTCTAGAACCTGAAGTGCTCCATCAACCACCCGTGGTCCCTCTATGCAGATATGGATTAGATCTTCCAGGAACTAGAAATGGAAGATGTAAAAGTAAGATTCTCTTCCTACAATGGAAACCGACCCCTGATTCTCCATGCCGAGTTGATAAAGTGCTGTAGGCGTGGCACAGAGAACTTCCTATTGTCCAACAGAATTGTACAGAAACTCCAGTAGTCTCTTTGGGCTGCTAAATCCTCAGGATCTGGTTCCACAATAGGCTCATGTCTCACAAATGGAACTTCATCCTCATCACTAGGCACAAGATCTGTATCAAGTTCTTCAGCAAACAAATCAGAACTGATATCAGAATCACTACTATAAGTCCACCCATATTCCCTAGTAGCTATATTAGTGTCCATTGGGGTAAAAGGAAGAAGAGGAAATCGTTGCATGCACAGTGGAAACAGTGCAGTGCAATACTCACTGAACACATTCAGGAACTTTGGAAGAAACAGAAAGCTAAGCCAAAATGTGTTCTTGAAATAGACATGGAAGATATGAGGAAGAAGACAGAAAAGGAGAGGACAGGAAGGTATATGGAAGAAGGGAATATTTGTGTAGGTATGGTTGAACCATGGTGAATAATTAGGAACAAAATTTAACTCAGTGCAAGCAAGGACACACCTCAAGCATGCAAAGGAGTATAGAGATACGGGTTGAGATGATGGAAAATGTGCAGGTAATTAAAAGGAATTAAATAGAAAAGACGGCTTCACCTACAAGGTGTCAAGGACAGACAACGTAGAAAAAGAGAGTTGACTAGGGTTTGAAAAAGAAAGAAAAGGAAGAGGATAAGACAATGATAGCCTATCTGAGAAAGGTAAACGGCGGCGAAGACCCTAGGGGGTGAGAGGCTCACTGTGTGTGAGAAGAAAAGCTTTGATTAATCATTCAGACACTAAAAGATTAATGTGTACCAAAATGAAAATCTTTGACCAAATATTCATTTTTTTTCCTTGAGAAAAGAAGTAATTCAAATGCTTCGCAAATGTTGCAAGACAACTATATCAAAAACTTGTTACTAATTATATATGTGCTGGTATTTTATAAATGTTGTGAAGTAATACCTATAATTGTAATAGTAGACAACAAACATATAACTTACAAATCTGGAGTAAAGTTTCTGATGGTTGAATAAGAAATTTGAGATTCGATTCTCGTCTATATTAAAACCTGTTTGGTGTTTTGGTTTGATGATAAAGAGTTATCATCAGGAGTAAACACCATAGGTTGAAACTCTCTCTCTCTCTCTCTCAAAAAAAAAAAAAAAAAAAAAAAAAAACTTACAGATTTTACATGTTTGAGCTTGAATATCCCATCAAAATAAAGCCGCACATTGCATAGATTAATGACTAGTTTATTAATAATTAAAGCATACAACCTTCTTTCCTCAAAGCTACTAAAAGCCGATTTGCCTAAAGTGTAGACTGCAACAATATTAGAATTGAAAATACAATTCAACTTATATATTGGGAAATATCAGCTAATTCTAGATACCTTTTTTGTACCCATAATATAACCAAAAATTAAAGATATAAAGATAATTTTACAACGTAAATGTAATGGAGGTCAGCCCTAATATTCTTTTCTTATAGATAAATGGTGGCTCAACTAAACTAGAGAGGCCTATTAAGTGGATAAACAAAAAAAAAAAAAAAAAAAAGGTTTTCGTAGCTTCATTTAGTACTTAAAAACACTAGTAGAGAACTATATATAGCAAAGTAGGGCTGCAACTTCAACTTTGGATTCCTATTTTCTGAATAGCTATCACAAACCCATGAGATTCTGAGGTTTAACCATTTAAGATCCCCTTTTAACTCACCCAAAATCATACAAAATCTTTTTCATCAAGTTTATAAGATTACCAACCACACACCGGTCTTTCAACATGTCAACAAAACAAGCAATAAAGTCAAAACATCCTCTTTATCATATATTGTATGTTTGACTGTATCATATCATTATAATAAGATCATATGTTTCATGGTCAGAATGGGGTTTTACCCCTTTCTCACAAACTTTCCAGCAAAATGCCTCCTGTCTGAAACTATTTAGAGATATACTCCTGTTTTGGAACTTGATTTTTAGAAAGTCGAGTTTCAATGTAAAACTCGATTTTTGGACAATCGAGTTATAGCAAAATGAAACTTAAAATAATAATAATAATAATTTGTGGAACTTGATTTCCATGGACTCGAGTTCCATTCAAAGAACTCGAGTTCCACTTGAATATTTTCAAGGAACTCAAGTTCTACACAAGAAATTTGAGTTCCATGACCTCGAGTTCCACAATTTTTTTTTTATTTTATAAGTTTCATTTCGCTATAACTCAATTGTCCAAAAATCGAGTTTTACATTTGAAACTCAATTTTTAGAAAATTGAGTTTCAAAACAGGGGCATACCCCTAAATAATTTCAGACATTGGGCATTTTGCTGGAAAGTTCGTGAAAAATGGGTAATTTGCCATTTTGGCCTATGTTTCATAGTGGTTGTTTTGTGACTTCTAACTAAGCTGCTCTATCTTCTCGAAAATAAAAAACAGTGGCCTTAATTTATACTCTTCCCTCTCATATTTTTAGGCATGTTTAAAAAAATCCGACTTTTAAGTGAATATTGAATGTATTGTCTTTTGCATCAAAAGATACAAGTTTCCAAAATAACTCATCTCAATTTAAACTTTAGTGAAATTGGGATATTGGTTTTTTTTTTTTAATAAAGTAAAAAAAAAAAAAAGGAAATTTATTGGTTCAAAAAAAAAAAACCCCAAAAATAAAATTTTGATACAAAATACAGAAAAAGGGGAATAGCATTTGCATCTAGCCCATTCCTTGGCCAATAGTTCCTCCAAATGGAAACAAGAAAAAATTATTCTAACAAATTCCCAATATCACAAAAATAAAAAATAATAAAAACAAAAATGAATGTATTCAAAATCATGACTCCCCAAAAAAACCCAACATCTTTAAAATATTTTTCAAAATTTTCCCTCATCTTGCTGGCTTCAATTGTACAACTCTGAATTTCGCTCCAGTAGACAAGAGAAACCTGCTTTCAATGAACCCAAATTCCACCCTACAATCTAAATTCCAATAACCAATGGATCAACGAATCCAACCTCCACTTGACAGCATGGTTTTGAAACTTGGATTGTTCAATGAACCGTAAAAAAGAGAGATTCAAGATTTTTGAGGTTGGACTGAGGTCAAACTGGAGTTGAACCGTGATGACGTCATAATTAATTTAATAATTAAATAAAATAAAAAGTTATAATAAATTAATATAAATATAAGAAATAACTAAAATAATTAAATTAAATATAAAAATCTATCTTTCAAATGTATTTTTTTATATCATAACTTTCACAAGACAAATAAGAAATATCAAATACAAAGCAAAGGTAGATGTAGTATTTATTTATATGTTGATTAGTTAAACTTGTGATAGCAATAATAATATACAAATTATAAGGGAACTTATACTATATTAAGTAAAATAAAAATTTTAAATTATTTAATAGTTTTAAATTAAAATAATTATATCTATTGCTTTTAAAAGAAAGTAATTTTAGAATCATACTTTTTTTTTTTTGGGCACAGTTGTGAATTTAAATGCCTGTCATTTACATATAGACTCGTTATTTTTTCTTTATTAGTTACTCTCTATCACATCACAATTATAGTAAAAAAATTATGAAATAAATTGTGGTATTAGATTTTTTTCTTTAAAAAAAAATTGTAAATATTAATTGAAACTTGAAAGTACTTTAAGAGTTAAGATATTTGTCACATCACATTGGGCAAGGTGAAAAAAAGGAATGGCTGAAACTTGTCTACCTTTCCAATGTAATCACGTGGAGGGGCTTTGGAAACACAAAAAAATAAAATAAAATAGAAAAACTAAAATAGAGAGTGGAGACGGACAAATGAAAAGAGAAAGGGGAAAAAGAAGAAAGAAGAAGGAGGAGGAGGAGGATGAGAAACAATAGCAAAAGATTTGGCATGATCGGAAACAATAGCAGAAAATGAAGGCATAATCGGTGACTTGTGTAGGCAACCTGCTGCTTCAAGTACTTGGTGCAGCCCCTGCTTAGTCGTCTTCTTCTTCCTTGTTTATTTTTATTTTTTTCCTACCAAATCCTTTAGTGCCAGATCTGAAAAAAGTCCAAAGTATATGCTGGTGTTAGCTAAAAAAAGACCATTAGAACCGTTCACGGTTCTAAAAACCGTGCGGTTTAACTGCGGTTCACACGATTCCATGCTTTTTCTTCATAAAGAGGTTCTTAAGGATAAAAGAACCGGAATGAGGAGAGGTTTGCGGTTAACCCGGTTGGACCATATGGTCCAGTTCAAGTTTCAAAACTATGCTCGACAGTAGTGAGTGGGTGTGATTTGATATTATATTTACATCAGTAAACCATGTCTTCGAGTGAGTGGTTTTCAGCACTTTCAATTTTATTATTTTATTGAATTAGAGAAAATAGGGTTATTTTTTATCTATATATATATATATATTATAATTGTATTTGATAATAGTAGGATTTACTTTATTCACTTCAATTATTTTGTTTTGTTTAGTTGCTTAGCATGGTGGCTCTGCATATTTTTTACTAGTTTAATTTATCATTAAAAATATTTATGCACAACCTAACTTAAATCGTGTACACTCTGATCACTAATCATCCCAACCCAAAACCAAACACCAACACAAATCAGCCCATCTCAAACTAAACAACAACACATATCATCTCTCTCTCTCTCTCTCTCTCTCTCTCTCTCTCTCTCTCTCTCTCTCATTTCATTCTCATGATTCTTGTCTCATCTCACTTTTCTATATAATTATCTCGGTATCTCTGACTTTATGAATAAAGAGTGAGCGTGTCTCTCTTTATTCTAAATTTATATTATGTGTATGGGTATGCTTTGATACTGATTGTGTGTAGTTATATTATAATTTTATTTGTGTGAATGATAATGTGTGTGAATATGTGCTTGTATAGTAAAAATATAATATAACTTTATATAATTTAATAATTAGAAAATACAGAAAGTTTCTTACATGTGTGTGTATTATTATCATGTTATATTAATTTTTTGTTATAAAGTTAGTGATTCAAGAAAAAACAAATAGTAAAGTTAATGATTGTTGAAATATTTGATTGGTTTTTCTTAAATAGGAGAAAAATTCACTGGAATAAATGGGAGGTTTCATGTAAACCAAAAATGGAAGGAGGGTTAGGCTTTAAAGTTCTATGTGAGTTCAATGAAGTGATGCTAGCTAAATAGGTGTGGCAGTTGATTCAAAATGTTAAATATTAGCATCGCAATGTGTTATACCATGTTGTGTATGCTAGAGTGGATGCGGAAGGGGAAGCATAGAATAGGAACACCGAGAACACGAGGGTTACGTGGTTCAGCCTTGACGGCCTACATCTACGGAGGAATCCCTTAAGGGCTACATCTTTATTGTGTATAAGAGTGTAGCACAATAACCTGTGTTACAATGAACCCTAACATGAGTATATATAGGCGACTAAACCCTAGACTACTAGTACAAGTAGGAGTGAGCTTGGGCCTATTACATTGGGCTAATATGTCTAATATATATCTCTAACACCCTCCTTCAAACTCAAGGCGGAAGCTCGATGAAGGCTTGAGGTTGGATAAGCATTAGAAGATCACTTGGAGATGCCTTTGAAGAAACCACAATGAAGAATGTGCCAATTGACCAATTTCAGAGTTTCAAATGAAGAAACGGAGTCCAAAATTGGAATCTACACGAAAAACTGAGCAAGATAAGCCCTTTTGGAAATTTTGACTTTTGGTCAAAGGTCAACGCAAAAAGTCAAAGTCAAAGTCAACTGGTCCAGAGTCAAGTCAACAGTCAAAGTGCTCACGGGTCAGATCCGGGTGGTCCGGGTCAACGGTCCGGGTCAACGGTCAGCAAGGTGACGTGGTGCTGACGAGACGACACTGCTGACGTGGCTGATGACGTGTCGCTGACGTGGACTAGGGCTGACGTGGACGTGCTTGCGTGGCTGCTGACGTGGAGAAATGACGTCATCATATGTCGTTAGATGACATCAGCAGCATTGTCGGTGCGTGGCAGGAGCGTGCAATGTTCACCGGCGCGTGAAGGAGCAACTAGAAACCCAGGTGGCGCGTGGTGGCGCGTGCAGCGTCGTATGACCACCAGATTCTCAGGCCAAGTAGATCGGTGGACGACAAGGCCGTCTTGGCGGCGCGTGTGACTGATATCTAGCCTGGGAGTCGAGAATCTGTGGCGGCGAGTGTGAGAGTTCCAGGAGCCATTGTCCGCGCGTGGTGGCGCGTGCGGCTGCCGTTGGAGGTCGGGTTCCTGGGTTTTGGTCGCGATATGCCGTGGAGCACGTCTGTGGTGTTGGCTTCGTCAGGCGAGGCTTGGATTTGCGCAGATCTGATAGGGAGAGGCACGGATTGCTTGAGTTTGTGGATCTTGGACATAGCACTGCGCTACTGTGGCTGCGAGATGCCGTGGAGTCTAGATCCAGCAGAGAAATATGTGTGACTTCAGATGGTGATATGCATGTGTGAATCTTCTTTGCTGTGTAGAGATGTTTGTTTGATGCCAAGAACGAAGTTTGGCTCTGATACCATGTTAAATATTAGCATCGCGATGTGTTATACCATGTTATGTATGCTAGAGTGGATGCGGAAGGGAAAGCATAGAATAGGAACACCGAGAACACGAGGGTTACGTGGTTCAGCCTTGACGGCCTACATCTACGGAGGAATCCCTTAAAGGCTACATCTTTATTGTGTATAAGAGTGTAGCACAATAATCTGTGTTACAATGAACCCTAACATGAGTATATATAGGGGACTAAACCCTAGACTACTAGTACAAGCAGGAGTAAGCTTGGGCTTATTACATTGGGCTAATATGTCTAATATATATCTCTAACACAAAATACAAGATCCTTATTCCATAGGGTGTTTAAGGAAAAATATTTCCCAAATTGCTCTATTTTTTAAGCTAATTCATCATCAGGTTTTTTGCTTGGAAGAGTATCCTGCAACCCAAAAAATTGATTGAGAGAGGAGCAAGGTTGAGGGTCGGTGATGGTAAGTCTATAAGAATTTTTCATGATGCATGGTTGCTAAATGAAGTTGGTAGAATTACTTCACCTTGGACCCATCTAGCCCTGGAAGCATCTGTTAATTTGTTAATTAATCAAGATACAAGCTGGTGGAACACACACCTGATTGATCTTTGCTTTTATCCACCAGAAGCAAATCACATAAAAATCTCTTCCTCTGTGCTCTACACCTCAACCTGACATCCTGATCTGGCTAAAGGAGAAATCAGGTAACTGCTCCATTGAGTCCAAGTATAAACTTTTGTGTGAACTGCAAGATGATGAGTTAAATATGCCTCAAGCTTATGACTTGGAGAAGATCTTCTGGAAGAGTATTTGGAAGATTAAAGTGCCAGGTAAGATTAAACATTTCATTTGGAAAGCTTGCTCGAATTCTTTACCAATTGAAGACAACTTGCTGAAATGAAAAATTCTCCAAGAAGCATTGTGTCATCTCTGCCCAAATGACATAGAAGACGTTCTTCATGCATTGTGGGGTTGTGATAGGTTAAAGAAGGTCTGGGTTGTTGATTTCAGTTGGGTGGACAAGTCTAGTGTTCTATTAGGCTCTTTCTCTAACCTTTTGAAGATGATTCAAGGCAAACCACATACAGTTGCTTTATTTGCAGCTACAACATGGTCAATTTGGTATCACCGAAATAAAACTCATCTTAATGAAGCTTTTTTGCCACTAGAGAAAATTTCAAGTTTTGCTCGAGACTATATTCAAGACTTCAAAAATTTGGTTAGCATTCCTCCATGTTCACGCCGAAGAGTCTCTAAGAAGTGGTGTCCACCTGCCTCAGACTGTTGGAAGATTAACTTTGATGATGCTATGTTTGGGGAGTCTGATGAAGCTGGTATCAGAGTGGTCATCCGAAACTCCAAGGGTGAAGTTATGGCTACCCTCTCCGAGAAGATCATTAAGAAGCCTCCTACTGTGGATATTTTGGAACTGCTTGCTGCCAAGCGAGTTGTGTTCTCCCTCGAAACAAGTTTTACAAAATCTATTTTTGAAGGGGATGCTTAGTTCATGATCAAGTCCTTAAAGTGTGGTGGCTGGGAAAAAGCTCAGGGTGGTCACCTAATCAAAGACATTTTTTTTTTCTTTGTAAACTCTTTTAAGAGAATTCCCTTCTCTCATGTTGTTCAGCAATGTAATGCCGTTGCATATGCCTTAACCCAAAAAGCAAGACATTCTTTTCCTTTAACCGTCTGGATGGAGTCTGTTCCACGAGACGTTTTATTTTTTGTTTTGTCTGACTTTCAATTTCATGAATAATAAACAATCTATTTCTTTCTTAAAAAAAGAAAAGAAAAGTATTTGATTGGTTAAATAAACACTTAGTGTATTATTTATATATGGATGAGTGTGACTATTTGAGCCAATAATTAATACTGTGCCAGTGGATTGAGTTTTTTTTTTTTTTTTTCTTTTTTTTTAGTTTAGAAATTTTATAAAAACTTAACAAAAAAAAAATAAAAAATTATCACACCTATCTAAATTTACATTAAATAATTACAACTAATAATAAACTATCATATAACGAAATATGAAAATTCATAAAAACAAATTGTAAAACTTTATGCACTTAATTGCATGTTTTTTTTTTTTTTTTATATATATTTTATTTTTTGGATATCTCTATATATTTAGGTTCTATTTTTATTAAATTTTGACTAATCTAAGCTTCTTAATCACCTCTGATGAAGAGCAAATCCTCAGTCTTGTAGGTTCATCCAGATGGAGCCGTATCTTCGTCGGTGTCACTGTGAAAATGGTAAGATAGCTCCCTTAAGGTGGACACCGGTGTGGTGTCTGCCACAACGTCTCCGATCCCAAAGTCAGTATAAGAGAACTTTGAGGAAATAACAAAGTATCAGAATAACTAGTAATGCTTTAAGGTGTGTCTATGTACCTTATGTTGGTACTGTGAGGGCTTTATATATGCTCCCACAACCCCTAGCCATTGTGGTTGTTAATGTGATTTTAATGTCTCTTTTGGTAACGTCTCATGCTCAGTAATGTGTGCCTTAATGAGGCATCCAATGGTCTGTACAGTTGGTCTTGTAACCACTCAGGACATTATTGGCTGGATTGAATGGCTTCGTTACTTTCGTCAGTGATATGGACATGTGGTTAGTTTGTCTCAAAGACAGCCTCGTCGGTCTCGATGGGATCATTCAGGTAGGTTTAGTTTGTCAGTCCCCTCAACGAGTATATTTGATGAGATCGTTCAAGAAAGGTGAGTTCGTCAGTCCCATCAACTACCCCCAAGGTTCTGTGGTCGTCGTGACATGTTATGACGACCACCAGAAGGTGAAAGTTTTCCTGATCAGACATGGCTCTTAGAGGCGGAGAACTCAAATTTGAAAAAAGACTCGGTTATCACCATGGACGAGGCCAACACACTGAAGGAGAAGATCAAGGTCATTGGGGATGACCTCAGGACTGAGCGATAACTGACGGTGGAAAAAGACAAGCAACTCCAGGCAGCTAAAGAAAAGATCAAGGCCATCGCTATTAAGGCCGTTGAGACTTTTCAGCAAACTGAAGATCTGTTGCGATACCTCGTCAAGCACCCTACTGGAGTGAATCTGGAGAACCTTGATCTTGAGGACGTAGACAAAGAAATCTGTTGTGACTTGCACTTTTGAGGGGGGATTGACCCGTCAGTAACTTACATCCGTCCAAGCAGAATCTTGTTACTTAGCCAGTTTTTGTGACTTACACCCATTGAAGGGATCTTGTCATTTTTGACTTCGTCAGTAACTTACATCCATTCAGATGGAATCTTGTTACTTAGCCAGTTTTTGTGACTTACACCCATCGAAGGGATCTTGTCATTTTTGGCTTCGTTAGTAACTTACATCTATCTAAGCGGAATCTTGTTACTTAGCCAGTTTTTGTGACTTACACCCATTGAAGGGATCTTGTCATTTTTGGCTTTGTCAGTAACTTACATCCGTCCAAGCGGAATCTTGTTACTTAGCCAGTTTTTGTGACTTACACCCATTGAAGGGATCTTGTCATTTTTAGTTTTTAAGCTGCTGGGTTTGCTCAAGCTAAGTCATTGGCTGAATAGTGTTTTTTTTATTTCTTTCAAAAATGAATACAATTGTTTATTACATCTATTGATGGTACTTCTTTAAGTGCTCAATGTTCCATGGTCGCGGTAGTTTTTGCCCATCTATGGTCTTTAGGTGATAACTGCCTTGTCCGGAGTGATATGGACATGTAGTTAGTTCATCTAAGAGGACAGCCTCATCGGTCTCGATGCGATTGTTCAGGTAGGTTTAGTTCGTCAGTCCCCTCAACGAGTATATTTGATGAGATCGTCCAAGAAAGGTGAGTTCGTCAGTCTCTCCATTGAAAATATATATATATATATATATATATATATATATATATATATATTCCGGGACTGACCAATCTACGTAGAGTTTATTATCTACGAAATAAGCATTTTCAGTAATGAAGCTTCAAAACAAAGTTTCATAGCAAGATGAAATCATGAAAATGCGTTTTTTAGCGACTATTTAAATAAGTATTTTAAAAAGAAAAATGTTTATTGAAAATTTTAATTCATAATCAATGTTATAAATGAATATAATAAGTGATTGTTCCGCTATAGATTACAAGGAACAATTTTGATGTTAGTCATTATTATTATTATTATTTTTTTTTTTTTTCAGATTTACGGTGAAGTTACGTCACAATGAGATATGTACGTTTCGTTTTTAGCTCTTTTATTTTTATTTTTTGGGTTAAGATTCTTATGAAATTATTGTAATTGCGTCACAGGTAGTAGCATAAGCAATGCAAGTATGTTTATGTATTATTTAAACATTAAATTTATTTTTTTCATTATTATTATTATTATTATTATTATTATTTCAGAATTTTCATTATTTAAACATACTTAGAAGATTAAACTTTGAAGTTCGTGCCTTCCAAAAATAATAAAAAACTTTACAGTTATGCCGATGCTTGCAGCATGCACTACTTTAATGTCAATAAACTGTTTTTTTTTTTTTTTTTTTTTTTTGAGAATTAAAAGCTAATAAACTAGTGAATTTCAGATAGCTCAACGGGTAAAGTTTTTGATGATTGAATAAGATATTTGAGATTCAATCCACGCCTATACTAGAAACTAATTGATGTCTTGGTCTAATGATAGAGAGTTATCATTAAAAGCGAATGCTATAGATTGAAACTCTTTAAAAAAAAATACCAATAAACTTTGTAGTTCGTGTTGTAGCTTTGTCAACACATGCAGCATGCAATACTTTTATGCCAATTACCAAAAAAAAAAAAAAAAACAAAAACAAAAACAAAAAACAAAACAAAACAAAAAAACAAAACTTATATCATTATGTATCTTTTGCCAACAAATGCATTGCTCTTATGCCAACGAAAAAAGAATTATTAAATGGAAAATGCTAATAAATGCCCCTAGAGTATTAGTTAACAATCCATTTAAAGAAACTATTTATGGGAAAAGAGAAAAAAAAAAAATAATTAATGTTTTGACAGTTTTTTTCATTTCTCATAAAAGTGATGTCAAAATTTTCCTAAAATAGATTGTTAACCGATGCACTAAGGGCACTCATTAGCATAACCCTTAATAAATATAGTAAAATACTCAACTCCACACCTCTCTTTGGGTCTTGGGTTTTGTGAGGGAAAATTATTAGGCTCTCAATTGGAGCATAGTGAAATAATGCTCCATAATTTCATATTTATTGTAGACTCTACCATGAATTTAATGAATAAACTACATTATGAATGTGAGAGAAGAAAATAGCATTCATCGTGTTCTGGATTACATAAAAATTACGCGTAATTAGTAAGTGCATCTATGTTGTCCCACAATAAAAAATTGTAGGACCAGTGGAAAAATTATAACTTCTGCTACAAGTATTCATGTGGTAAATTATAAGTGATGAAAGTCAAAATAATGAATTTATGTGAAAGTAACAAGCAACTAATTATAATCTGCCGTGTAAGAAAATTGTTTCATTATAACTTTTTGTGTGATATTAAAATACTCTCACAATTGGTTTCCAAATACTCGAATTAATCTAATACTATTCCTAACTCCTAACATCTATATAACCATGCAAACTCACAAGTCATAACCATAAAAATCATAGCAATCTCTCTCAAAATCCATATCTTCAAAACATTACTATCGACACATATTGTCCATATGGAACAAAAACCTCACATAGCTATTCTACCATGTCCAGGGATGGGGCATCTCATCCCTTTTGTTGAGTTTGCCAAGCTACTTGTTCTTCTTCTTCACCACGACTTCCACATCACATGTACCATTCCCGTATTTGGGTCTCCACCCAAAGCCATGAAAGATGTCCTCGAAGCCTTGCCCACCAGCATAGACCATGTCTTTCTTCCTCCAGTGAGCTCTGATGGCCTTGAAAGCTTACAACCTGAAGTCCAAATTGCTGTCACCATGACTCGTTCACTGCCGTCTCTTCCTAAAGTGTTAAAGTCGACTCGAGTTACAGCTTTGGTCGTTGATATCTTTGGGATGGATGCACTACATGTTGCTAAGGAACTAAACATCCCACCTTACATTTATTTCCTGGCAAATGCTTTTTCGTTGTCATTACTTTTGCATTTGCCAAAGATAGATGAGACAGTTTCATGCGAGTATGGAGACCTACCAGAACCATTGAAACTCCCAGGGTGCATACCTATTCACGGTAGAGATCTTCCAGACCCAATTCAAGATCGAACGGGTCAGTTTTACAAAATGTTTATTCCTATCGAAAATGGGCTGCGATTAGCTGAGGGTATTATCCTCAATACTTTCATGGAATTGGAAGAAAGTGCTGTAGAAGTAATGTTAGAACTTAGAAGAAGAAGCTAAAAATCTCACACTTTATCCAATTGGACCCGTCATTCGAACTGGTTCAAATTCAAGCAATCAGGTTGAAGGGTCAGTCTGCTTAAGATGGTCGGACAATCAGCCACATGGCTATGTCCTATTTGTTTGTTTTGGGAGTGGTGGAACCCTCTCATCTGAACAAATTAATGAGCTAGCCCTTGGATTGGAACTGAGTGGTCATAAGTTCTTATGGGTTTTAAGAAGCCCGAATAATAAATCTAGTGTTGCATACCTTAGTGACCAAACCCATGACAACAACCCACTTGCTTTCTAACCAAAAGGGTTTGTGGAGAGGACCAAAGGACAAGGTCTTGTAGTGCCCTTTTGGGCACCACAAGTCCAAGTCCTTAGCCACAGCTCCACGGGTGGGTTCTTAACTCTTCGCGGTTGGAATTCAATCCTAAAAAGTATCATGCATGGCATACCATTAATTACATGGCCACTTTTTGCAAAACGAAGACTGAATGCAGTTTTATTGGATGAGGATCTAAAAGTGGCACTAAGACCAAAAGCTAACGAGAAAGGCCTAGTGGACCGAGAGGAAATTGCTAAAGTCATAAAGGGTCTAATGGTCGGAGTGGAGGGCAAGAAAGTTAAGAGCCATATGAAAGGCCTAAAAATTACTGCTGAGAAAGCACTTAGTGCAGACGGGTCTTCTACAAAGGCACTCGCTGAGTTTGCATCCTATTGCACAAATCAACCTGGCTTTTAGGACATGATATATATATATATAAAGTGCGTGAATATTTGTAATAAACAATACTCATATTTTGGGTTATATTTGTTGCACAACTTGGAAATCATGATTTCAAGCACCGTTTTCAGTATTTTTTTCTTTTTTTCTTTTGGCCTGTGTAAAATTATGAATAATTTGTGTAATGAACATTGTGTTTTTTCATTGGTTGTTCTACTTTTAGTCCTTGTCGCTTGTCATTGGTTTTTGAGTAGTATTGTTTATTACACAAGTAGTTTTACACTCTCAAAAGAAATTGATTGAAAATGTTTTGGTACTTGTGACTTGTCATTGGTTTTTGAGTAGTATTCATTATGCTTGTAGTTTCACACACTCTCTAAAGAAATTAATTGAAAATTTTTGGGATGTGTAAAACTATATAAAATAGTTTTTGTACAACAAGTTTAGACCGTTGCTTTTATTATGTATTATTTGACTTTACCATGTCTTTGTTATATCAAAACTTTCTTAATGGTCTTTTAATTTCTATGTGACTAGTACCTGCTACACATAATACTTCTACAAATAAAATAATATAATCTCACCACCAAATTTTATATACTATCAAGCAAGTCATGATAGTTACAAATTGTGTGCAACTAAAATTTCACAAGTTCAAAATTATAACTAAAATTGTGTTTCGTGTTTCAAAACACAATATCAACTGAAGTGTGTACGATAATATATAACTTAGCATGTATAATAATATTTACCGAAAGCGAAATTAGGTCCTCATAAAAATGTGGGATTGGCCTAGTTAGCTAGTTATCTCCAATAGAAAGATGAACTCATAATGAAAATCTTTGACCAAACATTCATTTACATGTGTATGATGTTACTTATTTAAATAAATTAACATTATGAAATATGTTTTAGAGCAAAGAAAAGAAACAGAAAAATAAATGGTGAAAAATTATTATTAGATCTTGAGAAAATTTAACGGATGTCTTAAAGGTATTGCTTTAAAAACTATTTTTAGAAAAACATTTATTGGGAAAAGAAAAGGTAACTTTTTTTTTTACAATCATTTATTTTTCTCATAAAAGTGGAATTAAAATTTCCTTAAAATGATCAATTAATAAATACCCCAAAAGCACCCGTTAACTGAACCCTTAGATATTTTATGAGCAATTTGTTATTATCAACCATCTTTGGGAACCTGACCTTAAGGTAGTAACAGATGGCACCAGTCATTAAGGCAAGGAAAAAGGTCATAAATTTTTTGATGGATTTTACTAACGTGCGCCCATAGGACACGCATTAATAAACCATTTTAGGAAAATTTTCATGAAAAAATGAAAACTGATTAATAATTTTGATAGTTTTTTCAATTTTCCATAAAAATTTTCTCAAAATGGAAGGTTAATGTAGAACATACATTAATCGGACCCAATTTTGATAAGATATGACTTGCCAATCTTCCCCGGACCTATATAGCCTATATCATATTGGAGCTCAAACCATTTTTCATTTGTTGTTCTTTCTTTGGCCTATTTTCTTTCAATTTGTTAATGTGTAGTTTCCTCCCTCGTGATTAATGTTTGGGAGCCTCGAAAGAAGGACTTTGTGATTGTTTCTCTATTTTTTTAATGAAGTTTTTTATGGTCTATTTTCACCCATAATTCTTTTAGGACTACATCATTTGTCATTATTTTTGTCAAAATTTAATGATATGATCGATTGTTAGTGGTACAATCACTTTCACATAAATCCAATATTTTTTTCCACCACTCAAAATCGATCAACTCACGAAGGTTGTCTCCTAAGACTTTCTCTTTCACTTTCATCGATACTATTGACAAAATTTTAATTATAATAATGATTTAAGATATTCAATAGGTTAATATAATTTGGATTATTTTTTAGGATAAATTACGTTATTCTCATAAAATTTAAGTTTAAGTAAACGACACTAACTTGAAAATTTTCTGAAAAAATGACACTCGATTTAATAGTTATTAATTCTGACAGAATATTCATTTTTCTCAACCAAAAAAAAAATCAAAATTTTTAACTTTTATTTAAAACTAAGTCCTTCCTCCTTTCATTTTATTTCCCTAATCCAAGCTCACCTTTTTTCATCCTCCTTCTCTAACAAACGAACTTCTCTCTCTCTCTCTCTCTCTCTCTCTCTCTCTCTCTCTCTCTCTCTCTCTCTCTCTGAAGTCTCCCTTAATTTTCTTACTTGTTCACCAAATTTCACATTCTCTTCTAATTATCTAGACAAGTCTTAAAGGGATTCTAATGGGCCAAAGTCTAATATTATACATGTGCATTAAATTCAAAAAATAATTTTAATCCGTCCTAAAAAGTATTCTGACTAAGACTTAAGCTAGTATTTCAAATCATTAGAAAATAAATAAACCACATATAACAATATTATGATTTGCGTGAAACCCCATTTCTTCTTGAACAGAATAACTATGGGACCAACTCCAAATAAATTCACTATAATAAAATCAATATAAATACATTCTCAAGTTTATATCTAAAACTTGAGTTCACATCAATACAATAGGAAATAAACAAACTCATGTCATCTTCAGTTTGGATATTACAACTTTCCATAGCCGCAACATCCAGAACTCTCCTACAAAGAATCCAAATTTAACAACTATTAGGTGTTTATATATCTTACAAAACATGATATGTTACGATACATGATACGGATTATCAAAAATCAATTCATGATATGATTTACTATTTGGGTCATATTTTTCATGTGCAAGCATATTCTTTGACAAAACGCACTTTACTAGTAGTTGGGTAGTTAATATTTTCTAGAATATCATGAAGTATGTTTAACAAACAAGACAAGTGGTACTATTGAAAACATGAAGACTACATTAAGAAAAAAAGTAAAGAAAAACTAAAAAAGTGAACTTTAATACTAGTCTCGACACTAGCTCAATACTAGCATCTATCAAGAATAAATGAAGAATCTCAATACCTCTCAATCTATCAAGCTTCGTAGATCTATAAATCTCAGATCTGTTTTTAAGCCCATGATGACTTGAATTACTAGAGTTTCATTCACTATACGTCTAGGGGATATAAAGTCATCACATGATATAGAGACTCAATTAGAGAACTCATACACTATTGGTGAAGCTACTGCATTTTTATGTGCCTTAGGGTTTTGTAACCAAGTGCTTCTAGATGTTCAAAGCGTATTGAAGTGAAGAACTTTGCATCCAACAACAAACATCAATTGCTACGAGTTAGTCACATACTAGGATCCATGTAAAGGAAGAAGTCTCTACAAGATCAAGTCCAATTGGGGAATGGTGTAAAAGTTCAACTGTAGGTTGGTATTTTGGGGTAGTCTCGGGTAGTGGTTAGATTCATTATACTTGTAACCGCTTGATTCTTGATTAGTGATTCGTGGAAGTAGTGACCTAAAAATCACTCAGTGGAGTTTTTGTCTTGTAAGAGGTTTTCCCCATCAGTAAATAAATCATCATGTAAATTTAATTTCTGCTATACTAAATTTTATTTGGTAATTTTTTTCGTGCCTCCATGATTTGCATGTAATTTAACCTAATTAATTAACTTTGGTAATTGAATTAATTAACTAGGATCAATCTATAACCCAACAACTAGTATCAGAGTAGGCATACTCTAATTAGGTTTATAATCTTTAATGTGTGATTCATTGACCCCTATTGTCATGGATCATGGTCAATCCCCAATTATTCCTCCATTATTTGATGGAACTAACTATGCATATTGGAAAGTACGCATATGAGCTTTTTTGTAGTCCCTTGATCAGAAAGTCTAGTTAGCAGTTGAAGTGGGATGGACCAAACCCACAAAAACCCCAGAAAATTGGGATGATGAAATGATCAAGGCCGAAAACTTCAACTATAGAGCCTTGAATGCCTTATTCAATGCTGCGATGAATTAAGAATTCAAGAATATTTCTTCCACTAAAAATGCTAAGGAAGCACTTCAAACCACCTATAAAGAAATCAAATCAGTCAAGACTAAAAGCTTCAAAGATTAACTAGCAATTTTGAGGAGATAAGGATGGAAGAGGATGAGAAATTTGATGAGTTTTATGCAAAACTTAAAGATATTATTGTAAACACCTTATTTTGTACCCCTTACAACTCAGGCCCCTATTCTCCAATGATGTTGAAAAAAAATTCTAAGGCCAAAGGTTGGTTTAAGGCCCAATAAGATTCTAAATTGACTTAAGAAATGTTAAAATGGAAAATATAACTTTTTATGAGCAAATAAATCTATTTTTAGAAAATATAGGCCAAGGAAACTTTGAGCCATGTGTATGCAGTCACGGACTTGCATACATAGCTAGGGTTCGAGAGAGTTATGAAAGGCAAGTTTTCTACATTAAAACTGAGGTTTGGAATGAGTCCCACATCATTTGGGAGCCATTCCAAACCCTCATTTTTCAACTATATAAAGCCTTACATGGTATATTTCAAAGGGACGGAGAAAATCCGAAGGGAAAACCTAAGATTCACTAGAAATAGTGAATCAAAGAGGGAGATTTTTACAAAATATCCTCAAGTCAATTTTCTTTTAGTTGGGACCTTTTCTGGTCTTGATTTTCAAGTTTTAAGATCACTAATCACTTATGTATTTGATTGTGAATAGATTGACTGAGAGGAACGGTCAAAATAAAGCTTGAAAAGCTTCTTATTTGAGGTATTAAGTTCTATCCCTTTTCTTTTGATTTCCTTATTTTAATTATGTTTTCTTTTCTTTTGTTTTTTTTTTTAATTTATTGTTTTTATGTTGTAATATGTTTAGGTAGCCTAGGGTTTAGTTGTTTTCTATTTTAAAGTATGTTAGGTTGCTAGATTTATAGTTTTAAGTTCTACTATGTTTTCTGCATTTCTTTGTTTCTAGGTTAAGGTTTATGGTGTCTCCGTGTGCACATGCTTTCTGCATGCATACACAAGCTCGAAGTATGCGTACGTATACAACTAGCATGTGTGCGCAAGCCTATGTATTCGCACGCATACTCGTGCTCAGAAACCCTAATCTAAGTTTTCTATTTCTATTGCTTTATTTCTTTCACATAATATGCTTTTGTTTTGACCATCTTTAATGTTTTTGAGTCCTTATTCCCCTATTTGATTATTTGTTTGCCTTTAAAATGCTAGATTAGAGTTTTTTTTTTTTTTTTCTTACTTTGATATGCCATGAGCACGCATTCAAATATCCATGCATTGATGCATAGGTGCTGCAGTGCAACAAGGTAAGTAAAGGTGAGTCATGCATTTCACATGATCATGCATTTGTTTGTTACATGACCACGAATGTGTATATGCAAAGTCTATGTGTCATGCTTTAAATATGGTAAACAAGTTTGTTTGATTGCTGCCATTTTGTTGCCCTTGAGATATCTTGCTTGCATACTACCTTGGATGAGATGATAAGTATGATATATGTATGCTAGGTTTGATGTGGATTGCCATGATAGATGTATGCTAGGGTTTATGATGATGTGAGAAGCATGATAGAAGTATGTTAGGGTTCACGATGAAATGCCATGTTGTATACTTAGATGTATGCTAGTGTGTTTGTGAGTATAGAATGCAATATTGAATGTGCATTTAATGGGATTAAGATGTAAGACACAATGAGTGAAAGCTGACCCATGGGTCGGGCGGTTTTGAGTGCCTAACACCTTCCCAAAGCTGTACCTAAACTCCAAACCCATACTCTAGTAGTAAGACTTAATCCTTCTACTAAGGGCATTATTAAATGGTTCCTATACCTAATCTCTAAGTGGCAACTCTAATCTTTTCTCTGCCCTGGTCCACTCAGCAGAGGCATACTGCCCCCTTTTTCCCAAAAGGAGGAAGCCGCTACGCTCACAATTATGAATTCTGCCTTTAATATAGGAGAGAAAATTCCTAACCCTAATATGGTAAGGAAGATCCCATTAACTGAATTAGTTGGGAACCTTCAAATCTATGAGTTACGTCTAGCCAAAATTGAAAAAGGTGGAAAAGGCAATAATACGTCTTTGAAGGTCAAAGATGATGAAGATGAGGAATTTTCTGATGGGAACAGACTAAGTTCAAAGCATACATCATAAGGCAGTTCAAGAAATTCATTAAGAATGCTAGTGTGAAGATGAATGATCTCTTCAAAGAGGTCATAAGACAATACAAAGAAGGAGAATAAAGTAGGAGTTCAAAACATCAACACTCCACCTAGTCCTAAATGTTTTGGCTGTCAAGGTTACGATTACACAAAGCAAGAATGTCCAACATATCTCAAGTCAATAGGGAGGAACAAAGCCCTAACTACAACCTTGAGTGATACTGAACCAGAGAGTGATTCAGATAATAGTGGCCAAGTGGAAAAGTCCATGGCCTTCACAGCCACTATTGAACTAGTTAATGATACTAAAGAGGCAATAAGTGAGGATGAAGAATTAGATGAATCTAATTTTAAGAAGTTGGATGACAATGATGACATCCAAATAGCCTACTCAACACTTTACAAGAATTCTGAAAAATATGAAAAGCTTTACAAATTGGCTATGAAGAAGTTGAGCAAGGTGGAAATAAAGACAAAGAATCTGTCCACTAAAGTTGATAAAGGAAATCAAACCATTGGAGCCCTAAGGTTTGAGAATAACTTCCTCGTTGAGAAGACCAAGATGTTAGATACTGAAATTTTCCAAGTCCGAGCACAACTAGAACATACTTCAAATGCAAAAATAGATGAGATGTTGAGCATTCAAAAGTCTTCATCTGACAAGACTAGACTCGAGTATGTCACTTCTTTCTCTACTTGAGCAAGTTCCAATTCTGCTTGCCATTATATTTTTTTTTTGTACCTCCTTATGATGATACTAAAATTGGAAACAATGATTCTAAAATGGAGTTAGAAAAGTAAGGTTAAAAATAATAGTCAGAAATCTATCTTAGGTGCCCCCCTTAAGCCTGTTAAGAAAGAAGGAAAGTAGAACTCTCATCACTCCACTAACAAGAAGACCTAATTGAAGAAAATTCACTTCTATCATCATTGTTGATTAGATGGACACACTCGCCCCAATTGTTATAAATGGCTTGCTAGTCAACAGAACAATAGTGTGTCATCTTATGGAAAGAAAAACTAGCTTCAAAACTCTTTTGCTCCTCTTGGAGAACTGATTAAAGCTGCTTTTCTTCTAACCAATTTCGAAGGGTTCTCTCCTTTCTCACCATCTTCCAAAAGTTGTCCTTAGAAGAAGAAAACTCCTCCTCCGCCCAAACCCCCTATATGGAAGGAAAAAGTTCCCTCTCAGTGATTCTTTGCCGATCTTTTCGTGCATATGTTTGTGTTTTTTTGCATAGTGAGTTAGTCTAGCTTTCCATTGCATTAGGTTGTTTTTTTTTCTTATTTGTTTGTTTGTTTATTGCTTTTAAGAAAATAAAATAAATTGAAAAATTGAAAAGGAAAATACAATTTAATTAGTGTGTGTTTTTGTATACTAGTACTAACCATCTTACCACTAAAACTCGTCGATCATCAACACCTCTGTGCAACTCATAAAAGCCGTGCTCGATAAGGTGTAGCACTTGCACAACAAGAAAAATGGTGTTTATATAAAAATCAAAGGGAATTAATGGCATTGGATAATGACAATTGATAATAAACTATCATATAACAATTTCAAAATATAAAATATTGTAGAAGAGAATTGTAAAATTTAATATATTTGCGCGTGTGTGTTTTTGTGTCAATAACTCGGTAGATTTAGATTATATTTTTAATAATTTTTTTTAATTTAAGCTTTTTAAGGACCCCCTAAAAAAAAAAAAAAATCAAATCTTAGGACAGCCACTATTGCGTAGATTTTAATATTTAATAAATATATGCATTTTCAGCAATGAAAGCTTAGAAACAAAGTTTTGTAACAAGATGTTAATAAGTTTTTATTTAAATAGGTATATTGAAAATCTGAAATTTTTAATTCATAATCAACTACAAAATGACTTTTATAAGAGAATGTTATGCTATAGATTACAGGGAAAAATTCCTTTAGAAATGGCTCCATGATGTTAGAGCATTAACATTGATGGAGCTAATTTTTTTTTTTTTTTTTTTTTTATCATTTTAAAAACTCATTTTTATCTATTTTAATATAACATTTTATAGCACACCCAACATCAATGGTTCAATTTTTTTACCGTCTTGATTAAAATAATATAAAGAATTCATTAAAATAATAAAAAAATCCACCACAAAAACTTTAGCCACAACCACCTCCGTCACCACTCCACTAGCCACAACCACTGCTTTGGCAACCCCAGTCCATGACCAAAAAAAAAAAACTGAACTGACAAAAATCAGCCGCCAAACCACCACCACCACCACCATCACCACCACCACAACCATCAAATCCACAACCAATATCAAAAACTACCACTACCAACACAACCATACAAGTGGATAGGGAAGAGAGAGAGAGAGAGAGAGAGAGCCACAAGAGGGAGGGTTGAGGTAGAGAGATGGAGAGAGCTTGGGTTGGTGGCGAATTGGGCTTGGGGCTTGCAGAGAGGGTGTTGGCGGTGGCTAGAGCAAGAAATATAAATTAATAAAAAATGAAAGGGATAAGAGGGCGAGAGGGCACCAATTGGGCAAGAAAGAAAAAAAAAAATTGGAAGTAGTGAAGGTAGATAAAAAATGTGTGAAGGAGTATATATCTGATTATAATTAATTTATCCCATGAATAAAATATTATTTTTTTTATATAAAACTTTGAGCTATAGTGATCTACAATAGACAATGGCGACTCCAGAAATTCTTTTCAGGATGTTTATTAAAAAAATTAAATTAAAAAAATTAATAATAATAAAACTTGAATATATTAACATCACAAAATAAAAACAGACACAAATACATAAATGTTTAAAATTTCCTTTCACAAGTTTTCATATTTTGAAATCATTGTGTGATATGATTGTTTCACTATCAATGTTATTAGCTACATCTTTTTTCAATATACACAACTAAGCAATTATTAAACTACTGATCTCCCACTTAATTACTAACATATTGCCTAAATAAGTACTAATATAAACAAAATGTATTATCATTTTAAAAAATACATATATATATATATATATATATATATATATATATATCACATAAATCCAACAAATTCAGCTAAACACTGTAACAAGCACTAACAGACTAGTTATTTAAAAAGTGTGCATTTTTTATATAAAAAAATAGCAATTTTAAAATATTCCATTTGAAAACACAATTTAAAAAATCACAATTAAACTTTTGAGTTGGGCTTTTAGGCTAATTTGTTTGTTTGGGCAATTCTTCAGAAGTGCTATGTTCATAACATTTTTTTAATACTTTCACAATAAAGCCTAGGTGGTAAGTTTTCACTAGTTCTAATTTGAACTTACCATTGAAATTCTTTTTTTATTTACCAGTAAGAACTTAATATTTTGTATTTTGTTACAAACATATTGCAAAAGTATTGTGAACATTGCATTTCTTGCAATGTTTTTGTTCAACATTCAACATACCAAAATTTTGAAGGTTGAATTTTATTTTTATTGGGCTCAATTTTTATTAAGGGTGTTTAATTTTTTTTTTTTTTTTAAGGGTGGTCAAGTTCTTTTTTCTAGGGTGGTAAAGACTGAAAAGACCCGTATTAATTTAAACTCAAAATTTTTTAAAGTATATTAAAAAAAAAAAAAATTTGAGACCACCCTCATTAGTACTTAACGCCTCCCTTGACCATAGATGGCAGATCTGTAGCTCAGTTGATAAAAAATTTAGAAATGACTACAACAATGTAGCTTCTTTTTTGTGATTTTTTTAAATATTTGAGGGTTTGGTTTTTTTTTTTTTTTTTTTTTTTTTTTTTTTTTTTTTTTTTGTGATGTTGGTAGTTAAAATTAACAATTTGGCTTTTTAACATCATCAATACTAATGCTCTTCATAAGTACTTTTCTTTTTCTTTTTTAGATTAACGTTGATGTTACGTCACAATGAGATATGTAAACTTCTAGTCTTTTTTTTTTTGAGGTTAAGATTCTTATGAAATGATTGTAACTGCGTCGCAGTATTAGTAGCATGAGCAATGCAAGACTGCAAGTATATTTATATATTATTTAAACATTAAATTTATTGATTTTCATTATTTTAACATATTTAGTTATGTCGACGCATGCTGCGGGCGTTTACATAAGCTATGTAACATATGTCAACACGTGCACTCCTTTTATGCAACGAAAAAAGAATAAATAGATTACCAAAAAAATAAATAAAGAATAAAGAATAAATAAATATAGTAAAATACTCAACTCCACACTTGTGGGTGGACAGCTTGGGTTTAGTGAAGGAAATTTTAGGAGCATCATGAGATAATACTCCCTCTTCTTACATTCATGATAAATTTTAATATAATAATAGTATTTTAAATCGGATTTATATTATATTACATAACTAGAGTATAACTACAAAAGGGTCTAACCTTTGTAGTTGTAGACTGGGGTTATAAACAGTGGATACTAGACACACAACCAATGTGAGATAAACATCCCTATTTTTTTTTTTAATAAACAGTAATACTTATTAGAATACACACGAAAATAATAATAGTATTTTAAACCAGATTTATAATTTATTACATAACCAAAGTATAGCTACAAAAGGGTCTAACCTTTGTAGTTGTAAACTAAGGTTATAAACAGCGGACACTAGACACGCACAATCAATGTGGGATAAACGTCCCTATTTTCTTTTTTTTTGAGTAAACAGTAATATTTATTAGAACACACACGAAAATAATAATAGTGTTTTAAACCTGGTTTATAATATATTACATAACCAGAGTACAACTACAAAAGAGCCTAACCTTTGTAGGTGTAGACTGGAGTTATAAACAGTAGACACTAGACACACACAATCAGTGTAGGATAAACATCCATATTTTCTTTTTTTGAATAAATAGTAATACTTATTATTACACACACGAAAATAATAATAGTGTTTTAAACCGGATTTATAATACATTACATAATCAGAGTACAACTACAAAAGGGCCTAACTTTTGTTGTTGTAGACGGGGGTTATAAACAATGGACACTGGACACACACAACCAATGTGGGATAAACATCCCTATTTAATATGAATTTAATGAGTGGACTCCACTATGAATGTAAAAAAAGAAAGTACTATTCATTGTACTCCAAAAATACCTAAGAATTACTCGTTTAATCAGTGAGTTTGTAGTTGCATCTATGTTGTCCCACAAAAAATTGTAAGACCACAAAAAATATTATAACTATTGCTACAATTGTATATATGGTAAGCTATAAGTAATAAAGAAAAAATAATAAGTCCAGGGATGGGGAATCTCGTCCCTTTTGTTGAGTTTGCCAAACTACTCATTCTTCACCACAACTTCCACATCACATGTATCATTCCCCTATTTGGGCCTCCATCTAAAGCCATGAAAGAAGTCCTTGAAGCCTAGCCCATAAGCATAGACAATGTCTTTCTTCCTCCAGTGAACTCTGAGGGCCTCGAAAGCTTACCACCCGGAGTCCAAATTGCTATCACCATGACTCATTCACTGCCATCTCTTCCCGAAGTGTTAAAGTCTACTCGAGTTACTGCTTCGGTTGTTGATATCTTTGGGATGGATGCACTACATGTTGCTAAGGAACTAAACATCCTGTTGGAGCATTTTAATATTAATTAATCAAAATAAATAAATATTACAACATAAATGTAAAGATATAGGAGTGAATATGGAAGATGAGGAGTTAGTGAAAATATTTAATCTCACATTGAAAATGAGAGAGACTAGTTCATTCTTTTTAATTGTGGTGATTAATAAGCTAATATGAATTAACTCAAATATTAGGCTAGATACGTGCGCAAGGGAGAGATGAAGGGTGTAACTCCAGCCCAATAAAAAGATTCTTGGCAAGGAAGGGTGTTCTTTCTAGTGTAGTTTTAGGCTTGAACACTTTATGCAGAGGTTGTTCTAGCCATACGACACTTGTTGGGTACAAAGTTTAGCCAACCAAGGGCTTGAATCTCCTTAAAGAGAGCAAGTGTCGCCTCAGTCCAAATAGTGTTGTGTAATTTTTCTCTTTAAATTAATAATATTCAGAAGTATTATTTAGTTTTTCTTTATGTAATTTCCATTATTATTGTGTTTGCACCAACACAATAATAAGGTGAATCAAAATACATGGAGCCTACACAAGAGAAACCAAATGAGCCTGTTGGAGATCTCAACAAGCCTTTTTGCTTTAAGGGAGCCCACTTCAAGAGGTGGAAAGGAAAGATCCTCTTCCACTTGAGTCTTCTCAAAATTGCCTACATCCTCACTGACAAGAATCCATCAAAGGTTTCTACCGATGAAATGAGTGAGGAAGAATTCAGTCTCCATAAAAAAAAATAAAAATAAAAATTAGATAAGTATACAAAAGATGAATATAATTGTCGCTCTTATCTTTTGAATTGTCTTGCCGATTATTTTTAAGATTATTATGATATAACTTATACTTCTACCAAGAAAATTCGGAAAGTTTTACAAAGCAAGTATGATACCAAGGACGCTAGTGCAAAGAAGTACGCTGCTAGTAGATATTTCCATTACCAAATGGTGGATGGAAAATCGGTGGTGGATCAAGCACAAGACTTCCAAATGATTGTGGCAGAATTGAGATCTGAAGGCATAAAGATTGGAGACAATTTGGTGGTAGCTGGAATAATTGATAAACTACCACAATCTTGGAGGAAGTTCCAAAAGACTTTGCGGCACAAACAAAAGGAGACATCCTTGGAGACTTTGATCAATCGCATCTATGTGAAGGAGGAGGCTATGAGGACAAGATGCACTCATGATGTTGGGTTCTAAGACTTTAGGTTTAAATGTATTAGAACTTCAATTTGTAATGTTGGCAAACCATGATCAAAATGTTTTAGTCTTTGTTTTAGACTTGCTCAAAGTGGTTTTATATCTAAAGTTGGAATCGAGTGTTCTGCAGGATTTACTATGTAAATCTCCCTGACTCGATCGATTGAAAGTTGTGCAGATTGTTTTTTCTGCAGAATTTCCAACTCAGCCCAAGCCCGTTTGACGTGTAGAATGTATTAGAACTTCAATTTGTAATGTTGGCAAACCATGATCAAAATGTTTTAGTCTTTGTTTTAGACTTGCTCAAAGTGGTTTTATATCTAAAGTTGGAATCGAGTGTTCTGCAGGATTTACTATGTAAATCTCCCTGACTCGATCAATCGAAAGTTGTGCAGATTGTTTTTTCTGCAGAATTTCCAACTCAGCCCAAGCCCGTTTGACGTGTAGGGTTTTATGTTTTGTCTTAAGTATAAAAAGGAAAACCTTAGCCACGTTTTCATGTTGCTCCTTATGTTGTGTGTGTGAATCTTTTGTGAGATCAAGAGGTGGTTGCCTTCACACATACTTAGGGTTTCCAAGATTCAAGATTATGTCAAGAACTTGGTGATCGATTCAGTTGCAGCTTTAAGAGCTTAAGGATACACAAGCAGGTGTGCTTGTACTTGCTGGGAATCCAACAAAGAAGTAGTCTGTGGACTCGGAGCTGCCACGTGGTCGTGGTAGTAAGTTTCCTACTCGAGGTAGTAATAGGATGTTAGTGGTCTAAGTCACTATTGTGTGAACTTCAATTCTTTCATAGTGGATTCGTTTTACCTTGAAGATAGTTAGGTTAAATCCTCCCCAGGTTTTTTGCCGGTTTGGTTTTCCTAGGTTATCATATTGTTGTGTTCTTTATTTTTCGTACTTTACAATAATATGATATTTGTGTTAACCTAGACTTGATAATTTGACTAAGTAATCACTTGGCTAATTATCTAGGTTAATCTGGTTGTGTTTTAGAAGGTCTAAAAACAAACACATGACACAAGAGAGTAATGGTAATTCCACCACAAAGGTAAACCTTATTTTAGCCAATAATAATATGCCCAAAAATCATTTTCCTAGAAATGGTCAATTAAAGCCTAAAAAAAGAGTTTTCAAAAATAATAATAGACCTCAAGGAAGGGGAAACCTAAATAAAAATTACAATAAGAACCAAGGACCCCTTTTACAAGATCACTTTAATAAATCATGTTTTGTCTGTGGCAAGAGTGGGCATATTGCTCGATTTTGCAAATTTTGGAAACGTGAATCTGTCTTGCAAGCTAACATAACCGAAGAGCCTTTAGTGGCTATGATTACTGAAAGCTCGAAAATGTGTTAAAAATACAAGAGCTGTTTAGACCCCCAAATTAAAGTTATGGCTCGATAGATTTTATATTAACTTAAGTCTAAGTGCAGAATAGTGTAAATGCGAGCGGATAAACAAACAAGCTACTCTAACACATATTCATATAATCACATCAGTAAAATGAAATCTAAAAGAGTAGGGAAGAAGAATCCAAACATAGATAACACGCCAATGTGTTATCGAAGAGGAAACTGAAGAACTCGGTGAAAAACCTCTCCGCCGCCCTCCAAGTAGTAATCGATCCACTAGACAATTAGTTGGGATACATGGGTTAGCAAGAGACCCTCCAAGCCTAATCTACCCGCTGTACCTAAGCCCTACAAGCTCCTACTCTAACAAGGTTTCTCGAAATCATGTCTTGTCTAGCTTTTCAGATCCCGCAACAAGCTCCATGTTGCATTTGCCATCCTTGGCTTCTTCCAATGCTTCCCAGCAGCACCAAACTATCACTTGACACTCTGAAAGGGTGTGATAAGTGTTTGGACTATGAACCTCTCAATGGTATGGAAATGGAGAGGTAGGAGTTGAGGAAAATTCACAAACTATTGTGTAGAGGATTATGGGTATAACAATCTCTAACTCTCAAGGTGTTTGGCTAGGGTTTTCTCTCAGAAGCACTCCTTAGCATTTGTGGGTAATGTGGGTATAGAAAGTGTGTATCAGATAGCACAGTCTGGCAAAACAGAATGTCTCGCAGGTGTCTCGCAGGAAGGCCTTACCCGCGAGATACTCGTGAGACACAACTGTCTCCATCTATACTGACTCTTCGCATTCTAGTCATGTGCAGGGCACATGCATTACTTTGCAGGATGCTAAGTCGCGAGATACCCGCGAAAACCTCTTCAGTCTTCAATAGCTTAAGTCTTCACACTCTCTCTCTCTATCACACAACCCTTACAATCAAATCCCACAATAAATACAGGGTACAAAAGATTGAATAAAATTACAATCAAATTTGGCACGGAATTAAAGCCAACAAAACACATAGTTGTAAATCACAACTTTACAATTACAGACATCAATATGGTACAATATGTTGAAGGGTGGTAGGCAGATTCTGGTGCTAATAGGCATGTCTGCTATGACAAAAATTTGTTCAAGTTGTACACTCCTTTTGAAGAAGAAAAAACTATTATGCTTGGTGACTCTAGCAAAACCATGGTTCTTGGGAGTAGTGAGGTTGATTTGAAATTCACTTCTGGACGTGTGCTAACATTGAAAGATATACTTTACATTCTGTCCATGAGGAAGAATTTGATGTCAAGTTTTTTGCTTAACAAGGCTGGCTTCAAGCAAACTATGGAATCTAATAATTATTTAATCACTAAAAAAAGATTATTTGTGGGCAAGGGTTATGCTTGTGGTGGAATGTTTAAGTTGAATGTTGAGAACAATAAAGCATCTATTAGCTCAGTTTATATGCTTTCTTTTATTAATTTTTGGCATGCTCATTTGTGTCATATAAATACTAGATGTGTGGGAATCATGAGTAGTTTAGGATTAATTCCAAGACTGTCAAAAGATTTTGAAAAATGTGAAACTTGTAGTCAAGCTAAGATTACAAAAAGGCCTAATAAAAGTGTTGTAAGAAATACCAAATTTCTTAAGTTAATTCACTCCGATTTATGTGAACTTGAGGGAATTTTAACTCGTGGGGGAAATAGATATATTATCACTTTTATTGATGATTTCTCAAAATATACAACTATTTATTTGTTGAAAAATAAAATTGATGCTTTTGAAAAATTTCAAGATTTTTTGAAAGAAGTTGAAAATCAATTCAGTAGAAAAATAAAAAGAATAAGAAGTGATAGAGGCCGTGAGTATGAATCAAGTGCATTCAACTCATTTGCTCAGTCTTTGTGAATTACCCATGAAACTACTGCACCATATTCACCTGATTCTAATGGTGTGGCTGAAAGAAAAAATAGAACTCTAATTGAGTTAACAAATGTCATGTTAATTGAATCTAGTGTGCCTTTACATTTTTGGGGTGAAGTTATTTTAACTACATGTCATGTTTTGAATAGAGTGCCACATAAAAAGTCACATACCACACCTTTTGAGATGTGGAAATGACATAAGCCAAATTTTGGGATATTTGAGAGTATGGGGTTGTCTTGCTTATTTAAGGCTTACTAACCCCAAAATACATAAATTAGGTATAAGAGCCAATGTAGTCGATACTGTATCGGTACCAACCGTACCGGCCGGTATGTACCATATCGTTATGTATACCAGTTTTGAAACACCAACATTTCGTACCAGTTTAATTATCGGCTGTACCGGCCAATTTAAGGCAATATCGGCCGGTACAGAAGTTTTTTTTTTTTTTTTTTTAAGTTTTGTAATTTTTGAATTTTTGTAAGGGCAGAATAGTAACTTATTTGCATTAACTTATTAGTATTATTTGTTTTCTTAGTATGCAATGAACAATTAAGCTTTCTATTTTTTATATTGTGTTTTTTTTTTTTTTTCTCTTTTAATTGATGTTAAAGTCTAAAATTATGAATAATTTGTTCTGAATTGATGTAATGTTTTATGGTAAACTTTTATATTTATTATAATACACACACACACATACACACACACACACACACATACATACATACATACATACATACATACATACATACATATATATATATATATATATATATATATATACATATTTATAAATATAAAAAATAAGGGTAAACCCAAAATGGTACACCGATATTGAGTGGTACCAAAATATATCGTTCCACTGTCAAACCGGTATAGCCTCCGATATGCGATTAATAATGCAGTCTATAGATTTTTTTATCTTGAAAACAAAATAATTTTTGAATCTGGTGATGCAATTTTTCATGAGAGCATTCCCATCAGCTCTCTCATAAAAAATGCCATTTTAACACACCAAAAACCCACTTTATCATTTTAGCACATCATTTTACAACATACCATTTATCAGATGTTCTATATTTCAATTCTATACATTAAAATAATATTTACTACACATTAAAATAATATATTTTCTCAAAACCCAATAATATACAAAAACACAATCCCGGCGGTCACCACCAACCAAGAACCAAGAACCACCGCTACAACCACCGCCACAACAACCACTGCTACAACCACAATCACCGGTCCTCCAACAAATTCCAAATCCAAAAACCTCAACAAAACCCCACCATACACTGATATACAGCACAGCCCGCCACCACCATACCCAAGCACAGCCCACCACCACCACCCATAGGTAAAACCCACCACCACCAACAAAAATCCACCAGCCGCCACCACCACCCAATACTACTTTTAAAAAAATCTCCAAAATCAACACAAAACTATCCCAAAAAAAAGAGCTTAAAAAAGAACCAACTCACCCATAATCACAATCACATGGAATCCACAACCGAAGGGAAAAAATAAAGAGGGAGATCAGAATCAGAGATCTCCACGGCAATGGCCTCATCGGCAAGGCTAAACTCCACGGCAAGGCCGAACTCCACAGTGACGGCCGATCTCAATGGCAACGGCCTAGGCAGAGGAAAAAAAAGACAGAGAAGGAGAGTGACAGGGGAAAAAAAAAAAAAAAAAAAAAAAGATAGAGAAGGCATGGAGAAAGTGATAGAAAAGAAAAAAGGGGGAAAAAAAAAAAGCAAGAAAAAGGGAGAGGTGGAGGTTCTGGAGAAAGAAAGAAGAAGAAAAAAAGAAGGAAAAAGGTGAACTGAGAAGAGGAATTAGGCGGAGAAAGAAAGAAGAAAAAGAAAGAGAGAGAAGAAAGAGTTATAAATGAAGAGAGAGAAATAGAATAAAAAAATATTTTTTTTTATAGAACATCTGTCCGTACCGTTCTAAAAATGGAACGGTACTGTTCACGTGTGCCAAAATTTATAGGATATAGAACACCTCATGAGAAGGATTTTTTGGTGTTTGGTGTGCCAAATGCCAAATATTTGGCATTTGGCACACCTGATGAGAATGCTCTGAAAAAAATTTCCTTTTAATTTGAAAAATAGTGGGGATGAAGAAAATATTTTGTCACAACCTAGTTCTTCTACTTCACATTTACAAAATGAAATGGAACCTAGAAGGAGTTAAAGAGCTAGAGTTGAAAAGGATTTGGGTCCTAATTATTATGTTTTTAACATTGAGGAAAATCCCCAAAATTTAAAAGAGGTTTTAACATCACTTGATGCTATATTTTGGAAAGGGGTTGTAAATGATGAGATAGAATCTTTAATTTCTAATAGAACTTGAAAATTAGTAGATCTTCCACCGGGTTGTAAGACTATAGGTTGTAAATGAGTCCTTAGAAAAAAGTTGAAACTGGATGGATCAATAGATAAGTTTAAAGCTAGACTTGTTGCAAAAGGCTTTAAACAAAAAAGCTAATCTTGATTTCTTTGATACTTTTTCTCCGGTAACAAGAATTACATCTATTAGATTGTTAATTGCTATTGCTGCAATTTTTGATTTGAAAATTCACCAAAATGGATGTAAAAACCGCTTTTCTAAATGGAGACCTAGAGGAAGAGATTCATATAGATCAACCTGAAGGCTTTGTAGAGGTTGGACAAGAAAGCAATGTATGTAAGCTAACTAAATCCCTATATGGCTTAAAACAAGCACCTAAGCAGTGGCATGAAAAGTTTGATTCCTGCCTGCTTCAGAATGGTTATAAATCAAATGAATGTGATAAATATATTTATTCTAAATCATGGAATAATTTACATATTATTATTAGCCTCTATGTGGATGATATGTTGATTTTTGGCTCAAATATGCCTATTATAAATGAGACAAAAAATATGCTTAAAAGCCATTTTGATATGAAAGATCTTGGTGAGGATAGTTTTATTTTTGGCATGAAAATTACAAAAACATGTGATGAATTATTTCTTGATCAATCACATTATGTTGAGAAAATAATGACAAAATATAATTTTCATGATAAAAAAAGTGTAGCTACTCCTTTTGATTCTAGTGTTCATTTATTTCTTGTGAATAATGATGATGAGATTTTTAATCAAAAGGATTATGCTAGTATAATTGGTAGTTTGCGTTATGCTGTTGATTGTACTAGACCTGATATTGCATATGCAGTAGGAGTGCTAAGCAGATTTACTAGCAAGCCTAGTAAAGATCATTGGCTAGCTATTAAGTGAGTCATGAGATATTTAATTGGTACCAAAAGCTATGCCTTATTTTATAAAAAGTACCCTGCTGTGATTGAAGTTTTTAGTGATGCCAATTGGAATACTTTGTCAGCTGATTCTCTCTCTACCACTGGTTATATTTTTACCTTAGGCAGTGGTGCTATTTGTTGCAAATCTAAAAAACAAACAATAATTGCTAATTCAACAATAGAAGCTGAATTAATAGCACTAGTCGCTAACCTGTGCGATGCACGGGCTAGTTAAATACAAAGATAATTAATCAACCACATGGTAAAGAAAAAAAAAAAAAAAAACTAAAAGAACCAATAAACGACTAATGTGTTGATCAAGTAATCAACCTAAGTGGCATTATAGCTCATGTACAAAACTATTAGTCTATTGTCAAAGGGTCAAAGGACAAAGTGAAAAACATTTCAAAAATAACTTATTGATAACAGGAATAGAGAGGGGAATTTTGTAAATCATCAATGGAATTGGAGTCAACAATCTCATTGCAAATGGAATGTAGCTCTACATTAAAACTAAAAGTAAAGTTTCAATCATTCTCTTTCTGTAAAACATTATTGAAACTATATGTAGTTTACCTCGATTTCAAATAGAAATTACTTGAAGAAACAACTATTTTGAATCATTATCTGAAAAGGAGCAACATAAAAAACTAAAATAAGATGAAATTCCTCAAACTTATTACAGCATCAATGTCCAAGTTGAGCTCTATGTATAGCAACCAATTAGTCACTCCAATTGAAAGCACAATATTTGAAAGAATCTTCCAAGTATCTTACTCACTTACAATTTTCATCTTCCTCCCTAGATCACTAAACTATACATCTAACTAACTTAACTTCAATATTGAATACAATGACAGAGCCAAAATGTCTCATAAGAAAATGCATACAATAAAGAGCTTTGAAGCCAATAATATCCTCAAAATTACTTTGCATAAGAATGATCTGATTTATTCTAAAAAAAAAAAAAAAACCATTGAATAATCTTTCCTAGTCCATTAGCAACAGAAAACTATTGAAGCAGTTATTATTAAACATAAATTAAAATAAAAAACTATTGAATGTGTTAAAAAATTAGCCTACATATTAATATATTGTATACCTTAGCTTTCCTAGTCCATTAGCACTTGGCTGACAAACACAATCCAAACCAAACTTGAACTATGCTTAATGTCAAAATACTATCTTTATAAGCCATGCATCCAAACCCACTATCTTTATCAAAAGGAAAAAAAAATAAAAGACAGCTAAATCCTCATTTTTTCCAAATCAAAATTCACATATAGACTGTTTCCCTAATAACATGCACATTGTAGTATCATAATAGGTCCAGCTGATCTTTTGCCACATAACATTTAGTCCCCACCAAAACTTCCAACACCTTTTAAGCCTTAATAATGAACCTAGTAACGGAGAAATTATTGTAGAAAATGTTCATGCTGATGAACAATGGTAACAACAGAAAATAGAAACAACAACAAAGAACTAAAGGACGCAAGGGACTATTATAAGAGAAAAAAGGATTTGGCAAGCTCAGCAAGCTCTTTCACTGTGATGTTCTTGAAGCATTCACTAACATAGCAAAATCGGCAATTAAATGTGATGAGTCTGTAAACCAAAACATTTATATCATACTGCTACTTTGCACATAAATCTATTTAATTACAAATAATTTCTCGTACAAAAATATTATTAAAAGTACTTAATCTCAACATGAATCTCCATGTAATATAGCAAAGAAACCATTAGTAGATTATCTAGTCCTCTCCAACTATCTTATGGGTTTGTGCATTTACATTACAGATCCTTTAACTTCCCTTTATGTTGTAAACTTGTAGTTGTTTCTTTCTACAGATTATGCATGTATAAATGTTACAATTATCTACTTCCTTATAGTATGATATAATTAGATCAACTACACCATAACCTTAAAGAAGGTGGTATCCTTGAGAGATGAAAAACATAACTTGGAAAGCTCCCCCATCTCTTATAAACTAATTTTTATTATTTCAGTATAAACTTACATTGGCAACCAAGAAAAACAGTAAAGCAAATGAGAAACTCAAAAACTACTTAAAAAACTTCTAACTTAGTTGAGTATTCTTTGCTCTTACTTTTGTGTTATTTGCCATCTCCAAGTCATCCATAGAACATGTCCCATTAGTGACTAATTCCTCCATTACTTATTAAATTTTTTTAAATAGAAGAGAAAGAACTATTGATGATTTGTTCAACAGTTCTAGCTTTGTAAGCAGAATGAAAAGCACTTTCAACAAAACTAGTTTTATAAATAGTTTTAGTATCAACTTTAGGAATAGTCCAATGACGAAAATCAGGGATCAACTCATTATCATCAATAGTGTGATCTTCTTCATTTACAATATTAGGAGGACAACTAGTCCTGGAGCTGATAGAGGAGTTGGATCTCCAAAACTTATCCATACTATCCTAGGTTCAACACTCAGTTATCATGTTTTTCTCACAACCATTGCATTTCGTAACACATACCCTCCTGCTAAACCCATTTTTGATGAACTTGATCTTACTCATATTCAACAATATCTTGATGGTACTGTTAAAATAAGTTTTCAAAACAATCCACCTTTGAGGATCAACGAAGGAAGACATTCCTTTGCCGGATCTGAAAGTATTTCAAAAAGAGATCGAGGGATCAATGAATTTTTGAAAAAGAATTTGGAAACATCCTCTGATTTAAAGCTAAAAGGTATTTCAAGTGATAAATCTCAAATTAGCTCTGTTTACTATTCTACTAAACCTGAAACTTCCACTCCATTTAGTAAAACTGCTAATGAAGATGAGGAAGACACTGTTTCTGTTACTCCATCTGATTTTGATTCTCCTATTGAAAATCCTCCTGTTTACCAAAATCAATTAAGAGTTTTGACTGTTTTAAATGATGATTTTGAAATTGATTGGGATTCTTTGTACAATGAGTTTATGCTTGCAACAAACAGAACCAAGAGAAAATATTTCCAAAATAATTTTGCTCAGTATGAAAAAGACCGTGTTAAAAGAAAATGGTTAGAAATGATGAATCAATTGAAAAAACATATTTTGTTTTTTGATTTTCTTGAAAACCATTATGTTTCAAAAGATGAGGTTTCAAAACAACATGTAAATGTGATAAAGAAATCAAATTTTGTTAAGATTGATAAAACCATTATTAGGTCTAGTCATCCTCCTCTTGATTCAATTTTGATAACTACTAAAAGGATGAAGTAACAAAAGAGGAAGTGAAAGCCTCTCCTTTCAAAATTGCTGATGATCAAACTCCTATTGTTAGCCTTATTGAACAAAACAATTTTACTAATCAATCTTTGCATATTATTGGTCAACAGCTTGACCGTATTGAAGAAAAAATTGTTGAAAAATCTGTTTCTGTTTCCGAAAAATCTGTTCCTGTTAAAACTAAGAAACCTTTGATTGATTTACCCAGTCAAAGAGAAAAAGTTATGTTTAAAACTTCTCAGTCCAAGACTCTTGAAATTGTTGAAAAAATGCTTTCTGATTTAAAAGTTAAAACTGAGGGTACTTCTACAAGTACTTCAGCTGCTCGGACTATTTCCAAAAAAGAAATTGTTTCTGGAGAAAATACAGAATCTGATACTATTTCTTCTGTTCTTGCTAAAAGAATCTTTGATGATGATTTCCCAGAAATTAAAAGATTTGTTGGGAACTCCAAACCCATGTCTTTTACTAAAAACTGGTATTCAAAACCCACTCCTCCTGATATGCAGTTTGAAGAGAGAGCTTTTCAAACACAGTTTTCTGTTTCTGCTGATAAGCTTTATGAATGGAATATTGATGGTTTGTCTAAACAAGAAATCATCAATAAAATGAGTCACATGTCTATGGTTGGTATTGCTTATCAAAATAATCATGATCTTGATCAACCTGAAATTGTTAATCTACTTGTTACTGGTTTTTCTGGTACTCTCCGTGGATGGTGGGATTCATACATCACTGAAGAATCCAGAGAGTCTATTAAACATGCTGTTAAAAAGAATGATGAAGGTTTGCCTATTTTTGATGAAAGTATTGGTCGTGGTATTCCTGATGGTGTTAATACCCTGATCTACACTATTCTTAAACATTTTTTTGGTACTCCATCCAATATTTCATCTCGTGTTTCTGATTATTTGAATAATTTGAGTTGTCCTACTATGTCTGATTACAGATGGTATCAAGATGTTTTTACTTCCAGAGTGATGCTCCGGAAAGATTGTCATAAGCCTTATTGGAAAGAAAAGTTTATTGACAGTCTGCCTCCTATCTTTGCTCATAAGGTAAAACAAGAATTAATGGGTAAAAACGATTCTATTGATTATGATAATTTGACTTATGGTGATATTTTCAGTACTATTAAAAAACTTGGTATCAATATGTGTAATGATGAAAAATTGTTAAAACACCAATTACAGAATAAAAGAAAAGAAAAATATGAAATGGGTAATTTCTGTGAACAATATGGTTTGCCTCCTATTGCTCCTTCCAGGCAAAAAAGTAAAAAACATGATAAAAGCCATAAAAAATATAAAAAATACATAAATAACTTTGTTAAACCTAATGATTTCTATGCTAAGAGGAAAAATGTTTCTAAAAAATATGTTCAACAAAGGTCAGGAAAAGGTAAATGCTTTAACTGTGGTAAAGCTGGACACTTTAGTAAAGACTGTAAAGAAAAACCTGGTAAGTTGAAAAACAAGTTCAACATGTTAAACATTGATGATAATGTACAAGAAGAATTATTCAGAATCCTTGAATCAAACAACTCATCTGATTCTTTGGAAGATGATTTTTCTTCTTCATCTGATTCTTGCTATCAATCTGCTGATGATTCTTCTGATTCTCCTAATATTAAAATTGGTTGTAGAGATTCTTGTTGCAATGCTGTTAATGCTCTCACCAAGACTGAAGAAGATGAAAAATTAATAATTCAACTAATAAATCAAATTCAAAATCCTGAATTGCAAAAAGAATATTTGGATAAATTTAAGAAAAATTTGATAAGAGATGAAATTGGGAAAAAACCAAAATCAACCATAAGTTTTGAAGAAACTTTGGAAAGATTTAATAAAAAGAAATCTAAAGAATTAACTGTTAATGATCTCCAAAATGAAATTCATATTGTTAAACAAGAGATAAATGAATTAAAACATGAATTTAAAAGCATAAAAAGTGATAACAATAGTCTTAAACAAGAATTGACAATGTTAAAACTTGATGAAGATCTTAATAAATCCAGTAATGAACAAAATGAGCACAGTGATGGAGATGAATCCAGTCAACAGGCTCTTCTTTCTGATAAAGGTACTCCTGATACTTTCACCGATCCCCAACTTACTTTTGTTAATAAATTACTTCCTCCAAAATGGTTTACAAAAGTTAAAATTGTTGTTTCTCCTGATTATCATTTCACTGTTAATGCTATGATTGATTCTGGTGCAGATATGAACTGTATCCAAGAAGAATTAATTCCTTCAAAATACTTTGAAAAATCTACTGAAAGATTGGTTTCCGCTAATGGTTCTCAAATGAAAATTAAGTATGAATTGAATAATGCTCATGTGTGCCATGATAATGTTTGTTTCAAGATTCCTTCTGTTCTTGTCAAAAATATGACTGATAAAGTGATTCTTGGTCTACCATTTATTAATGCTTTGTATCCCTTTCTTGTTGAACATGATGGAATTACTACTGATCCATTTGGACAGAAAGTAAAATTCAAATTTGCTTCAAAGTTTGAAATTGATATTGATAATTTGTCTTATAAGAAAGATTCTCCCATGAATGAACTTGTTCAAGAACTAGTGATGAATTCTTACCAATATTTCACTAATGATTTTAAAGGTAATTTTCATAACACCAAAATGTTAAATACTATCCATTATCCTAATATTATCAATGATTCTTTGTAGGAATCAGACAATGATGCGTGGATAAATACCACTAATAAGTGGGATAATAATAATAATATTCACATTTATACCACTAGTAAGTGGATTATTATGGAAAAGAAAAACAAGGGAAAAGCTCCTGCACAGGACTATTCTCAAAACAAAGGGTTCCTAGCGGGACGACCTTTTAAAATGCATGAAGGTGCATCTTCTGGGGTAAAACTCAGTGGATCAACATCCCTTCAAGGAGGTGTCCCGGCAGAGGTGACATACTCTAATGGTGATATGTTAATTGCTTTACAAGAAATTTTATCAAGAAATTTACAATTCCACAATGGAACCTGTTCAGAATTACCAAATTCTATTAAACTCATCCTTGATAGCCTTCAATTTGCTTTTATTGGAAACCACCATGATCTGTTCCAAAAAATTCTCAGAAACCTTGAAATCCATCTTGTTAACCTTATTGCTCAAAATGAAGCTTATGTGAGCCACCAAGTTAACCTTATTTCAGAAAATGATCTTGCTTTAGAAAATAACTTTGCTTCAAAAAATGACATTGTTTCAAAAAATGAAGCTTTTGAAAGCCATCCTGTTAACCACCAAAATATCAAAGATGAACCCAATACTAGTCAACTCTTTGGCAAAGAGGACATCCATTCAATGGATAAAAAGACTATTATGGGCACTGATTACGCAAGAATGAGTCTTAAGACCCAATCTTTGTTGAAAAGTGCTATTGCCAACTTGCCAACAGACATATAATCTCGTATTCTAGAAAGCAAGGCTATGTTAAAGTCTTCTGACTTATGGTTCGAACATTTCAAGATACTTGTTACAACTGCTATTCCTGATCCTGCTAATTCAGATGATTTTAGTGACATTCTTCAACAAGTTGATTGGAAAGAACACTTTGGGAGTAGTTTCAGAGTGTACGAAAAGAAACACCCGTTTTCCGGCCTTCTAGTCAATTATGATGATGGTTCAGATGATGATAAGAGGAGTCCTGATTGGCTCTCCCAAATGTTTGAGTATGGCTTTATTAGACTCATAAGACTAACAAGCCATGACCAAACCAGCCAGCTCCCACAAATCATTCAGACTGCTATTAAAAAATTTGAAAGTCCTTTTGTTTCGATCAGATGCTGGAGCACTTTGCCTCAATGGGAAAGAGATAACTGGATGAATGTCCAGCCCTCAAAACATCTCATTCTCATTAATGGATACACGCATCAAGGGCAATGGTATGAAGGAGACTCTTATTTATCCTTCAAAAATCCTTGGGCTCTCGCAGACTGCTGGAGTAATTATTTCAACAATCAAATTCGTGAGGTTGCTCAGAATTTATGGAAGAATTATCACTTTATGGGGAATTCAGGCAGAATTTCTGTTTTTGGTCCGAAACCTTATGCTAATGCCATTCCTCATTTGCGGATAGCAGATCACTGTAATCCAAGAAGTTTTCTCACTCCAGAAAAAACTCCAGAGTTTGAACCACTTCTATACTGTGGATTTTGTAACCAATATGTTCTCTATCATGAGCATGAATGTAATGATGATCCTCCATGGGAACTTTACGATGACTACCCATCAGATGCTACCTCCACTGATTAATGAGTTTATTCCTGAGGTTACTAATGTTACAAGACTGGTGCTACTTTATTTGTTTGGCTTGCACAAAAGCCAAAATATTTCACTGTCCTTGGCGAATATATGTTGTTGAAAATCTGGAGCTGTTTCATGATACCCCGGATTTTGCTAAAGATTTTGATTCCTGTATTTGTCTGGCCTGCATAATGGCCAATACTTCAATATTTACTACTGTTGGAAGCTTGTTTCCCCACCAATATGATGCTTTCAAAGGTTCCCAAAGACTAGTGTTCATGTGAAGACAATTGTAAGGCATGCTTATTAGTCCTTTTTATTGGTTTCTTTCCTATTGGTCTCTTTTGTCACTAAAGGACACCAATTATGAGGACTTGTCCCTAAACTTGTAAGTCTATTGCTGAGCTCTACGGTGGATTCATGCAATCTTGAAGATTCCCCACAATCCTAGGTCAAAAAGAGAAGAAAAATTCTATTTTACTATTCATCTGTCACTATTCATCTGTCATTATTCATCCGTTACTGTTCATGACACTGTTCACTCCGAATTTTGCCTATTTAAGGGGGGTTGTCCCTTATGTTTATAAGTCAAGTTTAGTTCAGAATTCTCTTCCCTTAGAACTCCTTCCCTTAGGAAGCCTTCTTAGAGAAAGAATTCCTTGCTTCTACTACTACTACTACCTTGTTCACTACAAGCCTTGTAATCCTAAAAACCTTGTAACTAGGACTAGTTCAAGCTTTGTAACTGTTAACCTGTAATTGTTGAGATCTTGTATTCACTACTACTGTAAGTGTTTATCCTACTTTCAATAACAAGTACTTTCAAGTTTTATGTTCATTATTCTATTTGTTGCTACCACCACCTTGGATGGATTACCGCCATAACGGATGGTTCTAAATTGCTTTTATTTACTTTGAACTATTACTTTCGTTTGCTTTGATATATACTGCTTGGCTGGTTCTACCGCCTTATTATTGTTCTAACTTCTTTATTTACATTATTTTCACTATATTATTACTGTGCTTCCGTCTCTCTTCCCATCAACTGTGTGTCCCCTTCCCCCTTTATGGTTATAAGGCGGTAGAACCAGCCAAGCAGTATATATTAAAGTAAATGAAAGTAATAGTTCAAAGTAAATGAAAGCAATTTAGAACCATCCGTTATGGCGGTAATCCGTCCAAGGTGGTGGTAGCAACAAATAGAATAATGAACATAAAACTTGAAAATACTTGTTATTGAAAGTAGGATAAACACTTACAATAGTAGTGAATACAAGATCTCAACAGTTACAGGTTAACAGTTACAAAGCTTGAACTAGTCCTAGTTACAAGGTTTGTAGGATTACAAGGCTTGTAGTGAACAAAGGTGAACAAGGTAGTAGTAGTAGTAGAAGCAAGGAATTCTTTCTCTAAGAAGGCTTCCTAAGGGAAGGAGTTCTAAGAGAAGAGAATTTTAAACTAAACTTCACTTGTAAACATAAGGGACAACCCCCCTTAAATAGGCAAAATTCGGAGTGAACAGTGTCATGAACAGTAACGGATGAATAGTGACAGATGAATAGTGACAGGTGAATAGTAAAATAAAATTTTTCTTCTCTTTTTGACCTAGGATTGTGGGGAATCTTCAAGATTGCATGTATCCACCATAGAGCTCAGCAATAGACTTACAAGTTTAGGGACAAGTCCTCATAATTGGTGTCCTTAAGTGACAAAAGAGACCAATAGGAAAGAAACCAATAAAAAGGACTAATAAGCATGCCTTTCAATTGTCTTCACATGAACACTAGTCTTTGGGAACCTTTGAAAGCATCATATTGGTGGGAAACAAGCTTCCAACAGTAGTAAATATTGAAGCATTGGCCATTGTGCAGGCCAGACAAATACAGGAATCAAAATCTTCCGCAAAATCCGAAGTATCATGAAACAGCTCCAGATTTTCAGCAACATATTCGCCAAGGACAGTGAAATATTTTGGCTTTTGTGCAAGCCAAACAAATAAAGTAGCACCAGTCTTGTAACATTAGCAACCTCATCAATCAGTAGAGGGAGCATCGGATGGATAACCATCAAAAGGAACAAAAGGACCTTGTGGAGAATCACATACATGCTCATGGTAAATAGCATACTTATTACAAAATCCGCAATATAAAATTGGCTCAAACTTTGGAGTTTTCCCTGGAATGAGAAGACTTTCTAGATTAGGATGATCTTCTGTTTGTAGGTGAACAAAGGCATCAGCATAGGGTTTGGGACCAAAAACAGCAATTCTATCTGTGCTTCCTATGAAATGATAGTTTTTCCACAGATTATGAGCAACTTCACGAATTTGATTATTAAAATAATTTCTCCAGTAGTTTGCAAGACCAAAAGGATCTTTAAAGGATAATCGAGAATTTCCCTTGAACCATGGCCCTTGGTGAGTATAACCATTAATGAGAATGAGATGCTTTGAGGGGTTAGCATTCATCCAGTTATTTCTTTCCCATTTTGGGAAAGTGCTCCAGCATCTAATAGTAACAAAAGGTCTAGTGGAAGAGTTTTCAAACCCTTTAATAGCATTCTGAATGATTTGTGGAAGTTGACTGGCCTGTTTATGACTTGTTAACTTTACGAACCTAACAAAGCCATATTCAAACATTTGGGAAAGCCAGCTAGAATTAGGATCATCATCATCACTATCATCTGAATCTTCATCAGTGAAATATGAACCATCATCAAAATTAATAAGGAGACCAGGAAATGGATGTTTCTTTTCATATACTCTGAGACTGCTCCCAAAGTGATCTTCCCATTCAAGCTGAATAAAGACATTATCACCTTCGTCTATTTCATTAGGGTCAGGAATAGTGGCAGTAACAAGTTTTCTGAAATACTTGGACCATAAGTCAAAAGACCTAAACATAGCCTTGCTATCCAGAATACGAGATTGTAAATCTGAAGGCAAGTTGGCAACAGCACTTCTTAGCATGGATTGGGTCTTAAGACTCAATCTAGCATAATCAGTGCCCATTATGGTCACATTATCCATCGAATGGATTTCCTCTTTGCCAAAGAGTTGACCAGTGTAGGCTTTAAGATGGCTCACAAGAGCCTCATTTTTTGAAACAAGGTTATTTTCTGGAACAAAGTCAATATTTGAAGCAAGGTCATTTTCTGGAATAAGGTTACCATGATGGCTTATATAAATCTCATTTTGAGCGGTAAGGTTAACGAGGTGGATTTCAAGGGCTCTAATGGTTTTTTCAAAAACATTGCAGTGGTTTTTGGTAAAAGCAAACTGAAGGTTATCAAGAATGAATTTAATGGAATCTGGTAATTCTGAATAGGTTCCATTGTGGAATTGTAGATTTTTTGACAAAACTTCCTGTAAAGCAATTAATATATCACCATTGGAGTATGTCACCTCTGCTGGGACATCTCCTTGAAGGGATGTTGATCCACTGGGTTTTACACCAGAAGATACGCCTTCATGCATTTTAAAAGGTCGTTCCGCTGGGAACCCTTTGTTTTGAGAATAGTCCTGTGCAGGAGCTTTTCCCTTGTTTTTCCTTTCCATAATAATCCACTTACTAGTGGTATAAATATGAATATTATTATTGTCCCACTTATTAGTGGTATTTATCCACGCATCATTATCCGATTCCTGCAGAGAATCATTGATATTGTTAGGATAATGGATAGTTTTTAACATTTTGGTGTTATGAAAATTACCTTTAAAATCATCAAAATTCATCATTAGTTCTTGAACAAGTTTATGCATGGGAGAACCTTTCTTATAAGACAGATTATCAATATCAATTTCAAACTTTGAAGCAAATTTGAATTTTACTTTCTGTCCAAATGGATCAGTAGTAATTCCATCATGTTCAACAAGAAAGGGATACAAAGCATTAATAAATGGCAGACCAAGAATCACTTTATCAGTCATATTTTTGACAAGAACAGAAGGAATCTTGAAACAAACATTATCGTGGCACACATGAGCATTATTCAATTCATACTTAATTTTCATTTGAGAACCATTAGCAGAAATCAATCTTTCGGTAGATTTCTCGAAATATTTTGAAGGAATTAATCCTTCTTGGATACAGTTCATGTCTGCACCAGAATCAATCATAGCATTAACAGTGAAATGATAATCAGGAGAAACAACAATTTTAACTTTTGTAAACCATTTTGGAGGAAGTAATTTGTTAACAAAAGCAAGTTGGGGATCAGTGAAAGTATCAGGAGTACCTTTATCAGAAAGAAGAGCCTGTTGACTGGATTCATCTCCATCACTGTGCTCATTTTGTTCATTACTGGATTCATTAAGATCTTTATCAAGTTTTAACATTGTCAATTCTTGTTTGAGATTATTGTTATCACTTTTCATGCTTTTAAATTCATATTTTAATTCATTTATCTCTTGTTTAACAATATGAATTTCATTTTGGAGATCATTAACAGTTAATTCTTTAGATTTCTTTTTATTAAATCTTTCCAAAGTTTCTTCAAAACTTATGGTTGATTTTGGTTTTTTACCAATTTCATCTCTTATCAAATTTTTCTTAAATTTATCCAAATATTCTTTTTGCAATTCAGGATTATGAATTTGATTTATTAGTTGAATTATTAATTTTTCATCTTCTTCAGTCTTGGTGAGAGCGTTAACAGTACTAACAACATTGCAACAAGAATCTCTACAACCAATTTTAATATTAGGGGAATCAGAAGAATCATCAGCAGATTGATAGCAAGAATCAGATGAGGAAGAAAAATCATCTTCCAAAGAATCAGACGAGTTGTTTGATTCAAGGATTCTGAATAATTCTTCTTGCACATTATCATCAATGTTTAACATGTTGAACTTGTTTTTCAACTTACCAGGTTTTTCTTTACAGTCTTTACTAAAGTGTCCAGGTTTACCACAGTTAAAGCATTTACCTTTACCCGATCTTTGTTTAACATGTTTTTTAGAAACATTTTTCTTCTTAGGATAAAATTCATTAGGTTTAACAAAGTTATTTCTATGTTTTTTATGGCTTTGATCATGTTTTTTACCTTTTTGCCTAGAAGGACCAATAGGAGGTAAACCATATTGTTCACAGAAATTTCCCATTTCATATTTTGCTTTTCTTTTATTCTTTATTTGGTGTTTTAATAATTTTTCATCATTACACATATTGATACCAAGTTTTTTAATAGTACTGAAAATATCACCATAAGTCAAATTATCATAATCAATAGAATCATTTTTACCCATTAATTCTTGTTTTACCTTATGAGCAAAGATAGGAGGCAGACCGTCCATAAACTTTTCTTTCCAATAAGGCTTGTGACAATCTTTCCGGAGCATCACTCTGGAAGTAAAAACATCTTGATACCATCTGTAATCAGACATAGTAGGACAACTCAAATTGTTCAAATAGTCAGAAACACGGGATGAAATATTGGATGGAGTACCAACAAAGTGTTTGAGAATAGTATAGATCAAGGTATTAACACCATCGGGAATACCACGACCAATACTTTCATCAAAAATAGGCAAACCTTCATCATTCTTTTTAACAGCATGTTTAATAGACTCTCTGGATTCTTCAGTGATGTAAGAATCCCACCATCCACGCAAAGTACCAGAAAAACCAGTAACAAGTAGATTAACAATTTCAGGTTGGTCAAGATCATGATTATTTTGATAAACAATACCAACCATAGACATGTGACTCATTTTATTGATGATTTCTTGTTCAGACAAACCATCAATATTCCATTCATAAAGCTTATCAGCAGAAACAGAAAACTGTGTTTGAAAAGATCTCTCTTCAAACTGCATATCGGGAGGAGTAGGTTTAGAATACCAATTTTTAGTAAAAGACACGGGTTTGGAATTCCCAACAAATCTTTTAATTTCTGGGAAATCGTCATCAAAAATTCTTTTTGCAGAAACAGAAGAAACAGTATCAGAATCTGTATTTTCTTCAGAAACAATTTCTTTTTTGGAAATAGTTCGAGCAGTTGGAGTACTTGTAGAAGTACCCTTAGTTTTAACTTTTAAATCAGAAAGCATTTTTTCAACAATTTCAAGAGTCTTGGACTGAGAAGTTTTAAACATAACTTTTTCTCTTTGACTGGGTAAATCAATCAAAGGTTTCTCAGTTTTAACAGGAACAGATTTTTCAGAAACAGAAACAGATTTTTCAACAATTTTTTCTTCAATACGGTCAAGCTGTTGACCAATAATATGCAAAGATTGATTAGTAAAATTGTTTTGTTCAATAAGGCTAACAATAGGAGTTTGATCATCAGCAATTTTGAAAGGAGAGGCTTTCACTTCCTCTTTTGTTACTTCATCCTTCTTAGTAGTTATCAAAATTGAATCAAGAGGAGGATGACTAGACCTAATAATGGTTTTATCAATATTAACAAAATTTGATTTCTTTATCACATTTACATGTTGTTTTGAAACCTCATCTTTTGAAACATAATGGTTTTCAAGAAAATCAAAAAACAAAATATGTTTTTTCAATTGATTCACCATTTCCAACCATTTTCTTTTAACACGGTCTTTTTCAGACTGAGCAAAATTATTTTGGAAATATTTTCTCTTGGTTCTGTTTGTTGCAAGCATAAACTTATTGTACAAAGAATCCTAATCAATTTCAAAATCATCATTTAAAACAGTCAAAAATCTTAATTGATTTTGGTAAACAGGAGGATTTTCAATAGGAGAATCAAAATCAGATGGAGTAACAGAAACAGTGTCTTCCTCATCTTCATTAGCAGTTTTACTAAATGGAGTGGAAGTTTCAGGTTTAGTAGAATAGTAAACAGAGCTAATTTGAGATTTATCACTTGAAATACCTTTTAGCTTTAAATCAGAGGATGTTTCCAAATTCTTTTTCAAAAATTCATTGATCTCTCGATCTCTTTTTGAAATACTTTCAGATCCAGCAAAGGAATGTCTTCCTTCGTTGATCCTCAAAGGTGGATTGTTTTGAAAACTTATTTTAACAGTACCATTAAGATATTGTTGAATATGGGTGAGATCAAGCTCATCAAAAATGGGTTTAGCAGGAGGGATTTCTTGTTCTAACAACCAATCATTAGGAAGTCTAACATCTCGCCATTGAATCATTTTTGGAACTTGAATTTTAGCATCAGGAGTTGAACATTGAATTAACATGGTTTTACCCGAAGGTTCTCTAGGAATCATAGCACAAGGATTCATTTGAGTACCCATTAGTTTATAATAAATGCGGTAGATCAAAGCAAAAGGCTTACTACCCTCTTCCATGTGATAACCAGATGAAGCAATATTCAATGTCAAGGCTTTAACAATATTAGGATCATCCAACGCAAGAGTAAGATCAGGATAACAGTTAAAATAAACAGGACCATCATACATAGAAGCAGTGATCATACCAAGAATGCTATCTTTAAAAATCTTAAATCTAGCATCTCTTAAACACATGAGAACAGAAGCATTAATACCCTTTCGGGTAAGTGGTTTAATAGCAACTTGAACCATACCAATATGCAAATAACTGAATTTTTTAGCAGTAAGGAAGTCATTAATATTCTTTTTAGTAAACAAACAGCATTTTTCATGAATTCTTGAAATAGAGAAAATTTGTTCAACAGTTCTAGCTTTGTAAGCAGAATGAAAAGCACTTTCAACAAAACTAGTTTTATAAATAGTTTTAGTATCAACTTTAGGAATAGTCCAATGACGAAAATCAGGGATCAACTCATTATCATCAATAGTGTGATCTTCTTCATTTACAATATCAGGAGGACAACCAGTCCTGAAGCTGATAGAGGAGTTGGATCTCCACAACTTATCCATACTATTCTAGGTTCAACCCTCAGTTATCATGTTTTTCTCACAACCGTTGCATTTCGTAACACATACCCTAACCAACCTTATACCTCTCATGCCCTACACGCCCTCTCTTGGCTCAAACGGGCCTTACAGCTAGATTCTAGGACTTCACTTTACGACTAGGGTGGCGCCAACGACGGTAAGAAGGGAACACAACAACGGAATATCAAGCGTTCGGGTAGACACGGACAAGAGACAAAGAACACAACAACACTACCATCGGCCAGAAAAGAGTGGCTCTGATACCATAAAGGGGGAAGGGGATGCACAGTTGATAGGAAGAGAGACGGAAGCACAGTAATAATATAGTGAAAATAATGTAAATAAAGAAGTTAGAACAATAATAAGGCGGTAGAACCAGCCAAGCAGTATATATCAAAGTAAATGAAAGTAATAGTTCAAAGTAAATGAAAGCAATTTAGAACCATCCGTTATGGCGGTAATCCGTCCAAGGTGGTGGTAGCAACAAATAGAATAATGAACATAAAACTTGAAAATACTTGTTATTGAAAGTAGAATAAACACTTACAGTAGTAGTGAATACAAGATCACAACAGTTACAAAGCTTGAACTAGTCCTAGTTACAAGGTTTGTAGAATTACAAGGCTTGTAGTGAACAAAGGTGAACAAGGTAGTAGTAGTAGTAGAAGCAAGGAATTCTTTCTCTAAGAATGCTTCCTAAGGGAAGGAGTTCTAAGGGAAGAGAATTCTGAACTAAACTTCACTTCTAAACATAAGGGACAACCCCCCTTAAATAGGCAAAATTCGGAGTGAACAGTGTCATGAACAGTACCGGATGAACAGTGACAGTGAATAGTGACAGATGAATAGTGACAGGTGAATAGTAAAATAGAATTTTTCTTCTCTTTTTGACCTAGGATTGTGGGGAATCTTCAAGATTGCATGAATCCACCGTAGAGCTCAGCAATAGACTTACAAGTTTAGGGACAAGTCCTCATAATTGGTGTCCTTTAGTGACAAAAGAGACCAATAGGAAAGAAACCAATAAAAAGGACTAATAAGCATGCCTTTCAATTGTTTTCACATGAACACTAGTCTTTGGGAACCTTTGAAAGCATCATATTGGTGGGAAACAAGCTTCCAACAGTAGTAAATATTGAAGCATTGGCCATTGTGCAGGCCAGACAAATACAGGAATCAAAATCTTCCGCAAAATCCGGGGTATCATGAAACAGCTCCAGATTTTCAGCAACATATTCGCCAGGGACAGTGAAATATTTTGGCTTTTGTGCAAGCCAAACAAATAAAGTAGCAACAGTCTTGTAACATTAGTGACCTCATCAATCAGTAGAGGGAGCATCGGATGGATAACCATCAAAGGGATCAAAAGGACCTTGTGGAGAATTACATTCATGCTCATGGTAAATAGCATACTTATTACAGAATCCGCAATATAAAATTGGCTTAAACTTTGGAGTTTTCCCTGGAATGAGAAGACTTTTTAGATTAGGATGATCTTCTGTTTGTAGGTGAACAAGGGCATCAGCATAGGGTTTGGGACCAAAAACAGCAATTCTTTCTGTGCTTCCTATGAAATGATAGTCTTTCCATAGATTTTAAGCAACTTCGCGAATTTGATTATTAAAATAATTTCTCCAACAATTTGCAAGATCAAAAGGATCTTTAAAGGATAATTGAGAATTTCCCTTAAACCATGGCCCTTGGTGAGTGTAACCATTAATGAGAATGAGATGCTTTGAGGGTTTAACATTCATCCAGTTATTTCTTTCCCATTTTGGCAGAGTGCTCCAGCATCTAATAGTAACAAAAGATCTAGTGGAAGAGCTTTCAAACCCTTTAATAGCATTCTGAATGATCTGTGGAAGTTGGCTGGCCTGTTTATGGCTTGTTATCTTTACGAACCTAACAAAGCCATATTTGAACATTTGGGAAAGCCAGCTGGAATTAGGATCTTCATCATCACCCTCATCTGAATCTTCATCAGTGAAATATGAACCATCATCAAAATCAATAAGGAGACCAGGAAATGGATGTTTCTTTTCATATACTCTGAGACTACTCCCAAAGTGATCTTCCCATTCAAGCTGAATAAAGACATTATCACCTTCGTCTAATTCATTAGGGTTAGGAATAGTGGCAGTAACAAGTTTCCTGAAATACTTGGACCATAGGTCAAAAGACCTAAACATAGCCTTGCAATCCAGAATACGAGATTGTAAATCTGAAGGCAAGTTGGCAACAGCACTTCTTAGCATGGATTGGGTCTTAAGACTCAATCTAGCATAATCAGTGCCCATTATAGTCTCTTTATCCATCGAATGGATTTCCTCTTTGCCAAAGAGTTGACTAGTGCAGGCTTTAAGACGGCTCACAAGAGCCTCATTTTTTGAAACAAGGTTATTTTCAAAGTCAATATTTGAAGCAAGGTCATTTTCTGGAACAAGGTTACTATAATGGCTCATATAAACCTCATTTTGAGCAGTAAGGTTAACAAGATGGATCTCAAGGGCTCTGAGGGTTTTTTGGAAAATATTATGGTGGTTCCTGGTAAAAGCAAACTGAAGGTTATCAAGAATGAATTTAATAGAATATGGTAATTCTGAATAGGTTCCATTGTGGAATTGTAGATTTTTTGACAATCCTTCCTGTAAAGGAATTAATATATCACCATTGGAGTAAGTCACCTCTGCTGGGACATCTCCTTGAAGGGATGTTGATCCACTGGGTTTTTCACCAGAAGATGCGCCTTCATGCATTTTAAAAGGTCGTCACGCTAGGAACCCTTTGTTTTGAAAATAGTCCTGTGCAGGAGCTTTTCCCTTGTTTTTCCTTTCCGTAATAATGCACTTACTAGTGGTATAAATATGAATATTATTATTGTCCCACTTATTAGTGGTATTTATCCACACATCATTATCCGTTTCCTGCAAAGAATCATTGATATTGTTAGGATAATGGATAGTTTTTAACATTTTAGTGTTATGAAAATTACCTTTAAAATCATCAGAATTCATCATTAGTTCTTGAACAAGTTCATGCATGGGAGAACCTTTCTTATAAGACAGATTACCAATATCAATTTCAAACTATGAAGCAAATTTGAATTTTACTTTCTGTCCAAATGGATCAGTAGTAATTCCATCATGTTCAACAAGAAAGGGATACAAAGCATTAATAAATGGCAGACCAAGAATCAGTTTATCAGTCATAATTTTTACAAGAACAGAAGGAATCTTGAAACAAACATTATCATGGCACACATGAGCATTATTCAATTCATACTTAATTTTCATTTGAGAACCATTAGCAGAAACCAATCTTTCAGTAGATTTCTCGAAATATTTTGAAGGAATTAATCCTTCTTGGATACAGTTCATGTCTGCACCAGAATCAATCATAGCATCAACAGTGAAATGATAATCAGGAGAAACAACAATTTTAACTTTTGTAAACCATTTTGGAGGAAGTAATTTATTAACAAAAGCAAGTTGGGGATTAGTGAAAGTATCAGGAGTACCTTTATCAGAAAGAAGAGCCTATTGGCTGGATTCATCTCCATCACTGTGCTCATTTTGTTCATTACTGGATTTATTAAGATCTTTATCAAGTTTTAACATTGTCAATTCTTGTTTGAGATTATTGTTATCACTTTTCATGCTTTTAAATTCATGTTTTAATTCATTTATCTCTTGTTTAACAATATGAATTTCATTTTGGAGATCATTAACAGTTAATTCTTTAGATTTCTTTTTATTAAATCTTTCCAAAGTTTCTTCAAAACTTATGGTTGATTTTGGTTTTTTACCAATTTCATCTCTTATCAAATTTTTCTTAAATTTATCCAAATATTCTTTTTGCAATTCAGGATTTTGAATTTGATTTATTAGTTGAATTATTAATTTTTCATCTTCTTCAGTCTTGGTGAGAGCATTAACAACATTGCAACAAGAATCTCTACAACCAATTTTAATATTAGGAGAATCAGAAGAATCATCAGCAGATTGATAGCAAAAATCAAATGAAGAAAAATCATCTTCCAAGGAATCAGACGAGTTGTTAGATTCAAGGATTCTGAATAATTCTTCTTGCACATTATCATCAATTTTTAACATGTTGAACTTGTTTTTCAACTTACCAGGTTTTTCTTTACAATCTTTACTAAAGTGTCTAGGCTTACCACAGTTAAAGCATTTACCTTTTCCTGACCTTTGTTGAACATATTTTTTAGAAACATCTTTCTTCTTAGCATAGAAATCATTGGGTTTAACAAAGTTATTTCTGTATTTTTTATATTTTTTATGGCTTTTATCATGTTTTTTACTTTTTTGCCTGGAAGGAGCAATAGGAGGCAAACCATATTGTTCACAGAAATTACCCATTTCATATTTTGCTTTTCTTTTATTCTTTAATTGGTGTTTTAACAATTTTTCATCATTACACATATTGATACCAAGTTTTTTAATAGTACTGAAAACATCACCATAAGTCAAATTATCATAATCAATAGAATCATTTTTACCCATTAATTCTTGTTTTACCTTATGAGCAAAGATAGGAGGCAGACCATCAATAAACTTTTCTTTCCAATAAGGCTTATGGCAATCTTTCCGGAGCATCACTCTGGAAGTAAAGACATCTTGATACCATCTGTAATCAGACATAGTTGGACAACTCAAATTATTCAAATAATCAGAAACACGTGATGAAATATTGGATGGAGTACCAACAAAATGTTTGAGAATAGTATAGATCAAGGTGTTAACACCATCAGGAATACCACGACCAATACTTTCATCAAAAATAGGCAAACCTTCATCATTCTTTTTAACAGCATGTTTAATAGACTCTTTGGATTCTTCAGTGATGTATGAATCCCACCATCCACGAAGAGTACCAGAAAAACCAGTAGTAAGTAAATTAACAATTTCAGGTTGATCAAGATCATGATTATTTTGATAAGCAATACCAACCATAGACATGTGACTCATTTTATTAATAATTTCTTGTTCAGACAAACCATCAATATTCCATTCATAAAGCTTATCAGCAGAAACAGAAAACTGTGTTTGAAAAGATCTCTCTTCAAACTGCATATCAGGAGGAGTAGGTTTTGAATACCAGTTTTTAGTAAAAGACATGGATTTGGAGTTCCCAACAAATCTTTTAATTTCTGGGAAATCATCATCAAAGATTCTTTTAGCAGGAACAGAAGAAATAGAAGAAACAGTTCCAGATTCTGTATTTTCTCCAGAAACAATTTCTTTTTTGGAAATAGTCCGAGCAGCTGAAGTACTTGTAGAAGTACCCTCAGTTTTAACTTTTAAATCAGAAAGCATTTTTTCAACAATTTCAAGTGTCTTGGACTGAGAAGTTTTAAACATAACTTTTTCTCTTTGACTGGGTAAATCAATCAAAGGTTTCTCAGTTTTAACAGGAACAGATTTTTCAGAAACAGGTTTTTCAACAATTTTTTCTTCAATACGGTCAAGCTGTTGACCAATAATATGCAAAGATTGATTAGTAAAATTGTTTTGTTCAATAAGGCTAACAATGGGAGTTTGATCATCAGCAATTTTGAAAGTGGAGGCCTTCACTTCCTCTTTTGTCACTTCATCTTTCTTGGTAGTTATCAAAATTGAGTCAAGAGGAGGATGACTAGACCTAATAATGGTTTTATCAATCTTAACAAAATTTGATTTCTTTATCACATTTACATGTTGTTTTGAAACCTCATCTTTTGAAACATAATGGTTTTCAAGAAAATCAAAAAACAAAATATGTTTTTTCAATTGATTCATCATTTCCAACCATTTTCTTTTAACACAGACTTTTTCAGACTGAGCAAAATTATTTTGGAAATATTTTCTCTTGGTTCTGTTTGTTGCAAGCATAAACTCATTGTACAAAGAATCCCAATCAATTTCAAAATCATCATTTAAAACAGTCAAAACTCTTAGTTGATTTTGGTAAACAGGAGGATTTTCAATAGGAGAATCAAAATCAGATGGAGTAACAGAAACAGTGTCCTCCTCATCTTCATTAGCAGTTTTACTAAATGGAGTGGAAGTTTCAGGTTTAGTAGAATAGTAAACAGAGCTAATTTGAGATTTATCACTTGAAATACCTTTTAGCTTTAAATCAGAGGATGTTTCCAAATTCTTTTTCAAAAATTCATTGATCTCTCGATCTCTTTTTGAAATACTTTCAGATCCAGCAAAGGAATGTCTTCCTTCGTTGATCCTCAAAGGTGGATTGTTTTGAAAACTTATTTTAACAGTACCATCAAGATATTGTTGAATATGGGTGAGATCAAGCTCATCAAAAATGGGTTTAGCAGGAGGGGTTTCTTGTTCTAACAACCAATCATTAGGAAGTTTAACATCTTGCCATTGAATCATTTTTGGAACTTGAATTTTAGCATCAGGAGTTGAACATTGAATTAACATGGTTTTACCTGAAGGTTCTCTAGGAATCATAGCACAAGGATTCATTTGAGTACCCATAAGTTTATAATAAATGCGATAGATCAAAGCAAAAGGCTTACTACCTTCTTCCATGTGATAACCAGATGAAGCAATATTCAATGTTAAAGCTTTAACAGTATTAGGATCATCCAAAGCAAGAGTAAGATCAGGATAGCAATTAAAATAAACAGGACCATCATACATAGAAGCAGTAATCATACCAAGAATGCTATCTTTAAAAATCTTAAATGTAGCATCTCTTAAACACATGAGAACAGAAGCATTAATACCCTTTCGGGTAAGTGGTTTAATAGCAACTTGAACCATACCAATATACAAATAACTGAATTTTTTAGCAACAAGGAAGTCATTAATATTCTTTTTAGTAAACAAACAGCATTTTTCATGAATTCTCGAAATAGAGAAAATTTGTTCAACAGTTCTAGCTTTGTAAGCAGAATGAAAAGCACTTTCAACAAAACTAGTTTTATAAATAGTTTTAGTATCAATTTTAGGAATAGTCCAATGACGAAAATCAGGGATCAACTCATTATCATCAATAGTGTGATCTTCTTCATTTACAATATCAGGAGGACAACTAGTCTTGGAGCTGATAGAGGAGTTGGATCTCCACAACTTATCCATACTATCCTAGGTTCAACACTCAGTTATCATGTTTTTCTCACAACCGTTGCATTTCGTAACACATACCCTAACCAACCTTATACCTCTCATGCCCTACACGCCTTCTCTTGGCTCAAACGGGCCTTACAGCTTGGTTCTAGGACTTCACTTTCCGACTAAGGTGGCGCCAACGACGGTAAGAAGGGAACATAACAACGGAATATCAAGTGTTCGGGTAGACACAGACAAGAGACAAAGAACACAACAACATACCACCGGCCAGAAAAGAGTGGCTCTGATACCATAAAGGGGGAAGGGGACGCACAGTTGATGGGAAGAGAGACGGAAGCACAGTAATAATATAGTGAAGATCATGATTATTTTGATAAGCAATACCAACCATAGACATGTAACTCATTTTATTGATGATTTCTTGTTCAGACAAACCAACAATATTCCATTCATAAAGCTTATCAGCAGAAACAGAAAACTGTGTTTGAAAAGATCTCTCTTCAAACTGCATATCAAGAGGAGTAGGTTTTGAATACCGGTTTTTAGTAAATGACATGGGTTTGGAGTTCCCAACAAATATTTTAATTTCTGGGAAATCATCATCAAAGATTCTTTTTGCAGAAATAGAAGAAACAGTATCAGAATTTGTATTTTCTTCAGAACCAATTTCTTTTTTGGAAATAGTTCGAGCAGTTGGAGTACTTGTAGAAGTACCCTCAGTTTTAACCTTTAAGTTAGAAAGCATTTTGTCAACAATTTCAAGAGTCTTGGACTAAGAAGTTTTACCATCAAGGGGGAAGGGGACGCACAGTTGATGGGAAGAGAGACGGAAGCATAGTAATAATATAGTGAAAATAATGTAAATAAAGAAAAAAAAAATTCCGGGACTGACCCCTCAACGAGTATATTTGATGAGATCGTCCAAGAAAGGTGAGTTCGTCAGTCTCTCCATTGAAAAAAAAAAAAAAAAAAAAAAAAAAAAAAATTCCGGGACTGACCAATCTACGTAGAGTTTATTATCTACGAAATAAGCATTTTCAGTAATGAAGCTTCAAAACAAAGTTTCATAGCAAGATGAAATCATGAAAATGCGTTTTTTAGCGACTATTTAAATAAGTATATTAAAAAGAAAAATGTTTATTGAAAATTTTAATTCATAATCAATGTTATAAATGAATATAATAAGTGATTGTTCCGCTATAGATTACAAGGAACAATTTTGATGTTAGTCATTATTATTATTATTATTATTATTTTTTTTCAGATTTACGGTGAAGTTACGTCACAATGAGATATGTACGTTTCGTTTTTAGCTCTTTTATTTTTATTTTTTGGGTTAAGATTCTTATGAAATTATTGTAATTGCGTCACAGGTAGTAGCATAAGCAATGCAAGTATGTTTATGTATTATTTAAACATTAAATTTATTTTTTTCATTATTATTATTATTATTATTATTATTATTATTTTTTCAGAATTTTCATTATTTAAACATACTTAGAAGATTAAACTTTGAAGTTCGTGCCTTCCAAAAATAATAAAAAACTTTACAGTTATGCCGATGCTTGCAGCATGCACTACTTTAATGTCAATAAACTGTTTTTTTTTTTTTTTTTTTTTTGAGAATTAAAAGCTAATAAACTAGTGAATTTCAGATAGCTCAACGGGTAAAGTTTCTGATGATTGAATAAGATATTTGAGATTTAATCCACGCCTATACTAAAAACTAATTGATGTCTTGGTCTAATGATAGAGAGTTATCATTAAAAGCGAATGCTATAGATTGAAACTCTTTAAAAAAAAAATACCAATAAACTTTGTAGTTCGTGTTGTAGCTTTGTCAACACATGCAGCATGCAATACTTTTATGCCAATTACCAAAAAAAAAAAAAAAAAAAAAAAAAAAAAACAAAAAACAAAACAAAACAAAAAAACAAAACTTATATCATTATGTATCTTTTGCCAACAGATGCATTGCTCTTATGCCAACGAAAAAAGAATTATTAAATGGAAAATGCTAATAAATGCCCCTAGAGTATTAGTTAACAATCCATTTAAAGAAACTATTTATGGGAAAAGAGAAAAAAAAAAAAAGTAATTAATGTTTTGACAGTTTTTTTCATTTCTCATAAAAGTGATGTCAAAATTTTCCTAAAATAGATTGTTAACCGATGCACTAAGGGCACTCATTAGCATAACCCTTAATAAATATAGTAAAATACTCAACTCCACACCTCTCTTTGGGTCTTGGGTTTTGTGAGGGAAAATTATTAGGCTCTCAATTGGAGCATAGTGAAATAATGCTCCATAATTTCATATTTATTGTAGACTCTACCATGAATTTAATGAATAAACTACATTATGAATGTGAGAGAAGAAAATAGCATTCATCGTGTTCTGGATTACATAAAAATTACGCGTAATTAGTAAGTGCATCTATGTTGTCCCACAATAAAAAATTGTAGGACCAGTGGAAAAATTATAACTTCTGCTACAAGTATTCATGTGGTAAATTATAAGTGATGAAAGTCAAAATAATGAATTTATGTGAAAGTAACAAGCAACTAATTATAATCTGCCGTGTAAGAAAATTGTTTCATTATAACTTTTTGTGTGATATTAAAATACTCTCACAATTGGTTTCCAAATACTCGAATTAATCTAATACTATTCCTAACTCCTAACATCTATATAACCATGCAATCTCACAAGTCATAACCATAAAAATCATAGCAATCTCTCTCAAAATCCATATCTTCAAAACATTACTATCGACACATATTGTCCATATGGAGCAAAAACCTCACATAGCTATTCTACCATGTCCAGGGATGGGGCATCTCATCCCTTTTGTTGAGTTTGCCAAGCTACTTGTTCTTCTTCTTCACCACGACTTCCACATCACATGTACCATTCCCGTATTTGGGTCTCCACCCAAAGCCATGAAAGATGTCCTCGAAGCCTTGCCCACCAGCATAGACCATGTCTTTCTTCCTCCAGTGAGCTCTGATGGCCTTGAAAGCTTACAACCTGAAGTCCAAATTGCTGTCACCATGACTCGTTCACTGCCGTCTCTTCCTAAAGTGTTAAAGTCGACTCGAGTTACAGCTTTGGTCGTTGATATCTTTGGGATGGATGCACTACATGTTGCTAAGGAACTAAACATCCCACCTTACATTTATTTCCTGGCAAATGCTTTTTCGTTGTCATTACTTTTGCATTTGCCAAAGATAGATGAGACAGTTTCATGCGAGTATGGAGACCTACCAGAACCATTGAAACTCCCAGGGTGCATACCTATTCACGGTAGAGATCTTCCAGACCCAATTCAAGATCGAACGGGTCAGTTTTACAAAATGTTTATTCCTATCGAAAATGGGCTGCGATTAGCTGAGGGTATTATCCTCAATACTTTCATGGAATTGGAAGAAAGTGCTGTAGAAGTAATGTTAGAACTTAGAAGAAGAAGCTAAAAATCTCACACTTTATCCAATTGGACCCGTCATTCGAACTGGTTCAAATTCAAGCAATCAGGTTGAAGGGTCAGTCTGCTTAAGATGGTCGGACAATCAGCCACATGGCTATGTCCTATTTGTTTGTTTTGGGAGTGGTGGAACCCTCTCATCTGAACAAATTAATGAGCTAGCCCTTGGATTGGAACTGAGTGGTCATAAGTTCTTATGGGTTTTAAGAAGCCCGAATAATAAATCTAGTGTTGCATACCTTAGTGACCAAACCCATGACAACAACCCACTTGCTTTCTAACCAAAAGGGTTTGTGGAGAGGACCAAAGGACAAGGTCTTGTAGTGCCCTTTTGGGCACCACAAGTCCAAGTCCTTAGCCACAGCTCCACGGGTGGGTTCTTAACTCTTCGCGGTTGGAATTCAATCCTAAAAAGTATCATGCATGGCATACCATTAATTACATGGCCACTTTTTGCAAAACGAAGACTGAATGCAGTTTTATTGGATGAGGATCTAAAAGTGGCACTAAGACCAAAAGCTAACGAGAAAGGCCTAGTGGACCGAGAGGAAATTGCTAAAGTCATAAAGGGTCTAATGGTCGGAGTGGAGGGCAAGAAAGTTAAGAGCCATATGAAAGGCCTAAAAATTACTGCTGAGAAAGCACTTAGTGCAGACGGGTCTTCTACAAAGGCACTCGCTGAGTTTGCATCCTATTGCACAAATCAACCTGGCTTTTAGGACATGATATATATATATATAAAGTGCGTGAATATTTGTAATAAACAATACTCATATTTTGGGTTATATTTGTTGCACAACTTGGAAATCATGATTTCAAGCACCGTTTTCAGTATTTTTTTCTTTTTTTCTTTTGGCCTGTGTAAAATTATGAATAATTTGTGTAATGAACATTGTGTTTTTTCATTGGTTGTTCTACTTTTAGTCCTTGTCGCTTGTCATTGGTTTTTGAGTAGTATTGTTTATTACACAAGTAGTTTTACACTCTCAAAAGAAATTGATTGAAAATGTTTTGGTACTTGTGACTTGTCATTGGTTTTTGAGTAGTATTCATTATGCTTGTAGTTTCACACACTCTCTAAAGAAATTAATTGAAAATTTTTGGGATGTGTAAAACTATATAAAATAGTTTTTGTACAACAAGTTTAGACCGTTGCTTTTATTATGTATTATTTGACTTTACCATGTCTTTGTTATATCAAAACTTTCTTAATGGTCTTTTAATTTCTATGTGACTAGTACCTGCTACACATAATACTTCTACAAATAAAATAATATAATCTCACCACCAAATTTTATATACTATCAAGCAAGTCATGATAGTTACAAATTGTGTGCAACTAAAATTTCACAAGTTCAAAATTATAACTAAAATTGTGTTTCGTGTTTCAAAACACAATATCAACTGAAGTGTGTACGATAATATATAACTTAGCATGTATAATAATATTTACCGAAAGCGAAATTAGGTCCTCATAAAAATGTGGGATTGGCCTAGTTAGCTAGTTATCTCCAATAGAAAGATGAACTCATAATGAAAATCTTTGACCAAACATTCATTTACATGTGTATGATGTTACTTATTTAAATAAATTAACATTATGAAATATGTTTTAGAGCAAAGAAAAGAAACAGAAAAATAAATGGTGAAAAATTATTATTAGATCTTGAGAAAATTTAACGGATGTCTTAAAGGTATTGCTTTAAAAACTATTTTTAGAAAAACATTTATTGGGAAAAGAAAAGGTAACTTTTTTTTTTACAATCATTTATTTTTCTCATAAAAGTGGAATTAAAATTTCCTTAAAATGATCAATTAATAAATACCCCAAAAGCACCCGTTAACTGAACCCTTAGATATTTTATGAGCAATTTGTTATTATCAACCATCTTTGGGAACCTGACCTTAAGGTAGTAACAGATGGCACCAGTCATTAAGGCAAGGAAAAAGGTCATAAATTTTTTGATGGATTTTACTAACGTGCGCCCATAGGACACGCATTAATAAACCATTTTAGGAAAATTTTCATGAAAAAATGAAAACTGATTAATAATTTTGATAGTTTTTTCAATTTTCCATAAAAATTTTCTCAAAATGGAAGGTTAATGTAGAACATACATTAATCGGACCCAATTTTGATAAGATATGACTTGCCAATCTTCCCCGGACCTATATAGCCTATATCATATTGGAGCTCAAACCATTTTTCATTTGTTGTTCTTTCTTTGGCCTATTTTCTTTCAATTTGTTAATGTGTAGTTTCCTCCCTCGTGATTAATGTTTGGGAGCCTCGAAAGAAGGACTTTGTGATTGTTTCTCTATTTTTTTAATGAAGTTTTTTATGGTCTATTTTCACCCATAATTCTTTTAGGACTACATCATTTGTCATTATTTTTGTCAAAATTTAATGATATGATCGATTGTTAGTGGTACAATCACTTTCACATAAATCCAATATTTTTTTCCACCACTCAAAATCGATCAACTCACGAAGGTTGTCTCCTAAGACTTTCTCTTTCACTTTCATCGATACTATTGACAAAATTTTAATTATAATAATGATTTAAGATATTCAATAGGTTAATATAATTTGGATTATTTTTTAGGATAAATTACGTTATTCTCATAAAATTTAAGTTTAAGTAAACGACACTAACTTGAAAATTTTCTGAAAAAATGACACTCGATTTAATAGTTATTAATTCTGACAGAATATTCATTTTTCTCAACCAAAAAAAAAATCAAAATTTTTAACTTTTATTTAAAACTAAGTCCTTCCTCCTTTCATTTTATTTCCCTAATCCAAGCTCACCTTTTTTCATCCTCCTTCTCTAACAAACGAACTTCTCTCTCTCTCTCTCTCTCTCTCTCTCTCTCTCTCTCTCTCTGAAGTCTCCCTTAATTTTCTTACTTGTTCACCAAATTTCACATTCTCTTCTAATTATCTAGACAAGTCTTAAAGGGATTCTAATGGGCCAAAGTCTAATATTATACATGTGCATTAAATTCAAAAAATAATTTTAATCCGTCCTAAAAAGTATTCTGACTAAGACTTAAGCTAGTATTTCAAATCATTAGAAAATAAATAAACCACATATAACAATATTATGATTTGCGTGAAACCCCATTTCTTCTTGAACAGAATAACTATGGGACCAACTCCAAATAAATTCACTATAATAAAATCAATATAAATACATTCTCAAGTTTATATCTAAAACTTGAGTTCACATCAATACAATAGGAAATAAACAAACTCATGTCATCTTCAGTTTGGATATTACAACTTTCCATAGCCGCAACATCCAGAACTCTCCTACAAAGAATCCAAATTTAACAACTATTAGGTGTTTATATATCTTACAAAACATGATATGTTACGATACATGATACGGATTATCAAAAATCAATTCATGATATGATTTACTATTAGGGTCATATTTTTCATGTGCTAGCATATTCTTTGACAAAACGCACTTTACTAGTAGTTGGGTAGTTAATATTTTCTAGAATATCATGAAGTATGTTTAACAAACAAGACAAGTGGTACTATTGAAAACATGAAGACTACATTAAGAAAAAAAGTAAAGAAAAACTAAAAAAGTGAACTTTAATACTAGTCTCGACACTAGCTCAATACTAGCATCTATCAAGAATAAATGAAGAATCTCAATACCTCTCAATCTATCAAGCTTCGTAGATCTATAAATCTCAGATCTGTTTTTAAGCCCATGATGACTTGAATTACTAGAGTTTCATTCACTATACGTCTAGGGGATATAAAGTCATCACATGATATAGAGACTCAATTAGAGAACTCATACACTATTGGTGAAGCTACTGCATTTTTATGTGCCTTAGGGTTTTGTAACCAAGTGCTTCTAGATGTTCAAAGCGTATTGAAGTGAAGAACTTTGCATCCAACAACAAACATCAATTGCTACGAGTTAGTCACATACTAGGATCCATGTAAAGGAAGAAGTCTCTACAAGATCAAGTCCAATTGGGGAATGGTGTAAAAGTTCAACTGTAGGTTGGTATTTTGGGGTAGTCTCGGGTAGTGGTTAGATTCATTATACTTGTAACCGCTTGATTCTTGATTAGTGATTCGTGGAAGTAGTGACCTAAAAATCACTCAGTGGAGTTTTTGTCTTGTAAGAGGTTTTCCCCATCAGTAAATAAATCATCATGTAAATTTAATTTCTGCTATACTAAATTTTATTTGGTAATTTTTTTCGTGCCTCCATGATTTGCATGTAATTTAACCTAATTAATTAACTTTGGTAATTGAATTAATTAACTAGGATCAATCTATAACCCAACAACTAGTATCAGAGTAGGCATACTCTAATTAGGTTTATAATCTTTAATGTGTGATTCATTGACCCCTATTGTCATGGATCATGGTCAATCCCCAATTATTCCTCCATTATTTGATGGAACTAACTATGCATATTGGAAAGTACGCATATGAGCTTTTTTGTAGTCCCTTGATCAGAAAGTCTAGTTAGCAGTTGAAGTGGGATGGACCAAACCCACAAAAGCCCCAGAAAATTGGGATGATGAAATGATCAAGGCCGAAAACTTCAACTATAGAGCCTTGAATGCCTTATTCAATGCTGCGATGAATTAAGAATTCAAGAATATTTCTTCCACTAAAAATGCTAAGGAAGCACTTCAAACCACCTATAAAGAAATCAAATCAGTCAAGACTAAAAGCTTCAAAGATTAACTAGCAATTTTGAGGAGATAAGGATGGAAGAGGATGAGAAATTTGATGAGTTTTATGCAAAACTTAAAGATATTATTGTAAACACCTTATTTTGTACCCCTTACAACTCAGGCCCCTATTCTCCAATGATGTTGAAAAAAAATTCTAAGGCCAAAGGTTGGTTTAAGGCCCAATAAGATTCTAAATTGACTTAAGAAATGTTAAAATGGAAAATATAACTTTTTATGAGCAAATAAATCTATTTTTAGAAAATATAGGCCAAGGAAACTTTGAGCCATGTGTATGCAGTCACGGACTTGCATACATAGCTAGGGTTCGAGAGAGTTATGAAAGGCAAGTTTTCTACATTAAAACTGAGGTTTGGAATGAGTCCCACATCATTTGGGAGCCATTCCAAACCCTCATTTTTCAACTATATAAAGCCTTACATGGTATATTTCAAAGGGACGGAGAAAATCCGAAGGGAAAACCTAAGATTCACTAGAAATAGTGAATCAAAGAGGGAGATTTTTACAAAATATCCTCAAGTCAATTTTCTTTTAGTTGGGACCTTTTCTGGTCTTGATTTTCAAGTTTTAAGATCACTAATCACTTATGTATTTGATTGTGAATAGATTGACTGAGAGGAACGGTCAAAATAAAGCTTGAAAAGCTTCTTATTTGAGGTATTAAGTTCTATCCCTTTTCTTTTGATTTCCTTATTTTAATTATGTTTTCTTTTCTTTTGTTTTTTTTTTTTAATTTATTGTTTTTATGTTTTAATATGTTTAGGTAGCCTAGGGTTTAGTTGTTTTCTATTTTAAAGTATGTTAGGTTGCTAGATTTATAGTTTTAAGTTCTACTATGTTTTCTGCATTTCTTTGTTTCTAGGTTAAGGTTTATGGTGTCTCCGTGTGCACATGCTTTCTGCATGCATACACAAGCTCGAAGTATGCGTACGTATACAACTAGCATGTGTGCGCAAGCCTATGTATTCGCACGCATACTCGTGCTCAGAAACCCTAATCTAAGTTTTCTATTTCTATTGCTTTATTTCTTTCACATAATATGCTTTTGTTTTGACCATCTTTAATGTTTTTGAGTCCTTACTCCCCTATTTGATTATTTGTTTGCCTTTAAAATGCTAGATTAGAGTTTTTTTTTTTTTTTCTTACTTTGATATGCCATGAGCACGCATTCAAATATCCATGCATTGATGCATAGGTGCTGCAGTGCAACAAGGTAAGTAAAGGTGAGTCATGCATTTCACATGATCATGCATTTGTTTGTTACATGACCACGAATGTGTATATGCAAAGTCTATGTGTCATGCTTTAAATATGGTAAACAAGTTTGTTTGATTGCTGCCATTTTGTTGCCCTTGAGATATCTTGCTTGCATACTACCTTGGATGAGATGATAAGTATGATATATGTATGCTAGGTTTGATGTGGATTGCCATGATAGATGTATGCTAGGGTTTATGATGATGTGAGAAGCATGATAGAAGTATGTTAGGGTTCACGATGAAATGCCATGTTGTATACTTAGATGTATGCTAGTGTGTTTGTGAGTATAGAATGCAATATTGAATGTGCATTTAATGGGATTAAGATGTAAGACACAATGAGTGAAAGCTGACCCATGGGTCGGGCGGTTTTGAGTGCCTAACACCTTCCCAAAGCTGTACCTAAACTCCAAACCCATACTCTAGTAGTAAGACTTAATCCTTCTACTAAGGGCATTATTAAATGGTTCCTATACCTAATCTCTAAGTGGCAACTCTAATCTTTTCTCTGCCCTGGTCCACTCAGCAGAGGCATACTGCCCCCTTTTTCCCAAAAGGAGGAAGCCGCTACGCTCACAATTATGAATTCTGCCTTTAATATAGGAGAGAAAATTCCTAACCCTAATATGGTAAGGAAGATCCCATTAACTGAATTAGTTGGGAACCTTCAAATCTATGAGTTACGTCTAGCCAAAATTGAAAAAGGTGGAAAAGGCAATAATACGTCTTTGAAGGTCAAAGATGATGAAGATGAGGAATTTTCTGATGGGAACAGACTAAGTTCAAAGCATACATCATAAGGCAGTTCAAGAAATTCATTAAGAATGCTAGTGTGAAGATGAATGATCTCTTCAAAGAGGTCATAAGACAATACAAAGAAGGAGAATAAAGTAGGAGTTCAAAACATCAACACTCCACCTAGTCCTAAATGTTTTGGCTGTCAAGGTTACGATTACACAAAGCAAGAATGTCCAACATATCTCAAGTCAATAGGGAGGAACAAAGCCCTAACTACAACCTTGAGTGATACTGAACCAGAGAGTGATTCAGATAATAGTGGCCAAGTGGAAAAGTCCATGGCCTTCACAGCCACTATTGAACTAGTTAATGATACTAAAGAGGCAATAAGTGAGGATGAAGAATTAGATGAATCTAATTTTAAGAAGTTGGATGACAATGATGACATCCAAATAGCCTACTCAACACTTTACAAGAATTCTGAAAAATATGAAAAGCTTTACAAATTGGCTATGAAGAAGTTGAGCAAGGTGGAAATAAAGACAAAGAATCTGTCCACTAAAGTTGATAAAGGAAATCAAACCATTGGAGCCCTAAGGTTTGAGAATAACTTCCTCGTTGAGAAGACCAAGATGTTAGATACTGAAATTTTCCAAGTCCGAGCACAACTAGAACATACTTCAAATGCAAAAATAGATGAGATGTTGAGCATTCAAAAGTCTTCATCTGACAAGACTAGACTCGAGTATGTCACTTCTTTCTCTACTTGAGCAAGTTCCAATTCTGCTTGCCATTATATTTTTTTTTTGTACCTCCTTATGATGATACTAAAATTGGAAACAATGATTCTAAAATGGAGTTAGAAAAGTAAGGTTAAAAATAATAGTCAGAAATCTATCTTAGGTGCCCCCCTTAAGCCTGTTAAGAAAGAAGGAAAGTAGAACTCTCATCACTCCACTAACAAGAAGACCTAATTGAAGAAAATTCACTTCTATCATCATTGTTGATTAGATGGACACACTCGCCCCAATTGTTATAAATGGCTTGCTAGTCAACAGAACAATAGTGTGTCATCTTATGGAAAGAAAAACTAGCTTCAAAACTCTTTTGCTCCTCTTGGAGAACTGATTAAAGCTGCTTTTCTTCTAACCAATTTCGAAGGGTTCTCTCCTTTCTCACCATCTTCCAAAAGTTGTCCTTAGAAGAAGAAAACTCCTCCTCCGCCCAAACCCCCTATATGGAAGGAAAAAGTTCCCTCTCAGTGATTCTTTGCCGATCTTTTCGTGCATATGTTTGTGTTTTTTTGCATAGTGAGTTAGTCTAGCTTTCCATTGCATTAGGTTGTTTTTTTTTCTTATTTGTTTGTTTGTTTATTGCTTTTAAGAAAATAAAATAAATTGAAAAATTGAAAAGGAAAATACAATTTAATTAGTGTGTGTTTTTGTATACTAGTACTAACCATCTTACCACTAAAACTCGTCGATCATCAACACCTCTGTGCAACTCATAAAAGCCGTGCTCGATAAGGTGTAGCACTTGCACAACAAGAAAAATGGTGTTTATATAAAAATCAAAGGGAATTAATGGCATTGGATAATGACAATTGATAATAAACTATCATATAACAATTTCAAAATATAAAATATTGTAGAAGAGAATTGTAAAATTTAATATATTTGCGCGTGTGTGTTTTTGTGTCAATAACTCGGTAGATTTAGATTATATTTTTAATAATTTTTTTTTAATTTAAGCTTTTTAAGGACCCCCTAAAAAAAAAAAAAAAAAATCAAATCTTAGGACAGCCACTATTGCGTAGATTTTAATATTTAATAAATATATGCATTTTCAGCAATGAAAGCTTAGAAACAAAGTTTTGTAACAAGATGTTAATAAGTTTTTATTTAAATAGGTATATTGAAAATCTGAAATTTTTAATTCATAATCAACTACAAAATGACTTTTATAAGAGAATGTTATGCTATAGATTACAGGGAAAAATTCCTTTAGAAATGGCTCCATGATGTTAGAGCATTAACATTGATGGAGCTAATTTTTTTTTTTTTTTTTTTTTATCATTTTAAAAACTCATTTTTATCTATTTTAATATAACATTTTATAGCACACCCAACATCAATGGTTCAATTTTTTTACCGTCTTGATTAAAATAATATAAAGAATTCATTAAAATAATAAAAAAATCCACCACAAAAACTTTAGCCACAACCACCTCCGTCACCACTCCACTAGCCACAACCACTGCTTTGGCAACCCCAGTCCATGACCAAAAAAAAAAAAACTGAACTGACAAAAATCAGCCGCCAAACCACCACCACCACCACCACCACCACCACCACCACCACCACCACCACAACCATCAAATCCACAACCAATATCAAAAACTACCACTACCAACACAACCATACAAGTGGATAGGGAAGAGAGAGAGAGAGAGAGAGAGAGCCACAAGAGGGAGGGTTGAGGTAGAGAGATGGAGAGAGCTTGGGTTGGTGGCGAATTGGGCTTGGGGCTTGCAGAGAGGGTGTTGGCGGTGGCTAGAGCAAGAAATATAAATTAATAAAAAATGAAAGGGATAAGAGGGCGAGAGGGCACCAATTGGGCAAGAAAGAAAAAAAAAAATTGGAAGTAGTGAAGGTAGATAAAAAATGTGTGAAGGAGTATATATCTGATTATAATTAATTTATCCCATGAATAAAATATTATTTTTTTTATATAAAACTTTGAGCTATAGTGATCTACAATAGACAATGGCGACTCCAGAAATTCTTTTCAGGATGTTTATTAAAAAAATTAAATTAAAAAAATTAATAATAATAAAACTTGAATATATTAACATCACAAAATAAAAACAGACACAAATACATAAATTTTTAAAATTTCCTTTCACAAGTTTTCATATTTTGAAATCATTGTGTGATATGATTGTTTCACTATCAATGTTATTAGCTACATCTTTTTTCAATATACACAACTAAGCAATTATTAAACTACTGATCTCCCACTTAATTACTAACATATTGCCTAAATAAGTACTAATATAAACAAAATGTATTATCATTTTAAAAAATACATATATATATATATATATCACATAAATCCAACAAATTCAGCTAAACACTGTAACAAGCACTAACAGACTAGTTATTTAAAAAGTGTGCATTTTTTATATAAAAAAATAGCAATTTTAAAATATTCCATTTGAAAACACAATTTAAAAAATCACAATTAAACTTTTGAGTTGGGCTTTTAGGCTAATTTGTTTGTTTGGGCAATTCTTCAGAAGTGCTATGTTCATAACATTTTTTTAATACTTTCACAATAAAGCCTAGGTGGTAAGTTTTCACTAGTTCTAATTTGAACTTACCATTGAAATTCTTTTTTTATTTACCAGTAACAACTTAATATTTTGTATTTTGTTACAAAAATATTGCAAAAGTATTGTGAACATTGCATTTCTTGCAATGTTTTTGTTCAACATTCAACATACCAAAATTTTGAAGGTTGAATTTTATTTTTATTGGGCTCAATTTTTATTAAGGGTGTTTAATTTTTTTTTTTTTTAAGGGTGGTCAAGTTCTTTTTTCTAGGGTGGTAAAGACTGAAAAGACCCGTATTAATTTAAACTCAAAATTTTTTAAAGTATATTAAAAAAAAAAAAATTGAGACCACCCTCATTAGTACTTAACGCCTCCCTTGACCATAGATGGCAGATCTGTAGCTCAGTTGATAAAAAATTTAGAAATGACTACAACAATGTAGCTTCTTTTTTGTGATTTTTTTAAATATTTGAGGGTTTGGTTTTTTTTTTTTTTTTTTTTTTTTTTTTTGGTGATGTTGGTAGTTAAAATTAACAATTTGGCTTTTTAACATCATCAATACTAATGCTCTTCATAAGTACTTTTCTTTTTCTTTTTTAGATTAACGTTGATGTTACGTCACAATGAGATATGTAAACTTCTAGTCTTTTTTTTTTTTGAGGTTAAGATTCTTATGAAATGATTGTAACTGCGTCGCAGTATTAGTAGCATGAGCAATGCAAGACTGCAAGTATATTTATATATTATTTAAACATTAAATTTATTGATTTTCATTATTTTAACATATTTAGTTATGTCGACGCATGCTGCGGGCGTTTACATAAGCTATGTAACATATGTCAACACGTGCACTCCTTTTATGCAACGAAAAAAGAATAAATAGATTACCAAAAAAATAAATAAAGAATAAAGAATAAATAAATATAGTAAAATACTCAACTCCACACTTGTGGGTGGACAACTTGGGTTTAGTGAAGGAAATTTTAGGAGCATCATGAGATAATACTCCCTCTTCTTACATTCATGGTAAATTTTAATATAATAATAGTATTTTAAATCGGATTTATATTATATTACATAACCAGAGTATAACTACAAAAGGGTCTAACCTTTGTAGTTGTAGACTGGGGTTATAAACAGTGGATACTAGACACACAACCAATGTGAGATAAACATCCCTATTTTTTTTTTTAATAAACAGTAATACTTATTAGAATACACACGAAAATAATAATAGTATTTTAAACCAGATTTATAATTTATTACATAACCAAAGTATAGCTACAAAAGGGTCTAACCTTTGTAGTTGTAAACTTAGGTTATAAACAGCGGACACTAGACACGCACAATCAATGTGGGATAAACGTCCCTATTTTCTTTTTTTTTGAGTAAACAGTAATATTTATTAGAACACACACGAAAATAATAATAGTGTTTTAAACCTGGTTTATAATATATTACATAACCAGAGTACAACTACAAAAGAGCCTAACCTTTGTAGGTGTAGACTGGAGTTATAAACAGTAGACACTAGACACACACAATCAGTGTAGGATAAACATCCATATTTTCTTTTTTTGAATAAATAGTAATACTTATTATTACACACACGAAAATAATAATAGTGTTTTAAACCGGATTTATAATACATTACATAATCAGAGTACAACTACAAAAGGGCCTAACTTTTGTTGTTGTAGACGGGGGTTATAAACAATGGACACTGGACACACACAACCAATGTGGGATAAACATCCCTATTTAATATGAATTTAATGAGTGGACTCCACTATGAATGTAAAAAAAGAAAGTACTATTCATTGTACTCCAAAAATACCTAAGAATTACTCGTTTAATCAGTGAGTTTGTAGTTGCATCTATGTTGTCCCACAAAAAATTGTAAGACCACAAAAAATATTATAACTATTGCTACAATTGTATATATGGTAAGCTATAAGTAATAAAGAAAAAATAATAAGTCCAGGGATGGGGAATCTCGTCCCTTTTGTTGAGTTTGCCAAACTACTCATTCTTCACCACAACTTCCACATCACATGTATCATTCCCCTATTTGGGCCTCCATCTAAAGCCATGAAAGAAGTCCTTGAAGCCTAGCCCATAAGCATAGACAATGTCTTTCTTCCTCCAGTGAACTCTGAGGGCCTCGAAAGCTTACCACCCGGAGTCCAAATTGCTATCACCATGACTCATTCACTGCCATCTCTTCCCGAAGTGTTAAAGTCTACTCGAGTTACTGCTTCGGTTGTTGATATCTTTGGGATGGATGCACTACATGTTGCTAAGGAACTAAACATCCTGTTGGAGCATTTTAATATTAATTAATCAAAAAAAATAAATATTACAACATAAATGTAAAGATATAGGAGTGAATATGGAAGATGAGGAGTTAGTGAAAATATTTAATCTCACATTGAAAATGAGAGAGACTAGTTCATTCTTTTTAATTGTGGTGATTAATAAGCTAATATGAATTAACTCAAATATTAGGCTAGATACGTGCGCAAGGGAGAGATGAAGGGTGTAACTCCAGCCCAATAAAAAGATTCTTGGCAAGGAAGGGTGTTCTTTCTGGTGTAGTTTTAGGCTTGAACACTTTATGCAGAGGTTGTTCTAGCCATACGACACTTGTTGGGTACAAAGTTTAGCCAACCAAGGGCTTGAATCTCCTTAAAGAGAGCAAGTGTCGCCTCAGTCCAAATAGTGTTGTGTAATTTTTCTCTTTAAATTAATAATATTCAGAAGTATTATTTAGTTTTTCTTTATGTAATTTCCATTATTATTGTGTTTGCACCAACACAATAATAAGGTGAATCAAAATACATGGAGCCTACACAAGAGAAACCAAATGAGCCTGTTGGAGATCTCAACAAGCCTTTTTGCTTTAAGGGAGCCCACTTCAAGAGGTGGAAAGGAAAGATCCTCTTCCACTTGAGTCTTCTCAAAATTGCCTACATCCTCACTGACAAGAATCCATCAAAGGTTTCTACCGATGAAATGAGTGAGGAAGAATTCAGTCTCCATAAAAAAAAATAAAAATAAAAATAAAAATAAAAATTAGATAAGTATACAAAAGATGAATATAATTGTCGCTCTTATCTTTTGAATTGTCTTGCCGATTATTTTTAAGATTATTATGATATAACTTATACTTCTACCAAGAAAATTTGGAAAGTTTTACAAAGCAAGTATGATACCAAGGACGCTAGTGCAAAGAAGTACGCTGCTAGTAGATATTTCCATTACCAAATGGTGGATGGAAAATCGGTGGTGGATCAAGCACAAGACTTCCAAATGATTGTGGCAGAATTGAGATCTGAAGGCATAAAGATTGGAGACAATTTGGTGGTAGCTGGAATAATTGATAAACTACCACAATCTTGGAGGAAGTTCCAAAAGACTTTGCGGCACAAACAAAAGGAGACATCCTTGGAGACTTTGATCAATCGCATCTATGTGAAGGAGGAGGCTATGAGGACAAGATGCACTCATGATGTTGGGTTCTAAGACTTTAGGTTTAAATGTATTAGAACTTCAATTTGTAATGTTGGCAAACCATGATCAAAATGTTTTAGTCTTTGTTTTAGACTTGCTCAAAGTGGTTTTATATCTAAAGTTGGAATCGAGTGTTCTGCAGGATTTACTATGTAAATCTCCCTGACTCGATCGATTGAAAGTTGTGCAGATTGTTTTTTCTGCAGAATTTCCAACTCAGCCCAAGCCCGTTTGACGTGTAGAATGTATTAGAACTTCAATTTGTAATGTTGGCAAACCATGATCAAAATGTTTTAGTCTTTGTTTTAGACTTGCTCAAAGTGGTTTTATATCTAAAGTTGGAATCGAGTGTTCTGCAGGATTTACTATGTAAATCTCCCTGACTCGATCAATCGAAAGTTGTGCAGATTGTTTTTTCTGCAGAATTTCCAACTCAGCCCAAGCCCGTTTGACGTGTAGGGTTTTATGTTTTGTCTTAAGTATAAAAAGGAAAACCTTAGCCACGTTTTCATGTTGCTCCTTATGTTGTGTGTGTGAATCTTTTGTGAGATCAAGAGGTGGTTGCCTTCACACATACTTAGGGTTTCCAAGATTCAAGATTATGTCAAGAACTTGGTGATCGATTCAGTTGCAGCTTTAAGAGCTTAAGGATACACAAGCAGGTGTGCTTGTACTTGCTGGGAATCCAAGAAAGAAGTAGTCTGTGGACTCGGAGCTGCCACGTGGTCGTGGTAGTAAGTTTCCTACTCGAGGTAGTAATAGGATGTTAGTGGTCTAAGTCACTATTGTGTGAACTTCAATTCTTTCATAGTGGATTCGTTTTACCTTGAAGATAGTTAGGTTAAATCCTCCCCAGGTTTTTTGCCGGTTTGGTTTTCCTAGGTTATCATATTGTTGTGTTCTTTATTTTTCGTACTTTACAATAATATGATATTTGTGTTAACCTAGACTTGATAATTTGACTAAGTAATCACTTGGCTAATTATCTAGGTTAATCTGGTTGTGTTTTAGAAGGTCTAAAAACAAACACATGACACAAGAGAGTAATGGTAATTCCACCACAAAGGTAAACCTTATTTTAGCCAATAATAATATGCCCAAAAATCATTTTCCTAGAAATGGTCAATTAAAGCCTAAAAAAGAGTTTTCAAAAATAATAATAGACCTCAAGGAAGGGGAAACCTAAATAAAAATTACAATAAGAACCAAGGACCCCTTTTACAAGATCACTTTAATAAATCATGTTTTGTCTGTGGCAAGAGTGGGCATATTGCTCGATTTTGCAAATTTTGGAAACGTGAATCTGTCTTGCAAGCTAACATAACCGAAGAGCCTTTAGTGGCTATGATTACTGAAAGCTCGAAAATGTGTTAAAAATACAAGAGCTGTTTAGACCCCCAAATTAAAGTTATGGCTCGATAGATTTTATATTAACTTAAGTCTAAGTGCAGAATAGTGTAAATGCGAGCGGATAAACAAACAAGCTACTCTAACACATATTCATATAATCACATCAGTAAAATGAAATCTAAAAGAGTAGGGAAGAAGAATCCAAACATAGATAACACGCCAATGTGTTATCGAAGAGGAAACTGAAGAACTCGGTGAAAAACCTCTCCGCCGCCCTCCAAGTAGTAATCGATCCACTAGACAATTAGTTGGGATACATGGGTTAGCAAGAGACCCTCCAAGCGTAATCTACCCGCTGTACCTAAGCCCTACAAGCTCCTACTCTAACAAGGTTTCTCGAAATCATGTCTTGTCTAGCTTTTCAGATCCCGCAACAAGCTCCATGTTGCATTTGCCATCCTTGGCTTCTTCCAATGCTTCCCAGCAGCACCAAACTATCACTTGACACTCTGAAAGGGTGTGATAAGTGTTTGGACTATGAACCTCTCAATGGTATGGAAATGGAGAGGTAGGAGTTGAGGAAAATTCACAAACTATTGTGTAGAGGATTATGGGTATAACAATCTCTAACTCTCAAGGTGTTTGGCTAGGGTTTTCTCTCAGAAGCACTCCTTAGCATTTGTGGGTAATGTGGGTATAGAAAGTGTGTATCAGATAGCACAGTCTGGCAAAACAGAATGTCTCGCAGGTGTCTCGCAGGAAGGCCTTACCCGCGAGATACTCGTGAGACACAACTGTCTCCATCTATACTGACTCTTCGCATTCTAGTCATGTGCAGGGCACATGCATTACTTTGCAGGATGCTAAGTCGCGAGATACCCGCGAAAACCTCTTCAGTCTTCAATAGCTTAAGTCTTCACACTCTCTCTCTCTATCACACAACCCTTACAATCAAATCCCACAATAAATACAGGGTACAAAAGATTGAATAAAATTACAATCAAATTTGGCACGGAATTAAAGCCAACAAAACACATAGTTGTAAATCACAACTTTACAATTACAGACATCAATATGGTACAATATGTTGAAGGGTGGTAGGCAGATTCTGGTGCTAATAGGCATGTCTGCTATGACAAAAATTTGTTCAAGTTGTACACTCCTTTTGAAGAAGAAAAAACTATTATGCTTGGTGACTCTAGCAAAACCATGGTTCTTGGGAGTAGTGAGGTTGATTTGAAATTCACTTCTGGACGTGTGCTAACATTGAAAGATATACTTTACATTCCGTCCATGAGGAAGAATTTGATGTCAAGTTTTTTGCTTAACAAGGCTGGCTTCAAGCAAACTATGGAATCTAATAATTATTTAATCACTAAAAAAAGATTATTTGTGGGCAAGGGTTATGCTTGTGGTGGAATGTTTAAGTTGAATGTTGAGAACAATAAAGCATCTATCAGCTCAGTTTATATGCTTTCTTTTATTAATTTTTGGCATGCTCATTTGTGTCATATAAATACTAGATGTGTGGGAATCATGAGTAGTTTAGGATTAATTCCAAGACTGTCAAAAGATTTTGAAAAATGTGAAACTTGTAGTCAAGCTAAGATTACAAAAAGGCCTAATAAAAGTGTTGTAAGAAATACCAAATTTCTTAAGTTAATTCACTCCGATTTATGTGAACTTGAGGGAATTTTAACTCGTGGGGGAAATAGATATATTATCACTTTTATTGATGATTTCTCAAAATATACAACTATTTATTTGTTGAAAAATAAAATTGATGCTTTTGAAAAATTTCAAGAGCTTTTGAAAAATTTCAAGATTTTTTGAAAGAAGTTGAAAATCAATTCAGTAGAAAAATAAAAAGAATAAGAAGTGATAGAGGCCGTGAGTATGAATCAAGTGCATTCAACTCATTTGCTCAGTCTTTGTGAATTACCCATGAAACTACTGCACCATATTCACCTGATTCTAATGGTGTGGCTGAAAGAAAAAATAGAACTCTAATTGAGTTAACAAATGTCATGTTAATTGAATCTAGTGTGCCTTTACATTTTTGGGGTGAAGTTATTTTAACTACATGTCATGTTTTGAATAGAGTGCCACATAAAAAGTCACATACCACACCTTTTGAGATGTGGAAATGACATAAGCCAAATTTTGGGATATTTGAGAGTATGGGGTTGTCTTGCTTATTTAAGGCTTACTAACCCCAAAATACATAAATTAGGTATAAGAGCCAATGTAGTCGATACTGTATCGGTACCAACCGTACCGGCCGGTATGTACCATATCGTTATGTATACCAGTTTTGAAACACCAACATTTCGTACCGGTTTAATTATCGGCCGTACCGGCCAATTTAAGGCAATATCGGCCGGTACAGAAGTTTTTTTTTTTTTTTTTTTTTAAGTTTTGTAATTTTTGAATTTTTGTAAGGGCAGAATAGTAACTTATTTGCATTAACTTATTAGTATTATTTGTTTTCTTAGTATGCAATGAACAATTAAGCTTTCTATTTTTTATATTGTGTTTTTTTTTTTTTCTCTTTTAATTGATGTTAAAGTCTAAAATTATGAATAATTTGTTCTGAATTGACGTAATGTTTTATGGTAAACTTTTATATTTATTATAATACACACACACACATACACACACACACACACACACATACATACATACATACATACATACATACATACATACATACATATATATATATACATATTTATAAATATAAAAAATAAGGGTAAACCCAAAATGGTACACCGATATTGAGTGGTACCAAAATATATCGTTCCACTGTCAAACCGGTATAGCCTCCGATATGCGATTAATAATGCAGTCTATAGATTTTTTTATCTTGAAAACAAAATAATTTTTGAATCTGGTGATGCAATTTTTCATGAAAAAAATTTCCTTTTAATTTGAAAAATAGTGGGGATGAAGAAAATATTTTGTCACAACCTAGTTCTTCTACTTCACATTTACAAAATGAAATGGAACCTAGAAGGAGTTAAAGAGCTAGAGTTGAAAAGGATTTGGGTCCTAATTATTATGTTTTTAACATTGAGGAAAATCCCCAAAATTTAAAAGAGGTTTTAACATCACTTGATGCTATATTTTGGAAAGAGGTTGTAAATGATGAGATAGAATCTTTAATTTCTAATAGAACTTGAAAATTAGTAGATCTTCCACCGGGTTGTAAGACTATAGGTTGTAAATGAGTCCTTAGAAAAAAGTTGAAACTGGATGGATCAATAGATAAGTTTAAAGCTAGACTTGTTGCAAAAGGCTTTAAACAAAAAAGCTAATCTTGATTTCTTTGATACTTTTTCTCCGGTAACAAGAATTATATCTATTAGATTGTTAATTGCTATTGCTGCAATTTTTGATTTGAAAATTCACCAAAATGGATGTAAAAACCGCTTTTCTAAATGGAGACCTAGAGGAAGAGATTCATATAGATCAACCTGAAGGCTTTGTAGAGGTTGGACAAGAAAGCAATGTATGTAAGCTAACTAAATCCCTATATGGCTTAAAACAAGCACCTAAGCAGTGGCATGAAAAGTTTGATTCCTGCCTGCTTCAGAATGGTTATAAATCAAATGAATGTGATAAATATATTTATTCTAAATCATGGAATAATTTACATATTATTATTAGCCTCTATGTGGATGATATGTTGATTTTTGGCTCAAATATGCCTATTATAAATGAGACAAAAAATATGCTTAAAAGCCATTTTGATATGAAAGATCTTGGTGAGGATAGTTTTATTTTTGGCATGAAAATTACAAAAACATGTGATGAAATATTTCTTGATCAATCACATTATGTTGAGAAAATAATGACAAAATATAATTTTCATGATAAAAAAAGTGTAGCTACTCCTTTTGATTCTAGTGTTCATTTATTTCTTGTGAATAATGATGATGAGATTTTTAATCAAAAGGATTATGCTAGTATAATTGGTAGTTTGCGTTATGCTGTTGATTGTACTAGACCTGATATTGCATATGCAGTAGGAGTGCTAAGCAGATTTACTAGCAAGCCTAGTAAAGATCATTGGCTAGCTATTAAGTGAGTCATGAGATATTTAATTGGTACCAAAAGCTATGCCTTATTTTATAAAAAGTACCCTGCTGTGATTGAAGTTTTTAGTGATGCCAATTGGAATACTTTGTCAGCTGATTCTCTCTCTACCACTGGTTATATTTTTACCTTAGGCAGTGGTGCTATTTGTTGCAAATCTAAAAAACAAACAATAATTGCTAATTCAACAATAGAAGCTGAATTAATAGCACTAGTCGCTAACCTGTGCGATGCACGGGCTAGTTAAATACAAAGATAATTAATCAACCACATGGTAAAGAAAAAAAAAAAAAAAAACTAAAAGAACCAATAAACGACTAATGTGTTGATCAAGTAATCAACCTAAGTGGCATTATAGCTCATGTACAAAACTATTAGTCTATTGTCAAAGGGTCAAAGGACAAAGTGAAAAACATTTCAAAAATAACTTATTGATAACAGGAATAGAGAGGGGAATTTTGTAAATCATCAATGGAATTGGAGTCAACAATCTCATTGCAAATGGAATGTAGCTCTACATTAAAACTAAAAGTAAAGTTTCAATCATTCTCTTTCTGTAAAACATTATTGAAACTATATGTAGTTTACCTCGATTTCAAATAGAAATTACTTGAAGAAACAACTATTTTGAATCATTATCTGAAAAGGAGCAACATAAAAAACTAAAATAAGATGAAATTCCTCAAACTTATTACAGCATCAATGTCCAAGTTGAGCTCTATGTATAGCAACCAATTAGTCACTCCAATTGAAAGCACAATATTTGAAAGAATCTTCCAAGTATCTTACTCACTTACAATTTTCATCTTCCTCCCTAGATCACTAAACTATACATCTAACTAACTTAACTTCAATATTGAATACAATGACAGAGCCAAAATGTCTCATAAGAAAATGCATACAATAAAGAGCTTTGAAGCCAATAATATCCTCAAAATTACTTTGCATAAGAATGATCTGATTTATTCTAAAAAAAAAAAAAAACCATTGAATAATCTTTCCTAGTCCATTAGCAACAGAAAACTATTGAAGCAGTTATTATTAAACATAAATTAAAATAAAAAACTATTGAATGTGTTAAAAAATTAGCCTACATATTAATATATTGTATACCTTAGCTTTCCTAGTCCATTAGCACTTGGCTGACAAACACAATCCAAACCAAACTTGAACTATGCTTAATGTCAAAATACTATCTTTATAAGCCATGCATCCAAACCCACTATCTTTATCAAAAGGAAAAAAAATAAAAGACAGCTAAATCCTTATTTTTTCCAAATCAAAATTCACATATAGACTGTTTCCCTAATAACATGCACATTGTAGTATCATAATAGGTCCAGCTGATCTTTTGCCACATAACATTTAGTCCCCACCAAAACTTCCAACACCTTTTAAGCCTTAATAATGAACCTAGTAACGGAGAAATTATTGTAGAAAATGTTCATGCTGATGAACAATGGTAACAACAGAAAATAGAAACAACAACAAAGAACTAAAGGACGCAAGGGACTATTATAAGAGAAAAAAGGATTTGGCAAGCTCAGCAAGCTCTTTCACTGTGATGTTCTTGAAGCATTCACTAACATAGCAAAATCGGCAATTAAATGTGATGAGTCTGTAAACCAAAACATTTATATCATACTGCTACTTTGCACATAAATCTATTTAATTACAAATAATTTCTCGTACAAAAATATTATTAAAAGTACTTAATCTCAACATGAATCTCCATGTAATATAGCAAAGAAACCATTAGTAGATTATCTAGTCCTCTCCAACTATCTTATGGGTTTGTGCATTTACATTACAGATCCTTTAACTTCCCTTTATGTTGTAAACTTGTAGTTGTTTCTTTCTACAGATTATGCATGTATAAATGTTACAATTATCTACTTCCTTATAGTATGATATAATTAGATCAACTACACCATAACCTTAAAGAAGGTGGTATCCTTGAGAGATGAAAAACATAACTTGGAAAGCTCCCCCATCTCTTATAAACTAATTTTTATTATTTCAGTCTAAACTTACATTGGCAACCAAGAAAAACAGTAAAGCAAATGAGAAACTCAAAAACTACTTAAAAAACTTCTAACTTAGTTGAGTATTCTTTGCTCTTACTTTTGTGTTATTTGCCATCTCCAAGTCATCCATAGAACATGTCCCATTAGTGACTAATTCCTCCATTACTTATTAAATTTTTTTAAATAGAAGAGAAAGAACTATTGATGATTTGTTCAACAGTTCTAGCTTTGTAAGCAGAATGAAAAGCACTTTCAACAAAACTAGTTTTATAAATAGTTTTAGTATCAACTTTAGGAATAGTCCAATGACGAAAATCAGGGATCAACTCATTATCATCAATAGTGTGATCTTCTTCATTTACAATATTAGGAGGACAACTAGTCCTGGAGCTGATAGAGGAGTTGGATCTCCAAAACTTATCCATACTATCCTAGGTTCAACACTCAGTTATCATGTTTTTCTCACAACCATTGCATTTCGTAACACATACCCTCCTGCTAAACCCATTTTTGATGAACTTGATCTTACTCATATTCAACAATATCTTGATGGTACTGTTAAAATAAGTTTTCAAAACAATCCACCTTTGAGGATCAACGAAGGAAGACATTCCTTTGCCGGATCTGAAAGTATTTCAAAAAGAGATCGAGGGATCAATGAATTTTTGAAAAAGAATTTGGAAACATCCTCTGATTTAAAGCTAAAAGGTATTTCAAGTGATAAATCTCAAATTAGCTCTGTTTACTATTCTACTAAACCTGAAACTTCCACTCCATTTAGTAAAACTGCTAATGAAGATGAGGAAGACACTGTTTCTGTTACTCCATCTGATTTTGATTCTCCTATTGAAAATCCTCCTGTTTACCAAAATCAATTAAGAGTTTTGACTGTTTTAAATGATGATTTTGAAATTGATTGGGATTCTTTGTACAATGAGTTTATGCTTGCAACAAACAGAACCAAGAGAAAATATTTCCAAAATAATTTTGCTCAGTATGAAAAAGACCGTGTTAAAAGAAAATGGTTAGAAATGATGAATCAATTGAAAAAACATATTTTGTTTTTTGATTTTCTTGAAAACCATTATGTTTCAAAAGATGAGGTTTCAAAACAACATGTAAATGTGATAAAGAAATCAAATTTTGTTAAGATTGATAAAACCATTATTAGGTCTAGTCATCCTCCTCTTGATTCAATTTTGATAACTACTAAAAGGATGAAGTAACAAAAGAGGAAGTGAAAGCCTCTCCTTTCAAAATTGCTGATGATCAAACTCCTATTGTTAGCCTTATTGAACAAAACAATTTTACTAATCAATCTTTGCATATTATTGGTCAACAGCTTGACCGTATTGAAGAAAAAATTGTTGAAAAATCTGTTTCTGTTTCCGAAAAATCTGTTCCTGTTAAAACTGAGAAACCTTTGATTGATTTACCCAGTCAAAGAGAAAAAATTATGTTTAAAACTTCTCAGTCCAAGACTCTTGAAATTGTTGAAAAAATGCTTTCTGATTTAAAAGTTAAAACTGAGGGTACTTCTACAAGTACTTCAGCTGCTCGGACTATTTCCAAAAAAGAAATTGTTTCTGGAGAAAATACAGAATCTGATACTATTTCTTCTGTTCTTGCTAAAAGAATCTTTGATGATGATTTCCCAGAAATTAAAAGATTTGTTGGGAACTCCAAACCCATGTCTTTTACTAAAAACTGGTATTCAAAACCCACTCCTCCTGATATGCAGTTTGAAGAGAGAGCTTTTCAAACACAGTTTTCTGTTTCTGCTGATAAGCTTTATGAATGGAATATTGATGGTTTGTCTGAACAAGAAATCATCAATAAAATGAGTCACATGTCTATGGTTGGTATTGCTTATCAAAATAATCATGATCTTGATCAACCTGAAATTGTTAATCTACTTGTTACTGGTTTTTCTGGTACTCTCCGTGGATGGTGGGATTCATACATCACTGAAGAATCCAGAGAGTCTATTAAACATGCTGTTAAAAAGAATGATGAAGGTTTGCCTATTTTTGATGAAAGTATTGGTCGTGGTATTCCTGATGGTGTTAATACCCTGATCTACACTATTCTTAAACATTTTGTTGGTACTCCATCCAATATTTCATCTCGTGTTTCTGATTATTTGAATAATTTGAGTTGTCCTACTATGTCTGATTACAGATGGTATCAAGATGTTTTTACTTCCAGAGTGATGCTCCGGAAAGATTGTCATAAGCCTTATTGGAAAGAAAAGTTTATTGACGGTCTGCCTCCTATCTTTGCTCATAAGGTAAAACAAGAATTAATGGGTAAAAATGATTCTATTGATTATGATAATTTGACTTATGGTGATATTTTCAGTACTATTAAAAAACTTGGTATCAATATGTGTAATGATGAAAAATTGTTAAAACACCAATTACAGAATAAAAGAAAAGAAAAATATGAAATGGGTAATTTCTGTGAACAATATGGTTTGCCTCCTATTGCTCCTTCCAGGCAAAAAAGTAAAAAACATGATAAAAGCCATAAAAAATATAAAAAATACATAAATAACCTTGTTAAACCTAATGATTTCTATGCTAAGAGGAAAAATGTTTCTAAAAAATATGTTCAACAAAGGTCAGGAAAAGGTAAATGCTTTAACTGTGGTAAAGCTGGACACTTTAGTAAAGACTGTAAAGAAAAACCTGGTAAGTTGAAAAACAAGTTCAACATGTTAAACATTGATGATAATGTACAAGAAGAATTATTCAGAATCCTTGAATCAAACAACTCATCTGATTCTTTGGAAGATGATTTTTCTTCTTCATATGATTCTTGCTATCAATCTGCTGATGATTCTTCTGATTCTCCTAATATTAAAATTGGTTGTAGAGATTCTTGTTGCAATGCTGTTAATGCTCTCACCAAGACTGAAGAAGATGAAAAATTAATAATTCAACTAATAAATCAAATTCAAAATCCTGAATTGCAAAAAGAATATTTGGATAAATTTAAGAAAAATTTGATAAGAGATGAAATTGGGAAAAAACCAAAATCAACCATAAGTTTTGAAGAAACTTTGGAAAGATTTAATAAAAAGAAATCTAAAGAATTAACTGTTAATGATCTCCAAAATAAAATTCATATTGTTAAACAAGAGATAAATGAATTAAAACATGAATTTAAAAGCATAAAAAGTGATAACAATAGTCTTAAACAAGAATTGACAATGTTAAAACTTGATGAAGATCTTAATAAATCCAGTAATGAACAAAATGAGCACAGTGATGGAGATGAATCCAGTCAACAGGCTCTTCTTTCTGATAAAAGTACTCCTGATACTTTCACTGATCCCCAACTTACTTTTGTTAATAAATTACTTCCTCCAAAATGGTTTACAAAAGTTAAAATTGTTGTTTCTCCTGATTATCATTTCACTGTTAATGCTATGATTGATTCTGGTGCAGATATGAACTGTATCTAAGAAGAATTAATTCCTTCAAAATACTTTGAAAAATCTACTGAAAGATTGGTTTCCGCTAATGGTTCTCAAATGAAAATTAAGTATGAATTGAATAATGCTCATGTGTGCCATGATAATGTTTGTTTCAAGATTCCTTCTGTTCTTGTCAAAAATATGACTGATAAAGTGATTCTTGGTCTACCATTTATTAATGCTTTGTATCCCTTTCTTGTTGAACATGATGGAATTACTACTGATCCATTTGGACAGAAAGTAAAATTCAAATTTGCTTCAAAGTTTGAAATTGATATTGATAATTTGTCTTATAAGAAAGATTCTCCCATGAATGAACTTGTTCAAGAACTAGTGATGAATTCTTACCAATATTTCACTAATGATTTTAAAGGTAATTTTCATAACACCAAAATGTTAAATACTATCCATTATCCTAATATTATCAATGATTCTTTGTAGGAATCAGACAATGATGCGTGGATAAATACCACTAATAAGTGGGATAATAATAATAATATTCACATTTATACCACTAGTAAGTGGATTATTATGGAAAAGAAAAACAAGGGAAAAGATCCTGCACAGGACTATTCTCAAAACAAAGGGTTCCTAGCGGGACGACCTTTTAAAATGCATGAAGGTGCATCTTCTGGGGTAAAACTCAGTGGATCAACATCCCTTCAAGGAGGTGTCCCGGCAGAGGTGACATACTCTAATGGTGATATGTTAATTGCTTTACAAGAAATTTTATCAAGAAATTTACAATTCCACAATGGAACCTGTTCAGAATTACCAAATTCTATTAAACTCATCCTTGATAGCCTTCAATTTGCTTTTATTGGAAACCACCATGATCTGTTCCAAAAAATTCTCAGAAACCTTGAAATCCATCTTGTTAACCTTATTGCTCAAAATGAAGCTTATGTGAGCCACCAAGTTAACCTTATTTCAGAAAATGATCTTGCTTTAGAAAATAACTTTGCTTCAAAAAATGACATTGTTTCAAAAAATGAAGCTTTTGAAAGCCATCCTGTTAACCACCAAAATATCAAAGATGAACCCAATACTAGTCAACTCTTTGGCAAAGAGGACATCCATTCAATGGATAAAAAGACTATTATGGGCACTGATTACGCAAGAATGAGTCTTAAGACCCAATCTTTGTTGAAAAGTGCTATTGCCAACTTGCCAACAGACATATAATCTCGTATTCTAGAAAGCAAGGCTATGTTAAAGTCTTCTGACTTATGGTTCGAACATTTCAAGATACTTGTTACAACTGCTATTCCTGATCCTGCTAATTCAGATGATTTTAGTGACATTCTTCAACAAGTTGATTGGAAAGAACACTTTGGGAGTAGTTTCAGAGTGTACGAAAAGAAACACCCGTTTTCCGGCCTTCTAGTCAATTATGATGATGGTTCAGATGATGATAAGAGGAGTCCTGATTGGCTCTCCCAAATGTTTGAGTATGGCTTTATTAGACTCATAAGACTAACAAGCCATGACCAAACCAGCCAGCTCCCACAAATCATTCAGACTGCTATTAAAAAATTTGAAAGTCCTTTTGTTTCGATCAGATGCTGGAGCACTTTGCCTCAATGGGAAAGAGATAACTGGATGAATGTCCAGCCCTCAAAACATCTCATTCTCATTAATGGATACACGCATCAAGGGCAATGGTATGAAGGAGACTCTTATTTATCCTTCAAAAATCCTTGGGCTCTCGCAGACTGCTGGAGTAATTATTTCAACAATCAAATTCGTGAGGTTGCTCAGAATTTATGGAAGAATTATCACTTTATGGGGAATTCAGGCAGAATTTCTGTTTTTGGTCCGAAACCTTATGCTAATGCCATTCCTCATTTGCGGATAGCAGATCACTGTAATCCAAGAAGTTTTCTCACTCCAGAAAAAACTCCAGAGTTTGAACCACTTCTATACTGTGGATTTTGTAACCAATATGTTCTCTATCATGAGCATGAATGTAATGATGATCCTCCATGGGAACTTTACGATGACTACCCATCAGATGCTACCTCCACTGATTAATGAGTTTATTCCTGAGGTTACTAATGTTACAAGACTGGTGCTACTTTATTTGTTTGGCTTGCACAAAAGCCAAAATATTTCACTGTCCTTGGCGAATATATGTTGTTGAAAATCTGGAGCTGTTTCATGATACCCCGGATTTTGCTAAAGATTTTGATTCCTGTATTTGTCTGGCCTGCACAATGGCCAATGCTTCAATATTTACTACTGTTGGAAGCTTGTTTCCCCACCAATATGATGCTTTCAAAGGTTCCCAAAGACTAGTGTTCATGTGAAGACAATTGTAAGGCATGCTTATTAGTCCTTTTTATTGGTTTCTTTCCTATTGGTCTCTTTTGTCACTAAAGGACACCAATTATGAGGACTTGTCCCTAAACTTGTAAGTCTATTGCTGAGCTCTACGGTGGATTCATGCAATCTTGAAGATTCCCCACAATCCTAGGTCAAAAAGAGAAGAAAAATTCTATTTTACTATTCATCTGTCACTATTCATCTGTCATTATTCATCCGTTACTGTTCATGACACTGTTCACTCCGAATTTTGCCTATTTAAGGGGGGTTGTCCCTTATGTTTATAAGTCATGTTTAGTTCAGAATTCTCTTCCCTTAGAACTCCTTCCCTTAGGAAGCCTTCTTAGAGAAAGAATTCCTTGCTTCTACTACTACTACTACCTTGTTCACCTTTGTTCACTACAAGCCTTGTAATCCTAAAAACCTTGTAACTAGGACTAGTTCAAGCTTTGTAACTGTTAACCTGTAATTGTTGAGATCTTGTATTCACTACTACTGTAAGTGTTTATCCTACTTTCAATAACAAGTACTTTCAAGTTTTATGTTCATTATTCTATTTGTTGCTACCACTACCTTGGATGGATTACCGCCATAACGGATGGTTCTAAATTGCTTTTATTTACTTTGAACTATTACTTTCGTTTGCTTTGATATATACTACTTGGCTGGTTCTACCGCCTTATTATTGTTCTAACTTCTTTATTTACATTATTTTCACTATATTATTACTGTGCTTCCGTCTCTCTTCCCATCAACTGTGTGTCCCCTTCCCCCTTTATGGTTATAAGGCAGTAGAACCAGCCAAGCAGTATATATTAAAGTAAATGAAAGTAATAGTTCAAAGTAAATGAAAGTAATTTAGAACCATCCGTTATGGCGGTAATCCGTCCAAGGTGGTGGTAGCAACAAATAGAATAATGAACATAAAACTTGAAAATACTTGTTATTGAAAGTAGGATAAACACTTACAGTAGTAGTGAATACAAGATCTCAACAGTTACAGGTTAACAGTTACAAAGCTTGAACTAGTCCTAGTTACAAGGTTTGTAGGATTACAAGGCTTGTAGTGAACAAAGGTGAACAAGGTAGTAGTAGTAGTAGAAGCAAGGAATTCTTTCTCTAAGAAGGCTTCCTAAGGGAAGGAGTTCTAAGAGAAGAGAATTTTAAACTAAACTTCACTTGTAAACATAAGGGACAACCCCCCTTAAATAGGCAAAATTCGGAGTGAACAGTGTCATGAACAGTAACGGATGAATAGTGACAGTGAATAGTGACAGATGAATAGTGACAGGTGAATAGTAAAATAAAATTTTTCTTCTCTTTTTGACCTAGGATTGTGGGGAATCTTCAAGATTGCATGTATCCACCATAGAGCTCAGCAATAGACTTACAAGTTTAGGGACAAGTCCTCATAATTGGTGTCCTTTAGTGACAAAAGAGACCAATAGGAAAGAAACCAATAAAAAGGACTAATAAGCATGCCTTTCAATTGTCTTCACATGAACACTAGTCTGTGGGAACCTTTGAAAGCATCATATTGGTGGGAAACAAGCTTCCAACAGTAGTAAATATTGAAGCATTGGCCATTGTGCAGGCCAGACAAATACAGGAATCAAAATCTTCCGCAAAATCCGAAGTATCATGAAACAGCTCCAGATTTTCAGCAACATATTCGCCAAGGACAGTGAAATATTTTGGCTTTTGTGCAAGCCAAACAAATAAAGTAGCACCAGTCTTGTAACATTAGCAACCTCATCAATCAGTAGAGGGAGCATCGGATGGATAACCATCAAAAGGAACAAAAGGACCTTGTGGAGAATCACATACATGCTCATGGTAAATAGCATACTTATTACAAAATCCGCAATATAAAATTGGCTCAAACTTTGGAGTTTTTCCTGGAATGAGAAGACTTTCTAGATTAGGATGATCTTCTGTTTGTAGGTGAACAAAGGCATCAGCATAGGGTTTAGGACCAAAAACAGCAATTCTATCTGTGCTTCCTATGAAATGATAGTTTTTCCACAGATTATGAGCAACTTCACGAATTTGATTATTAAAATAATTTCTCCAGTAGTTTGCAAGACCAAAAGGATCTTTAAAGGATAATCGAGAATTTCCCTTGAACCATGGCCCTTGGTGAGTATAACCATTAATGAGAATGAGATGCTTTGAGGGGTTAGCATTCATCCAGTTATTTCTTTCCCATTTTGGCAAAGTGCTCCAGCATCTAATAGTAACAAAACTCTAGTGGAAGAGTTTTCAAACCCTTTAATAGCATTCTGAATGATTTGTGGAAGTTGACTGGCCTGTTTATGACTTGTTAACTTTACGAACCTAACAAAGCCATATTCAAACATTTGGGAAAGCCAGCTAGAATTAGGATCATCATCATCACTATCATCTGAATCTTCATCAGTGAAATATGAACCATCATCAAAATTAATAAGGAGACCAGGAAATGGATGTTTCTTTTCATATACTCTGAGACTGCTCCCAAAGTGATCTTCCCATTCAAGCTGAATAAAGACATTATCACCTTCGTCTATTTCATTAGGGTCAGGAATAGTGGCAGTAACAAGTTTTCTGAAATACTTGGACCATAGGTCAAAAGACCTAAACATAGCCTTGCTATCCAGAATACGAGATTGTAAATCTGAAGGCAAGTTGGCAACAGTACTTCTTAGCATGGATTGGGTCTTAAGACTCAATCTAGCATAATCAGTGCCCATTATGGTCACATTATCCATCGAATGGATTTCCTCTTTGCCAAAGAGTTGACCAGTGTAGGCTTTAAGATGGCTCACAAGAGCCTCATTTTTTGAAACAAGGTTATTTTCTGGAACAAAGTCAATATTTGAAGCAAGGTCATTTTCTGGAATAAGGTTACCATGATGGCTTATATAAATCTCATTTTGAGCGGTAAGGTTAACGAGGTGGATTTCAAGGGCTCTAATGGTTTTTTCAAAAACATTGCAGTGGTTTTTGGTAAAAGCAAACTGAAGGTTATCAAGAATGAATTTAATGGAATCTGGTAATTCTGAATAGGTTCCATTGTGGAATTGTAGATTTTTTGACAAAACTTCCTGTAAAGCAATTAATATATCACCATTGGAGTATGTCACCTCTGCTGGGACATCTCCTTGAAGGGATGTTGATCCACTGGGTTTTATACCAAAAGATACGCCTTCATGCATTTTAAAAGGTCGTCCCGCTGGGAACCCTTTGTTTTGAGAATAGTCCTGTGCAGGAGCTTTTCCCTTGTTTTTCCTTTCCATAATAATCCACTTACTAGTGGTATAAATATGAATATTATTATTGTCCCACTTATTAGTGGTATTTATCCACGCATCATTATCCGATTCCTGCAGAGAATCATTGATATTGTTAGGATAATGGATAGTTTTTAACATTTTGGTGTTATGAAAATTACCTTTAAAATCATCAAAATTCATCATTAGTTCTTGAACAAGTTTATGCATGGGAGAACCTTTCTTATAAGACAGATTATCAATATCAATTTCAAACTTTGAAGCAAATTTGAATTTTACTTTCTGTCCAAATGGATCAGTAGTAATTCCATCATGTTCAACAAGAAAGGGATACAAAGCATTAATAAATGGCAGACCAAGAATCACTTTATCAGTCATATTTTTGACAAGAACAGAAGGAATCTTGAAACAAACATTATCGTGGCACACATGAGCATTATTCAATTCATACTTAATTTTCATTTGAGAACCATTAGCAGAAATCAATCTTTCGGTAGATTTCTCGAAATATTTTGAAGGAATTAATCCTTCTTGGATACAGTTCATGTCTGCACCAGAATCAATCATAGCATTAACAGTGAAATGATAATCAGGAGAAACAACAATTTTAACTTTTGTAAACCATTTTGGAGGAAGTAATTTGTTAACAAAAGCAAGTTGGGGATCAGTGAAAGTATCAGGAGTACCTTTATCAGAAAGAAGAGCCTGTTGACTGGATTCATCTCCATCACTGTGCTCGTTTTGTTCATTACTGGATTCATTAAGATCTTTATCAAGTTTTAACATTGTCAATTCTTGTTTGAGATTATTGTTATCACTTTTCATGCTTTTAAATTCATATTTTAATTCATTTATCTCTTGTTTAACAATATGAATTTCATTTTGGAGATCATTAACAGTTAATTCTTTAGATTTCTTTTTATTAAATCTTTCCAAAGTTTCTTCAAAACTTATGGTTGATTTTGGTTTTTTACCAATTTCATCTCTTATCAAATTTTTCTTAAATTTATCCAAATATTCTTTTTGCAATTCAGGATTATGAATTTGATTTATTAGTTGAATTATTAATTTTTCATCTTCTTCAGTCTTGGTGAGAGCGTTAACAGTATTAACAACATTGCAACAAGAATCTCTACAACCAATTTTAATATTAGGGGAATCAGAAGAATCATCAGCAGATTGATAGCAAGAATCAGATGAGGAAGAAAAATCATCTTCCAAAGAATCAGACGAGTTGTTTGATTCAAGGATTCTGAATAATTCTTCTTGCACATTATCATCAATGTTTAACATGTTGAACTTGTTTTTCAACTTACCAGGTTTTTCTTTACAGTCTTTACTAAAGTGTCCAGGTTTACCACAGTTAAAGCATTTACCTTTACCCGATCTTTGTTTAACATGTTTTTTAGAAACATTTTTCTTCTTAGCATAAAATTCATTAGGTTTAACAAAGTTATTTCTATGTTTTTTATGGCTTTGATCATGTTTTTTACCTTTTTGCCTAGAAGGACCAATAGGAGGTAAACCATATTGTTCACAGAAATTTCCCATTTCATATTTAGCTTTTCTTTTATTCTTTATTTGGTGTTTTAATAATTTTTCATCATTACACATATTGATACCAAGTTTTTTAATAGTACTGAAAATATCACCATAAGTCAAATTATCATAATCAATAGAATCATTTTTACCCATTAATTCTTGTTTTACCTTATGAGCAAAGATAGGAGGCAGACCGTCCATAAACTTTTCTTTCCAATAAGGCTTGTGACAATCTTTCCGGAGCATCACTCTGGAAGTAAAAACATCTTGATACCATCTGTAATCAGACATAGTAGGACAACTCAAATTGTTCAAATAGTCAGAAACACGGGATGAAATATTGGATGGAGTACCAACAAAGTGTTTGAGAATAGTATAGATCAAGGTATTAACACCATCGGGAATACCACGACCAATACTTTCATCAAAAATAGGCAAACCTTCATCATTCTTTTTAACAGCATGTTTAATAGACTCTCTGGATTCTTCAGTGATGTAAGAATCCCACCATCCACGCAAAGTACCAGAAAAACCAGTAACAAGTAGATTAACAATTTTAGGTTGGTCAAGATCATGATTATTTTGATAAACAATACCAACCATAGACATGTGACTCATTTTATTGATGATTTCTTGTTCAGACAAACCATCAATATTCCATTCATAAAGCTTATCAGCAGAAACAGAAAACTGTGTTTGAAAAGATCTCTCTTCAAACTGCATATCGGGAGGAGTAGGTTTAGAATACCAATTTTTAGTAAAAGACACGGGTTTGGAATTCCCAACAAATCTTTTAATTTCTGGGAAATCGTCATCAAAAATTCTTTTTGCAGAAACAGAAGAAACAGTATCAGAATCTGTATTTTCTTCAGAAACAATTTCTTTTTTGGAAATAGTTCGAGCAGTTGGAGTACTTGTAGAAGTACCCTTAGTTTTAACTTTTAAATCAGAAAGCATTTTTTCAACAATTTCAAGAGTCTTGGACTGAGAAGTTTTAAACATAACTTTTTCTCTTTGACTGGGTAAATCAATCAAAGGTTTCTCAGTTTTAACAGGAACAGATTTTTCAGAAACAGAAACAGATTTTTCAACAATTTTTTCTTCAATACGGTCAAGCTGTTGACCAATAATATGCAAAGATTGATTAGTAAAATTGTTTTGTTCAATAAGGCTAACAATAGGAGTTTGATCATCAGCAATTTTGAAAGGAGAGGCTTTCACTTCCTCTTTTGTTACTTCATCCTTCTTAGTAGTTATCAAAATTGAATCAAGAGGAGGATGACTAGACCTAATAATGGTTTTATCAATCTTAACAAAATTTGATTTCTTTATCACATTTACATGTTGTTTTGAAACCTCATCTTTTGAAACATAATGGTTTTCAAGAAAATCAAAAAACAAAATATGTTTTTTCAATTGATTCACCATTTCCAACCATTTTCTTTTAACACGGTCTTTTTCAGACTGAGCAAAATTATTTTGGAAATATTTTCTCTTGGTTCTGTTTGTTGCAAGCATAAACTTATTGTACAAAGAATCCTAATCAATTTCAAAATCATCATTTAAAACAGTCAAAAATCTTAATTGATTTTGGTAAACAGGAGGATTTTCAATAGGAGAATCAAAATCAGATGGAGTAACAGAAACAGTGTCTTCCTCATCTTCATTAGCAGTTTTACTAAATGGAGTGGAAGTTTCAGGTTTAGTAGAATAGTAAACAGAGCTAATTTGGGATTTATCACTTGAAATACCTTTTAGCTTTAAATCAGAGGATGTTTCCAAATTCTTTTTCAAAAATTCATTGATCTCTCGATCTCTTTTTGAAATACTTTCAGATCCAGCAAAGGAATGTCTTCCTTCGTTGATCCTCAAAGGTGGATTGTTTTGAAAACTTATTTTAACAGTACCATTAAGATATTGTTGAATATGGGTGAGATCAAGCTCATCAAAAATGGGTTTAGCAGGAGGGATTTCTTGTTCTAACAACCAATCATTAGGAAGTTTAACATCTCGCCATTGAATCATTTTTGGAACTTGAATTTTAGCATCAGGAGTTGAACATTGAATTAACATGGTTTTACCCGAAGGTTCTCTAGGAATCATAGCACAAGGATTCATTTGAGTACCCATTAGTTTATAATAAATGCGGTAGATCAAAGCAAAAGGCTTACTACCCTCTTCCATGTGATAACCAGATGAAGCAATATTCAATGTCAAGGCTTTAACAATATTAGGATCATCCAACGCAAGAGTAAGATCAGGATAACAGTTAAAATAAACAGGACCATCATACATAGAAGCAGTGATCATACCAAGAATGCTATCTTTAAAAATCTTAAATCTAGCATCTCTTAAACACATGAGAACAGAAGCATTAATACCCTTTCGGGTAAGTGGTTTAATAGCAACTTGAACCATACCAATATGCAAATAACTGAATTTTTTAGCAGTAAGGAAGTCATTAATATTCTTTTTAGTAAACAAACAGCATTTTTCATGAATTCTTGAAATAGAGAAAATTTGTTCAACAGTTCTAGCTTTGTAAGCAGAATGAAAAGCACTTTCAACAAAACTAGTTTTATAAATAGTTTTAGTATCAACTTTAGGAATAGTCCAATGACGAAAATCAGGGATCAACTCATTATCATCAATAGTGTGATCTTCTTCATTTACAATATCAGGAGGACAACCAGTCCTGAAGCTGATAGAGGAGTTGGATCTCCACAACTTATCCATACTATTCTAGGTTCAACCCTCAGTTATCATGTTTTTCTCACAACCGTTGCATTTCGTAACACATACCCTAACCAACCCTATACCTCTCATGCCCTACACGCCCTCTCTTGGCTCAAACGGGCCTTACAGCTAGATTCTAGGACTTCACTTTACGACTAGGGTGGCGCCAACGACGGTAAGAAGGGAACACAACAACGGAATATCAAGCGTTCCGGTAGACACGGACAAGAGACAAAGAACACAACAACACTACCATCGGCCAGAAAAGAGTGGCTCTGATACCATAAAGGGGGAAGGGGATGCACAGTTGATAGGAAGAGAGACGGAAGCACAGTAATAATATAGTGAAAATAATGTAAATAAAGAAGTTAGAACAATAATAAGGCGGTAGAACCAGCCAAGCAGTATATATCAAAGTAAATGAAAGTAATAGTTCAAAGTAAATGAAAGCAATTTAGAACCATCCGTTATGGCGGTAATCCGTCCAAGGTGGTGGTAGCAACAAATAGAATAATGAACATAAAACTTGAAAATACTTGTTATTGAAAGTAGAATAAACACTTACAGTAGTAGTGAATACAAGATCACAACAGTTACAAAGCTTGAACTAGTCCTAGTTACAAGGTTTGTAGGATTACAAGGCTTGTAGTGAACAAAGGTGAACAAGGTAGTAGTAGTAGTAGAAGCAAGGAATTCTTTCTCTAAGAATGCTTCCTAAGGGAAGGAGTTCTAAGGGAAGAGAATTCTGAACTAAACTTCACTTCTAAACATAAGGGACAACCCCCCTTAAATAGGCAAAATTCGGAGTGAACAGTGTCATGAACAGTACCGGATGAACAGTGACAGTGAATAGTGACAGATGAATAGTGACAGGTGAATAGTAAAATAGAATTTTTCTTCTCTTTTTGACCTAGGATTGTGGGGAATCTTCAAGATTGCATGAATCCACCGTAGAGCTCAGCAATAGACTTACAAGTTTAGGGACAAGTCCTCATAATTGGTGTCCTTTAGTGATAAAAGAGACCAATAGGAAAGAAACCAATAAAAAGGACTAATAAGCATGCCTTTCAATTGTCTTCACATGAACACTAGTCTTTGGGAACCTTTGAAAGCATCATATTGGTGGGAAACAAGCTTCCAACAGTAGTAAATATTGAAGCATTGGCCATTGTGCAGGCCAGACAAATACAGGAATCAAAATCTTCCGCAAAATCCGGGGTATCATGAAACAGCTCCAGATTTTCAGCAACATATTCGCCAGGGACAGTGAAATATTTTGGCTTTTGTGCAAGCCAAACAAATAAAGTAGCAACAGTCTTGTAACATTAGTGACCTCATCAATCAGTAGAGGGAGCATCGGATGGATAACCATTAAAGGGATCAAAAGGACCTTGTGGAGAATTACATTCATGCTCATGGTAAATAGCATACTTATTACAGAATCCGCAATATAAAATTGGCTTAAACTTTGGAGTTTTCCCTGGAATGAGAAGACTTTTTAGATTAGGATGATCTTCTGTTTGTAGGTGAACAAGGGCATCAGCATAGGGTTTGGGACCAAAAACAGCAATTCTTTCTGTGCTTCCTATGAAATGATAGTCTTTCCATAGATTTTAAGCAACTTCGCGAATTTGATTATTAAAATAATTTCTCCAACAATTTGCAAGATCAAAAGGATCTTTAAAGGATAATTGAGAATTTCCCTTAAACCATGGCCCTTGGTGAGTGTAACCATTAATGAGAATGAGATGCTTTGAGGGTTTAACATTCATCCAGTTATTTCTTTCCCATTTTGGCAGAGTGCTCCAGCATCTAATAGTAACAAAAGATCTAGTGGAAGAGCTTTCAAACCCTTTAATAGCATTCTGAATGATCTGTGGAAGTTGGCTGGCCTTTTTATGGCTTGTTATCTTTACGAACCTAACAAAGCCATATTCGAACATTTGGGAAAGCCAGCTGGAATTAGGATCTTCATCATCACCCTCATCTGAATCTTCATCAGTGAAATATGAACCATCATCAAAATCAATAAGGAGACCAGGAAATGGATGTTTCTTTTCATATACTCTGAGACTACTCCCAAAGTGATCTTCCCATTCAAGCTGAATAAAGACATTATCACCTTCGTCTAATTCATTAGGGTTAGGAATAGTGGCAGTAACACGTTTCCTGAAATACTTGGACCATAGGTCAAAAGACCTAAACATAGCCTTGCAATCCAGAATACGAGATTGTAAATCTGAAGGCAAGTTGGCAACAGCACTTCTTAGCATGGATTGGGTCTTAAGACTCAATCTAGCATAATCAGTGCCCATTATAGTCTCTTTATCCATCGAATGGATTTCCTCTTTGCCAAAGAGTTGACTAGTGCAGGCTTTAAGACGGCTCACAAGAGCCTCATTTTTTGAAACAAGGTTATTTTCAAAGTCAATATTTGAAGCAAGGTCATTTTCTGGAACAAGGTTACTATAATGGCTCATATAAACCTCATTTTGAGCAGTAAGGTTAACAAGATGGATCTCAAGGGCTCTGAGGGTTTTTTGGAAAATATTATGGTGGTTCCTGGTAAAAGCAAACTGAAGGTTATCAAGAATGAATTTAATAGAATATGGTAATTCTGAATAGGTTCCATTGTGGAATTGTAGATTTTTTGACAATCCTTCCTGTAAAGGAATTAATATATTACCATTGGAGTATGTCACCTCTGCTGGGACATCTCCTTGAAGGGATGTTGATCCACTGGGTTTTTCACCAGAAGATGCGCCTTCATGCATTTTAAAAGGTCGTCACGCTGGGAACCCTTTGTTTTGAAAATAGTCCTGTGCAGGAGCTTTTCCCTTGTTTTTCCTTTCCATAATAATGCACTTACTAGTGGTATAAATATGAATATTATTATTGTCCCACTTATTAGTGGTATTTATCCACACATCATTATCCGTTTCCTGCAAAGAATCATTGATATTGTTAGGATAATGGATAGTTTTTAACATTTTAGTGTTATGAAAATTACCTTTAAAATCATCAGAATTCATCATTAGTTCTTGAACAAGTTCATGCATGGGAGAACCTTTCTTATAAGACAGATTACCAATATCAATTTCAAACTATGAAGCAAATTTGAATTTTACTTTCTGTCCAAATGGATCAGTAGTAATTCCATCATGTTCAACAAGAAAGGGATACAAAGCATTAATAAATGGCAGACCAAGAATCAGTTTATCAGTCATAATTTTTATAAGAACAGAAGGAATCTTGAAACAAACATTATCATGGCACACATGAGCATTATTCAATTCATACTTAATTTTCATTTGAGAACCATTAGCAGAAACCAATCTTTCAGTAGATTTCTCGAAATATTTTGAAGGAATTAATCCTTCTTGGATACAGTTCATGTCTGCACCAGAATCAATCATAGCATTAACAGTGAAATGATAATCAGGAGAAACAACAATTTTAACTTTTGTAAACCATTTTGGAGGAAGTAATTTATTAACAAAAGCAAGTTGGGGATTAGTGAAAGTATCAGGAGTACCTTTATCAGAAAGAAGAGCCTATTGGCTGGATTCATCTCCATCACTGTGCTCATTTTGTTCATTACTTGATTTATTAAGATCTTTATCAAGTTTTAACATTGTCATTTCTTGTTTGAGATTATTGTTATCACTTTTCATGCTTTTAAATTCATGTTTTAATTCATTTATCTCTTGTTTAACAATATGAATTTCATTTTGGAGATCATTAACAGTTAATTCTTTAGATTTCTTTTTATTAAATCTTTCCAAAGTTTCTTCAAAACTTATGGTTGATTTTGGTTTTTTACCAATTTCATCTCTTATCAAATTTTTCTTAAATTTATCCAAATATTCTTTTTGCAATTCAGGATTTTGAATTTGATTTATTAGTTGAATTATTAATTTTTCATCTTCTTCAGTCTTGGTGAGAGCATTAACAACATTGCAACAAGAATCTCTACAACCAATTTTAATATTAGGAGAATCAGAAGAATCATCAGCAGATTGATAGCAAAAATCAAATGAAGAAAAATCATCTTCCAAGGAATCAGACGAGTTGTTAGATTCAAGGATTCTGAATAATTCTTCTTGCACATTATCATCAATTTTTAACATGTTGAACTTGTTTTTCAACTTACCAGGTTTTTCTTTACAATCTTTACTAAAGTGTCTAGGCTTACCACAGTTAAAGCATTTACCTTTTCCTGACCTTTGTTGAACATATTTTTTAGAAACATCTTTCTTCTTAGCATAGAAATCATTGGGTTTAACAAAGTTATTTCTGTATTTTTTATATTTTTTATGGCTTTTATCATGTTTTTTACTTTTTTGCCTGGAAGGAGCAATAGGAGGCAAACCATATTGTTCACAGAAATTACCCATTTCATATTTTGCTTTTCTTTTATTCTTTAATTGGTGTTTTAACAATTTTTCATCATTACACATATTGATACCAAGTTTTTTAATAGTACTGAAAACATCACCATAAGTCAAATTATCATAATCAATAGAATCATTTTTACCCATTAATTCTTGTTTTACCTTATGAGCAAAGATAGGAGGCAGACCATCAATAAACTTTTCTTTCCAATAAGGCTTATGGCAATCTTTCCGGAGCATCACTCTGGAAGTAAAGACATCTTGATAACATCTGTAATCAGACATAGTTGGACAACTCAAATTATTCAAATAATCAGAAACACGTGATGAAATATTGGATGGAGTACCAACAAAATGTTTGAGAATAGTATAGATCAAGGTGTTAACACCATCAGGAATACCACGACCAATACTTTCATCAAAAATAGGCAAACCTTCATCATTCTTTTTAACAGCATGTTTAATAGACTCTTTGGATTCTTCAGTGATGTATGAATCCCACCATCCACGAAGAGTACCAGAAAAACCAGTAGTAAGTAAATTAACAATTTCAGGTTGATCAAGATCATGATTATTTTGATAAGCAATACCAACCATAGACATGTGACTCATTTTATTAATAATTTCTTGTTCAGACAAACCATCAATATTCCATTCATAAAGCTTATCAGCAGAAACAGAAAACTGTGTTTGAAAAGATCTCTCTTCAAACTGCATATCAGGAGGAGTAGGTTTTGAATACCAGTTTTTAGTAAAAGACATGGATTTGGAGTTCCCAACAAATCTTTTAATTTCTGGGAAATCATCATCAAAGATTCTTTTAGCAGGAACAGAAGAAATAGAAGAAACAGTTTCAGATTCTGTATTTTCTCCAGAAACAATTTCTTTTTTGGAAATAGTCCGAGCAGCTGAAGTGCTTGTAGAAGTACCCTCAGTTTTAACTTTTAAATCAGAAAGCATTTTTTCAACAATTTCAAGTGTCTTGGACTGAGAAGTTTTAAACATAACTTTTTCTCTTTGACTGGGTAAATCAATCAAAGGTTTCTCAGTTTTAACAGGAACAGATTTTTCAGAAACAGGTTTTTCAACAATTTTTTCTTCAATACGGTCAAGCTGTTGACCAATAATATGCAAAGATTGATTAGTAAAATTGTTTTGTTCAATAAGGCTAACAATGGGAGTTTGATCATCAGCAATTTTGAAAGTGGAGGCCTTCACTTCCTCTTTTGTCACTTCATCTTTCTTGGTAGTTATCAAAATTGAGTCAAGAGGAGGATGACTAGACCTAATAATGGTTTTATCAATCTTAACAAAATTTGATTTCTTTATCACATTTACATGTTGTTTTGAAACCTCATCTTTTGAAACATAATGGTTTTCAAGAAAATCAAAAAACAAAATATGTTTTTTCAATTGATTCATCATTTCCAACCATTTTCTTTTAACACAGTCTTTTTCAGACTGAGCAAAATTATTTTGGAAATATTTTCTCTTGGTTCTATTTGTTGCAAGCATAAACTCATTGTACAAAGAATCCCAATCAATTTCAAAATCATCATTTAAAACAGTCAAAACTCTTAGTTGATTTTGGTAAACAGGAGGATTTTCAATAGGAGAATCAAAATCAGATGGAGTAACAGAAACAGTGTCCTCCTCATCTTCATTAGCAGTTTTACTAAATGGAGTGGAAGTTTCAGGTTTAGTAGAATAGTAAACAGAGCTAATTTGAGATTTATCACTTGAAATACCTTTTAGCTTTAAATCAGAGGATGTTTCCAAATTCTTTTTCAAAAATTCATTGATCTCTCGATCTCTTTTTGAAATACTTTCAGATCCAGCAAAGGAATGTCTTCCTTCGTTGATCCTCAAAGGTGGATTGTTTTGAAAACTTATTTTAACAGTACCATCAAGATATTGTTGAATATGGGTGAGATCAAGCTCATCAAAAATGGGTTTAGCAGGAGGCGTTTCTTGTTCTAACAACCAATCATTAGGAAGTTTAACATCTTGCCATTGAATCATTTTTGGAACTTGAATTTTAGCATCAGGAGTTGAACATTGAATTAACATGGTTTTACCTGAAGGTTCTCTAGGAATCATAGCACAAGGATTCATTTGAGTACCCATAAGTTTATAATAAATGCGATAGATCAAAGCAAAAGGCTTACTACCTTCTTCCATGTGATAACCAGATGAAGCAATATTCAATGTTAAAGCTTTAACAGTATTAGGATCATCCAAAGCAAGAGTAAGATCAGGATAGCAATTAAAATAAACAGGACCATCATACATAGAAGCAGTAATCATACCAAGAATGCTATCTTTAAAAATCTTAAATGTAGCATCTCTTAAACACATGAGAACAGAAGCATTAATACCCTTTCGGGTAAGTGGTTTAATAGCAACTTGAACCATACCAATATACAAATAACTGAATTTTTTAGCAACAAGGAAGTCATTAATATTCTTTTTAGTAAACAAACAGCATTTTTCATGAATTCTCGAAATAGAGAAAATTTGTTCAACAGTTCTAGCTTTGTAAGCAGAATGAAAAGCACTTTCAACAAAACTAGTTTTATAAATAGTTTTAGTATCAATTTTAGGAATAGTCCAATGACGAAAATCAGGGATCAACTCATTATCATCAATAGTGTGATCTTCTTCATTTACAATATCAGGAGGACAACTAGTCTTGGAGCTGATAGAGGAGTTGGATCTCCACAACTTATCCATACTATCCTAGGTTTAACACTCAGTTATCATGTTTTTCTCACAACCGTTGCATTTCGTAACACATACCCTAACCAACCTTATACCTCTCATGCCCTACACGCCTTCTCTTGGCTCAAACGGGCCTTATAGCTTGGTTCTAGGACTTCACTTTCCGACTAAGGTGGCGCCAACGACGGTAAGAAGGGAACATAACAACGAAATATCAAGTGTTCGGGTAGACACAGACAAGAGACAAAGAACACAACAACATACCACCGGCCAGAAAAGAGTGGCTCTGATACCATAAAGGGGGAAGGGGACGCACAGTTGATGGGAAGAGAGACGGAAGCACAGTAATAATATAGTGAAGATCATGATTATTTTGATAAGCAATACCAACCATAGACATGTAACTCATTTTATTGATGATTTCTTGTTCAGACAAACCATCAATATTCCATTCATAAAGCTTATCAGCAGAAACAGAAAACTGTGTTTGAAAAGATCTCTCTTCAAACTGCATATCAAGAGGAGTAGGTTTTGAATACCGGTTTTTAGTTAATGACATGGGTTTGGAGTTCCCAACAAATATTTTAATTTCTGGGAAATCATCATCAAAGATTCTTTTTGCAGAAATAGAAGAAACAGTATCAGAATTTGTATTTTCTTCAGAACCAATTTCTTTTTTGGAAATAGTTCGAGCAGTTGGAGTACTTGTAGAAGTACCCTCAGTTTTAACCTTTAAGTTAGAAAGCATTTTGTCAACAATTTCAAGAGTCTTGGACTAAGAAGTTTTACCATCAAGGGAGAAGGGGACGCACAGTTGATGGGAAGAGAGACGGAAGCATAGTAATAATATAGTGAAAATAATGTAAATAAAGAAGTTAGAACAATAATAAGGCGGTAGAACCAGCCAAGCAGTATATATAAAAGTAAATGAAAGTAATAGTTCAAAGTAAATGAAAGCAATTTAGAACCATCCGTTATGGCGGTAATCCGTCCAAGGTGGTGGTAGCAACAAATAGAACAATGAACATAAAACTTGAAAGTAGAATAAACAGTTACAGTAGTAGTGAATACAAGATCTCAACAGTTACAGGTTAACTGTTACAAAACTTGAACTAGTCCTAGTTACAAGGTTTGTAGAATTACAAGGCTTGTAGTGAACAAGGGTGAACAAGGTAGTAGTAGTAGTAGAAGCAAGGAATTCTTTCTCTAAGAAGGCTTCCTAAGAGAAGAGTTCTAAGGGAAGAGAATTCTGAACTAAACTTCACTTATAAACATAAGGGACAACCCCCCTTAAATAGGCAAAATTCCGAGTGAACAATGTCATGAACAGTAACGGATGAATAGTGACAGTGAATAGTGACAGATGAATAGTGACAGGTGAATAGTAAAATAGAATTTTTCTTCTCTTTTTGACCTAGGATTGTGGGGAATCTTCAAGATTGCATGAATCCACTGTAGAGCTCAGCAATAGACTTACAAGTTTAGGGACAAGTCCTCATAATTGGTGTCCTTTAGTGACAAAAGAGACCAATAGGAAAGAAACCAATAAAAAGGACTAATAAGCATGCCTTACAATTGTCTTCACATGAACACTAGTCTTTGGGAACCTTTGAAAGCATCATATTGGTGGGGAAACAAGCTTCCAACAGTAGTAAATATTGAAGCATTGGCCATTGTGCATGCCAGACAAATACAGGAATCAAAATCTTCCGCAAAATCCGGGGTATCATGAAACAGCTCCAGATTTTTAGCAACATATATTTGCCAAGGACAGTTAAATATTTTGGCTTTTGTGCAAGCCAAACAAATAAAGTAGCACCAGTCTTGTAACATTAGTAACCTCAGGAATAAACTCATTAATCAGTGGAGGTAGCATCTGATGGGTAGTCATCGTAAAGTTCCCATGGAGGATCATCATTACATTCATGCTCATGATAGAGAACATATTGGTTACAAAATCCACAGTATAGAAGTGGTTCAAACTCTGGAGTTTTTTCTGGAGTGAGAAAACTTCTTGGATTACAGTGATCTGCTATCCGCAAATGAGGAATGGCATTAGCATAAGGTTTCGGACCAGAAACAGAAATTCTGCCTGAATTCCCCATAAAGTGATAATTCTTCCATAAATTCTTAGCAACCTCATGAATTTGATTGTTGAAATAATTACTCTAGCAGTCTGCGAGAGCCCAAGGATTTTTGAAGGATAAATAAGAGTCTCCTTCATACCATTGCCCTTGATGCGTGTATCCATTAATGAGAATGAGATGTTTTGAGGGCTGGACATTCATCCAGTTATCTCTTTCCCATTGAGGCAAAGTGCTCCAGCATCTGATCGAAACAAAAGGACTTTTAAATTTTTTAATAGCAGTCTGAATGATTTGTGGGAGCTGGCTGGTTTGGTCATGGCTTGTTAGTCTTATGAGTCTAATAAAGCCATACTCAAACATTTGGGAGAGCCAATCAGGACTCCTTTTATCATCATCTGAACCATCATTATAATTGACTAGAAGGCTGGGAAACGGGTGTTTCTTTTCATACACTCTGAAACTACTCCCAAAGTGTTCTTTCCAATCAACTTGTTGAAGAATGTCACTAAAATCATCTGAATTAGCAGGATCAGGAATAGCAGTTGTAACAAGTATCTTGAAATGTTCGAACCATAAGTCAGAAGACTTTAACATAGCCTTGCTTTCCAGAATACGAGATTGTATGTCTGTTGGCAAGTTGGCAATAGCACTTTTCAACAAAGATTGGGTCTTAAGACTCATTCTTGCGTAATCAGTGCCCATAATAGTCTTTTTATCCATTGAATGGATGTCCTCTTTGCCAAAGAGTTGACTAGTATTGGGTTCATCTTTGATATTTTGGTGGTTAACAGGATGGCTTTCAAAAGCCTCATTTTTTGAAACAATGTCATTTTTTGAAGCAAAGTTATTTTCTAAAGCAAGATCATTTTCTGAAATAGGGTTAACTTGGTGGCTCAAATAAGCTTCATTTTGAGCAATAAGGTTAATAAGATGGATTTCAAGGTTTCTGAGAATTTTTTGGAACAGATCATGGTGGTTTCCAATAAAAGCAAATTGAAGGCTATCAAGGATGAGTTTAATAGAATTTGGTAATTCTGAACAGGTTCCATTGTGGAATTGTAAATTTCTTGATAAAATTTCTTGTAAAGCAATTAACATATCACCATTAGAGTATGTCACCTCTGCCGGGACACCTCCTTGAAGGGATGTTGATCCACTGAGTTTTACCCCAGAAGATGCACCTTCATGCATTTTAAAAGGTCGTCCCGCTGGGAACCCTTTGTTTTGAGAATAGTCCTGTGCAGGAGCTTTTCCCTTGTTTTTCTTTTCCATAATAATCCACTTACTAGTGGTATAAATGTGAATATTATTATTATTATCCCACTTATTAGTGGTATTTATCCACGCATCATTGTCTGATTCCTGCAAAGAATCATTGATAATGTTAGGATAATGGATAGTATTTAACATTTTGGTGTTATGAAAATTACCTTTAAAATCATCAGTGAAATATTGGTAAGAATTCATCACTAGTTCTTGAACAGGTTCATTCATGGGAGAATCTTTCTTATAAGACAAATTATCAATATCAATTTCAAACTTTGAAGCAAATTTGAATTTTACTTTCTGTCCAAATGGATCAATAGTAATTCCATCATGTTCAACAAGAAAGGGATACAAAGCATTAATAAATGGTAGACCAAGAATCACTTTATCAGTCATATTTTTGACAAGAACAGAAGGAATCTTGAAACAAACATTATCATGGCACACATGAGCATTATTCAATTCATACTTAATTTTCATTTGAGAACCATTAGCAGAAACCAATCTTTCAGTAGATTTCTCGAAATATTTTGAAGGAATTAATCCTTCTTGGATACAGTTCATGTCTGCACCAGAATCAATCATAGCATTAACAGTGAAATGATAATCAGGAGAAACAACAATTTTAACTTTTGTAAACCATTTTGGAGGAAGTAATTTATTAACAAAAGCAAGTTGGGGATCAGTGAAAGTATCAGGAGTACCTTTATCAGAAAGAAGAGCCTGTTGACTGGGTTCATCTCCATCACTGTGCTCATTTTGTTCATTACTGGATTTATTAAGATCTTTATCAAATTTTAACATTGTCAATTCTTGTTTGAGATTATTGTTATCACTTTTCATGCTTTTAAATTCATGTTTTAATTCATTTATCTCTTGTTTAACAATATGAATTTCATTTTGGAGATCATTAATAGTTAATTCTTTAGATTTCTTTTTATTAAATCTTTCCAAAGTTTCTTCAAAACTTATGGTTGATTTTGGTTTTTTACCAATTTCATCTCTTATCAAATTTTTCTTCAATTTATCCAAATATTCTTTTTGCAATTCAGGATTTTGAATTTGATTTATTAGTTGAATTATTAATTTTTCATCTTCTTCAGTCTTGGTGAGAGCGTTAACAGTATTAACAACATTGCAACAAGAATCTCTACAACCAATTTTGATATTAGGGGAATCAGAAGAATCATCAGCAGATTGATAGCAAGAATCAGATGAAGAAGAAAAATCATCTTCCAAAGAATCAGACGAGTTGTTTGATTCAAGGATTCTGAATAATTCTTCTTGCACATTATCATCAATGTTTAACATGTTGAACTTGTTTTTTAACTTACCAGGTTTTTCTTTACAGTCTTTACTAAAGTGTCCAGGTTTACCACAGTTAAAGCATTTACCATTACCCGATCTTTGTTTAACATGTTTTTTAGAAACATTTTTCTTCTTAGCATAGAAATCATTAGGTTTAACAAAGTTATTTCTGTATTTTTTAGGGCTTTTATCATGTTTTTTACTTTTTTGACTAGACGGAGCAATAGGAGGCAAACTATATTGCTCACAGAAATTTCCCATTTCATATTTAGCTTTTCTTTTATTCTTTAATTGGTGTTTTAACAATTTTTCATCATTACACATATTGATACCAAGTTTTTTAATAGTACTGAAAATATCACCATAAGTCAAATTATCATAATCAATAGAATCATTTTTACCCATTAATTCTTGTTTTACATTATGAGCAAAGATAGGAGGCAGACCGTCAATAAACTTTTCTTTCCAATAAGGCTTATGACAATCTTTTCGGAGCATCACTCTGGAAGTAAAAACATCTTGATACCATCTGTAATCAGACATAGTAGGACAACTCAAATTATTCAAATAATCAGAAATACGAGATGAAATATTGGATGGAGTACCAACAAAATGTTTGAGAATAGTGTAGATCAGGGTATTAACACCATCAGGAATACCACGACCAATACTTTCATCAAAAATAGGCAAACCTTCATCATTCTTTTTAACAGCATGTTTAATAGACTCTCTGGATTCTTCAGTGATGTATGAATCCCACCATTCACGGAGAGTACCAGAAAAACCAGTAACAAGTAGATTAACAATTTCAAGTTGATTAAGATCATGATTATTTTGATAAGCAATACCAACCATAGACATGTGACTCATTTTATTGATGATTTCTTGTTCAGACAAACCATCAATATTCCATTCATAAAGCTTATCAGCAGAAACTAAAAACTGTGTTTGAAAAGCTCTCTCTTCAAACTGCATATTAGGAGGAGTGGGTTTTGAATACCAGTTTTTAGTAAAAGACATGGGTTTGGAGTTCCCAACAAATCTTTTAATTTCTGGGAAATCATCATCAAAGATTCTTTTAGCAGGAACAGAAGAAATAGAAGAAATAGTATCCGATTCTGTATTTTCTCCAGAAACAATTTCTTTTTTGGAAATAGTCCGAGCAGCTGAAGTACTTGTAGAAGTACCCTCAATTTTAACTTTTAAATCAGAAAGCATTTTTTCAACAATTTCAAGAGTCTTGGACTGAGAAGTTTTAAACATAACTTTTTCTCTTTGACTGGGTAAATCAATCAAAGGTTTCTCAGTTTTAACAGGAACAGATTTTTCGGAAACAGAAACAGATTTTTCAACAATATTTTCTTCAATACGGTCAAGCTGTTGACCAATAATATGCAAAGATTGATTAGTAAAATTGTTTTGTTCAATAAGGATAACAATAGGAGTTTGATCATCAGCAATTTTGAAAGGAGAGGCTTTCACTTCCTCTTTTGTTACTTCATCCTTCTTAGTAGTTATCAAAATTGAATCAAGAGGAGGATGACTAGACCTAATAATGGTTTTATCAATCTTAACAAAATTTGATTTCTTTATCACATTTACATGTCGTTTTGAAACCTCATCTTTTGAAACATAATGGTTTTCAAGAAAATCAAAAAACAAAATATTTTTTTTCAATTGATTCATCATTTCCAACCATTTTCTTTTAACACGGTCTTTTTCATACTGAGCAAAATTATTTTGGAAATATTTTCTCTTGGTTCTGTTTGTTGCAAGCATAAACTCATTGTACAAAGAATCCCAATCAATTTCAAAATCATCATTTAAAATAGTCAAAACTCTTAATTGATTTTGGTAAACAGGAGGATTTTCAATAGGAGAATCAAAATCAGATGGAGTAACAGAAACAGTGTCTTCCTCATCTTCATTAGCAGTTTTACTAAATGGAGTGGAAGTTTCAGGTTTAGTAGAATAGTAAACAGAGCTAATTTGAGATTTATCACATGAAATACCTTTTAGCTTTAAATCAGAGGATGCTTCCAAATTCTTTTTCAAAAATTCATTGATCTCTCGATCTCTTTTTGAAATACTTTCAGATCCAGCAAAGGAATGTCTTCCTTCGTTGATCCTCAAAGGTGGATTGTTTTGAAAACTTATTTTAACAGTACCATCAAGATATTGTTGAATATGGGTGAGATCAAGCTCATCAAAAATGGGTTTAGCAGGAGGGGTTTCTTGTTCTAACAACCAATCATTAGGAAGTTTAACATCTTGCCATTGAATCATTTTTGGAACTTGGATTTTAGCATCAGGAGTTGAACATTGAATTAACATGGTTTTACCCAAAGGTTCTCTAGGAATCATAGCACAAGGATTCATTTGAGTACCCATTAGTTTATAATAAATGTGGTAGATCAAAGCAAAAGGCTTACTACCCTCTTCCATGTGATAACCAGATGAAGCAATATTCAATGTCAAGGCTTTAACAATATTAGGATCATCCAAAGCAAGAGTAAGATCAGGATAACAGTTAAAATAAACAGGACCATCATACATAGAAGCAGTGATCATACCAAGAATGCTATCTTTAAAAATCTTAAATCTAGCATCTCTTAAACACATGAGAACAGAAGCATTAATACCCTTTCGGGTAAGCGGTTTAATAGCAACTTGAACCATACCAATATGCAAATAACTGAATTTTTTAGCGGCAAGGAAGTCATTAATATTCTTTTTAGTAAACAAACAGCATTTTTCATGAATTCTTGAAATAGAGAAAATTTGTTCAACAGTTCTAGCTTTATAAGCAGAATGAAAAGCACTTTCAACAAAACTAGTTTTATAAATAGTTTTAGTATCAACTTTAGGAATAGTCCATTTACGAAAGTCAGGGATCAACTCATTATCATCAATAGTGTGATCTTCTTCATTTACAATATCAGGAGGACAACTAGTCCTGGAGCTAATAGAGGAGTTGGATCTCCACAACTTATCCATACTATCCTAGGTTCAACACTCAGTTATCATGTTTTTCTCACAACCGTTACATTTCGTAACACATACCCTAACCAACCTTATACCTCTCATGCCCTACACGCCCTCTCTTGGCTCAAACGGGCCTTACAGCTAGGTTCTAGGACTTCACTTTACGACTAGGGTAGCGCCAACGACGGTAAGAAGGGAACACAACAACGGAATATCAAGCGTTCCGGTAGACACGGAAAAGAGACAAAGAACACAACCACACTACCACCGGCCAGAAAAGAGTGGCTCTAATATAGTGAAAATAATGTAAATAAAGAAGTTAGAACAATAATAAGGCGGTAGAACCAGCCAAGAAGTATATATCAAAGTAAATGAAAGTAATAGTTCAAAGTAAATGAAGGCAATTTAGAACCATCCGTTATGGCGGTAATCCGTCCAAGGTGGTGGTAGCAACAAATAGAATAATGAATATAAAATTTGAAAATACTTGTTATTGAAAGTAGGATAAACACTTACAGTAGTAGTGAATACAAGATCTCAACAGTTACAGGTTAACAGTTACAAAGCTTGAACTAGTCCTAGTTACAAGGTTTGTAGGATTACAAGGCATGTAGTGAACAAAGGTGAACAAGGTAGTAGTAGTAGTAGAAGCAAGGAATTCTTTCTCTAAGAAGGCTTCCTAAGGGAAGGAGTTCTAAGGGAAGAGAATTCTGAACTAAACTTGACTTCTAAACATAAGGGACAACCCCCCTTAAATAGGAAAAATTTGGAGTGAACAGTGTCATGAACAGTAACAGATGAACAGTGACAGTGAATAGTGACAGGTGAATAGTAAATTAGAATTTTTCTTCTCTTTTTGACCAAGGATTGTGGGGAATCTTCAAGATTGCATGAATCCACCGTAGAGCTCAGCAATAGACTTACAAGTTTAGGGACAAGTCCTCATAATTGGTGTCCTTTAGTGACAAAAGAGACCAATAGGAAAGAAACCAATAAAAAGGACATATAAGCATGCCTTTCAATTGTCTTCACATGAACACTAGTCTTTGGGAACCTTTGAAAGCATCATATTGGTGGGAAACAAGCTTCCAACAGTAGTAAATATTGAAGCATTGGCCATTGTGCAGGCCAGACAAATACAGGAATCAAAATCTTCCCCAAAATCCAGGGTATCATGAAACAACTCCAGATTTTCAGCAACATATTCGCCAAGGACAGTAAAATATTTTGGCTTTTGTGCAAGCCAAACAAATAAAGTAGCAACAGTCTTGTAACATTAGTGACCTCATCAATCAGTAAAGGGAGCATCGGATGGATAACCATCAAAGGGATCAAAAGGACCTTATGGAGAATTACATTCATGCTCATGGTAAATAGCATACTTATTACAGAATCCGCAATATAAAATTGGCTTAAACTTTGGAGTTTTCCCTGGAATGAGAAGACTTTTTAGATTAGGATGATCTTCTGTTTGTAGGTGAACAAGGGCATCAGCATAGGGTTTGGGACCAAAAACAGCAATTCTTTCTGTGCTTCCTATGAAATGATAATCTTTCCATAGATTTTGAGCAACTTCACGAATTTGATTATTAAAATAATTTCTCCAACAATTTGCAAGCTCAAAAGGATCTTTAAAGGATAATTGAGAATTTCCCTTAAACCATGGCCCTTGGTGAGTGTAACCATTAATGAGAATGAGATGCTTTGAGGGTTTAACATTCATCCAGTTATTTCTTTCCCATTTTGGCAGAGTGCTCTAGCATCTAATAGTAACAAAAAATCTAGTGGAAGAGCTTTCAAACCCTTTAATAGCATTCTAAATGATCTGTGGAAGTTGGCTGGCCTGTTTGTGGCTTGTTATCTTTACGAACCTAACAAAGCCATATTCGAACATTTGGGAAAGCCAGCTGGAATTAGGATCTTCATCATCACCCTCATCTAAATCTTCATCAGTGAAATATGAACCATCATCAAAATCAATAAGGAGACTAGGAAATGGATGTTTCTTTTCATATACTCTGAGACTACTCCCAAAGTGATCTTCCCATTCAAGCTGAATAAAGACATTATCACCTTCGTCTAATTCATTAGGGTTAGGAATAGTGGCAGTAACAAGTTTCCTGAAATACTTGGACCATAGGTCAAAAGACCTAAACATAGCCTTGCAATCCAGAATACGAGATTGTAAATCTGAAGGCAAGTTGGCAACAACACTTCTTAGCATGGATTGGGTCTTAAGACTCAATCTAGCATAATTAGTGCCCATTATAGTCTCTTTATCCATCGAATGGATTTCCTCTTTGCCAAAGAGTTGACTAGTGTAGGCTTTAAGACGGCTCACAAGAGCCTCATTTTTTGAAACAAGGTTATTTTCAAAGTCAATATTTGAAGCAAGGTCATTTTCTGGAACAAGGTTACTATAATGGCTCATATAAACCTCATTTTGAGCAGTAAGGTTAACAAGATGGATCTCAAGGGCTCTGAGGGTTTTTTGGAAAATATTATGGTGGTTCTTGGTAAATGCAAACTGAAGGTTATCAAGAATGAATTTAATAGAATCTGGTAATTCTGAATAGGTTCCATTGTGGAATTGTAGATTTTTTGACAAAACTTCCTGTAAAGCAATTAATATATCACCATTGGAGTATGTCACCTCTGCTGGGACATCTCCTTGAAGGGATGTTGATCCACTAGGTTTTTCACCAGAAGATGCGCCTTCATGCATTTTAAAAGGTCGTCCCGCTGGGAACCCTTTGTTTTGAGAATAGTCCTGTGCAGGAGCTTTTTCCTTGTTTTTCCTTTCCATAATAATGCACTTACTAGTGGTATAAATATGAATATTATTATTGTCCCACTTATTAGTGGTATTTATCCACACATCATTATCCGATTCCTACAAAGAATCATTGATATTGTTAGGATAATGGATAGTTTTTATCATTTTGGTGTTATGAAAATTACCTTTAAAATCATCAGAATTCATCATTAGTTCTTGAACAAGTTCATGCATGGGAGAACCTTTCTTATAAGAAAGATTATCAATATCAATTTCAAACTTTGAAGCAAATTTGAATTTTACTTTCTGTCCAAATGGATCAGTAGTAATTCCATCATGTTCAACAAGAAAGGGATACAAAGCATTAATAAATGGCAGACCAAGAATCACTTTATCAGTCATATTTTTGACAAGAACAGAAGGAATCTTGAAACAAACATTATCATGGCACACATGAGCATTATTCAATTCATACTTAATTTTCATTTGAGAACCATTAGCAGAAACCAATCTTTCAGTAGATTTCTCGAAATATTTTGAAGGAATTAATCCTTCTTGGATACAGTTCATGTCTACACCAGAATCAATCATAGCATTAATAGTGAAATGATAATCAGGAGAAACAACAATTTTAACTTTTGTAAACCATTTTGGAGGAAGTAATTTATTAACAAAAGCAAGTTGGGGATTAGTGAAAGTATCAGGAGTAACTTTATCAAAAAGAAGAGCCTGTTGACTGGATTCATCTCCATCACTGTGCTCATTTTGTTCATTACTGGATTTATTAAGATCTTTATCAAGTTTTAACATTGTCAATTCTTGTTTGAGATTATTGTTATCACTTTTCATCCTTTTAAATTCATGTTTTAATTCATTTATCTCTTGTTTAACAATATGAATTTCATTTTGGAGATCATTAACAGTTAATTCTTTAGATTTCTTTTTATTAAATCTTTCCAAAGTTTCTTCAAAACTTATGGTTGATTTTGGTTTTTTACCAATTTCATCTCTTATCAAATTTTTCTTAAATTTATCCAAATATTCTTTTTGCAATTCAGGATTTTGAATTTGATTTATTAGTTGAATTATTAATTTTTCATCTTCTTCAGTCTTGGTGAGAGCATTAACAACATTGCAACAAGAATCTCTACAACCAATTTTAATATCAGGAGAATCAGAAGAATCATCAGCAGATTGATAGCAAGAATCAGATGAAGAAAAATCATCTTCCAAGGAATCAGACGAGTTGTTAGATTCAAGGATTCTGAATAATTCTTCTTGCACATTATCATCAATATTTAACATGTTGAACTTGTTTTTCAACTTACCAGGTTTTTCTTTACAATCTTTACTAAAGTGTCCAGGCTTACCACAGTTAAAGCATTTACCTTTTCCTGACCTTTGTTGAACATATTTTTTAGAAACATCTTTCTTCTTAGCATAGAAATCATTAGGTTTAACAAAGTTATTTCTGTATTTTTTATATTTTTTATGGCTTTTATCATGTTTTTTACTTTTTTGCCTGCAAGGAGCAATAGGAGGCAAACCATATTGTTCACAGAAATTACCCATTTCATATTTTTCTTTTCTTTTATTCTTTAATTGGTGTTTTAACAATTTTTCATCATTACACATATTGATACCAAGTTTTTTAATAGTACTGAAAACATCACCATAAGTCAAATTATCATAATCAATAGAATCATTTTTACCCATTAATTCTTGTTTTACCTTATAAGCAAAGATAGGAGGCAGACCATCAACAAACTTTTCTTTCCAATAAGGCTTATGGAAATCTTTCCGGAGCATCACTCTGGAAGTAAAGACATCTTGATACCATCTGTAATCAGACATAGTTGGATAACTCAAATTATTCAAATAATCAGAAACACGTGATGAAATATTGGATGGAGTATCAACAAAATGTTTGAGAATAGTATAGATCAAGGTATTAACACCATCAGGAATACCATGACCAATACTTTCATCAAAAATAGGCAAACCTTCATCATTCTTTTTAACAGCATGTTTAATAGACTCTTTGGATTCTTCAGTGATGTATGAATCCCACCATCCACGAAGAGTACCAGAAAAACCAGTAGTAAGTAAATTAACAATTTCAGGTTGATCAAGATCATGATTATTTTGATAAGCAATACCAACCATAGACATGTGACTCATTTTGTTAATAATTTCTTGTTCAGACAAACCGTCAATATTCCATTCATAAAGCTTATCAGCAGAAACAGAAAACTGTGTTTGAAAAGATCTCTCTTCAAACTGCATATCAGGAGGAGTAGGTTTTGAATACCAGTTTTTAGTAAAAGACATGGGTTTGGAGTTCCCAACAAATCTTTTAATTTCTGGGAAATCATCATCAAAGATTCTTTTAGCAGGAACAGAAGAAATAGAAGAAACAGTATCAGATTCTGTATTTTCTCCAGAAACAATTTCTTTTTTGGAAATAGTCTGAGCAGCTGAAGTACTTGTAGAAGTACCCTCAGTTTTAACTTTTAAATTAGAAAGCATTTTTTCAACAATTTCAAGTTTCTTGGACTGAGAAGTTTTAAACATAACTTTTTCTCTTTGACTGGGTAAATCAATCAAAGGTTTCTCAGTTTTAACAGGAACAGATTTTTCAGAAACAGGTTTTTCAACAATTTTTTCTTCAATACGGTCAAGCTGTTGACCAATAATATGCAAAGATTGATTAGTAAAATTGTTTTGTTCAATAAGGCTAACAATGGGAGTTTGATCATCAGCAATTTTGAAAGGGGAGGCCTTCACTTCCTCTTTTGTCACTTCATCTTTCTTGGTAGTTATCAAAATTGAGTCAAGAGGAGGATGACTAGACCTAATAATGGTTTTATCAATCTTAACAAAATTTGATTTCTTTATCACATTTACATGTTGTTTTGAAACCTCATCTTTTGAAACATAATGGTTTTCAAGAAAATCAAAAAACAAAATATGTTTTCTTAATTGATTCATCATTTCCAACCATTTTCTTTTAACACGGTCTTTTTCAGACTGAGCAAAATTATTTTGGAAATATTTTCTCTTGGTTCTGTTTGTTGCAAGCATAAACTCATTGTACAAAGAATCCCAATCAATTTCAAAATCATCATTTAAAACAGTCAAAACTCTTAATTGATTTTGGTAAACAGGAGGATTTTCAATAGGAGAATCAAAATCAGATGGAGTAACAGAAACAGTGTCTTCCTCATCTTCATTAGCAGTTTTACTAAATGGAGTGGAAGTTTCAGGTTTAGTAGAATAGTAAACAGAGCTAATTTGAGATTTATCACTTGAAATACCTTTTAGCTTTAAATCAGAGGATGTTTCCAAATTCTTTTTCAAAAATTCATTGATCTCTTGATCTCTTTTTGAAATACTTTCAGATCCAGCAAAGGAATGTCTTCCTTCGTTGATCCTCAAAGGTGGATTGTTTTGAAAACTTATTTTAACAGTACCATCAAGATATTGTTGAATATGGGTGTGATCAAGCTCATCAAAAATGGGTTTAGCAGGAGGGGTTTCTTGTTCTAACAACCAATCATTAGGAAGTTTAACATCTTGCCATTGAATCATTTTTGGAATTTGAATTTTGGCATCAGGAGTTGAACATTGAATTAACATGGTTTTACCTGAAGGTTCTCTAGGAATCATAGCACAAGGATTCATTTGAATACCCATTAGTTTATAATAAATGCGGTAGATCAAAGCAAAAGGCTTACTACCCTCTTCCATGTGATAACCAGATGAAGCAATATTCAATGTCAAAGCTTTAACAATATTAGGATCATCCAAAGCAAGAGTAAGATCAGGATAACAGTTAAAATAAACAGGACCATCATACATAGAAGCAGTGATCATACCAAGAATGCTATCTTTAAAAATCTTAAATCTAGCATCTCTTAAACACATGAGAACAAAAGCATTAATACCCTTTCGGGTAAGTGGTTTAATAGCAACTTGAACCATACCAATATGCAAATAACAGAATTTTTTAGCAGTAAGGAAGTCATTAATATTCTTTTTAGTAAACAAACAACATTTTTCATGAATTCTTGAAATAGAGAAAATTTGTTCAACAGTTCTAGCTTTGTAAGCAGAATGAAAAGCACTTTCAACAAAACTAGTTTTATAAATAGTTTTAGTATCAACTTTAGGAATAGTCCAATGACGAAAATCAGGGATCAACTCATTATCATCAATAGTGTGATCTTCTTCATTTATAATATCAGGAGGACAACCAGTCCTGGAGCTGATAGAGGAGTTGGATCTCCAAAACTTATCCATACTATCCTAGGTTCAACACTCAGTTATCATATTTTTCTCACAACCGTTGCATTTCGTAACACATACCCTAACCAACCTTATACCTCTCATGCCCTACACGCCCTCTCTTGGCTCAAACGGGCCTTATAGCTAGGTTCTAGGACTTCACTTTACGACTAGGGTGGCGCCAACGACAGTAAGAAGGGAACACAACAACGGAATATCAAGCGTTCGGGTAGACACGGACAAGAGACAAAGAACACAACCACACTACCACCGGATAGAAAAGAGTGGCTCTGATACCAGAAAGGGGGAAGGGGACGCACAGTTGATGGGAAGAGAGACGGAAGCACAGTAATAATATAGTGAAAATAATGTAAATAAAGAAGTTAGAACAATAATAAGGCGGTAGAACCAGCCAAGCAGTATATATCAAAGTAAATGAAAGCAATTTAGAACCATCCGTTATGGCGGTAATCCGTCCAAGGTGGTGGTAGCAACAAATAGAATAATGAACATAAAACTTGAAAATACTTGTTATTGAAAGTAGGATAAACACTTACAGTAGTAGTGAATACAAGATCTCAACAGTTACAGGTTAACAGTTACAAAGCTTGAACTAGTCCTAGTTACAAGGTTTGTAGGATTACAAGGCTTGTAGTGAACAAAGGTGAACAAGGTAGTAGTAGTAGTAGAAGCAAGGAATTCTTTCTCTAAGAAGGCTTCCTAAGGGAAGGAGTTCTAAGGGAAGAGAATTTTGAACTAAACTTGACTTATGAACATAAGGGACAACCCCCCTTAAATAGGCAAAGCTTTGAGTAAACAGTACTCGTGAACAGTAAAAGTTAACAGTAAAAGATAAATTGCTAATAGCAATCTTGGTGTGACTAAAAGTCACCGGAAACACGGAGAATCAACTTTTCAGAACATTATCATTAGGAGTGGAAATTAACAGTGAAAGTCCACTAGTAAATAGTGTAGCATTTGGCCTTTATGCAGGCTAGACAAATAATCTCAATCTTCTTGAAGATCTGGAGTGTTATCTTCATCATGTCCAAACAGCTCCTGGTCATATGGGAAATAGGGGTTGTGAGTAACAGATTCTTCTGAGGAGGCTTTGGATTCTTCTTGATTAGCAACAGCTTCTTCTGCCCATTTGAGTAAAGCTAGAAGAGTATAAGGATTCTTTCTCAAATTGTCAATAGAGGAGCTTTATTCTGAACATTTTTGCCGGAAGAAGAAGAGGGAGCATCAGCAGGAGTAGGGGTTTGAACAAGGGAATGATCTTTTGCCATGGGCAAAGCAGCAGCAGATGAAGATTCTCTGGAAACAGAGGCAACAGCGGTAATAATACGTTGAGTGAGGGAATTTGCCCCACCATTTTACATACCAATGCCTAGAGAGAATATCACCATCTTTCTCATATTGCCATTTCAATATCCAAGGTATCTTATATTTTTTAACAAAATGGAGCAAAGCCGGAAATTTGGCTCCATAAGCATCACTCCTATAACATTTCTTGAAACAGTCGAAAGCATCAAGCAATGGTGCAGGAAATAATTCAGTAGTAGGACCAAATTGGGCCCACCAGCGGTTGAACCAAAGGGGCAAATCTCCAATGAAATTTTTGTCAAAGTTAACAAACCAGGAATGAGACATGTTTTCATTCTGGTGCAGCATGAATCTTGACCAAGCCATGATATAATCATAATATGAATAGGGAATGGGGGAACTTGGCATTGTTCTGGTAGATGTAAGAGAAGAGCCCCATTTTTCTTCAGAAATAAAATTGACCAAGTAAAAACTGTGGTAAATAATTTTGGAAGTGTCTTTATGATCAGAAATGGTGTTAATAATAATAGATCTTTCATGGCGCAGAAGATCAGAATAATAATTTAAATTCTTTTCCCTATGCTTCGGAATCCAATGAAACTTCGGAGGGAAATAACTCTTAGCAAGTCTGAGAGGATCAGAAATAGAGGCTCTGTTGGGTTCAACATAAAACAGGTGTTGGAAATATTGTTTTTTGATGTATTGAGGGGAACTTTTTGGAAAAACAGTTTTAATGGGCCGGTTAACAGGGGTTAAGGCATAAGGATCGTAAGATAAAGCAAGAACAGTGGAGTAATTAATCCTAGGGATGGTTCCTAGGGTGGTGAAACGGTTGGTTATGTCAAGGGGAGAAGCAGGTTCTTTTTTAACAATTTGTTTAGAGGTTTCAGCAGGAGGATTATCTTTTGGTCTTCTACTTGCCATTGTGACACTGTAGAAATTCACGGGTGAGGAAATCAGGGATAGAATTTTGAGGTCCTTTAATATATTCAATATCAAAATCAAAAACGCTTAAAATAGCTTGCCATCTGGCGAAAATATGTTTTGAAGCAATATTTTCAACATCTTTTTCAATAACATATTTAGCACTTTTGCAATCAATACGTAACAAAAATTTTTGGTTTAACAAATCACTTTGAAATTTTGAAATACATAGTACTATAGATAAAATTTCCTTTTTAATAGTACTATAATTTAACTGTGCATTGTTCCAAATACCAGAATAGAAATGAACAATTTGTTCAGATGACTCAGGAGAAACTCTTTGTTTTAGAATACCACCATAACCAACATCAGAGGCATCGGTCTCAACAATTTTGAAAGCACCAACAGTAGGAATACCAAGACAAGGCAATGTCTTAACATGAGTTTTGATTTGTTTAACAATAGAAGTATGAACATCAGACCAAGGAGGAGGATTACTTTTTAATCAATCAAACAGAGGTTTGCATTGTTTCCTCATATCTTTGTAAAAATCTGCAACATAGTTTAATGACCCAAGAAATCTTTGGAGCTGTGTTTTGTCAATGATAACATCAGGAAACTTATCGGCAAACTGGATGGCTCTATCTATAGGACGAATCTGTCCTTCAGAGATATCATAGCCAAGAAAACGAACTTTGGTTTGGAATAGGTTAACCTTCTTGGCTGAGACAACAAGACCATTTCTTTTGATAGTATCTAGAAACGAATTCAAATGTTTCCAGTGTTCGTCAATAGAGCTAGAGTAAACAAGAACATCATCAATATAAACAATGGTGAAATGACTAAAGGAGTTAAAAATATCATTCATGATATTTTGAAACTCACTTGGGGCATTTTTAAGACCAAATGGCATAACATTCCACTCATAATGTCCAAAAGGAGTGGTAAAAGCAGTTTTGTACCTATCATTCTCACTAATCTGAATTTGCCAGAACCCAGATTTCATGTCAAACTTGGAGAACACGACAGCTTCACTCAGCCTATGAACAAGGTCATTCTTATTGGGAATAGGACACCGAATCCATTCTAAAACCTTATTCAAGGGTTTGTAGTTAATGACTAATCTTGGGGTTCCTCTTTCCTCTCAGCATTTTTTTGGACATAAAAAGCAGAATAAGACCAAGGAGACTTGCTATTCCTAATCAATTTTTTCTGCAACAAATCATGGATTTCTTTTTTGCAAAATTCAACAGTTTCAACATTCATTTGGATAGGACGAGCTTTTGTGGGAATATTTTTCTCATCAAAATCTTTAACATATGGCAAATCAACAATATGTTTGTTCCTATGCCAGAACACATTAGGAACATCAGAGCAAACATCATCAATCATCATTTTTTGAAAATTATCAATTTTGGACTGCAACAATTTATCAGAAATTGTTTCAGCAATTTTCTTGTATCTAACTTCTTGCTGAAGGAATTTAAGATGTTTAATTTTAGCATGTATCATGTTTGAAGCAGTATTAGTATCAATATCAAACTTTGAAGCAAATTTGAACTTTACTTTTTGTCCAAAAGGATCAGTAGTAATTCCATCATGTTCAACAAGAAAAGGATATAAAGCATTTATAAAAGGCAAACCCAGAATCACTTTATCAGTCATATTTTTAACAAGAACGGAAGGAATCTTGAAACAGACATTAGCATGGCATACATGAGCATTATTCAATTCATACTTAATTTTCATCTAAGAACCATTAGCAGAAACCAATCTTTCCGTAGATTTTTCAAAGTATTTTGAAGGAATCATTCCTTCTTGGATACAGTTCATATCCGCACCTGAATCTATCATGGCAATAACAGTAAAATGATAATCAGGAGAAACAACAATTTTGACTTTTGTAAACCATTTTGGAGGAATTATTTTATTAACAAGAGCAAGTTGAGAATTAGTGAAAACATCATCAGTACCTTTATCAGAAAGAAGAGCCTGTTGACTGGATTCATCTTCATCTTTGTGCTCATCATCATGTTTACTATCAGATTGTTGTTTATCAAGGTTTTTATCAGCTTTTAACATTATCAGCTTTTGTTTAAGATGATTGTTATCACATTTATTTTTATGTTTTAATTCGCTTATCTCTTGTTTAACAATATTAATTTCATGCTGTAAATCATTAACAGTTAAATATTTGGATTTCTTTTTATTAAATCTTTCCAAAGTTTCTTCAAAGCTTATAGTTGATTTTTGTTTTTTATCAGTTTCATTTTTTACCAAGTTTTTCTTGAACTTATCCAAATTGAGAGTTTTAACAGATTTAATCACATTACAATAGGAACCTCTACAACCAATTTTAATATTAGAAGAATCAGTAACAGATTGATAGCAAGATTCGGAAGAAGAAGAAAAATCATCTTCCAAAGAATCAGACGGATTGTTTGATTCAAGGATTTTGAATAATTCTTTTTGCTCTTTATTTCCAATGTTTAACATATTAAACTTATTTTTCAACTTACCAGGTTTTTGATTACAATCTTTACTAAAATGTCCAGGTTTTCCACAGTTAAAGCATTTACCTTTACCGGATCTTTGTTTAACATGTTTCTTTTTAGCATAAAAATCATTTGGTTTAACAAAGTTGGTTCTGTATCTTTTATGTGTTTTATGGCTGTAATTTTTGTGACTTTTATCATGTTTTTTCCCTTTTTGCCTGGAAGGAGCAATAGGGGGCAAACCATATTGTTCATAGAAATTACCCATTTCATATTTAGCTTTTCTTTTATTTTCTAATTGGTGTTTTAACAGTTTTTCATCATTGCACATATTAATACCAAGTTTTTTAATAGTGCTTAAAATATCACCATAAGTCAAATTATCATAATCAATAGAATCATTTTTACCAATTAACCCTTGTTTTACCTTATGAGCAAAGATAGGAGGTAGACAGTCAATAAACTTTTCTTTCCAATAAGGCTTGAAACAGTCTTTCCGATGCATTACTCTGGAAAGGAAAACATCTTGGTACCATCTGTAATCAGACATAGTAGGACATCTCAAATTATTTAGCAAATCAGAAATTCGAGATGAAATGTTAGATGGAGTACCAACAAAATGTTTGAGAATAGTATAGATCAAGGTATTAACACCATCAGGAATACCACGACCAATACTTTCATCAAAAATAGGCAAACCTTCATCATTCTTTTTAACAGCATGTTTAATAGACTCTCTAGATTCTTCAGTGATGTAAGAATCCCACCATCCACGGAGAGTACCAGAAAAACCAGTAACAAGTAGATTAACAATTTCAGGTTGATCAAGATCATGATTATTTTGATAAGCAATACCAACCATAGACATGTGACTCATTTTATTGATGATTTCTTGTTCAGACAAACCATTAATATTCCATTCATAAAGCTTATCAGCAGAAACAGAAAACTGTGTTTGAAAAGATCTCTCTTCAAACTGCATATCAGGAGGAGTGGGTTTTGAATACCAGTTTTTAGTAAAAGACATGGGTTTGGAGTTCCCAACAAATCTTTTAATTTCTGGGAAATCATCATCAAAGATTCTTTTTGCAGAAACAGAAGAAACAGTGTCAGAATCTGTATTTTCATCAGAAACAATTTCTTTTTGGGAAATAGTGAGAGCAGTTGGAGTACTTGTAAAAGTACCCTCAGTTTTAACTTTTAAATCAGAAAGCATTTTTCAACAATTTCAAGAGTCTTGGACTGAGAAGTTTTGAACACAACTTTTTCTTTTTGACTGGGCAAATCAATCAAAGGTTTCTCAGTTTTAACAGGAACAGATTTTTCATAAACAGGTTTTTCAGAAACAGGTTTTTTAACAATTTTTTCTTCAATACGGTCAAGCTGTTGACCAATAATATGCAAAGATTGATTAGTAAAATTGTTTTGTTCAATAAGGCTAACAATGGGAGTTTGATCATCAGCAATTTTGAAAGGGGAGGCTTTCACTTCCTCTTTTGTCATTTCATCTTTCTTGGTAGTTATCAAAATTGAGTCAAGAGGAGGATGACTAGACCTAATAATGGTTTTATCAATTTTAACAAAATTTGATTTCTTTATCACATTTAAATGTTGTTTTGAAACCTCATCTTCTGAAACATAATGGTTTTCAAGAAAATCAAAAAACAAAATATGTTTTTTCAATTGATTCATCATTTCCAACCATTTTCTTTTAACACGGTCTTTTTCAGACTGAGCAAAATTATTTTGGAAATATTTTCTTTTGGTTCTGTTTTTTACAAGCATAAACTCATTGTACAGAGAATCCCAATCAATTTCAAAATCATCATTTAAAACAGTCAAAACTCTTAATTGTTTTTGGTAAACAGGAAGATGTTCAATAGGAGGAGAATCAAAATCCAATGGAGTAACAGATACAGAGTCTTTTTCATCATCAATAGCAATTTGAAAATAACTGAACTCATTAGAAAACAGGCAGCATTTTTCATGAACTTTAGAAATAGAGAAAATTTGTTCAACAGTTCTAGTTTTGTAAGCAGAATGAAAAGCACTTTCAACAAAACTAGTTTTAGTATTAACTTTGGGAATAGTCCATTTATGAAAATCAGGGATCAACTCATTATCATCAATAGTGTGATCTTCTTCATTTACAATATCAGGAGGACAACTAGTCCTGGAGCTGATAGAGGAGTTGGATCTCCAAAATTTATCCATACTATCCTAGGTTCAACACTCAGTTATCATGTTTTTCTCACAACCGTTGCATTTCGTAACACATACCCTAACCAACCTTATACCTCTCATGCCCTACACGCCCTCTCTTGGCTCAAACGGGCCTTACAGCTAGGTTCTAGGACTTCACTTTACGACTAGGGTGGCGCCAACGACGGTAAGAAGGGAACACAACAACGGAATATCAAGCGTTCGGGTAGACACAGACAAGAGACAAAGAACACAACCACACTACCACCGGCCAGAAAAGAGTGGCTCTGATACCATAAAGGGGGAAGGGGACGCACAGTTGATGGGAAGAGAGACGGAAGCACAGTAATAATATAGTGAAAATAATGTAAGGCCCGTTTGAGCCAAGAGAGGGCGTGTAGGGCATGAGAGGTATAAGGTTGGTTAGGGTATGTGTTACGAAATGCAACGGTTGTGAGAAAAACATGATAACTAAGTGTTGAACCTAGGATAGTATGGATAAGTTGTGGAGATCCAACTCCTCTATCAGCTCCAGGACTAGTTGTCCTCCTGATATTGTAAATGAAGAAGATCACACTATTGATGATAATGAGTTAATCCCTGATTTTCGTCATTGGACTATTCCTAAAATTGATACTAAAACTATTTATAAAACTAGTTTTGTTGAAAGTGCTTTTCATTTTGCTTACAAAGCTAGAACTGTTGAACAAATTTTCTCTATTTCGAGAATTCATGAAAAATGCTGTTTGTTTACTAAAAAGAATATTAATGACTTCCTTGCTGCTAAAAAATTCAGTTATTTGCATATTGGTATGGTTCAAGTTGCTATTAAACCATTTACCCGAAAGGGTATTAATGCTTCTGTTCTCATGTGTTTAAGAGATGCTAGATTTAAGATTTTTAAAGATAGCATTCTTGGTATGATTACTGCTTCTATGTATGATGGTCCTGTTTATTTTAATTGCTATCCTGATCTTACTCTTGCTTTGGATGATCCTAATATTGTTAAAGCTTTAACATTGAATATTGCTTCATCTGGTTATCACATGGTAGAAGGTAGTAAGCCTTTTGCTTTGATCTATCGCATTTATTATAAACTTATGGGTACTCAAATGAATCCTTGTGCTATGATTCCTAGAGAACCTTCGGGTAAAACCATGTTAATTCAATGTTCAACTCCTGATGCTAAAATTCAAGTTCCAAAAATGATTCAATGGCAAGATGTTAAACTTCCTAATGATTGGTTGTTGGAACAAGAAACCCCTCCTGCTAAACCCATTTTTGATGAACTTGATCTTACTCATATTCAACAATATCTTGATGGTACTGTTAAAATAAGTTTTCAAAACAATCCACCTTTAAGGATCAACGAAGGAAGACATTCCTTTGCCGGATCTGAAAGTATTTCAAAAAGAGATCGAGATATCAATGAATTTTTGAAAAAGAATTTGGAAACATCCTCTGATTTAATGCTAAAAGGTATTTCAAGTGATAAATCTCAAATTAGCTCTGTTTACTATTCTACTAAACCTGAAACTTCCACTCCATTTAGTAAAACTGCTAATGAAGATGAGGAAGACACTATTTCTGTTACTCCATCTGATTTTGATTCTCCTATTGAAAATCCTCCTGTTTACCAAAATCAATTAAGAGTTTTGACTGTTTTAAATGATGATTTTGAAATTGATTGGGATTCTTTGTACAATGAGTTTATGCTTGCAACAAACAGAACCAAGAGAAAATATTTCCAAAATAATTTTGCTCAGTATGAAAAAGACCGTGTTAAAAGAAAATGGTTGGAAATGATGAATCAATTGAAAAAACATATTTTGTTTTTTGATTTTCTTGAAAACCATTATGTTTCAAAAGATGAGGTTTCAAAACAACATGTAAATGTGATAAAGAAATCAAATTTTGTTAAGATTGATAAAACCATTATTAGGTCTAGTCATCCTCCTCTTGATTCAATTTTGATAACTACTAAGAAGGATGAAGTAACAAAAGAGGAAGTGAAAGCCTCTCCTTTCAAAATTGCTGATGATCAAACTCCTATTGTTAGCCTTATTGAACAAAACAATTTTACTAATCAATCTTTGCATATTATTGGTCAACAGCTTGACCGTATTGAAGAAAAAATTGTTGAAAAATCTGTTGCTGTTTCCGAAAAATCTGTTCCTGTTAAAACTGAGAAACCTTTGATTGATTTACCCAGTCAAAGAGAAAAAGTTATGTTTAAAACTTCTCAGTCCAAGACTCTTGAAATTGTTGAAAAAATGCTTTCTGATTTAAAAGTTAAAACTGAGGGTACTTCTACAAGTACTTCAGCTGCTCGGACTATTTCCAAAAAAGAAATTGTTTCTAGAGAAAATACAGAATCTGATACTATTTCTTCTATTTCTTCTGTTCCTGCTAAAAGAATCTTTGATGATGATTTCCCAGAAATTAAAAGATTTGTTGGGAACTCCAAACCCATGTCTTTTACTAAAAACTGGTATTCAAAACCAACTCCTCCTGATATGCAGTTTGAAGAGAGAGCTTTTCAAACACAGTTTTCTGTTTCTGCTGATAAGCTTTATGAATGGAATATTGATGGTTTGTCTGAACAAGAAATCATCAATAAAATGAGTCACATGTCTATGGTTGGTATTGCTTATCAAAATAATCATGATCTTGATCAACCTGAAATTGTTAATCTACTTGTTACTGGTTTTTCTGGTACTCTCCGTGGATGGTGGGATTCATACATCACTGAAGAATCCAGAGAGTCTATTAAACATGCTGTTAAAAAGAATGATGAAGGTTTGCCTATTTTAGATGAAAGTATTGGTCGTGGTATTCCTGATGGTCTTAATACCCTGATCTACACTATTCTCAAACATTTTGTTGGTACTCCATCCAATATTTCATCTCGTGTTTCTGATTATTTGAATAATTTGAGTTGTCCTACTATGTCTGATTACAGATGGTATCAAGATGTTTTTACTTCCAGAGTGATGCTCCGGAAAGATTGTCATAAGCCTTATTGGAAAGAAAAGTTTATTGACGGTCTGCCTCCTATCTTTGCTCATAAGGTAAAACAAGAATTAATGGGTAAAAATGATTCTATTGATTATGATAATTTGACTTATGGTGATATTTTCAGTACTATTAAAAAACTTGGTATCAATATGTGTAATGATGAAAAATTGTTAAAACACCAATTACACAATAAAAGAAAAGCAAAATACGAAATGGGTAATTTTTGTGAACAATATGGTTTGCCTCCTATTGCTCCTTCCAAGCAAAAAAGTAAAAAACATGATAAAAGCCATAAAAAATATAAAAAATACAGAAATAACTTTGTTAAACCTAATGATTTCTATGCTAAGAAGAAAAATGTTTCTAAAAAATATGTTCAACAAAGGTCAGGAAAAGGTAAATGCTTTAACAGTGGTAAAGCTGGACACTTTAGTAAAGACTGTAAAGAAAAACCTGGTAAGTTGAAAAACAAGTTCAACATGTTGAACATTGATGATAATGTACAAGAAGAATTATTCAGAATCCTTGAATCAAACAACTCGTCTGATTCTTTGGAAGATGATTTTTCTTCTTCATCTGATTCTTGCTATCAATCTGCTGATGATTCTTCTGATTCTCCTAATATTAAAATTGGTTGTAGAGATTCTTGTTGCAATGTTGTTAATGCTCTCACCAAGACTGAAGAAGATGAATAATTAATAATTCAACTAATAAATCAAATTCAAAATCCTGAATTGCAAAAAGAATATTTGGATAAATTTAAGAAAAATTTGATAAGAGATGAAATTGGTAAAAAACCAAAATCAACCATAAGTTTTGAAGAAACTTTGGAAAGATTTAATAAAAAGAAATCTAAAGAATTAACTATTAATGATCTCCAAAATGAAATTCATATTGTTAAACAAGAGATAAATGAATTAAAACATGAATTTAAAAGCATAAAAAGTGATAACAATAGTCTCAAACAAGAATTGACAATGTTAAAACTTGATGAAGATCTTAATAAATCCAGTAATGAACAAAATGAGCACAGTGATGGAGATGAATCCAGTCAACAGGCTCTTCTTTCTGATAAAGGTACTCCTGATACTTTCACTGATCCCCAACTTACTTTTGTTAATAAATTACTTCCTCCAAAATGGTTTACAAAAGTTAAAATTGTTGTTTCTCCTAATTTCACTGTTAATGCTATGATTGATTCTGGTGCAGACATGAACTGTATCCAAGAAGAATTAATTCCTTCAAAATACTTTGAAAAATCTACTTAAAGATTGGTTTCTGCTAATGGTTCTCAAATGAAAATTAAGTATGAATTGAATAATGCTCATGTGTGCCATGATAATGTTTGTTTCAAGATTCCTTCTATTCTTGTCAAAAATATGACTGATAAAGTGATTCTTGGTCTACCATTTATTAATGCTTTGTATCCCTTTCTTGTTGAACATGATGGAATTACTACTGATCCATTTGGACAGAAAGTAAAATTCAAATTTGCTTCAAAGTTTGAAATTGATATTGATAATTTGTCTTATAAGAAAGATTCTCCCATGAATGAACTTGTTCAAGAACTAGTGATGAATTCTTACCAATATTTCACTGATGATTTTAAAGGTGATTTTCATAACACCAAAATGTTAAATACTATCCATTATCCTAACATTATCAATGATTCTTTGCAGGAATCAGACAATGATGCGTGGATAAATACCACTAATAAGTGGGATAATAATAATAATATTCACATTTATACCACTAGTAAGTGGATTATTATGGAAAAGAAAAACAAGGGAAAAGCTCCTGCACAGGACTACTCTCAAAACAAAGGGTTCCCAGCGGGACGACCTTTTAAAATGCATGAAGGTGCATCTTCTGGGGTAAAACTCAGTGGATCAACATCCCTTCAAGGAGGTGTCCCGGCAGAGGTGACATACTCTAATGGTGATATGTTAATTGCTTTACAAGAAATTTTATCAAGAAATTTACAATTCCACAATGGAACCTGTTCATAATTACCAAATTCTATTAAACTCATCCTTGATAGCCTTCAATTTGCTTTTATTGGAAACCACCATGATCTGTTCCAAAAAATTCTCAGAAACCTTGAAATCCATCTTGTTAACCTTATTGCTCAAAATGAAGCTTATGTGAGCCACCAAGTTAACCCTATTTCAGAAAATGATCTTGCTTTAGAAAATAACTTTGCTTCAAAAAATGACATTGTTTCAAAAAATGAGGCTTTTGAAAGCCATCCTGTTAACCACCAAAATATCAAAGATGAACCCAATACTAGTCAACTCTTTGGCAAAGAGGACATCCATTCAATGGATAAAAAGACTATTATGGGCACTGATTACGCAAGAATGAGTCTTAAGACCCAATCTTTGTTGAAAAGTGCTATTGCCAACTTGCCAACAGACATACAATCTCGTATTCTGGAAAGCAAGGCTATGTTAAAGTCTTCTGACTTATGGTTCGAACATTTCAAGATACTTGTTACAACTGCTATTCCTGATCCTGCTAATTCAGATGATTTTAGTGACATTCTTCAACAAGTTGATTGGAAAGAACACTTTGGGAGAAGTTTCAGAGCGTACGAAAAGAAACACCCGTTTCCCGGCCTTCTAGTCAATTATGATGATGGTTTAGATGATGATAAGAGGAGTCCTGATTGGCTCTCCCAAATGTTTGAGTATGGCTTTATTAGACTCATAAGACTAACAAGCCATGACCAAACCAGCCAGCTCCCATAAATCATTCAGACTGCTATTAAAAAATTTGAAAGTCCTTTTGTTTCGATCAGATGCTAGAGCACTTTGCCTCAATGGGAAAGAGATAACTGGATGAATGTCCAGCCTTCAAAACATCTCATTCTCATTAATGGATACACGCATCAAGGGCAATGGTATGAAGGAGACTCTTATTTATCCTTCAAAAATCCTTGGGCTCTCGTAGACTACTGGAGTAATTATTTCAACAATCAAATTCGTGAGGTTGCTCAGAATTTATGGAAGAATTATCACTTTATGGGGAATTCAGGCAGAATTTCTGTTTTTGGTTCGAAACCTTATGCTAATGCCATTCCTCATTTGCGGATAGCAGATCACTGTAATCCAAGAAGTTTTCTCACTCCAGGAAAAACTCCAGAGTTTGAACCACTTCTATACTGTGGATTTTGTAACCAATATGTTCTCTATCATGAGCATGAATGTAATGATGATCCTCCATGGGAACTTTACGATGACTACCCATCAGATGCTACCTCCACTGATTAATGAGTTTATTCCTGAGGTTACTAATGTTACAAGACTGGTGCTACTTTATTTTTTTGGCTTGCACAAAAGCCAAAATATTTCACTATCCTTGGCGAATATATGTTGCTGAAAATCTGGAGCTGTTTCATGATACCCCGGATTTTGCGGAAGATTTTGATTCCTGTATTTGTCTGGCCTGCACAATGGCCAATGCTTCAATATTTACTACTGTTGGAAGCTTGTTTCCCCACCAATATGATGCTTTCAAAGGTTCCCAAAGACTAGTGTTCATGTGAAGACAATTGTAAGGCATGCTTATTAGTCCTTTTTATTGGTTTCTTTCCTATTGGTCTCTTTTGTCACTAAAGGACACCAATTATGAGGACTTGTCCCTAAACTTGTAAGTCTATTGCTGAGCTCTACGGTGGATTCATGCAATCTTGAAGATTCCCCACAATCCTAGGTCAAAAAGAGAAGAAAAATTCTATTTTAGTATTCACCTGTCACTATTCATCTGTCACTATTCACTGTCACTATTCATCCGTTACTGTTCATGACACTGTTCACTCCGAATTTTGCCTATTTAAGGGGAGTTGTCCCTTATGTTTATAAGTCAAGTTTAGTTCAGAATTCTCTTCCCTTAGAACTCCTTCCCTTAGGAAGCCTTCTTAGAGAAAGAATTCCTTGCTTCTACTACTACTACTACCTTGTTCACCTTTGTTCACTACAAGCCTTGTAATCCTACAAACCTTGTAACTAGGACTAGTTCAAGCTTTGTAACTGTTAACCTGTAACTGTTGAGATCTTGTATTCACTACTACTGTAAGTGTTTATCCTACTTTCAATAACAAGTATTTTCAAGTTTTATGTTCATTATTCTATTTGTTGCTACCACCACCTTGGACGGATTACCGCCATAACAGATGGTTCTAAATTGCTTTCATTTACTTTGAACTATTACTTTCATTTACTTTGATATATACTGCTTGGCTGGTTCTACCGCCTTATTATTGTTCTAACTTCTTTATTTACATTATTTTCACTATATTATTACTGTGCTTCCGTCTCTCTTCCCATCAACTGTGCGTCCCCTTCCCCCTTTATGGTGGGATTCTTACATCACTGAAGAATCCAGAGAGTCTATTAAACACGCTGTTAAAAAGAATGATGAAGGTTTACCTATTTTTGATGAAAGTATTGGTCGTGGTATTCCTGATGGTGTTAATACCTTGATCTATACTATCCTCAAACACTTTGTTGGTACTCCATCCAATATTTCATCCCATGTTTCTGACTATTTAAACAATTTGAGTTGTCCTACTATGTCTGATTACAGATGGTATCAAGATGTTTTTACTTCCAGAGTGATGCTCCGGAAAGATTGCCACAAGCCTTATTGGAAAGAAAAGTTTATTGACGGTCTGCCTCCTATCTTTGCTCATAAGGTAAAACAAGAATTAATGGGTAAAAATGATTCTATTGATTATGATAATTTGACTTATGGTGATATTTTCAGTACTATTAAAAAACTTGGTATCAATATGTGTAATGATGAAAAATTGTTAAAACACCAATTAAAGAATAAAAGAAAAGCAAAATATGAAATGGGTAATTTCTGTGAACAATATGGTTTGCCTCCTATTGCTCCTTCCAGGAAAAAAGTAAAAAACATGATAAAAGCCATAAAAAATATAAAAAATATAAAAAATACAGAAATAACTTTGTTAAACCTAATGATTTCTATGCTAAGAAGAAAAATGTTTCTAAAAAACATGTTAAACAAAGATCGGGTAAAGGTAAATGCTTTAACTATGGTAAACCTGGACACTTTAGTAAAGACTGTAAAGAAAAACCTGGTAAGTTGATAAGCAATACCAACTATATATATATATATATATATATATATATATATATATATATATATTTATAAATATAAAAAATAAGGGTAAACCCGAAACGGTACACCGGTATTGAGTGGTACCGAAATATATCGTTCCACTGGTCAAACCGGTACAACCTCTGGTATGCGATTAATAATGCAGCCTATAGATTTTTTTATCTTGAAAACAAAATAATTTTTGAATCTGGTGATGCAATTTTTCGTGAAAAAAAATTTCATTTTAATTTGAAAAATTGTGGGGATGAAGAAAATATTTTGTCACAACCTAGTTCTTCTACTTCACATTTACAAAATGAAATGGAACCTAGAAGGAGTAAAAGAGCTAGAGTTGAAAAGGATTTGGGTCCTAATTATTATGTTTTTAACATTGAGGAAAATCCCCAAAATTTAAAAGAGGTTTTAACATCACTTGATTCTATATTTTGGAAAGAGGTTGTAAATGATGAGATAGAATCTCTAATTTCTAATAGAACTTGAAAATTAGTAGATCTTCCACTGGGTTGTAAGACTATAGGTTGTAAATGAGTACTTAGAAAAAAGTTGAAACTGGATGGATCAATAGATAAGTTTAAAGCTAGACTTGTTGCAAAAGGCTTTAAACAAAAAGCTAATCTTGATTTCTTTGATACTTTTTCTCCGGTAACAAGAATTACATCTATTAGATTGTTAATTGCTATTGCTGCAATTTTTGATTTGAAAATTCATCAAAATGGATGAAAAACCGCTTTTCTAAATAGAGACCTAGAGGAAGAGATTTATATAGATCAACCCGAAGGCTTTGTAGAGGTTGGACAAGAAAGCAATGTATGTAAGCTAACTAAATCCCTATATGGCTTAAAACAAGCACCTAAGCAGTGGCATGAAAAGTTTGATTCCTACATGCTTCAGAATGGTTATAAATCAAATGAATGTGATAAATATATTTATTCTAAATCATGGAATAATTTACATATTATTATTAGCCTCTATGTGGATGATATGTTGATTTTTGGCTCAAATATGCCTGTTATAAATGAGACAAAAAATATGCTTAAAAGCCATTTTGATATGAAAGATCTTGGTGAGGCTAGTTTTATTTTTGGCATGAAAATTACAAAAACATGTGATGGAATATTTCTTGATCAATCACATTATGTTGAGAAAATAATGAGAAAATATAATTTTCATGATCAAAAAAGTGTAGCTACTCCTTTTGATTCTAGTGTTCATTTATTTCTTGTGAATAATGATGATGAGATTTTTAATCAAAAGGATTATGCTAGTATAATTGGTAGTTTGCGTTATGCTACTGATTGTACTAGACCTGACATTGCATATGCAGTAGAAGTGCTAAGCAGATTTACTAGCAAGCCTAGTAAAGATCATTGGCTAGCTATTAAGCGAGTCATGAGATATTTAATTGGTACCAAAAGCTATGCCTTATTTTATAAAAAGTACCCTGCTGTGATTGAAGTTTTTAGTGATGCCAATTGGAATACTTTGTCAGCTGATTCTCTCTCTACCACTAGTTATATTTTTACCTTAGGTAGTGGTGCTATTTGTTGGAAATCTAAAAAACAAGCAATAATTGCTAATTCAACAATAGAAGCTGAATTAATAGTACTAGTCGCTAACCCGTGCGATGCATGGGCTAGTGAAATAAAAAGATAATTAATCAACCACATGGTAAAAATAAAAATAAAAAAACTAAAAGAACCAATAAGAGACTAATGTGTTGATCAAGTAATCAACCTAAGTGGCATTATAGCTCATGTACAAAACTATTAATCTATTGTCAAAGGGTCAAAGGACAAAGTGGAAAACATTTCAAAAATAACTTATTGATAACAGGAATAGAGAGGGGAATTTTGTAAATCATCAATGGAATTGGAGTCAACAATCTCATTGCAAATGGAATGTAGCTCTACATTAAAACTAAAAGTAAAGTTTCAATCATTCTCTTTCTGTAAAACATTATTGAAACTATATGTAGTTTACCTCGATTTCAAATAGAAATTACTTGAAGAAACAACTATATTGAATCATTATTTGAAAAGGAGCAACATAAAAAACTAAAATAAGGTGAAATTCCTCAAACATATTTCAGCATCAATGTCCAAGTTGAGCTCTATGTATAGCAACCAATTAGTCACTCCAATTGAAAGCATAATATTTGAAAGAATCTGCCAAGTATCTTACTCACTTACAATTTTCATCTTCCTCCCTAGATCACTAAACTATACATCTAACTACCTTAACTTCAATATTGAATACAATGACAACGCCAAAATGTCTCATAAGAAAATGCATACAATAAAGAGCCTTGAAGCCAATAATATCCTCAAAATTACTTTGCAAAAGAACAATATGATTTATTCTAAAAAAAAAAAAAACCATTGAATAATCTTTCCTAGTCCATTAGCAACAGAAAACTATTGAAGCAGTTATTATTAAACATAAATAAAAATAAAAAACTATTGAATGTGTTAAAAAAATTAGCTTACATATTAATATATTGTATACCTTAGCTTTCCTAGTCCATTAGCACTTGGCTGACAAACACAATCCAAACCAAACTTGAACTATGCTTAATGTCAAAATATTATCTTTATAAGCCATGCATCCAAACCCACTATCTTTATCAAAAGGAAAAAAATAAAAGACAGCGAAATCCTCATTTTTTCCAAATCAAAATTCACATATAGATTGTTTCCCTAATAACATGCACATTGTAGTATCATAATAGGTCCAACTGATCTTTTGCCACATAACATTTAGTCCCCACCAAAACTTCCAACACCTTTTAAGCCTTAATAATGAACCTAGTAAGGGAGAAATTATTGTATAAAATGTTCATGCTAATGAACAATGGTAACAACAGAAAACAGAAACAACAACAAAGAACTAAAGGACGCAAGGGACTATTATAAGAGAAAAAAGGATTTGGCAAGCTCGGCAAGCTCTTTCACTGTGATGTTCTTGAAGCATTCACTAACGTAGCAGAATCGGCAATTAAATGTGATGAGTCTGTAAACCAAAACATTTATATCATACTGCTACTTTGCACATAAATCTTTTTAATTACAAATAATTTCTTGCACAAAAATATCATTAAAAGTACTTAATCTCAACATGAATCTCCATGTAATATAGCAAAGAAACCATTAGTAGATTATCTAGTCCTCTCCAACTATCTTATGGGTTTGTGCATTTAAATTACAGATCCTTTAACTTCCCTTTATGTTGTAAACTTGTAGTTGTTTCTTTCTGCATATTATGCATGTATAAATGTTACAATTATCTGCTTTCTTATAGTATAATCTAATTAGATCAACTACACCATAACCTTAAAGAAGGTGGTATCCTTGAGAGATGAAAAACATAACTTGGAAAGTTCCCCCATCTCTTATAAACTAATTTTTATTATTTCAGTCTAAACTTACATTGGCAGCCAAGAAAAACAGTAAAGCAAATGAGAAATTCAAAAACTACTTAAAAAACTTCTAACTTAGTTGAGTATTCTTTGCTCTTACTTTTGTGTTATTTGCCATCTCCAAGTCATCCATAGAACATGTCCCATTAGTGAATAATTCCTCCATTACTTATTAAAATTTTTAAATAGAAGAGAAAGAATTAAATTGGACTCTACTAACATGCTGGTAAGTTATCAACATTTTTTAGGTTCCAACATAGTTCAACTCCTTCTACATCTTGGACAAATTTGATAACATGATATAAAAAATAAATATATGAACAAAGCATGAATCTAACAATTGATTGATGTGCACCTAATCATACCCAACATATAAAATGGAAATTTGACTTTATATTTCTGCTATATTAAAATCTACTACAAATCACTCTAAGACAATTCCTCTATTCATGTCAAGGATTTTAAGAACGGTTTGCAATTGTAATACCTCATATTTCTAGCTAACTAATTTGTAAAATTAATCTTTATCAACTAAATGTGTCCATTGCATTCATAGTTGTGACTAAGAAATAGAGAGTACTAAATAGCTGAATCCATTTCTCTACAATCTCCCTAATATCTTTGTAACCATCTGACTTCTACATGGAAATCCACACATAAACCTCTTGTCAATTAATTGATTTACCTAATAAAAATTGGGGGTTTTGAGAACATTCCCTGGAGATCATAATCCTTCCTATTTTTTGAAAGGTATCAGAAATAATGCATTGAGATACTAAAAACAAAAGGCACAATATTATAGCAAGCAAGTAAATTGACCTTCCTCACTATAGTTAAAAAAGCATCCCATGTTTCAAAATAATGCAATCCTAGACAATAATTTTCCTTCAAATTATTGTTCAATTTTGACAATTTGCAATCCACACAACCAAATAAAAATAAGTAAATAAAATAAGAAAGCATCATTAAATAGTAAACAATCAAGTTGTATCTCTCTTCAATAACTACTTAAAACCTAAAAGATGGAACAACAAGGAAAAATGGAAGAGTTTTTAGGTTTCCTCTATTTTTTAGACAGCTTGTCATAGTTTTTGAGTGGTGCATTGGCTAGGTCCAAGGAAAACTCCATATACAGTTTATAGAAGAAAAAATAAAGGCAAGAGAGATAGAGAAAGGGACTACCTTCAATGGCTTTCAAATCTGGTAGATATTCATCAATAACACAACCTCTTTATTGTACTTTGGTTCAGTTGCCCTCAGTTTCTACACATAAATCAACTGCACTCAATTTGCATAGAGTACAAAATGTAAATATTTTGTACTCTAAGTGGCACAATGGATTCTGCATAGTGACCTTGCCTAATCAAATCAAAATATGCCCAAAGGATACAAAAGCCAAGACAATATTTAAATTAAAAACTTTCACCCTTGACCATAACATTGCTTGCCTTATAAATCAATTTGCTTTATTCAAATGAAAATCCCAAATTAACATAAAGCACAATCTTCTAGTTGTTTGATTTAGATTTAGAAAGCAAGTATTCTATTACAATGATCATTATAACTTATTCAACAAATTTTAACACCTTTAAATTGAAAGCAACAAAATTAAACAACAGTTAATTTGCATTTGTCAAATGACTACACTACAACATTCAAGGTTCAACTACAGATTTTAATAGTGATCAAGGATAAACAGTCTAAACCTATAAAAAAAAAAAAAAAACACATAGGTCTGCCAGCATACCCTAACCCAAATTCCTTTATCAACACAAAATCCTCCAGTCTAAGCATGCTCACCATCAAAGAGCCCTAGACATTTAAGGGAGACTATCAAACCAATACCAAAAAACCCTTTCAATTATTTCTCCACCTTTTATGCTTCTTGGTGTTGTAGATATCTTCTATCATGCTCTGCCTTTTCTCATCATTCAACCTTAATTAAAGTCAATAACCCAAATAGTATTAATAATTGATCAAAGTTTTTAAATAATAATAACTCATATAAATCAAAAGTCCTAAATTACAAAAATTTTAAAATAAGAATATAGTTCCTGTAATCTAGATTCAGTGTGTACTAAAATTAATGAATACTCAACAAAGCAACCATAATATACATAACCATAAAAAACAATACTCAGTTCTCACACGACACAACAACAACAGCCAATAATTAAAAATAAATAAACAATTTCAATAATACAAAAATATTATAAAATGATATTTATAATACAAAAATATATCTAAATTTAAGCGTGATTGGAATACAAAATGTGAAAAGGCTAGGAAAACAAATAGTATTAAAGTGGGTTGCGCCTGGAAACATAAATTTTTAAAAAATTACCACGAAATTTGCCTCCACTGATTTGGTTGGAGGGGCGGTGACGATCTTCAGAAAAAATTGCAAATGGGTATGTTCAAAGTTGAGGCTTTGGTTGATTTTGGAACTTGATAAACGAAGAGTCCGAGAAAAGGAGGGTGTGGGATCTGAAAATTTAAAGCAACGCAAATCAAGATTAATAACAAAATCAAAAACCAAACCTAACTTACCATATCGTCCCCCCAATGGCCAAATGATTCTGGCGAAAGCCCATTAAGAGAAATAACTATAGCCTCTCTCCAATGGAATCGTTTTAGTCTCTGAAACTTGATTTGTCCCAATGTCCCATGAGAGGCGGTCTCTTAGATTTGAATAGCGTTTGGATTTTGGGGAAGGAGAAGGGTAGAGAGATAGAGAAAGAGAGAGAAGGGTATGGGTCTTGCAATGTTTATTGGGCTGAGTTTAGGTTTGAAGGAGAGACAGAGACTGAGAAATAGGTTTTTGTATCAGGTATTGTTTAAGAGTTGAAGATTACCGGGTTTGTTTTGGGGAGAAATAGTTATTGGGTTAGAAATAGTTACACTATTTAAGGTTTTATTTTATTTAATAATTTTATTTTTTTTAATAATGCTGATGTGTAAAAACGTGGGAGCTTCAAAAGTTTCAGTTGAAATAGTTATTAAGTTAGAAATAGTTACGGTGTTTAGGGTTTTCTTTTTTTAATAGTTTTATTTTTTTAAATAATGCTGATGTGTAAAAATGTGGGAGTTTCAAAAGTTTCGGTTATATATATATATAGATTAACTTCAGCTAGTGAAGAGGCAAATTGTCTTAAAGATTTGTTATATGAAATTCCTCTTTAGGAAAAGCCAATTCCACCTATATTAATTCATTGTGATAGCATTGCCGCAATTGGTAGAGTTAAAAACCGCTACTACAACAGTATATCCAAACCTATAAGAAGAAAGCACAGTACCGTGCGATCTTATTTGAGTAGTGGCATCATAACTATGGATTATATTGAATCCAATGATAATCTTGCAGATCCATTTACCAAGGCCTTGGCAAAAGATAGGGTGTGGAATACATCAAGGGGGATGGGACTTGAGTCCCTAAATTCATGAGCCAATTATGAGGATACCCAACCCAGGGACCAAAGATCCTGAGAATTGGGTTCAATGGGAAAAGTGAATCATACAATGATTGTAGGAAATGCTCTATTTATTTTTTCAATTATTTATTTTGTAAATAATTTTTTAATTGTTCATCCCTATGATGTAAGTGCATTTATCCTGTAATGTGGAAAGGTTGAATGAAAAAACTCTTAATGAAATTTGTAATTCATATGAGTGGGGTGTCAGAATTACAAGAGCACCCTTGACAAAATTTCACCTATGTAAGTGTGGGGGTGGGGTTGCTCCTTATGAGATTTGGACTTATTCTCGAATACACTCATGAAACTGGGACCAGCACACAATCGTAAAGTGCTAGCTATAAAAGCTCATGTCAACACCTAGGTTGTTATGTGTAAGCAATGATGCTTAATTTCCCTAAAGTAGTCCTAGTTCAAGTCGAAGACCACTACAACTCTGGAGTTAAGATCGTTGTTTTACTAAGTGAAGGTTCAATGCAGAGCACACCTTCATGAAGCATAGTGACCCGTCTTTGCCTAGTAATCTCTCTTTAACTAAAAAAAAAATTAATATTAAAATGAGTGGGGGATTGTTGGAGCATTTTAATATTAATTAATCAAAATGAATAAATATTACAACATAAATGTAAAGATGTGGGAGTGAATATGGAAGATGAGGAGTTAGTGAAAATGTTTAATCCCACATTGAAAAAGAGAAAGACTATTTTATTCTTTTTAATTGTGATGATTAATGGGCTAATATGAATTGACTCAGATATTGAGCTAGATACGTGCGCAAGGGGGAGGTGAATGGTGGAGGTGTCAAAAATGGAAATGAATCAACCTCTTGTATCCTCCTACTTGACAGCCCATTCAGAATAATTTAATATTCAGCAATTAATCTTGTAACACCCGCTACATCAAAATATTGGACCTAATTAATCATATTAATTTGGGTAGTAATTTCGTGAGGTCCATTGAGTGCCGCGCCTCAGTCCAAATGGTATTGTGTAATTTTTCTCTTTAAATTAATAATATTCAAAAGTATTATTCAATTTCTCTTTGTGTTATTTCCATTATTATTGTGTTTGCACCAACACATCCCACCTTACATTTATTTCACGTCAAATATCTTTGGTCGTTGATATCTTTGTCATTGCTTTTGCATTTGCCAAAGCTAGATGAGACAGTTTCATGCAAGCATAGAGACCTACAAGAACCATTGAAACTCCAAGGGTGCATACCTATTCATGGTAGAGATCTTCTAGAACCAATTCAAGATAGAACAAGTGAGTTTTACAAAATGTTTCTTCTTAGTGAAAATGAGCTGTGATTAGCTGAGCGTATTATCCTTAATACTTTCATGGATTTGGAAGAAAGTGCTATAAAAGCATTGTTAGAAGAAGATAAAAATCTCACTTTATCCAATTGGACCCATTGTTCAAACTGGTTCAACTTCAAGCAATCAGGTTGAAGGGTCAGACTGCTTAAGATGGTTGGAAAATTAGACACATGGCTCTGTTTTTGATGAGTTGGGATATCTTCCTTGTCTAAACATGGTAATGGACAACCAAAACGCCATAAAGAACACATTCAATGCAAGAGTCGTTATGGTCAAACGAAGCAAAGGGCATAACAACTCAGAAGTCCCCATAAACACCGCATTTATCACCAAACATGTTACTCAAACAAGCAATTAGGCCACCATTGAAGGCCTCCAATGGCTAGAAAGGTAAAAACATATATAAAGAAGGTCAAACCTAGAGCAAAGGTAAACAAAAACACATATATCAATCTAGATATTCAGATACCATTTTCTCCAATCGTGTCATCAGAGGTTCATTGGCTGGCACCACGCCGGTGACCTATCCGACTCGCTCCTTATTTCTTATAGGAACACAGCTCTGCTAGACAATCACAAAACTGACGAACTTGGCTTCATCAATTTGGTGCTATCTGTGGGGATCTTCTTTCTAACCTTAAGGTCAGAAGACATTGCCTTACCATTGTTAGCATCCAGATGGAATCCAGTGCACAACAAGAGTCAACCGCCCTGGCCTTGCAGATCCAAGCCTTTACAGCTAGTGTGGAAGAACTCACAAAAAAAAAAAAAAAAAAAAAAAACGAGAAATAAGACAATGATAGCAACAGGAAGAAAACTGTTTGCCGAGGAAGATCGAGAACAACAGGAATGAAGATGAAGCTTAACACACAGAAGGTAGCTAGGGAAGAAAGGGCTCGAGAAGAACTAAGTAGTCTGATTGATAGGCCAAAAACGAATTGACCCCTTGTGATAAATTAATCAATTAATTTAGACAATTGAATTAATTAAGTTAATTAACATGCAAACGCGTGGTAGCACAAATAAATCACCAATAAACTAAGTATGCAGCGGAAAATAAATTTGACACGGTGATTTGTTTACGAATAGGGAAAACCTAACGGCAAAAACCCCACTGGGTGATTTTCAGGTCACCACTCCCGAAATTCCACTATTATCACAACAAGCAGTTACAAGTAAAGGAATCTCAGTACCTTATACCAACCTACAGTTGAACCCTTACCCCAATACCTAATTGGACTTGTTCTGTAGTGACAATTTCTCTTTTCGATGCACGGCTCCCAAGTACGTGACTAACCAATTACGCGGATCCCCGTACGTGACTTCAATCACCAACTAGAGAACGTTGTTGGCTGCGAAGTTTTTCAGTTCATCCACACGATGAAGATCAAGAAAATGCTTGGTCACAAAACCCTACGATGCACATACACAACAACTTCTTCAAAAGAGATGAACTAGAGCAAAACTTTGTCTCCGGTCACAATTTGCTTGAACAGACTTTTCTCAAAGCTTGTGCAACTTGTGAACTCTTTGACGGCCCTTAAAATTATCATTTTATATGTCTAGGGTTAGGAGAAAAGAAGTCCCAAAGACACATTCACGGATTCCAAGAAAACAAAACAGAATTTCTGTTTTTCTTAAACCTCGACAGATAGGAGGTATGGAGCAACTCTCAAGTAGGTGTCGAGAACACGGGCTGAAACAGCTTTCTCAAGCTCGATAAATGCAACTGTCGAGCCAGCTGTCGAGCTTTAATGAATTTGCACTATTCAGCTTATTTCTTGGACAGACTTGATGACTTCAACACTTGATCTTGAAACCTTGTTTCTTGAAGTATTAAAAACACCTAAATCTACCCAATTACAACTAAAGTGCATTTTGTCAAAGGATTAGCCAATTACATAAAATAGTGACATATGTTCCTAACAAGTGAATCACATATGTTCTAACACTAATGAGGCTAGCAACGACCTCTAAAGGAGCATGAAGAGGGAAATGGATGAGCTTAAAGATGCTATGAAGGGGAAAACAACAAAAAGTTTGGATGGGATGGTAAAAAGGACTGACTCATCATTCATGTCGAAGGTCCTAGAGTGCCCCTTGCCACCAAAGTTCCGTCTCCCATAGCTTGAATCATATGATGGGTTGAAAGACTTGTTGGATCACATAACCACCTTCAAGATGACCTTGAGCCTACAACCAACCTCGGATGAGATAGTATGCCAATCCTTCCCGACGACACTAAAGGGAGTAGCATGAGCATGGTTCAGTAAGCTGGCATAATCCTCCATAGACAATTTTGACCAACTGAACAGCTTGTTCATGCACCACTTCGTGGGTGAGTAGTGCCAGAAAAGGTTCGTGGATCATTTGTTGATGGCCAAACAAGGAGAAGGGGAGTCACTAAGATCGTATGTGAAGTGGTTTAATAGAGAAGTGTTAAAAGTGGATGAAACTAATGACAAGGTATAGTTGACGACATTCAAGGCCAAGCTAAAGTCCAAAGAGTTTGTGGTGGCACTCGCAAAAAGTCTACCGGCATCAATGACGGAGCTGCTAATAAAGGCTTAGAAGTTTATGAATGCGGAAGAAGCTCTTGCCAAGATAGAGGTAGGGGAACTCAAACAAGCAAGACAGGCGCTCCAGACAACCCCAAGGGGCAAAAGAAGGAAAGACCATTCATCCAGCCATGACAAGAACAAGAGAAAGGATGATACGACCCGTAAAATGGTAAATTTCACACCCTTGGAAATGCCTATTGACCAAATCTTGATGCAGATCCAGGACGACCATCAGCTTAGGTGGTTGAAACCATTAAATTGTTCGCCCAATGCTCGGAGTAAGAAGAAGTACTATCGTTTCCATCGAGTTCACAAACATTACATAGACGAATGCAGAGACCTCAAAGAACAAATAGAAGAATTAATCCAGAAAGGAAAGTTGCAAAATTTTGTCAAGAAAGACACGTATGGACGACAAAATAGGAGCATCGGGCTAGATCAAAAGACAAGACTAAGGATGAAGACAAGCTGCAAGAACGACCAAAGAGTGCTATAGGAGAAATAAGGATGATTAATGGAGGTCCAACAACAGAAGGGTATTTCAGGTCCTTTAAGAAGTCATAGCAAAGACAGGTTAACAGTGTCCACATGATGCCACCATCAAAATACAGGAAAAGAGAAGCCATGGATATGGTCTTCTCGAAAGACGATGCCAGAGGGGTGAAATAGCCATATGATGACCCGCTAGTCATCATGCTCATGATAGAAGGGTCCAACACTAGAAGAATTTTGGTAGACAATGGGAGTTCCGCTGAGATTATTTACCTTTTTGCCTTTCAATAGTTGAAAGTAAACCTGAAGAGACTCCGTCCATTTGAGTCTCCCCTCATCTGTTTCAGTGAAGATAGGGTATACTCGAAGGGAATAGTGACCTTGACGGTCACAGATGGCTCATACCCGCAATAGATAACTAGGCAACTCAACTTTTTGGTGGTTGACTGTCCTTCATCCTACAACGTCATTATTGGACAACCAACACTCAACCGATGGAAAGCAATGACATCAACGTATTGCCTAAAAGTAAAATTCCCTACAGAAAATGGGGTAGGAGTGATAAAAGGGGACCAAATTCTGGCTCGTAAGTATTACAAGTAGTATTAGTGTCAAAGGAAAACCATACATGAATGATTGAAGAAAGGAGTCTGTAAGCGGTGGAAGCACTAGAGACAGTCAACCTAATAGAGGGAGAACCAATGAAGATAACAAATGTGGGGGCAAACCTTAATCCTTCAACAAAAGGAGAGATAATGGAGTTCCTGAAGAAAAATTTAGATGTCTTTGCCTGGAGCCATGAGGACATGCTTGACATATTTGAAGAAGTCATTCAACACCGGCTAAATGTTGACCTTGAGAAGAAACCCGTCCAATAAAGAAGAAGAGTCTTCACACCCAAACAAAACAGAGCCATTATGGACGAGGTAGACAAGCTTCTGGCCACCAAGTTTATTCGGGAGGTCTACTACTCGGAATGGTTGGCCAACGTCGCCATGGTGAAAAAGGCAAACAGGTAATGGAGAATGTGTGTAGATTTTACAGATTTAACTAGTTCCAGCCCAGAAGATAGCTTCCTATTATCCCGAATCGACCAACTTATTGATTCAACAGTGAGACATAAGCTCATGACATTCATGGATGCGTTCTCAGGATATAATCATATCCAAATGTTAGAAGAAGATTAAGAGAAAACGACATTCATCACTAGCCAAGGACTCTATTATTATAGAGCCATGCCGTTTGGGTTAAAGAACACAGAAGCTACCTATCAGAGGTTAGTGAACCAAATGTTCAGCAAGCAGATAGGGAGAAATATGGAGGTTTATGTAGACGATATGCTTGTTAAGAGTAAAGAGGTGGAGATCCACTTGGACAACCTCAAAGAAACTTTCGAAACAGTAAGGCAATATAAAATGAGGTTAAACCCAGCAAAATGTGCTTTTAGGTTTCCTTAATGAAATTCCTCAGCTTCATGGTATCATAACGAGGGATAGAGGCTAATCCTGCGAAGGTAAAAACCATACTAGAGATGTCGTCACCTAGGAATGTCAAAGAGGTATAGAAATTGATGGGAAGAGTGGCAGCCCTCAACCGTTTCGTCTCTAAGGCAACGGACAAATGCCTACCTTTTTTCAATACCCTCAAACAAGCCTTTATGTGTACCAATGAATGTGAGACTGCATTCCAGGAGCTAAACCGCTACTTGAGCAACCCACCACTTTTAAGTCTGTCTAAAGAAGGCGAAGACTTATTCCTATATCTTGCAATTTTCACTACCACGATGAGTGTAGCATGATTCAAGAAGACTCAAAAATCCAGCACCTAGTATACTATGTTAGCCAAGCCTTCCAGGGGGCAGAGGCAAAATACCCACGCATTAAGAAGATTACCTTTGCTCTGATCATCGCCTCTAGAAAGTTGTGTCCTTATTTCCAAGCAAACCTAATCCTTGTCATGGCAAACCAACCAATCAAGAAGGCGATGAGCAAACCAAAAGTAACAGGTCGAATGGTACAGTGGGTAATTGAGTTGAGCTAGTTTGACATCAAGTACAAACCTCGAACAGCCGTAAAATCCCAAGTATTAGTTGGGTTTATTGCTAAATTTACCTTGCCAAAAGAAAGCGCAGCAAACACGTCGGAGTTATGGACGATATAGATGGATAGGTCGTCGATGAAGAAAATGGGCAGAGTTGGAGTCGTCATCACTTCCCTAGAAGGAGACACTTTGAGATATGTGGTCCAACTCTAGTTCCCTGCCGCCAACAATGAATCAGAGTATGAGACTATTTTGACAGGGCTCAAGATGGCAAAAACCATGGGAGCCAAAAATTTGCTCTTGAAGAGTGACTCCAAATTGGTAATAGGACAGATTAAAGGAGATTATGAAGCGAAGGAACAAAGAATGCAAAGATACCTAAAGCTAACAGACCGATTGGTTGGAGAGTTAGAACAGGTGGAGTTCATGCAAGTCCCCCCATGGCCTGAACAGTCGAGAAGTCTTCCTTATCTAAACATGGTAATGGATGACCAAAACGCCATAAAGAAGGCATTCAATGCAAGAGCCGTTATGGTCAGACGAGGCAAAAGGCATAATAGCTCAAAAGTCCCCATAAGCACCGCATTAATTACCAGATATGTTTCTCAAACAAGCAATTAAGCCACCATTGAAGGCCTCCAACGGCTAGAAAGGAAAAAGCAAAAATAAAGGAGGTCAGACCTAGAGCAAAGGTACACAAAAACACATATATCATTCCATATATTCAAATACCATTTCTCCAATCATCTGACTTTGTCATCGAAGGTTCATTGGCTGGCACCACGCCGTGACCTTTCCAACTCACTCCTCATTTCTTACAAGAACGCAAGGTTTTGTCTGGACGATAACAGCGATTGACGAACTTGGCTTCATCAGTTTTATTTGTTTGTTTTGGCAGTGGTGGTACCCTATCTTATGAGCAAACCAATGAGCTAGCCCTTGGATTGGAATTGAGTGGGCATAAGTTCTTACAGGTTTTAAGAAGCCCGAATAATAAACATGATGTTGCATACCTTAAAGACCAAACCCTTGACAACAACCTACTTGCTTTCTTACCAAAAGGGTTCGTAGAAAGGACTAAAGGGCAAGGTCTAGTGGTGCCCTCTTGGGCACCACGCCCAAGTGCTTAGCCATGGCTCCACTGGTGGGTTCTTAACTCATTGTGGTTGGAATTCGACCCTAGAGAGTATCATGCATGGCATATCATTAATTGCATGGCCACTTTACGTGGAACAAATAATGAATGCAATATTACTTCTTGAGGATCTAAAAGTGCAACTAAGAATTTCTATCACGTAAAAGAAAAAAAAAAAAAAAAAGTGGCACTAAGACCAAAAGCTAACGAGGAAGGCCTAGTGGACCAAGAGGAAATCGCGAAAGTCGTAAGGGGTCTCATGGTCGGAGTGGAGGGCAAGAAAGTTAACAGCCATATGAAAAACCTAAAAATTGCTGCTGACAAAGCACTCAGTGCAGATGGGTCTTCTACAAAGATACTCGCTGAGTTTTAATCCCGTTGGACAAATCAACCTGGCTTTTGGACGTAATATATATAGATATAGAGTTTGTGCATTAAAGTGTGTAATAAACCATACTCATATTTTTGGGTTATACTTGTTGCACAACTTTGAAATTATGATTTCAAGTCATGTTTTCAATTTTTTTTTGGCTGTGTGAAATTATATTAAATAATTTGTGTAATGAACCCGACCGTCTATATAAATATATATGTTGTTGTCCTGCTTTTAGTCCTTATCACTTGTCATTGGTTTTTGAGTAGTATTTATTACCCAAATAGTTTTACACACACTCTCAAAAGAAATTGATTGAAAATTTCTGTGATGAGTGTAAAATTATAAAATAGTTTGTGTGCAACAAGTTTAGACCATAGCTTTTATTATGTATTGTTTGACGGTACCATGTCTTTGTTATATCCAAACTTAATGGTCCTCTTTTAATTTCTATGTGACTAGTACATGCTACACACAATACATCTCCAAATAAAATAGTATAATCTCACCTCCAAATTTTATATATTGAAAGTTGGTCAAAATTTTATATACTAAAAAGCAAGCAAGTGGTGATAGTTATATACTATGTGTACGGGACACACAGTTGAGTTATGTTTTTAAACACAATTTCAACTGTAGTGTATATGATAATGTATAATTTAGCATGTATAATAATAATTAATGAAAGCGAAATCCGACCCTTCCAAAAATGTGGGACTGGCCTAGCTAGCTAGCTAGCTCCAACTGAAAGATGAACTCATAATGAAAATCTTTGACAAAACCTTCATTTATATCTGTGTAATGGTACCGATTTAAATAAATTGACATGATAAAATATGTTTTGGAGCAAAGAAAGAGAACAGAAAAATTATTGGGGAAAATTTATTATTAGGTATTGGGAAAAATTAACAGATGCCCTTATGGTATTGATTTAAGAACTATTTTAAAAAGAAAAAAAAAAAAAAACTATGGAAAATGAAAAAGTAACTGTTTTTTGTTTACAATTATTTATTTTTCTCATAAAAGTAGTATCAAAACTTTCTTAAAATAGTCCATTAATAAATGCCCCAAGAGCACCTGTTAACCTGGACCCTTAAATATTTTACAAGCCATCTTTGGGTTAAGTAATATGTTTGAGTTGGTGAGAGAATGTAATTAATTGTGTGTGTGTGTTTAATAGTTAGTTTGTTTATTTAAAATAAAAAAATAAAAAATAAAAAATAAATAAAAAAACCATCTTACCGCCCTACCTTAAGGCAGTAACAGATGGCACCAGCTACTAAGGCAAGGCAAAAGGTAATAAAATTTTAATAGGATATGACTATTCAATTTTCACAGGACCTATATAGCCTATATCGTATTGGAGCTCAAACCATTTTCCTTTTGTTGTTCTTTCTCTGGCCCATTTTCTTTCAAATCGTTAATGTGTAGTTTCATCCCTCACAATTTATGTTTAGAACACTCGGAAGAAGGACTTTGTGGTTGTTTCTCTTTTCTTTTTTTTCTTTTTTCTTTTTTTTTTTTCTTTTTTTTTTTTAATGAAGTTTAGATTTTTATTTTTAAGGTTCATTTTCACCCACAATTCTTTTAGGACTACATCATTTGTCACTATTTTTGTCAAAATTTAATGATATGATCAACTATTAGTACAATCACTTTCACATGGATTCTATATGTTTTCTCCACCACTCAAAATCAATCACATCAGAAAGGTTGTCTCCTAAGACTCTTTCACTTTCATCAATACAATTGACATAATTTTAATTGTAATAATGATTTAATATATTCAATAGGTTAATATAATTTGGGTTATTTTATAGGATAAATTACGTTATTCTCATAAAGTTTAAGTAAACAACACTAACTTGAAATTTTCTGAAGAAAATAACACCGTATTTTATAGTTACTAATTCTAACGGAATATTCATTTTTCTCAACAGAAAAAATAAATAAAAATCTATAACTTTTAGTTAAACAATGAAGTCCTTTCTCCTTTCATTTATTTCCCTAATCCAATCATAATGGTCCGTTTCTGTCTAATTCAATCTTGGTTGTTGGCAATACCTTCACCTTTTTTCATTCTCCCTCTCTAACAAATGAACTTCTTTAATCTCTCTCTCTCTCTCTCTCTCTCTCTCTCTCTCTCTCTTAAAGAAGTCTCCCATAATTCTCTTTCTTGTTCATCCAGACAAATCTTAAAGGGATTCTAATGGGCCATAGTCTAATATTATACCTATGCATTAAATTCAACAAATAATTTTAATCCATCCTAAATAGTATTCTAACTTTACGAAGCTAAATATTTCAAATAATTAGAAACTAAATAAACCACATATAAGAATATTAGGATTTATGTGAAAAACCATTACTTCTTAAACAGAAAAACTATGAGACTAACTCCAAATAAATTTACTATAATAAAATAAATTACAATATATTCTCAAGTTTATATCTAAAACTTGAGTTCACATCAATACAGCAAGAAATAAACAAATGCATACCATCTTCAATTTGGATATTACAACTTTCCATAGACACAACATCCATAACTCTCCTAGAAAAAATCCCAATTTTTCCTTTCTTTTGTGTATCTCATGACTAAAGAAACTCATTGTTTTCTTTGCTCTCACTTATACGTAGGTTTCTTTCTTTTCTCGCTTCACTATTTTAATTTGAACTTCACAAATTCTCCTTGATATATATGTTTTACAAAAACCTTATTTTTTTTCTTTTCATGTGCTACCTCCCAATGTGAGTTTTCTCTCTCTATTGGTTTTATACACACTGCTATAATTCTTCTCCTTTCCCTATACATGAGAACTCTTGGGTAAAAGTCACCAAAACTTTTACAATATTATATTTATATGAGAATCCTATTCTTATTTGTTAGGTTTAGACTCCTGTCAAAAATAGTAATTAATCAGTTTTAAGGCTGAGTTGATTATTAGATTTATTTTGAAAACCCTATTTAATCAAACAATCATCAATTTTTTCAATTTTTTTTCCTAGGTAACAGATATGGTAACCTCAGAAAACCATTAAAACAAACTAGTTCCACAATAAAAAAACTGGAAGGACTTGATTTTATCAATCCCAAGATGAGCAAATCCACTATCAAATAGAAGTTTACAGACTAAATAACCATATTCTTCATAAATAACCATAATCCCAAAACCACCCTTGAAAGTTTAGATCTCTAGCATCTTTGATGACTGGTATAAGGCAAGAACTTCTACAATATTGGATCTTGATTTTCTTCAAGGAATATCACCGATAGAAGATATGATTATATGAGAGAGTTTTGGGTACACAAACCCTAGATGTAGAATAGGAGGCACTTTTCTCTCACTTGTTTGTTTTGACCTATATGGTCTCTTTTATAGTGTAGATCATAAGTGGCCCAAAACCCAGTAGCTTGGATGGTGGACAGTGCTTTAAAACTTGCAAATTTATTTGGTCTATGATTTTCAATTGGTCAAATTAAGTTCTCGATCGGTTGAAAATGTAATTTTGATCAATCTAGCATGAGTCAAAATTTCAAGATTCGCACTTTGAATTGCAAAACTTTGCAGCAGTTTTGATTTTTAAAAATAAAATTCCAGAGACACTTACAACACATGTTTTGTATTCGGATTGCCAACATAAATAAAACCTAATATTATTCCTTGGTGGAAAAAAAAAAATACAACATTACTTCTTAGAAATGAAATTTCAAATTCTTCATTACCAAGAAGTAGACTTTCATTCCACACTAATAATACCTAAAGGTAATCAAGTAAATTTATATTCTTTCTCATAAAAAGAAAAGAAAAAAAAAAAAAAAAAAGAAGAGAGTTAATTTCTCTGTGTTATTATTAAAAAGTAACCAAATCATGATAAGAATTTGAGTCAACTTCCCAGTAGATTAACTACCAAGAATTGATGAGAGAAATTGTTTATTTAATGGGAATACTACTTTTTAAGGATTAAACTATCTAAATGAGCTCCAAATTAAAATATGCATCTGAATCTTCTAGTCTTCTCTGAGTACCCATACCTAAAAATTTTAATTTTCTTATTATGCAATACTTGATTTTGTTAGTTTTTTATGAATACCCACTCAACTCTCTCTCTCTCTCTCTCTCTCTCTCTCTCTCTCTCTCTCTCTCTCTCTCTCTCTCTCTCTCTCTCTCTCTCTCTCTCTCTCTCTCTCTCTCTCTCTCTCTCTCTCTCTCTCTCTCATTGAAACCTTAAGTGCCATCATATGGCTGCAACACTATGAGAAATGCTATGTCCATAACATTTTTGCAAAATTTTCACAGCAAATCCTAAATGGTGGTTGTTAATGATGGATAAAAAAGTACTTTCAATAATATATTCAAATTAGAACAAGTAATAACTTACCACCTAGAATTTGTTGTGAATGTAGCACTTCTTGCAACACCATTATTGTTATCAGCCTTTTCTCTGATGATCTAGTTGAAAACGGTAGGGCAATTTTTAAAAACCCTAACCCTCACCCACCCTTTAGTAATATTTCTTTTATTAATAGGGATATCATATGTATGACCAATTTCATTTTTAGTTATGCACGCTCTAAGGAAATTATTCATTTAGGATCACACGCAGCAACCAAAATATTTTTCACAGTTTTAATTTATTAAAAAAATTAAAATAATAATTATAAAACCTGAAATTAGGATCCAATTAATTGGCTAAAAATTATTTAAAGAACAAACCCATATTTAGGACTTACGGTAAATTGATCCTAAAATTAATATTCTCTAAAAAAATGGTCCAAAAACTAAACGTACTAGTAGCTGCAAGCCCATTGATTTGGGCTAAAAAATAGGTACAGAGCTGAATAATCAATTGCAAACCATTAATTTGGGCTGTTAGCTCTTTTAATTTGTGGCAGATATACCTGTAACTCGTTTAGACCTAACTCATCCACCCGCTGGTCACTCACAAATGATTTTAATTAATTTCACAGTCAACTATGGATTAGGACTTCCATAACAAAACCAGCTTGGTTTGGACTTTAACTACGTTATCATATTTTGCCTAACGGTTACTATGTAATCATGCCAATTTTCAATATTGTTCTTGGACTAAAGTCTCACAATTTCACCAACAAATACAAAATCATTTAATGGTAAGTTGTATTATATGATTAGTTCATTCTCCGTGTTAATTTATTTTTTTCCTTTTTACTAATATTTGTTAGCAGAAGTCATTTACCAAAATACAAAGAATAGAGGAAAGTTGAAAACCAATCACACCTGATGATCTAAATCATTCTTCACATCTCAAGGAAATTACAACAATTTAATATTAATTACTAGATCGATTATTATAAGAGAAATGATATGTCTGCAACATTTTTATAACATTTTTACAACAAATCCTAAGTGACAAGTTGTTACTAGTTGTTATTGTTGGGGCAAAAAAGTAATCTTAGAGTTAGTTTGAAATTTGAACCAATAACAACTAACAACCTGTGATTTGTTGTAAAAATGTTGTAGACGTAGCATCTCTCTTATTATAATAATGATGCTAGTGAATTATAAAAGTTAAAGTTTTACTTGGATAATGAAGCTATTTAACAAGCTATAATAATGTATGTTTTATCTTAAGTTATCTACGGAAAAAATTATCATTATTTTTTGAAACAGAAGCATATCATTCATTTACTCAACAAAATTAGCATCTTGGTACAAAGCTTCTCTAGCTATTGGAGGAACATCTTCCATCCAATACATATCCTCAGTAATATTCCTAGCAAATTGGGCTAATACATGAGCAACCCGATTTCCCCCTCTTCTAACACAATCAATCCTTACCCACAGCAAATTACGAATCAAATGTTGAATATCCCCAACCACATTTCCTAACAAGGACTGATCAATCTTCAGCGTTGAAATAGCTGTCATGGCCGAGCTGTTATCTCCCTTAATAACTAATTCTGAGAAACCCGCATCCACTGCAAACTCAATCGCTTTCCTACAGGCAAGTAATTCAGCTTCCTCATTGCAAAACACTTCCGAACCCTTAGCTGCCATGGCTGCCATAACCTCTCCTTTCTCATTGCGTATAATAGCACCAAAACCAGATCTGTTAAGGCCTGAAAACACTGCTACATCAAAGTTAAGCTTGAAGACCGACTGTGGAGGAGGCTGCTAGGTATCACAAGCTGGTTGCCTAGCTGATTTGGTTCTCATCTGATCTTGGGCAGTCTGAAAGTCCTCTAACAACTCCCTAGCTCGAGTGATCAACCATCCCAAGTCATGGAATTTCCCTTCATATACAACCTGGTTTCTTTGATTCCAAATCTGCCAAGCTTGCACCAAAAACTCCTCCATGTCATGTAGCTTAATCCGATCCAACAAGTACTCTATTAGGTGAGTAAAATCAGCCAAACCCAATACCCCCTTCTGCAGAATTTTCAAGCTACCAGCCCACACATCCTTGGCCGCGTCGCACTCCCACAAAGCATGGATTGCTGACTCTGGAAATCTCATACATATAGGACACATCTCATCCTCAATTATTTTTCGCTTTGACAGATTTTGTTTTGTTGGCAATATATCATTGCAAGCTCTCCACCCAAACACTTTAATCTTGTTTGGAATCTGAAGTTTCCATAGTGCAGCCCACACTTCTTTCCCCACACAACCCCTTGAGCTTTCAGCTAAACTTCCACCATGCAATACTTCCCTCGCCACCTTATATGCAGACTTGACAGTAAACAACCCCTTTTTATGGTGCATCCAGATTAAAGTATCTTCCACATCTCGTCGGCTTAGTTGGATTCTACAAATGGCTTCCGCATCCGCCTGCTCAAACATGTCCAAAATAAATTCAGACCTCCAAGCATGCAATTCTAGATCAATTAATTCAGCCACAACCACCTCTCGGACCTCCTCCCTAGGTGGAAACAAAGGCGCATTTGTTGGATAATTCGGTATCCATTTATCCCTTGAAACCCAAATAGAAAGACCATTCCCAACTCTCCAACAACACCCCAACTTCAAAATAGGCAAAGCAGCTACAATACTCCTCCACACAAAAGAACAATTTGGGGATTCCTTAGCATCAAATAAGTGAGTTCTAGGGAAATATCTAGTTTTAAGGCATTGATATACTAAAGAACTATCATCATGCAGCAACCTCCACCCTTGTTTAGCTAACATAGCTAAATTAAATGCCCTTAAATCCCTAAAACCCATTCCTCCATCCTTCTTTGATCTTGTTTACTTCTCCCACCTTTGCCAATGAATTTTCTGTTCATCCCCCACTTGTCCCCACCAAAATTTAGCACACATTGCATCTAGTTCATCACACATTTTTAAAGGAAGTTGAAACACACTCATGGTATATGTAGGAATCGACTAAGCAACAGCTTTTATAAGTATCTCCTTACCAGCCCTAGACAACAGCTTCCCTTTCCAACCCTGCAACTTCTTCCAAATTCTATCCTTCAAATATAAGAATGTATGATATTTAGATCTCCCTACTAAGGTAGGCAACCCCAGATATGAGTCAAAACGGTGTACTTCCTGAACGTTGGGAATATCATGTACGTCCGAGGATAGCGTTGTAGCTGAAGTGTTATTGCTGAAAAAGACCGAGGACTTCTCCAAGTTGATGCATTGACCCGAAGCATTATTATTAGCAACGCTTTTATTGTTATTATTGATAATTTGATAGTGATATATTAGCGACGAAGCTGAAAAACTTTTCTTGACAAAGTATATGCAACGATATTAGCTAAGACAAATGTCTTTATTGATATAAAAAAAGTGGACATTTAAACCATATCAACGACGACTTTTAGTTGTTGCAAGCTAAATGCCAACTTTCCTACACTATTAGGGCATGACATTTGGCAGCCATAATAAACCAAATTGCCTATAAATTGCTTGTTAGGGCATGACATTTGGCTTACCCTTTCACTGATGATAATATGATATACATCCACACACACACACACACACATATATATATATATATATATATATATCGTGGAGTTCAATTATACATATTGTGGAGCTCTTCAAAAAATAAGAAGATAAAAAATCATCTCATTTGTATATAGTCTAGGTTTTATATTTTTTACGTTATAAAAATGTATTATTGATTAATTTTTTTATTGAATTATTGCATAATTTATTGATTGAATAGTAAAACACATTTGATTTGGTATAAATTTTGATGTGTATGATAAATATTGAAAGAATATTTGATTTAAAAATTTAAAATAAAGATACTAAGAGATTTAATTTTAACAAAATTAATACTGGGTATAACTTGAGTCAAAGCATATACCAATTATGAATACAATAAAATATTAAATCTATATAACTTATGAAATAGTATTACATTGAAATAAAATTATATCATATAAAAGATGAACTTAACTTTTATAAATACACACTTATTAGTTATTATGTACTACTAAGATGATTTAGAGCATACATGTATACATATATATTTGCATAATATATATATGCACACACATTTATATACATACATGTGTGTATTTATGTATATAAAGTAGGTGTGTGCATGTGAGCACATGCACAAGCTTCAAAATAAAGAAGACAAATTTAAATCTTTTTAATATTGACATCTTCACAGTTACAATAATAATAATAATCCCATAACCTCCCCAAATGCAATTCCGGGATAAAGAAGTATTTTTACAATATTTAAAGTATAGTTTTTTCTATAATTTCTTAGACAACCATTATAGGGAATCACTTAACATTAGATATAACTATTATTTCTCCTTCTACAATTAAAGCATCATTCATAAGAAGTCCCTTGGATGCATCTTGGAGGTCCTTAAGAGGCATAAAGTGTGAGAAACCCCATTCATTCGAAGAGGCAGTGAACCAATGTTTTTCTGTAAGAAACAAAAAAAAAAAAAAAAAAAAAAAAAAAAAAAAAAAAAATTGAGACAAAACTTACACAAGAACAAAACAAGGTGAAAGAGAATGGGAAGCATGTGTGCGTGCACACACGCATATAAGCATACATACCTATTTTTTCCACGTGATTTTCACTGTTAATTTGGTCCTTTATACGTATCTTGAATTCTGCAAAACATTTGTACTCAGGTAGAACACAATCACAACAAAAGAGGAAGAGAGATATCACTTTCGATTCTCCATTATAAATTCCTTTAGGGTAAACCAGTAACTTCCTACATGGATTCAATAAAAAGAGTTAAAAACAATAGGTTCTAAGTTTCAAAAAGGAAACTTTCCTTTTTTTACAACAATAAAAGTCCAACTTATAATATACATATCAAAAATAATAATAATAAAAATTAATACCATCTCACATCGCCAACTGGAAATATTCGAGAATAATATGTCACTTTATCTAGTGATGAAAAGTTTTCAATCTTCCAAGGCATAGTACGGTTAAGGGGCTCTTTTATCATAGTAAGAAACTCCCGTTTGGAATTGCGTTCATGAACAAAAAGCTCAGCACCAAATACGCAACAATCATTGACAAGATATCCTTGAGAAAGATCTTTGAAAGATTTAAGGGATAGAAATTTGTGAAAGCCCCATTCAGTCTTGATATCATGGAATCTTCTAATTACCCCATCAACATCTACACACAAAATATATATACATATATATATATATATATATATATATATGTTAGACTAGTTTTTGAGAAAATTGAAAATTTAACATGGTATCAGAATAAAAAGTCCTGAGTTTAAATTTTCCCTGTGATCTCCTCACATTCTATTTAAATTTCCACGTGAAGAGTTCCTACTCAATTGTAGCTCAGGTGTCCAATATTTGAATAAATTTATCATCTCCAAATAGTTTAAGTTTTTGAGAAAATCGGTAATTTAACAATTTATACAAAAATACAATCATAACAGATGAATATATATATATATATATATATATATATATATATATATATATATAAACACTATGAGAGAGCAAACCTTGAATGGTCAAGAACTTGTCTTGTATTTGATCGAACAGGAACAATTTGAAGCTGACATAAATTTCCCAGCCAAGAGTGTACTTTTCGGTGTCAACAATTGCCAAGTAAATTGAGATGTGACCACTTCCGTTCATTTTCTCGTTTCCTTTTGGATAAATAGACAACCTCCTGCAAAATAAAACTGACTTCATTAGAAGTAAATATTTATATTTGAATAGAAAAAACGAGAATTAGAATAATATTAGAGCCCACCATTTGTGTCCACTGGCTTCAAAAACACCAGAGTCATACTTTTCCACCCCAGTATCACATAGTAAAGAGTATGACTGTATTTTAAGTAAGTAATGCGCTGGACGAAAATGTCTTTTTGTTCTTTTGATTGCTGCAATACATTAGGAATATTTAAATACACTGTCTACTAACAATTGGGCAATGAGATATGGGTCAAGTTTGGCAATAGTTTCAATCAAGCAGTGCTAAAGCATAATCATCGTAGGTCAAAGAAATATTTAACAAAATACATTAAGGGCAATGAAACTTGAAAAATGAATAAACAATATATTGATGAATTTAATTTATGACATGTAATTGTTTTCATCCTAAAATGGAACGTATGGCTTTTCAAATATAATATTTTTCAAGATTTTATTTAATTTTTACAAATAAACAAAGTTAAATATATTGATCTTGTAAAAAAAAGAAGTTAAATATATTGATAAATTTGTTTTTTGAAAGGAATAAATTGATGAATTAAGCTCATCCAAAGGCACACTTTGTATTTTCATTATTGCACTTAATTCATATTCTCAGCGCCACCAAGACTCATATCAAATTGTCCATAAAATTAATCACATAGATAAGAAAGCAATTTTACTATTAATCATGAATTGTAAACAAAAAAGAAAAAATTAAGAAAAAAAATGATAAAAGTTTTATAATCACAAAATCAATGACTAAAGACATATTACATCCAGGGGCGGCACCAAGTGTAGTTCAGAGTAGTCACATGACCACCTTGACTTGAATATTTTTTTAATGTACCTTTAAAAAATTGAGTTTTCAATTAATATGGGTTGTTGACTACCCTAAAAATAGGGTGAGATTTAGGTTTAGTGCATGTAGTGCATTGGATTCGTTCAAATGGTGACATGTGTTTAAAAGTGGACACTTGTTATAATCTCAACTGGTTCAGTGCAATTGGACACTAGACCTAAACCTCACCCCTAAAAAAAACTTGACCACCCTGAAAAAAGCTTAAACAACTTAAATAACAATTTGAGCCCATTAAAAATTAAATTCTACCTCTCCAAAAAATTGCAAGAAATATTATGTTCACAACATTTTCCCAACACTTTTGTAACAAATCCTAAGTAGTAAGTTGTTATCGATGGACAAAAAAATAATTTCAGTGGTATATTCAAATTAGAACTAGTAAAAACTTACCAGCTAGGCTTTGTTGTGTAAGCTTTGCAAAAATGTTGTGAATGTAGTACTTTACAAAAATTGTCCAAACAAACAAATTAGCCTAAAGGCCCAAACCAAACGTCTAATTGTGATTTTTTTAAATTGTGTTTTCAAATGGCATATTTTAAGATTGCTATTTTTTTTATTTAAAAATGCACACTTTTCAAATAGTTAGTTAATTAATACTTGATTTAGTCTTTAACCGAATTTGTTGGATTTATGTGATATATTTTTTCAAAAAGATAATAAATTTTGTTTATATTGTTACTTGTTTAGGCAATATGTTGGTAATTAAATGAGAGATTAGTAGTTTAATAATTGTTTAATTGTGTACATTGAAATAGATGTAACTAATATCATTGATAATGAAGTTATCATATCATATAATAATTTCAAAATATAAAAACTTGTGAAGAAAATTTTAAAACTTTATGTATTTGGGTGTGTGTGTTTGTGTTTTTTTTTTTTTTTTTTTTTATGTTAACATATTCAAGTTTTATTTTTCTTAAAATTTTTATTAATTTAAGTTTTTTAATGACTACTCTGAAATAAATTTCTTAAAACCGCCACTTATTACGTCTCTAACATTTTAAATTATTTATTCTGTTGTCCTCTTAGTCTATCCATGTTTGTAAAATTTAGATGTAAATTTTTTTGGACTTTAAAATTATACATATAATACATTATTAAAAAGTAAAGAAATTTGACATGTTTGTTAATAATAAGGAAAACTTGTAATTTTTTCTTCTTTTTTTTGAGAAATAAGAAAACTTGTAATCTAATGGTGATAATTTAAAATATTAATATTAAATAATATAGCATTAAGGAAGAAACATACCAAATATAAATATTTATATTTATATGCCGTGCAATACATATATACAAAATATTTATTAAATCAAATTGAACCGTTTGTACAAGCATAGACATACTCTACAATGCAATACATATATACATAATAATTATACAAGCATAGACATACTCTACAAAGAAAATGAATCGAATGTAGATCCCATTTGTTTTAGCAAAAACAAACAAAAAAAAGGAAAAGGAAAATTTTTCCTCATTTTTGGACATTTGAGGTGGTTGAGAATTTCGGTTGAGAAACTTGATTAAACATAAATAATTTTTTGGTGATCAAGAAATACACTATCTTTAAGGTTGATAATGCTGAAATGTTTTACATGCCAAAAGGAGCTTAAAACGTTTTGAACCTTAGGAGAATAGAGCTTCCTTTCTCATGAATCTAAAACTCCTTTTATATCTTAAGAGAACATCTTGAAATCTTAAAAATGACCAAAACACCATGAAAGCATCCAAATTGAGAAATACTTCAAAAATTTGTAAATAATCAATATATCCCTAACAACTTGAAAATGACTGAAATATCTTATAAAACCTTTAAAATAATTAAAAACAAATACCCCATAATAACCTCCAAAATGATAGAAATGGCCTCAAAATTTCCAAGATGAGCAAAATATACTCAAAACCTTGCATAAAACATTTATAATGATTGAAATGCACACAAAACCTCTATAATGACCAAAATACATTAGAAAAACTTCTAAAGTAACAAAAATACTCTCAAAATGTTCCCAACGTTTTCAAGACGACCAAAATACCCTTAAACCCTCACCTAAAACCTTTTATAATGATCAAAATGCTCTCATAAGTTCTAAAATGGCCAAAATTCCACAAAATTATCTAATGTGATAAAAATACCCTCAAAATTTTAAAGACCAAAATATCATAAAATTTTCTACTATTATTGAAATGTCCTTAAAACCACCAACTAAAAATATTGAAATGATGAAAATAGTAGCTCTTCAAAACATTCAAATAACCATGATATGCCTCAAAATTATGGGCAAACGCCTTCAAAAGTTTAAAATTTTCTCAAAAACAACTTTCAAATAGTTTTTTTTTTTTTTCTATTTTCCCTTTCTTTCTTTATTGGGAAAAAAAGGCTAATAGTAGTTTCTTTTTACTTGTTAGTTTTTCTTAAATTTTTTTTTTCTGTAGCACACTTATTGTGCTTATTATTTTAATTTGTAATAATTTTATTTTGATTGTGCTTGTGTTTAGGTTGATTTTTGTTCTACATTAAACATTTTAAATTGGTGTATTAAATTTTTTTAAAATTAATGTATAAAACTCTAGGAAAAATTTGATGTCGAAACAAACGAAGAGCTATAGTTGAGATATCATTTCCCTTTTTTTTTTTCTCAAGAGCAAGATTTGAAATAATATCCATTGTTTGATGTGTTTGCACGGGGTTTAGGGGGTATGAAAATCTTGATATTCTTTTATTATGAATATTTAAATTAAATAAATAAATAAGAAACAAAAATAATAGAGTAAACTAATAATCTGGGAAAGGGAAAGAGAACATACTGAGGTCATCAATGAGCTTGGTTCCCTCCATGACTTCAGATTTTGGCGTTTACTATCTAGAAATCACTTTCTTGAAAACTACAACCTAATTTGCATTATTTATAGGGTAATCAATAGGAATGTCCTCCACAACAATGCCATGGCACTTTCCACACGAAACCGTACATGTGAATGTGATTGGTTCAAAGGAAAGAATAGACAAGGAATCAAGATGCAAGGAAAAAGAAGAATTGATGCCTATTTTGATTGGGTAGAAGAGGAGAATTGGAGAACTAGGTTTCCTTTTGGGATCAACGTACAAAGAAACCATGATAAAGACTTTAGTAAAAAGTAAATAACAACAAGAAAAAGTAAAGAAAAAAAAACAACAAACAAATGAATGAGGCCTTATTAAAGCTAAGGCAACCACACCCGTGACGTTTTTATGTAAAATGACAAATTTAATTTCATTTATACTATTCAAAAAATTACTCATCTTCCATATATGAGTGGATCACGATGTGAAAATTGCATGTTGAATGATTATTTTTATTAAAATAAATGAATAAAGGTTTTAAGCATATATCATTACAAGAGAATTCTTATTGGGTTATGCAAAATAAATATAAATTCATTTTAGATGATGAATAATCAATCATTATACGATAACAGATATATGATCTCTCTCTCTCTCTCTCTCTCTCTCTCTCTCTCTCTCTCTCTCTCTCTCTCTCTCTCTCTCTCTCTCTCTCTCTCTCTCTCTCTCTCTCTCTCTCTCTCTCTCTCTCTCTCTCTCTCTCGTTAGATTACAACCATCACTATTGTAGGATCATTGTCGTCATCAATCCTAGTGTTGGTGGGGTCAATCATCATCATCCATTCTCGCACTCTCCCTCTTCCCTCCTCTCTCCTCTTCCTTATTTCATAGGCTCCACCTCTTAGATTTGGATTGTTGTGATGGTTGTTGTGGTTGGGTGGGTCATTGATGCAGGTGTTGTTGGGTTTCATTTTAGGTTGTGTAATTTTTCTTTTACACAACTCTTCTTTAATAATATTAATTTGTTGACTTATTAGTAAAAAGTTGGTGGCAACTTCTGTACTTTTTTCCTTGTTTGTACCTTGTACTTCTTCCTTCTTTTTCGTGCCTATTTATTCAGGTGGAAAAAAAAATTTGTATACCAAATGGCCCAATGGGCCTAAACTGTGTGAGTTGTTTTTCTATCCGCGAAACCTTACAAAGTAAAAAAAATGTATGGATCCAAGATACTAGCCGCGTTAGAGCATGGACAGCAGAATGACGTCGTCGTCAGCTGATTTGATAAGCCGGCATAAACAACCCACACATCACCAGACGTGTTGGTTGACCGATGTCTAGTAGATAAAAAAATAATTTTAGGTATATTAAAATCAGAATGGGTAATAATTTAACATCAATAATTTGTTAGAAAAATATTATAAAAATATCATGGATATATTACTTCCTTTTAGCATAGGAATTCACGTCTATTTTAGGATAAAGAATATATGGCAATTTGTTACCGACGATTATTAATGGGTAAAAAAATCATTTTTGTAGTGGGTTAAAATTAGAATCGGTAACTACTTACAACTTATAATTGGTTAGAAAAGTCTTTTGTAAATTTTTTTCTCTCTCTTTTAACATACCACAACTATTGGTATTTGCACAAACATGGTAACAACATTTTGCACAATAAATCCTTAAACTAAAGTCTATTTTTTTGGGTTTATTAGACAACCTTTTTTTGGTAAAAAAAAAAATAAAAAAATAAAAAGATAGAGGGGGCAACTAGTGTAACTTTCTTATCGAGGTGTGACTATAGTAACATGCTAATCATTAGCTAATACCTTACATTATAGTCGCTAATAAGTTAAATGAACAACTTATTGGTAGGGTATAAAGAGTTACAACACACTCCCAATGAAAAACTCAAAACTCATACTATGAGCCATGTTGACCTAAGTCTTTACCACGAGGGGGAACCAAATGTCGGACAAAATTTGGCCCTTGTGCTCTAGCCTCTCAGAAGCTCACACACGTGTGGCCCCCACTCAAACCCAACACCACAATTCCACACCAATCACAGCACAGCAACACTACCAATTTCCCTTCCCAAGCGAAAAAGCTATTTCCACACCAATAAAAAAGCGCTTTTGGCAATGAGAGAGTGACCAATCAAAAAGAGGCAGGCAAGAGCCTCACATCTCTGGCAATAGCAATTCCCATTCCTTATGGAACAAGTTTTTTTTTTTTTTCCTCTCTACAACATCAAAAATCTCAAAGGAGAGACACAGAGTTCATACAAATACAAAACTCTCTCTCTCTCTCTCTCTAAAGCTCTTAAGGTACTTTCTCTCTCTAAACTTTTGATCTGTAAAGCTTAGATCTTTCGCATCTATATGTTAGATTCTTATGAAATTAGAATTTTTTTTTTGGTGGCATTGAAAAAATTGGGTGTACCCTTTTGGTCAATATGAAGCTGATTGTAATTCAATTAACAAATTGATTAAAAATTATGCAAATTTATAAAGAAAAGTTTGTTTTCATGTTGCATATTGAAATTTGTATAAGCATTAGTTAAAGCTGCGGTTTTGATGTTCATTCTATATAGAAAAGAAACTGCTAATTTAAACATCAAACAGGGTTTTTTTTTTTTTTTTTTTTTTTTTTTTTTTTTTTTTTAATGTTGTGGAAACTGGGTTTTTTTTACTGTTTCTCTCTATAGGGTTTGTTGTTTGTATTTGATGAAGATGTTATTTTATTTGAATTTTTTCCCTTGTGAATCGTTACAATTGCTTAAGAATTTGTACTTGTGTGTTTTCTGTGGCTGTCAATATTAGCAAAATTTGGAATTTGTTTATGAATAGGTTCATAATCGTTGTGTTGTGAAATGTTGAGCAGACTGTGTTGTTGTTACACTCGAGTTTGTATGTAATAGCATGATTAGATGAGTTTAAGACTTCTTCTTAAGGTTTTTACTTGTCTCGAAAATTATTTTTCCTTTGATTGACAGGAAAAGATATGATATACAAGGTAATGGAAGAGGCATTGTAAAATTTCTTCAAATTTTGAAGTACGATACACTTTGAGATCAATAATGCTAACGCTCTGTTTGTTTCAGCATTAACGTTTTCTAAAAAATGGTTCATATTCCATAAAGAATTTTCTGGAAAACTATTTCATTTTCCGGTGTTTGGTAACGACCTTAAAAATGACCTTGAGAATGTTTTCTAGTATTTGGTATGCAATTTTTTTTTTTTTAATTTCTTGTATAATTTAAAACATGTGTATTATGTAAACCAACTAATGTAATCAATATAAATAAAAAACCAAGAATTAATTTGGTTTTTGTATGCTCATATATATAGACAGTAACGTACACATACACACATATAAACCGTACATACATATAGAGCTAGCTCTATACTAGAAGCAAATGTTGGGGTCGCCTAAGGCCCCAAGTAGAAAAAGGACCCCAAATTTTAACCAATAATGTTATTTTTTTTTCATTATAATAGTATTAATTAAGCTCAAATATTAGTCAATAAATAAAATAATATTTTTTATCAAATGAAAAACAAGAAAAAAAAATGCTAAGTTAACAATATTTTTCACAATAAATCATAAGATATAAGTTGTTACAGGCTATTATTAATGGCAAAAAATTAATTTCAATGATGAATTCAAATTAGAATCAGTAACAATTTAACACATAGGATTTGTTGTGAAAATATTGTGAATGTAGCACTTCTCAAAGAATTTATATATATATATATATATATATATATATATATATATAAATAAAAATAAAAATAAAAATAAAAATAAAAATAAAATAAAAAAAGCAATTCACAACATTTTTCACAAGTTGAGTTGGCAAATTTTTACTAGTTTTTATCTAAGTTCATCACTAACATCACTTTTTTACTTACCACTGTCATTCTACCACATTAATAAGTGTAAAAAGTTTTGTAAAATTTTTTGTGTATAGACTTTGTAAAAAAAAAAAAAAAAAATTCTACATAGTTCATGTTAATTAGTTGTAATTTTTGCATCTAAAACAAGACAATAAAGTTTAAGTAATAATTTTTTTAAAAAAAAAATCATATTTAAATATATAAAATGCCTCAATTTCAGTTTCACCTTAGGCCCTCAAATACATTAAGCCGCCTCTACATGCACAATGCATAAAAAGCAGTGGATCTCATCCTTATTTTATATATCTTTTGCACTTTTATGTGCAAAAAGAAGTAACTTCTACCTAGAATCCATCAAACCGAAAATTTCTTAGAGAAAAAAAAAATCAAGCTTGGAATTCAAAACAAAGAATATATGATTAGATAAAAAGCAAAGAGAAGAGAGAGAAAGTGAGATGGCTTACCATGAGGGAGAGAAGGAGCCAAAAAATTATGTTTCCTGCGGCTATAGAAGAATATAATATTTATAGGAGATGCAACAAGTGAGAGAGAGATTGTTTTCCAAAATTTTTTTTTGCAAAACAATCTATAGAAAATAAGCCTTATTTTTATTAGGATTTTTCGTTGACTAAAAATTGTTTTCCGTTGACCCTTTTTTTTTTTTTTTTTTTTTTTTTTTGCGCTACCAAACACTGGAAAATGTGGAAAACTATTTTTACAGAAAGTTTTCCAACGAAACAAACAGAGCGTATGCAATCATTATTGAGCAACTATTTTTAATTATTGTTGTAAAATTTCCAAATTTGATTTTTGAATATTATTATTATTATTATTATTTTGGATTGTGTGTGTGGAAGCCTATTCCTTGTAAAAAATAGTACTAGGTGTAAAAGGGTTTGTTGGGTTTGGGCTAAGAGGAAAGAATCATATAAGAATATGGAATGTATTTCTTCAAAGTGTAGTTCGATAGTTTTTGGAATTGAAAGGTACTCTCGTGTGAGATAATGTAAGTTAACAATTTTTCTATTGTTTAAGCAAGAGAACAGTAGGTATATTGGTGTTTTAGGCTTGTGATAAGTTTGTAAGTATGGAGTATTTGTTTTGGGATATGGGTTAGTTTGTGTTTATATGGATTACAAGCCCCTCTCATAGGTGACAGCCGATGACTGGGCCCGAATGGCTAGGGCCTTTTTGTTATACCTTCTAGGGGTGTACGGTATCTTTGAGGTGGTTAGCCCTCTTCCACAAGTTTAGGGAGGCTCGGGAGGCCAATTGGGGGTAGGCGTGTCTTGCCTATTTGTACTCCTCTTTAGACATGCTTAGCCGGGGGACTCTATGCCAGCTAGTGGGGACTTGGAAGCTCCTTGAGGTTAGTTCCCTTGTCTTTTCCTTTTGTATCTCATGCATTTCTCACTCTTGCAATTATTTTCATCCATATGTCATTTAGGCTTAAAGAAAACTTTTAATCATGCTCTTGCAAACCACACTTATGCTTTTAGTTTGCAAACTATCATCTTGCAAATTGCTCACATTTGTACCTTGCAAATCGTATCTACTTTTCTTGCAAACTGTCATCTTGCCAACTGTGTTTTCCTTTCTAGTGTTGGGCTATGCAATATGGTCTCATTGCTTGGGGAGCAGAGATAGATTTGAAGAGCTTCCCTTCGGTTAGGGCTCATTTTAATGGGTTACCTTCTGATGAGGTTAGTTAGGAATTTAGTGCCTCTTATTATTTCCCTTACATGTTTCTTAGGGCTTTTCTTCTAATCCTATGTGTTGTCACAAGTTATATAGAGCCCATGGGCCAACCTTCACCCTATTACGGACTAGAACTTAGAGAAGGATGCTCTTGTCGCATCCGGGATCAACCAGCCCTTTAAGGGTACTGGCTTGAGAGCACTCTACCTGACGAAAAGGGTACGCTGCTAGTTGGTGGGTGAGGATGCCCCACAAATTCCGATAGATCCTCTGGCGTTAATGCTTGCCCCACTTTCCATGAAGGACGTTGAGTACTAGTAATGGAGGAATGGCATTCCCTATGTCGAGCGGGTCACAGACGAGCTGGACTATGATGAGTTCAACAATACCCGGCTCATGCCTTTCTCACTCCTATGGTATATGTTCTTCCTCTTCTCATTTATTTCCATTTTTCCTTTGCATTTTTTCACATGATGATATTCAAATGGAATACTTATGTCAGGCTAGCCCTGCTGCTGGTGCTCCTATTGACCCTCCTCATCTTCCCTGGTTGATTTATGCCTATGATCCTAATGGTTTTGCTCGTAAGCATATGGTAGGCCGCAACATAAATGTCATGGGTTACCCTTTCCCTGAGGGTACACAAGCGGTGAGCACTCTTCCACTCTTTGCTTTGTCTTTTCCTTTATCTCTCAATCACTTGTTCTAACACTGTCTTCTTTCTCAATTCAGCCTACTATACCGGAGCATGAGGAGCTCATCTGGCTTGCCAGGAACCTCAACCTGGAGGTGACCGAGTACTCTAAGTAGATGTATGGTCTTGGAGGTTTGGCCTACTAGGGTGATGGTGATGGTGGTAGTGGTGGTGGTGATGGTGATGGTGGTGATTCAGAGACTACTCCCAATTATTAGCCAAGGATGAGGCATTTCTGATGATGCTGTAGATAGACAAATAGACATAGACACAACACTTTCTTTTTATTGTTTTTACTTTTTTCTTTACTTTGGATTTGATTTGAAACATTGGGTTGTATTTTAAGAAAAATCTTTTACATTTTTGCTTGCTTTTTTCCCCTTTTTTTTAAGGACATGTACTTAATTTACAACTCATAGGGATGATTGCATTTATTTCTTATGCAATTTTACTTTTCTTGACCTTTGATGCTTGAAAATATGAGCTTGATTGTTCCTTGAATAGTCCCTTAGGTGGTAGGAATCAGAAGAAAAGTCTTGGGGAAGGAGTAACGCTCTAAACAAGAAAAGGATTTGGCTCTACCTTCTTCCCTGCATACATATACATGGGCCTGCATACGTGGGTGTTGATCGTGCATACGCAGCCTTGACCCTGTGTATGCATAACATGGGCCAGAAAACCCTAGCCACCTCATTTAAGTATAAGATAGTCGTTGGGGGCCTCTAAACCTTCACAAAATGTATTCTAAACTTAGAAAATACCTCTCAAGGCCTTCCAATAGCAAAATTATCTCCTTTAGAAGTTTTGACATGGATCAAGAGGCTCTGCCCTAGTTTCAAAGACGCTCTCTTGGCCTCTTTTGCATCTGTCCCTATCACCAAATCAAAATGGATGAACCTTTTCTTCATGCTGTTGCCAACTTTTCAATTCCTACTCGGCATGTTTTGCAATTTAATGGTGTGGAAATATGACCCATTATTAAAGAGTTTAGTGTGATCATGGGCGAACTTGATGTTAGCACTCTTATCCTTCCGACCATTAGTAATGATTTTGCTGACTTGGCTCATGACCTTTTGGGGATTTCTTTGGTTGCGGCGCAGCAATGGTATATGCTTAACAAGTTGAACATTTGCATGGTTTTATTTATGTCTTCTTGCGAGGTATTTCTTGGTGCATGAAACATATCGAGTAGATCAAAGGATGTGCTTGATGGTTAACAATCTGAATAGGGGAAGCCCTGTAGGCATGATCTTAGCTGAAACTCTTAATGGTTTGGATACTGTTCATAGGGAGGAAGCAACCTCCTTTGCAAGGAGTTCTCTCCTCCTTCTGGTATGATCCCTAATTTTTGCTTAGGTTCTCAACCTAGCAAGATTCCTCTAATTTTTGCATGGTGCTTTTCGGTTTTCAATCCATCAAGGCTCCTTATGTCACCTTTCAATTATCATTTTTTGTATTTTATCTCTCCTTTTTCCTCTTTTTTTTTTTTGGTGTGTCTTCAGATATGGCTATATGAGAGGCTTCGATTGCTTCATCCTCCAACTGTCCCTCCTAGTCAATATCTCCCCAAGCATTATCATGACCGCAAGCTCAGAAACAATGAGATGGACCCCTCTAAGTTCACTAAATTCTTGAAGCATCTTGCCACCTTTAATGTCTAATGGGTAGTGGAATGGTAATGCATTATAGCCATGGTCAACCACATCTTCAAAGACAACTGTGTTCCTTTGGTTGGGCTTCGTCGTTGCTCTTTCTATTCCCTAGACCGCATTGCAAGGCAATTTGGAGACCGTCAAGGGGTTTCTAGTGATGATGGTGCCTTTCATATCTCGGTCTTCACTGAGAGGGTCTTGGGAAAGATCTATGAAACTTGGTTGAAAAGGATGGTGGCTAGAGACATTTGTTTCACTCAGTTTCTCCATCCTACTTCAGGCTACAAAGCTTGGCTGATTGCTAGCATGAGATCAATTCATAGGGAAGAGAAGGATTACCGGAAGTCCAACATGAGGAAGATGGTCGACTGACTACCTTCATATGCCCCAAAGATTACTTTTCTGCACTTTATGGTTCTCATGTTTTTCTTTTGAGTTTAATAAAGGATTGGAACATTCCAAATTCCCTATGAAAACAATTTATTATCTTTTAATTTGAGCAAAAAGAGAATCAATTATTTTATTATCTTTACTTATTGTCTTTATTTTTCTTTATTTTTTCTTCTTCTTTTCTTTTTTTTCTTTGCCATGTAATTTTTGGTAAAAACTATTAATTTATTATATGACAGCTTTTGGTAGTCCAAGTAAACAAAATGTTTTTGGTGAAAAGCATTTATGACAATTACTCTACTCTTTAGACTTTATTTTTTTTTGAATTCAACCGTTTTATTTCTTATTTAATAAACCGTTACCCATAGATTCTTCTTCTCTTTTTTTTTTTTTTTCTTTTTTTTTTTGAGAAACCAGACTATTAAGCCTGGGCTTTTATTCAAATGAACGATAAAACATCAATGAACATCAAAGGAAACTAATGGGGCAATGTCTTCTGGTAAAGATTCCAACCAGACCTGTGTACCCCGATAAGTTTATGCTTTTTTGGCTAAAGAATCAGCCACAATATTACAACTTCTAGGCACATGAGAGAATAGAGAAAATTGAAAATTTTCTGCAATTTCCCCTTCCTTTATCAAGGTGATGCCTTTTAGGAATTAATCCTCGCTACCCACAGTACATCTAATATTCACCCACAATTATTAGAAGTTTAGAACCAACCACTGATATTATTTTCGTGAAAAAAAAAAAAAAAAAAAAAAAAAAACATTGATATTCTCCATAATGTTTTTCATTTTGATATAAATAGACCAAGCTCAAGTAGAAATTTAAAAGAGGCATTCTTGCAATTGAATATACATACCTTCTTCAAATCCTCGTTTCTTTTGCCGTCAAATTCTACATGAAGTTGTTGTGGGAACAAAAAATAGTGAAGGAGATGGTTCTTATTAGGGTTAAGGGGGAGAACAAGTTCACGATGGTGTGTGACAATGAGTTTGAGGTTCCATGTCAGAATGAATAGTAGGAAGAAGAACCTTTTTCTTTTTTTTTCTTTTTTGAGAATAAGAAGAACCATTTTTGGTGGAAATTATTGTCCAAGCATGAATTAAATGACTTCCTAAAAAAACTATATTATAATAATGATAACTACGGGTTACTCGAAAAAAATTCAATCATAACCCTGAATTTTCTTCTTAAAATACATTAAATAATTTACTATAAGTTTTATGCTATTCACACCCAAATTGTCATGCCATTAAATATCCACAATTAGCTACTTAAATTTCCCATGTAAGGTATTCTCTCTCTATCTCAAATTGCTATATCACCACTGCACACCCTTGGTTCGGTGGTCACTCTATAAGTATAAATGTTTGTGGGGTATGGGGGATAAGGGCCGAGGTTCAAGTCTTCAGGAGGGAGCTTCACATACATATACACTTAGATTAGGTTAAAGTAGAAATTCTATCTTGTATCAAAAAAAAAAAAAAAAAAAAAATTGCTATATCAAATATTGTTTGATCAAGATGTAATAATTTTCTTTCTTATCTAAAATTTTGGTAATGTGAGGTGCAGATTCAAAGATTGATTTGGATTTGGATTTGAATTTGAAATTTTCATCTAAATATTGTTTTTTCTTTATTTTATTAACGTACAAGTTATATGATTAGGATTTGAGCATGTTGATTCCCGCCAAATGAAAACAATTGGTGTAAGAGCCAGCACACAAAAGACCAATTTGGTACAAATTAATGTCCTACTATTAAAAGAAGCAAGGGATGCTCCAAAAAAATTCAATCAAAACCCTTTAATTTCTTCTTTAATCTATCTCTCACTCCGAAAGTCATAATTTTGTTGCTTCGTATTTAAAGCTTTGAACCTATTCTCTCTCTATTTTTACTCTTGATTCCAATTTGTAAATATCTAATATTGCTTGATTAAGACATAGTAATTTTCCTTTCTCTTCTAAAATTTTGGTTCATGTAAATTCATTTTTTTTAGGTGTAAATTCAGCGGTTGATTTTTAATTGAATTTGAATTCTTTCATCTAAATATTTAAAGTTGTTAGGTTCTAAGGAATTAGGAACTAATGTATTAGAACTCTATTTTGTAATGTTGGCAAACCATAATCAAAACATTTTAGTCTTGTTTAGACTTGCTCAAATTATATGCTTTTTATGTAAAGTTGGAATCGAGTTGCTACAGGATTTATTGTGTAAATCTGTCTGGCTCGATCGATCGAAAGTCGTGCAGATTATTTTTTTTGCAGAATTTCCAACTCAGCCCAAACCTGTTTTACGTGTAGGGTTTTATGTTTTGCCCTAGGTATAAAAGGGAAAATCCTAGCCACGTTTTAGGTTGCTTCTTATGCTGTGTGTGTGAATTTTTTGTGAGATCAAGAGGTGGTTGCCTTCACACATACTTAGGGTTTCCAAGATTTAAGATTATGTCAAGAACTTGGTGATCGAATTCAGTTGCTGCTTTCAAGAGCTTAAGGATACACAAGTGAGAGTGTTTGTACTTGTTGGGAATCCAAAAAAGAAGTAGTTCGTGGACTCGGAGCTGTCACGTGGTCGTGGTAATAAGTTTCCTACTCGAGGTAGCAATAGGATGTTAGTGGTCTAAGTCGCTATTGTGTAAACTTCAATTATTTCATAGTGGATTCAGTTTTACCTTGAGGATAGCTAGGTTAAATTCTCCCCAGGTTTTTTATTGGTTTGGTTTTTCTGGATTATCATATTGTTGTGTTCTTTATTTTTCGCACTTTACATTAATATGATATATGTATATTAACCTAGATTTGATAATTTGACTAAGTAATCACTTAGCTAATTACCTAAGTTAATCTGGTTGTGGTTTTAAGGGGTCTAAAAACGTACAAAAGTAATGTGTAGGTTGTATGATTGAGAATGATGATTTCCGCCAAAGGAAAACAATTAATAAAAAGAACTTACTGACAAAAGGCCAATGTTTAAATGAATGTTCAAGATATTGAATTGATATGTAATTTCCTAATGTTCAATTTTAAATATTATGCAAAAAAAGAAGAAAAAAAATTATGGATATGTTGTGTGATTGAGCATAGCGATACTGATTAAAGGAAAATAATTGTTGAAAAGAACCTGTCAACTTTATTTGCATCAAGTTTTGCACTAAACAAAACAATTTTTATTATTAAAGTTTGAATTTGGTAAGGATGAGAGGTAAAATTCATGTTTTACATCATCCAATAAGTGATTTCCACATCAGTTTTTACTTAAAACTCAATACATCCTATCACGCAGAATAATATCTCAATAAACTCATGGTTAAGTTGAATTTTTAAATAGGTATTAGAATTGATTGAGTGTGATTGTGTCTATTTTTTAATATGTAATATAATGATGTGGCATGTTGGCATTGAGGGTTAAAACTTAAATTTTACACCACATCCTTATAGAATTTAATCTCTTATTAGTATGGCATCAACATTGATCAAAACTAATAATTGTAGTACAAGAAAAAATAAAAGTAAATTTTATTATATAGCAATATTGACTACTATGCATTATATGATTGAGTGGGAAAACCACTAAATATCACTAATCTGGTATTTAGGTGAACTTAATAATATCTCGCATTCTGACATTTACAACTTATCTTTTCAAGGGCAATATTGACTACTATGCATTATACGATTGAATGGGAAGGCCATTGAGCATCACTAATCTAGTCTTCAAGTGCACTTAATAATTTCTCGCATTCTAACATTTACAACTTACCTTTTCGAGGGCAATCAAGTTTAGCTTCTTCTCATAGGAAAAAAAACAGTTTAGCTACAAATTAAAAAGAGGATTACAAAATAAAAATAAAAAACTCTTTATATAATAATTGATGATACTGTTTAAAATAATTAATTTTAAAAAAATTATGTCTACTTATAAAATTTACAAATTTATAAATTATTAAAATATATATATATATATATATATTTATTTATATGAACTGTGTGAAGCATGGGTTAACAACTAGTATTGTCGATTTGGTAGCCATAATAACTAGTGATATACTTCGATATATATCGTAGAGTTCAATTATATATATTGTGGAGCTCTACAAAAAATAAGAAGATAAAAAATCATCTCATTTATATATAGTTTTGGTTTTATATTTTTTATGTTATAAAAATGTATTATTTCATAATTTTTTTATTGAACTATTGCATAATTTATTGATTGAATAGTAAAACACATTTTATTGATATCAAATTTGATGTGTATGATAAATATTGAAAGAGTATTTGATTTAAAAATTTAATATAAAGATACCAAGAGATTTAATTTTAACAAAATTAATACCAGGTATAACTTGAGTCAAAGCGTATACCAATTATGAGTATGATAAAATATTATATCTATAATAAATTATAAAATAGTATTAGATAGAAATAAAGTTATATCATATAAAAGATGAACTTAACTTTTATGAATACACACTTATTAGTTATTATGTACTACTAAGATGATTTAGAGCATACATGTGTGTATTTACGTATATAAAGCAAGTGCACGCATATGAGCTCGTGCACAAGCTTCAAAATAAGGAAGACAAATTTAAACCCTTTTAAGATTGACATCTTTGCAATTACAATAATTATAATAATCTCATAACCTCCCCAAATGCAATTCCGGGATAAAGAAGTATTTTTACAATATTTAAAGTATAGTTTTTTGCTATAATTTCTTAGACAAGCATTTTAGGGAATCACGTAACATTAGACATAACTATTATTTCTCCTTCTACCATTAAAGCATCATTCACAAGGAGTCCCTTGGATGCATCTAGGAGATCCTTAAGAGGCATAAAGTGTGAGAAACCCCATTCATTCGAAGAGGTAGTGAACCAATGTTTTTCTGTAAGAAACAAAACAGAACAAAACAAAAAAATTGAGACAAAACTTACACAGGAACAAAACAAGGTGAAAGAGAATGGGAGGCACGTGTGTGTGCACACACACATATAAGCATACGTACCTATTTTTTCCACGTGATTTTCATTGTTAATTTGGTCCTTTATACATATTTTGAATTCTGCAAAAAATTTGTACTCAGATAGAACACAATCACAACATAAGAGGAAGAGAGATATTGCTTTCATTTCTCCATTATAAATTCCTTTGGGGTAAACCAGTAACTTCCTGCATGGATTCAATAAAAGAGTTAAAAACAATAGGTTCTAAGTTTCAAAAAGGAAACTTTCCTTTTTTTTTTTTTCTTTTTTTTTTCAACAATAAAAGTCCAACTTATAATAATACCTATCAAAAAATAATAATAAAAATAATAATTAATACCATTTCACATCGCCAACTTGAAATATTCGAGAATAATATGTCACTTTATCTAGTGATGAAAAGTTTTCAATCTTCCAAGTCATAGTACGGTTAAGGGGCTCTTTCACTACAACAAAAGTGGGCTATGGTGACGAAATCTAGTGAGGATAAACAATTTCGTCACTAAATGATAACATTCAATGAGGAAAAGAAGAATTCGTCACCAAATATTATAAAAATTTTAAAATTGGTGACGAAACCAAAGATATACAAATTGGTGACGAAATCAATATTTCATCACCAAAGATGTACATATTGGTGATGACATATTTATTTCGTCACTATAGGTCATTAAAAAATATATATATATAAAAAAAAATAATTAAAAAAAAAAAAAGGAGAACCTAGGGGTATAAAGTGAAAATACCCTTGAAAATTATAAAGTGACCAAAATACACCTGAAACCGCTTAAATTACCAAAATAGAGGTTTGGGGTATTTTGGATGTTTCGAGGGTATTTTCATCAAATTAAAGGTTCTAAGAATATTTCTATCATTTTGTAGGTTTTGAGGGAATTTTGGTAATATTTTAGGTTTCGGAGTTATTTTGGTCATTTTTTAGTCAACTTTTAGGTTATGGGGTCATTTTTGTCATTTTCTAGTTTTTAGTAGTATTTCAATAATTTTTAGATTTTGGGGCTATTTTGGTAATTTTCTAGGTTTTGGATGTATTTTGGTAATTTTAAGGTTTGGGGCGGGGTATTTTGGTAATTTGGGGTATTTCAGTCATTTTTTAGGTTTCAAGGTCTTTTGGCCATTCTTTAGGTTTTGAGGCTATTTGGGTCATTTTTAGGATTATGGTGTATTTTTATGATCATCTTATAGGTTTTGAGGGGCTTTTCTGTCATTTTATAGGTTTCGGGGATATTTTGGTCATTTTATAAGTTTCAGGGTATTTTTGGTCATTTTTTAGGTTAATGGGGTAATTCGGTTATTTTATAAGTTTTGGGGGTATTTTGGTCATTTTATAGGTTTAGAAGGGGTATTTCGGTTACTTTTAGGTTTCGGGGGTATTTTGATCATTTTAAGGTTTCGGTGGTATTTTGGTTATTTTTTAGGTTTAGGGGGTATTTCGTAATTTTCTAGTTTCCAAGACATTTTGATCATTTTTTGGTTTTAGGGGTATTTTGGAAATTTTTAGGTTTTGGGGTATTTCAGTCATTTTTTAGGTTTATGGGTATTTTGGTAATTTTTAGGTTTCAAGGGGTATTTCAGTCATTTTTTAGGTTTCGTGGATATTTCGATTATTTTTTAGGTTTGGGGGTGTTTTGGTAATTTTTTAGGTTTCAGGGATATTTTGAACATTTTTTAAGTTTTAGAGGTATTTTGGTAATTTTAAGGTTTTGGCAATATTTTGGTTATTTTTTTAGGTTTAGGGGGGTATTTTTGTAATTTTTTTAGTTTCCGAGATAGTTTGGTCATTTTTAGGTTTCAGGGGTATTTTGGTAATTTTATGTTTTGGGGGTATTTTGGTCATTTTTTAAATTTAGTGGGTATTTTGGTAATTTTAAGGTTTCAGGGGTATTTCAATAATTTTTTTAGGTTTCATGGATATTTCGGTTATTTTTTAGGTTTGGGGGTATTTTGGTAATTTTTTAGGTTTCGGGGATATTTTGGTTCTTTATTAAGTTTTAGGGGTATTTTGGTAATTTTTAAGGTTTCAGGGGTATTTTGGTCATTTTGTAGGTTTAAGGTGCATTTCGGCAATTTTAGAGGACTTTAGGAGTACTTTGGTCATTTTCAAGTTTTAGGGGCAATTTGATAATTTTGATTATTGGGTAATTTCAGGGATTGGGGTTTACCCATAATAATGTGGTTGAGTTAAGTTTGGGTTAGATTTAATTAGTTAAATGGGTATTAATGGGAAAATGGGTAATATTAAAATCTCACCAGAAAAATTTGGATAGTATCCAATTACCTTCTACCTCTAATTAGGGGTGTGCGCGGTTCGGTAAGGGAGGTTTTTTTCCAAATTTATTACCGAACCGATAGAGATCGGTTTTTTCATAATTGGAACCGATGCACACAGCCTAGGGTCGATTTTCTAACCTAAAGCGGTGCGGTTTTTGCGATGCGGCTAGTCGGTTTGGTCGGTTTGAAATATTAAAAAAAAAAACTATTTTTTTAATATTAAAAAAATTGGGCTTTCAAGCCCAATATCAATATATTAACCTGTTCAAGAAACCTGTACCAAATAATGTATTTTTCATTTCATAATGATCACATAATGATCCAAAATTTCAAACCTGTGCAAAATTTCACATAATGATCCATAATGATCCAAAATTTCAAAACTGTATTTTTCATTTCAAACCTGTGCAAAAAAAAAGTTCACATAATGATCCAAATTTTTTCATTTCATTCACCATGCAAAAATATTTTGAAATTGCCTCAATAAGAGTTCAACTCCCAAAATACTATCATGTAGCATATAATATCATTAGTGTCACTGTGTGTGTCAGTGTCAATAACAATAAGCGTTAATATATCTACTTAATAACGTATTACAGAACCATTTGTCATTGTCCACAAATGCCAAAAGGAAGATATACAAATTAAATTAGCATTTAGGTAAAAGAATGCTAATTGCTTGTATCCCTAATAATAATCCCACCCATGAATACCTAAATTACTATCATTAGTGAAAAGTCCACTACCAATAACATGTACAGATATAATTAGCATATAGGCAAAAGAATGCTAATTCTTGTAAGTCCTTTGTCCAGTAAGTCTGTGCACTATGCATCATTCTAGAACTCCTACAAAATACTAAATAAAACAAAATAAACATGTGTTAATAACAATAAAACGCTTATAAACAATAGAATATTTATAATTAACACAAACGAATGAGAATAGCAAGTATACTTACATAATACTAACTACTAACTAACTCCAGGCAAAGAGTAGCACATCACTCATCATCATCCAACATAATGGTGCTTCGATCCTCCTCCATAGGCATTGGGCAAACCGATGCAATTTCTACAATCCCATTCAAAATAAAATGATTCGTAAGCATTGAGCAAATAAATAAACAATTGATATATACAACAAACAAAATGAACATATATTTACTAGTGTCAATCACAAAACCATCCATATCCTCCACATTATCCATGCACTCCTGAAGCTTTATTGGTCTTTTTTTCTTTGCATCTTTCAACCAATTTTGGGTACAAATAAGGGCTTCAAATGTATTAGGAGATAGTGAACTACGGAACGAATCCAAAACACACCCCCCCGTACTAAAAGCAGACTCGGATGCAACTGTAAAGACAGGAATAGCCAACACATCACGTGCAATTTGGGAAAGAACTCGATATCTAGAAGAATTCATTTTCCACCACATCAAAATATCAAAATCTTCCACATCAGGGTCCTCAGAAGATTCCAACAAATACCTATCCAACTTAGATTTGCTTTCCACACTGTCCTCGTCCGCCAAGTGTTGCTTATTTTTATTATTATAACTTTTAATGCGATCAGACAACGAAGCATTGCCAACACTTGGCCTGGAGTCCCTAGACAATGAAGCACCAATACCACTAGAACTCAAAGCTCCATTTTGACCCACTCTCTCCACATACAACCTCTTCAATGCATCCCGAACCTTAGAGCTCATCGCATCCCCCTTGTCCTTTCCATACCACTCCCTAAACCAAAACTTTACATACTTCAATCTATACCTTGGGTCAAGAACAACAGCAACAAAAAGCATCAAATTGATATTATCCATACTTTCCCAATACTTATCACGTAAACTCCATTTTTTGTCCACATACCCATATCCGATACGTATCACACCGGATACCTCTAAGATACTTGGCCGATCAATTTTTTATTTTTATTTTTAAAGTGCCAATACATCTAGGATGCATCTCTAATATGACTTAGATACCATTGTAACCCAATCCTGATAGTGAGAGATAGCCCAAACTTGAAAGAATTTTTATTTATATGCTTTATATATTGGTTTCAATATTGAATACTTATCTAATTATATTTTAGGGTACATTGCAAATTACACCCCTAAAGTTTAGGGGTAATTGGATTTTTTGCACCTTAAAGTTTTAGAATTTGGATTTTATCTCCTATAATTTAGTGATGTTTGGATTTTACACCCTAACGTTTCCAAATTTGGACTTTACCTCCTATATGTTAGAAGTGTTTGGATTTTACTCCCTAAAGTTTTGAGGTATTTGGATTTTACACCCTAAAGTTTCAGAATTTAGGGGTGTAAAATCCAAAAAACCCTAAACTTTAGAGAGGGGTAAAATCCAAGTTCTAAAACATTAGGGTATAAAATCCAAACACCCCAAATTTTAAGGGGTAAAATCCAAATTCTGAAATTTCAAGGTGTAAAATCCAATCACCCCTAAACTTTAGGGGGGTAATTTGCAATTTATCCTATATTTTATATACTCTTTTGGATCTTGGTTTATATTCTACACAACATTTAATGTTCATAGATTCACTTTATTATCCATTATTTTTTTTTAAATTGATATGTGCTTAACAATATATTAAAAATAAATGCTTAGAAATATACAAAATATATATTTAATAAGTAATTAATAAACGTATCCTTGACATATCGTACCTTAAGTTTTTCAAGAAATGTTGTATCTCTGTACCTGTACCCATACCAATATCCATATCCGTACCCATGCAATTTAGCCCTCTACCCATTAAGAATTGGGTATTACCCAAAATATTTGAATCGGGTAGAGTTGAATATCCAATACTCAATATGAATGGCCATCCCTACAAATAATAGTGCCTACCGAAATTTTTGAAAAAAGAAAAAAGAAAAAAAAAGGTGCGGTAATTTTTTAGATTTCTTTTTGCGCGGTGCCAAATTTTTGGCGCGTACTAAATTTTTTTCCATTATTTTTTATTTGTGTAAAACAAAACCCTATTACTTTCCCTCTTTCTCCTCTCCTCTCAGCCTCCCACAAAGACCAGTATGCTCTCTCTCTCTCTCTCTCTCTCTCTCTCTCTCTCTCTCTCTCTCTCTCTCTCATGAAAATTGATCAAGGGGATCTTGTGGTGCAGGGATGTCACGATAGAGAGGTTGAGGTTGGGGAATGAGATTATGAAGAAAAGGTCGGGTCTGGGTTCCAATTCCAAGATCAGTCCCCTAACCTTGAAGCGGATTAAAAGGTATGGGAATGAGAACAGTACAAATCAACAATAAATTGTCTGTGGTGGTTAATGAAAATTTTGTTTTGGTGTTTTTTTAATTGGTTGAGGGCATGTTTAGATGTCATGTTATGAAATTAAGAGGATCAATTGTGTTTTATATGTAGAAATATATATAAATATGTGTGTGTGTGTGTGGTTGAAATGAAAATGGGAGCTATGTCACAGATAGGTGGTAAAGTTTTGAAACAGTTTAGTTGAAAATTTATTTTGGAAGTGTTATAGATTTTGATCTGGTCTATGTTCCTTTTTCTTCAAGCACACTGCCAAAAAATGAAGTTAAAAATTTCATATTGTTTGATGTCAATCTATTGGGATTTTGGAAGAGCAAAATTGTGATGCTCTCCTCTCTCTGGGTGTAGTTGCTAAGTATTGATTAAAACTTTAAAGTTTTTTTTTTTTTTTTTTTTTTTTTTTTTTGGCTTTGATTGTTTATGTAGGGTTAAGAGGCTGACCAAAATGATAGAGAAAGTTGCAATTGGGGTCCTCTCTAGGGTTGTCAAAGTCTCTGGATTTTTAACAGGCTCAGTGGAAAATTCAAGAGTGGGCAAGAAGTTCTTATAACGGAAGCATCCTCAAATCAAGAAAATCTCTCAAATCAAGCAATAAAAATGACTGCAGATTCTTAGCCTTCATTCAAGGATGTAACAGCCTTTATTTTCCATGTAACCGATAGCCTTAATTCTAGGACACTTACTTAGAATAGCTCTTGTTAACTTGTATTTATTTTCTCATACAATCTCTTGTAAATGTGTGTAATATTTTTCAAACAGAGCAGTAATACATTATTGAGAAATTCTCAAACTTCATCATGGTATCAGAAGAGCCTTCCTCTGACGAGAACTCAATCCCTAATTCTGTAAACACCCACCACCCAATTTCCACTCCACCATCCCCAACCGATATTCCTCTCATTGCTCTCAACATCTCTGCTCAAATAAATGAAAAACTCACACCATCAACCCTCCCTCAATGGCGTGCCGAGTTTGAAGCCCTCCTAATTGGCTACAATCTACTTGATTATGTCACAGGTGACACTCCTCCTCCTCCGAGTGATTCCTCCACTACCAATCCACAGAAAACCCACTGGATAAGACAAGATAAACTTATCCTCAGTGCCATTTTGGCATCCACCACCTCCACAATCACCCCATTCATTTCCGCTACACAAACATCCCAACAAGCATGGCAAAAATTGCATACCATGTATGCGAGCAAATCTCGTACTTGGGCCATGCAATTAAAGGAGGAACTCACAATGATTAAGAAAGGGAATCAAACAGTTCAAGAATACCTGCACACTGTCAAGGCTCTTGCTGACAAAATCTCCCTCATCGATCATCCCATTGCAGATGATGATCTCACCTTGTACATTCTCAATGGACTGGGCAGTGATTTTCGAGAAATCGCAGCACCTATACAAGCACGAGAAAGGCCACTTGCGTTCGAGGAATTGCATGATCTGCTCGTAGGCCATGATGCCTACCTCCGACGCCTTGAAACCACCACACAGCAACTAGTTGCGTCGGCCAACTACTCCAATCGACATCCTGCTTCTTCATCCAGCGGCCAACACTCTAAAGGTAACTCCAAAAAATGGGTATGGCCGAAATGGGGGTTCCTCACGCCAAGATTCCAATCAGGGCTCTTATCGCCCATCTGGAGGCCCAAATAATTCCAAGAAATCCAATGGGCAGCGCAAATACACTCCAAAGTGCCAAATCTGTGATGAACTGGGCCACATCGCAAAACATTGTCCACGTCTGCGCTTTGCTGAGCCCACTGCCAATTATGTTGCCACTTCACCTGCAACAAACACAAAATGGCTTATTGATTCTGGAGCTTCACACAACATTACTGGTGATTTAACCAATTTATCTATTCACTCTGAGTACCACGGCATTGATGAAGTTGTCATAGGTGACGGTTCAGGTTTGCATGTCTCGCACGTTGGCTCATTGGTTCTCAAATCACCCACACGCACTTTTCATTTAAATGATACTCTTTGTGTTCCTAATATTCGCAAAAATCTCATTTCTGTCCATCACTTCACCTCACAAAAAAATGTTTTTGTTGAATTTCATCCCTTGTTTTTCCTTGTTAAGGACAAGATCACGGGGGCGGTTCTACTCAAAGGTGCGTGTGAAAATGGCGTTTACACTCTCTCGGATTCACTGGTGCAAGCTTCTCCAAAAATGGTTGCAAATGTGCATGAACAGACCTCAATCAATGGGTGGCACAAGCGTCTTGGACATCCCTCTCAAAAAATAGTTCATCACCTTGTTAAGAATTTTTCTCTTCCAATAATGCAAGAAGGACATAGTTCTCATCTTTGTACCTCTTGTTCTATTAATAAAGCGCACAAACAACCATTTCGGACCAATAGCCTTCAAAGCTATGCACCTCTTGATTTACTTTATACTGATGTTTGAGGTCCCTCAAATACAATTGGTATTGATGGATCACGGTATTATTTGATTTTGGTTGATCATTTTACAAAGTATATTTGGTTTTATCCAATGGAAACCAAATCTCAAGTAAGCATGATATTTCCTCAATTTGAACATGTAGGTACCAGAAGTGAGGCTGTTGGGCCTGAACTCACTTGGGCTTACAATTTATTTGTAGAGTGGGCTTCAAGATTTCCTACTCAGGGTCGTTCTCGGCAGAGAGACTCAAAGCAATATTCACTCTCTTCTCTTTTTTCTGAACCCTTTTCTCTTCCCAAACTTCTACTATTTATAGCCAAGGTTAGTGGGAAGATTATGATTACAGCCACCGCTAGTGCTATTGAAGGTCCAATATTATTTGCTTTAAGTGGGTATTTAGGTGAGAGTGGGATGCAGCAATTATGGCCTTGGAACTTGGTTCCAGCTTAGTCGATTGTGCTTGGTAATACAGCTCCCCGAGCATTTCGTGATTTTCCCGTACAGGATTCATAAGCTTGTTCGGAAAGCTTATGCCGAACACTTCTCAGGATCCGTGACCCAAAACCTGTTTTTGCATGAAGGCAGTTTCAAGAAGGGCTTAGGGCAATGGGCTCGCTCCATTGGGCCTGGGCCCAGGGCCCATATAGGTCTTGGGATCTCGGTGCCGTACATTAGCCCCCCCTTGATTCATACCCGGTTTCCGGGAAGAATCAAGGAGCTGGCCGAACCCTTTGATCTCGGAGATCTTATGGCCTAGGACTCGTGGTTATGGTTTCCCATTAATGCTCATCTCAAAAGACGTGCCGTTTTGCGGCGTCAGGTACAGTTGTCATTATTGCCTGACGGTTCGTGAACCGAAGCGGCGCGCGTATTGGTTACCTTTGGTATTCGTAGGGCCGTTCGTAAAGCGTGCCCATTTATTGTTTGATTAAACGTTTCTTCGCCCCTCTTCTTGACTCTATAAATAGTTCCCCTCAGAACTTTCTTTCATTTTTCCTTCATCTCTGATTTTTTTCGAGCTTACTCTCTGCCGACCAACTCTCTGTGCGCTTTCTCACCTGCCCAGTGTTCCTTTCCTCCTTAGAACCCAAAGTAAGTTTTCTTCCCCTTCCTATTCCTTTAGCTTTATTTTTTCAAGTTCCCTTTCATAGCATTAGGCGTCAGAGATGGGTTACTCTTATCTTCTAGAGTCCTCGACTGCCTTGGCCACCTTTAGGAGCAAATTTAGCATTCCCGATGACGTGGAAGTGGCTTACTGCCATGAGAGTGATATCGCTTTCCACCGAGGACAAGGCACAGTCTTTTTTCCTTTGATGTCAATCTTAGAGGGCGGGGTTAGGTTTTCCGTGGACCCCCTTCTGACAGATACACTTAAGTACTACGGACTGTGTCCCAACCAGTTTTCCCCCAACTTTTACCGGGTAGTTAGCTGCGTCAGTAGGTTGAACCATACCTTTGATTTACAGTTAAATCATCATGACATTAACCACATGTATAGCCTCTGTGGGAACAAAGCTACCAACTATTACCTAAAGACAAGAGATAATCGGGTACGGTTGATATCATGCCTACCTGATTTGAACAGGAACTCCGCCGGGGAGTTCGTTCGGGTGCACGGCAACTGGTTTACCGGGGACGTCCCTTGCCCCCTTTCACGGCGTGAAGTGGGTTTGTACCACTCCCTTAATCTAGTTGTTTTCCTCCCCATTTTCTTTTCTTTTCATTAAAGTAAATCTTTATTATCAGATACTGACATGACACTTGCTCTTTTGCAGACGGCAAAGTGTTCGTTCCGGATCTCAGAACCGTCCATGTCAAAGATTTGAACTTCATTCTTCGTTCCGAGATATACGTGCATTGGGACGGACAACTTTGGGCTTCGCACCTGATCCTCGGAGTAGAGCCAGTTTACTCCACCCAGCAGAACTTTAAACAGGCACTTTTAGTGGATAGCCCCCTGCTGTCATACATCGACGTCCGGTACGCAAATTTCCTGCCACCGAAACTTACAACTGGGGAGGCGAGGGAATTTGGACGGCGCTTTACCTACTCGGATGAGCTAGCCCCTTTGCGAGACGAGTCCGCGAAACGCGTGTCTCGGCGCCTTAGAGAGTTAGCCCACGAAGCTATCCAACAAGAGGACCCCGTTCAGGAGCAGGCGCAGCCCGAGAATCCGCTCGTTGAGCCCCAGCAACCAGCGATTGAAGCGACTGCCTTGCCGGCTGAAGATATCCAACCCGGCGGAAGGATGGTGTCAAGAAGGGTTATGACCATTGATCGCTTCGTGCCCGATGCACGGCAGCCCAACCAGCCCCCACCTTCTTCTCAAGCTGGACGGGCCAGGAAGAAACAAAAAGTCATCGATCAACCATCCACGGGACCGAGAGATGCTGCCGTCCAGACTCCTCCCCACCCAACAGGGGGGATTGTTATCCGTGAGCCGCAGGCCCAGGTTGGTCCGGGGGTTGCGTCCTCCTCCTAAGCGGCTCCAGCGTGGAAGCCTAAGTTCCTGTTGGACGGCAAGCCTTTGCCTTCGACCGCTTGTGTGCGGATATGGGAGAAAGGCGAGGGTGGCCGTATTGCCCAAACCCTGGCCGAGGGTCTCCTTCTTCCTGATGACGTGCATGCTTTTGAGGAAGGATCTGAGGAGTCTATGGGGCGCCGGTTAGAGTGGCACACTATCGCGGTAATTCCTTAGTTATCTATTTCCTCCCGTACATTTATTTTTGCTTCCTTACTAACTTTTGTGATTGCTAGGCTGCTCAACTGGCTCACATAATGGCTGGCCGAGCACGAGATCTTACCGAGGAGGTCGAGCGTGAAAGGGGGGCGTGGGAGTCAGCAGCCAAATTAGTGAAGGAAAAGCTAAAGGCAGTTGAGAATGCCGAGAAGAAGGCCGCTGCCGCGGAGAAAAATAGGGCGTCGGGGGAAAAGAGGTGTGCGGAGCTTTTGGCCAAGCAGAATGAAACTGACTTGAAGCTAGCTGAAGCCATCAGCCTCAATACTTCCAACGCCAAGGAGCTAGCCGACCTTAGGGCAGCCCTGACGGAGTGCGAGCAGAAGTGGTACAACGAAGGCTTTGTTGATGCCGAGCAGTCTGCAGAGCCAGTAGTGACCCAGGCTCGGAAGCTGGGTTTTGAGGCCGGGTGGTTCGCCGCTCTTCAAGCACTGGGAGTTCCCGAGGATTCCCACCTGAGAGACCCCGGCCAAATACCCTTTCCGAGCGACGTAACTGCCGTGCAGGATCCCCAGGTTGCTGTTGAGGAGGAGGAAACGGCAAGCATAAGGGAGCTCGTTGAACAAATTGACGCTCATGCTGAGCCAGAGGACATGGAAGCCACCAGCATCCCGACCGTACAGGACCTTCTCGGTGAAGACTCGCGTTACCCCCTGACCGACCAGCCAGAAGTGACAGATCCGACCCGACCTTCCAGCTGATTATCTGCATCCTTTCTTATGCTTTCATTTATTTTCATCGCACTTTTAGTTTACCTTTTTAATGGTTTATTTGCCTATGTCGCTGGGATGTGGCGAATGAACAATTTCCTGTTTATTTTGCCTGCTTGATCGGTAAACAGCTTCCTTTTTTAACTTTGGTTTTAATTTGTTGAATGAACTTCTATCTATTTGTATGTTTCGCTTGGACTATGTCGATGTTTCTGCCGTAAATGGAATGATACCCAAAGCCTATTGTGCCGTGCTTTGGATAATCCGAGAGTGACAATGAATTTTAATGTTCGTAAGGGTTAGGGTTCCCATATGTTCGGCGGCTTTAATCCTGCCGAGGATGATGTTTTCATCTTTTGACCTTTTATCCTTTTGTGACGATAACGTTTCCACCTGCTCGGCGATTTTAATCGTGCCGTGGGCCAGGTTTCTGTCCTTAGAGTTTTTAGCGATAAGGTTTCCACCTGCTCGGCGATATCAATCGAGCCGAGGGCCAGGTTTCTGTCCTTAGAGTTTTTAGCGATAAGGTTTCCACCTGCTCGGCGATGTCAATCGAGCCGAGGGCTAGGTTTCTGTCCTTAGAGTTTTTAGCGATAAGATTTCCACCTGCTCGGCGATGTCAATCGAGCCGAGGGCCAGGTTTCTGTTCTTAGAGTTTTTATTTGCAATTATCATGGTGTACAATTATGGAATCAAAAACAGCATATACAGGCAATTCCATCATAATCTTGATTTTAGCAAAATGCAAGGGTTGGCTTACACGGACGGTCACGCGTAGAACTTCTTTAAGTTGTTGGCATTCCACGGCCGGGGAAGCGGCCTCTCGTCAAGGTCTTCCAAGTAGTAGGCCCCTGCACCGGCGATGGCGGTAACTCTGTACGGTCCTTCCCAAGTTTGGGCAAGCTTCCCTACAGCTACGTCTCGCATGTTTCCCACGACCCTTCTTAGTACCAAGTCTCCGGCACTGAATTCCCTCGCCTTTACGTCTCGGTTGTATCTTTGGGCTAGCTTCTGCTGATACTCGGTGAGCCGTATGGTTGCGGCCTCCCTGCATTCTTCTAGCCAGTCCAAACGCTCCATCATCAACTCGGCATTCTGGGCGGGGTCAAACCCCGTGACCCGTGCACTACATAAGCTCACCTCGGTTGGTATCACAGCCTCCGCCCCGTATGTCAAAGAGAAAGGGGTCTCGCCGGTGGATCTTCTGGGAGTCATTCGGTAAGCCCACAACACATTGGGTAGCTCTTCAGCCCATCTTCCTTTTGCCCCGTCCAACCTTCTCTTGAGCCCGCTCAAAATCGTCTTGTTCACTGCCTCGGCTTGGCTGTTGCTTTGTGGATAAGCCGGGGTTGAATACTTGTTCATGATGCCGAGATCGCTGCAGAAGGCCCGAAAAGCTTTGCTATCGAACTGTAGCCCATTGTCTGTTACTAGCAAATTTGGCACCCCAAACCTTATGACTATGTTTTTCCATACAAATTTTTTCACGTCAGTGTCCCGGATGTTTGCCAAGGCCTCGGCTTCCGCCCATTTTGTGAAGTAATCTACAGCCACTAATACAAAACGGCGGTTTCCTGTTGCTCATGGGAATGGGCCGAGGATATCAAGCCCCCATTGCGCGAACGGCCACGGACTGCTGACGGGGTTCAGACGGCCTGCCGGCTGGTGGATCAAAGGGGCGTGCTTTTGACACTGTTCGCACCTCCGGACATATTCGGCGGCATCCTTCTGCATCTGCGGCCACCAGAACCCCTGGATCATCGCTCTGTGCGCTAAAGATCGTCCCCCAACATGGCCGCCACACACTCCCTCATGTAGCTCGGTCAGAAGCTCGCTTACTTTCTCAGGATGTAAGCATAGAAGGTAAGGGCCTGCGAAAGACCTTCGGTACAGTTTATGATCCGAAGACAGCCAGTACCGGGGAGCTACCCGACGAATCTTTTTGGCCTTGTCTTCATCATCTGGAACTTTATCCTCGGCGAGGAAATCTATGATCAAGTTCATCCAACACGGATTGGCCACCGCTACCTTGGCAACCTCCACTCTGGCTTGGTCGTGGATACTCTTCACACTGATGCTTGGCTCCCTTATAAGCTCTATTGTGATTAGCCGTGGCGTATCGTCGATAGCCGATGAAGCTAATGTGGCTAGTGAGTCGGCGTGTTTGTTTTGTGACCGACCTACCTGGGACACCTTTACCGTCCCGAATTGACCGATAATCTACTTGGCTGCATTTAGATAGGCTTTCATTCGAGAGTCCCGAGCTTCGAAGCTTCCTAAGATTTGATAAACAACCAGACGAGAGTCTGAATAAACCTTAACATCTTTTGCGCCTAGATGCAATACGGCCCTCAAACCGGCCAGTGGGGCCTCATACTCTGCTTCGTTGTTTGAGGCTTTAAATCCCAACCTGAAGGAGTGTTCCAATCGTATGCCCCTCCGAGGTGATTATGACAATTCCAGCCCCGGGCCCCATAGCATTTGAAGCGCCGTTTACAAATACCTTCCACGGATGAATTTCTGCATTACAGATTACCTTGCCGTCGTTCTTAGGTGTGAATTCTGCAATGAAATCTGCAAGAACCTGTCCCTTCACCGAGCTTCTCGGTCGGTACCTTATGTCAAACGATCCTAACCGAGTCCCTCATTTGGCAATTCGGCCAGTGAAGTCTGATCTCTTTAGCAGTGATTGCAATGGATACTCGGTGAGGACAAACACCGTATGAGCTTGGAAGTAATGTGGCAACTTCCTAGTGGCGTGTACCAGGGCTAAAACCAACTTCTCCAGGGGAAGGTACCTCGTCTCGGCATCTACCAAGGTTTTGCTTATATAATACACTGGCATCTGTACTCCTTGGTCCCTTAGCAACACAGCGCTTACGGCATGGTCGGTGACTGAGAGGTACATAAACAAATCCTCCTCGGGCTCCGAGGCCGTCAACCTTGGTGCCTTTGCCAAATATTCCTTCAGCTCTCGAAAAGCCTCATCACATCCCTCGTCCCAATGAAACCCCTTCCACTTCTTCAGAAGTTGATAAAACGGTCGGCAGCGATCGGCGAATCTGGAGATGAATCGGTTTAGGGCGGCTAACATCCCGGTAAGCACTTGCACTTCCTTGGGATTGCTTGGTGGTCTGAGACGGTTCACGGCTTCTATCTGGTCGGGGTTAGCCTCAATTCCCCGAGTAGAGATCAGATAACCCAGGAACTTGCCAGCCCCCACACTGAAAGTGCACTTCTCGGCATTCAGGCGCAATTTATGCCGCCGTAGTATCTCGAATACTCCCCGGAGGTCTTCTGTATGTTGTGACTCTTTTCTGCTTTTTACCACCATGTCGTCAATATATACCTCAACCGTGCATCCAATCTTTTCTCGGAACATTCTCGTCATCATCCGCTGGTACGTGGCTCCAGCGTTCTTCAATCCAAATGGCATGACCTCGTAGTGATAGTTTGCACCCGGGGAGATAAATACTGTCTTTTCTCGATCCTCGGGCGCCAAGGCAATCTGGTGGTAACCCTGGAAAGCATCCAGGAAGCTCATCCTCGGGTGCCCATACGTGGCGTCTACTAGTTGGTCAATCTTGGGCATAGGGAACGGGTCCTTGGGACACGCCTTGTTCAAGTCTGTGAAGTCCACACAAACTCTCCATTTACCATTCTTTTTCTTCACTACAACTGTATTTGCCAGCCATCTCGGGAAGAATATTTCTCTTATTGCTCCAGCTTCCTTCAGCCGCTGGACCTCCAAGTTTACTGCATCAACATGTTCCTTTGACGCTCTTCTCGGTTTTTGCTTCTTCGGGGGGAATGATGGGTCCACGTTGAGTTTGTGGACAATGAACTCGGGATCTACGCCGGGTACTTCATACGGGCTCCAGGCAAAAACGTCTACGTTCTGCAAAAGGAATAACAACATCTCTACCTTTTCTCGGTCATTCATGCTTATACCTATCTGGAAATACCTGTCAGTATCTGGAAAAATTCTAACCTTCAATACCTCCTCGGCCACGTCAGCCCCTGTTTCCCCTCGGGGCTTCTGTAGTTGCTATAAAGTTTCTTTCTCGGTCTACTCCGCTTGTCCGAGCTGTTCATTTTTTCACCTGACTGCGGCGACAAGACACTGCCTCGCCACTTGTTGGTTCCCTCTCACCTCGGCGACTCCATACTCAGTAGGAAATTTTACCTTCACGTAGAGGGTGGATGGAACAGCCTTCATTGCGTGAATCCACGGCCTCCCCAGGATTGCAGTATATGGTGAGAATGATCGGACTACTATGAAGGTCACTATAACTCCCTTGCCTTCCATGTCCACCGGGAGAGAAATTTGTCCTTCAGGAATCACGACTCTCCTGTCAAATGAGACCAGCGGCATGTCATATTTCGCTAAATCCTGGGTCTTCAGTCCAAGCCCTTCGAATAGGTCTGGATACATGACGTCAGCCCCGCTCCCTTGGTCTATCATCACCCTCTTCACCAGGAACCCGTTTATCCGAGCCGCCACCACCAATGCATCGTCATGAGGTTGGACCGTCCCTTCCAAATCGTCTTCCCCGAACGAGATGGTCAGCCGTTCAACTTTCTTCCTCTTCTCGGCTGATTCTCTTTCTGTGCAAGCTACTGTCAATACCCTTTTTGCTGCTGCCGTTCCTCTTAGTGCAGCGTGTATGACTTCGATCACCCCCAGTGGCGGCGGGAGGGGGTTCCCTTTCGGTTGTATGCCCTGGCCGGCTTCGCGGTCGGCGGAGTCCACTACAAACTCTTTTAGGTACCTTGCCCTTACTAGCTGCCCAAGATGATCTTTTAGTACCCGACATTGCTCGGTGGTGTGCCCTTTATCTCTAGGGTACGTGTAATATAGGTTTTGGTTCCTCCGAGACGGGTCTCCCCCCATTTTGTTGGGCCACCTGAAGAATGACTCGTTCTTGATCCGATCTAAGATTTTGTGCACGGGCTCTTTGAACGCCACATTAACTCCCTCAATTTGCAACTCTGGTTCCTGCATTCTGAAGTCTCTTTTGGGTTTTGCCGGCACAACGCCTTGTTGAGATCTCCCGATTAACAGAGCTTTCCCCCTGTTCTGCAGTCTATCATCCTCCAGGCGTTTGTACTCCTCTATGCGTCTCATAAGTTGCCTCATATCCTCGGGAGGTCTTTTAGTAAATGACTCCCGTAACTCAGAATCTTCAGGGAGCCCCATCCTGAAGGTGCTTGCCGCAATTTTCTCATTTCCTCCACCAATCTCGTTGTAGAGTTCCCAGTACCGGCTGGCATAACTCCGAAGGGTTTCTTTGACCCTCATCTTGATGGAAAGTAGCGCGTCCACCGACTGTGGCACTCGGCTGCATGTCACGAATCTACTGCCGAACTCTTGAATCAGCTCGACGAAGCTACGAATGGAGCCTTTTCGTAACCCATTGAACCATCTCAGGGCCATTGAGCCGAGACTGGAGGGGAATACTTTACACATCAACGCATCATTGTGTGAATGCAAGGACATCATGTGGATGTAATGACTGACATGCTCCACAGGGTCTGTCTTTCCATCGTAGGAATTGAATGGCGGTCGTGTAAATCTACTCGGCATAGGGGCCCGTTCAATCTCATCGGAGAACAGTGACCGTGCAGCCATTCATAAAGCTCGGCTCATGGCGTCCATGGCAGCATTGTGGGGCAGCCGTTCCTCCGGTGATTCTAACCCTCGGTCACCGTATCCATGCGACCGTGAACGGTCCCGGTGATGACGTGTCTCTCGGGAGTGCCGATGTGACTCTTGAGATCGTGATCGGTCTTGGAATCGTTGCATACCAAATCGACTGGAGCCTTCCTCGCCGCAATTTCTCCTTTGCCGGAGGTTGTGATTCCTTTCTCGGCGTCGACCCCTTGCTTCCAGTTCCAGATCCATTACCAACCTCCGCAACCGCTCCAGTTCTCGGTCCCTATCATCATACTGCCTATACGCCGACACACCCGAAACCGTTCGGTGGGTCTGATCCGACCCTTCTCCCAATCCGGACCTCCCCTCTCCTCTCGGGTGCTCCCTATCCTCCTGCCGTTTCTGCCTTCTCTCCCTCCACGTCGATCCCCGAGAAGATCCTGTGGAACTACTCGGTGCACGCCCTCCCAAACGCTCTTTGGACATTTCCCTTTTTTGAGTCTCGGGTGAACCACAGCTTCGTAGGAGAGCCCCACGGTGGGCGCCAATTGTAGGTACCAGAAGTGAGGCTGTTGGGCCTGAACTCACTTGGGCTTACAATTTATTTGTAGAGTGGGCTTCAAGATTTCCTACTCAGGGTCGTTCTTGGCAGAGAGACTCAAAGCAATATTCACTCTCTTCTCTTTTTTCTGAACCCCTTTCTCTTCCCAAACTTCTGCTATTTATAGCCAAGGTTAGTGGGGAGATTATGATTAGAGCCACCGCTAGTGCTATTGAAGGTCCAATATTATCTGCTTTAAGTGGGTGTTTAGGTGAGAGTGGGATGCAGCAATTATGGCCTTGGAACTTGGTTCCAGCTTAGTCGATTGTGCTCGGTAATACAGCTCCCCGAGCATTTCATGATTTTCCCGTACAGGATTCATAAGCTTGTTCAGAAAGCTTATGCCGAACACTTCTTAGGATCCGCGACCCAAAACCTGTTTTTGCATGAAGGCAGTTTCAAGAAGGGCTTAGGGCAATGGGGCCGCTCCATTGGGCCTAGGCCCAGGGCCTATATGGGTCTTGGGATCTCGGTGCCGTACAGAACATCTCGTTGAAAATCGATTTCAATCCAAAATCAAAAGTATCTACTCGGATAATGGTGGTGAATTTGTTGCCTTAAAAAAATATTTTTCTATACATGGCATAAGTCATTACACCACAGCTCCTCACACACCACAACAAAATGGTGTATCTGAGCGTCGTCATCGTCATTTGGTAGAAACGGGTCTTACCCTTTTACATGATGCTTCTTTACCTCTCTCATATTGGCCTCATGCCTTTTCAACGGCCACTTACCTCATCAACAGACAGCCAACCCCTCTCCTACATAACAAATCCCCTTTTGAAGCATTATTTCATCAGCCCCCCAACTATCTTAAACTCAAAAAATTCGGGTGTCTATGTTTTCCTCTCACCAAGCCCTATAACACACATAAGTTGCAGCCCAAGGCAACACCATGTTTGTTTGTGGGCTATTCCCTAACCCAGAATGAGTATAAATGTCTTGACCCACAAGCCCATAAACTATATTTATCTAGGCACGTTCTGTTTGACGAAAGTCAAACCCATCCTCTCCTCCGTTCAGTCGAAACAGAGGTACCAGCCATGTCCATTTCGCCTGCGTCACTTGTGCCGCTCACACCTTTGCCGCAACCACCGCCAGTGCCAATGAGAGGTAACGCCATTTTCGCCTCATCTCCAGGTAACTGCCTCGAATCCTCTTCTTCTCCTTTTCGAGATTTGCAATCCCTAAATTCATGCCCTAATTCCTCTCCATCACATGAGCACTTGCACTCTAACTCAAATTCACACACCAATCCACTCTCCACCGCCATTGACCATCACAGTGACCCTCCACCACCTCCTTCTCACCGCATCCACACCATGACCACTCGGTCAATGAATAACATTCATAAGCCCAAACAGTTCAACTCCATGACCAAACACCCACTCCCACAAACCATTGAACCAACATGTGTGGGCCAAGCACTTCGTGAACCTCACTGGAGACATGCTATGTCAGATGAGCTTACTGCTCTCATGCGTCATGGCACTTGGGATCTTGTTTCCCTGCCCAAAAATTGCAATCCTGTTGGGTGCAAATGGGTATTCCGTGTGAAATGAAAATCGGATGGTTCAGTTGACCGCTTCAAAGCAAGGCTTGTCGCTAAAGGATTTAATCAACGAGAAGGGTTAGATTACAAAGAAACCTTCAGCCCAGTTGTAAAACCTGCAACCATTAGGACTGTCTTGACAATGGCTGTAATGCAGGGGTGGTCATTAAGACAGTTAGATGTTAACAACGCTTTTTTGCATGGTGACTTGACTGAGACTGTGTATATGACACAACCACCAGGATTCAAAGATGTCAACAAGCCAAATCATGTGTGCAGGTTACGTAAGGCTATCTATGGCCTTAAACAGGCCCCAAGAGCTTGGTATTCAGCTCTTAAACTGGCAATTATGGGCCTTGGTTTTCAAAATTCCAAAGCTGACTCATCTCTTTTTATCTATTGTCAGAACTCTGTCATATGCTATTTATTAGTATATGTGGATGATTTGGTTATCACTAGCAATAATTTGTGCTTTGTGTCTGAGATCGTTGCACAACTTGGTAATCGGTTTTCCTTAAAGGACATGGGACAACTCAACTTTTCCTTGGGAATGGAGGTTATCTCTACAAAATCTGGGCTCTTTTTATCTCAACATAAATATATTCGAGACCTATTGTCCAAAACCAATATGATTGGTGCTAAAGATGTCTCAACCCCATTGTCCACCACCACGTCACTCAAATTGGTTGATGGTACTTCATCTACCAACAGTACAGAGTTTCGAAGTGTCATTGGTGCTCTTCAATACCTGTCCCTCACTCGACCGGATATCTCATTCTCTGTAAATAAACTTTCTCAGTTCATGCATAAGCCTACGGTGACACATTGGACAGCTGCAAAGCGACTTCTTCGCTATTTAAAGCACACTATATTTCATGGACTTCACATCAGAAAAAAAAAATCCAGCTTTGAACTCATTACATATTCTGATGCGGATTGGGCGGGCAACTATGATGATCGGACCTCCACCTCCGCATATATCTCATTTCTTGGTGTCAATCCTATCTCCTGGAGTTCAAAGAAGCAAAGGGCAGTGGCACGTTCATCCACTGAAGCAGAATATAGAGCCCTTGCCAATGCAGCCTCCGAGACATCATGGCTTCTCTCATTATTCAAGGAACTAGGTCTGCCTTTATCTGGACAACCCAAGCTGCTCTGTGATAATTTGGGTGCAACTCACCTAAATTTTAATCCAGTCCAGCACTCTCGAATGAAACACATTCAGATTGACCTTCATTTTGTCCGAGATATGGTTCAACGTGGCGTTCTAAATGTTCATCATGTTAACACCCAGGACCAGCTGGCTGATCTTCTCACAAAAGGTCTCTCACGCCAAAGGACAGAAATTTTAAGGGACAAGATTGGCTTAGCTGATGGCAGCTCCATCTTGCGGGGCGTATAACGGAAGCATCCTCAAATCAAGAAAATCTCTCAAATCAAGCAACAAAAATGACTGCAGATTCTTAGCCTTCATTCAAGGATGTAACAGCCTTTATTTTCCATGTAACCGATAGCCTTAATTCTAGGACACTTACTTAGAATAGCTCTTGTTAACGTGTATTTATTTTCTCATACAATCTCTTGTAAATGTGTGTAATATTTTTCAAACAGAGCAGTAATACATTATTGAGATTTGAGAAATTCTCAAACTTCATCAGTTCTTTGGCCTCCTACCAGGGGAGATTGTGCTTGCTTCCCTAGATGGATTTAGTATGTTGATCATCTCAAGCCCTTGCGTTATATATTATAATATATTAGCATATATTTCTTTTCTGAATGGCTATTTTTACTCTATCAAACAGCTTCCAATCCAAAAGTTCATAAATAGATGCATTAATGTGGGTTTTGCTTCACCTTGCTTCCTATTTGATTACCACAAAATAGCAGTGGCACACATGATTTGTGTGGAAAGGGAATTTATTTGTAACTGGAGGAAAGTGGAAATAGGGGTGTTGAAGGTAGATTTGAGAAAAAAGGAGGATGACAGGCCATTTTATTTCAATTCTAGAGGATTTAAATGTGTGTTCTGGTTTTGTATCTCCTCTTATGGTTTACGTGAATTGAGTGGATAGTACTGGTTTTTGGCTCTTCTGTTCATGGCTTGTCATTGCTTTGATAGACTTCATTAAATATTCTTGTTGTACTTTAGTTCCTGGCTGGAACTATGTTCTCACTGTGTTGCCAAAAAATATCTGTTTAATTGAATCAATTATCCATGACATAAAGTTGGTGGGATGGCTTTACATTACTTTACGGTGATGGGTTAATGGTAAATAGGATAGGGGCTGTTTAAATGGCTTTAGATATTCTCATTTTGTTGCCAAACAATACTCGTTGAATTGAATCCTACACGAATTAAGGTGGGTGGGTTGGCTTTTGATTCCTTAAAGGTGATGGGTTATTGCTAGAATAGGAAAGTAGTTATTTAGATGTTGTATGCATAAGAATGGTTTTGGACAGAAAACTATTAACCACCATCTGAGAAATCAAGGGTAAGAGCAAGTGTACAGGTAGAATATGATGTGCACGGGATTCAATTAACGTTGACATTTTTGGTTTTGGATATGTTAAATTAGCATTTATGTTAATCTTTCAAAAATTAAGAGGTGGTTGTGTAATATGATGTGCACGGGTTTCAAAGGCTTCTTCAAGGGTTGGGTGCCATCTGTAGGAACCACATCATGGATCTCTGTAAGCACCCCGCCCCCTAATTTTGAGCTTTCTTTTTTGTTTTTTTAAACACATAATTATAATAAATAAAAAAGAGTTAATAAAATTTAAAAAGTAATGTATTCTGCTAATAGCTAAAAGGAATAACAATTGCACAGTTCAAGTTTTAATTACATTATTTGTAAGTCTAAATTTTATAGAAGTTATATCAATTTCATAAAATTTTTATATGATAAAGTTGAAAATAATTGTTAATGGACAACAATATAAAAATACTATACTCAGAATTTTTTTTTTTTTTACCTTATAGGGATGAGGTTATGAGTTAGGTGTGGTGAAGAGGGTTGGTTGGGGCTGAGGGTAATATTGGGTTTGACTGTTTGAGTGCCCAAGCTAGAAAGGTTTAGAGTTTCTCTATCATTTTGCTTCACAATGTTTGAATTCTTTAAGGTATTTTCTTATGGATATATTTAAATACATATTAGTTTTCTTTTTAATAAGGTTCAGAGAAAAGTATTTTTTTTTTCAACCCAATATGGATGTTTAAGGGGAGATTTTTAAATCTGACTTGGTCATGGACTGGATTTGTGCAGCCTTGGTCCCAGTAGGATAGCAGGTAGTATCACAACTAACTAGTCCCTATATCCTTTACTATTCTATTCCACCTTTGGTCTTGATATCCCTTTCCTCTCTCTAGATTGTCTTTCATTTTGAGTGTTATATATTCTAAGGCAGGTGGAGAAGATAGATGAGCTCCAAGATACAAACTTAAGGCAGGGGAAGAAGATAGATGAGCTCATGGATGCAAACATAAGGTAGGAGGAGAAATTAGACTTGCAAAATACTCAAATAGCTGGCATCATAAAAATTTTGAGGAGCAAGGGTTTCAATGACATTTGTGGTAGTGGGTGGAGCTCATCTACTAACTAGAGCACACCTTGGTTAGTGTTTTATTTTTTTGCCTAATAAGCAATGGCTGGGTTTTTGTTTATGGTAATGGCTGGGTTTTTGTGTTAATGGTGGTGGCTGTGTTTTTTGTTTAATGGTGGTGGTGGGTTTTTTGTTTATGATGGTGGCTGTGGTTTTGTTTAATGGTGGTGGTGCGTTTTTGTTTATGGTGGTGGCTGGGTTTTGTGTAAATGGTGGTGGTTAGTTTTTTTTTTTTTTTTTAAAATAGTGTTGGCTGGATTTTTTATTTGTTGTGGTGGTTGGGTTTGTGTTTATGATGGTGGCGGGGTTTTTGTTTTGGATTTCACTTTATTTGTTTTGTTTTAAATTGAGCTTTTCTGCATTCTTTATGATTTCTCCATGATTTGTAATGTGGGTTTGGTTTTTATTTGATGAGAATGTCGTGGGTCTTCTTTCTTTGATAGTTTGGCTTCATATGATGTTGTATTATGATTATTTTGTCTAGTTTTTTATTGGGTATTCTGTAGACATTTTCTGCATTCTTACTAATAATAATCTTTATTTGTTGTAGTACATCTTATCAGGGATATAGGTTTGCAGTCTAGTTTGCTATTGATGTATTTTCCTTTATTGTGCAGATATGGGATTGGTGGCAAAAAGATAGCTTTTGTGGGACTACTTGAATTCAAATAATTTTTTGTAAAGTTTGGAAGCTAAGACATCATTTGTATATAAATGGTTGTAATTACTTTGTGAACATCTTTATTGCATTTTTAGATTTTATGGATGTTTTTTTTTTTATGGATTTGGTTAGAAATGAATGGATTTTTTTTTCTTTAACGGATTTGGTTAGAAATGAACAGGTTAATGTAATGGCAAGTAAATGTAAAGAATATTAATAAAAAAATAAAATTGGTGAAGATAATTTTCGTCGCCATATCTGACTATAGTAGAAATTAGTTCGTCACTTGATCTAAAAAAAAACAATCGGTGACGCAAAACTTCGTCACCTAATTTATTGAAATTGGAAAAAAAAAAAAAAAACATTTGGTGACGAAATATTCTGTCACTGAAAATAAGGTTTAGTGACGAAAATATTAGGTGACGAAAAACTTTCGTCACCTATCATTTTTTATTGGTGACGAAACATTTTTGTCACCAATACATTCTGTGAAGGAGCTTAGGTGACGAATGCTGTTTCGTCACCATTTCGTCACCATATGTATTTGGTGACGAAATAAGGACATATTGTGATGAAAGGTTTCGTCACCATAACCCACTTTTGTTGTAGTGTTTTATCATAGTAAGAAACTCTCGTTTGGCATTGCATTCATGAACAAAAAGCTCAACACCAAATATGCAACAATCATTGACAAGATATCCTTGAGAAAGATCTTCAAACGATTTAAGGGATAGAAATTTATGAAAACCCCATTCAGTCTTGATATCATGGAATCTTCTAATTACCCCATCAACATCTACACACAAAAAAAGATATGTTAGATTAGTTTTTGAGATAATTGAAAATTTAACACGGTATCAGAATAAAAAGTCTTGAGTTTAAATTTTTCCTGTGATCTCCTCACATTCTATTTAAATTTCCACGTGTTGAGTCCCTACTCAGTAGTAGCTCAAGTGTCCAACACGTGAATAAATTTACCATCTTCTAATAACTTAAGTCTTTTAGAAAATTGGTAATTTAACAACTTATACCAAAATACAATCATGAAAGATGAATATGCATGTTTATATATATATATACACACTATGAGAGATCAAACTTTGAATGGTCAAGAACTTGTCTCGTATTTGATCGAACAGGAACAATTTGAAGCTGACATAAATTTCCCAGCCAAGAGTGTACTTTTCGATGTCAACAATTGCCAAGTATATTGAGATGTGACCACTTCCATTCAATTTCTCGTTTCCTTTTGGATAAACAGACAACCTCCTGCAAAATAAAACTGACTACATTAGACGTAAACATTTATATTTAAATAGAAAGAACAAAGAATTAGAGCCCACCATTTGTGTCCACTGGCTTCAAAAACACCAGAGTCATACTTTTCCACCCCAGTATCACCTAGTAAAAAGTATGACTTATTTTAAGTAATTAATGCACTGGACAAAAATGTCTTTTTGTTCTTTTGATTGCTGCAATACATTAGGAATATTTAAATACACTGTCTAATAACATTTGGGCAGTGAGATATGGGTCATGTTTGGCAACAATTTCAATCAAGCAGTGCTAAAGCATAATCATCACAGGTCAAAGAAATATTTAACAAAATACATTAAGGGCAATGAAACTTGAAAAATGAGTAAACAATATATTGATGAATTTAATTTATGACATGTTATTGTTTTCAACCTAAAATGGAACGTATGGCTTTTCAAATATCATATTTTTCAAGATTTAATTTAATTTTTACAAATAAACAAACTAGGTTAAGTATATTGATCTTCTGAAAAAAAAAAAAAAAAAAAAAAAGAAGAAGTTAAATATATTGATGAATTTGTTTTTTGAAAGGAATAAATTGATGAATTAAGCTCATCCAAAGGCACACTTTGTATTTTCATTGTTGCACTTAATTCATATTCTCAGTGCCACCAAGACTCCTATCAAATTGTCTATAAAATTAATCACATAGATAAGAAAGCGATTTTTCTATTGATCATGAATTGTAAACAAAAAAGAAAAAATTAAGGAAAAAAATGATAAAAGTTTTATAATCACAAAATCAATCTGCAGACATATTACATCTAGTGGCGGCACCAAGTGTAGTTTAGAGTGGTCATATGACCCCCTTGACTTGAATATTTTTTTAATGTACCTTTAAAAAATTAAGTTTTCAATTAATATGGGTTGTTAACCACCTTAAAAAAAGGGTTAAGATGGTGACATGTGTTCAAAAGTGGACACTTGTTATAATCTCAACGGGTCCAATATAACTGGACACTGGACCTAAACCTCATCCCTAAAAAAAAACTTGACCACCCTAAAAAAGCTTAAACACCCTAAATGACAATTTGAGCCCATTAAAAATTAAATTCTACGTCTCAAAAAAATTGCAAGAAATATTATGTTCATAACATTTTCACAACACTTTTGTAACAAATCCTAGGTAGTAGGTTGAATCTTGTTAGGTTCTAAAGACTTAGGATTTTATGTATTTAGAACTCTAATGTGTATTGTTGGCAAACCATGATCAAAACAATATGTTTAGTCATGTTTAGACTTGCTCAAAGTTGATTCATTTATGTAAAGTTGGAATAAGCTGATGCAAAAGGCATTTATGCTTCTCGGCCTGGTTCGATCGATAGAAGTTTAGGCTCGATCAATTGAAAATCAGGTCAGAAACGTTTTCTGCAGATTTCCAACTCAGCCCTAGTTTTTTTTTTAAACGTTTAGGGTTTTCTAATTTGCCCTAGGTATAAAAGGCAAACCCTAGCCACGTTTTAGTATTACTCATATTGCTGTTTTGTGTAAATTTCTTGTGAGATCTAGAGGAGCTTTCCTTTACACAAAGCTTAGGGTTTTCAAGGAAGAGATATTATCTACACCTTGATGATCAACTCAGTTGCTGCCATTGAAGCTTAAAGAAACACAAGCGGGTGTGCTTGTATCTGGTGGTGAATCCAAGAAAGAAGGAGTCTGTGGATTCGGAGCTTGCACGTGGTTGTGTCAGTAAGTTCTACTGGTGGGTAGCAATAAGAAGTCGAGCGTGGGGGCTTGTAAGTCTTATTGTATGAACTTCGATTCTTTTAAGATAGTGGATTCATGTTTACCTTGAGGATAGCTAGGTTAAATCCTCCCCAAGTTTTTACTGATTTGGTTTCCTAGGTGATCATATCTTTGTGTTATTTATTTTTCCGCTGCTTTGCATGATATGATTGTTTTGATTGTTTTGATTGTGATAACCTAGATTTGTTAATTTGGACTAAGTAACAACTTGGCTAATTACCTAGGTTAATCCAATTGTGTTTTTAAGGGGTCTAAAAACCATCAAGTGGTATCAGAACGGGTTGCTCTCTTGTTGTTGATCTTTTTGATCACTGAGCTGATCCTTGACCCCTGTTGTTATGGATTCTTGGAAAATCTTTTTGCTTATTCATCAACTTGCTTACTTGTTGTATCTGTCTCTTGTTGCTTTTGTTAAATCTTTCCTTGAACTTTTTGGTCTTATCACATGTGATAATAATTACTTGTGTTATACTACCTTAACTGCCTTAAAGGGACGTGATTCTTGCCTTTGGTATTTGGATAGTGATTGTTCCAGGCATATGACAGGAAACAAAGGATTATTCAAGACTCTTTTTGAAGGAAAGATTGGAATAGTCACTTTTGGAGACGGAAGCAAATCTGTGATCAGAGGCATTGGAATTGTGGACATTTCAGGGTTGCCGGTCTTTGAAGATGTGTGGTATGTTGATGGACTGAAAGCAAATCTACTCAGCATCAGTCAGATTTACAACAATGGATTGAATGAATGTGAGATACTTGATGGAGGCGGTGACTGTATATGTGTTGGTGTAAGGACAGCTGACAACTATTATGGCCTAACACCTAGTATAAGCAACAAGTGCTTTAGTGCAAAGATTGATCAAGTTGATTTATGGCATCAACGATTGGGGCATACAAGTCATAAGCAGTTAGAAAAGATTTCCAAATGTGATGCAGTTGTTGGTTTACCTAAGTTTGAGAAGATAGATAAGTGCATATGTGGACCATGTCAGATAGGTAAACCGATAAAATCTAAACATCCGTGTATAGCAAGTGTTCAAACTTCAAGATCTCTAGAGTTACTACAAATTGATCTTATGGGTCTTGCCAGAGTTCAGAGTTTAGGTGGAAAGAAATATATTCTAGTGGTTGTGGATGACTTTACTAGATATACTTGGGTTGTGCTTTTGAAAGATAAAGCTGAGGCTCCTAAGAAGATGATACATCTGTGCAAGAAATTACAAGTTGAGAAAGATACTGTGATAGCCAGAATCAGAAGTGACCATGGAAGAGAATTTGAGAATACCAAACTGGCTACTTTCTACAATGAACAAGGCACACACCAAGAGTTCTCTTCACCCAAGACACCTCAACAAAACGAAATAGTGGAACGAAAAAATAGGGTTGTTCAGGAGATGGCACGTGTCATGCTGCACAATAAAAAGTTGCCAAAATCCTTCTAGGGAGAAGCAGTTAACACTGCTTGTCATACACTCAACCGGGTGTATTTCAGACCTGATTCCAAGAAGACACCGTATGAACTCTGGAGAGGAAAGAAACTGGTTGTTAAGTATTTCAGAATATTTGCTAGTGATTGTTACATTCTACGTGATAAAGAGAACCTAGAAAAATTTGATGCAAAGAGTGACAAGGGATATTTTTTAGGGTACTCCTCTACTAGTAGAGCATATAGAGTGTATAATCTAAGAACCAAAACAGTCATGGAATCTTCAAATGTTGTGATCAATGATGAAGTATGTCTAGAAGCACATTCAGAAAGTACTGCTCCGGTTCAAGATAAGCCTTTGGAGGTAAATGACTCACTTCTTGTTGATTATGTTGGGAAGCATAGTGATGAAGAGTTAATGGTGTTGAATGATGCAATTTATGTACCATCAAGTCCGGAACCATCCACTCCGGTTCATGAGACTCAACAGGCTCAACATGGTTTTAGTCCTTCATCAGAACAGAAAGGTACCTCCACATCTCTAGTCAAAGATCCTTCTTCTAGAGTAAGGCTTAATCATCCCTCCATAAACATATTGGGAAGTCTGAATGATAACATGAGATTAAGATCAAAAGCCTTAAGTGTAATTACATACTCATGCTATCTGTCCCAATTCGAACCGAAAAAGGTAAATGAGGCACTTCAAGATGCTGATTGGGGTAAACTCTATGCATGAAGAACTTCATCAATTTGTTCGGAATGATGTGTGGGAATTAGTTCCTATGGGAATTAGTTCCTAGACCAAAGGGTGTAAATGTAATTGGAACTAAATGGATCTCTAAGAACAAGTCAGATGAACATGGCACTGTTATCAGAAATAAATCAAGACTTGTTGCTCAAGGGTATACACAAGTGGAAGGGATTGACTTCGATGAGACCTTTGCACCGGTAGCAAGATTGGAATCCAATAGGATACTGTTGGCTATAGCTAGTCACCTGAATTTCAAGCTATATCAAATGGATGTCAAAAGTGCTTTCTTGAATGGAATGTTGCAAGAAGAGGTATATGTTGAACAACCGAAAGGCTTTGTTGATCCACACAGACCTGATGATGTTTATAAATTGAAGAGAGTCCTGTATGGTTTGAAACAAGCTCCACGGGCTTGGTATAATAGATTGACTGCATATCTCACTAAGTATGGATTCAAAAGGGGATCTGCAGATACTACTCTCTTCATAAGAAAGGATAAGAATAGTTTTGTTGTAACTCAAATTTATGTTGATGATATTGTTTTTGGTGCTACTAATGACTCTCTTGCTCATTCTTTTGTAGATGAAATGAAGGCTATGTTCGAAATGAGTATGGTTGGTGAACTAACTTATTTCTTGGGATTACAGGTGAAGCAAACGGACTCAGGAATCTACATCAACCAAGCAAAATATGCAAGGAATCTAGTCAAGAGGTTTGGACTGGACAATGCCACACATGCTAGAACACCCATGGCTGCCAATGCAAAATTAACAAATGATCCGTCAAGTGAGTCTGTTGATGTTACATTATACAAAAGTATGATTAGATGTCTTTTGTATTTGACTGCTAGTCGGCCTGATATTGCCTTTAGTGTTGGTGTTTGTTCTAGATTTCAATCTAATCCTAAAGTTTCACACTTGAATGCTGTCAAAAGAATCATTAAATATGTTTGTAGAACTTGTGACTATGGATTATTTTATAGTAAAGAGTCTAATCTGTCTCTTGCTGGTTTTTCTGATTCTAATTGAGTTGGTAATACTGATGATAGAAAAAGCATCACTGGTGGGTGTTTTTATGTAGGAGCCAATCTTGTTGCTTGGATGAGTAAGAAGCAAAATTTTGTGTCTTTGTCAACTGCAAAGGCAGAATATATTGCTGCTGGAAGTTGTTGCTCACAACTTCCTTAGATGAAAAAGGTTTTAACTGATTATGGGATATCCCAAGATACCATGGTTGTTTACTGTGATAACTCTAGTGCTATTGATATATCTAAGAACCCTGTTCAACATTCTAAGACTAAGCACATAGAGATTAGGTATCATTTCATTAGGGATCTTGTTGAAAGAAAGATTGCATGTCTTGAGTATATCCCTACTGAACATCAAAATGCCGACATCTTCACCAAACCCCTTAATAGAAGTAAGTTTGAGACACTTCATCAAGTAATTGGTGTGATTCGGTGTCCCTGATCTGTCTTGGCCTTCTTGGTCCTTGTGCTGAATTGCTCTACCCTTTGTGACCATTGGTCTTTGGTTTTGAGTTTTTTTTTTTTTTTGTTTCTAGGATTTGCATTGCATAACATTCATGCATTTCATTCTAGGTGTTTTTTTTTTTTTTAAATAAAAAAAATAATAATAAATAAATAAAAAAAGGAAGAAAAAGGAAGCAAATTGTGTTTTGCACTATCTTCTTGGTTTTTGATAACAAGGTTGGTTAATTTATTTTCACATAACATTTTTTTTTTGCACATTGTTTAGCTTGGATAAGCCTTTTTTATTGCACTTTACTAGTTTGAGCTTTGTAGTGTATGTTGTGTAGGAAAGATGTTTATGGTTTTGATCATTTTGTCTTAATCTTGAAGTCACTTGTCTTTGACTGTCGGACTTGAACCTTTAGAGAAAGGCATAAATAAACATTTCACCACTGTTCACTAGCCAATCATGAACACCTTAGTGCATATCGTAAGATTTTGTGCTCAAGAAAGTGTAGCACATGCACAAAAAGAACATAAGGTGTAGCCTCGGTCTAATTGCTAAATGCTTAAAATTGGTGTGTATTATTAGGCTTGATGCCAAATCACATAATTAAAATTGGTGTGTACATTATCCCAGCTATTTTTAATAAGTTTCTGAACAATTAAAATTGGTGTGTATACTATGAGGCAAAATCAAGAATCTTACATGATTGCAAGCTTATGATCTAGGAGATGTGGGAATTATATGATGTAATTCTTTTTGGTAATAGTCTCTTTCAAATTCTATGTGATAAATTTTGTAGACTTTGTGATTCATTACTATACTCATATCACCTCACATGTATCTCAAGTTTTTGCTAGTTGCACATACTACACAAGCTACTCTTTGCTAAACATTGTACATGTTATTGTGTGTGTCTTTGGTCTGACCAACCAAGTTTGCAAATACCTTGAGTTTTTGTGCCAAACTGATTTGATGCTTGAAAATTTATGGAGAATGTAAGAAATTTTAACTTTGGGAAAATTGGGCTTAAATCCTTATTTTTGAAAATCATATCATCACATACTCATGCATTTTGTTCATCAATTTCAATGCTCTGAGATGGTTCTATAATTTTTTTTCAAAAACTGTGTTTTTCCTTAAAATTTTTGTGAGCCTCTGTCTGATTTGATTGATCCAATTTGTTTTTCGATCAATCGAAATTGGTTCAAAAAATTTAAGTGAGCCTCTGTTTTTTTCGATCGATCGAACTTAATATTTCGATCAATCGAAAATCGTATGGGAAGTTTTTTAAAAACTGTTTTCAGTTAAGTCAAACATTTTTTCAAAAAAGTTCTTTAACTTTTCTCTCTCCATACGACTCGGTCAAGGCTCAATCTCAATTTTTTGTCGTTTTTGTCCATTCTTTTTGCAAGGTTTTCCTCTCCCAAGGCCGGTAAGACCTTTATACCCTTCCTTTTGCAATTATTTTCATGTTTTCATGCATAAATTCATGCATTTTGTTGGGATTTTCGGACCTTTTCAAATTTGGGATTTTTGTTGAATCAAGCCTCTTTTTCTGAAATTGATCATTGGGTTTTGTTCCTATATTTTTATAATCATGTTATATGATGATTAATTTGATCAATTTGGTTTTTTGTGAGAAATTGAAAAATCTAGGGCTTGTATTGAACTCGAATTGGGGATTTTGTTCAAATTGGTTTCAATTGATGAAATTGGCTTGTTGAAGTGATGCAAATAATCATTATTTTATGTAATCTATCTTGTGTAATGATCAATTCGTCAATTTATTTCAAATTGATCAAGTGGTTTTTCAAATTTTGGGGTTTTTGTTAGAAACTCTATGTTCAAGCCAATTTTGTGAATTTGAACTTGATTTGAACTTAATTGCACTGCATTAGAACATGCATCATGACATTTATTTTGTTCATGCATCATATAGATTTTTGTTCTATATTTTTTTGTGCTAACTTGCAATCTGCCCTTGGTTTTTTGTTTTTTTTTTTTTGTTTGTGTCTTGGTCCTTATCCTAGCACCATGCCTAGGAAAACTAGAGCCCATAGAACCCCCTCCACTTCCTCTGAGTCTCCCTCTAGGAGTGAGGTGTTTAGAAACGACAAAAGCAGAGAGGCCTTTGAGAAACTGAATTGTAAGCGTAAAATTTGGGCTGAGCGTTCTGTGGTTTTAGATGAAGTTGATCTAGCCATTAGGGATAACTTTGAGTCTCGAGGTTGGTTGTCCCTGTTAGAGATAGATCATCCACCCCCGACCGCCCTGATTAGAGAGTTCTTCTCGAATCTCTCTTGCCACGTCTATGATTCCAACACCCTTGTTAGGAGTTGGATACGAGGTGTTGAGTTCACCATTACTCCTTAGGTAGTGGCTGAAGCTCTTGGGGTTCCGGTCGTTAGGGATCCTGTCTATCCCTATGATGAGTCTCCGCCCTTAGATATCGTCATGTCATACATCACTAGGTCTTCTATCCAGTGGGGTTCTGATCCTCGGATCACGTCTGCTGAGCTTACCGAGACTGACTATCTTTTCTTTAGGATAGCGTGTCATTCTTTGTGGCCTATTTCTCATCTCCACACCATCCCTCAAGAGCAATGTGTGTTTTTGTACGCTTTTGTTTCTGGTGCATCTATCAACTTCCCACCTTCGTTCTTTGAATGAGGTTCATAGGAGTTATGTCGTAGGGCATGCGCTTATTCATCCTATTTTCATTCATAAGATTTTGTTATTTCTTGGTCTAGATAGTTTCCCTTCTAGTGAGCCCGTTCATGTTATTGCTCCCATAGGTGTCACATTTCTTTGGCAGAGGGCTGCTCATTTGAGAGTTGATCCTACGCGTCCTAAAGGTGCGTCATCTGGTGTTGTTCCCCCTCCTCCCTCTTCTATAGGTGCTGATGCTGTTGAGGCATCTGGTGCTGCTGTTGCTGATGCTGATGTTCCTCCACCGACTACTTCGGATGATACAAACATTCGACGTACGTTGGATCATGTCTTGACCGTTCAGGCGGCTCATGGACAGATTTTGGTGGACGTGCTCAATGAGATCCGTGCTTTACACGCAGAGTTGGCACAGTTTCGACGATCTTCACCGCCACTTCCTTTTGATGATGGATTTTGATTGCCCTTTGGCATTCTGTCACAAAAAGGGGGAGTACATATTTGAGCACTTGTACAGTTTTTTTTTTTTCAGGGGGAGAGTATTTTTTGTAGGTTGGAGCTTGTGGAGTTTAGATTGTATCAAGGTACTTCACGTTGTATTTTTTACCCTTTTTGCTCTTGTCATATTTTTGTTGGGCTATTCATGTTAGAGGGAGATACTTTTTTTTGCTTTATATGTTTCTTGTTTCAAACTGCTTATTGATTTATATTTATGAGTTTTCATTGATATATGTCTTTATTGATTGTTGTTTGAAATTAAGAATTTATTTTGTTTACTTGTATTTTCCACACATGCGGTTATGCATTTTGTTTAGTGTTTCAGGAAATATACAGGTTGATTCAATTGAGCTGCTGTCTACACTTGCAACTGATGGATAGTAGTTAGGATTGAATTTGTTTTATGAGCATTATTTTGTAAAGGGCTTTTCTTTGTAATCTTTGAGCTTTTAGTTGTGTTTTGACATGGATTGCCAAAAAGAGGAGTTTGTTAGGTTCTAAAGACTTAGGATTTTATGTATTTAGAACTCTAATGTGTATTATTGACAAACCATGATCAAAACAATATGTTTAGTCGTGTTTAGACTTGCTCAAAGTTGATTCATTTATATAAAACTGGAATAAGCTAATGCAGAAGGCATTTATGCTTCTCGGCCTGGTTCGATCGATCGAAGCTTAGGCTCGATCAATAGAAAATCGGGTCAGAAGCGTTTTCTACAGAATTTCAACTCAGCCCTAGTTTTTTTTTTAAAACGTTTAGGGTTTTCTAATTTACCCTAGGTATAAAAGGCAAACCCTAGCCATGTTTTAGTGTTGCTCATATTGCTGTTTTGTGTAAATCTCTTGTGAGATCTAGAGGAGCTTTCCTTTACACAAAGCTTATGGTTTTTAAGGAAGAGATATTATCTACACCTTGATGATCAACTCAGTTGCTGCCATTAAAGCTTAAAGAAACACAAGCGGGTGTGCTTGTATCTGGTGGTGAATCCAAGAAAGAAGGAGTTCGTGGATTCAGAGCTTGCACGTGGTCGTGTCAGTAAGTTCTACTGATGGGTAGCAATAAGAAGTCGAGTGTGGGGGCTTGTAAGTCTTATTGTATGAACTTCGATTCTTTCAAGATAGTGGATTCAGGTTTACCTTGAGGATAGTTAGGTTAAATCCTCCTCAAGTTTTTACCAGTTTGGTTTCCTAGGTGATCATATCTTTGTGTTATTTATTTTTCCGCTGCTTTGCATGATATGATTGTTTTGATTGTTTTGATTGTGATAACCTAGATTTGTTAATTTGGACTAAGTAACAACTTGGCTAATTACCTAGGTTAATCCAATTATATTTTTAAGGGGTCTAAAAACCATCAAATCTAATGGATAAAAAAATAATTTCAGTGGTATGTTCAAATTAGAACTAGTAAAAACTTACCACCTAGGCTTTGTTATGCATGTTTTGCAAAAATGTTGTGGACATAGTATTTTTCAAAAATTATCCAAACAAACAAATTGGCCTAAAGGACCAAATCAAACGTTTAATTGTGATTTTTTAAATTGTGTTTTCAAATGACATATTTTGAGATTGCGATTTTTTTATTTAAAAATGCGCACTTTTCAAATAGTTAGTCTATTAATACTTGAGTCTTTAGCCAAATTTTTTGGATTTATGTGATATATTTTTTCAAAAAGATAATACATTTTGTTTATATTGTTACTTGTTTAGGCAATATATTGGTACTTAAATGAGAGATTAGTAGTTTAATAATTGTTTAATTGTGTACATTGAAATAGATGTAGCTAATAACATTAATAATGAAGTTATCATATCATATAATAATTTCAAAATATAAAAACTTGTGAAGAAAATTTTAAAACTTTATGTATTTGGGCGTGTTTTTTTCTTTTTCTTTTTTTTTTTGATGTTAACATATTCAAGTTTTATTTTTTAAAATTTTTTTATTAATTTAAGTTTTTTAATGACCACTCTGAAAAATAATTTCCTGGAGCCACCACTTATTACATCTCTAACATTTTAAATTATTTGACACCTTCCCATGCATGAAGTGCTTGGGAGTCTAGGGGGGAAAAGGTTCGAGCTGCGGGGTTAGCAGCATGTTGTAATTATCTCTCAAAAAAAATTATTTATTCTGTTGTCCTCTTGGTCTATCCATGTTTGTAAAATTTAGACATTAAGTTTTTTGTACTTTAATATTATACATATAATACATTATTAAATAGTAAATAACAATGATCAATCAAAACGAAATTTTACATGTTTGTTAATAATAAAGAAAACTTGTATTTTTTTTTTTTTTTTTTTTTTTTGAGAAACAAGAAAACTTGTAATCTAATGGTGATAATTTAAAATATTAATATTAAATAATATAGCATTAAGGAAGAGTCATACCAAATATAAATATTTATATTTATATTCGGTGCAATACATATATACAAAATATTTATTAAATCAAATTGAACCGTTTTCATTGAAAAGCCCATATTTTTTCTCAAAAACAAAAAAAAAAAAAAAAAAAAAAAAAAGCCCATATTAACTCCACATATTAAAGAAAATTAGGGGGATGGAAATCTTGATTGATAATTGTACAAGCATAGACATACTCTACAAAGAAAATGTATCAAACGTATATCTCATTTGTTTTAGCAAAAACAAACAAAAAAATAAAAAAAGGAAAATGAAAATTTTTCCTCATTCTTGGACATTTGAGGTGGTTGAGAATTTTGGTTAAGAAACTTGATTAAACAAAAATAATTTTTTGGTGATCGAGAAATACACTATCTTTAAGGTTGATAATGCTGAAAATGTTTTACATGTCAAAAGGAGCTTAAAACGTTTTCAGCCTCAGGAGAATAGAACTTCCTTTCTCATGAATCTAAAACCCCCTTATATCTTAAAGAACATCTTGAAATCTTCAAAATGACCAAAACATCATGAAAGCATCCAAATTGAGAAATACTTCAAAAATTTGTAAATAGTCAATATAACCCTAAAAACATGAAAATCACTTAAATATCTTATAAAACCTTTAAAGTAATTAAAAAAAAAAATTCCCCATAATAACCTCCAAAATGATAGAAATGACATCAAAGTTTTTAAGATGACCAAAATATACTAAAAACCTTGCATAAAACATTTATAATGATTGAAATGCACACAAAACCTCTATAATGACCAAAATACATTAGAAAAACTTCTAAAGTAACAAAAATACTCTCAAAATGTTCCCAACGTTTTCAAGATGACCAAAATACCCTTAAACCCTCACCTAAAACCTTTATAAACCCTCACCTAAAACCTTTATATTGATCAAAATGCTTTCATAAGTTCCAAAATGGCCAAATTTCCACAGAAATATCTAATGTGATAAAAATACCCTCAAAATTTTAAAGAGCAAAATATCTTAAAAACTTCTAATATTACTATTATTGAAATTTCCTTAAAACCAACAACTAAAAAATATTGAAATGATGAAAATAGTAACTCTTCAAAACATTCAAATAACCAAGATATGCCTCAAAATTATGTGCAAACGCCTTCAAAAGTTTAAAATTTTCTCAAAAACGACTTTCAAGTAGTTTTTATTTTCCCCTTTCTTTCTTTATTGGGGAAAAAAAAGGTTGATAGTAGTTTCGTTTTAGTTGTTAGTTTTTCTAAATTATTTTAGTTTTTTTTTTTTTTTTTTTTTTCCTGTAGCACACTTATTGTGATTATTATTTTAATTTGTAATAACTTTATTTTGATTGTGCTTGTGTTTAGGTTGATTTTTGTTCTATATTAAACGTTTTAAATTGGTTTATTAAATTTTTTTTTTTAAGTGTATAAAAATCTAGGAAAAATTTGATGTCGAAACAAAGGAAGAACTGTAGTTGAGATATCATTCCCTTTTTTTTCTCAAGAGCAAGATTTGAAATATTATCCATTTGTTTGATGTGTTTGCACGGGGTTTAAGGAGTATGAAATTCTTGATATTCTTTTATTATGAATATTTAAAATAAATAAATAAATAAGAAACAAAAATAATAGAGTAAACTAAAAATCTTGGAAAGGGAAAGAGAACATACTGAGGTCATCAATGAGCTTGGTTTCCTCCATGACTTCAGATTTTGGTGTTTACTGTCTAGAAATCACTTTCTTGAAAACTACAACCTAATTTGCATTATTTATATGGTAATCAATAGGAATGTCCTTCACAACAATGCCATGGCACTATACACACGAAACCGTACGTGCGAATGCGATTGGTTCGAAGGAAAGAATAGACAAGGAATTGAGATGCAAGGGAAAAGAATGATTGATGCCTATTTTGATTGGGTAGAAGAGGAGAATTGGAGAACTAGGTTTCCTTTTGGGATCAACGTATGAAGAAACCATGATAAAGACTTTAGTAAAAAGTAAACAACAATAAGAAAAAGTAAAGAAAAAAAAACAACAAACAAACGAATGAAGCCTTATTAAAGCTAAAGCAACCACACCCATGACATTTTTATGTAAAATGAAAATTTTCATTTCATTTATACTATTCAAAAAATTATTCATCTTACATATATGAGTGGATCACTATGTGAAAATTGCATATTGAATGATTATCTTTATTAAAATATATAAATAAATTTTTTAAGCATATATTATTATAAGAGCATTCTTATTGGATTACAAAAAATAAATATAAATTCATTTTAGATGATGAATAATCATTCATTATGCACCGCTCTTCAAATTTTTACATATTGCTACAATTTATATGATATTATACAACAACATATATATGATTTCTTCTATGTTTTTTACTCTCTCTCTCTCTCTCTCTCTCTCTCTCTCTCTCTCTCTCTCTCTCTCTCTCTCTCTCTCTCTCTCTCTCTCTCTCTCTCTCTCTCTGCTAACAAATTGCAACCATCACTATTGTAGGATCATTGTCGTCATCGATCCTAGTGTTGGTGGGGTCGGTCATCATCATCCATTCTCACACTCTCCCTCCTCCCTGCTCTTCCTTATTTCATAGGCTCCACCTCTTAGATTTGGATTGTTGTGATGGTTGTCGTGGCTGGGGTGGGTCATTGATGCTGGTGTTGTTGAGTTTCATTTTAGGTTTTGGTTCCAACAATTTTGGTGGTTGTCATGGCTAGAGAAGATAGTTAGTGTTAGTGTGGGTTTTTGCTAGATCAAAGGTGGATTTGTTTTTGGATTTTGGGGCAATGGTCGGTTTGGCCATGAGATGATGATGTTTTTTGGGTTCAATTACTATTTTTTGTGTGAGTAGAAAATATAATTTTAATTGGATGAACTGTAAAATAAAGAATGAAATGTATGATGTTTTTTTTATAGTGGTTATATAAAATAGATAAAATGATTGTTTGGTAATGCAAAAATGTATATGTTTTTTTAGAGGCAATTACATTTTATGTCTCTAAACTATACCCTTTTTTTACATTTATCATCCTGAACTTTCATAGTCCACGATTCTGTCCTAATATATAATTTGTATTTCATTCTGCACCCTACCATCAATTAGGTTGTTAACTTAGACGGAAAAAGTATGTCACATGCAACTCACATGACTTTTGCATTGGCACCACAAAAAAAAACCGAATTAGGCCACTTCAATCTTCTAAATTGTATGAGCCCAATGTAGTCTTATTTAGTTAAATTACTTATACAGAAAAGTTAATGGATGCTCTAAGAGAATTGATTTAGAAAATATTTTTAGAAACTTTTTATAAGAAAAGAAAAAAAGTAACTTATTTTTTAACAACTTTTAATATTTCTCATAAAAACTATATCAAAACTTTCATAAAATAGTCCATTAACAAATGTACTGAAAACATCCGTTAATAAGACCCTTACATAGTTCTAGAGCATATCTTAATAGATTAGTTGCTAATAACCACACTAATCTATACAATGTCTACACTCAGCTTCCCAAAAATGCACGAGAAGAAAAAGTGCTTTGCTCAAGGATTTTTGGTTAGAGGGAAAAAGGGACAAAAGAAGATATAATTAGAAGTGTGAGATGACCATTTGTAAGCCAACAAAATATGGATGGTCTGGTAATTAGGAAGATAGAACACCTGAATGTAGCTCTAACAGCAAACCCCTTAGGTAAATTCTCAACTAGAGCAATTACAAGGAGTGGTTAAAATTTGAAAGTTGAAAATATAGGAGAGATTGAAGTTGTTGGTATGGAAAATAGAATGGCAAATCTTCCCGACAAGGTCGACTGTGAGAAAAAGGTTTCATATTATAGAAAATAAATATTACTTCTTTGTGGAGCAAAAGAAAATTCTCTAGAACATCTGTTCATTGATTGCTCAATATCTCAAATTATTTGGGCTAATTCAGTCTGACCCATCCGTTTCTTTGAAATGAACATCCATTCAGATTTAAATTGGATCAAAATTGTCATTCAACTAGGGGAACAACATGGTAAGACAACAACAAAGGCAAGTACTAGATCCTTTAGTAACCTAATTTAGGAGTATATTTAGTTGGGGAGATGGAAAAGTGAGATGATAGAAATTGAGAAAGAGAGAAAAAAGTAGGAGGATAGAGCGGATTTTAATCTCCCTCATTTATGTTTAGTTGGGGTGGAAAAGTAAAGAGATGGAAAAAAATGAGTTTCTATAAATGGCAGGTTGTTACTGACGCGATTATTAATAAATAAAAGAATAATTTTAGGTATTGGTTAAAATCAGAACTAGTAATTTATCACCAATGATTTGTTAGGAAATATTATAAAAATGTTATGGATATATTACTTCTTTTTAGCATAAGAATTCACGTCTACTTTAGGATAAAGAATATGTAGCAATTTGTTACCGATGATTATTAGTGGGTAAAAAAATCATTTTTGTGATGGGTTAAAATTAGAATCAATAACTACTTACAACTTATAATTGGTTAAGAAAGTGTTTTGTAAATTTTTTTTTTTTCTCTCTTTTGACATACCACAACTACCGGTAATTACACAAACATAGTAACAACATTTTGTACAATAAATCCTTAATCTAATGTCTATTATTTTTGGGTTTATTAGACAACTTTTTTTTAGTAAAAAAAAAAAAAAAAAAGAAGATAGAGGGGAAACTCGTGTAACTTTCCTATTAAGGTGTGACTATAGTAACACCCTAATCATCGACTAATACCTCATACCATAGTCGTTGATGAGTTAAATGAACCACTTACCGGTAGGTTATAAAAAGTCACAACACGCTCCTAGTGAAAAACTCAAAACCCATACTATAAGCCATATTAACCTAAATCCTTACCATGAAAGGAACCAAATGTCGGACAAAATTTGGCCCTTGTGCTCTAGCTTCTCAGAAGTTCACACACGTGTGGCCCCGACTCAAACACACTACCACAATTCCACACCAATCACAGCACAGTAACACAAGACCAATCTCAGTACCATCCTAAATTTCCCTTCCCAAGCGGAAAAGCTATTTCCACACCAATAAAAAAGCCCTTTTGGTAGTGAAAGAGTGACCGATCAAAAAGAGGCAGGCAAGAGCCTCACATCTCTGGCATTAGCAATTCCCATTCCTTATAGAACGAGAACATCCCAACAATAATAAAAATTGAGTCTTTATTTTTTTCTCTTTCAGAGGAGAGACACAAAGAGTTCATACAAATACAAAACTCACACACACACACACACTCTCTCTCTCTGTCTCTCTCTCTCTAAAGCTCTTAAGGTACTTTCTCTCTCTAAACTTTTGATCTGTAAAGCTTAGATCTTTCGCATCTATATGTTAGATTCTTATGAAATTAGGGTTTCAATTTTTTTTTTTTTTTTTTTTTTGGGGGTGGCATTGAAAAAATTGGGTGTACCCTTTTGGTCAATATGAAGCTAATTGTGATTCAATTAACAAATTGATTAAAATTTATGTAAATTCATAAAGAAAAGTTTGTTTTCATGTTGCATATTGAAATTTTTATAAGCATTAGTTAAAGCTGCGGTTTTGATGTTCATTCTATATAGAAAAGAAGCTGCTAATTTAAACATCAGGTAGGTAGGTTTTTTTTTTTTTTTTTTTTTTTAATTAATTTCTCTCTATAGGGCTTGTTGTTTATTATTAAAAAAAAAAAAAAAAAAAGGATCACACGCTGCAACCAAAATATTTTTCACAGTTTTAATTTATTAAAAAAATTAAAATAATAATTATAAAATCTGAAATTAGGATCCAATTAGTTGGCTAAAAAATATTTAAAGAACAAACCCAAATTTAGGGCTCATGGTAAATTGGTACTAAAATTAATCTTATTTAAAAAATGGTCCCAAAAACTAAACTAGTAGCTGCAAGCCCATTAATTTGGGCTAAAAATGGGTACAGAGTTGAATAATCAATTGCAAATGATTTTGACTAATTTCACAGTCAACTCTGAATTAGGACTTCTATAACAAAATCATCTTGGTTTGGATACTAACTACGTTATCATATTTTGTATAATTTTTTTTTTTTTTTTTTTTGCTATGTATCATATTTTGTCTAATTTTTACCATGTCCAACATTCGTAATCATGCCAACCTTCAATATTGTTCTTGGACTAAAGCCTCACAATATCACCAACAAATACAAAATCATTTAATGGTAAGTTGTATTGTATAATTAGTTAATTCTCCGTGTTAAGTTTTTTCTTTATTTTACTAATATTTGTTAACAAAAGTCATTTCAAAATATAAAGAGTGGATTTTTTTTTTTTTTTTTTTTTTGAGAAACGGAAATAGAGGAAAGTTGAAAACCAATCACACTTGATGATCTAAATCATTCTTTCACATCTCAAGGAACTTACAAAAATTTAATATTAATTATTAGATTATTATAATAATGATGCTAGTGAATTATAAAAGTTAAAGTTTTACTTGGATAATGAAGCTATTTAACAAGCTATAATAATGTATGTTTATTAAGTTCTTAAGTTATCTACATAAAAAATTATCATTATTAGCAACGTTTTTATTGTTATTATTGATAATTTGATAGTAATATATCAGAGGTGAAACTAAAAAACTTTTCTTGATAAAGTATTTGCAACAATATTAGAGCATTCTTATTAAGGATGTTATAATGCTAAAATGCTATATTTGACATCCAAAACACCAAAATACCTTCTACATCAAACATGTCAAATGTTAAAATTTTTAACACTTGGCTATAGTGAGCTGGCATCTATAACAGCTCATTGTAACTAAATGTTAAAACTAAATATTAATTTTTTAATCCCCACCCACACGTGCCAAGTCCATCTACATTTTCTCACTCACACACGCTGCCTCTTCTTCCTGTTCTTTTCTAATTCAGACTCAACACGCTGCCTCTTCTTCCTTTTCTTTTCTAGTTCAGACTCAACATGCTGCCGAGCTCCCTTGCCTTCTTCTCTCATGTTGCTTCCCTTCCCTCAACCAAGCTGCCAAAAATCCAAGATCCTTTTCCCTCTGACCGAACCCAAAAACCCATGCCGCTAAACCCATGCCGCCCAACATAAACACTTTTTAATCGAAACAACATGGTATCATAGCCTATTTTGTGCTAGTGACCCCGGTGACCATAGCCTACCAAACTTTAGTCTCCAGCGACCACAGCTACCGTTGTTTCTCACCATTCACTCAAATCTCATTGTTGCCCATCACCAACCACGATTCCCTGGTTGGAGGAGTCGACTAGCTCTGGTGACTATTCGTGGTCATCGCGACATTGTGCTGTTGTTGCTTGTCTACGATTCACTCCCAAGTCTAGTTGGTTTTTATCGAGCGATGCACGATAGCCCAATGGAGCTCCTTGCTGTAACCCCAACCCTCGTGTGTCACCGGATCTCCACTCTTGGGTACCAATTTGATTTGATGTAATTTAACTTGATCCTCTTGTGTCTTTGGTTTGTTAGTGACTCAATCCTCTGTTTGGGTATTGAGGTCTCATGATCTAAAGAAGACATCATTTTATCACAAAGAAAGTATGTGTTGGATATTTTGAAAGAAATTGGCTTGTGGATTGTGGAGGTTTTGGGTTGTGGTGGAGGTTGTGAGTTGTTTTGCGAGTTTGTGGGTAGTGTTTGATGGTGGTAGTGGGTTGTTTTATTGGGTGGCAGGGGGGTGTGGGTTGTGGTGGGGTTGTTTGGGCTTGTTGCGGTGGGTGGTGGTAGTGGGTTGTAGTGGTGGTTGGTAGTGGCAGTAGATTGTGGTGGCTGGTAGAGCAGTCGGAGAGGATGAGAGAGGTGAACTGGGTTTTTTATTATTAATTTTATTTATTTAATTAGGTTGTTTATATTATTTTAATTTGTAGTGTATTAAAATAGAAGCTTTGATGTTGGGTTTATTTAAAAGTGAGATGTTAAAATGAATAAAGTGACATTTTGAGATGTTAAAATGATATACTCCTTCTGTCCCAATTTGTTTATCCTCTATTTCATTTTGGAATGTCCCAAAATATTATCCTGTTTCTAAAAATAAAAGTCATTAATTTACTAATATTTTTATTATACCCCTACTTTATTTTCAAAACTATTTGAAAAGAAAACTAACAAATATATATATTTTTTTTAAATCAATCTAATTGAGGCACATTTTTAGTTGCCTCATTAAGAATAACTCTTTTTATAAAAAATAAAAAAACTAAGAAATTTATTTAAGAGTAGTTTTGTAAAGTTATACATTTTTATAAGGCAGATAAGATAATAAATAATGTTCTCTTAAAAAGTTTGACTTTCAAACAGGACAAACAAATTGGAACAAAGAAAGTATTTTTTAGCATTCTTGATGTGAATGCTCTTAGCAAAGACAAATTTCTGTACTAATATCATGAAAGGACATTTAAAGCATATCAACGACAACTTTCAGTTGTTGCTAGCTAAAGACCAAATTTCCTACAGTGATGATAAACCAATTGCCTATAAATTGCTTGTTAGGGCATGACATTTGGCTTACCCTTTCACTGATGATATACTTCCATACATATTGTGGAGTTCAATTATACATATTGTGGAGCTCTTAAAAAAATAAGAAGATAAAAAATCATCTCATTTATATATAATCCAGGTTTTATATTTTTTGCTTTATAATAATGTATTATTGCATAATTTATTGATTGAATAGCAAAACACATTTTGATTGGTATCAAATTTGATGTGTGATAAATATTGAAAGAATATTTTATTTAAAATTTTAATATAAAGATACTAAGAGATTAATTTTAACAAAATTAATACCAAGGATAACTTGAGTGAAAGCGTATATCAATTATGAGTATGATAAAATATTAAATCTATAATAACTTATCATGAAATAGTATTACATTGAAATAAAATTATATAATATAAAAGATGAACTTAACTTTTATAAATACACACTTATTTGTTACTACGTATACTACTGAGATGATTTAGCATTCTCATTAAGAGTGTTATAAATGATAAAATGCTATTTTTAGCATTTATAATCACAAAAACATAATTCATCCAAGATGCCATATGCTAAAAAATTTGACATCTTGCTATAGTGAGCTCTAATTTTTGAGAGCGCACTGTAGCAAGATGTTATAATTTTTTAATGTTTTTTTTCTACTGAGAGAGAGAGAGAGAGAGAGAGAGAGAGAGAGAGAGAGAGAGAGAGAGAGAGAGAGAGAGAGAGAGAGAGAGAGAGAGAGAGAGAGAGAGAGAGAGAGAGAGAGAGAGAATAAAAAATGAATAAAATAATAAAGAAAGAATATTTAAATAAAATGGTAAAAAAATAGAAGTTTTGATGTTAGGGGTATTGCAAAGTGATATATTAAATGCTATAAAGTTAGGTTTTTAGATGCTAAATGCTAAAATTTTTAGAACTCTTGGTGAGAATGCTCTTAGAACATACATAATTACACAATACACACACACACATACATGCATACATATATGTATGTGTGTGCATGTGCGTGCACATGTGAGTGCATGCACAAGCTTCAAAATAAAGATGACAAATTTAAATTTTTTTAATATTGAAATCTTTGCAATTACAATAATAATAATCCCATAACCTCCCCAAATGCAATTCCGGGATAGAGAAGTATTTTTACAATATTTAAAGTATAGTTTTTGCTATAATTTCTTAGACAATCATTTTAGGGAATCACTTAACATTAGACATAACTATTATTTCTCCTTCTACAATTAAAGCATCATTCATAAGAAGTCCCTTGGATGCATCTAGGAGATCCTTAAGAGGCATAAAGTGTGAGAAACCACATTCGTTCGAAGAGGTAGTGAACCAATTTTTTTCTGTAAGAAACAAAACAAAACAAAAAAAATTGAGACAAAACTTACACAGGAACAAAACAAGGTGAAAGAGAATGGGAGGCACATGTGTGTGCACACACACATATAAGCATACATACCTGTTTTTTCCATGTGATTTTCATTGTTAATTTGGTCCTTTATACGTAACTTGAATTGTGCAAAAAATTTGTGCTCAGGTAGAACACAATCACAACATAAGAGGAAGAGAGATATCACTTTCATTTCTCCATTATAAATTCCTTTGGGGTAAACCAATAACTTCCTACACGGATTCAATAAAAAGAGTTAAAAACAAAAGGTTCTAAGTCTCAAAATGGAAACTTTCCTTTTTTTTACAACAATAAAAGTCCAACTTATAATAATACCTATCAAAAAAAAAATAATAAAAAAATTAATACCATTTCACATCCCCAACTTGAAATATTCGAGAATAATATGTCACTTTTTCTAATGATGAAAAGTTTTCAATCTTCCAAGCCATAATACGGTTAAGGGGCTCTTTTATCATAGTAAGAATCTCTCGTTTGGCATTGCGTTCATGAACAAAAAGCTCAGCACCAAATACGCAACAATCATTGACAAGATATCCTTGAGAAAGATCATCGAAAGATTCAAGGGATAGAAATTTGTGAAAGCCCCATTCAGTCTTGATATCATGGAATCTTCTAATTACCCCATCAACATCTACAAACACAAAAAGATATGTTAGATTAATTTTGAGAGAATTAAAAATTTAACATGGTATCAGAATAAAAAGTCCTGAGTTTAAATTTTCCCTATGACCTCCTCACATTCTATTTAAATTTCCACATGTTGAATCCCTACTCAATAGTAGTTCAAGTGTCTAACATGTGAATAAATTTATCATCTTCTAATAGTTTAAGGTTTTTAGAAAAATCGGTAATTTAACAACTTATACCAGAATACTATACCAAAATACAATCATGAAAGATGAATACGCATGTTTATATATATATATATATATATATATACACACACTATGAGAGAGAAAACCTTGAATGGTCAAGAACTTGTCTCGTATTTGATCGAATAGGAGCAATTTGAAGCTGACATAAATTTCCCAGCCAAGAGTGTACTTTTCGGTGTCAACAATTGCCAAGTATATTGAGATGTGACCACTTCCATTCATTTTCTCGTTTCCTTTTGGATAAATAGACAACCTCCTGCAAAATAAAACTGACTACATTAGACGTAAACATTTATATTTGAATAGGAAAAAAAAAAAAAAAAAATTAGAGCCCACCATTTGTGTCCACTGGCTTCAAAAACACCAGAGTCATACTTTTCCACCCCAGTATCACATAGTAAAGAGTATGACTGTATTTTAAGTAAGTAATGCGCTGGACGAAAATGTCTTTTTGTTCTTTTGATTGCTGCAGTACATTAGGAATATTTAAATACACTGTCTAATAACAATTGGGCAGTGAGATATGGGTCAAGTTTGGCAACAATTTCAATCAAGCAGTGCTAAAGCATAATCATCATAGGTCAAAGAATTATTTAACAAAATAAATTAAGGGCAATGAAACTTAAAAAATGAATAGACAATATGTCATGATGGATGATACAGCATATTTCCTTTGTATCACCCATCATGACATATTATTGTTTTCATCCTAAATTGGAACGTTTGGCTTTTCAAATATCATATTTTTCAAGATTTAATTGAATTTTTACAAATAAACAAACTAAATTAAATATATAGATCTTCTCAAAAAAAGAAGAAGTTAAATATATTGATCACTTTTTTTTTCCCTGAAAGGAATAAATTGATGAATTAAGCTCATCCAAAGGCACACTTTGTATTTTCATTATTGCACTTAATTCATATTCTCAGCGCCAGCAAGACTCCTATCAAATTGTCCATAAAATTAATCACATAGATAAGAAAGCGATTTTACTATTGATCATGAATTGTAAACAAAAAAGAAAAAATTAAGAAAAAAATGATAAAAGTTTTATAATCACAAAATCAATGATTGAAGACATTACATCCAAGGGCGGCACCAAGTGTAGTTCAGAGTAGTCACATGACCACACTACAAAAAAAGGTTCTATGGTCAAGTTTTTAAAACGCGACTATATGGTCAAAAAAACGTGGGTAGAAAAAACATGGGTTGTTGACCACCCTAAAAAAAGCTTAAACACCTTAGATAACAATTTGAGCCCATTAAAAATTAAATTCTACCTCTCCAAAAAATTGCAAGAAATATAATGTTCATAACATTTTCGTAATAAATCCTAAGTATTAGGTTATTACTGATGGACAAAAAAATAATTTCAGAGGTATGTTCAAATTAAAATTAGTAAAAACTTACCACCTAGGCTTTGTTGTGTAAGCTTTACAAAAATATTGTGGACGCAGTACTTCTCAAAAATTGTCCAAACAAACAAATTAGCCTAAAGGCCCAAATTAAATGTTTAATTGTGATTTTTTAAATTGTTTTTTCAAGTGACATATTTTAAGATTGCTATTTTTTTATTTAAAAATGCACACTTTTCAAATAGTTGGTCTATTAGTACTTGATTTAGTCTTTAGCCGAATTTGTTAGATTTATGTGATATATTTTTTCAAAAAGATAATACATTTTGTTTATATTGTTACTTGTTTAGGCAATATGTTGGTAATTAAATGAGAGATTAGTAGTTTAATAATTACTTAATCGTGTACATTCAAATAGATGTAGCTAATAACATTGATAGTGAAGTTATCATATCATATAAAAATTTCAAAATATGAAAACCTGTGAAGAAAATTTTAAAACTTTATGTATTTGGACGTTTTTTTTTTCTTTTTTTTTTTATGTTAACATATTCAAGTTTTATTTTTTAAAAAAATTTTATTAATTTAATTTTTTTAATGACCATTCTAAAAAAAATTTCCTGGAGCCACCACTTATTACATCTCTAACGTTTTAAATTATTTATTCTTTTGTCCTCTTAGTCTATCCATGTTTGTAAAATATAGACGTTAAGTTTTTTGGACTTTTCCCCTCAAAAAAAAAAAAAAAAGTTTTTTGGACTTTAAAATTATACATATACTACGTTATTAAATAGTAAATAACATTGATCAATCAAAATGAAATTTGACATGTTTGTTAATAATAAAGAAAACTTGTAAATTTTTTTTTTTTTTTAGAAACAAGAAAACTTGTAATCTAATGGTGATAATTTAAAATATTAATATTAAATAATATAACATTAAGGAAGAGTCATACCAAATATAAATATTTATATTTATATGCGATGCAATACATATATACAAAATATTTATTAAATCAAATTGAACCGTTTTCATTAATAAGCCCAGATTAACTCCACATATTAAAGAAAATTAGGGGGATGGAAATCTTGATTAATAATTATACAAGCATAGACATACTCTACAAAGAAAATGTATCAAATGTAGATCCCATTTGTTTTAGCAAAAACAGACAAACAAACAAAAAAAAAGGAAAAGGAAAAGGAAAAATTTTCCTCATTTTTGGACATTTGAGGTGGTTGAGAATTTCGGTTGAGAAACTTGATTAAACAAAAATAATTTTTTGGTGATCAAGAAATACACTATCTTTAAGGTTGATAATGCTGAAAATGTTTTACATGCCAAAAGGAGCTTAAAACTAGGGATGGCAATGGGGTGGGGTGGGGCCGAAGGATGGGGTCTTCGTCCCCGCCCCACATGGTTTTGTCTTGCCCCATCTCCGCCCCTCCCCGCATGATGGGGAAAACTTTCTCACCCCATCCCCGCCCCTTGGGACCCCACAAAGCCCCGCCCCACCCCGTAAAACTCTAATTTTTGTTAATTTGCCCTAGAACTAGTACAATTTTTTTAATGAAATCTATTTCATTAATAAAAATATACTTAAAATTATAACTAAATTTATCCCATCAAATCAAATCAATTTTTAGAAAAAAATTGAATAATATATCCAAGTAGACAATCATAAAATAATAATAATAATAATAATAATAATAATAATAATAATAATAATAATAATAATAATAATAATAACTCATAGTATAACACAAAACAAAATAAAGACAGAGAACCACATTGGGTAGAATAAAATATGCTAATATTAATATGTTTGTTTAAATAGTAGGATTTTAGAGTATGAAAAATTTACAATTATAACCCTTAATAACGCAGGGCGGGACAGGGACAGGGAGGGGTGGGGTGGGTCTAAAAATTCTAAACCCATCCCTGCCCCGCCCCGCCTCGTGGTGCGGGACTAAAATCTTGCCCCATCCCTGCCCTACCACTTTTGCGGGGCAGGGAAAACCCGCACGGGACGAAGCGGGAAAGAGCGGGTTAAGCGGGGCGGGAAAAAATTGTCATCCCTACTTAAAACGTTTTCAGCCTTAGGAGAATAGAACTTCCTTTCTCATGAATCTAAAACCCCCCCTTATATCTTAAGAGAACATCTTGAAATCTTCAAAATGACCAAATCACCATGAAAGCATCCAAATTGAGAAATACTTCAAAAATTTGTAAATAATCAATATACCCCTAAAAACTTGAAAATGACTTAAATATCTTATAAAACCTTTAAAATAATTAAAAAAAAATAACCCATAATAGCCTCCAAAATGATAGAAATGGCCTCAAAATTTCTAAGATGACCAAAATATACTAAAAACCTTGCATAAAACATTTATAATGATTGAAATGCACACAAAACCTCTATAATGACCAAAATACCTTAGAAAAACTTCTAAAGTAACAAAAATACTCTCAAAACGTTCCCAACATTTTCAAGTCGGCCAAAATACCCTTAAACGCTCACCTAAAACCTTTATAATGATCAAAATGCTCTCATAAGTTCTAAAATGGCCAAAATTCCATGGAAATATCTAATGTGATAAAAATACCCTCAAAATTTTAAAGACCAAAATATCTTAAAAACTTCTACTATTATTGAAATGTCCTTAAAACCACCAACTAAAAAATATTGAAATGATGTAAATAGTAGCTCTTCAAAACATTCAAATAACCATGATATGGCTCAAAATTATGGGCAAACCCCTTCAAAAGTTTAAAATTTTCTCAAAAACAACTTTCAAATAGTTTTTTATTTTATTTTTTTCCTTTCTCTCTTTATTGGGGAAAAAAAAGGTCGATAATAGTTTCTTTTTAGTTGTTAGTTTTTCTTAATTATTTTTTTTTTCTGTAGCACACTTATTGTGCTTATTATTTTAATTTGTAATAATTTTATTTTGATTGTGCTTGTGTTTAGGTTGATTTTTGTTCTACATTAAACGTTTTAAATTGGTGTATCAATATTTTTTAAAAATTAATGTATAAAAATCTAGGAAAAATTTGATGTCGAAACAAACGAAGAGCTGTAGTTGAGATATCATTCCCTTTTTTTTTTCTCAAGAGCAAGATTTGAAATAATATCCATTTGTTTGATGTGTTTGCACGGGGTTTAGAGAGTATGAAAATCTTGATATTCTTTTATTATGAATATTTATATTAAATAAATAAATAAATAAGAAACAAAAATAATAGAGTAAACTAGTAATCTTAGAAAGGGAAAGAGAACATACTGAGGTCATCGATGAGCTTGGTTTCCCCCATGACTTCAGATTTTGGTGTTTACTGTCTAAAAATCACTTTCTTGAAAACTACAGCCTAATTTGCATTATTTATAGGGTAATTAATAGGAATCTCCTCCACAACAATGCCATGGAACTTTACACATGAAACCGTACGTGCGAATGTTATTGGTTCGAAGGAAAGAATAGACAAGGAATCGAGATGCAAGGAAAAAGAAGGATTGATGCCTATTTTGATTGGGTAGAAGAGAAGAATTGGAGAACTAGTTTTCCTTTTGGGATCAAGGTACGAAGAAACCATGATAAAGACTTTAGTACTTTTTTCTTCTCCTCTCGGTAGGAGTTTTCTCTCTCACCTAGGGTGAGTTTTCTTTATGCTTTGCGTGGTTCTCTTTTTTTTCGCTTTTCTTATTCTTTTCACGCCGCTGCTTGCCAAGCCGTGGTCCTTTATTTTTCTTTACACGCCGCTGCTTGTTAAGCCGTAGTACCCTACAAACCTTTTTCTAGTTTTGATCCTTGGCTGTTTCGACACTCACATGGACTCAGATTTCATTGAACGCTTGCACCGTATAACCTTAACGGAGGGCGAAGGGGAAGTTCTCACGGTTCGATCCACTCAGAGAGAAAAAATCCCTGAAGAATGCTCACTCAGTTTGATAGGAAGATTACTGAGGTCGGTTTGGAAGTTTGGGAACGACCTGCGGATTGTGGACGTAGGGGATGGACTTTTCCAGTTCAAATTCACCATGCATCCCTGGTTGAATAAAAGCAGGTTTTCGACGGAAAGACGATAACCCAAACAGGAGACCCCCACAGCGCCAGAGGATGAAATCGGAGATAGGTTTCGGCCTCAAACTACTCCTTGCCAGCTGAGTGCTGAGGATCTAGGTGACAATAATGGAAAACTTGACGTAAATGGCAAGAACATGGAGTTTACACGATATCACGTGATTTCAAGGGATGATATCTTGGATGGCGATGTTCCCCAGATGGACAATAAAGCTGTCTTGGCTGACTACTCTCAAAGGAGTCTATTACTGTGAATGTAACCCGAAATGCCTCTGATGATGTGGGGCCCAACCTTAATGATTTTCATGCACACTTGATCAGTGTACCAATTGACTACGTGGGAACCCAAACCATGCAACATACAAAAGCCCATGCATTGGGCCATATCTCAGACTTCACACAAAGTCTAAATACCAAACTCCCAGGACCAAACTAAGAAGGGCCCTTACCCAGAAACTTGAATTTTCGCACTATGCAATACTTGATTTGTTAGTTATCTCTGAATACCCACTCAACTCTCTCTCTCTCTCTCTCTCTCTCATTGAAACTCCTCACTCTTTCCGTAGTCACCTTAAACGCTATCATAAGGCTGCAACGCTATGAGAAATGTTATGTTTACAACATTTCGTAAAAAATTCACAACAAATTGCAAATGGTAGGTTGTTACTTGTGAGTAAAAAAATAATTTTAATGGTAAATTCAAATTAAAACAAGTAATAACTTACTACCTAAAATTTGTTATGAATGTGTTATGAAAATACTATGAATGTAGCACTTTCCGAAACACCACTGTTGCTATCACTCATTTCTCTGATGATCTAGTTGAAACAGTAAGGCAAATTTCAAAAAGCCCTAACCCTCACCCTTTAGTAATATTTCTTTTATTAATAGGGATATCATATGTAGGACCAATTTCATTTTTAATTTTGCACGCTTTAAGGAAATTATTCATTTAGGATCACACGCAACAACCAAAATATTTTTCACAGTTTTAATTTATTAAAAAAATTAAAATAATAATTATAAAATCTGAAATTAAGATCCAATTAATTGGCTAAAACATATTTAAAGAACAAACTCATATCTAGGGCTTGTGGTAAATTGGTAATAAAATTAATCTTCTTTAAAAAATGGTCCAAAAACTAAACTAGTAGCTTCAAGCCCATTAATTTGGGCTAAAAATAGGTACAGAGTTTAATAATCACTACAAAACGCGGGGGCCTTGGGCCGCGTTTTTTAAGCCGCGGCCATAAAAAACGCGGCCCAAGGTGAGCCTAAAGCCCCGTTTTTGAAAACGCGGCCCAAGACAGAACTTAAGGTTGCGTTTTGTACGCGGGGCCATAGGCAGGTTCTGAGACCGCGTTTTTTTGAGATAAAAACGCGGCCTAAGGACTTCCGCATTTTATTTTTTCTCAAACTCTTTTTTTTTTTTTTTTCTTTTACTGTGGCCGCATTTTTAAAATGCAGCCCAAGGTGAGCCTAAAGCCCCGTTTTAGAAAACGCGGCCCAGGACAGAACCTTAAGGTCGCGTTTCGTACACGGGGCCATAGGCAGGTTCTGAGGCCGCGTTTTTTTGAGATAAAAACGCGGCCTAAGGACTTCCGCATTTTATTTTTTCTCAAACTCTTTTTTTTTTTTTTGTTTGTTTTCTTTTACTGTGGCCGCATTTTTAAAATGCGGCTCTAGAATTCCTGAAGCCGCGTTTTAAAGACGCGGCTTTAAATTTGGTCTGAAGCCGCGTCTTTAAAACGCAGCTTTAAATTTTGTCTGAAGCCGCGTTTTAAATCCGCGGCTTTAGTTTGGGATGGGGCCGCATTTTTCGAATGCAGCCCCAGGTTTTGCCTATAGCCGCGGGTCAAAACCGCGGCTTTAGGATTTGTATAAATAATAAACGAAAAATACTTTTCCACCCATCTGATATCAGCCTCCATCTCTCAGCCCGATCTTAACCCTCTCCCTCCATCTCCAATCGATCACAACCCTCACCCTCCATCTCCAATCGATCACAACCCTCACCCTCCATCTCTCTGATCTCAAGCTAGCCCTCACCCTCCACTTCCAAACCTTTCATCTCGGACCTCTTAACCGTTCAAACCTTCGGTTCATTCGCAGAGAAGGAGAGAGAGAGAGAGAGAGCGAAACGCAAAGAGCCGAAGAGAAAGAGAGGTAATTATGTTTTTGTTTTTTGTTTTCAATTTTTGAATTTAGGGTTTTAAGTTCTGTGTTTGATTTGAATAGAAATTTAGGGCAAAGTTCTTTAGGTTCTGATTATTTTCCGTTTCTTATTTGTTTCGAGGTTATTATATTTGAATTCTAGGGTTTTAAGTTCTGTGTTTGATTTGAATAGAAATTTAGGGCAAAGTTCTTTAGGTTCTGATTATTTTCCGTTTCTTATTTGTTTCGAGGTTATTATATTTGAATTCTAGGGTTTTGAAATTGTTTTATTTTGAAAGGTAGGCTTTTGTTGATTCTTTGATCTGTTGTTGTTTATTTTCGAGCTAAGTTTTTACTTTATTGTCTGCTATATGTATTGATTTATTTGAGAATTTCTTCTATATGTGTTTTGTAGTGAGGGGGGGATTTGAATCTTAGATAAAGCCAGTATTAGAAAATAATTTTAAAATAAATAAATGGTGTAGGTTGCTGCATTTTATTTTTTGTCTAAGTCAGTAGTCAATACTTCATGAGTCATGAATTCATGTCGAGAACTATTAATTTTAGTTGTTGCTTGGATAGTCCCAAAATGCTAGTTAAAGATTTCAAACGAGCAAGACTAGAAAATAAGGTGAACAAAGCACAAGAAAGTGTAGTTAGGATGCATATATAGAGGGAGTGGCAAAGCCTAAATTTTGTCAACGAGGCCAAACCTGCACATATTTTCAAATTTTTGTGAGAATAACACGAATTAGTTGCTTGCATACATTTTCAAAGGTCTATTTGCTTCTATAGAGTGAATGTGCACATGAACATGCTTTGTGAACTACTATAATTTGTGCAGTACTTTGTGGTCCATTGTTGAATTAAATTTTGACACTGATGAGCATGTGAGGTATAATATCTTATTTGTTACTTTAGGTTTAGGAAATTTCTCATGGTCAAAACATTTAATGTAGTCATCATAAGTTTAAAAACTTAGTATTTGATACATTAAGGAAAATCAAACTCGGTCAACTAATCTAGTCAGTGGCTGAGGAGACGAGCTAAATGTATTATTAAATTTCAGTATCATTAATTCTCGATATCTTTAAACTTTTAAATATAAATGCGTATCACTTTAAATATTTAGAAAAAAAAAAATTCTAAAGATATGTATTTATGTATTTTTATAAACTTATGCTTTAAATACTCCTAAAATGAATGTCTTTTATATGAAAAAAAAAATCAACATTAAACTTTCTAAAAAAAAAAATTAACATTAAACAAAAATAAATTAAAAATATTTATATATTTTTTTTTTAAATGAAGGGGGCATACCTAAAATTTAACATCTACTTAAATTTGAAACTTAACACACATTTTGGTAAAAAGATTTTTTTGATTTCTTAAAGCAAGACCAATCCTATTTACCAAACAAGTGGACGGTAGAAAACAAAGTAGTCAAACATTAAACATATTTACAGAATTACAGTCCTTTTTTTTTCTTCAAATCTAACACACAGACCAAAAAAATAGAACCAACCTAAACACACATCATTCCAAAAACTTAACAAAAAAATAAATAAATCATTAAAGAGTTTACCAGTTATGGTTCCGGTGGAAGAGAAACTGACAATCTCCAAGTTGTCATCGATACCTTTGAACCTGAGAATCAATGCTTAATTGTCTCAATGGCTAAGCTCACAGTTGTACCAGAAAACATAAACTAAGAAGAAAAATAATGTTTGCAAAATGTCAAATACGGTGGGAATTAAAAAGGGCTTACTTTGTATTGGGGATTTGGTTTGGTTTTATGTTTGTGGGAGTTATGGTTGTAACTCTTATTAATAATAGTAGATATTTTTAGTTGGTATTACCTATGGATGTAGGTGCATTCAGTTTTGAAAACACTGAACCAAGTTCTTTGATCTGATGGTTGACGAAGTAGTGTTTACTTGGAACCTTTAACTGGAACCTTTAACTGGCCCTGGTTTCATTTAATGAGTTTTGCAACCACGGTTTGTGGACACGACTTTTATTTTCTGCCTATATGCTTTGCTATTTGATATTTTCCATTTGGAGTAATTGTTTTAGAGTAAGGATCAAGTTACACCTAGTGTAACTTGATCCTTACTCTAAAACAATTACTCCAAATGGAAAATATTAAGTGTAACTTTTGGTGTTACACCATTAAAAAAGATTTTATTGGATCAATATTTTGAAAAATCAACTGTTGCATTCTGATAGCAGAACCTCTTTCCTCTGTCTCTTTTGAGCATTTAATTTTTCATTTTCTTCTTCTTACATTTTTTTTCCTTGTTTAGTTGTATCTTTAGATTCTTTACTCTCAATTCTATTTGGTGGAACTGTAGGAAAACCGGTATGCAATTGTAGATGTGTGCTACCCCCAGTCAGTGAGTAATCAATCTAACTCCTCTCATTATCCTAAAGTTTTTCCACACACAATTATCTTTCAAACAAATGGGCTTATTATTTTACCCTTTGAACGATTTCCCAATTCCTGATACACTGTTGTTTTGCAGCCTGTAGGTTTTATTCGTGAGCAAAGCAATCTCCTTGCCAGACAGGTATATTCCTGATACTCCGTTGTTTTGCAGCCTGTAGATTTTACCGCTACACTCTTCATTTTTAAACATTTTGTTGTGTGCACAATATATATAATACATTTGGTGTCAACTTCTTATTAACTATAATGCTATAGTGTGTTAAGATTCTAATGTCATCCTTTAAAATCAACATGAAAATCAATAAAGTTCAATATTATATCATAATAAAACAGAAAGTGTACATGTTTCATGGAAGATGATTTCCTTGTATTTTTCCATGTCAATCTCATCATGTGGACTAAGACATTGTTAATTTTATTATCTCAGACTTTTTACTTATTTGAGATGAGATGCCTGATCTCACATTTGAATTTTGAATTTGGTCTTTAATATTGTTGAGGATTTTATGGAATGTTACTGTGGATTTTTTTGCTCCTTGAAGCCTATTAAAAAGAGGCCGTAGCAATAGTTTTGAGCAGTGCAATACTTGGGTTTTCTGTTTTCTCCTTTTATTTCTTATTTTGCAAGCACATTCTGCATCAATGATCCACCCACAAACATCATAGAGACCCACCCCCATTTTTTTATGGGTGTTTTTCCTCTGTTTATAGGTTTGGCATCTATGCTTTTTAAGACTATAATGCTTTAGTTTTAATTAGTGTTGTTTATCAGTTTCACTTTCTTTTTTTTTGGGGGGGGGGGGGGGGGGGGGGGTGTGGAATTGTTTGATTTATGACTTTTATTTGGGGGCTTGGCTTGGGTGTTTTGAATTTGGGGTCAGGTTTGAGTTCCTCTAATGGGATAGGCATACTGTGCATTAACAAGAATGGACCTTTTAGGAAACAAAACAATATCTCTTTATGTTTTCCTGAAATAATAATGTTTTTGGTGACTGATAAAGAAATGTTTTGGAAAGTCAAGTAATGCATCGATAAAGAAAAACAAGATGTGTTACTACCTAACTCAGATTCATTAGAAATTTGTTTCTTTCATTTCTTGATTGATTGGAGAGAAAAGGTTGGTGGTGGTGGAAAAAAATGGTGAGTGGCGGTGGGTCGGTTTGCCTAGTAACAAATGGTAAAGACTGCAGCAGTAGTGCTGATAGTCATGCAAGTGCAATAAAGGTGGCAAGAGGCTTGGTGGTTGCAATATAGTGGTGGCATAATAAGTAAAGTTTGTTGAGCTTCTTGTAAGTGGAATTGGAGAAGTTAGTTTTGGTGGTGACTATGGCAGTCAGCGAAGGTCCAGTAGTGACAGAAAAGAGAGTGATGGTGCTGGAGGAGCCTAAGTGAGCAGAAAAAACAACTTTTTTATAACCTGAAAAAAGCCCAGCACAAAAAGGTTCAGCATTTAGAAAAATTTTATGTCATGCTGTTTTAGATAACTGTAATCAGAATTGTTCTGAACTACACGAGTACCAAAAGAGATTGAACTGACCAAGAAAACTTTCACCTGACTTGGGACATGGGTAGACAAGTACAGGGAACTCTTTTTTGTGTTAACATGCTGGCACCATTGACACTCCTTTGGCTTTCCTTTAACTGATTCTGGAAATTAATTAAATATGAATAATAGAGTAGAGTACCTATAAATAAAAAAGAATAACAGAGTACATGCAACTCATCATTGCTCTTGCGCTCCTTCACTATTAATGTTTGGTTCAAAGCTTCTAAATCTTCAAGTTCTCCTTCTTTTTCTCGCAACTGTTTGAGTATTGTATCCACTTTTTCCAGAATTTCCACATCTCCATCGTCTCCCATGTGCTTCATCTTGGAGAGTTAAATTTGAATTTAATTAATTTTTTATTTTATTTTTAAATCTTGATACATAGGTTTATAAAATTTATATGATAAAATTTATGGTACTCCTAATATTATTGTATTAAAAATAAAAATTGACTAACTTATGGTGGTTGTATAAACTATAGTACTAAAGTTTGGGAAGAAGGGGTTAGGTCTCGATTTGCAGTATATGTTGATGCTTAATAAGGTTATGATTTATGAGTCCTATTGAATCCGGGGCATTGAATTTTGTAGTGAAAGTTTTGCTCTACAATTCATAAAAGTGATGGAACCTAAAGTGAAACTAGAAAACTATTTCGGCATAGTATTTAACATGTATAGATAATTATCCTATCAATAAATCAAAATGAGTGAATAAGGTAATTCATTAACTGGATTAGAGATTAAAGAAATTTAATCTAGAATCAACAAATCAATGCGTATATAAATGTTTAAAAAAAAAAACTTTTTTTTTCTCCTAATGATTGCATTGGGGAAGTCTTATATATTGTAACAAAGACAGTCTTGACAGGTGTATTATCTTTATCTCCATACACAAAGATATTTTTATGTTTTCTCTTTTTAATTTGTTTTTGTTTGGAAACGAAGGCAAGAAGCCGAAGGCACTCGCTATGAGCCTACAAGTGACTCTTCAGCCCATGGGCTGGTGTTGAAAAGTCCGGGTGTGTGTTGAGACCTTTTTCACTTTTTGGGCTAAATGTGTTTGTGACTATTGTGTCAACCAACGTGGTCTACCCATATAAAAAATACTAATTAAGTGAAATGCTCCACGGCATAAATATTTAAATATAAATTCACAATCTTATCAAGCTTGACCCTACTGATTTGACCAATAGCTTAACTCACACCAAGCAATTAGTAGGTATGAATTTCCTTTTACGACTTTTTTTTAAGGGGGGGGCAATGCGGCATTCTTATTTTATAACTCATCAAAGCTACGAATAGTTGACCCCCTTTATTTGGATTTTGGAACAAGAAGTGATTTCTAAGTTCCAAGCCCAATCATAATATGTAATCCTTGAAATTCCATAGCAATCCTTCTAAGTCTAAACGTTACTTTACGGCTTTAATATTAAAATGAAGAGGACAATCGTAACGGTTTAGGGGTCATTATAGCTGTCATTAGTCATTACTTCTTGAAGTTGCTTTAGAAAACACAGTTTTAATTACGTACTCAGGTTAATGTTTACTCTGCCTGAGATTCATTGGTTCAGTGATAAGTTGATATCATACCCTAAATTCTCAAGTGTGAGAAAGGAAATAATTGGTGGTTTCAAGTTTAAACTCACAGTAGTAAGAAATTATTATGTTGTTTCAAATACGATATGCATGTGAACTATTCATATATATGTATAAGTCAATAAAAGCATGTTGCTTCCATATACGATATTAATTATGGGTTTGAAAAGTCCCATATGTCTTTCTCATTGGGCAGTTTGGTTTTGCCAAAAGAATAAAGTGCAAATTGCATATAACATATCTTTATTTCATTTCTGTTGCCGTCATTTTCATGTTAGAGATATCATCATCTCATCTTGGCCACTTCCTCAAATAGTATATTTTAACAAGTAATCCTCTCCTTACATATATAAGTTTCGATAGGTGATCTTAAATTGATTGAAGTGGGATATTAGTCAATTTGCTAACCTTTGTAACTAGCTAAATTTGTTGTATTTCTCTTATTTCATTTTTCTTTTTCTTACCAATCTGAAATTGGCAAAAAAATAAAATTAAAAAAATTAAAAAAATACAAAAACAGTCTTGAAATAGATCGTGATAATATGTATAAGGGAAAACACAAACTTATTTTACATATTTCTATATACGTTCTTTTGGCATAAGAGCATTCCCATTAGGCTCAATAAACCCCGCTTTTACTAAATATAGCTAAACTTACCCAAAGACAGAAATACTTTATACTCAACAAACTATGGACCAAAATAATTTATGAATAATACCTCAATACACTTATAGAGATACTGTTCATCAACAGACTTTGTTTGATTTGAGAAGGTCATGTAATTTTTATGCATAATTGACTTCATAGACATATTAATCTTATTTTCATTTTAATTAACTTATATATATATATATATATATATATATATATATATGAGTGAGTTCAAGTTATATCTGGTGTAACTTTGAAAGAGTTACAACTTTTATAAGTCATTGATTTGTAATAAATCTAATGGCCATGTCATCAACCTTCTACAAATAAGTGATCTAATAGCGTTAGTTATCTCCAACCATGTCAATATATGTGGAGTAAGGCAGTGATCTAATTAACCTTTTGACATAATGTTCTTATGATATATATAAATGTTGTTTTACGTTTTGTAATATTAAGTTTGTTGTTGTTTTTGCTTGCTTGCTATTGGCAACCAAGGCAGTGTATTATCAGACAAGAATGATAATAATTAAATTTAATGGGAATGTCTGCCACACTTCAGTTTGTTCAAACTGATCCACACTAATCTTCCTAACTTTGTGTCTTGGTTGCTGCCTTCATTAGGATATGCAACCTTCACTTCAGTACCATTACATGCATTGTTTAGATGATTCATTAATCCATGGCTTTGTCTTTCATGCCCAATTCTTGAAGTTCTTAGAGTATGACTTCAGATTTTAATCTTTTGCCTTTGTAATAGACAAAAATAGAGATGCATTTTGAAGACTTTCCATGGCTTGTTTTACCTATGCAGAACTTGCATTGCTGTCCTGGCATGCATCTTTGAGTTGGCAATTAATGGAATGCATTTTCTTTCTTCATTTAAAAATTTTTGGATACATGCGTCGTTGGATTATGTTATTATTGTTCATGTCCATGGGCAGGAAATTGTCTTGGTATATACTCTAAAGGATTCTTTGACTCAATCTCAGGTACTTGGATCACAACCAGTTGACAGGGAGAGTTGACGCAGACTTCTAGAAACACCCTTTCTTGAAAGAATTGTGAGTATTCTTTACCACTCAGATCTACGAAAGTCGTCAATTCCTGAGCTTGAGCATTGAGTTTGGTATTCTATTGTCAATTACTTGTTTTTAACAGGTATATTGAGGGTAGAATTTTTGTGTTCTGTTTGATAGAATTTTACTGATGGACTTTGTAGAATAATTGATTTTTTTCCCTTTGGCTACTCATAATTTGTGTCATGCTCACAGTGATAAAATTAATATGATCTTCATTCACACAGCTTGAAGTTTTGTAGAAATAACATTAATTACATAAGAATTGAAGAAAAAGGAATGCCAGAGTTGGAGGCTATTATTTACATTTTGTTTTTTGGCCTCCCTTTTACAATTACATTATGTTTTAACCACAATAGGTGTGAGTGCTTCTGTCAGAGTGATTTAGTAAACTCTCTATTCACATATTCAATGCATGTTCTTGAAGAGATTTTGTAAGTTTTTCACTCTGTGAGTCTTGTAAATGTCTCAAATATACTAGAATTGTATATAGATAGGCCATGTCATTAGTTATAGGCTCTGGATGTTACCCTCTTGTTATGTCAAATTTGGAGAATCAGTGAGTACAAATATGGAGTTTGAGCACTTGCTAATTTGATACTACTGTCCTCAGATTCAGTTGTGGTGAATGAAACTTCTCTAGGCATATTTTGTGTTTCACTTGATCACAAATTTTTTTAACGTTCATATTTGAATGGTATCTTGCATAAATGCTATATATACTCATATTTGAATGGTATCATTAATGTTTTCTCCTATTTATAAACATTTCATGCATGTATGAAAATATCCCAACCTAACTATAATGAAATGAATATTTGAAATAAATTATCTAACTACCACAATTGGAAAGAAAAAAATTTGTGTATGACAAAAACAAAAAGATATTCACAAGTAAGTTCTGATTTATCCGTTTTTATCAACATAAATTAATTTGATTTGGATATATTTTTCCAATAATTTAATTTCCACCTAGTTTTTAATAGATGAAGATGAAGCTCACACAATCACTGCTTTCAAAGTGTAATTATTGTGCTCTCTTGGCATTGAGCCTTAAGTCAAAAGTCATTGGCTGCATATGTGACTTACCAATACAAATATTACTTTTATTTTTATTTTATTTTTTGGTTTTCTTCTCCTATTGTCTTTTCTCATTTTCAATTTTCTAAACTCATTTGCATCATAACTATAGGTGCTATGGTTAATAATCAGTTCCGGCTGGCTGCTTCAGTGTAGACATCTGCGAAGATAAATTTTCAGCACATTTCTGGTGCTGTTATGATATACTAAAGGTATGCTTCTGCCCATATTTTATTTTATTTGTAATTCTTCGTTGAATTCTGATAGCTTTTGGACATGTAATTTGGGTAATACCTATGTAGATGGAGTTGATCTTTGGTAGTGATGTATCTAAAATTAAAGACGTTCATTCTTTGACCTTTTCTGATTCTTTTGAGTACAAATATATACATAATAATAATCGTGGCAGGACTTAATCATTGAAATTCTAAAATATGCAAGGAAGCATCTGAATAAATGATTTTATAAATTTAGAGGTTTCTATGCAGCACAAAATCATGGAGTCATGCAAATAGTCTATCTCAGCAGATGTTGATGCTGCTGGAATTTATAAGAACTCTAACTGGCCAGCCATACATTAAAAATCATTAATTTTTGGTTTGTTAATATGACCTTTTGGATTACCCAGGAAATTTAAAAATTGTTTGCAGCAGTGTTTTTTTGGCAAAGTAAGGAGAAAATGCTTTGACATGATTCATAGTGGCATATGCATATAAGTTTCTAACATAGGCAAACCAAGTTACAGTTATATAAGTCTCATTATATATGCCACAGTTACAACTTCTTATATAAAACTTTTCATGTTCTTTAATATGAATTATTTCTTAATTTCAGGTGCAAACAGTAAACAAGCCGTGTGAAAATTTCATCCAGACTGGGCATCAAAAACTGACATTCGCTACCAGGTTGAAGCTGAACCATAATTTACACTTATTTCCCATACAAAGAGAAATATTTTGCAACTTCTTGTCACTAAATAGTATGCTGATGGAATGATTTTTATTTTGTTTGGGAGGTCTGAATTTTCTCTGGATATTTAGTTGTCTTTTGTTGTTAAAGTACATGATTTTATGTCAGGGATGGACCTAGTAGGGGGATCGGACCCTCCCCCGGCCCAAATTTTTTTTTGTTTTCATAGGTATATTTTATGTTATTAATAGTTGGGCCCCTCCCTTCCACAACCTTGGCCCCTGTTAGCCAGCCCCGCCCAGACAACCTAGAGGACCCTTTTCAACTTTTTGACGCAAGGGAGAGCAAGGTGATCAAAGAGAGGAGATTGGAGAGGGAAGAGAGTAGAGAGTAGAGACATGAAGCAGAGGGAAGAGAGAGAGAGAGTGTTAGGGAATATAAATCAATATATAAAAAAATAGAGGGTCCACCTAGGTGAATAAAAAAATAATAAAATTTTTTCCAACACGCCACAATGCGGTTTTATTTATAGAACCACACTGTTGCGTGTTGGAAAAATATTTGAGATTTGAAACACCCATGGAACAATGATTTTGGTGTTTGTTTTCCAAATACGAAAAATTTGGCATTTGGCATTTGCCATTCTTTTCTAGAGCATTCACAATTGGCCATGCAAATGGCATATGTAAGCAAATTTTAGCATTAAAGTACTAAAAAGGCCCCCGCATTTGGCCTTGTATTGGTCTAGTATCCTAAAAAAAAAATAATATTTTTTTATGTTGGCATGGGGGAGAAGGGAGAGAGAGAGATTGAATTATATTATTTTATTAGGTAGTATATATTATTTTAATGAGTGGAATAGGAAAATAAAAATTGAGATGTTGAGGGTGTTGTAAAATAATATGATGTAATTAATAAAGTACCTTTTTGAGATGATAAAATAGAATAAAATAGGAATTCAAGATGTGAATGCCCTAATAGGAACAATTGGTACTTGAGCTCTTTTCTTTTGAATATTAACCAAGTCTGGCGATAAATTATCATCATCAGCCAACAATTCTTTTGGACCCGAGTTCCACTATCCAAATCAACAACTTCTACACCTGTTTCAGCACCCTCACAGACTAGTTGCCCTATCTTTACCGCACAAATCTACTAGATCATCCCAATTTGCAATTACTTTCCAATGAAAACTTCTAGCTTTTTCATGGGACTATCAAGCATGAAAACAAAAGACTATGATAGTTCAATTTTTTTTTTTTTTTGGGGGTATTAGGGATCATATATAAACGAACTAACTAGTAGCACTCAAAGCTGCAACATTACAAAGTCTTACAAAGTTTTGTACAAATTTGACGAAGGCAAATCCAGGAATGCCATTTTATTATTAAACATAATGCAATTACATAATAATATAAACATTGTTTAATGCCCACAAATTAATACAAAAACAATATGAAAATCCACTTTCTACTTTAGCATGAGTTTGAAATTATTCCCCTGAGTTTGCTCTAAATTATGCAGTAACTTGAGTATTGGTGTATCGTTTCTGTTTTAACTTAAGTCTGTAATTGTTATGTACTATTTATTTTCACGAGCATCCATCACATCTAATAGAGACAGCTAATTTAAGGGATCTTGCCCATTTTAGCTGCTTCAGCCTCTCCTCTTTCTTTTATATATACATCTTCTGCATTGTAGGTACACTGAGAAAAATTTGAGAGACCGAGAGCAAATAGAAATAGAAATGGATAAGAAATTAGATGTTCACAATATCGCAAAAATACTTATCATAAATATGATTACAAAACTTAAGTACTAAATTACAACCTCTACAATATATATATATATTTATATATTTATATATACACATATATAAGACTATCTTTAATCATTTAATCTTCATAACATTATAACAGATAACGCTGCGAAAATTTGGGATTGATTCACCTATCAATTCCATTTCGAGATAGTTTTACATTAAAATTCTATTTGAGCACACCACTGGAAATATAGTTTGACCATACTTGCTACTCCAAATAATTCAAGTCAAGACGTTTGATTTTCCCCCCTCATCACCCAAGTAGATTAACTACGATTTTAAGAATATAATTACATACAAAACCTAGAAAAGCCCAAAATTGAAAAGGATGAAATCAATCTAAAAGCATTAGCACTATCATGCAATATCCAAGACAGCCACTTGTAATAAGCACTATGAGAAGCAAATATACAACAAAAGATCATTAAATAGAACAACTCATCATCATCAAGAATATACCTTCTTTTCTTGTTACAAAAGACACATGGAAACTGAAAATTTAAACATTTTATACTAAGACAATACAAAATCAATAATAATAATTACTTGCAAGAAAAAAAAAAACCTAAATTCATGGAGTCCTTCATAGAAATTTCAAAATCTAATCTTGAAATTTTTTGCTCATTCAACAAAATTTTACATAGACCATTTAGAAAAAAGATTTAAAAAAAAAAAAAAAAAAAAAAAAAAAAAAAAAAAAACCTGTATTTCTTTACCAACCATGCACTCAAGTAGAAAAAAAGTGTTTTTTTTTTTTTTTTTTTACTCCAACAATTTATTATTCAAAACATGTTCTGACTGTCCAAAAGAATAACAAAATAAAATTATGGCAGACCAAGAGAGATTATAGGCGTCTTTGTTTTTCGTAGAAGCAAATATAGGCGACTTCGACAAAAAAATAATTAATAATTATAATATTATGATATTCAAATCTTGTAGTATTAATCCATTAAATGCATCAAGCTACAATAGTAAATAGTCTCACAAAATTCTACACCAAAGTAAAATGCAGAGCAACAAACAAAGAAAAACAAGATAAAGAATTCGTGAGTTTTGTCTAAATTGTTCAATATCCATTTACATTCCAGATATTATACCTAAATGCAAACCATTAATTTGAGGTATCATAATTTGTGCGAGGGTAGGAGGGAACATATTAAAGTTGAAATCAAGAAGATCTTTCTTAATGTTTGTGATTAAGCCCAAGTTATTACCCCTTAAGCCCCCATTTGCTTTTCTATGACATAAAGCATTAGTAAACTGAAGTCCACAACATTCTAATAAACTAATGGTAATTTCACGACAGATGAGACCCCCCTTTTTCTGGTCTGAATTGTACGTATTAGAAAACTATAGGCCACAACATTCGAATAACCTAAACAGAATTTCACAATAGATGAATAAAAATGAAATGCATAGATACTCCTTATATTGGCTAATTGCAAACAAATCCAGGATTGTATGATGAATTAAAACAAATATATGATAATGATTACAAAAACATAATGAACACAAAATGATCATGATGTATCGACTTTCATACTCAAGGAATCGCCCAACAGTAAAAATTTAATTCATGTAAAATTAAGTCTTAACAGTTGCAAGTTTGCAATCATTATTAATGCAAACAAAACCCACTATCATAGAGGGTCCCATATGCTAAATTGCTACACATGGAAAAACTAATGTAATGTTTTTTCTAAAAACAAAAAAAAAATAAAAATAAAAACCTCAACAAAACAACTATAAACTTGAATCACAGCAGATCTTAGACCTATCTGACAAATGTTTTGAACTCACTTTTGACCAATGACCCAAGTAATTGAGCATCATGGTATTATAGACTTAATAATTATTAAGTTTTTAATAATTATTACAATTACATGAATTTGGTATTTGTTTTCATATTTTGTAAACACTTATGCTTAACTACTTTTACAACTTATCACATTGAGTTAGTCTAGGACAAGTGTTATATGTTCTAAGAAAATAGCCGCATACTTGGGTATGTCTGTTCTTAACAAATGACAAATGAATGTAATTATAATAATTATTATCTTTGTAGTAACAAATCTTGGTGTAGGTAAAATTCCGTAAATATTGTATCGCAATGGACAAAAGTTGGATGGAGAAGCGGAGGGGTACAAGGGAATATTTTGAAGGTGTAAACCAATTCGAGGAATTTACTGCTCCATCTGCGCGCAATGGGAAGATCTTATGTCCTTGTGTAAAATGTGTGAATTTGCTTATACAACCGCTGAATGTGGCACGTGAGCATTGTTGGGCTTCGGGGATGCTTAAAAATTACAAAGTTTGGAAATTTCATGGTGAATCAGCGGCTGCTACGCCAGCTACCGAATGTGGGAGCTCTCATGTGCAAGAAACCCAAAATCCATATGGTGATTTCCATGGGATGTTGCACGATTTGTGCCCCCCGCATGAAATCCCACCCGAACCAATGGAAGAAGGTCCAACTGCGCAACGTCCGGGTGAAGGTCCAAATGATGACGCCAAGAAGTTTTACAAGATGGTAGATGATATAGACAAACCTTTATATGAAGGTTGTACAAAATTTAGCATTTTCTCAGCCATTGTCGTGTTGTTCCAGTTGAAGACTCTGTGTGGTTGGACAAATAAGTCATTTACTCTGTTGCTTCAAGTCCTGATGGATATGCTTCCTTCAGATGCTAAGTTGCCAAAGGACCATTATGAGGCTAAGAAGATAGTTCGAGATTTGGGTTTGGGTTATGAGAAGATTCATGCTTGTCCCAATGATTGTATGCTGTTTTGGAAGCAAAATGTTAACCTCGAGGCGTGTCCTTGTTGTAAAGCTTCAAGGTGGAAAACAAATGAGGCATCCGTTGCTAGTAAGCATGCTTCATCCAATAAGGGGAAGAAGAAAGCTGCGAAGATCCTACGGTGGTTCCCCTTAAAGCCAAGATTGCAGCGACTATTTCTTTCACCCGATCTGGCTAGTTCTATGAAATGGCATGTTAATGGTCGTACTGATGATGGGGTAATGCGGCATCCTGCTGACTCAGATGCATGGAAAATGTTTGACAGTAAGCATTTACACTTCTCATCTGATCCTCGTAATGTCAGACTTGGATTAGCTGCGGATGGGTTCAATCCCTTCGGAATTATGAGTACTAGTCACAGTACATGGCCTGTCATGTTGGTCCCGTACAATCTCCCACCTTGGTTGTGCATGAAACGGTCATCTTTGATTCTATCATTAGTTATTCATGGTCCTACCTCACCAGGGATTGCTATAGATGTGTACTTGGAACCGTTAGTAGAAGAACTAAGGGAGTTATGGGATGTTGGAGTACAAGCATACGATGCATCTTCAAAAGAAGTATTCCAATTGCGTGCAGCATTGATGTGGACCATAAATGATTTTCCTGCATATGCAGATTTGTCGGGTTGGAGTACCAAAGGTGAGTTGGCTTGTCCTTCTTGTGCCGTGAAGACCGAGTCTCGATATTTGAGAAATGGTCGCAAATTCTGTTACATGGGACATCGGCGATGGTTGGATGTTGACCACGATTTCCGCAAAGATGGTATGTCATTTGATGGATCTAATGATACTCGATTGGCTCCTGAACCACCAGTCACATCTGACATTATTGTGGAAACTGAACATTTACTTGGACGTTGTCTGGGTAGGAAATGTCAACTTGCTTACAAAAAAAGGAAGAGAAGGGAGGCAGACCAGAGTGGTTGGAAGAAAAGGAGTATATTTTTTACCTTGCCTTATTGGGAGGATCACAAATTGCGACACAATCTTGATGTGATGCATATAGAGAAGAATGTGATGGACAATATACTAAGCACACTGTTGAACTTGAAGGATAAAATGAAGGATAATTACAAGGCACGCCTTGACTTGGCGGACATGGGGATAAGGAGTGAACTCCACCTACAACGAAAAAGTGATGATCAGTATACCATACCGGCTGCATGTTTTCATATGACTTCATCGGAGATAGATGGTTTCTTGCAAGTTTTGAAGGACGTAACAGTGCCCGATGGGTACGCTTCCAATATCTCACACCGTGTGAATATGAAAGAACGCAAGATTTCTGGTTTGAAGAGTCATGATAATCACATATTGATGCAGCAACTTTTTCCCATAGCATTACGTGGGTCTTTGCCATCTCATGTTACTAGGCCTTTGATAAAGTTAGCTTGCTTCTTTAGAGAAATTTGTTCCAAAACCCTTACGGTTTCAGATATTGTGACTAGTGAGGCAGAGATTGCAGTGACATTGTGTGAATTGGAAAAGATATTTCCTCCATCCTTCTTTACAGTGATGGTACATTTGGTCATGCACTTAGCTGCTGAAGCTAAGATTGGTGGTCCAGTGCACTACCGTTGGATGTATCCCATTGAGAGGTAAGATGTGTGTAATATTATTGATCAACTTCCAGTTTCATGTGCGTGTTCGAATTACCTTTGCCAATCATTAATCTTATCATTCCTTTATAGGTACCTCTCACGTCTTAAGTCTTACATACGAAATAGAGCTGCTCCGGAAGGGTCTATTGCTGAAGGATACATAGTAGAGGAGTGCTTAACATTTTGTTCACGGTATATGGAAGGAGTGGAAACTATATTCAATCGACCCACCAGGATGATTGAGGAGTCAACGGGGGTGGTTTCGATCATGACACTAAACAATAAAGAGTGGACCCAAGCCCATCGCTACGTTTTATTCAATTCCGAAAACATCAACCGCTTTCATGAGTAAGTATTACATATACAAATATAATTGCACGTCAATCCAATGTATGTAAGGTCTATTAACCCTAATACAATTGCCTGCACAGGATGCACAAAAGTTTGATAGAGGATGAACTTCGAAAAGGCCACAATCGTAACGTTTCCGATGCCATTATATATAAGCACCACATAGAGAAGTTTTGTACTTGGTTTGGGGGTCACGTACGTATGACATTTCCAACTTATTAAACTTGTAACACTGTCTCAACTATGATTAACTGTACTGATATGAATTATTTTATTTTGGCCAACTGATGTTAGGTGATGTCCCTCACTGGTGCTGATAAGGAAAGGGAGGGAGTTAGTGATACCCTTGTTGCATTGTCCAAATGGCCGTATATTTATGTAAAGCAGTTCAAGCATTATGTACTTACTGATGGGGGCAAATAGGAAAACGCAGAATAGTGGAGTTAGTGTGGCTACTGATGGGGGCAATACTTACTATGGTATTTTAAGTGATATAATTGAGTTGAATTATTCTGACAATATCAAATATGTGTTATTCAAGTGTAAATGGGTTCATGACCAACATAGGAGAGGATATAGGACTGATGAATATAGTGGCACACATTTCATGCAAAATCAAGTAATACTAAGAAGGGAAATGGTAACGAGTGTTCTTAAGTAAATTTTACTAAACTTCTTTGGAGTTTGGGTTAATATCAACTAAGTTCAACACTTTTAAAAACAACTAATTCGGTCTCTAAAGGGTATTTTTATTCCTAACTCCATTTAGCACAGTTACTTTTATCTCATATTCTGCTCACTGTGGATATGTAACGTCCTTGTCATCAGAGAAAAAACAAAAAAAAAAATAGGGGGTCAAGTCAGATTTTTAGTTCGCACGTGCCCCCCACCTAACCCCACTCCCCATCACTGATTTTCACCCACCTCTCTTCTCTCTTTTGGCTGGCTGTCTCTTTTCTGTCTTTCATTTTCTTTCTTTTCTCTTTACTTAAACACACACACACACACTCACTTCCACACTCACCCACCGGCCTCCACTCCAAAGCACACCATCTCACCATCATTTTTTCGACAAGATCACCGGAAAAATACTTAGGAACCCCAAAGCATACTCATCACTTTATTTGAGGTAAAAGTTCTAATCTCTTTTGATGGGTATTATGTTCTTGTTTGAGGTTATTTTACCCAAGCTGTAATAATGATATTCATGTGATTTACGAGCTTTGGAAATGATATTCAACTTGGCTGTGCATGTACATGACACTGACAATAATGGTGTTTCCAATATTATAGGTATTATGGTTGAATTATATGCAAATCATGTGATTAAGAGCATCTTCACCAACTTACATATATTTTTTGGATAAAAACAGTTTTTTATTTTTGAAAGGGATAAAAACAGCTTTTAGATAGAGACATCGACTTATTTGTTATTATCAGTTTCTTTAAGTATCAAAATGTCCACATTTACAAAGATCACATATATCATGTTAGTTGAGCACTTGAGCTATATACAGTGACTTCTCTGTAATTGTGAACTTTGAAATTTCATTCTCTTTAATAATGGTTTACTATATGCAGACGATTTGGTCCTAGAAACCGCACCATCCAATGATGAGCGTGCAGAAGATTCAGTTCGGGAAACCCCAATATCCAATAATATAAATAAAAAACCTGGAATAACGCTAATGCAGCGAATATGGGCTCTTCCAGCGAACAAGAAACTTGTATGTGGGTTAAATGGGAGCAAGCAACCGATTGGGGAAAGCGGGCAAACATTCAAAAGGTGGTTGGGCACCTTATGCATCTGCCGCAACTATTGCCCACTTATGCCAAGTAATTGGACGCATGTCGACCGTAAATACAAAGAAGAAGCCTGGGTAGAGATAGAGGTTGTATCAAATTAAGCAACTTTTAATTGTTATGTATAGCCGTGTATGTGCTAAATGGCATTTTCAGTAGGGTGAATTATTGCACTATACTAACTCAATTTTTGCATTTCAGAAAAAGTGGATCATTGACCCAGAAATTATCAGCCCAGCTAATCAAATGAACTGGGCAATGCACTTATTAGGGGAGTTGAGAAGGAACCGAAGGAGTAAGTTAAAAAAGAAATGTTACCCAAAAGATGCGTTAAAAGAAGATGTCATTAAAAATAAACCATCTTGGGCTGACGAGCAGGACTACCACGCACTAGTTGACTATTGGTTTGATTCTAAAATGAAGGTTGCGCTATTTTCTTGCTCTATTATCTTTTAGTGGTAATATACATATGATGGGGTATTTGGATATACCGAGTACAGTGTTTTAACTGATTTGTTTGTTTTAATTTGTTGGCGGGAATGTGTTCGTAGACATTAATGGATACGAACAAGAGAAGTCGTTCGTTTCAGAAGGATATAGCGAGGACAGGGCCTATAAGTTTTGCCCAAACTGCTGACAATATGGTAAGAAATGCATTATACAACAACTAGCCAAGTTTTAATGCTCTACTATTTTAATTGAACTTGTGACATATTGATATCAATAAATTCTAGTTGTATTTATTTATTTATTTTGTTGTTGAAAGAACATGGTCGATTCGAATTCATGGAAATTAAAATAGATTTTGTTGGCGTGAGTTTAGCATTGAGGAAGGGCTTGCATGGAGATGACAGTAATGGTGGCAATGCCCAACGTTGTCGTAGGGTCCAAACTAAGCAATCCAGAATTTCATTACTGTAATAATATAAACTTCTTGGTTTAGAAATAATCAATATTAAAAAATCACAACAAAATTTCCGTACATATTGTTTGGTTGAATTAAAATTATTATGTGTGATGAATCTGAAGAGTTTGAAGAAACTAGTTTACTGATCATATGCACAGTGTTGGGGTAAGGAAGACTTGGCTTTTTTGCATGTTTATGACTGTTAATAGACATTTCTTGTGATGTTTCCTATTTTTGATTAGTGATTTCATTAATATTTATGTTTGCCACTTTGTTAGCAAGAGTTTGGTTTGGTATATAGCAATTGGGATGCATATAGGCAGGGGGTTGTAGCTGCGTTTAAAACATGGCTATAGACAAATTCTAAAAATAGTTAGGGGGTTATAGCCGCGTTTTAAACGTGGCTATAGGTAACAGATATAACCACATTTAAGAAACGTGGCTATAGTTGTGGCATATAGCCGCGTTTTAAATGTGGCGAAAATGTCTTCAAAGCTGTCAACAAGGGTGCTATGGCCGCACTTTTTCAAACGTTACCTCCTATAAAATGGCTATTTTATTAAATCAAAGGGCAAGAGTGTTGGTACCAAAAATCGCTTGATACAAAGCATTCACATGAAGAAAACAACTCGTCTTTTTGAACGTAATAAACTACATGTTTACGGAATTTGTTTTATAGTTATATTGCATGTTATGTTCCAAATTCCATTTGCTATGTTTGGTTGTCGATTGTCGCTTCATATCACCAACATAAATTTTCACTATTGTAATGAGACTGTTGAATATGATGTAGGCAAAAGAAAGCGGCCAAGCAGTGGAGCGTGCAGATGTTTTCATAAAAGCATACTGCACGAAAGATGGGACTCCTATTAGTAATGAAGTGCGAGACAAGATTGTAAGCCTATATCATAACCTATTTATTTTCTAATTTGTGCGTGAAATGTTTATAGCAAATAATATGTTATTTGGTTCTTGTATGAAAACAGGATAAAATGAAAGAAATTTTAGACAACGGGGGCAAACTAGAAGGAGACCGTCGCGATGGAATTCTCTGGGCAAAAGATGATGCGTTCGCTCAAGTGATGGGCAAAGAACGTTCTGGACGTGTCCGTGGGGTCGGTTTTGGACCAACCCCATCAGGAAGAAGTGGGTCCAACCTTCCATGTGTGCCTGGGCCGTCGTCCACTGAAACGGCCCAACGAATGACTGCATTGGAAAATTCGATGAGGGACCAACTTGCTGACTCAGAGCAGAGGCATCAGGACCAAATGGCCTCATTGCATGCACAACATAAGGAGGAAATTGCCGAAGCACTAGCCGAAGCAAAGCGGGAGTCAGATGCACGGCATGAGCAGCAACTAGCCGAAGCAATGCGCGAATCAGAAACACGGCATCAGCAGCAGCTGGACGAAACAAAGCGGGAAATGGCCGATGCAAAGCGGAGAATGGATGAAATAATTGCCTTCTTACAAAAGAGCGTGCCAGTCAATTTAAGTTTAAGTGGTTATTCAGGTAATACAAACTTTGCGTTTAATTTAATGAAACTTGCGTGTTTATTGCAATATTATGTGCTACTAATATTGCGTATATATTATATTCAGGATAGCGCTACATCATAGTGAGGACTCTTGGTGGACTCTTCATGTATAATTGTTTGGATATTCGTGGATATTCGGAATATTGTAATATTGTAACTTCGTGGATATTGAAAATATTGTAAACATGATTGTAATATTGTGTAATATTGTAAACATGTTTGGATATTTCTTTAGAGATATTGATTTGTGACAGGTTTGAGAAATTCTGGGTTGTTATTAAAGATATTTTGTTGAAATTTTGTATGTTTGACAGGTTTGTAAAAATCTGCCCAGAAAAAGGAAATAAGAAGGGAAAAAAAAAATACTATAGCCACGTTTTTAAAACGTTAAAAACGTGGCTATAGACCAATTCTTAATAAGAATTCGGGGGTCTTAGGCCGCACTTAAAACGCGGCCTAAGGTTGTAATCTTGGGTCGCGTTTTAAACGCGGCCTAAGACCAGAACCTTAGGCCGCGTTTAAAACGCGGCCTAAAACCAAAAACTTAGGCCACATTTTAAACGCAGCCTAAGACCAGAACCTTAGGCCACGGTTAAAACGCGGCTTAAACGAGTGTCACAGGCCGTCACCATGGGAGGTATGGCCGCACTTTTTAAACGCGGCCTAAGGTTCAACCTTGGGCTGCGTTTTAAACGTGGCCTAAGGTTCAACCTTGGGCTGCGTTTAAAACGCGGCCTAAGGGTAAAGGCTTAGGCCGCGTTTAAAAACGCGGCCTAAGCCCGTACCCTTAGGCCGCGTTTTAAACGGGGCTATAGGACCCGGGCTTGGGCCGCGGGTAAAAAGTGCGGCCATAGGACCATCAGTCCTATAGTCACGAGTTTTAGGCCACATTAGTAACCGCGGCCTAAAAAAACGTGGCTATAGGCTATAGCCACGTTTTTTTACCATATAGCCGTGTTTTAAAAACGCGGCCAGAGGACCTTTTTTTTGTAGTGAATCAATTGCACATGATTTTAACTAATTTCACAGTCAACCATGGATTAGGACTTCTACAACAAAACCAGCTTGGTTTGGATACTAACTAGGTTATAATATTTTGCCTAATTCTTACTATGTCCAACATTCGTAATCATGCCAACCGTCAATATTGTTCTTGGACTAAAGTCACAATATCACCAACAAATACAAAATCATTTAATGGTAAGTTGTATTGTATGATTAGTTAATTCTCCTTGTTAAGTTTTTTCTTTATTTTATTAATATTTGTTAACAGAAGTCGGGCCAAAATGGGGATATACCCATTTCACCCAAAAGTTCTAGCAAAATGCCCTATTTCTGAAACTATCTAGCGATATATCCTTCTTTTGAAACTTGATTTTCTAAACATTGAGTTTTAATGTAAAACTCAATTTTTAGAAAATCGAGTTATAGGCAAATCAAACTTTTTAAAATAAATAAATTTGTGGAACTCGAGTTCCACTTGAAAATTTTCAAGGAACTCGAGTTCCTTACTGAAACTCGATTTTAAACAAATCGAGTTTCAAAATAGGCGCATATCGTTAGATAATTTTAGAGAGGGGACATTTTGCTGAAACTTTTGGGCGAAAGGGGTATATTCCCATTTTGGCCACAGAAGTCATAACAAAATACAAAGAATAGAGGTTTTTTTTTTTTTTTTTTGAGAAACAGAAATAGAGGAAAGTTGAAAACCAATCATTCTTGATGATAATTTGATTGTAATATATTAGTGACGAAGCTAAAAAACTTTTCTTCCCAAATATGTGCAACGATATTAGCAAAGACAAATGTCTTTACTAATATCATGAAAGTGGACATTTAAAGCATATCAACGACGACTTTCAGTTGTTGTTAGCTAAAGACCAAATTTCCTACACTAATGATAAACAAATTACCTATAAATTGCTTGTTAGGGCATGACATTGGGCTTACCCTTTCACTAATGATATACTTCCATATATATCGTGGAGTTCAATTATACATATTGTGGAGCTCCTCAAAAAATAAGAAGATAAAAAATCATCTCATTTATATATAGTCCGGGTTTTATATGTTTTGCGTTATAATAATATATTATTGCGTAATTTATTGATTGAATAGCAAAACACTGTCCTAAATGAGCTAGGGAGGAGCAGCACGTTATTTGGCCATATATACCACTGATGAATGTAAAAGGTTAGGTGCTACAGTTCGTTTTTGCAAGGTCAGACATGTTTGCCAGGAAGGAAATCGGTTAGCTCACTCTTTAGCTAGGAGAGCAGTTTTATCTATAGACATAGATGTATGGGTAGAATTTCTACCTAGTGATTTGGATATTATATTCCAATCGGATTTAGTTCAATAAAATTGACTTACTTCTTTCTCCCAAAAAAAAAAGAATAGCAAAACACATTTGATTGGTATCAAATTTGATGTGTATGATAAATATTGAAAGAATATTTGATTTAAAATTTTAATATAAAGATACTAAGAGATTAATTTTAACAAAATTAATACCAAATATAACTTGAGTCAAAGTGTATATCAATTATGAGTATGATAAAATATTAAATCTATAATAACTTATGAAATAGTATTACATTGAAATTTAAAAAAAAAATAATAATAATAATAGTAATAATCCATAACCTCCCCAAATGCAATTCCGGGATAAAGAAGTACTTTTACAATATTTAAAGTACAGTTTTTTCTATAATTTCTTAGACAACCATTTTAGGGAATCACTTAACATTAGACATAACTATTATTTCTCCTTCTATAATTAAAGCATCGTTCATAAGAAGTCCCTTGGATGCATCTTGGAGATCCTTAAGAGGCATAAAGTGTGGGAAACCCCATTCAGTCGAAGAGGTAGTGAACCAATGTTTATCTGTAAGAAACAAAACCAAAAAAAAAAAAAAAAATTTGAAACAAAACTTGCATGGGAACAAAACAAGGTGAAAGAGAACAGGAGGTACGTGCATCCGCTCGCACACACATATAAGCACACGTACCTGTTTTTCTACGTGAGCATTGTTAACTTGGTCCTTTATACGTATCTTGAATTCTGAAAAAAAAAAATTGTGCTCAGGTAGAACACAATCACAAGAAAAGAGGAAGAGCGATATCATTTTGATTTCTCCATTATAAATTCCTTTGGGATAAACCAATAACTTCCTGCATGGATTCTATAAAAAGAGTTAAAGCCAATAGGTTATAAGTTTCAAAAAGGAAACTTTCCTCTTTTTTTTTTTTACAACAATAAAAGTTCAACTTATAATAATAAAAACTAATACCATTTTAAGTCGCCAACATGAAATATTCGAGAATAATATGTCACTTTATCTAGTGATGAAAAGTTATCAATCTTCCAAGTCATAGTACGGTTAGGGGGTTCTTTTATCATTGTAAGACACTCCCGTTTGGCATTGCGGTCATGAACAAAAAGCTCAGCACCAAATACGCAACAATCATTGACAAGGTATCCTTGAGAACGATCTTTGAAATATTCAAGGGATAGAAATTTGTGAAAGCCCCATTCAGTCTTGATATCATCGAATCTTCTATCATGGAATCTTGTAATTGCCCCATCAGCATCTACACACACAAAAGAATATATGTTAGATTTGCTTATTATGTTTTCAAGAGAATAGAAAATTTTAACATGGTACTAGAGTAAGAGATCCCAAGTTTAAATTTCCTCTATGACCATCTCACATTCTATTTAAATTTCCACGTGGCCAACACGTAAATAAATTTATTATATCCTAATAACTTAAACTTTTGAAAAAATTAGTAATTTAACAATTTATACCAAAGTACAATCATGAAAGATATAAACTATGAGAGAGCAAACCTTGAATGGTCAAGAACTTGTCTCGTATTTGATCGAACATGAACAATTTGAAGCTGACATTAACTTCCCAGCCAGGAGTATACTTTTCAGTATCAACAATTGCCAAGTAAACTGAGATGTGACCAATTCCATTCATTATCTCGTTTCCTTATGGATAAATAGACAACCTCCTGCAAAATAAAACTGATTATATTAGAAGTAAACATTAATATTTGAATAGAAAAAACAAAGTATTAGAACAATATTAGAGCCCACCATTTGTGTCCACAGGCTTCAAAAACACCAGATTCATACTTTTCCACCCCAGTATCACATAGTAAAGAGTATGACTGTATTTTAAGTAAGTAATGAGCTGGACGAAAATGTCTTCTTGTTCTTTTGATTGCTGCAATACATTAGGAATATTTAAATACACAGTCTAATAACAATTGGGCAATGAGATATGGGTCAAGGTTTGGCAACAGTTTCTATCAAGCAGTGCTAAAGCATAATCATCATAGGTCAAAGAAATATTTAAAAAAATAAATTAAGGGCAATGAAACTTAAAAAATCATTAAAGAACATGTCATGATTGATGATACAACGTATTTCCTTCATATCACCTATCAATAAACAGACTAAGTTTTTTTTTGTTTTTTATTTTTTTATTTTTTTTTATGTAAGGAATAAATTGATGAATTAAGCTCATCAAAGGGCACACTTTGTCTTTTCATTATTGCACTTAATTCATAGTCTCAGCGCCACCAAGACTCCTATCAAATTGTCCAGAAAATTAATCTCATATAGATTTGAAAGCAATTTTACTATTGAGCATGAATTGTAAACAAACAAGAAAAAAAAAATGATAAAAATCTTACAATCATAAAATCAATGACTGAAGACATGTTACATCTCTCACTTTCTAAATTATTTATTCTGTTGTCCTCTTAGTCTCTCCATGTTTGTAAAATATTAAAATATCACAAAGCAATAACTATCTAATTTATAAAATATTTAAACTTTAAGTTTTTTATAAACTTTAAAATTAAGAATAAAATACATTATTATGGATTAGATATATAGTAAATAACATTCAATCAAAAACAAAATTTGACATGTATGTTAATAATAAAGAAAACTCATAATTAATCTAATGGTGATAATTTAAAGGCTTAATTTTAAAACCCACCATCTAAGTTTCACTACTTTTGTTTTAGTCCTCTAAGTTTGCCTTTTTTTTCATTTAAGTTCTCTAAGTTTCAAACACCCTAATTCAAACTTCCATTATCTTTCCATTCACTGTTCCCGTTAAATCACCATAACTACACTGTTTTGCCTTTAATTTAAAATTTAACTTTTACTTTATTATTTATTTCATAAAAAACATAATTAAAAAAAAATGTCCAGAAAATTAAAATAAAAAACAAATTCTTCACCCCCAAGAATAAACTAATCAACACTTCCACCAAAAAAAAAAAACTCAAAAGTAATAGTTGGGTTTGTGAATTGTTTGCTACAACATGTTGTGGCCTGGGAAGCATGGGTGCAGATTCAGGTTTGGGTGCGGTGCGGCGACTCGGCAATTTTTTTAAAAGTAGGGTGCGGGTGCAGTGGGATTCTTTTATTAATAAATTATTAAATATATTTTTATTTATATTTTCTATATATTGCTAAGCATATTTTTTCATATAATGGTAAACATTTACCAATTTAAAAGCAATAGTAGATAATAAAGTGTGTTTTGACAAAATTTGAGATGAGTTTAGGGTTTTTTCTTTAAACTAGGATGTCAAAATGGTGTGTTTTGACAAAAAATTTTACCTTTTTTTTTTTTCAAACACTTATTTAGGCCCATATCAGACCGATTCAAGGCTTGTTTTGGCCCATTTCAGTCTGAATCAGACCAATTTGGGGCTTGTTTTGGCTTTTGGACCGAATTGGACTGCATCAACTTGAATCAAACCATATCGGGCCAAATTGGAAAACGAAAAAATAATAATAATAATCACGGACACGCGTGCAGCCGCGTCGATGGCCGCATGGCGCATCCAAACAATATTCAACCAAAATGCAGCTTCTTCCAATATTTATTTTCTTTATCTTGGTTACCACCTCTAAGGTTTCTAGGGCTGTGGATAGCAAAAATGAAAATATAATTAGGTCCACCATTATTGTGGACAAGTTTAACAATTCTGGTCTTGGAGTATTTCAGACAATACAAGACGCCATCGATTTGATTCCTTCCAACAATGATCAATGGATTAAAGTTCATATTTCTTTTAATTTTCAGGAGTTTTTTTTTTTTTTTTAAATTACTTTTTGAGGAAGTAAATAATAAAATAAAAATTAAATTTTAAATTTAGGGCAAAACAGCGTAGTTTGGGTGATAAGATAACGGAAGTCTGAATTTGGGTATTTTGAAACTTAGAGGATTGAAACGAGAAAAGACAAATTTAAAGGATTAAAATGAAAAATAGTGAAACTTAAATAGTGGGTTTTAAAATTTGGCCTAATTCAAAATATATTAATATTAAATAATATAACATTAACAAAGAATTATACAAAATATAAATATTTATATTTATATGCGGTGTAATACATATATAAAAAATATTTATTAAATCAAATCAAACTATTTTTCATTAATAAGCCCATATTAACTCCACATATTAGAGAAAATTAACTTGTAATCCCATCCATATGCATTGATATATTTAAAAGATATATATTAAGATGCATAGTATAATTTTTACATATATAATTTAAATATTATTGATAGTCATTCTTTTTCTTTTTTCTTTTCTAATTCTTTAAAAAGTCTTGTAAGAATATTATTAGGTAAGAAAATGTAAATTGTCCATTTTTTATTTTTTATTTTTAAATTATGTTTATTAATTCTAGACTCTTTGGTTTTTGTACGCAATAACTCACTTGAATTGATATTTATAATATGGTCCCACATTTGACTCCAAAATTAAGAAATAAACTCTCTCTAAAAATAAATAATTTAGGATACATGACGCAAAATTATACTTCAATTATAGAATGTAATTGGATTTTCTCTAAATTTTATCTATTACTATATATATATATATAGATTAGGGGGACGAAAATCTTGATTAATAATGGTACAAGCATAGACATACTCTACAAAGAAAATGTATCGAATGTAGATCCCATTTTATTTAGCAAAAAATAAAAGGAAAAAAAGGAAACATTTTCCTCAATTTTTGGAAAAAGTATTTTGTATCAAATGATATCACATCATCCATATCAAAATCCAATAAATAAAAGATATGTGTGCAAAAATAACTACCCACTAATACATGTCTTTCAATTGTTAGTAGGTGAGTTATTTTTTGTTGATATGTCTTACACTTATTAGATTTTCATATCGCTGACATAGTATCATTTGATATCAATACCTTATCCAATTTTGGAAATTTGAGGCAGTTGAGAAACTTGATTAAAAAAATATAATTTTTTGGTGATCAAGAAATACACTGTCTCTCTAAGGTTGAAAATTCTGAAAATGTTTTATATCCCAAAAGGAGCTTAAAACGTTTTCAGCCTCAATTGAACAAGCCTCTAAATACCTACAAGATGAAAAAAAATACCCTAAAATCTCTAATTTCATAAAAACATCTTTGAAAATTTTAAAATGATCAAAACACCATGAAAGCATCCAAAATGAGAAATACTTATTTTGCTTAATTCAGATGCCTCTAGTTTTCTGTATGAAAGGTTCGTTCCTTTTGTATCTGTTGCGAGTCAATTAATAGAAAATCCCATTTCTACCCCCCCCCCCCCCCCCCCTCCCAAAAAAAAAAAAAACCTTACATAAAATATTTATGATGATTGAAACATACACAAAACCTTTAAAATGACCAAAATATCTTAGAAACTAAAATATCTTAAAAACTTTTACTATTATTGAAATTTTCTTAACCACCATCTCCAAAATATTGAAATGATGAAAATAGTGGTTCTTCCAAACATTCAAATAACCATGATATGCCTCAAAATTATGGGAAAATGCCTTCAAAAGTTTAAAATTTTCTCAAAAACAACTTTCAAATAGTTTTTTTTTTTCCTTTCTTTCTTTATTGGGAAAAAAAGGTCGATAGTAGTTTCTTTTTAGTTAGTTTTTCCTTATTATTTTAGTTTTTCTTCTGTATCACACTTATTGTACTTATTATTTTAATTTGTAATAATTTTATTTTGATTGTGATTGTGTTTAGGTTGACTTTTGTTCTACATTTAATGTTTTAAATTGGTGTATTAAATTTTTTTACAAATTAATGTATAAAAATCTAGGAAAAATTTGATGTCGAAACAAAAGAAGAGCTATAGTTGAGATATCAATCCCTTTTTTTTTCTCAAGAGCAAGATTTGAAATAATATCCATTTGTTTGAAGTGTTTGCATGGGGTTTAGGGAGTATGAAAATCTTGATATTCTTTTATTATGAATATTTAAATTAAATAAATAAATAAGAAACAAAAATAATAGAGTAAACTAATAATCTTGGAAAGGGAAAGAGAACATACCGAGGTCATCGCTGAGCTTGGTTTCCTCCATGACTTCAGATTTTGGTGTTTACTGTCTAGAAATCACATTCTTGAAAACTACAACCTTATTTCCATTATTTATAGGGTAATCAATAGGAATGTCCTCCACAACAATGCCATGGCACTTTACACACAAAACCGTACGTGCGAATGTGATTGATTTGAAGGAAAGAATAGACAAGGAATCAAGATGCAAGAAAAAAGAAGGATTGACGCCTATCTTGATTGGGCAGAAGAGGAGAATTGGAGAACTAGGTTTCCTTTTGGGATCAACGTATGAAGAATCCATGATAAAGACTTTAGTAAAAAGTAAAAAACAACAAGAAAAAGTAAAAAATAATAATAATAATAAACAAACATACGAATGAAGCCTTATTAAAGCTAAGGCAACCACACCCGTGACGTTTTTATGTAAAATGACAAATTTAATTTCATTTATACTATTCAAAAAATTACTCATCTTCTATATTTGAGTGGATCATGATGTGAAAATTGCATATTGAATGATTATTTTTATTAAAATAAATAAATAAATGGTTTAACCATATATTGTTATAAGAGCATTCTCATTGCGTTATGCAAAATAAATATAAATTCATTTTAGATGATGAATAATCATTCATTATGCACAGCTCTTCAAATTTTTACATATTGCTACAATATAGATGATATTATACAACAAATGTATATGATCTCTCTCTCTCTCTCTCTCTCTCTCTCTCTCTCTCTCTCTCTCTCTCTCTCTCTCTCTCTCTCTCTCTCTCTCTCTCTCTCTCTCTCTCTCTCTCTCTCTATATATATATATATATATATACACCGTCAGATTACAACAATTTTGGTGGTTGTCGTGGCTAGAGAGGATAGTTAGTGTTAGTGTGGGTTTTTGCTAGGTCAAAGGTGGATTTGTTTGATGATGAAGTTTTTTTGGTTCAATTACTGTTTTTTGTGTGAGTAGAAAATATATTATTTTAATTGGATGAACTGTAAAATAAAGAATGAAATGTATGATTATAGTGGTTATATAAAATAGATAAAATGATTGTTTGGTAATGCAAAAATGTATATGTTTTTTTTAGAGGCAATTACATTTTATGTCTCTAAACTATACCCTTTTTTTACATTTATCATCTTGAACTTTCATAATCCACGATTACTATCCTAAACTATAATTTGTATTTCACTCTGCACCCTACCATCAATTGAGTTGTTAACTTGGACGGAAAAAGTATGTCACATGCAACTCACATGACCTTTGCATTGGCACCACATAAAAAGACCGAATTAGCCCACTTCAATCTTTTAAATTGTATGAACCCAATGTAGTCTTATTCAGTTAAATTACTTATAGGGAAAAGTTAACGGATGCTCTAAGAGAATTTATTTAGAAAATATTTTTAGAAACTTTTTATAAGAAAAGAAAAAAAGTAACTTATTTTTTAACAACTTTTAATATTTCCCATAAAAATTATATCAAAACTTTCAGGGTACGTTTGATACACTGAATGAGAATTACGACAGGAATTGTAATATTTATTACTAGTAATAAAGTGTGTTGTAATGTAATAACTAAACCTATTTATTAGTTTGGTTGTGAATTATAACATTATAATGAAACTTAACATTTATTTTAGGAAATATCTTACTCATACAATTATATCTCCTTAAAAATTGTTATTTTTAAATTGAAGAGAGATATGTGTTATTTTTATGATTTTTTATTTTTATAATTGTTAGATGTATATGGAAAGTTTGTTTATTTGAAAATATATTAAGTTTTGAAATTATTACACTTACTAAGGAATAGCTAATACAACCTTTTAAAGAGGAATAGTTATTCCTCATTTTGAAGAATAACTATTCATAAGGAATGACTATTCCTTGTAATAAAAACATAACCAAACTAAAGAATAACTAAACCATAGGAATAACTATTACATTACAGTTCCTATTACAGTCTACCAAACATGCCCTCATAAAATAATCCATCAACAAATGCACTAAAGGCATCAGTTAATAAGACCCTTACATAGTTCTAGAACATATCTTAATAGATTAGTTGCTAACAACCACACCACACCAATCTATACAATGTCTACACTCAGTTTCCCAAAAAAGCACGAGAAAAAAAAGTGCTTTGCTCAAGGACTTTTGGTTAGGGGGAAAAAGGGACAAAAGAAGATATAATTAGAAGTGTGAGATGACCATTTGTAAGCCAAGAAAATATGGATAGTCTGGTAATTAGGAAGATGGAACACCTGAATGTGGCTCTAACAGCCAAACCCCTTAGATAAATTCTCAACTAGAGCAATTACAAGGAGTGGTTAAAATCTGAAAGTTGAAAATATAGGAGAAATTGAAGTTGTTGATATGGAAAATAGAATGGTAAATCATTCAGACGAGGTCGACTATGAAAAAAAGGTTTCATATTATAGAAGATAAATATTACCTCTTTGTGGAGCAAAAGAAAATTCTCTAGAACATCTGTTCATTGATTGCTTAATATCTCAAATTATTTGGGCTAATTCAGCCAGACCCGTCCGTTTCTATGAAATGAACATCCATTCAAATTCAAATTGGATCAAAATAGTCATTCAACTAGGGGAACAACATGGTAAGACAACAACAAAGGCAAGTACTAGATCCTTTAGTAACCAAATTTAGAAGTCTATTTAGTTGGGAAGATGGAAAAGTGGGATGATAGAAATTGAGAAAGGGATAGAAAAGTAGGAGGATGGAATGGAATTTAATTTCCCTAATTTATGTTTAGTTGGGGTGGAAAAGTAAAGAGATAGAAAAAATGAGTTTGTATAAATTTACCCATATGCCCTTGTTAAAAGATGATACCCAATTAAAACATAAAAGTGACAAACAATCAACAAAAAAGGCAATCACCCAAATTTATTAAAAAAAGAAAAATCATGCCCAGGAAAAAAAAATGTAAAAAAAAAAAGAAAAAGCAACCAACAATCCAATACGTAAGAAGTGGGGGTAGTTCAATAATTAACTACAACTATTACTTTCCTATTTATTTTCTCCTCAGATTGGGGAGATAGAATTTTGGTGAGTTAGAAGAGAAAACACTTGGACCCCACCAATTTTCCATCTTCCCATTCTCTCAAACCAAACACTCATAAAATCAGTTTTCTCTCCACTTTTCTCTCTCCTATTTTTTATATCCTTCCTATTTCACTCCAAACAAACAAACCCTTAGTCTTATTTTCTCGAAATTTATAATTCTACACAATTCTTTTTTTTTTTTTTTTCTGGGGAATATGTAGGTGAAATCAATCTAAAAAGTAGTAAATGGAGAACCCCATGTCCCACCATATGTAAAATTCAATTATGATGCATCAGTGAGAGAAGAGAAATCTTGCATTTGCAGGAGTTACTAGAAACCTCAAGAGTTGAAGCAAGTGCAACACTCCTAGGAGTATCAAAATTTGCAGATTTGGGATACATGCAAGCACATGATTTTTGAAGGTGATATGCATTTAAAATATGATTTTTGCCTTTACAGAACTCTTTTTTGCAGCCTCACTAATCAATTGATGGTTGTTTTGTAACTCATACTTTTAGATTAACCAACTTTGTTTCCCCCACAATGTCACAAATTGGGGTTGTTTTGTGTAATTTTTCCTTTACCCAACTCTTCTTTAATAATATTAATTTGCTGACTTATGAGTAAAAAGTTGGTGGCAACTTCTCTACTTTTTTCCTTGTTCCTACCTTGTACTTCTTCCTTCTTTTTCGTGCTTATTTATTCAGGTGGAAAAAAAAATTAAAATAATAAATTGTATACAAAATGGCCCAATGGGCCTAAACTGTGTGAGTTCTTTTTATTTCCACGAAACCTCACAAAGTAAAAAAATGTATGGATCCAAGATATTAGCCGCGTTAGAGCATGGACAGCAGAACGACGTCGTCGTCAGCTGATTTGATAAGCCGGCATGAAGGACCCACACATCACCAGACGCGTTGGTTGACCGACTTGTTCCTTTTTGACGCAAACATCAGCCGTCAGATCATCAGAAACAGACGTATTAGATCAGGCAGTAACCTTGAAGGAGACCCTACAAATTACAGTAAACTTCTCAACAGCTAATTGCATTCACTTTATCTTGCAGATAAATTTACCGTCTATTTTAGTATAAAGAATAAATGACAGGTCAGTACGCGATTACTAGTAGATAAAAGAATAATTTTAGGTATGGGTTATTATCAAAACTAGTAATAATTTATCACCAATAATATGTAAGGGAAGTATTATAAAAATATTATGGATATATAACTTCTTTTTAGTATAAGAATTCACGTCTATTTTAAGATAAAGAATATGTAGCAATTTGTTACCAATAATTATTTGTGGGTAAAAATATTATTTTAGTGATAGGTTAAAATCAAAATTAGTAACTAATTATAACTTATAATTTGTTAGGAAAGTGTTGTAAAATTGTTATTTTTTTCTCTGTTTTAACATACTACAACTATCGGTATTTGCATAGACACGATAACAACATTTTGCACAATAAATCCTTAAGCTAAAGTCTATTATTTTTGGGTTTATTAGACAACTTTTTTTTGGTAAAAAAAAAAAAGATAAGGAGGCAAATAGTAACACCCTAATCGTTTGCTTATACCGCACACCACAGCCACTGATGAGTTAAATGAACAACTTACCGATAGGGTATAAGGAGTCACAACACGCTCCAAGTGAAAAACTCAAACCCCATACTATGGAGAAAGTATATTATGTTTCGGTAATATCAACTCAGTATTTGTTTTGGTATTTCTTACCCAATAAATGAGTGACACCTATTTCAAAAAACCACATCAGACTACTCTAATAAACTATTCACAATCTTCTGTACTATCGGGAAGATAAATTAATAATTTATTAGAGTGATTTGATGTAATTTTTTGAAACAAGGGTCACTCACTTATTAGATAAAAAATATCAAAATAAATACTGAATTGATATTACCAAAACATGATATACTTTCTCCGTTCTATGAGCCATATTAACCTAAGTCCTTACCAAGAGGGGAACCAAATGTCGGACAAAATTTGGCCCTTGTGCTTTAGCCTCTCAGAAGCTCACACACGTGTGGCCCCCACTCAAACACACCACCACAATTCCTCACCAATCACAGCACAGTAAACACAAGACTAGGGGTGTGCATGGGTCGGGTTGGGTCGGGTTGAAGGGATTTTTTGACCCAACCCACCATGGTGGGTCAAAAAAAACCCAACCCAACCCAACCCATCACATAAGTCCAACCCAACCCAACCCAACCCACATGGGTCGGGTTGGGTCGGGTTGAACCCATGGGTTTGAAATTTTTTATTATTATTATTAAATTGAGTAGAAAAAAAATTAAAATATTAAAAAAACCTAAAAATTAGTATCAATGTAACTCCTTAAAGGCAAACAACACTAATGACTAAACAAGAATAGTAATTTATTAGGATTTGTGTGAACTAATTGGCTTTATATAGGATAGGAAGAACTGACTATTTTAAAAAATTTATTAATTATATAATATATTTTATATATATATTAAATTAGTATTAGTAGGAGGAACTGAGGAAATACTGCTATACAACTATTTTTTTTTAAATTATTAAATATATAATATATATTTAAATATATATATATATATATATATATAAAAGTTCCCTACAATTGATTTAAAAAAATTATTAAATATAAAAATATATTTTAAATATATATTAAATATGGGTGGGTCGGGTTGGGTTTGGCGGGTTTATAATTTTATGACCCAGACCCAACCCAACCCGCCATAAATTTTTTTTTTGTAACCCAACCCAACCCACCAAGTCTTAAAAACCGACCCAACCCGACGGGTCGGGTTGGGTTGGGTCGGGTTTGGCGGGTCGGTGGGTTTTCTGCACACCCCTACACAAGACCAATCTCGCTACCGTCCTAAATTTCCCTTCCCAAGCGGAAAAGCTATTTCCACACCAATAAAAAAGCGCTTTTGGCAGTGGGGAGAGTGACCAATCAAAAAGAGGCAGGTAAGAGCCTCACATCTCTGGCAATAGCAATTCCCATTCCTTAAGAGTTAAGAACAAGGAGATCCCAACAATAAAAATTGAGTCTTTATTTTTTCTTCTGTCTCTATAACATCAAAAATCTCAGAGGAGAGACACAAAGAGTTCATACAAATACAAAAACTCTCTCGCTCTTAAGGTACTTTCTCTCTCTAAATTTTTGATCTGTAAAGCTTAGATCTTTCGCATCTATATGTTAGATAATTATGAAATTAGGGTTTTTTTTTTTTTTTTTTGGTGGCATTGAAAAAATTGGGTGTACCCTTTTGGTCAATATGAAGCTAATTGTAATTCAATTAACAAATTGATTAAAAATTATGTTGCATATTTGAAATCTGTATAAGCATTAGTTAAAGCTGCGGTTTTGATGTTCATTCTATATAGAAAACAAGCTGCAATTTTAAAAATCAAATAGGGTCTTTTTCTTTTTTTAATGTTGTGGGAACTGGGTTTTTTTACTTTTTATTGTTTCTCTCTATAGGGCTTGTTGTTTATGTTTGATGAAGATGTTATTTTGTTTGAATTATTTTTTTTCCTTGTGGATTGTTACAATTGCTTAAGAATTTGTACTTATGTTTTTCTGTGGCTGTCAATATTAGCAAATTTCGGAATTTGTTTATGAATAGGTACATAATCGTTGAGTTGTGAAATGTTTAGCAGATCGTTTTGTTGTTACACTAGAGTTTGTATGTAATAGCATGATTAGATGAGTTTAAGACTTCTTTTTGGGGTTTTTACTTGTCTCGAAAATTATTTTTCCTTTGATTGACTAGAAAAGATATGATATACAAGGTAATGGAAGAGGCATTGTAAAATTTCTTCAAATTTTGAAATACGATACACTTTGAGATCAGTAATGCCTAAACGATCATTATTGAGCAACTATTTTTAATTATTGTTGTGAAATGTCTCAAATTTGTATTTTGAATATTATTATCATTTGGGTTTTGTGTGTGGAAAGCCTATTCCTTGTAAAAAAAAAAAAAAATAGTAATAGGTGTAAAGGGTTTGATGGGTTTGGGCTAAGAGGGAAGAATCTTATAAGAATATGGAATGTATTTCTTCAAAGAGTAGTTCGGCAATTTTTGGGATTGAAAGGTGCTCTCGTTTGAGATAATGTGAGTTAACAAATTTTCTATTGTTTGAGTAAGAGAACACTAGGTATATTGGTGTTTTGGGTTTGTGATAGTGTAAGTTTGTAAGTATTGATAATTTGTTTTGGGATTCAGATTAGTTTGTGTTTGTAAGAGGATCTGTGTGTGTTTGTATTTTTTTTTTGATAAGTTAATGAGTCTTATTTTAAGGTGTGAGCTTGGTTTGTGAGAACTAGTCATGTGGCCATGGATGTAGGCATGGAGTAGGCCTAATCATGTTAAATATTCTTGTTTTACTGCTGCTTCCTTAGGACACTGCCTGTGTGCTTTGGTTCCTTGTGTACTTTTGATCTTATTCAATGAGTTTTATTTACTTGTCAAAAAAATATATATCATCTTAATTTCATTTTTTTATTTGTTGTTTGTGTTAATACGCTTCTGTTAGCCTCAAATTTGAACAAACAAGTACTAGAGCTTCTAATATCTCAATAAATTGGTATCAAAGTTCAAGGTTGATCCTTGTGTGGTTTTTGAAAATATTTCTGTATGATTTTGCAATTTATTCCTTATAAGCACGTGTGTTTGGCTTTAGAAAGCTTTTTTAGGTTAAGGTGGTTCTGTAGCCCCCCCCCCCCCCCCCCCCCCCCAAAAAAAAAAAGGGAGAAGAAGATGAAAAGATTGCTTGATGAAATTTGAGTCAAAGTGGAGATTTGTTGGAAATCGTCTTGATTTCCGACTTTGGTTTGGTTTTGGTTTAATTGGTAATGAAGGAAAATATATTCCTAGCTAAAAAAGTAATTTGATATTCCTTGTCCACAAAGGAATAGTTATTGAAGTGTTATATATAAACAACATTATAAAGATATGGTGGCTTTGGACCAAAAGATCATTTCATATTGGAAAAGGAGAAGACTCTTAGTTTGTTAGTTTTTTGGGTTGAAAGATAGTTGTGTGTGTGAGTTGATAATTTGTCTATTGTTTGAATGAGAGAGCAAGGTTGGGTGTATTGGGGTTTTGGGCTTATAAGAGTGTCAAATTTGTGAGTTAGTATTGATGATGAAGTGAGAAGAACTTAGATATGGCGTAGAAAAAGGATTTAAGAAGAAATTTTTAACAGTAAAGCAAGATTAAAAAATAGTATTGAACTTGGAATGCTAAAACATCCATATTGTGATTCAAAACTCAAATTTAAAACTGCATGGAGTAGATAAGAAAAGACCGCTACAATGACTCAAAAGAGGTTATTTTTAATAGCTTTTAGGAACCCTAGAATCCTGATCCATCTTAAACACAACAATTAAATTGTAATCATCCAACTTCATTCACTTTTTAAATTACTTAAAGACAACAATGAATAAAACATAGCATAAAGAAATAAAATACAATGGATTAATGGGCCATTTTTTTTACCTTAGGCTTGAAACTTGCCTACATCAGTTTTCCCTGGGTTGGATAAACTCGCCTTCCAGTTTGGCTTCAATTTTCAATGATCTATTGGAGTTCCAAATTATATTTTCCTTCTTTTCTTTCTCTGTAGTGTTAAGTACAGCAAGGAATAGCTCATTGGCCTCAATATGCCAATAAGAACTTGTGCATAACAAGCTTGAGAAACTTTCTTCAGTTTGTAACATGAGCAAGTTATGTAAAACAAATTACCATTATCTGGAATTATACAACTTCATTCTAAAAATTGGATCAACGTCATCCTTGAACTTCTTGAATCTTGTCGAGTTAAGTCCCATTCCATAATTTTATTTCCAAACACAATCAAATATTGTGTCTTTACCATTGAAAAAAGAAAAGAAAAAAAAAAAAAATCTCATGATTAAACATTATGCTGAGAGAAGTCTTATTAAAAATCACGTCTTTCCAAGTGAAAGTATATGTCTGAAGTCTTTAACTAAAATTTATTTCTAGAGTATTTTAAAAAGACATAGTAAAGTTGGATAGTTGGGATTTGATTGTTATATGTATGTTCTTTTGGCAAATAAATTTTAGCTTTTTGCTTTTTGTCTCACCTTTTCCCAAATAAGCAAGATAACTAGCTTTTTTGAAAATAAGCTTACCTTTATCTTTGTCTCATGTTTAGCAAATGAGCTACCAAAAACTATGAGATGCCAAACTCACTCAATATTTGAATATTTCTTGAGCTCTTTAAGCTCGTTGATACTGGAGATTAATGTTTTAGTGTTCTAACTTCAATCCACTTTTCTTCTCTTAGTTGTAATCATGTTTTATTGCTCAAAATTTCTTTTTATACCCCTCTAAGCCACAAAATTCAGATTCAAGTCAAATTTTGCAACTTTCAGCTATGGTTGGTTGTGGTAGAGGTTGTGGAGGTGGAGTTGGAGGAAATCATAGCTAGTAGACAAAGATGACTGAGATGAGGCATATAGTTAAAGATTTATTGCGAGTTGTATAAGCTTTTTAGTGGTGGGAACTAGCAGGAACTCATATGGAGATTTTGGAAGGCAACCACTACCACTTGGACATATAGGAAGGTGGTTTCAAGGATGAGAATGATTATATAAAAGATGAAACGTCCTTTAATGATGTTGGGCCCATAGAACATACGGCACAGGTGTGGCATGAGGTGGTTGCCTTCCTCCATAACATAAACAAATATTGATTTTTTTTTTTTTTTTTTTTTGTAACTTGAATTCTCCTACTCATTTGGGAGAGCTGATTTTCATTGATTTATTGGGCTTAAAAAGATAAGTTGGGCAGAAGTACAGTTTTAATTAGTAAAAGTAAAGTTTTAAAAATTTGTATATAAGTTAAATAAGCTAAGTTAGAAAAACAAGTTGATTCTCAAAAAAAAAAAAGTTGGAAACCAGTTCTAACAAACAAGCCCTTTAGTTATAATTGTAAGCTTGATTGTGCATGTTTTTCCCATTATGCATGTTTGCATTTACTTAGTTATGCAATGTTACTACCAACTAGTGTCCTTGTGTTTTATTTATTTTACAATTGTTGATTATGCAAAAAGATTTTGGAATTTTGTATTGTCCTTTATAGATTTGTGGTGTTCAATTTTTGGAGTTCCCCTGTTTTTTTGAGTAATCAGAGGTTTTAAAGTGCTTCAATCATGTTTGGACGTGGTCCGAAGAAAAGTGACAGCACAAAGTACTATGAGATTCTTGGTGTTTCAAAAAGTGCGAGTCAAGATGAACTGAAGAAGGCATATAAAAAAGCTGCAATCAAGAATCATCCCGACAAAGGTGGAGATCCTGAGAAGGTGGGTCCTCACAGACTATACTTAGATGCATACATACATATATAGATGCATAAATGCGTATGTAGATGCATATACACTCTCTCACACACTAGAAATTCTACATGTTCTTATGCAAATCATATAAATGATATTGGTAGACATGAGGATATAAGCATTATACCTGTTGAAGCCATGCATTACTTTATTCAAGGGTTTCTTTTACTTCTTTTTAACACTACTCTACTGACATCCTGAGTCAGTTCAAGGAACTAGCCCATGCCTATGACGTTCTCTGCGATCCAGAGAAGAGAGAAATTTATGACCAATATGGTGAAGATGCTCTCAAGGAGGGAATGGGAGGAGGTGGCCCAGCCCATAATCCATTTGATATATTTGAGTCATTTTTCGGTGGAGGAGCCTTTGGTGGTAAGATTGCACATCTGGCCTTTCACTTTAAATAAAATGCTTAGTTATAAACTTATAATCAACATTTTAACTGGTATTCTGATTCAGGAGGCAGCAGCTCACGAGGAAGAAGGCAGAAACATGGTGAGGATGTGGTGCATACTCTGAAGGTTTCTTTGGAGGACCTATACAATGGCACAAGCAAGAAACTCTCCCTTTCAAGGAATGCTCTGTGCCAAAAATGTAAAGGGTATTTCACCTATCTTAACTTATTATATTTTACTTCGAATTGTTATAAAGGAGTGTTCACTTAATTTTTTTATGGTTCTTTGCTCCTCTTGTTGTAAAATTATTGCTGGAGTTATTTCTTCCCTCTCTCATTGTCTTGTTTCCTAAAAGTTTTTTTTTTTTTTTTTTAACTTGCCATTGCCAATATAAAAAATATGTGAGTATTGTTGTTTCTTCATTGTGTTGGATTTTGGCCCTCCTCCATCCCCGCTTCGCTTAAATGTGTATATAGATATCAGAATACCTATAAATGGCAGTAGCTGGGACTCCTTACCTAATGTCCCCAATTAACATGAAAGCATGTTTAAGGTAGATATATTGATGAAAGAAATGGCTCTCAATGGAGAAAACTATATGACTGTGAGGTCTAATTCCGTCCCTAAATTTTCAGGAAAGGTTCAAAGAGTGGAGTATCCGGGAGATGTTATGGTTGCCAAGGTACAGGAATGAAAATCACAACCCGACAGATTGGATTGGGGATGATTCAACAGATGCAACATGTCTGTCCTGAATGCAGAGGCACAGGTACTTAACTGAGACACTTATGCTCCATAGTTCTGATGTTGGATTATACAGTTTTTAATTCTGGAAAGCACCTCTCTTTAATACAGGTGAGGTTATCAGTGATAGAGATAAATGCCCACAATGCAAAGGAAATAAGGTTACTCAGGAAAAGAAGGTGCTGGAGGTGCATGTTGAGAAAGGGATGCAACATGGCCAGAAGATTACATTTGAGGGACAAGCTGATGAAGCTGTAAGTGAAATTACGTTTGGGATTGACTTCACGGTTTTGACCATATTTAATTCTCCAGTCCTGGCTATAGATTACAAAAGGGCAGCTTTTATGGCATTGGCTGGTGTATTTCTTGTGAAACAACAGTAGTCCATTTTTAAGTGTTGACTTAACTTTGCTCTTATTTCTTGTTGTTTATAGCCTGATACTATCACGGGAGACATTGTTTTTGTATTGCAACTGAAGGAGCACCCCAAGTTCAAGCGGAAGTTTGATGATCTTTATGTAGAGCACACCCTCAATTTAACTGAGGCTCTTTGTGGATTTCAATTTGCCCTTACCCATCTTGATGGCAGACAGCTTCTGATCAAATCAAATCCCGGGGAGGTCATTAAGCCTGGTATTACTCAGTGACTTCCATGATTCAATTTCTTGCCACTGTAACTTTCTTAGTTCCTTTATTTACATATTAAAAAAAAAAAAAAAAAATTAGTTCCTTTATTCATCTATTATGCTTAAATATAGGTCAATCCAAAGCAATAAACGACGAGGGAATGCCACATCACCAGAGGCCCTTTATGAGGGGCCGGCTTTACATTCACTTCAATGTGGAATTCCCGGACTCTGGAATTATTTCCCCGGAACAATGCCAGACTTTAGAAACATTACTACCCCCAAGGGCAAGCAAGCACTTGACAGACATGGAGCTGGACGATTGTGAGGAGACAACTTTGCATGACATTAACATCGAGGATGAGATGAGACGTAAGAAGCAGCAACAGCAATTCCAAGAGGCATATGATGATGAAGACGATGAGCCATCAATGCCGAGAGTGCAGTGTGCACAACAGTAATGCAATTCCATCTTGTTTGGTCACTAATAGCTAAACACATACAAGGCCATTTTTTGTGTGTTTGCGTTATGAAATTATAACTACTTTCCTGATTCTCTTATAGTAGGTTTCCAGACCCATTTGTTGTGTTATTTATTTTAGCCAGTGTGGCAATATTTTTGTAGTTAAGTTTAGATATGTCATCTCAATCAAAGTTCAAATGGTTTATTTAATATATATGGATGCGCATTCAGTACCAAAAATTGTTCAGCCCAATGAAGGAATGCTTTTTCATTGCTATTAGTACCAAAAATGGGGGGAAATGGGCATTTGTCCTTAATTTACAAACTATGCAGCAAAATGTTTCAGTTTTGAAACTATTTAGCAAAATGTTATTGTTTTCGAAACTCAGTTTTAACAAAATAGAGTTACAGGTTGAACTTAACATTAGCAATGTTGAGTTCTATGTATATTTTGTCACTTAAATTTTTTTGAAAATTTAAGTGAAACTCGACATTGTCGCAATGTCGAGTTTCACTTAAAAATATACATAGAACTCAATTTTGAGGATATCGAGTTTTATATTGAACTCGATTTTGCTAAAATCGAGTTTAAAAATAGGAGCATTTTGTTAAATAGTTTCAAAACAATGACATTTTTCCTGCATAATTTATAAATTAAAGACAAATGTCCATTTTCTCCCACCAAAAATGATTCAGCCCAATACCTTCAGATTAATTGTGTTATCTAAGGTAAGATGTGATTCTTCCAATAGATGTGGCAAAGTTTTTGTAATTTTAAAGCAATGGTGTTTTTGCCTTGTAATGGTAATTCATAAAAATGATCTATAATTTCCTTTTTTCAGTAAAAAAAATATATTACACTAATTTTTAAATTAAGTTTTATTAAAGTTTGTTAGCAAAACCAAAATAAATAAATACATTATAGATAGGGCAAATTACAACATACTCACCTATGGTTTGACTAAGATTTAAGTTGCCTACTTATGATTTGAAATTTGATATTTTACCTACTTGAGGTTAACACAGTTAGAGTTTCATAACCCATTTCTATTAAAAACAAAGCTAAATATGTAATTTTCCTCAAATTTTATGTCTATCTCCTCCAAAAACACAAAAATTATGAAAATACAAAATCAAATAAGATAAAAAAAAATTACCTAGCGGAACACTTGCATCATGGGATTTCAAAATATAGGTAGGTAACTTAAATTTCAATCAAACCTTAGGTGGATAAAATTTCAAATTTCAATCTATAGGTAAGAAACTTAAATTTCGATCAAACTACAGATGGATAAGTTGTAATTTATCCTTAAAGATATATTCGGGCAATCATTGAAGTGTTGCTACATCATTCCACCATTAGCCACATTTCACCATTAACTCAACTTTTTTTTTTTTGAAAAGTAATTTATTAATTAATAAGTATAAAAAATTAAAAGTAAGATTAATAAACTTTTACTAAGAATGAAAATTCATCTGCGCCAGACCAGATCGATGCCCAACACAAAAATTCATTTTCCATCATAGAATCAATGATCCTTCCCTCGAGGCAACACCCTCCACCTCCTCAAGGCAACACCCTCCACCCCCTCAAGGCCTTCACTTCTATTTTGTTTTGAATGAAAATAATTTCTACCATACTTAGCCTTGAAATATATTTCTGTAGCTATTAAGGATGCGAAAGCAGGCCTTGAAAAGCAGTACCAATAGTTTTCTTTATGGTCCAATGGGATCTGCCTAGCCCAAAAACAGAAGGAGATCTTTACATGATAGAATGAAACGATGGAATCCCTTACACTAGCCCAAAAAACAAAGGGGTCTTGAAAAGCAGTACCCATGGGCTAATAGTTGTGCTGTCAAATGGATAATAAGTTGGTGACCTCACATGCTTATAAACTATGGGTGCTTGATTAAGTCAAAATATTGAAAGGATTTTTTTTTTTTTTTTTATTAAAAAAAAATACTTAGAAATCTATACATTAATGTTCTGCTAATCTTACAATTTGAACTCCTCCCCTCCGAGCCATCAAACACTTGCCAATTGAGCTACAAAGCTCTTAGCATATAGAAACGATTTAATGGTTGGGGAAAGCAAACATAATATATACAAATGTTTTTTTTTTTTTTTAGTTACAAATGTTAATGGAATAAATTTATTAATATTAATAGTAGAGGGACCAACTTGATAGGAACCCCAAGGCAAGAGGGTGTAACTAGTATTTTAACAATTCTATATTAAAAAACATATTTCTTTCTTAAACACGAACTTATGTCATTAATAAAATTTGACTCAATTATAATAGTGATTTTTGTTTTTCCTTTTCTTTTTAATTACATTTAATATGTGTATGTCTTCGTGCCTGTATGTATGTGTGTATATATATATATATATATATATATATATATATATATATATGCTGATACGCATATGGAAATAAATGTATATGTTTAAAGCTAATTAAAATATATAGAGTCTAAGTGGCCTAAAAAAAACTTTGACGAATTTACAAAGCAAATCGGTTCAAACTTGCCAAAATCCACACTGCGAGATACCCGGGTGGTGGGCTCTTGGTCTTGTTCAAAAATTCAAAATTGATCTGGTAATAGCTTGGCAAAAACTATGCATATTCATCACCAACGCTTTCAGAAATAAAAATTATTGTCACATATGAGCGTTTCACTTTACGCTGCACTAATATGTTCTATTTTAAGTAATACAAGTACTATTTTGACATGTGGTTTTCGCTTTAGCATGATAGGTTTTAGTCCCATTAGCCCTATTTTAGTAAGGATTTTGCTAATGTGTGCCCTTAAGGCACACAATAACTAACTACTTTTGGAAAAAAAATTATTGGAAATTGAAAAAGTATTGACAGCTTTTTCAATTTTCAAGAAAATATTTCCAAAAATAAATAACTTAATATGTGCCCTTAGGGCACATATTCATCACCAACGCTTTCAGAAATAAAAATTATTGTCCCATATGAGCATTTCACTTTACGCTCCACTAATATGTTCTATTTTAAGTAATACAAGTACTATTTTGACATGTGGTTTTCGCTTTAGCATGATAGGTTTTAGTCCCATTAGCCCTATTTTAGTAAGGATTTTGCTAATGTGTGCCCTTAAGGCACACAATAACTAACTACTTTTGAAAAAAAAATTATTGGAAATTGAAAAAGTATTGACAGCTTTTTCAATTTTCAAGAAAATATTTCCAAAAATAAATAACTTAATATGTGCCCTTAGGGCACACATTAACCAGACTCTTCTCCAGTAATGTCTTTTTCGGACTACCCTGGAGAATCCCCTTTAGCAGATCAATTTAAGCTGCTGCTAGCTCTCTGTCAGTATAGTTCCCCTATAGCAGATAATATTTTTCTAACATGAGTTTTATTTGGTTAGATATCCTCTGTGATGCATGTGTGGTCACTATTACATATTTTTCCCCCACTTGATTCCTAGCATTCATAATTCATAGCCAAAATCCAATGGCCCCCTCACAGTAGTAATAAACATGTCATAGCCAATGAAGCAGTAGTGTATAGAGAGTTAAAGAACAACTGCACCAGAAAACAACAAGAATCACAAACATACAAGAGCAAGAAGACAAAGCAAATTTAAGCAGCCCACCTGCTACATCAAGAAGACAATAAAAACCCACAACCAAACAGAACCGTACTAATTTAGCCACATTTTAGATACATGTATATGCCAAAAATCGCACAATTTATGCATTAAATCAGTATTCTTGGTGATGTAAATTTGACATCACAATGATGTAGTGGTTGAGAGATCACTTCCTCAATCTTTTGTTTGTTATCATGTCACATTTAATTCTTATTTCTAAAACTTGTTAACATGTCACATATGAGAGCAACTTTCCAAAAAAAAAATCATGGTGTAGGTCAAGCACCATGAAAGATTTTCCTTCCCAATCATTTATAGCACAAGAATCCAATAATGATAACGAGGGTCTAAATTTTCAAAGAATGTATGTTTTGGATATGATATTTGAGATATTTTACCTAAGTTTTATAAATTGATATATATCACTAATAATAAAAAATGTAATTTGGTTAAACATCATTTATTATATTATTGAAATGATATACCAATCACGATCATTCCTATGTTGGTTTGTAAATATTTTATAATAAAATTATTAGTAACTTTAAAATATTTTCTTCAAAGGTGTTACAACTAAATATATATTGAGAATCATGTTACAACTATATTTAATTAATTAATTTGACTCTTTTATGCTAATATTAATTAAATATTATAATTACTGCATTGACCGAATGATTACATTTCTTTTTCTTTTTTCTTTTTTTGGATTGAAAAATGAATGATTACATTTTTGATTGTGTCTGATTACATTTCTGATTGTGTCAACATCCAAAGAATGCAAAACTAATGCAAAAAGGTTAATGATAAAGATATTTTATAAGAAGTCATTATAATTCAATTTGCTGAGGTACAATGCATTTTCTTTTGGGACCAACAAAGTATATCTGTATATGTAGAGAACCTTTCATGCTATTATAGTGCGTATTCCCATCTTAGTGTTATACAGAAATGTCCACTACAACATATATGCTATAATTGTAGGGCATTCCCAAACATGAACTCCCTCTAGACTCTTGATTTTTTTTCATAACCAGCAACAGTGGAGGCCAAGTGACATGTGATGGCGAGTAAAAAAGATGTCAAACAAACGAACCCTTTTAAAAAAAAAAAAAAAGAAGAGAATCTTCAGTATGGACTAGTCAATTTCATGTCACGTGACAATAATGAATAATATCACGTAATGAGAAATTGTTACATCATTTACTAATTAAACAAAATATAGAGATTAAATCCACTACCATACCATTCTATCTCAAAGAATTTTTTATTTAAACAAAATAAAATTCCAATTGAAAACGTATCGAAGATAAGTCAAACTCGTGAAAAATGGTTTTTTTTTTTTTTTTTTTTCAATCAAAGGACACATGATACATGTGTTCAACGATGCATTCATGCTATGAATCCCAAAAGAGTAAGAGAATGAAAATTATAAAGCTCAAATGCATTTTACACTCTTGAAATTTAGGGTTGCTTTCAACCCAATCACTCAACTTTGAAAACTTACTATTTACTCGCTCAACAATTTTAATAATATTAACGCATCCTTGTCATTATACGTTTTCACATTTTCACCATTAGCCTGCCTAAAAAGAGAGAATTTTTTTTTTTTTTTTTTTCTAATCCAAAATGATGTTGTTTCTTGGTGGGTTAATAGCAAGATTTTAAAGGATCGATGTTGACAAAGGGGATATATTGGCAATGTTGCAATACTCGATAGTGTAAGTTTATAAATTTTCCTAATTAAGGCATTGATTTTAGAAGTAACCTTAAACTTTTTCGTGTGTAAATAGTATTTTAGCAAAATTATAATGATCATTCAAAGAGGTATGGGCTTTTCTTAAACTTAAAAAAACTTTGAGATTTTTTTTTTTTTTTTTGTTTTGGCTAAATAAAAAGCAAAAGGGAGGAGATGGATCATGGTAATCTTACTTATATATTATTATAGTAACCTAATTTGTTAAGGAGCCAATTCCTACTAGGTCTAAATGGCCTCACAAAATAGAGATAACTCAAGTGAGGGATCTATAAGGCTTCAGTAAAATAAGTTATTAAGCAACAACTTTGACTTCAACCCTATCATTAATAGTCCTAAGGATGGAGCCATGAGATAATAAATAAGATTTTTATGTGTACTATGGGAAAGCCAACTATAATTTTTGACTCACAACCACCGTAACTATGGTCAAAAATGTGTTTCGCAATAAAATGAAAGACCATTTAAAAAAAAAAAAAAAAACAATTATAGGAAAATTTATTACAAAATAATCAATTTAGATAATTTTTTTTTGGGATTTAAAATAACGTTAAATTCCATTTTAATTGGTGATTGAGTTCAAATGTATTAAGAAACAATTTTATTTATTTATTTATTGTTAATGCTAAATAGATGCTAGTCTAGATTTTCATATATTAATTCAATTTTGAATCTTAGTATTTTTTTTTTCTTGAAATGTAATTATTTTTTTTATTTCATGCTTTGGCCTTCAAAGATGAAATTCTAATTTCATTCCGCATAGTACAATAGTTTTAGGCAATGTAGCAATAATCCCAAGTAGAGATAGCAAAATTCTTCTCTCACATGACCCATCCTACCACATGCAGGATTTCTCTACCCAAGGACTTCACAAGGCAGGAATGGTTTTGCTCGCCCTGCCCCGCCCCACCCCAAAAGTGTACATATATGTTTTTATTTAATATACATTTAAATAATTTATATACATAAGTTCATCTTTCTAATATATATCCTATTTATAATTTTATAATTTCTTTTACATATTCTATAATATGCCCTAAGATACACTTCCTTTCTCTCCCATTCTTACAATTGTTCTTCCTATTTTTTTTTTTCATTCATTTTAACTCATTAATGTTGAATTCAACTCATTAGAGATAGAAAAATTCTTCCGATTCACGCCGACTTGTCCTATTCCCATTTCAGAACAAGAACGAGACACCTCTAATTTGACATTGCCACGCCCTATTGTCATCCCTATTAAAGGTGGACTAACATGAATAACAGAAAATTAGCTTGATTCATAAGTCCTGCATTTTTCACTTGAGTACGACTAGGGCCGGCACTAGGCCTAGGCCAATTAGGCCGTCACCTAGGGCCCTGTGCTAGAGAAAGACCCCCAAATTTGGGCCAAAAAATTATTTATTTATTTTTTAAAATATTTTTTTGGAGATTAGAAGAAAAAAAATTAGTTTCCCCTCTACTTTTAAGAGTTCTAAAGAATTGAGTAATGCTAGAGATAAGACAACTTTAAATACATAGGTGTTACAAATATATGTGTCACTAAAAAAAGAAGTAATTCAGATAGGAAAACACTAGAAATAATATAAATTTTACTTCATAGCCTTTACAAATTGATGTGAATATTAATATGATTTGTAGACTTCAACAACCTATTAAATGTATTTTTAAATTACTTTTTGTGATTGGTGATATATCTTTGTAAGCTTCATATTGTAAAATTTATAATATCCCTATTATTCATTAAAATACTTGTTTATTATATCATCTTAAAGTGTCATTGATCACATTCGTTGCTACATCGTTTGTAAGTTTTTTGTAGTAAAATTATTGTAGCTCTAGCATTTTTAATTCCACCCCAAAAAAACACACATATTAAAAATAAAAAGAATGATTTAAAAAAAAAAAAAAAACTACAATATTAAACACCGATTATTATTTAAATGATAACAAAAATGCTCCATTTAAATATATTACCTTAGGCCTCCAAATTTGTTGAGCCGGCCTAAGTATGAACCAACCATTTTGTTTTGGACTAACTCTGAGGAGTACTAAACTACTTCGGAAAGAAACAATGTCATGCCACGATTATTGTGATAATTTGGTATCACAATAATTGTGATATACAAGAACATGATATCCTCCTTTCCTGTAAAATGAGTCACTTTTTGACTATTGAAATATTGTACGAATAGGGCTGGCACTATGCTTAGGCTAATTAGGCTGTCGCCTAGGGCCCGTACTAGAGAAAGACCCCCAAATTTTGGGCCAAAAAATTATTTATTTATTTATAAAATATTTTTTTGGAGATTTAGAAGAAAAAAAAAATTAGTTTCCCCTCTACTTTTAAGAAGTTCTAAAGAATTGAATAATGCTAAAGATAATACAACTTTAAGTACATAGGTGTTACAAATATATGTGTCACTAATAACAAGAAGTAATTCAGATTAGAAAACACTAGAAATAATATAAATTTTACTTTATACCCTTTACAAATTGATGTGAATATTAATATGATTTGTAGACTTCAACAACCTATTAAATGTATTTTTAAATTACTTTTTGTGGTTGGTGATATATCTTTGTAAACTTCATATTGTAAAATTTATAATATCCCTATTACTCATTAAAATACTTGTTTATTATATCATCTTAAAGTGTTATTGATCACATTTGTTGCTACATCGTTTGTAAGTTTTTTGTAGTAAAATTATTATAGCTCTAGCATTTTTAATTCCACCAAAAAAAAATATTAAAAAATAAAAAGAATGAATTAAAAAAAAAAAAACTACAATATTAAACACCAATTATTATTTAAATGATAACAAAAATGCTCCATTTAAATATATTACCTTAGGCCTCCAAATTTGTTGAGCCGGCTTGAGTATGAACCAACCATTTTCTTTTGGACTGACTATGAGGAGTACTAAACTACTTTGGAAAGAAATAATGTCATGCCATGATTTTTGTGATAATTTGGTATCACAATAGTTGTGATATATACAAGAACATGATATCCTCATTTAATTTCCCGTAAAACGAGTCACTTTTTGACTATTGAATTGTTGTACTAGGAGAATCCTATTCTTTCTTTTGTTTTTTTATGGGATTTAACTTCTTTTTTTTAAATACAGTAAGGCTGTATCCAAATTATATACATGCGCGACTGTATCTGTTTTAGTATGTACACTAGATATATCACTGCAAGATAAATATTACATTAACTTTGCAAGGTCAATTTCAAAAAAAAAAAAAAAAAAAAAAAAAAAAAACTTTCAAGGCCTAGTACATCATGACTTTTGACGTGTCTTTTATTTCTCGATCCCATGGAAAGATTTTATGTGGTTTTGTGTAGTTCCCTCGAAAATCTTCGACAAGAATTGTCAAAATTACTTCTTCAAAATCCTAATCTACAAATCAATATTCTATATACTTTTGGCCCATTTGGTAGTAATATTGCGTTTTAGTTTTCAAAATAATGTGAAAATTGTTTTAACAATGGATTAATTAAGTATTATTTATTCAAAAAGGGAAAGAAAACTCTCATGCATAATACCAACTAACGGTGCTCTCTCTGCTTCCTCTTTATCCCATCTACAATCCACAACCAAATAACAGCATGAATTTTGCTTAAGTACTTCAAAGTGGCATCCAAATTAATAACTATCCTAATGATGTTGATAAATGTATGCAAGTAAGTCATGTCACATATGGATTTCTTTAGCTTTATTATTTTTGAGAAACAAACACACACAAGAAAGAGGGAATATGGTTATAATATAAAAGCACACTAAAAACTTAACTAAAAAATCTTAGAAACTTTTAAAAGAGGGCAGGGCAAGTTATACTACATACAAAACACTCCTTAAATAGGCATTATTATTTTAAAAGTGATGTTAATGATACTACAAGTTTTATTGAATGCATTTTATAAACTAATGTATCAACTTTTAAATACAATACAAAATATATATATATATATATATATTAAAAATTGTATTTATTATATTATTAATGTGACACTAATTATCTTTGTTGTCACATCATTTTATAAACCTTCTATAATAAAATTTGACAATAGTTTTAATTTTTTTTCCCTTATTTTAAGTTGTTTTTTGCTTAGTGATACTTCATGACAAAGAAACATACGAGGGGGATGATGTATTGGAGCTCGCCATCACATTACTTGGAGCATCTGGTTTAATTGTAATGCAATACGGCTCGAAAAGTCCAGCCAAAACGCTAGCATGATTAGCTAGAAGGCGAGAATTTTGCTTGATGAATTCCAGGTGGCCAATTTTCAATTATCTCAGCTTGTGGTGGAAGATTAACACTGATGCAGTAGTTTTTAAGCAGCAGCAAGCTATCAGGGAGGGTGTTGTGATTCATGATCATGAGGGTCAGGTTGTAGCAGCATTAAGTAAAAAATTGTGGTATCCTTTGGGGCCCCTAAATGCCAAAGCTAAGGCATTGGAGGAGGCTATTGAATTTGCATGGGATGTTGGTATACATGATGCTCATTTTGAATACGATTCACTAGTGGTTTCTGATGCTATGCGAGAACTGTGCCGCCCACCAGTTGTCATCAGTGTTATCGTTTCTGGCATTTTGCAAGATTTTCGCACTGTGCAAGTATTGCAGGTTAGGCGAATAGAAAATAAAGCAACTCATTTGTTAGCTCGATATGTCAGAGATTTAGATTCTTATGTAACTTAGGTAGAGGAAAATTCGATTATCATTGAGTTGGCTTAGGCTCACAACATGTATTAAATTTATCTTCATCCGAATAAAATTACATGTCTTTCATCAAAAAAAGAAGAAAAAAAAAAAAAAAAAAAAAAAAAAGAATATACAAGGGAAGTAAGACGCAAATGACTCATGTAAACAAAATCCCCATCGAACTAAGAGTTAATTATCTCATTAGTTTCTTGCTTCTTTCTTTTTCATTTTTTTTAAGAAAAAAAATTTTAAAAAAAAAAAAAAATCTGTTTCTCTACCTTTCATTCTGAACTCTGAGCCACCAGTCTATTCAATCTGTGAAAGATTTATTGAACCATCATGAGTAGGGACGAAAAAAAAAAAAAAAAACCACTGACTAATTTTATTTTATTTAGAATTGAAATGGTAACATTTGTTGATTTTTCGTTTTTCAATTTATCAATTTATTTTTTGTGACAAATTCTTCTTGTCAAATCTTGCAATGCATCTTGCTATTTCTCTCTCTCTCTCTCTCTCTCTCTCTCTCTCTTTTATTTATTTATTTATTTATTTTAGATTAAAAAAAAAAAACAATATTGTTTGATTAGTTTGTACTGCAGGGGTGTATTACAAGCTACTTTTGATTGTAGGAGACTTGAGTTTCATCGACTAATTAGGGAGGCAAATTTTTTGTAATGGATAAAACATGTGGTAGAGAGAAAAATTCCGAACCAACTTGAAGGATATTTGGTTACATTCCTACAATTCCTGAATCAACAAATCTTTCAAAGAGATTGAATCAGAAGATCATTTTTTTATAATTATGAAAAATTGTGTCACTTATTTATCAACACAAATTCACATTTATAAAACTATTTTACTTATTTGATTTTTGAAACTTGAAATTTAGTTGTTTACGCATGTCTTTGAGAAATTCAGCCATTACAATGCAACTACTCTGAAGTCTTAACTAAAATGATAGATATGGCCTGACAAGCCAACTACAGGGGGGTGTTAATATATGATACAAGGGCAAGATGGTAACTTCATCCTCAACACTTGTTTTTTTTTTTTTTTTGATAGGATCCTCAACACTTGTTAGCTAGGTAGAAGACCGGTACATGTAGCTAGCATGCAAATCAGCTCGGTGTGCCGTTTATTGTGGCCGATCTAGATAAACCTCCAAAAAGCGGATTAAGAGGTCAAATCAGTAAGTGTCGCGTTTATTACACTTACGCCCAATAACCTACTTAGCATTTGATGCTATGCGGGCTGTCCTCTAGATGAGAGTCCCAACTATTCTGAAAGAATGCTCAGTCTGGCAAAATGAACGAGGGCTTGTCACATTCGCAAAATGTAGCATGGTAGGGCATTGATGAATTCCCAAGACCAAGCACGTGCCCATTAGGGTATAAATACCCATTTCAACTTTCCTAGATATATGTGTGCAACTCTAAACCCTAGCAATTAATGCTAGGAAAACGCTCATTCTTACATTTATATTCACACACTGATTGTGTGTCAATTTAATGGAATTTTAGCACTTTTACATGGGTCTACCATATATACTTAAAAATGTTAAAATACAATTAAGAGTTGACATATAAGTATGGTGAGAATTTAGATGTAAGAATTGATGTGTCAATATTAACTCCAACTTAACTAACTCAATTGGTAAAGTCTTTAATGGTTGAATAAGAGATCTGGAGTTCAATCTCCGCCTATATCAAAAACTGATTGGTATCTTGATCTAATAATAAAGAACTATCATCAGAAGTAGATGCTATAAGTTGAAACTGACTCTCGAAAAAAATAAAAAATAAAAAAACTCCAACCCAAGCATTTCTTACTCAGTTATTGGCCTTCCACTGTTGTTACCTAATCTTCAGAGTACTTATCAGTTATCACCATTCACTGCTCCTGTGCGCATGCAGCAGTGCCGTATTTACTGTGTCTGTCTGTGTGCAGGAATCTGTGAGACCGATATGAGAGCTTCCATCAAACACCCTTCTGTATAATTTATCCCACACACACCGACAATAATGACACACTGCAAATTTGATTATATTGCTTGAAAAAGTTCGTTGATATCTACAAACTTTAATGTCCCAATTTATCCGACATATTGCTTGAATAAATTGTGCTACCAACTTTGTAACACTGTTAATAAATCTTAGCAGCTTCAACTGCTTGGCTGTATAATTGAGTCAAATGCTCATATTGTCATAGATTTCGTAAATATATTAGGGCTTAGTTTTCTAGTACTAATTCCTATGTGATTGTTTGTGGTTGATACATGATCACCTACAAAATCTTATGTGGTATCAACGTTCATTAAATATGTGACTAACGGGGTTTTGTGTACACATGATAGCTCAACAACGGCCAAATATGCAAATTTTGAGTGATTACATATTGCAAATACAATTTGGAGTCCAAATGCATTGTTTCCGTAAATAGTTTAAAGAGAAAGGCATTGATATGAATAAGCTCCCATTAAGCAAAATCTCAAATCAACCTTAAAAAATTATCAAAATAACTAGAATAGAGAAACTCAAATATATTTATATCTGAAATTTGTTGTTGGTATTGGTAATTAGAAAGAGGAGATTAGCAACAAAATAATAATAACAATAATTAGAAAGAGGAGAAAATAAAGAGAAGTGAGAGAAAAAAGAAACAGGAAGCACAATGAAATCAAGATAAGCCGTTAGTAGTTGTAGCACTCCAAACCATTGCAGCCTCCAGATATCGCTAAGCTCGCCATGTGACTCACTATATATGAACTTTAAAAACTGATGTGAAAATCAATGTGATTAACGAGTTTCAACTACATCATAACTAAATTCCAAATCGTCTCTTTCTAGTACTTGTAGTGTTACTCTTTTCGTATAACGTATCTTGAAAGATATTAGGCCTACCTTCGTTGAATCGTAAGTCAAAGAATTTATGACTGAAGACATCTCAACCTCCGCCACCGGCCAATCGTGGATAGAGACTGGCTTAAAGTTAGAGATGCATCCATGCATGCACAATAAAACAAATTAAAATATTGCTAGTCAGTTCAACGAATAATCGGGACTACCATGATTACTAGAGGTTGCTTTTAGATTTCGTGCAAAATGAAGATGGCTTTTAACTTTATTTACTCATAAATCATAATAGAGACTAGACTTTATCTACATTTGGAAATTCCGTGCGTGCGTGCTCTTTGTTCCTAAAATTTATTAGAACCCAAAAGGTTGATGACAATTTATAAATGCAAGTTAACTATTTAATGATTTGCAAAGACAATGTTTTGTTTTTTTAGATAACGTAAGTGGCGCGATGATGGGATTCAATTTTTTTTTTTTTTTAATAGAGAATTTAAGAGGTTGAGGTGTGATTTGAATCACAAATATTGAACATCACAAAAGATGTCACTATTATTAAACTATCACTTAAACTCCTTGAAAAGATAATATGAGAGCAATCTATTATATATTAAACCGAAAATGTTTGACTTTTAGTTAATCTCATAATATTTTATCACATAAAATTTTGAGTTCTCATAATTTTACACAACATTATTCTAATATACATTAATTAAATTTAAATTTCATTCTATATTTAAACCCTCTATTAGAATCTTAAGATGTCTTATTTTCTTTTAATGGTAAAATATGTAGCTACATATACAAACTCAATCATAATAAATTTCTAATGATAGAATATTAGTTTCATATATAAACATAATCTTGATAAATGCTTAGTAGTAACTATTATAATTATCAAATTTTATATTTAGATCTGAAAAGAAAAAAAAAAAGATAAGAAATTACATTAGAGTAAAACTATTTGTGTATTGCACGAGTTATGGACTACTTATATACTAATAGAAAATTATTGATACGACTAATTAATCAGTTTAGCTTAAATCTAGTGACAAAGTATTAGGTGTGATTACAATGAGTTTAGATTAGCTTTTCACTGAAAGACTTATTTGCATATTTGTTGAATGTTGATAAAAAAAAATATATATAAATATATATATATATATATATATATATAATTGTAATTCAAAAAAATTGGCAACCCAACTCAACCCTCTAGATTAGGGTTGTTTTGGTGGATCAGTAGGTTGGCTACACACCCCTAATAAAGACATAAACAACCACTAAACCAACCCGTTGGAGTTACCCTTTTTTTTTATTTTTGGAAATTAATCTAAAACTTTTGACAATGATTATGTTCATATTGTGCCTTAAAAGTACTTGACTTAATTTTCTAAGACTAACCCTAATTCATCAATCAAAAGTCTAAGGGCATAACAAGATCTCAATATTTTCACACCACCTTTATTTTAAGTTGTGATAGAGGCGTAATTTTATTTTGTTTAAACTTATATAGTAAGCTGACACGTCAATTTTTTACGAAAGTATTGTGAGATTTTATTTTAACTATAAAAGAAGTCTTTTATCAATATAAATTAAACCGTCCTTATATATACATGTCTACTTCTTAAGCTATCTTTAACTCTAGCTCATGCATGGTTGCTCTCAATAAAGCACCTTGATTTCACATATAAGCTATGTTGAAAAGGAAAGGGCGAGGCAGCTTAATATTGAAAATTTGTTGTCAAACTATAGTACGTAATTGCATATGAAATCCTAATTAACTGGTTTGCTTTACCCACAAAAAAAAAAAAAAAAAAAAAAAAAAAAAAAACCCTTACTAGATTGCATTATTGTTAGTAATATTCTCATTACTACCTTCCAAGAAAGGATCTCCTAGAGTTGGGAGTTGGGACACGAGAGCTCCTACCATTTAAGGTAAATATGGACAAGTAGTAACCTCAATCATGCATTATGAAATGACTCAATGGATGAAGGTTTTGGACTTCTACAACAAAAATAGAGCTTAGATTTCTGAATGTTATAGGATCAGTTGTCAGTGAAATGACACATTCACAAGTCATCCAGGTAGCTTAATTACCGCTTTCCGATTCTTACACTAAGACAGTAGTACGTAGTTACCTATGGTTTTTCATAATCATCTTTTAATCCAAAATTTTTAAAAATTGTACTATTTTTTTATCAAAATAATACACAAATTTACTTTCGTGTAAGATAAAAAGGGGATAAACTTCTTAAGAGATGTAAATGAAGATCTAGCTACTGATCGAAATGGGAAAGGAATAAAGGAATATTTACCGGAATCATCGTTTGAATCGTTTCATGAAAATTTCATGCATGCAATCACAAAGTCATGATATATCAGATCGGCCTTCAAATGATCATGTCGGTACGAAACTATGCATGAAATTATTAGGTTTGTATGAAACCATGCATGATTGTCCATTTAGTTTAATATTATTTTGGATTGTTTTTCATTGATGTGTATGTCCAATTGTCCACTAAATTTCTCAGTGCATGCATGAATGAGAGAATGGAAGGTTGTGCCCAACATCACAAGCCCTGGACGAGGCTCTAATAAATATATATAAATTTATATATATATATATATATATATATATATATATATATATATATATATATATAAAAGAACACTTGAGAATTAGAACGCATCTATATATAAGAACACGAGGAGATTGGGTTTGAGTTCAGGGGGTATGAGAAGATCGAGTGTTTAATTTGGGAGTGGGATCGGTGGCAGCATTGTGGATTTGGGTTGGTGTTCAATGGCAATGACGTGGGTCTGGGTCAGTGGTCAATGGCAGCATGGGTCTGGGTCGGTGGTTTTGGGGTAGTCTGTGAAGGTGGGTTAATCTGGGTTTGTGTGGGTTTGCTTGGTCTGGGTTGATCTGGGTTGTGGGGTGATTTGTAATGGGGTCCGTTGGTGTGGGTGTGGGGTTTTGATTTGTGGGAGTGGGTTTTGGGTCGTGGTGGTGCAGTGGCGGCGTGGGGCCATGGTTGTGGCTGGGTATTGATCTTGCGTGGGGCTGTGGTAATGGAGACAACATCGATGGAGGCATGGAGATCAGCTTCCGATGGTTTTGATGGGGGGTTCTGAATGGATTTTTCTTTGATTTTTTGTGGGTTTCTTTGCATAGTGGTGGTGGGTGTGTTGTTGCCATGGTGGTGTCTCTAGTTGTGGTGGCAAAGGTGGGTTTCATGGTGGCAAATATGGGTTTCATTTGTTTTTAGTTTTGCGGTGGGGTGGTGGCATGGCCATGGGTTTCAGTTTGGGTATGTTCTTCATGGTGGTGGTGGTAGCAGGTGGTTGCAGAGGTGATTTGGGTTTTTGTTTTAATTTGGGTTTTGGGATATATTATTTTATTATGTAGAAATATTATTTTAATGTATTATATTGTAAAATAGAAGTTGGGATGCAGGAAGTATTGTAAAATTGTATTATATAATTAATAAAATGGCTTTTTGGGATGGTAAAATAGGATAAGATAGAATTTCCGAATGTGAATGCTCTTACATTTCACCAATATATTTCTCTGTCTTAAATTGTACCATTAATGTGTTTGTGTGTGCAATGTAATATAACACAAATAACATAAACTAAAAATCATTGTAACACCATAACAAAATCATAGTAACGTATAGAATTTAGGGATTCCCTTTTGTATTCTTGCATTCCATCCTCAAAATACAGCTTGTGTTTAATGCCTTTTTGCATTAGATACGACACGATTCGGACGTATGTCTGCATTATAGCATGTTCAATGCAAAGAGGCATGGAACACAAGCTTCACCCTTCTCCTCAAACCAGTGGCGGAGCTAGGAATTTAGGTCAGGAGGGGCAAAATTAAAAGACAAGATTGAAAGTAAAAAATTAATCAATATTAATAACAAAATAAATGAACTACTATATGATAATGTAATTGTCATACAGAATCTAACATAAAATGTAAACTTTAATTTATTTTTTATACCTAGCTTATTTTACTCAATCGCCTTCGATGATTTTTCATATTTTGAAATTGCTGCATGATTTCTTCACACTCAATAGTCTTGAATATATCTTTCTCAATATATGTGACTAAGCAATTATTCATCCACTGATCTCCTATTCAATTGCGTAATTGATTTTTAATTATGTTCATTGCCGAAAAAGCTCTTTCAACAGTAGCTATTGTAACTAGTAAGATCAATGCCAAAATCACTAATGGATATGAAACATTTTTTTTTTTTTAACCATTACCAAGTGAGACCCATGGTTTTATATTATAGTTGTACATTTTTGTTTTTGAAAGTCCATCAAACTACTGTGTAGTGTGTTCAGACTCCTATCCTATTCATTGTTGAGATTTTTTTTTTTTTTTTTTAATCATTACTAAGTAAAAAAAATTCAAAGTTCAGAGGGGGCACATGCCCCCCCTCGCCCCCCCCTCCCTCCGCCCCTGCCTCAAACTGAAATGGAATCTTGAAAGCAAATTGAGTTTGGAAGAAATTTGTCTCAACAGAAAAAACATAAATTGGATGTAAAATGGAACACAAATTATAAATGTGCAAGAGATATCAGCAGCCATCGAAGAAGTCAGTAGTAAAACATGCCAACATGGACGAGTTGCTGTTGTATAAATTGTCTATTAGCAGACGAAATTATATGATTCATGACTTTAAAGAGCAGTAGACATAAGCGAATCTATAGAGGCTAGTATAGGTGCACTGTTTGTAAGCGTGGACGCTGAGAATGAGGCCATGTTATGGCATGTGAGGATGAAATTGCTAGTAAGGAGGAACATTACTGTAGATGACGCAATAAAAATGGAGTTGGCTGAGGGATGGTGAGAAGATTGACCTAATAGCTTGGAATGATGCTAGCCATGATAGCATCCCTTTGAAAATTATGAATGATGTTCCTTCAATGTCCATAAAAGTAAAAATTCCGAAGAGAGTGTGTGTTTGCTTCTCAAAAAAGGAAAAAAAAAATGGTAATTTTATCACATACATTACTTGAACTAGAGCTAAAATATGTTATGTGTAGTATAACTTATCTTACTTTCTCTTAAAAGTTACCATAACTTTTTTAGTGAGATTTGTACTTTGCAGTGTTCTTTTGTGTTAGAATCTCATTCCATTTTCTTTGTGTGTATTTGTTTCTCAAAAATAAATACATAAATAAAAACTATTTGGTTTGGAAGAAAAGTTAAAACTTAAATTAACCACATGCATTTAGTCAAGAACTATGCAAAAATTTCAGATTGAATCCGGTGCCCTAAAACATATTTTTAGCAATTTTCATTTTACTTCTACACCAATTGCTATTTAAAAATAAATAAAAAACCCTCACACCTGGTGTTCTAACTTCTAACACTATTGAGATTTTTGCATTTTATTACCGGCCGTAACATCTATAAATAGATGTCCATTGTAGCAATATCTATATCTTAAATAGTAAATACTATTATTTTATTTTATTTTACCCCCAAATATTTTAATCTCACAAAAAGAATAGAGTATAATAATAGAATATGAAATGTAAGGTGTATTAATTGTTAAAGTAGTAATGAAAAATAGAATTAAAAAAATATTTAATTAGAGTGGTAAGAAATTAAAATAAAGTATACAATGTATGGTGTATTGTTGAACTGGTATTACAAAATAGATAAAGTAATTTTTTGTCAAATTTTTTTAAATTTCCAAATGTAAATGCTCTAATAAGTCATGCCAAATTAGAGGTGTATTACTATATTCTCCGCTCATCGCCTTTTTAGAGTGAAAAAAAAAAAAAAAAAAAAAAACCCTCCATGCAAGATGGATTGGAGGTATATATTTTAGTCTCCAACTCAATATTGTAACAAGGTAGAGACTAAAAAGAAGGGGGAGGCGTGCAAAAATGGACACACATAAAAAAGAAACCAAATATTTTGAGTATGGTAATAAAACATTACAAAAAAAATTATAAATATGTTATGTTTAGAATGATACATAGAAATAATTTAAATATATAAAATAATATCTTGGGATGCAATAGCACGAGACAAGATAGGATAGGGTGAACAAAACCTATTAATAAAATATCTTGGAGAGACTCTAATTAAGGCCTAGATTTAAGGCATGGGATGTCTTTTTTTTTTTAATTTTTTTATTACAAGATTGAATTTCTATTCTAACCTGATTTAAGTGTATATGTGTATGAAGCTCTCTTCTGGAAACTTAAACCACAGTCTTTGCTCCCAACACCCTACAAGCATATATATTTATGGAGTAACCACCGCACCAAGGGTGCGCGATGGTAGGCATGACACGCCTTGAAAGCTTAATGTATCAACTTTTTTTTTACATTTTTTTTCATGTGAGACTTCTACTCATGTGTACGCGATGTACACAACAATTTTCACATGCCTAACTCACCTAAAATCCTTTGAACTTCAAGCTTCACCTATTTGCCGTAGAATGCGTAATTGATGAGTGAACCTGGCACTGAAAAAGACGCTAGACAAAACATTGTGCGCTTTCGGTCCTCCATTTCTTTTCTTTCATACATAGGACTATAGGCATACAAAATATGCAGCTTTCCTGTAACAAGTATTATTGTCAATTTCATTGCTATTTTCCTAGCTTACTGGAACCAGATTGTGTCCGGCCACTTAAGTGAGTGACATTAAATACTCTATAATTTCTGCAACAAATACAATTAAGAATAAGAAAATGAAAACTTTGATTGTTCTAATATTTGCTATATGAAATAGCCGTTTGCTTAGAAAAACATGTTGAACTAAGCATAGGATTGTAATTAAACAAGTTAAGCTGTGCTGAGTTCTGGCTTTTTTGGAGTTTAATTAGCTAGCTTGATCAATGTTATTCAAAGTCGAGTTGGGGTTCAGATTCTTCAGAATTCAAGTTTGAGCTCGATGCAAGTTCTGAACAAACTCAAGCTCAAGTTTCATGTGGTATTATATTAATAAGCGACCCAAGTCCAGCTTCATTTTTTAGTTCAAGCTCATACTCGATTTTTACGATTGAGGTCACATACACACATGAGCACACAAAAACGATGTTCAAAAATATCTAAGCATGGTATTCATCATCGATATATACTTTGTTCGCTACTAATAGAGCTTGTTTATTAAATGAATCAAAAAATGGTATGCTGGAGTTGTTTATTAAACGAATTCAAATTCTCATAAATACAATTAATTAGGAAAAAATCCGTACTACTACAGCTTAAACCATGCATGTAAGATAAAGATAAGGTAAGAGCCTATAGCTAACTTGTTTGGATGCATTATTACTATTTTTAGGGATGTACGATCAATAAGAGGACAAAATGGGCTTTTGCCCTTTTCGGGCAAATTAATTAGCTTTATACCCCATTTCCCAAACTAAGTAGGGAAATGCCCCTCTTTTAAAATTCGATTTATGATAAATCGAGTTAGGCCCTATAGTGACATTTTTTAAGACTTATAGTGACGTTTTTTTAACTCGACCTCAATAAAATCGAGTTATAAGTAAAAAAATTGCCTATAACTCGATTTTATTGAAGTCGAGTTAAAAAACGTCACTATAGGTCTTAAAAATGTCACTATAGACTCATTAAAACGCCACTATAGGGCTTTAGAATTTTTTTTTTCTAACTCGATTTATCATAAATCGAGTTTTAAAAGAGGGGCATTTTCCTATTTAGTTTGGGAAAGGGGGTATAAAGCTAACTAATTTGCCCGAAAAGGGCAAAAGCCCATTTTGTCCTCAATAAGACAATATAAAAGGACTAAATAATACAAATTAAGATCAAGTTAGGATGCATTATTACTATTTTTAGGGATGTACAATCAATAAGACAATATAAAAGGACTAAATAATACAAAGATCGCTTTTTGAAAGCAGTGGGATGCAACTCTAACATCGTCAAAAAAAGGAAATGTTGGCAGAAGTGAATTATGTTAGCTCCATAGTTATAGGTTGGCAAACAGTAAACAAAATATGTGTTTATAAGTGTCTTTGAAGTCTACTTGATGTTCAATACTTGTGCCCTCAATTGCTCAAGAAGAATTGAAGGTTCTATAATCATGACATAGTCGATCAATCGATAAATCGACACATAGACTATTTAAGTCAATCAATCAAGAATCGTGTTCTTGAAACCCAAATTAAGCCTAATCAACCATCCAATATTTAGGGTTTCGTGACCTCAATTCTAAAGTATAAAAGCATGCTCAATGGATGACTAACCAACTTTTGGAGAAATGTGTTTTGTGGTAGGTTCTAAAAGTTTAGAACAGTTGGCAAACCATGAACACAAACTTGTCTAGATATAGATCTTAGAGTCTATAGAATTTATTAGACAATACTCAATGTGCTGCAAGTTAGAATACAAGCAAAAGGAAGCTGTAAGTTCAAGAAATTCGAAACATTCCAGGTTCAATCGATCGAGAAGAAGGCTCAACCGATCGAGATGTGTTTCTGCAAAATTTAATTAAAGCCCGTCAGCCCATTAAGCACATTAAGTGATTAAGGTTTCAAATATAATTCTCCTAATATTTAAAGGAAACTTTAATACACATTTTGAAGAGACTTTGGAGGTGCTCTTATGAGATCTAAAAGGTACTGTGCCTTTTTCTTTCAAAGTCACTATCGAAATTCCATCTACACATTATTAGAACTGGTAGATCTAAAATTGCTACTACAAGATCATACATAACTGATGATCTAAAGTTTTGAGTGGGATCTCAAAGTCACAAATGTGGGTGTTTGTGTTCAACAAATTTAGATAGAATAGTCCATAAATTCGGAATAACATGTGGTTTCATGAGTAATTACTACAAAAGATAGCTTTAGATTAAGGAAAAAATATATTGTAAAACTTCCATTCTATCACAATGAATTTGTTGCCTAGAGAATAGTTTAGGTTAAATCATCCACAGGTTTTTTACCTTAAAACTGGAAGGTTTCATTGGTTAACCTGGGTCATGATATAATTGTTTATGTTTAACCTAGATCTAAATAATATGCCTAAGTAACAATTTGGTTAATTAATTAAGTTAAACAATATGAATTTACAGGGGTCTTATAAACTAACTAACATTTTGTACCCTGGGTTAATATAGTCAGGTTCTCTCAAAGTATCACCGAACATTAAATATTCAAGTTTTTGTGATCAAGGTAAAGTTGTTGCACTCAAAACACAAATTTGATGCTATGAAGAATCTTCAAGAGGGTTCTTAAAGTCGCAAGTGGAGTGTTCTTGTTGAATAGAGAACATGGTAGAAGAGTACAAGGATTCAAATCTACATGTGGTTACCTCAATAATAACTACACGAGATGGTAGTAAAGCTAGAGTTAATTCTATTTATATAAATATCAATTTTATTTATTTAGTAGATTAATTTTTTCTTAAAGGTTGCCAATAAATCGTTGTAGAGTTTTCCCTAATAGGGTTTTCTTTTTATAACCATATCACGTGTCTCTTTTAATTCCTACATTGCTTATTTATTTACTCATGATTTATTAATTACAAACTCATAACATAATTGATTAATCTAGTCAAATTGGCTTGAAATTAGTTAATTTGCGACAAATGCGGTCTAAATTTTCCAGCAAACTATCTCAACCATCCAATATATATGCCACTTTATAAGTTGCAATTTGAAGGCTTTTGGAAAAGTTTTTATTTTTTTTAAAGGATTGCTTCATTTGTATTTCCGTGGAGTTAAATCTGGCAAAGGGCCCACTGTCATGTGCACCATGTGTGCTACGGCGACGTATATATACTCTATATTTTGCCATCTCATTCGATCCTCGTATACCTTAAAAAATTGAACAACTGGTGATTAATTAGTAGATATTATTATAAGAAAATTATTTATATTATCTATATATTTATCACTTATATATACTGATTAGTAGGTTTCGTATAGGGAATATCTAATACTTGTTCATGTGTTTTGATGTTACATCCATTGTCTTCATCTGTGAATATTCAATCTTACCCAAAGATAAATAAATAAAAATGTTCATCCCTACAAACCAAAACCCAAGAAGTTTCTATAAAAAAATATATGAAACTTCATCATGCTTCTAACGGATTCTATATCATCAGTCATATTCCAAATAGTTGTTTTACTTAATACACCTACTATTAAAACAAATTGGAAGGTCTAATATAATTTGTTCTATGTTCAATGAACCAAAAAGAAAAAAAGAAATAGAAGGGATTAAATTATGAAGATTTAAATGACAAGGTTCTAGCTGAATCCAGATCAGGTTGAAACACAGGCTCAAGTTGAAGCTGACATATCAATAAGCTCTGGTATACCCAAGTTTGATTATATGGGAACTGATACTCTATGCTATGGTACCAGGGCACCAAAGACGCACATACAAATACAACAATATATTTCTAAAATCAAATAATATGGACCCTCAAATCAACGGTGTGAATGAATAATAAAGATGACCCTCCCCTAGGGCCCTTGCCAAAGACATTCACGCGAAATCCATGGGGTTTAAATGAGGAAACATTATGGCCTATTTCACTAAAGTCTCACAACTCAAGGGGTCACCAATTTGAGGCCTAATATAATGAAATATATATTTATAAACAATACACATGAAAAATGAAAAAATGAAACACGGTTTGTCATTAAATTAAGAATGGTACTTGGCTGACAAGAAAAAAGACCAAAGGTAGGACCCAACTAAGAAATGGGTGTAAAAATATAATATCAAAGCATGAATTATTCGATTCTCACATGGGGAAACAAATTAGATGAACTGTAGTCTACCTTGTGTGTCAATGGACCCAAAGTCCTTCTTTATGTTCTTTTCCTTTCTTTTCTTTTCTTTATATAATATTCCCAATTTCTTTTAATTGAGGATTATTAAAGCCCCAACACAAACACCTCAATTTTTATATGTACCAATCACTCACATAGTTTCTCTATCTCTACTACACAGCTCTGGAAGAACCTCTAACATCATGGAACACCATATCAACCTAGAGAGTGATGCTCATGACAACTTGCTCAGCTCATCTTCTTCCTCTACCTCTACCTCTACCTCTACTTCCTCTTCCTCCTCTTCTTCAACAACAAAAAACAATTCATGTACCAACAACCAAAACACAAAACACTCTCTAAGAGGCTCAAAAAGAGCACAAGAGTCCAATGAAAGTGAGCATAGAAAGCAGCCTAGAACTACTAAAGATGACAGTGATGGCAAGCACCCCACATACAGAGGAGTAAGAATGCGCAATTGGGGCAAATGGGTGTGTGAAATTAGGGAGCCAAGGAAGAAATCAAGAATATGGCTTGGTACATACCCTACAGCTGAAATGGCAGCTCGAGCTCATGATGTAGCTGCTCTTGCAATCAAAGGTAGCTCAGCTTATCTCAATTTTCCTGAATTGGCTCAAGAGCTTCCCAGGCCAGACAGCAAGTCTCCGAAGGACATACAAGCCGCGGCTGCCAAGGCGGCTGCAGCCACATTCTTGGAGCCTAAACAGTGTGAGCAAGAAGCTGAAGCCAAAGCCGAGCTGAGCCAAGCCGAGCATCTTCAACCTGGCTTGGATTCGTCAACAAGTTTATCCATGGACAGCACACAAGATTCAACATTTTCACCTTCAACTGATGATGATGATACACTGTTTGACCTACCGGATCTTTTCGTCGACGGCAGGGATCGAAGTGACAATGGATTTTGCTATTATTCATCATCATGGCAGCTGTGTGCAGCTGATACTGGGTTTCGGCTTGAAGAACCATATTTATGGGAGTACAACTAGCTAGCTAGAGAATGTACTTTTTGTCAGCAACACCATTTATGTCACTGCATTCTCTAGACAACAAGAGAAACCCAGCTGGGAAATAGTTGCCATTTGAGCATTTTCCAGATGGATTGGTTTCAAGTCTAGCTATTTTGGCTCAAATTTTGATTTTGCAGAGATTGGAAAAAGAGCGTGTACATTTTACATCTCTTGTTTGCTTGCATTTGCCCATAAAAGAGAGGGCTTAAATCTTTCATTCCACTGTAATATATCAGCATAAGTACAAATAATAAATGAGAATTTAATCTATGAGTGCAATTAGGATTACTATCCCATGTAATTCTTTATTTATGGAGGGTTTTTTGTACGCGTCTGGATGAAGTTATTTTTGTTAGTTTATTTTGTTTTTATATAAAGTGTAAAAACACAACTATACTTAAAAAAAGTAATATTTTAAAAAGCTACACATATTTTTAGTAAAAATAAACTCATTTGGCTATTTAAAAATAGAAAATAAACTCATTCAAACCAAACTTTTGGAGTCCTACTATAGATTTTTTGCCCACCCCACCTTTTTTTTTTGGGGACGAGCCATTTGGGGTAAATGAAACTGATTTACAAAGTAAACCAGCTTGCTAGATTTGGATCCCATCGTTTTGATGAAACTTTAGTATAATTGACCCCTAAAGTGACCATTCTTGATAAATTTAGATACCCTCAGAATTGAACTTCCTTTTCTTTTCCTTTCTTTTCTTTTCTTTTTAGTTGGAAAGACACCTCGAGCATGAAATGCATCCTAGTGTAATAATTTCTACACAAAATCTTTCCCTTTATTATGTTGCAAAATAGAAAGATAACAGTGTGTCACATACATTTCGAACATGGTGGAATATCTTTTGCCTATTTCACTTTTTTCCTCCATGATTAAGCAAAAGAAAAATAACTTAGATTCCAAAGCTGCAGAGTGACACTTATGTAGGTACCCAAACTTGGTGACAACATCATCTAACCATAGAACTTTTGGCAAAAAAGAAAGATAATGCATCTCTTCAGTGAGTTTAATTTTCCCAAAGAAAAGGTCAAATATGCTCCCAATAGGCCTTTTTTTTTAATAGAGAAAGATAGTTGTAGCCCAATAGACTTATGTAAAGCCACTATGTATTAGTGATAAGTGATGTCATCATCATTATCTTCCCCATATTCAATTTCTCTATCATTTTTGCCACGTGTCGTTTTCCCATTTGCTAGAACAAAAGATAATTGATTCTTTTGAATTATTATATTAAAAAAAGAAAAAGACAATCTTTTGTCCCTCTTATAACTCTTGCATACATTAAGAAGCTGTAGTTATTGACCCACAGATATCTAGTAATTGTTAAGCTCAGTTTGTGAATTGGAACCAAAATTAATGGGGGTTGCAGTTTTCACCAATTTGTGCAAAATGTTGAAGAATGTGACAGAAGTAAAGACAAAAGGAGAAGAACAATGTTTTGGAATCTTACAACTGTATGGGTCAAAATCAAATAAGCATTGAACAAGCTTTCAAAAAAAAAAAAAAATTTATTTTTTTATGTGCTTGACAATTAACTAAAAGGTTGTTAAAATGTTAATCACATTGATAATGATACTAGAGACAAACTTTGAGTGCTGTGACTAATTATTGGAGGTTAGTTTCAATCTTTTTTTTTTTTTTTTTATGTTAGTCAATCAATTGAAAAGACGCACGTCATGATAGAGAGGTTTCAGGTTGAGAGTTTTATAGTTTCTTGTACAAGACGTACTTAGAATTTATGTGCTTGACAACTAAAAGATTGTTAAATTTTAATCACATTGATTATGACATTAGCGAATAGAGATAAACTTTGAATGCCATGACTAATTATTAGACATGTTCTAATCTTATGTTAGTCCATCAATGACAAGACATCATGATAGAAGCTTCAGGTTGAGGACTTTAGTTTCGTGTACAAGACGTGTACTGTTTTTTGTTGGTAGAAAAGGAACTGCATTAGCAGAAGCTAAAGAACAACGAAAGGGTTAGGACAATGCCTAACCATTCAAGTCAGAATCAAAAATACCTAACAAGTTCACAGGCGGACTATCAGTCAATATAAAATCGATCACTATTGGCATCCATTCTGGTTAACCCATTAGCACATCTATAATTAGCTTCATGAAAATAATGGTTAATGCAAATTTGGGAAAGTTGGAAAACCAAAAATCTACAATCATCTACTAGAAGAAACAACATTATTTGAGTAATTAGGATTAGCTATCAACTCGATTAAGACCATCACGCAACGCCCACAGTTCAACTAGTTAAGAAACTAGTTGCTATACAAGAAGTACTTAGTAGTCAGTGGTATTTACATGTGGGCATTACATTCATGGTTGATTTATCAACGAAATCTCAGACAACGTACGTGTACAATTTTTACACACTTCTTCCTCTTGCCTTAATTTCTTAGTTTTCATGTGTTTGTTAGATTCAAGTGGTTATCTATACGGTCAAGCAAGAAAGTGTGTAGGGGTATAGGACGGTCCTATAAGAAGCTTAGTAGCTTTAACTTCACTCAAATGCCATAATTGTAGTTAGTTAAAAAAATAAAAAATAAAACCCTCAAATGCTACCATTTCAATATAGAAAATTATAGTAGTGTTGTCATATATACTCATCATGTGAGCTCTACGGTTGGTTGAAATAGTATAATCCCACATTGAATACTAACAAAAAGAACGAATTGTTAATATAACATAATTGGGCTTATACGCATAAGATTAAGTAGTGTTCATATATATTATATTAACTACTCAATTGGATCCAAAAAAAAAAAAAAAATCTATTAGTATCTTAATCTAATAATAATAAAGAGCAATTCCTACACAATTATTGGAAGTCTTTAATTTTTCTTGTACTTAATTGGATTATTTGGATTGAATCATTGTGTGAAAATAAGTATTTGTAAAATGGAGAAACGCTTTTAATTTCCTATTTTGTATTTTTAACATTTAAAAGCTTTTTATAAATTTAGTTATCAAACAAGTGTAACAATTTCAAAGTATTTTAAAACTATAATTTGTAAGAAAATGATAACTTTATAAGTAAAATTCTATTGCTAAAGCTTTGTAACTAAAGCTCCACTACAACAATCCAAAATGAGACCTTACACTCTTTTGACATGGTTTGACTCAATTTCAAAATCTTTTTTTTCAAGATAAAATACTTGAATCCTATTACTCAAATATAATAAAGAGTGAACTTTGAAATGATTTCCACCATATGGTATTGTTATGATATTCATGTGTAAGTGGTAAATTTTATGTTTTCTAGTAACAGAAAGAGTATAGTTGATTTTAAATTGCTGAGTTGAAAGTTGAAACCCATTAATCTAAATATATTATTTAGGTGATATATTGCAATGTTCTAAATCAGGACCTCACATGGAAGACTACTTTTTCATGTCTATTTTGTGTGAGAAAACTCATATTTAAGGCTAAACAGAATATATGCCAATTAGGTAATCTTAATTATTAAAAAGCAATTATTTCTTTTCTTTTTTTTCTTCACCAAATAATAATTATATAACAAATATTTTAGGAATAACTACACTATAATTGCACTTGATTTTGATGGGAGAAATCTCTAAACTGATAATTGATTCTTTTTTCTTTTTTCTTTTTTGAAGAGCTGATAATTGATTCATGATCTCTATTATACCTTGAATGCTGATATATATATCGAAGACTCCATTATTTGCACACATGAACAAGACAATCTTGGTCGTTGGCTTTATATGATGATTATGATCTGTCAACTTTAACCCTAAATTATATAACACCGTGTCCCAGACTCCTAGCATGGCCGAATGAAAGACGTGGACACTAACTTTACACACACATGAATATCTAACTGTATGAGGTTGATATATCATATATGTGTAGTTTCACCAATCAACAACTAAATTATCAGTCCTCAGATTGTAATATAATATGAAAATCAGAATAATTTTTTAATTGAGGTTCATGACGAATATCCAGTTATTTCCTAATGTTCAGTTTTCATTTTCTTCTTTCTTTTACTTTTTCTTTACTTCTTTTTATGGATAAAAAATGGGGTCTTTAATATAGACTTATTAACCCAACTTCATGTAAAAATAATAGGTAAGGACAAAATTTAGCTACACAACCGATTGTAATCTAAGGCTATAACCTTACTCAATCAAATAAACATTACTACATATTTTGAAAATCTAACAGTTGAATTGCATGTTTTTTACATTCTTAATATACGTGTCAAATTTTGTGTCAATCGGATATTATTTACTATATAATTTGTAAATTTATATTTTATGTATAATTTTAAACTACAAAAACTTGTAATTTGAATAATTTATTGATGACATAGCTATTGATCTTTAATTTTCTAGAAATTTTGCAAGTATGGAAGATATAAGAAGAAGATGTGATCCAATGGTGAATTTGTCAAAATTCACTTCCAATAAAAAGATATTAAGTAAAGTTGTAACCTTAGACTACAACCAATTTAGTAGCTAAACTTTGTCTAATAGGTAATAGTAATACTACGTTTATCACTAGAGTCTTGATGAGACTATCATCGTAGACACAACACAACACATTTGTTAAAGCGTCACTACTCAAACTGCTCAACTTCTAACAAATATCACATAAAATAATACGAGAACTCCTACCACCAAGCCACACTTGCGATAATTCTTTTTTCTTTCTCTTGGCTGTATAAGAACCTTGTTATAAGGTCAGCTGGAAACTATTAGTTAGACGTGGAAAAGAGCAAAGAATCCAATGTCTTTTTTGTTTTCTTTTTTTACTTTGGAAGATCAAAGAAATGCATGAATTGCTTTTGCTCTAATCATGAGATACTTTGTATGCTTTTGATGCATGTCTCCCCCTTTTATATTTCAGAGATCTAGAGAGACCCCCATATATATAATATATAAAGTATAATAATGCTTCCCAACATGACAATCTTTAAGCACTTATATATGAAATTCACCACGTGAAAAACCTGATCTAGTGATTCGAAGGTAAGATTTGATACAGTTGCCTGGGTTATCAACGAGTTAACTAGTTCATAGGGGTGTTGATGGGTTGTTTGGGTTCAAAGTTTGAAGTTGAGAGTCAAAGCATCACTCGATTATGTTAGGTGCAATGTTTATGAGGTTTTTTTGTTTAAAGAGAGAAGAGTACTACCGATATGAGTTGATCATGCAAAATCGACCCTAACCTTACTTTGAAGTGGATTGTCGGATCTTGATTGAGTCTCCAATTAGTAGTACTTTGCCAATAAAAGGCAAAAGTCAAATTAAACGAATATATATAATTTGCTTCAAATATGGCTTTTTTATTCTTTGCTAAGTAAATGATGGGAAATTAGGGAGAGAAGCCACATGGAAGGTCATGAGGAATTGAAGTAGGTTTAAAGGCATGAAATTAATAATCATTTTATTTAAAACGATATTTACCCCCATTTAGTTTATTTTATTAACGAATTGTTGGCAAATCATCTCTATGATACAACTAATTAAACCAGGCAACCTTGAAGGTAATCTTGGAGAATACTGAGATTTTTTTTTAATGTTTATATACATACAGGAGGGTGCCAAAATCTGTAAAATAATAATAATAATAATAATAATAATAATAATAATAATAATAATAATATTGTTGTTGTTGTTGATGGTCTATAATTATTTAGTGAGCTATATAAATTTAATATGGTATCTATTAATCCAGGGTCGGAGCCAGAACTTGAAGTTATGGGAGGCAGTTTTACTGTTAATTGCGTGCGGTGGCTCTAGCTTCTGGGTCAGTTGCTTAACAGCTAATGAGTTTTTTTTGTGTGTTTTTTATGTGTGCATCCAGGTATGGACAAAATTATTTTGTTTAAAATTTTTTAAAAGGTCAAGTTGTTTGTTTTAGTTAAAATTAGTTTTACTATTGGTAATTTTTGTTGTTGAATAATTTTTTTGGGCTTGTTTATTTTGCTTTAGATTTTAGATCTGGCCTTTAAAAGAAGAAAAATGCTAGAATTACAAATTTTTTTTTACAAATTATTAATGTAGTGAGTGGTTATTAGTAAGTAAAAATGCGATGTAAGTGATGAGCCTATGATGCAAACCAATAAAAGTTTACTACCACAACAGTTTGTAAAAATGTTATAGAAAATTTTATGACTAGAGTAGTACTCCTAAAAGAATCAATGATAATATTAAGGGGGGGCAAAGTGTGATTTTATAAAACAAAATTGCTAAAATTGGTGACTACGTATATATTAATTAAAAAAAATTATATATATAGAGAGAGAGAGAGAGAAATGATCTACTTGTGAGTTTTATTGCCAGTAAATCGTATATTGTCAATATCGATTATTATTCAAATAATTTCTAACTCTAAAATTTTTCATATCACTGTAAAACTTTGCCTCGCTTAAAAAGTTTTCTACTGCATACACTTCCAATATAAATGGAAAATTATTAACTATTAATTTTAAAAGAGCATCTTTTTTTTTTTTTTGCTAAACAAAAAAAAAAAAAAAAAAATCAACTTAAAATAGATAGACGTATTAAAAAAATCTTTTAGTTATATAAGATTAATTTTTTTAAAAAATAGAGGATATCATATGCTCATTCAAGGGTGGCCAAAAACAAAATTTGTTAATTTTTTTATTTAAAAAGAGTACTTGGGAGGGAGTCAAAGTCAGGGGACCATGTGTAGGTCCACTATGAAACATGGTGGAGGACTGAGTAATTTTTAAAATAAGAGGGAGGTCTTTATATATTTCAATAAAATCTAGGAAAGGTTCAACTATTTTTCCCTAATAAAATAATAATAATACAAAACAGAAGGTAATCGGGGAAAATAAAAAAAACTACAATCCTACTAAGGTGAGAAAATGTGAAGAGATGTCTGAGTACCATTAAATGATTGAGGTCAACGACCAAAGTTCGTTTCTATGCCTGAGATGAAATTGTTCTACTTCATTGAAGTGATCTGATCTATGATCCGCAGGTAGCCAAATCTATTTAAAAAATGTTGATTATTGAGGAATAAAATCCTTTTTGTGTGTATATATATATATATATATATATATATATATATATATATATATATATGTTTCATTATCATTTTCATTTTCTTAATTGTCAAGAACACAATAAGGTTGGTTGGTAATAAGAATTTGTTTTCTTCATTTCTTTTCTCAGTTCTTGGAAAACATACAGTTGGGGTTAACCCTTCCCTTCCCTTCCTTTTATTATATTCTAGGCTCAAATTCAAGATTTGAGACTCTCCCTTACAGTTTGCAAAAGATCCAAACCAAGTAATCATTGGCTTTTTATTTCATTTATATAAATAAAACCATAGTTTTGGATGTTGGGAAGATCCTTTTGAATTTTCTTGCTCTAATATTTTCATAAAGGATTTTTATGAAATTTATTAATTCAATTTGTCAGGTCCTTGACAAGTTGAATTAATAAATTTGTGAGGTCCTAAAGAGTCCTTGACATTCATCATTCATGTTAGCAAAAATTTTAATTCAATAATTAGTTGATAGATCTGAAATTGCAATAATAAATAATGATAAGATAATTGCATTAAACCTCCATCCTTGTGATATAATTGAGTCATATATCATTGAATAAAATTATGAAAAGAGTTGTTATGGAAGATGTTGGTGTAACATTTTCTTCATTTTTTTTTTTTTTTTTTTTATAAAAAAAAAAAAATTAACATTTCACAATCATTTTGTTATCAAAATAATGATGATTGAATCAGTAGGTCCAATGACCAGCTCCAACTTTTAGGAAACTGGTGATCATGAAGTTGCTAAGTGATAGCCAATTTAATTTTAGTTGTTTAGCCCTTAAGGCAATTTGCAGTATCAGTCTTGGCATTTATAATATTAATTAAAGGTTTTTTTTTTTTTAATCACTTGACATGACAATAGCTAGGGAAAAAAAATACTAAAAATAGGCTAACAAGCATTAAGAGCATATTGAAGATTTTGCTAGACCAGCAGGCGTTCAGGAATATATGGTAATCATGGGAATCTAGTTTAATTTGAACCTAGACCTAGCTATATAGTAGAAGTTTCAAATCCTAGGGGAAGAAAGAGAACATTTCAAAGAATTTTTTTTTTTTTTTTATTCTTTGAAAAATACATTTCAAAGAATGTTTTAAAAAGGTTTAGACTTAGTTCAAATTTTTGAATAAAAATCGTTACACACACTCTAATATGTACACTATTTCACATATTTTTTTAATTGAAATCATGAGTTGAAAACATGATTTCTGTTTTGAGATTCTATTTTCAACTCATGATATTAGTCTAAAAAATATGTGTATATATAACAATATATGTGTAACAAGTCGAGTGTAACAAACACTACTCTAAATTTTTTAAGTCCTAAAAGAAACAAACCCAATGAGTTTTGAGCCTAGAAAAACCCTATAACAAGTTAACAACCCCTCTTTTCTTTTTCATTTCCTTTGTTTTGTTAGAAATAGTTTACTACTTGGAGAATCGATTGGATTCTTGTATCACATCATTATTAATGAATTCATACTTTTGCTTGTGACTGTATTAGTTATTAAAGTAAGCACTAGAGTAAGATGCACGAATCCACTGTGTCTAAGATACATTGCATATATAAAATCACAAACGTTTATAATGTTGTGATGTATATTTGCAAGCAGACCCAACTAAACTTCACATACGAGGAGAAAAAAACTATTAGATTGTTCTGAATTTTTTTTTTTTTTTTTCTCATTTCTAAGAAAAGGAACAAAATTGTGTAAATCTTAACTTTACATATTTTTTTCAAAATTGTTTTTGAATTGGAGAAAAACAAAACAAAAACGATTAAAAATTATGACATGATTGCAACTTCATATAAAGGACAATTATTTTGGATGGTTCCTTCTATTCGTGGGGCTGTGGTGTACGCCCTGAATTTTCGTTTTCAGAACTTTTGTGAAAATAGAAAATATATCCCAACATACCCGTGCATGAAATTCCACCGCTTGTCTCTCCTCTTAGGTTAAATTATTGGAGATCAAATCCCAGTTTTTGAAGCCACCACTATGAGTTGAGTAGTGAAAGTTGCCAATGGCCCATTAGACTGAAAGGCTATATTGCTCTTCATTGTCCCTATCGGTTGTTGTTGAACATGTGTGGCAATTCTATTAACAAGAACCAAGTACCAACTCCTCTGGTTAATTTCTCTCTAATTTAGGTGATTTTAGCTTGTACTGTTTCTTTTTGATTTGTGCTGGAGGCAAAATAGATTGCAGTAATATTTTCATAACAGGTTTCACTGTGCCAGCTCTTCATAAGTCAAAATAAAATATTTAGGAGTATGCATCAACCCAAACCAATGCTTCAAATTGGTTTTCTTGAATTGGTGGGTTGGGTTAGCTTGAAATTTTATTTTGAGTCTTGGGTTGAGTTGGGTACGGGTTGATAATTTTTTCAATTCATTTGACCCAACCCAACTCACCATGTATATATATTTATTTTATTACTTTTATTTTATTTTTTTTAGTTTGATTGATTTTTGTATTTTGAGAATTAGTTTTGATAAATTTGAAAATTTAGAATAATTGATGAAAGCCTAATTTTTTACAAGACATAAAACATGTATGTGCAACCCACCAACACAACCCGACCCATGTGGGCTAGGTTGGGAATTTATCAACCCAATAAGGTCAAGTTGAGTTGAAAAAATTGTTAGATTCAAGTTACACTATTCAATATTTTTTTATTGGATGCTAATTTTAACAAATCCACTATTAGATTAGATTTTCTTCTTAAACTTTAATTTTTGTATTTAAAATTGTGCATAAAAGATGAGTTTTTAGACTAAATAGTATATAGCATTTGATTGGCATGAAACTTGGCATATTTTTTTTTTAAATTTAAACTCTTAAATACTTTCAATGTAGACTATTTACTTTTTTTTTTATCCAAAGTTTCACCACTTTGATACCCCTAAATAGGTTATAAGTTTACATTATTGAACCCAGCAACTTGGTATGTGTTAAAAACTTAAAGAGTATATAATTAAACTCCAACATTGGGGTTTTCTAAATACTAATTCAATAAAAATTTATTAGATAGTGTAACATAAATTAAAGTTACAATAAGCAGAACTTGAAAAAAAACATTATTCATTTTTTCAACAAAGAAAATCTTCACTTTTGCTTTGATATTTATTTGAACTTTTGGGTGATATTTTTAAGTATTTGATGTGCTTAATAAGTATATATTTGAATGTTATAAGTTTGTATTAAATTTGTTGTTTATTTAAAACAATATTAATAAAGTCAAACATGTTGAAATGGGTTGCTTTTTTTAAGCGGGTTAAATGAATGATATTTGTGTCAATCCAACCTTTTTAATATGGGTCTTGTTAATGGGTATCTTTAGAGCATTTGTTAATAGACCATTTTAGAAAAATTTTAATACTAGTTTTTATGGAAAATATAAATAAATAAATAAAAAACTGTCAAAAATGTTAGTTACTTTTTTCTTTTTGGATAAAAAGTTTCTAAAAATAGTTCCTAAACCAGTGCCCTTAGAACATCCATTAACTTTTCCCTTTTAATATTAAGTGGGTTGAAATAGGTCATGTCACATTCGTGCCAACCCAATAAAATCCGTTTATTAAGTGTGTCAAGTGGGTTGTGTCGTGCCAAGTGGGTTGAGCTATGTCAACCCGCTTTATTAACAAATCATGTTACAATTGAAAGAATAACATAATAATTAAAAGGGTCGTATTCGTGTTGAGCCATTTAGCCAAATACCCCTACCTCAAGTCCTCAACATGACATGACATGACATATCATCATGAATTGACAGCCCTATAATCATTCATCAAAGGGTGGTGGCAATATTTACAAAAATTCCATTACCTTTTGTGGAAAACAGATGACTTTTTTGAAGCGGGTTAAATGAATGCTATTTGTGTCAATCCAACCTTTTTAATATGGGTCTTGTTAATGGGTGTCTTTAGGACATTTGTTAATAGACCATTTTAAAAAAAATTTAATACCAATTTTTATGGAAAATATAAAATAAAATAAAAAAACTGTCAAAAATGTTAGTTACCTTTTTCTTTTCACATAAAAAGTTTCTAAAAATAATTCCTAAACCAATGCCCTTAGGGCATCCATTAACTTTTCCCTTTTAATATTAAGTATGATGAAATGGGTCATGTCACATTTGTGTCAACCCTATACAACCTATTTATTAAGTGTGTCAAGTGGATTGTGTTGTGTCAAGTGGGTTGAGCTATGTCAAACTTAATTAAAAATATTTATCAGTATTTTTTAATAATAAAAATGTATAAAATTAAAAATAAAATATAAAAAATAAAATAAAGAAGCAAAAGTTTTTTAATTGAAAATAAAAATACAACCAAAAAAATATATATTACCTTCAAAGGGATTAAGAGATCAAATTATTTATATGATCATTTATTATATTTCATAAAAATGAATTTATAAGTTATAAAAATTAAAATAATTATATAATGAACTATATAATTTAATATTATTTTTAAGTTGAACTCTAAAGTTTTTGATGCACAAATGGTTACAACATGACTTAAGTTTCTTATAATTTTATCATTTTATAAATTAAAAAAAAAAATTAACTTAAGTTATACTTGAGATTTATCTAGTTAGTAAAAATCATTACAGAGAACTACAAGAAGAATTTCGAAAATGAAAAAAAAAAAAAAAAATACAACACAGCTTATTAATATATAAAATCCTAATAAATAAACATAATAAAATGAAAATATTATATTTTTACAGATGGTATAACATTAAAATACTACTTAGTATTCGCATTAGTGTTATTTTTTTAAAATCTAAATTGGTCTTAACTCTTAAGTATTGTATACATAACACTTTTTTTTTGGAGATGATATAGACAAAAGACATAGGGGATGAGAAAAGAGAGAGTGGAAAAACAAGACTTATAACACTAACACTTACAACATAATGCAGGTTAGTTGTGTGCATGCATATATAATATGTATTTATGTATGTACGGCCAAAACCGTATAGTAACATATATGATAGTTATAAGTTTTGCCTTGTGAAATCAAACCTTGGCCTTATGTATATTCATTGAGCTAAATAAAGGAAAAAGAAAAGGAGAAAATGGAGTAAGAGTAGTAAATGAAAGAATCAATGAGAGAGAGAGAGAGAGCATGCATGTGCATGTGCTTAAACAAATTCTTTATGTATGACTATAAGACAAACTGCGCATGGTTTTCTTTCCAAACTGTTCACCGTTGTTGCGTGCAAAGATGCCAGACACAGTAACAGATACTTCTTGTACAGAGGTGACATTCATTTTGATCCCTTGTGGGCAATTTCATGGGAATAGGAACAGAAAAATTGTAGAATCCAATGATGAAAAACCTATAATTTTAAGGGTACCTTGTATTTTATTGCCAGAAGAAGATCGACAAATAAACCAAAAATGAGGGAATGATTTTTATTTATTTAATATATATAGAAAAAATGGAATGATTGATCCATGCATCAAATCACAATTTGTTTCTTGTCCTATGACTATGTATAGTGCATGGGACATTCTGAGTTCAAACAATTGGTTTATGCATGATTGGTTTTGCTTGGAATCACTAGTGCTTGATTACCGATTGGAGGCATAGGCTGTTGCATGGTAAAAATAAAAAAAAATAAAAAAGTGCTATTTTATTTTTTATTTTTTATTTTTTTTACATAAGGGACTACATAGCATAATCAAAATAAAGCATAGTTGTCCTTCTCCTACTAGTCGTGACTTAATTACTAACACTCTGTTTGTTTCAATAGAAAACCTTATATAAAAATATTTTTCCGTGTTTTCTAGTGTTTGGTAACATTAGAAAAAATACGTCGAAAAAAAAACTATTTTTGGTCAACATAAAAAGTATGACTTACTTTTAGAGATTGTTTTCTACTAAATTTTTTTGGAAAACAACTCTACCTCACAGTAAGCTAACTAAGGGAAGTTAGAAGATTGTTTTTCAACTCATTTAAGATCACTACTGTGGGGCCCAATAATTTGTGGCCCTGGCCCACTTTACATTAGGGCCCAAGACCCGAGCCGAGGAGAGCATTGTTAAGGACATGAAAGTCCAAATTATCTTAAAACACAGCCGAGGAGAATTCCATCCTCGGCATCTCGTAATACCCTAAAGGAAAAGACGAGCTTGGTACAGGAGCAGGGCAAATGAAAAGCTGCCAATACTGCAATAAAGAACTCTGCGTCTGACAGGTCCATGCTCTTCACCATACTTTTTAGCTTTTACAACTACCCCCAACCACTACAGGTATGGGCCGATGGGACAAGTCTCAAACCCAGAAAGTGGAGCTTACACGTGGACACTGGAAAGAGGGTAAATGCTAGTATAAAAAAGGGAAGAGAACCAAAAAGGGGAGGGGCTGCGGACCAAAAAGATCCCAAAAAAGGAGAATAATAAGATCACCTAGCTCCTCGGATAAGATCTAAATACTGGAACCACTCCGGTTGCACCGGAAGAAGGCCTTACTAAGCATGCCCGGTTCATCCCCGTGTAAATTGACATATAAACCACCACCAACCGCAATCCGATGGCTAAGGCCTAGCCTTTCAAGCCCACTTTCTACAAATTCTATTGTTTGGGCCCTTAACGTGCGAACCCAATATCATTCTGGGGTCATTACGAACTGTGTCCCTACAATTGGCGCCGTCTGTGGGAAGGCTTGTGCATTGGCATAGATGCTGGATCGCACTCCTGTCAACCCAGGGCCTGCGAAAGTCCCTCCATTACATCCAGCGGCCTGATTTTGTTGCCCTAGTATAAAGTTCTACTAGGGGCTATGCTTCGAAGCACTAGCGACAAGGACAATTCTAGGGGCTTCCACCATCAGTTGACGCCTAATGCCTTGGCCGAGGGGCTAATCCTCAATAAAAACTACAAGTTTTGGACAGAACCAAGGCCTTGTATGGTCCTCGGACTCAAGCCTATGGAGAAACCAACTACTTAAAAGAAAAACTACAAGTTTTGGACAGAACCAAGGCCTTGTATGGTCCTCGGACTCAAGCCTATGGGGGAACCCAACTACTTAAAAGAAAAACTACAAGTTTTGGACAGAACCAAGGCCTTGTATGGTCCTCGGACTCAAGCCTATGGGAAAACCAACTACTTGAAAGAAAAACTACAAGTTTTGGACAGAACCAAGGCCTTGTATGGTCCTCGGACTCAAGCCTATGGGGAAACCAACTACTTGAAAGAAAAACTACAAGTTTTGGACAGAACCAAGGCCTTGTATGGTCCTCGGACTCAATCCTATGGGGAAACCAACTACTTGAAAGAAAAACTACAAGTTTTGGACAGAACCAAGGCCTTGTATGGTCCTCGGACTCAAGCCTATGGGGAAACCAACTACTTGAAAGAAAAACTACAAGTTTTGGACAGAACCAAGGCCTTGTATGGTCCTCGGACTCAAGCCTATGGGGAAACCAACTACTTAAAAGAAAAACTGCAAGTTTTGGACAGAACCAAGGCCTTGTATGGTCCTCGGACTCAAGCCTATGGAGAAACCAACTACTTAAAAGAAAAACTACAAGTCCGGGCAATGTAAGGTCCCCGGACTCTGTCCCATGGAGAGGTTAAGTCCAAGACCGAATGGAAGCCCCGGTCTATCCTCGGATCTTCAATTCTAAGGGAACTAATGCGAATAAGTGTTTGGGCCCGGCATGGCCATACCTCTGTCCTCGGATCAGATGCCAAAAAACGATTAAGGCCAGGTGTTATCAAAAACACGGTCAAAGTCCCCTACTACTCGGCAACCCTATCGGATGGTTTATTTTGGGTTATTCATTCTCGGATGACTGCCTCATGCGCACTACAGAGCATTTAGCCGTTATCTCGGTTAGTCTCGTATGCTTAAAACTACTGTAGGTTGGTATTATTATGCTTAATAGTCTCAATATGTTCAAAATAATAACTTTTGGTTACAAGGTTTTATGCCCTAAGTATCATTAAATATATATATATATATATATATATATATACGCGTATGAAATACATCCATTCACAAGGTAATTACCGCAGGAAAGAAAAAATATTTAGAATGAAACAGAACCATCTTTTATTAAGACAAAGAAACAGTACAACGTACAATGAAGAGGCTCAAGTAAGCCTATACCAAAAGCTAACTACATAAGCAAAAAGAAAAGATACAAGGAAGAGAAAAATCCTTCAAAACTCCGCTCTGGTAGAGATTATGTATGACAGGATGGCCCCATAGGTGGAAGAGAAGAAGAAGCAGAGGAAGAAGAAGTAGAAACACCAAGATGACCTCGGTGATGGGAAAGAAGAAGAAGCGGAGATAGAAAGAGGCACCAGTGAAGGAAGAGAGGAAGAAGCAGGGATACTTAACCCCCGCATCAGCCTTGACTCCTAACACGAAGGTGCCATATTAGTAGCGCTCGGGATAGAGCGGATGGTGCTGACGACGAGAAATCCCACTGTTGTCGCACCAAAAATCTGACGTGACCAGCATCTGCTTCGGATTTTGACTAAAAGAGGTGGAGGCATCGCCCCCACCTTGTGAAAGTGGAGAACAGTCTTGAGTCTTTGTCTCCCCTGTCCTAACCGCGCCATCTTGAGTCTCGGAAGGACCCAATTCCTCTGGAGCAGGTGTGGTTCTTTCACCCCCACTCGTGCCTCAAACATGTCACTCTTTAAGGTTTTAGCTGCACTGGCAATAAAAATTTTGAGCACAGCTGAGGGATTAGGAGTTTGAAAGGATTGAATGGTCTGTACATGAAGGGAATGACCTCCTACCTTGTTTCTTATATGGAGGGTAAGTTGGCGGCATTTAATCTACGCAGATTTCCAAGAAGTGCTACGGACGAGACGGTTTCTACTCAACTCCCAACATCGTTTGAAACCATAGGATTTGTGTGGCCTCGTTAAGGGGACATATTAAAAACGCGCCTCGGGCACTGAAACGGCCAAGACACGGCGTGAGCAAATCTAAAAGGAATGTCTCATAATCCAGCGCACCTCCCAGGCAAGTGAGGGGACACTGACATTAATGAAGGGCAAAGCTGGGCAAGCCATGCTACAGGCCCAATATCATCAAAACCCTCCTCCCCAACCAAGAGGTCGGGCAGCAGGATTTTGAGGGGCTATTGTGGGGCCCAATAATTTGTGGCCCTGGCCCACTTTACATTAGGGCCCAAGGCCCGAGCCGAGGAGAGCATTGCTAAGGACATGAAAATCCAAATTATCTTAAAACACAGCCGAGGAGAATTCCGTCCTCGGCATCCCATAATACCCTAAAGGAAAAGACGAGCTTGGTATAGGAGCAGGGCAAATGAAAAGCTGTCAATACTGCAATAAAGAACTCTGCGTCTGACAGGTCCATGCTCTTCACCATACTTTTTAGCTTTTACAACTACCCCCAACCACTACAGGTATGGGCCGATGGAACAAGTCTCAAGCCCAGAAAGTGGAGCTTATACGTGGACACTGGAAAGAGGGTAAATGCTAGTATAAAAAGGGGAAGAGAACCAAAAAGGGGAGGGGCTGCGGACCAAAAAGATCCCAAAAAAGGAGAAAAAAAGATCACCTAGCTCCTCGGATAAGATCTAAATACCGGAACCACTCCGGTTGCACCGGAAGAAGGCCTTGCTAAGCATGCCCGGTTCATCCCCGTGTAAATTGACATATAAACCACCACCAACCGCAGTCCGATGGCCAAGGCCTAGCCTTTCAAGCTCACTTTCTACAAATTCTATTGTTTGAGCCCTTAACGTGCGAACTCAATATCATTCTGGGGTCATTACGAATTGTGTCCCTACAACTACTAAACATAAGAAAATTAAATAGTTTTATAGAAAATACTTTTTGAAAAATGACTCATTTTCTAGAAAATATTATTGTCAAAACAAACAGAGCGTAACTATATATATATACACTATCAAAATATATATATATATATTAACTAATATATACAAATCAGGAGCTTATGATACGGTGGTGTTTTACTAATCTTTTTATAAAGAAATTTTAAATTCGAATTCCCTCCCGCTTATTGTAAGGGGAAAAATGCGTATTAATTAACGATACAACACACCATTTCTTTGTGGAAAATATGTTAAGAAAACCACGTCATTTGGATATCAAACATTAGAAAAGAGGGTCCACCATTTACCCAATGTCAAGTGTATTACCCATTGATTTTAAGTGACTTTCTAACAAATATTAAGGAAAATAATATGAACCATATGAATTAAGTCAAATGTCCTAAAATATTAGTCTAACATTAATACATACAAAACCAAAATAATTAGTTCAATTTTTCTTTTGTTGTTTATGCCATACCTAAAGATTAAATCAATTTCAAATAGGAGATAAAAATCAAAGTGAAAATATGATCCTTAAAAGTAAATATAACCATAATATTTATTCTAAAATAAGATACATGCATAATATAAGCATTTTATTAGGAAAAAAAAAAATTTACTTAATCAAAAGGTATTGAATTGCAGTCATAATCATCGCTGTAAAGAAATAGAGAGGGAAATAATTTCTTATTTCGTGAGAATTTCCACGTTTTTAAAAGAAAAAACATAAAATCCATCAAGTGCAAGGATGACACGTTTTTAGGCTTCCAAACATTCAACCAACAGTTGATGCCCATGAAAGAAAACGTCTGAACTATATTAGTTGGGACACCTCCTTCGACCAATTAAGGGTAAAACTTTTTGAAGAAGCTACACCTCAATCTTTGAAGGGTCAAAAATCAACCTCTCAAAGTTGTATAATCCGTGATCTAGGATGTAGAATTTCATTCTCTTAGAGAAATTGAGGTTGGGCGGAAAACTAGTCTCCGACCAAAGTATTTACTGTAATTTTCATTCATTTGAACTTCATCCACCTTCACAGCCAAACATAAGAATTAATGCTGTAAAAACTTAAAAGAATTCCTAACAACTTATTGCGTATCAAATGGCTAATTAGCGTCTTATCTATTTGTATTATTTTATAATAATATATATGCATTATATCTCTCATAATATGTTATAACGAAATTAGCGTATTGCGTGAGAGAGATTTTCTCTTTATTTTGGGGGGCATAAGCAGGCACGTGGGAACTAAAGCAAGCCCATGATTCTTGGGAGACATATAGCCATATGCACCTGGATATATGAATTCTAGAAAGCCTATTTTGGAAAGAAAAAAAATGCTAAAATGCAAAACTGATCTTCTAAATTTTTTCAGATTTCATTTCAGTCCTCTAACTTTGCTTTTGTTCATTTCAGTTCTCTAACTTTCAAGTTTATTCAATTAAGGCTTTTCCATCAACTTTTGTTATATGTTGTGGTTAATTTTTCAATTTTATAATCTTTTCTTCAAATTAAAAAAATTCAATTAATGATTGAAATTTTTTTTAACAAAAGTTAACGAAAATGTCTTAATTGAATAAATTTGAAACTTAGAGGACTGAAATGCACGAAAGCAAAACCGATCCTCTAAATTTTTTCATATTTCATTTCGGTCCTCTAACTTTTAAGTTTATTCAATTAAGGCTTTTCTATCAACTTTTGTTATATGTTGTGGTTAATTTTTCAATTTTATAATTTTTTCTTCAAATTAAAAAAATTCAATCAATGATTGAAAAAATTTTTAACAAAAGTTAACGAAAATGCCTTAATTGAATAAATTTGAAACTTAGAATACTGAAATGAACGAAAGTAAAGTTAAAATACTGAAATAAAATCTGAAGAAAGTTAAAGGATCAGTTTTTCATTTTAACCACAAAAAAAAAAAAAAAAAAAAAAAAAAAAAAAAACCCTTGTTGGCTGATTTTTCCAACCTCGCTCAACGACACTTGTGCCAATAATTCTTTTATTATTTACCTATAACCTATACAATTTCCAATAATCAAACTCTTTATGTGACTCTATGCATGTCCGCACGTGACTTCCCATAAAAAAAAAAAGTCCGCACGTGACTTGGGTCTGAATTTCTAACACCATTGATGTCATGTCAACGTGTGAATGACGTGAAAATTAAAATCTTCACCTTATATGCATATATGTATCATATGATAATAATATGTTCATAATATGGTAGCAAAAAAACATGGCGATAATGATTTGATTTTGATAAGTAACATCATTTTCAAATGTACTGAGAGAGTGAGAGACCTTGTACATCTTTTAACATTAGCACGTACGACACTCTTCTACACAGATCGACTTCAAATAATCAAACCCCATATCTAATAATGCACCTAGGACCACTCATTGAAGTTTACATAACACTACCACAAAACTGAGAGATGAGAGGAAAAACCGAAGGCAAAGTTGTTGTTATTTGTAGTACTGTATTATTATTTTTATGAAGCATCTGCTGCATTGAGATAAAAGATAGGACAGTAGTCCGTAGGGGATGATGGGTTGTGTCGTGACATTAATTTGTCCTCTGAAGTCTGATCTTTCAGACTTTTAAGTAAAAAAAAAAAAAGTACCATTAAATTTTTGGAAAAATAAACTACGCAATAAGGACATTGATATAAGAAATTTTTTAGAATATTTTAAAAAAAAAGAAAAAAGTAATTAATTTTTTAAAAAAAATTTATATATGTACTTAGGATATATATTAATAAATTATTTTAAAAAATTATATATAGAAAAATGAAAAAGTGACTAATTTTTATTATAATTTTTTCAATTTCTATAAAAAGTTTCCCAAAATAGATGATTAATTAATTTATGCCCTTGACGCATATATTAACCATACCATTTTCATAAAATAGTATTAAAATTTTTTTAAAATGGTTCATTTATAAACACTCTAAAGACACTAGTTAACTAGATCCTACATTTTTTGTCAATGCTATTGGCAGTTTTTCACGTCTCTGTCATAGGGAGGTGAGGCTAAACGTGGATTTACTTGACTTGAGCTCATATGTGTCTCTTCAAACTTCAATGGAATATGATTATGATGCGCACATGATGTGAAAGTGGGTCTAAGACTCTAAGGCCCTGTTGTTGGAAGCATAGGATTGGGATTGCGATTTGTAGTTTGGTACTTATAAATAACCCAATTTTCACATTGGGGATGAATTTTTTTAAGGATAATTTAAACGAAAGAGCAAAATACCCTCTGATCATAGGATTATCAAATCTTGTGTTAGAAGTATGGGTAATACTACAACCACAAACTATTTTACAATATTTTTATAAATTGTTAATGTGGTCAATTTTAACTGTTTCTCATCTTAATCCACTATTAATATTACTTTTTCATTTACTAATAACCACTTACTATATTAACATATTGTAAAATAATTTGTATAAAAGTATAGAAATTCTTGGTATATCTATATGATCCAAATTACCAAAGAGAGGCAGTTGGAGAAAAGGTCTAATATCAATTTAATTGGCCATATCAGATGGGGTCTCGCTTTATCAAATATGGCTCAGTCCAAAATTCTATCAGGTCCAAGTAAAAAAAAAAAAAAAAACCCAGCCTACGTTTTGCAGGCTAGGCTTGACAGGCTGGCACGAGCATGACCAACCTCCAGCTTGTAAATTTGAAACACTTGTTAATTTGGTTATTGATATTTTAAATGTGTCAATTTAGTCTCTAAATTTTTGATATTGTGTCAAAATGGTCTTTATTGTTAAGTATTTGATGAAAAATGCTGACATAATTAACAGTGATATTAAAATATTATTTTATGTCAAATAAGTTGCCACGTGGAAATTTTTGAAAAATATTACGAAAAAAGCTAAAACTTTATGAAAATTAAAATCACAAACATATTTAGGGCTTAAAATTTTAGCAAAAGAAAAATTGTTCAGATTTAATCTTAACATCTTTGGAGCTAAAGGAACTCTTTGGTTAGATTTTCTTTGCAGCTTTCTCCTTAAGTTCTTTTCATTTAATTCTCCTATTATCTCCATAGCTAATGGAAGACCCAAAATCAACTATTAATCACACCTAAAGCCTTCATGAGTTCTCAAAATAAAAGATAAATAAATCTGAATGCAACGTCCATTGAAACTCATCTAACATATAGCCTATCTCTACTTGAACTTTGTTACAAGAGTTAAGCAGTTGTATGAGCCTTCCAAAATATGTATACATACATTTGTAATATTTTAATAAGTTACTGGAGGGAGTGGACTTATGGGGAAGACAGAGTCTTCTAAAATAATAGGTAAGAAAAGTTTAATTAGTAGCTTTATCTCTTAAATTTTGTGTGGGAGAAAATAATCTAGGCTCTTTTTAAGTTATTGATATTTCAAATACCTTTAATCACAAAAACGAGTGAAACCATTAGAAGTCTTTAATCTTGATAACGTCTCACCGAGCCTTTGGTCGTTGTTCAAAACTTCCAAAGTCTTTTGGTTATTGTTTGAAACTTTCAAAAACTAGGAAGGTTATAATCTTAAAATTTTGGACAACATAATAATTGTTTGATGCAGATTGCATAATTGTAGACTAAGTGTATGGCAATTATCAAATGTGTAGCAATCATGATATCCGAGTCAGTTTTACGTCATCCTATACTTTTTCCTCAAATAAAATATAAATATAAGTGGACTATAATTACATATCTAGTTATCTACTCATCCATATCTCATGTAATGATCAAGAAATTTATTATTATTATTTTTTTTTTTTATTATTGTAAAGTTGTAATTTACAACTATCTGTTATGTTGGCTTTAATTCCGTGCTAAATTTGATTGTAATTTTATCCAATCTTTTGCACCCTATATTTATTGTGAGATTTAATTGTAAGGGTTGTGTGAGAGAGAGAGAGAGAGTGTGAAGACTCAAGCAAATTGAAGACTAAAAAGTTTTTGCGGGTAGCTCGCGACTAAGCATCCCGCGAAATGATGCATGTGCCTTGCATATGACTGGAATGCGAAGAGTCAGGATAGGATGGAGACAGGTGTGTTTCGCGAGTAGCTCGTGGGTAAGGCCTTCCCGCGAGACACTTGCGAAACATTTTGTTTTGCCAAATTGTCCTATTTGATACACACTTTTTGTACCCACACTATATATATCCACATTACCCACAAATGTTGAGGAGTGCTTCTGAGAGAAAACCCTAGCCACAAACCTTGAGAGTTAGAGATTGTTATACCCACATATCTCTACACAATTGCTTGTGGATTTTTCTCAACTCTTACCTCTCCATTTCCATACCATTGAGAGGTTGATAGCTCAAACACTTACCACACCCTTTTAGAGTGTCAAGTGAGGATTTGTTGCTGCTAGGAAGTATTGGAAAAAGCCAGGCTTTGGCGGATGCAATCGGGCGTATTGTGGGATCCGGAGAGCTAGACAAGACAGGATTCCAAGAAGCCTTGTTGGAGTAGGAGCTTGAAGGGCTTAGGTACAACGAGTAGATTAGATTTAGAGGGTCTCTTGCTAACCCATGTATCCCAACTGATTGTCTAATGGATCGATTATCGCTTGGAGGGCGGCGAAGAGGTTTTTCGCCGAGTTCTTCGATTTCCTCTTCGATAACACATCGGCTTGTTATCTTGTGTTTGCATTTTTCTTCCCTACTCTTTTACCTTTCATTTTACTGCTGTGTTATTATGAATATGGGTTAGAGTAGCTTGTTTGTTTATACACTCGCATTTACTCTTTTCTGCACTTAGTATAAGTTAGAGTAAAATCTATCAAGCCGTAATTTTAATTTGGGAGTCTAAATAGCTCTTGTGTTTTCACACATTTTAGAGCATTCAATTATTATTATTATTATTATTATTATATAAAACATATTTATTTAAGTTTAAACTCCAAATTACATCTCCAACTCTTACTTATTTCAAATTAGTCATTTAAGTTTCATATTTTTTTTTTCAATCTTTAACTTAAATATGTTATCAATTTAGTCATTCCATCAATATTATCCAATCTTGCTATTAGTTTAATATCGTCCATGTATGTTTTTAGATCCCTGTAAACTAGATTGTTTAACCTAATTAATTAACCAAGTGAATACTTAGATTTATTATTCAGATTTAGGTTAAAACAAAACAATCATATCATGTAAAACAGCGGAAAAGTAAATAACACAGCGATATGATAACCCAAGAAAACCTAACTGGTAAAAAACCTGGGGAGGAGTTAACCTAACTATCCTCAAGGTAAAACAAATCCATTATGAAAGAATTGAAGTTTTTACAATAGAACTTAGACCACTAACATCCTATTGCTACCTCGAGTAGAAAACTTACTACCACAACCACATGACTGCTCCGAGTCCATGGACTACTTCTTTCTTTGATCCATTGCAACCACAAGTTCTCCTACTTGTGACTTTGAGACTCCACTCAAAGGTTTTAGATATTCTTTAAAGTTCCTTATGCAGCAATTGAAGAGATCATCAAGTTCTTAACGCGAATCTTGATCTTAACAACTCTATGTGTATGTATGAAGATAAACACCTCTAGATCTCACAGAAGATTCAACACAACACTCAAAAGACCTCAGAGAGCTTTTGGGTACAAAACCCTCGATCTACAAAAGAGGCACAAGATGCACTCTAATCTCTCTCTAAAAAGCCCTTATAAAAACATGCTTAGGGTTTCCTTTATATACTAGGAGAAGGTAATCTGAAACCTTAATCCTTTTTAGGCTTGAATTGCTGTTTGGGCTTAATTCAAATTCTGCAGATACGATTATCGATCGATCGAGCCTTACTTTCGATCGATCGAACTTTGCAATTTTGCACAGTAAGTTTCTGCATTCAGCTCGATTCAAACTATAACAAATAAACTTTGAGCAAGCCTAAACCTAGACTCATTGTTTTGATCATGGTTTGCCAACATATACAAAGTGAAGTTCTAATACATTTAGTTTCTAAAGTCTTAGAACCTAACAATCTCCCCCTTTGGCAATTCATGACAAAACACATTACAAGAGATAAAATGCTCAAAGTAAAAAACAACCCAATTACACATTGTTGCCCAAATTACAATTCAAACTAACTACTAACTACTAACTATCAGTTGCAAGAATAGACAGCAGTTTCGAATGAATTAACCTGTAAATTCTTGAAACACTAAACAAACCATAAACGCATGTGTGGAAAATACAAGTAAACCAAAATAAACAAACTAAAGAAAATAACAAACATGCAAACTAACTCTCCCCCTAAGTTAGATACATAAATAAATAAAAAATTATTTTCTCCCCCTTTCAAAAACAATTTCAACTCCCCCTAAACAAAACAAACAGGATTCCCACATATTCCCACACTTCATCTAAATCTCCCCCTTTTTGTCACGTATTGACAAAGACAACTCAAAGAAAGAGTAAGTAAACAACATACGCAACAAAAGTCAAGAGAAAATAGAGAATCAAGGAAACAAATGAATCCAGCTCTATAGAGAATAGAGACAACTCCCCCTATGAAGAGCAACAACTCCCTCTAAGAACAGCAAAGGTTAAAAAAAAAAAACATTTCTCCCCCTATAAAAATAGGAAAAAACAAAACAAGTTTTGAGAAAAACAGTTTTGGAAAAAATTTAGGAGGTGAGGATAAATAAAAAGACACAAACCAAACTTAAAAACTAAGTTGAGGATACTCATGAAAAAAAAAATTCCCCTCTTTCAATAAATGCAAACTTGACACTATGTGATCCATAAATATATGCATGAATGTGTTTAAGAGAAAATATTTGCACATTGATTATTCATCATATCTCTTAAGAAAAATATTTTCTGCAATTCACACATAAAAATAGCATATATCAAATGTACAAAGGACTCAAAAATTAATCAATCAATTTTTAAATCAAGTTGATTACCTAATTTAGCAAAGTGTATGCATGTTAGGTGTGAAAACAATAAGAGATATGACTGCAAAACTGCAAGATGGATAAAAAAAAAAAAAATGCAATGCATGTGAATCCTAAATATAAATGATGCATGAAAAAATAGATTGGTCAAATACTTAAAATTGAAAATTTTTCAGTTTCGATCGGTCGAGCATCGATCGAATACCAATTAATTGAGTCAAGCAAAAGCTAGACTTGAAAAATCTGGAAATTTTTGATTGATCGAAAATCACATTCGATCGATCGAAATTCTGGAAAACTGGATTTTTTGAAAAACATCAGAAGTTTTATGCAGAAAACACTCCCACCAAATAATTTCATGAATGAAATACACGAGAATGAGTTTAAAAGTTTTTCAAAAACATTTGTTTTCCATCCAAAACTTCAAAAACAAGATTTTCAATCATCAAAGACACAATTTTTGCCAACCCTTAAACATATTTTGCTTCAAACACCATAGAAAACATAATCTTGGATGGCCAAACCAAATTCACACACAATTTCATATACTAAGTTTAGCAAAGAATAACTTGTGAAGTGTGTGCAACTAGTAACAGCATGAGATACATGTGAGGTGATATGTAGATAGTAATCAATCACAATTTCTACATTATTCATCACATAAATTTGAAAGTGACTATCACCTAAAGAGTTGCATCCTAGAACTCCCACATCTTCTAGAAAACAAACTTGCAATCACGTAATTTTTATTATTATTTTGCCTCATAATGCACACACCAATTTTATTATTATTGTGTATTTGTTATTTTAGCCAGATAATGTACACACCAATTTTATTTCTTTGTCTCATCTATATTATAGCCCAATAACGTACACACCAATTTTATTATTAATCCGAGGCTACACCTTATGTTCTTTTTATGCATGTGCTACACTTTCTCAAGCACAAAATCTCATGATATGTGATAAGTCAAAAACATATTGACCCCTTGTGATAAATTAATTGATTAATTAGCCAAGTTTATTAATTAATCAAATTAACATGCAAACGCATGGTAGCACAAACAAATCACCAATAACTAAAGTATGCAGCGAAAAATAAATTGACACGGTGATTTGTTTACGAATGGGGATAATCTACACGGTAAAAACCCCACCGAGTGATTTTAAGGTCACCACTCCCGAGAATCCACTATTATTAAAACAAGTGGTTACAAATAAAGGAATCTCAGTACCTTATACAAACCTACAGTTGAACCCTTACCCCAATACCTAATTGGACTTATTCTATAGTGACAATCTCTCCTTTTAATGCATAGCTTCCAGTACGTGACTAACCAATCTGATGCGTGGATCCCAGTACGCGGCTTACTCCTTTGCACGAATCCAAGTACGTGACTAACTCCACAGCAACCCTTTGATTGTTGTAGTTGATTTGTAGCAGCTTCACATAGAAACACCAATAAGATCTTCAATGTTAGTGCAAGAGACTTTGCTTGGTTACAAAACCCAAAGGCGTACAAGAAACGCAGCAAGAACTCTTTCTTCTGTAGGAGGTGGCTAGGGTTTCAAAAAGAAAACCTTATGAAGCTCTCTAGGGTTAGGTTTTTCTTTTTCCACCTCCTTTAAATAGGTGCTTAATGGGCTCTTCTATTCCAAATAGGTTTACACAAACCTTGGGCTTTCCTAGTCCAATGAGGATTATACAAACCCATAAACAAATAGCCTTTTAGAATAAAAACATTGCTGGCTATAGACTGAATCCTGTAAGCTCGACAGATCAAGACATTTGTCGAGCTTTAAATAATCTCAACAGATCGAGCTTCTGTCGAGGAGGTATCGAGACCAGCAGATTGCACTTTTCTTGAGCAGTTCTTGAGAAGTTTTCATGTATTGAATTTAACCACTTGTAAATTGTAATGATCATCTTGAACGTACTTAGATTTACCCAAATACAAGTAAAGTGCGTTTTGTCAAAAGATATGCAAATTACATAAAAATATGTCCCTAACAATCTCCCTCTTTGGCAATCCGTGACAAAACCACAAGAGTACATTGAACGTCCTAGAATACATTCTACTCAAAATTACAGAATAAATAAGCCCAGTCTAAAAGATCTAAACCTTGGAAGTTGCTGCAATAAGAAGGTTCGGAATCTTGACTTGGCTTTAACTTGTCTTTCCTGAAAGGAACTAAACAAAACACATCAAGGTACCATGTGGAAAATAATGACAAGTTAAATAAACAAGAAACATGTGTATAAAGAGAGAAAAGAAACAACACATGTGAGATAAAGAGTAAAACATATATATCATCATCAAATATAGAAACAACACATGATGTATGTAAATGATTACAAAACCAAAAGATACAAAACACAAAAAAAATATCAATATCAATGTGTATCAAACTAACTCTCCCCCTAAGTTAGTTACATCAAAAACTTTCTTCCCTTTAACATAAAGTTCTCCCCCTAAGTCTATTACTCCCCCTGATGAAAGACATTCCATTCTCAAATTTCTCCCCCTTTTTGACACAATTGTTAAAGGGAATAAAAAGCCAAAAGACTTGACCGGAGATAGACAGAAAACTAAAATAGAGGGAACGAGGAGAATAAGGAACCATAAACCTACAAGAAAAGAAAAACAAGATGCTATGGACACAAAGAGAAGAGAAACATGTAAACCATGTGAAAAACAATGCATGCAAGAGGATCTCAATCGATCGAGAAGTGTCGAGAAGCTATTGAGCAGACCTCGATGGATCGAACAGCTATCAAGAAGCTATCAAGGGGACAGAAAGTTTCTCGATCGATCCACCTAGCTATCGAGAGGTGTTGAGATTGCAATAAAAAGCAACTGAAGAGCTCGATAGATAAGCTAGGTGTTGAGAGGTGTCGAGGAGCTGTCTAGATTGCTAAAAAATAGTTTTTCAAGAAGAGAAAAACACAAATATAAATGCAATTGAACATGCAACTCAACCAAGGATCCAAACACCATTTTGAACTCTCAAAAACATCTCTCAACAAAAAAAAAAAAAAATTAAGCACATAGATCCCAAAAACACACACACACACTAAACAAGTCTAACCAATTTTATATTCCAAAAACAAGTCAAGACAGTTTAGTGAGCACACATTAACACATATAAACCTTGTGATGGCCAAATCACATTGTACCTGCACATGTATTAGGAAAAGCAAAGAATATTGCGTGTTGTGTGTGAAAAATATCACAAGATTGCATAAGTGTATACATTTTATGACGATTTAAGATATGAGAAAATCACTTTAACTCACACACAATCATAACTATTTGATGGGGACTATCACCTTCGAGGTACATCCTATAACTCCCACATCTCCTAGAATATACGCTTGCAATCATATTTAAAGCATTTTGATCTTTTTGCTTTTTATTTTTCTTTTCATATTTTTCTTTTTGAAGCAAATCATGCATGGGCATATAAGAGAGAGAAAAGAAATACTCAATGATGTTAAGCATTTGACATTCCAATTCTACTATGTCGAAGCACACAAATGTCATTGACATTGCACTTTAGCTATGCCGAAGCATACAGATGTCATTTCATGATTGGAGGGCAACAATGGTGAGATGGTTATTTATGCATTTCTCTTAGAATTTTCTAGTCCTTCTCGTCAAAAAGAGTGATACGAGTGTTAAGTACAAGAGATCACTTAACCTTACTCATCACAAACACGAGCCACAAAACTCACTTGCTTAGTTATGCATAGAGATGCTTATCTAAGATATAAGAGACACAAAGTTTAGAAAACTTTGTTTCAATGGCCGTCCAAAGTACACAAATACCAATGTACACAAACACACACTATTTTTGTATTTTTCTAATTTTTCAATTTTTTTTAATTTTGAAAACAAAATAAAATAAAAACTAAACAATCAAACAAAAACAGACAAACAGCATGAAAGCATGAAAGAAAAATGCAAATGCATGAAGGCATGATAGAAAGGTGTAGATGCATGAAAGCGTGATTCCAAAAGCAGATAAGAAATCAAACAAAGAGAGTCCTACTTTAGATAGAAAGAATTAAAGCAAAAGACAAACGGAAAGACAATTAAGTTTTAGGATCCTTTATCACCCATACAGCACGAGTCTTTGGCTGTGAAGATGAAAAAATACGTGTCCTAGTATGACTACTAAAGGACATAGAGGAATTAGAATTCCCCTGAATTTGAGTTAAAAAGCTCAAAGCTTTTAATAACTCACCAAGAATAGGTACAGAACCTTTAGACAAAGGATGAGACCTATTGGACACTCGCTTATGAGGAAACAATTTGAAACAATTAGGACGAGTGTGACCTGAAGCACCACAATAGTGACAAACATGAGTAGTTTTAGAACTACTCAATTTCCTAGAAGGAGGTCTAACCTTGGAGGTTGACAGAGACCTTAACTTAGGACAATTTGACCTAATATGACCAACAATATGACAATGATGACAAATGGGGACAAATTCAGAATTTTTATTCTTCTTAGGAGGAGTTTTAGACATAGGTTTAGAAACTTCAACGTTAAAATCAGATATTTTACCTTTGTCTATCCTAGCAAAATTAGCCTTCAACTCTTCATTATTCCTTTTAAATTGAGGAATATAAATTCTTTTTCTTTTGAGTTAGGCTCAACAAGAAGTTTGGCACTAGTTAATTTTTCAATTTCGGTTTTAAATTCAACTAGTTGCTCTTCCAAACTTTTAATTTTGTCCACCTGAGATGAAATTTGATTTTTAAAATTCTCATTCAAATTATTGGCTTCATCCAATTTTGCAATCAAATCATCTTTTTCAAGGTTGACCTTTTTAAATTTAGCTTTTAATTTTGTAGAACATTCAAGAGATTTCATACAAAAATTATAAAGCCTGCAATAGGCATCTTGAATAGCATCATTCAACATAAAATCATGCAAATCAAAACAATCAAGAGTTTTCATGACAACAGGGGTCAAATTGTCCTAAGTTAAGGTCTCTGTCAACCTCCAAGGTTAGACCTTCTTCTAGGAAACCGAGTAGTTCTAAAACTACTCATGTTTGTCACCATTATGGTGCTTTAGGTCACACTCGTCCTAATTGTTTCAAATTGTTTCCTCATAAGCGAGTGTCCAATAGGTCTCATCCTTTGTCTAAAGGTTCTATACCTATTCTTGGTGAGTTATAAAAGTTTTGAGCTCTTTAACTCAATTTCAGGAGAATTCTAATTCATCTATGTCCTATAGTAGTCATATTAGGACACGTGCTTTTTCATCTTCACGGCCAAAGAATCGTGTTGTGTGGATGATAAAGGATCCTAAGACTTAATTGTTTTTTTGTTTGTCCTTTGCTTTAATTCTTTCTATTTAAAGTTGGATTTTTTTTCTTGATTTCTTATTTCTTTTTGGAATCATGCTTTCATGCATATGCATCTTGTTTTATGCTTTCTTTTTATTTGTTTAACTTGTTTTTGTTTGTTTTCAGTTTTGTTTATTTTGTTTTTAATATAAAAATAAATAAATAAAAATTGAAAAATCAGGAAAATACAAAAACAGTGTGTGTTTTGTGTACATTGGTACTTGTGTACCTTGGATGGCCATTGAAACAAAGTCTTCTAAACTTTGTATCATTTGTAGCTTAGATGAGCATCTCTATGCACAACTAAGCAAGTGAGCTTTGTGGCTCGTGTTTGTGATGAGTAAGATTAAGTTGTCTCTTATACTTAACACTCATATCATTCTTTTTGATGGGTAGAACTAGAAAATCTTAAGAGAAATGCATAAATAACCATCTCACCACTGTTGCCCGCCAATCATAACTTGACACATGTATGCTTCGGCATAGCAAAATTGGAATGTCAAATATCATTGGGTATTTCTTTTCTCTCTCTTTTATATGCTCATGCATGATATGCTTAAAAGAAAAATATGCAAAGAAAAATCAAAAGCAAAAAGATCAAAAATGCTTTAAATATGATTGCAAGCGTGTATTCTAGGAGATGTGGTATGCTTCGGCATAGCAAAATTGGAATGTCAAATATCATTGGGTATTTCTTTTCTCTCTCTTTTATATGCCCATGCATGATATGCTTAAAAGAAAAATATGCAAAGAAAAATCAAAAGCAAAAAGATCAAAAATGCTTTAAATATGATTGCAAGCGTGTATTCTAGGAGATGTGAGAGTTATAGGATGTACCTCAAAGGTGATAGTCCCCATCAAGCAGTTATGATTGTGTGTGAGTTAAAGTGATTTTCTCATATCTCAAATCGTCATAACATGTATACACTTATGCAATCTTGCGATATTTTTCACACACAACACACAATATTCTTTGCTATTCTTGATACATGTGCAGGTATAATGTGATTTGGCCATCACAAGGTTTTACATGTGTTAATGTATACTCATTAAACTGTCTTGACTTGTTTTTGAAATATAAAATTGGTTAGATTTGTTTAGTGTGTGTGTGTGTGTTTTTGAGGATCCATGTGCTTAAAATTTTTATTGAGAGATGATTTTGAGAGTTTAATATGTTAATTGGATCATTGGTTGAGTTGCATGTTAGATTGCATTCATGTCTGTGTTTTTCACATCTCGAAAAACTGGTTTTAAAAGCTTGCTCGACACCTCCTCAATACCTTGCTGTCTGTCAAGCTTCTTCAGCTTTTTCTTATCACAATCCTGACAGCTTCTCGACACCTAGTGGATCGATCGAGAAAGCTCCTGTCTCCTTGATAGCTTCTCGACATCTGGTGGATTGATCGAGATCTTTTTAGCCTTTTGTTGATTTGTCCCTCGATAGATCCTCGACAGCTGCATTTGTCGACGTCTATTATGCTCGACATCTGTCTCGTCACCTCTCAATCGATCGAGATCCTCTTGCATGCATTATTTTTCACATGTTTTGCATATTTTTGATTATCTTTGTGTCCATAGCATCTTATTTTTCTTTTTCTTTTAGGTCTATGGTTCCTTGTTCTCCTCGTTCCCTCTATGTTAGTTTTCTGTCTGTCTCCTGTCATGTCTTTTGGCTTCTTATACCCTTTGACAATCGTGTCAAAAAGGGGGAGAAATTTGAGAATTGAATGTCATTCCTCAGGGGGAGTAATAAACTTAGGGGGTGAACTTCATGTTAAAAGGAAGAAAGTTTTTTATGTAACTAACTTAGGGGGAGAGTTAGTTTGATACACATTGATATTAATATATTTTTCTTAGGGGGAGTAATAAACTTAGGGGGAGAACTTCATGTTAAAAGGAAGAAAGTTTTTGATGTAACTAACTTAGGGGGAGAGTTAGTTTGATACACATTGATATTGATATATTTTTCTTTGTGTTGTGTATCTTTTGGTTTTGTAACCATTTACATACATCATGTGTTGATTCTATATTTGATGATGATGTATGTGTTTCACTATTTATCCCACATGTGTTGTTTCTTTTCTCTCTTTATACACATGTTTCTTGTTTATTTAACTTGTCATTATTTTCCACATGGTACCTTGATGTGTTTTGTTTAGTGCCTTTCAGGAAAGACAAGTAAAAGCGAAGTCAAGATTCTGAACCTTCTTCTTGCAGCAACTTCCAAGGTTCAGATCTTTTAGACTAGGCTTATTTATTCAATGTACTCTTGTGGTTTTGTCACGGATTGCCAAAGGGGGAGATTGTTGGGGACATATTTTTATATAATTGGTACATCCTTTGACAAAACGCACTTTACTTGTATTTGGGTAAATCTAAGTAGGTTCAAAATGATCATTACAAGTGGTTAAATTGAAGACATGAAGATTACTCAAGAACTGCTCAAGAAAAGTGCAATCTGCAGGTCTCGATACCTCCTCGACAGATGTCTCGATCTATCAAGCTTACGAGATTCAGATTATAGCCAGCAACGTTTTTATTCTAAAAGGCTATTTGTTTATGGGTTTGTATAATCCTTATAGGACTGGGAAAATCCAAGGTTTGTGGGTTTGCATAATTCTTATTGGACTAGGAAAACCCAAGGTTTGTAGGTTTGCATAATTCTTATTGGACTAGGAAAGCCCAAGGTTTGTGTAAACCTATTTGGAATAGGAGAGCCCATTAAACTCCTATTTAAAGGAGGTGGAAAAAGAAAAACCTAACCCTAGAGAGCTTCATAAGGTTTTCTTTTTGAAACCCTAGCCTCCTCCTACAGAATAAAGAGTTCTTGCTGCGTTTCTTGTACGCCTGTGGGTTTTGTAACCAAGCAAAGTCTCTTGCACCAACATTGAAGATCTTATTGGTGTTCCTATGTGAAGCTGCTGAAAATCAACTACAACAATCAAAGGGTTGTTGTGGAGTTAGTCACGTACTTGGATTCGTGCAAAGGAGTAAGCCGCGTACTGGGATCCACGCATCAAATTGGTTAGTCATGTACTTGGGAGCCATGCATAAAAAAGGGAGAACTGTCACTACAGAACAAGTCCAATTAGGTATTGGGGTAAAGGTTCAACTGTAGGTTGGTAAGGTACTTGGGATTCCTTTACTTGTAACCGCTTGTTGTGATAATAGTGGAGTTTCGGAAGTGGTGAGCTGAAAATCACCTGGTAGGATTTTTGCCGTTAGGTTTTCCCCATTCATAAACAAATCACCGTATTATTTATTTTCCGCTGCATAATTAGTTTATTAGTGATTTGTTTGTGCTACCACGCGTTTGCATGATAAATTGATTAATTAATAACTTGGCTAATTAATTAATTAATTTCTATCACAATGGGTCATTCAATTTGTGGCCTATCAATCTTGAACCTACTTAGATTTACCCAAATACAAGTAAAGTGCGTTTTGTCAAAGGATATGTCAATTACATAAAAATGTGTCCATAACAATATGCACTAAGGTGCTCATGATTGGCTAGTAAACAATGGTGAGATGGTTATTTATGCCTTTCTCATTAGGTTCTAGTCCTAACAATCAAAAGCATGTGACTTCAAAATCAAGATCATGTGATCAAAAACTATAAAAATTCCCACACAACATGCACTACATAGCTAAAATTAGCAAAGTGCAAAAAAATAAGCTCATCCAAGTTAAACAAGGTACACAAGCATGTTATGTAAAGATAATATGGTCAGCCTTAACTACACATCCATGATATGTAATACAAAACACAAAAATCTTTTTGGTATAAAAAAATTTATGACCAAAAACAAAAGGCACACATTATGCTAAATGAACAATGCAAAGCTATGCATGATAGTGCTTAACTAAGCTATAAAGGGTACACAAACAATAAATATCAATTTCTTAATTAACCCATGAGTATATGTACAAACTAATACATACTCATACAAAATCATAAATTGATTAGCACTTATATAACACATACTATTCAAGTTTCTCCACAATGTCAAGCATGTTCTAAATCAAGAGGGAGATATTATAACTCATGTAATCCTCAAAACAAATAAAATAAGACACAAAATAAAATATTTTTGTCTTTTTGAAAATTTTCAATGTTTTTGGATCTTTTTTTTTTTTTTAAGAACAAAACAACCTAAGAAAATAAAAACAACCAAAAACTAAAAGAAAACATGTCCACAATTAATTGAAAGAATTAAATCAAGGACAAGTAAACAACACTCACCTTAGAGAATCTTTTCTCACCCATATAACACGAGTCTTCGGCTTTGTAGGTGAAAATCCATGAGAAGCTGAGTGTATTTGAGAGATTACACCAATCTTCTGAGAAAGACTAAAATCCTGCAAATTCCTTTCACAAGACAACAAACTTAAATTTTTTTAAAGAATATGAAACAAGTATGGACTTAGGAGAAATATCATCACATATCCTAGATTGAAATACATAATTTTTAAATTTCAATTTATAACAATTAAGATGAATGTGACCGAAGACACCACAAAAGTGACAAACATGAACAAATTTAGGAACATCAGTATTCTTAACAACAAATCTAGTCTTAGATTTTGCTTTTTGCTTTTTGCTTTAACAAAGAACAATTTGGTCTAATATGACCAACAACACCACAAAGGTGACAAGTAGGCACAAAAACAAATTTATTATGCTCTCTAACAGTAGGTTTAGATATAGGTTTAGAAATTTCAGCATCTACATCAGAACTTTTACCTTTGTCTAACCTAGCAAAATAAGCATTTTCTTTATTATTCCTCTTGAAAGGAGGGATATAAACTTTCTCAGTTTTAGGCTTAAGAGAAATAGAAAAACTTCTGTTATCAACAACAGGCTTAGTACTAGACAAATTTTCAATTTTAGCTTTAGATTCAACTAACTCTTGTTCCAAGCTTTTCATCTTCTCATCTTGAGAGGAAATTTGATTTCTTAAAAATTCATTCTTTATATTAGATTCATCTAATCTAACAACCAATTTCTCTTTTTCAAGATTAGCCAATTTTAACTCTTCCTTGAATTTCTTAGCAATTTTCAACGATTTAGATAATTTGAAGAGTTTCACAAGCATCAATAAGATTAACAGAAGCAATAGCATCTTCTTTATTCATATTATCACAAACATGAGCAAAAAAACACTTCAAATTATCCGTGATAGCAAGGATCAAGGATTAACTCTTAGATCAAAAGATCTAACACAAGAGCTAACCTGCTCTAATATCACTTTTACGTTTTTAGATCCTTGTAAACTAGATTGTTTAACCTAATTAATTAATCAAGTGAATATTTAAGTTTATTATTCAAATTTAGGTTAAAACAAAACAATCATATCATGTAAAGCAGTGGAAAATTAAATGACACAACAATATGATAACCCAAGAAAACCTAACCGGTAAAAAACCTAGGGAAGATTTAACCTAACTATCCTCAAGGTAAAATAGATCCACTATGAAAGAATTGAAGTTTTTACAATAGAACTTAGATCACTAACATCCTATTGCTACCTTGAGTAGAAAACTTACTACCACGACCACGTGACAACTCCGAGTCCACAGACTACTTCTTTCTTTGCTCCACTGCAACTACAAGTTCTCCTACTTGTGACTTTGAGATCCACTCAAAGGTTTCAGATCTTCTTTAAAGTTCTTTATGCAGCAACTGAAGAGATCATCAAGTTCTTTACGCGAATCTTGATTTTGACAACTCTATGTGTATGTATGAAGGTAAACACCTCTAGATCTCATAGAAGATTCAACACAACACTTAAAAGACCTCAAAGATCTACAAAAGAGGCACAAGATGCACTCTAATCTCTCTCTAAAAAGCCCTTATAAAAACTTGCTTAGGGTTTCCTTCATATACTAGGAGAAGATAATTTGAAACCCTAATCCTTTTTGGGCTTAAACTGCTGTTTGGGCTTAATTCAAATTCTGCAGATACAATTCTCGATCGATCGAGCCTTACTTTTGATCGATCATGCTTTGCAATTTTACACAGTAAGTTTTTGCATTTAGCTCGATTCAAACTATAACAAATAAACTTTGAGCAAGCCTAAACCTAGACTCATTTTTTTTATCATGGTTTGCCAACATATACAAAGTGAAGTTCTAATACATTTAATTCCTAAAGTCTTAGAACCTAACAATCTAATATGGATTGGATGAAAGGAATACAATGAAAACAAAGGAAAGTTAAAGGAATGAAATGAAAAAGAGTGAAACTTAAAGAACCAAAGTTTAGCTACAAAACCAATTGTAGCCTAAAACTACAAACTGCTCCAATAAATTGACATGTGTAAAAAATGGCATGTTCATTGCACATGATTACTTAAGTAAACTTAACCCAACTAACCCTAGTTAATTACACCACCTATTAAAAAAAATAAAAACTAAAAACCTAAACTAACAAAGCGTATAACCCCTCTCTCTCTTTCATCGAAGAAACCTAGCTCCTACCAATCTCAAACTCTCCTGTCTCCACCGTTGGCCCACCACCTCAAATTCTCCTCTATCTCTACTGCCAGCCCACCTTAAATCCTCCTCTGTCTCCATCATAGGCCCACCTCAAATCCTCCCAATGCTGTTATACTATGGTTTTGTTTGTGTAGTAGACTCAAAGGTAGAGTTGGGAATTGGTGTATGGATTTAAAACTTGAATTGCAATCTTTAAGGAATGCACTTCTTTCGTGGAAGCAATAATTGGGAAACATCCAATATACACAGAAAGTGTTGTTGGAATTCTAGCAAAAAAAGAGCGGCCACTTAGAAGCAAGGTTTTGAAACCCGGACCGTTCATTGAACCGTAAAAAGGAGAGGTTCAAGGTTTTTGAGGTCGAACCGAGGTTGAACCGGGGTCGAACCGTGATGATGTCATAATTAATTTAATAATTAATAAAAATAAAAATAAAGGTATTAAATCCATAAATATTAATAAAATTGACTAAAATATTTTTAAAAATTGAAACAAACTTTAAAATAAATTTTATTATTTATTCTTATTATACCTAAATTATATAAATTAATGAATTAACTATAATGTTTTTTTTTTTAAAAGTCTAAATAAGAGGAGAGATGATGAGATTTATTATTAAAAAAAAAAAGACTAAAGTAAAAAACTCAAATATAAACTCTTTTTTTTTTGAGAGAAAGGTAGAAATATATATAGCATGATAAAAGTTTACAGTGTGCTCAAACAAATAGACATGCTTAGTGCCACCTCGGCTTAGTGTAGCCAGTCCGAGTATGTTCTAGTGTTGAGCATAAAACAGTGCCACACATAAAAATAGGAAATAAATTAGTAAAGTGGGATTTGACTATTTGCATTTTGCAAAATAGGAACCAGAAGGTTCCTTTTCAAATTTAAATTCACTCATCAATTCTGACTCCACCCACGTGATTTCTGATTTATCTATTCCCAATGCTTTTTTACTTTTACTTTGTGAAGCTTTATTTCCTTCTTACACGGTTATCTAGCATTAGCCTTTCAGTTCAGTACTCCTACAGTCCTCTCTTCTTCTTCCTCCTCACGAGTCACGTCTGCAACTGCGCTCATCTATATTTTTTTTTTATCTCATCATGCCATAAATCGGTGCTTCTTAAATTTCTTGCTTTATCTTCGGATCTTCTTTATCACTTTCTCTCTTTCTTTTTATTTTTATCTTTTTTCACTTCAGATCCATGCCAGAATTTCAGATCGGAAAATCAAATTTCACTGATGTCTTACGGTTGGACCGGCCTACGGTTTGAACGGTTTTTCAGGTCAGACCTCGGTTCAAGCGGTTCTCTCATATTTTCTATATGTCCGGTTTTCATGTATAAAAAACCGTTTTGATGAACGGTTCACGGTTAATCCGGTCGGACCGTACGGTCCGGTCCGGATTTAAAAACCATGCTTAGAAGTAGAACTGAACAACCATCTTGTTTGTTTTTAGACCCCTTAAAACACAACCAGATTAACCTAGTTAATTAGCCAAGTGATTACTTAGTCAAATTAATCAGATCTAGGTTAACACAAATATATCATATCATTGTAAAGTGAGGAAAATAAAGAACACAAAGATATGATGACCTAGGAAAACCAAACCGGTAAAAACCTGGGGAGGATTAAACCTAACTATCCTCAAGGTAAACCGAATTCACTATGAAAGAATTGAAGTTTACACAATAGCGACTTAGACCACTAACATCCTATTGCTACCTCGAGTAGGAAACTTACTACCATGACCACGTGACAGCTTCGAGTCCATGGACTACTTCTTTCTTGAATTCACAGCAAGTACAAGCACCCCCGCTTGTGTATCTTTAAGCTCTTATTGCAGCTATTGAATCGATCACCAAGTTCTTAACATAATCTTGAAGCTTGGAAACCCTAAGTATGTGTGAAGGCAAACACCTCTTGATCTCACAAAAGATTCACACACACAGCATAAGGATCCGTCAAAAACGTGGCTAAGGTTTTCCTTTTTATACTTAAGACAAAACATAAAACCCTACACGTTAAACGGGCTTGGGCTGAGTTGAAAATTCTGCAGAAAAACAATCTGCACGAGCTTCGATCGATCGAGTCTAATTCTCGATCGATCGAGCCAGGCAGATTTACATAATAAATCCTACAGCTACTCGATTCCAACTTTACGTACAACTATATACTTTGAGCAAGTCTAAACAAGACTAAAACATTTTGATTATGGTTTGCCAATAATACAAATTGAAGTTCTAATACATTTAAACCTAAAGTCTTAGAACCCAACACATCTGATCTGATCAGATCAGAAGTTTCAGATTTGACTTCTGAGGGAGATTATTACCACGCTCTCTCCTCAGTCTGCTCCACATATATATAATAATAAATAAATGTAGAGCACCCCAAATATCCACATTTCAATGCCAACCCCACTGTCCAACACTCCATCAAGGCCAAAACGCGTCACCCAAACACCATATATAGAGCAAATATCATTCATATGCAATTGAGTAACAAGTGATCTACATATTCGTCGCTTTGCTTACACATGCCATGCTTGCCCTTAATAGCATTTTTTTTTCTTGGTCCGCTTCCTTAGATAGGATCCTCACTACAGACAATCTTCAGAAGAGACCAATTATATGTGCAAAAGGTGTGGTCAATGGTTTTTGGTTTGTTTGGTATTCATTGGGTTTTACCAGTGATGGAGACAGAGGAGGATTTGAGGTGGTGGGATGGCGGTGGAGACATTATAGGATTTGAGGTTTGTCGGCAGTGGAGATAGAGGGTTTGGGTTGGTTGGCCAGCAATGGAGATAGGAGAGTTTGAGATTGGTAGGAGCTAGGTTTCTTCGATGAAAGAGAAAGAGAGAGATATTATACGCTTTGTTAGTTTAGGTTTTTAGGTTTTTAGTTTTTATTTATTTTTATTTTTTTAATAGGTGGTGTAGTTAACTAGGGTTAGTTGGGTTAGGTTTACTTAAGTAATCATGTGCAATGCACATACTATTTTTTACACATGTCAGTTTATTAGAGCAGTTTGTAGATTTAGGCTACAATTGGTTTTATAGCTAAATTTTGTCCAATTTTAAATTCGAATTCCCTCCCACTTATTGTAAGGGGGAAAATGCTTATTAACGATACAACACACCATTTCTTTGTGAAAAAAATGTTAAGAAAACCACGTCATTTGGATATCAAACATTAGAAAAGAGGGTCATCCATTTACCCAATGTCAAGTGTATTACCCATTGATTTTATGTGACTTTCTAACAAATATTAAGGATAATAATATGAACCATATGTCCTAAAATATTAGTCTAACATTAATACATACAAAACCAAAATAATTAGTCAAAATTTTCATTTGTTGTTTATGTCATGCCTAAAGATTAATTCAATTTCAAATAGGAGATAATCAAAGTGAAAAATGATCATTAAAAGTAAATATAACCATAGTATTTATTGGAAAAAAAAAGATACATACATAATATAAGCATTATATTAGAAAATATATATATATATATATATATATATATATTGTTGAAGATACTGATCATCTCAGACCTAAGCCAAGATTGAAGCAAGCTACTGAAGCATGATTTGATTGGATTAGGGATTGTAGTGCCAGAGGTTGAAGATGTTGAGTTATCGTTGGAGACCATTGCAGATTTGAATTATAATGACACATGAAACGCACCATTTCATTTACTTCTAATTATCAATATGCACCGTATCATCTCTCTTATGTGTATCTAATTCTTAAGCTTGAAACAGTGTCGTATTGTCACTGTTCCAAGTCAGGTTCAGTTAAAGTTTTGGCATGTAATACAGTTACAGTCTGTTGGATTCAGTTTCCTTGATTCACAGACTTGATCTGCATAATGTGGAAAGATAGTTATGAGTTTTAGTCTAATCTTTGTACTATATAAACTCTTGTACTCTACAGATTTTAATTAAGCAAGATTTCACAGTTTCAATCTTTGCTCTCTTCTCTCTCTCTCTCTCTCTCTCTCTCTCTCTCTCTCTTCTTCTTCTTCTTCTTCTTCCTTAGCGTCTTTGCTCTCTCTCTTCTTCTTCTTCTTCTTCTTCCTTAGCGTCTTTGCTCATTGTTAGTTTCTTTGTTGCTTTACTTCTTTTACTTGCTTCAATAACAAATCATATCAGGCTTAGTTTTTCTTCATGGTATTAGAGCCAGAGAGTCCTGCTCAAGCTCCATCAATGGCGACTTCTGCTCCAACTCAGAATTCTTCTATGGCAGCTTCAACTTCTTCAGGTTCAATGAATATAATGAATCAACCACTGCTACTTCTCTTAAATATGTCCAATATGATGACAGTGAAGCTGGACAATACGAATTATATTGTTTGGAAACATCAAATTACAACGGTGTTAGAGACTTATTCTCTCTTTGAATTGTTGGAAGATCCACAATTGATTCCTGAGAAGTTCTTACGAGATCTTTCTGGAGCTTATACATCAGTGTTGAATCCAGATTATTTGCTTTGGAGGTCCAAAGAAAAGGCTTTGCTCACATTTATGAGCTCCACCTTATCACCTTTAATCCTAGCACTTACAGTGGATGCTCCACAGCTATGGAGGTCTGGAAGGTTCTGGAAAACAGGTTTTCTTCAATTTCTTGTTCACATATTCTGAATCTCAAAGGTGAATTACACAATATCAAGGAAGGAGCAGACTCTGTTGATGTGTATTTGCAAAAGCTTAAAGTAGTTAGAGATAAACTACTAGCTGTTGGTGTGATCATTGATGATGAAAAGCTTCTTCACATCACAATCAAAGGTTTACCAAAAGAATATAATACTTTCAGATCAGCTATAAGGACCAGAAGCACACTTTTGAGTTTTGATGAACTCTCTACCTTGCCAAATGCGGAAGAGGAGCCACTCAATGAGACTCTTGATAGTAAAGATCAAGTCTTTGCAATGGCAGCTACTACCAATAACAAGTCTAATGGTAATTTCAATCAGTTCAACAGAGGTAGAGGTAGAGGGAACTACAACAATAAAGGTGGAAGAGGAGGTAGAGGCTCCAGCAATCAGTCACCTCATCCTCATCCTTTTCAATTCTCTCATTTCCAACAGAATCAGTCCAATTCCACTGCTGCAAGTTCCAGATCAGAGAGACCAACTTGCCAAATCTATGGTAAACTTGGACACATAGCAATTGATTGCTATCAAAGGATGGACTATGCTTATCAAGGCAAGCATCCACCTACCAAATTAGCTACAATGGCCATTGCTTCTAATTCATGCCTTGCACCAAATCAATCATGGCTAGCTGATAATACAACCACAAACCATGTAACCTCAAGTTTGAATCGACTCAGCTTCCCAAAGCCTTACACTGGTTCTGATCATCTCACTGTAGGGAATGGTCAGGCCTTACCTATTACTCATATAGGTAATACTCTTATTCCCTCTTCCTTTTCCACTCTTCATCTAAAGAATGTGCTTAGGGTTCCTTCCATTTCATTGAATCTTGCCTCAATTCATAAAATATGCCATGACAACCATTGTTGGTGTTATTTTGATGAACATGTTCTTTCCATTCAAGCTTTGGCCACGGGGAAATTTCTATATCAAGGCAAGAGTGAAGATGGAGTATATCCCATCTATCCTCACAAGGCTCCACATCTTGTTTTAGCTTCTAAAGTTTGCAATAATGCTGCCAAAACCAACACTTGTATTGGTTTCAATAAATTTTGTGGCATATGAGACTTAGTCATCCCAATGATCAAGTTCTTAAATTTCTTTTTCCTGATGTAAAATCTGTACTCAATAATTGTGCATCAAACATTCACAATTGTATTCCTTGTTTACATGGTAAAATGCACAATCTTCCTTTTCCCAAATCTCAATTTCATGCTTCTTTTCTTTTGAATTAGTGCATTCCGATGTTTTGGGTCCTGCTCTAGTGACTTCTATTGATGGTTATAGATACTATTTCTTGTTTGTTGATCACTTCACATGTTTCACTTGGATTTTTCTACTTAAAGCTAAATCTAAAGTTTTTTTTTCTAAGTTTGTGTTGTTTAAAGCCATGGTGGAAACTCAATACTCAACTAAAATCAGAACCTTGAGGTCTGATGGTGGAGGTGAATATACCTCTTCTGCCTTTAAAACCTATCTTCAACAATATGGTATTATCCATCAAATTTCCTGTCCCTACACTCCCCAACAAAATGGCCTGGTTGAGAGGAAACGCAGGCATTTAATTGAAACTACAATCACTGTGTTATCCCAAGCCTCCATGCCTCACACTTACTGGTCTTTTGCAGTGTTTACTGTAGTCACACTTGTAAATTTGCTACCAATACCTGTCTTGCAATGTGTCTCCCCATGGTTCAAACTTTATTCTACCCAACCTAATCTGTCTTAACTTAGAGTCTTTGGCTATGCTTGTTACCCCAACCTCAAAGTTTATACTTCTCATAAACTTGAGCCAAGGACCAAAGAGTGTGTTTTTCTAGGGTACTCTCCTACTTGTAAGGGTTATCTGTGTCTTGATCTTCAGTCTTCATCCCTTTACACTTCCAGACATGTATGGTTTAATGAGTCCAAGTTTCCTTTTTCTCAGTTGTCATCACCCTCACATAGTCCTACTTTTTCACTCTTAGACTTATCTGCCTCTTTGTAGTTATCAAATCTGCTCTTCCTTCATTCTTCTAATCATCCTTCTCTTCTTGGTCCTTACACTCCACCCTCTTCACATTTGTCCAGTCCTACCCTCTCCCATCTTCCTCCTCAACCTCAGTCACCCTCTCCCAATATTCACCATTCTCAACCTAGTCTTCCTTCTCCCTTACCAGTTTGCACCCACTCTTCTTCTCAAGGCTTATCACTTTCCACTCTTCCTAATCTTTCTGCTGATGCTTTGCCTAACTCCTCTACTATTAATTCCTTACCACCTTCTCTTCCTCCTACTAACCACCATCCTATGCAAACTAGGTCCAATAGTGGTATTACAAAACCCAAGCCTAGGTTCTATTATAAAACTATCCTTGATTATACATACACAAAACCACCATCCTATAAAGTTTCCTCCCAATATCCCCAATGGTGTGAAGCTATGGATGCTAAATTTCAGGCTTTACAAAGGCAAAATACATGGTCATTGGCTCCTGCTCCTCCTCATGCTAATCCGGTTGGGTGTAAGTGGGTGTTCAAGCTAAAGTTAAACAATGATGGGTCTATTGCTCGTCACAAGGCTAGGCTTGTGGCTAAAGGTTTTCATCAGCAACCAGGTATTAACTACTTTGAGACTTTTAACCTGTCATCAAGCCAATGACTGTGAGATTGGTCCTTGCAATTGCTGTGAGTTGCAATTGGCCCTTGAGGCAATTAGATGTTTCTAATGCCTTTCTTCATGGTCATCTCAAGGAGGAAGTCTTCATGCAGCAGCCACCGGGTTATGTTGATGCAACTCATCCCCATTATGTGTGCAAATTGCACAAATCTCTCTATAGACTTAAGCAAGCCCCAAGGGCATGGTTTGAAAGGTTTACCTTTCATCTTTTGCACCTTGGTTTTGTTGCTTTTGTGGCTGACAATTCTTTGTTTACCTATCATGATCATGACACCATCATCTACCTACTGCTCTATGTAGATGATATCATTATCATAGGCAACAGATCATCCCATATCTCTTCTCTCATTGCTACTCTTGGTTCTGCATTTGAGATCAAGGACCTTGGTTCTCTTCATTACTTTCTTGGTATTCAGATCACCAAGTCTCAATTTGGTCTCACTCTTACATAGTCTAAATATGCCTCAGATGTCCACAGATTCCACATGGAGAATGCTAAACCCACTAAGACTCCATGCTGCCCTTCTATGAGATTGGTTCCTCATGATGGGATTACTCTTTCTGATCCCTCTGAGTATCGCAGCATGGTTGGTGCCCTTCAGTACTTGAATTTCACTAGACTTGATCTTGTCTTTAGTGTGCATCAATTGTGTCAATTCATGGCTTCTCCTACTACTACTCATTTAAAGGCTGCCAAGCATGTTTTGCGCTACATTCGTGGCACTTTGCATCATGGGATCTCCTTTACTCCTAGCCCTCTCTCTCTTACCGCTTTCTTAGATGCAGACTGGGCTGGAGATCCTTCAGATCGTTGTTCCACTTCTGGCCTGCTTGTGTTTCTTGGTCCAAGCCCTGTCTCTTAGTCCTCTAAGAAACAACCCATTGTCTCACGCTCTTCCACAGAAGCTGAATATCGCGCATTGGCTTCCACTGCTGTTGAGATTTCTTGGCTTCGCATTCTTTTCAAGGAGTTACACATCTTTCTTCCTCACATCCCTGTCTTGTGGTGTGACAATGTCTCTGTGCTTGCTCTTGCTGCTAATCCTTTCTTCCATTCTCGCACTAAACATATTGAAGTTGATTATCAATATGTTCGTGAGAAGGTTTTGCATCATGATTTGAGCATTCATTTTGTGTCAAGTAAGGATAATCTTGTTGATTTATTCACCAAGCCATTACCTACTTCTTCGTTTCTCTTTCAGCGAGGCAAACTCCTAGTGGATTCCTCCCCCTGTCGTTTAAGGGGGGATGTAGAAGATACTGATCATCTTAAACCTAAGCTAAGATTGAAGCAAGCTATTGAAGCATGATTTGATTGGATTAGAGATTGCAATGCTAGAGGTTGAAGGTGTACATTTGGGAGTTATCGTTGGAGACCATTGCAGATTTGAATTATATTGACACATGAAACACACAGTTTCATTTACTTCTAATTATCAATATACACCATATCATCTCTCTTATGTGTATCTGATTCTTAAGCTTGAAACGGTGTCGTATTGTCACTGTTCCAAGTCAAGTTCAGTTAGAGTTTTGGTGCGTAATGCAGTTACAGTCTGTTGGATTCAGTTTCCTTGATTCACGGGCTTGATTCGCATAATGTGGAAAGATAGTTATGAGTTTTAGTCTAATCTTTGTACTATATAAACTCTTGTACTCTATAGATTTTAATTAAGCAAGATTTCACAGTTTCAATCTTTGCTCTCTCTCTCTCTCTCTCTCTCTCTCTCTCTCTCTCTCTCTCTCTCTCTCTCTCTCTCTCTCTCTCTCTCTCTCTCTCTCTCTCTCTCTCTCTCTCTCTCTCTCTCTCCTTCTTCCTTAGCTTCTTTGCTCATTGTCAGTTTCTGTGTTGCTTTACTTCTTTTACTTGCTTCAATAACAAATCATATCAGGCTTAGTTTTTCTTCATATTTTACTTAATCAAAGGGTATTGAATTGCAATCATAATCATCATTGTAAAGAAATAGAGAGGGAAAAAATATCTCATTTCATGAGAATATTCATATTTTTAAAAGGAAAAACATAAAATCCATCAAGCTCAAGGACGACACATTTTTAGGCTTCCAAACATTCAACCAACAGTTGATGCCCATGAAAGAAAACTTCTGAACTATATTAGTTGGGACACCTCCTTCAACCAAGGGTAAAACTTTTTGAAGAAGCTACACCACAATCTTTGGAGGGTCAAAAATCAACCTCTCAAAGTTGTATAATCTGTGATCTAGGACGTAGGGCTTCATTCTCTCAGAGAAATTGAGGTTGGGCGGAAAACTAGTCTCTGACCAAAGTATTTACTATAATTTTCCTTTATTTGAACTTCATTTGCCTTCACAACTATACATAAGAACTAGTTGCTAAACTGTGCGATGAACGGGAAAGCACATATAACTACAAAATCTATTTAACATTATAGCAATATTTAGTTAGGTTCAAATGCCCCCTTCTTGAATTATAAAAAACTTTAAAATAAGCATGAAGAATAAAAAAAATAAAAAAAAATGTTGGATCAAAGAGGATTTATATGATAGTGGTGGTACTAAGTACTAACCATTCTTCCAAATGTTAAAAACGGTTTACTTACAAATCTAAAAAAATTATACACTTAAGAAACATATTGTTAATTTTCTAACAACTTATTCAAACTACATACAAAAATAATAAATCATACAGTCCATATTCCATCATAATATATTCCATCACAATTTAACCCTCCAAAATTCCATCAAGATTTTTCCAAAACACATATTATTCATATGTTTATTGGCAAGTCTTGGGAATGTGAGCCTTTAGTTAGGAGTTTGGTACTATTTGTGGAACTTGCAGATTTCTACACATCATAAAACAAAATTATGTCATAGAGAAACTAAGTAGGATAAAAAAATGTATAAAAATAATTACTAAATTGCTTCAGACATACAAAGTTCTTAAACAATTCAAATTATGGCATTTTTGGGAAGTAAGAAGCACTTTAGATTATCAATCATTGTACCTTATACCTTTTGGGTTGATGACACCAACAAAAGTGACAACATCACTGACAAAAATTTAGGTTATCAATATTTTTCATATTCAAACTTCCTAACAATGGGAAAAGAAATACCCTTTTCTTTATCCCAGGTTTAGGCCTCTTATAAACTTCCTTTCCTCTTTTTGTAACAAAGACGGCACCACCTTAACAAAAACAGTTCCCATGAATCAAAATTTCTAAGCAAATCTAAATATCCCCATAAAGTAATCTCCAAAAGGATTATAAGTAGAGCATTTAGCAATAGGAAAAATTTTCCTCAAAACGAAAGCATGTCTAAAAAACTTTAGTGAAACCCTTCACATTAAAGTTAAGATTCAAAATAACTTTCAATAAGGATGGAAAGTTTTCTATCAGATTATCCTAAATACTTCTGATACAATTTTATGGTCATTTGGAATACAGTTATTTAAAAAGGAAAGAAACATAGAGAGGTTCATTTGGACAATGAACACCTCTCTATCTTGCTGTGATCAAATCAAGCCTGCTTCATTTAGTAAAAGCTGAAATTTCTGATTAGCACAGATGTTTCCACAATCCCACCCTATGACAATTTATAATCCAACCTAGATTGCTTGATGTGTAGGTCACGCTTTTAGACTCAAACTCAATACGCTATAATGTGGGGTTGATTCTGATGCCAAAACCCATATTCCTAAGCCACATAAGCAGCTTGCCCTTCCTCCTTTTACTATTTCAATCCTTTAGTAAAATTTGATAAATTGAAAGGAACCAAAATTGAGAGAGAACCTATATTAGGGTTTTGAGTATTGATAAAAACCAATTCTTCTAAATCAAAACAAAATCTGAACCAATTTCTTAAATCAAAACCAAACAAAATAGCCGACCCTAAATCCCATTAAACACCCAAAATTAATATAAAAGATTTTACCTGAAGCCGTTCCAGCAATCTGATGTTAGGTTGGTTGTGAGGCGAAGCGTTTGTGGCTTAGTTGAATCGCTTTTGCCTTCAATTGAACTGACGGTTAGGGGAAGAGAGAAAGCTCTATGTCTAGGTTTTCCGTTTTTGGGTTCCTACGTATGGGTCTTGCAATGTTTGTTGGGCTGAGTTTGTGTTTGCATTTGAAGGAGAGACAGAAACTAAGAAATAGGTTTTTGTATCGGGTTTTGTTTAGGAGTTGAAGAGAGTAAATTTTATCGGGTTTGTTTTGGGGAGAAATAGTTACAGTGTTTAGGGTTTTAGTTTTTTTTAATAGTTTTATTTTTTTTAAATAATGCTGATGTGTAAAAATGTAGGAGCTTCAAAGGTTTCAGTTATATATATATATATATATATATATAGAGAGAGAGAGAGAGAGAGAGAGAGAGAGAGAGAGAGAGAGATTAATGCTTTAAAAACTTATAAAAGAATTCCAAACAACTTATCGCTTACAAAATGACTAATTAGCATCTTATCTATTTGTTTTATTTTTTTAATAATATGTATTATATCTCTCATAATATGTTATAACGAAATTAGCGTATTGTGTGGGAGAGATTTTCTCTTTATTTTGGGGGCATAAGCAGGCTAGGGGGAACTAAAACAACTTTGCAAGCCCATGAATTCTTGGGAGACATATAGCCATCGGCACTTGAATATATGAATTCTAGAAAGCCTGTTATGGAAGAAAACAAAAAACTAAAAACTAAAAATTAAACAAAACCTGTTGGCTGATTTTTCCAACCCCGCTCAACTACACTTGTGCCAATAATTCTTTTATTATTTACCTATAACCTATACAATTTCCAATAACCAAACTCTTTATGTGACTCTATGCATGTCCGCACGTGACTTGGGTCTGAATTCCAGACTGAATTTCTAACACTATTGATGTCATGTCAACGTGTGAATGACGTGAAAATGAAAATCTTCACCTTATATGCATATATGATAATAATATGTTCATAATATGGCAGCAAAAAAACATGGCGATAATGATTTTGATAAGTAACGTCATTTTCAAATGTACAGAGAGACCTTGTACATCTTTTAACGTTAGCACGTACGACACTCTTCTACACAGACTTCAAATAATCAAACCCCATATCTAATAATGCACCTAGGACCACTCTTTTTTTTGTTTTTTTTTTTTTTTTTGAGAAACCAGACCAGAAAGTCTGGGCATTTATTCAAAAGCTATAAAGCTCAAAGAGCATTCCTTACAGCTGAAACATCCCTTAAAACAAGAGGGATAAGATCAGGTGGAGAAACCTCCAACCAGACCTGAAGATCGGTCACTGTTCTTGCTTTTTTTGCAAGTGCATCAGCAACTGAATTACAAACTCGGGGAACATAATGAAACTCTACCAGTTGGAAACCCGAAGCAAGTGCACAAATGTCCTCAATAACATTTCCATAGCTGGTCTGGTCGCCCTTGGTTGAGGAAATTGCATTGATGATCACAGCTGAGTCGCCTTCAAACACCACCCGAGTCAAGCCAATTTCGGCAGCAAACTTTACTGCACGACGGCATGCCAGAGCTTCCACAGCTGCAACTGATTGGGGCATCGGTATTGGCATTGAGAGAGCACCAATGACCTCACCCGCACAATCGCAAACGATAACTCCAATGCCTGCTGAATTGGTGGTCCTAAATGTGGCTGCATCAAAGTTCACCTTATAGACATTATTATCAGGGGGTCTCCACTGCTGCAGAACTATTGGATCAGGGGGTTTTGTGGGCTCGGCCTGGAATGCAAGGAATTCTTGGAGGTAGGTACCAGCCAAGCTACATATCTTGGTGAGTGGCTGGACTGGGCGGCCAAAGTGCTTGGCGTTGCGCCTATTCCACAGCAGCCATGCGATGATTGAGAAAAGTTCTAGTCTGTAGTCGTCCTCCTGAGAGTGCATGAATCTGGATATAAGATCGCTGAAAGACATAGGCTGCCCAGCTACATCATGGTGGAACCACTCCATTGAACGCCACACACATGCAATTTCTTTGCAAGACCAGAGAGCATGTAGTGTGTCCTCTGTTTGATCCTGACAGCCCGCACAAATTTCTGTTGTGACAATATGGCGGTGGTGGAGCTTCGCCATGGTGGGTAGAGCATTGTTACATGCCTTCCAAACGAAATGTTTGATTTTGTTTGGGGTCCGGAGCTGCCAAATTCTCTTCCAAAAATGTCTCTGAGCTTCTGGGTTTGAGGGACCTGCATTATGAGGCAAATCACAAGCTATCATCAATTTATATGCATTACTAGTGGTAAATTCTCCCGAAGGAGTACAAGCCCAAATGATACGGTCAGGGGGGAGCCTTTCACTCAAAGGGATGCCTAGAATTTTCGAGGCTTCTTGGGGCAAAAACAGCTGTTGAACAACATCAGTTTTCCACGCTGTATTGTCTTGGTCAATGAGATCACACACCTTAGTGTCAGGTGGCATCTGAGGGATTGGGGAGACAATATACTTGCTCGATTGTGAAGGCAACCACTTGTCCTTTTTTATATGAACTGATTCACCATTGCCTATGCGCCATACCATCCCTTTTCGAATCACGTCTCTTGCGCTAAGGATGCTCTTCCATGCATAGGATCCAACCCTTGAATCTTCTGCCTCTAGGATCGAGCACTCGGAGAAAAATCTAGCTTTGAAAACTCGATAGCACAAGGAATCCGGGTTATTGATCATCCTCCAAACTTGCTTTGCTAAAAGGGCTTCATTGAACTTCTCGATTTCTTTGAAGTCCATTCCCCCAACTTCTTTAGCTTCGCAAAGTGTCTCCCACTTCACCCAATGCACCCTTCTACTCTCACCGCTATAACCCCACCAAAACTTCCAGATTAATACTTCCAATTCTTTTATAAGACCCCTAGGGAGCTTGAAACAATTCATCGTGTATGTCGGAATTGCTTGAATGACTGATTTGATCAAAACTTCCCTCCCGGCTTGGGATAGTAGCTTTTCCTTCCATCCTTGGAGTTTTTTCCACACCCTTTCCTTCAAGTAAGCAAAGCTTTGCCTTTTTGCACGTCCTACAAGTGCAGGTAGCCCCAAGTATTTTTCATATTGTCTAATAGTTGGGACGCCCAGAAATTGTTGAATTCGAACCTGAGTGTCATGGAGGGTATTGGAGCTGAAAAAAATATTTGTCTTGTCCCGGTTGATTTTCTGCCCTGAACCCCTCTCATAAATGGCAAGGATATCAAGGATTTTTTGACATTCTTCCTCTTTGGCACGGCAAAATAGCACACTATCGTCTGCAAAAAATAGGTGAGATACCCTTGGGCCATTTCTACAAATTGACACCCCTTGGATAAGCCCCCCCACTTCAACTTTGTGAATCAAACTTTGGAGTCCCATAGCACACATGAGGAAAAGGTATGGAGACAGTGGATCACCTTGTCTCAGCCCCCGACTCGGTTTAATGTTTCCTACAGGTTGGCCATTAAGGAGAACAGAATAGGAAACAGAATTTAAACAAGACATGATGAGATTTACCATCCTTTCCCCAAGGCCCAGATGTCTCATTATTTTTTCCAAGAAAAGCCACTCCACCCGGTCATACGCTTTGCTCATATCCAACTTGAGTGCCATGTATCCCAACTTCCCTTGGGTTTTCCTCTTTAGGTAATGCAAGGTTTCAAATGCTACCAGGATGTTATCCGTAATTAGGCGCCCCGACAAAAAGGCACTTTGAGATTCAGGAATAGCTTGGGCTAGGAATTTCTTCAGCCGGTTCACCACAACTTTTGAAATGAGTTTATAAATAACATTGCACAGGCTTATTGGTCGAAAATCAGCCACCTTTTTTGGGTGTTTGGTTTTTGGGATCAAAGTAATAAAGGTGGTATTAAGGGATTCATGCACAACACCAGTGTTAAGAGCTTTAAGAACAATTGCAGTTACATCGTGACCCACTATATGCCAAAAAGATTTATAAAATATAGGAGACATACCATCGGGGCCCGGGGCAGTAAGTGGGGACATTTGTTTAAGTGCAAGCTGAACCTCTTCTGCCTGGAAGTCACGGCCTAAATGTCTTGCTGCCTCATTGGTCATAGCTGGTTGGATGCCATCCAAGATCTCTTCAAAGCCCGATGGATTAGAGGAGGTAAAAAGAGAGTTAAAGTATTGTTCAAGCACACCTCCCATCTGTGGTTCATCATCCACCCACACACCGGCATCATTTTCCAGTCCCTCAATAAGGTTGCGGCGGTTTCGTTGAGTAGCTCGACTGTGAAAAAATCTGGTGTTGCTGTCACCTTCCTTGAGCCAGTCATTACGAGATCTCTGCTTCCACATTGTCTCCTCTTTGTTTTTGAGGCTTTGGATATTCCCCCTCAAATTATAAATCAATTCCGGGTTGGTTATGTAGCTGCCATTCTCCTCTGCCTCCTTAAGTTCCTGCATTTTCTTCGTTAAAGAATTTCGGACATGACCGAAAGTCTTTCTATTCCACTCCTTCAAGTTATCTTGGCAATTAAGAATTTTTTTCATTAAACCTCCAGACTGAATCCGTACCTGTAGGCACCCCCCAAGCTTTTTGCACCACCTCTTCACAGGATCTTTCTTTCAACCACATGGACTCGAAGCGAAATGGCCGTCCCTTTCTATAGAAACGTTTTAGCTCGGAGTCGGTAGCAAGTAGTAGCGGCTTGTGGTCGGAATGGAAGGCATTAAGATGGAGGATACGAGTGGATGGGAATCGGAGAATCCACTCAATGGTTGCCACACCTCTATCCAGGCGAACCCAAACATTTTGATCACCCGGACGACAATTACACCAAGTAAAGGGAAACCCACTAAACCCAAGATCCTTAAATCGGCAATCATCCAGTGCATCCCTAAACCCCTGCATTTGTCTTTCCGATCGGTCCAGCCAGCCTTGCTTCTCTTCCGCAAACAATATTTCATTAAAATCTCCCAGACATACCCAAGGCAAGGAAAAACAGTGACGTAAAACACGTAACAGTGACCACGAGTTTTCCCGGTTGGCAGTTTCAGGTTCTCCGTAGAATCCCATGAAACGCCAAGCGTCATCAACTCCATGGTTAATAATGGCATCAATATGATTAACTGAAAAAGACTGAACATCCACATTAAAATCACGTTTCCAAAACAAAGCTAAACCACCTCCCGTGTTCACACGTGGAACGACAAAAAGATTAGGGTACTGTATCTTTCTACCAACTTTCTCCAAAACATATTTGTCAACTTTGGTTTCCATTAAAAAAACCATTTTGGGATCTTTGTTCGTCACCAAGGTAACAAGTTCGGCTTCTGTCTGTGGGTTCCCAAGCCCACGACAGTTCCAACTTAGACAACTCATAGCTCTCGGTGGTGCTGGACCCCAGCAACCACCTCAAGATTATTGTTTTTGTTCTGAGAACCAACATCCATACAAAACTTCTTACCCGGACTTTGCTCCTCCAAGTCGATGCTCATGCGGCATTTGCCATTATCAGCTTTCCCCTTTTTTGCCTTTTGCCCCGCCTTACGAGCCAATTTTTTCCATTTCCTTGGTAAGCTAGGTAAGCTAAGGGGTTCCTTAATCTGGTTTGTGATAACCCCAAGAGGAACCCTTGTTACTGGATGCTCGGGTTTGGAGTTCTGGGATGCTGCCCTTGCGTGTGGTACTTGGTCCATATGTTGGTCCGAGGTGGGCAAGTTTACTACCACCTTCTCCATTTGGTCAGGTTGCTGCTCCTTACCAACTCTTCCCATGCCTTGGCTATCACCACACGGAACCTACTTACCATTATCTGCCTGTGCCGTGTCTAATGGTGGGGCATAACTGGTTGCTTCAGAGTCACCCCACTTTCCTTCATCCCCCCCCCCCCCCTGTTTGTCCCAACCCTCTGTCAGACTTGGTTTTTATGGCAAGACCTTCAGAAGAGTACTGGGAAGAACACTGATTTTTCTGCTGTTTCTGCCAAGGAGCTTGATTGCGTGATGCCCCTGCAATAATAGTCACCGTTTTCCTAGCGATTCTTCCCGTATCTGCCCTCATCCACTCCCCATATTGTTGTTCCTCACGATTCAGATGACCCTTACCCCGCAACCACACCTCACATTCCCTGTCACAATGGGTAACTCTCCCACACCAATAGCAAAAATTGGGGAGACGTTTGTACTTAATACCTACCAGTCCTACTTGTTTACCGTTTGCCCACAATTTACAGAATCGCGGTAAAGGCTTTGATAAGTCAATGGAGAGACGGACTCTAAGGAACTCACCTCCCGCGCCGTCGTCCTCTGGGTCAGCAACCTGAATGATCGTGCCAATAGAGCTACCAATCGATTCGCCTGTTGCCTGGTTCATACTAACTTCAGGTACATTATGAAGTTGAACCCAAAAGGGAGACCTGGAAAAATCCAGCAATGGGACTTCTTCAACTGATGTGGCTCTTTGGAACACCACCAGACTTTTATCATACATCCACGGCTCAAACTCCAGGACCCTTTCGAGATCGAGATTGTCCGTAAACTCAAACAACAAGATGTTATTACCAATATCTCTGATTTTTAGTTCCCCAATCAATTTCCACAGGGGTTTAAAAGTTCGCCCTACCGCCTCAACATTCAGCACCCTTTTTGTGAAGAAACGCCCAGCCAAACTGTGGGTCTGAATCTCATCGTGACGATCAACCTCAGTGCCCTGTTCTTCCTCTTCGGTCAGAGAGAAACGGGACCATAGACTATCTAACCCAGCCATGGACACTCAGTAATCGTGAGGGAAATAAACCCACTGGAATGCCGAACCAATCGTCCTATCAGACCCTTGGGGGTTGAAGGGAACAAGAAACCTACACTAAGGTAGGGACGGAATTCTACTGGCGGCGTGGGAAGAACTAACCCTAACAACCAGAGAAAAAAAGTTAGGACCACTCATTGAAGTTTACATAACACTACCATAAAACTGAGAGATGAGAGGAAAAAACGAAGGCAAATTTGATAAGTAACATCATTTTCAAATGTACAGAGAGACCTTGTACCTCTTTTAACATTAGCACGTACGACACTCTTCTACACAGACTTTAAAGTTGTTGTTAATTTGTACTCTGAAGTCTGATCTTTCAAACCTTTAAGTACCATAAAATTTTTGGAAAAATAAACTACTCTATACGGACATTGATATAAGAAATTTTTTAGAATATTTTTTTTAAAAAGGAAAAAGTAATTGATTTCTTTTAATATCTTTTTATGTATGCCTTAAGGCATATATTAATAAACCATTTTAAGAAATTATGTATAGAAAAAATGAAAAAGTGACTAATTTTTATTATAGTTTTTTCAATTTTTCATAAAATTTTTTTTAAAATAGATTATTAATTAATGTATGTCCTAAATACATACGTTAACCAGACTATTTTCATAAAATAGTATCAAAACTTTTCTAAAATTGTCGATTTACAAATGCTCTAAAGACACCTGTTAACCGGACTCTAAATTTTTTAGCTATGCTAATAGTAGTTTTTCACGTCTATGTCATCGGAAGGTGAGGCTAAACGTAGATTTACTTGACTTGAGCTCATATGTGTCTCTTCATACTTCAATGGGATATGATTATGATCTATTTAATCTGAATAATCCATAAAAATATTAAATAAAAGAAACCAACAACTTTAAATCTCATCACAAAAGTCAGAGCCCTAATTCACCCAAGACAAAACATCCTCAAAATAATTCTCCAATACAATGTTTAATGCCATAAAAATAATAATAAAATCCTCAGTTCCAGAAAATAATTCATAACTGCTGTCTCTCAAGAATCTCTACTCCAATAATACCTCTAAAGTATCTGTAATGAGAAATAAAGGGGGTGAGATAACTCAATAAGTGAAATTCACTAACATTAGGGTGTGAGAACAAACCTTTTAAATAAATAATTCTTACAACAATTTCATAACTTTTAACTCATCAATATTTATCATCAAATACTTCATATATATAAAAAATATATATATCTTTATATTGTGAGCCATCATAATATATATATTAATACCATCACATAAACAATTTCCTTGGCTTTTCTCGTGGTCAACATTTACGCCTCGTTGACAGGGTTGTGTTGTCCCCTTTTTGGGACTAGAACCTCCTTTTCATCCCTTTTCTTAAGGATGGTTCCTTTGGAACCTAAAGGTGCACTCCCTTGCTAAGGAGCTTCCTTTTTGGATTCTCAATAATATACTCCCTTACTAAGGAGCTATCAAATATGCATTGTCTCCTTTTCTGGGACCGTCCCTTACTAAAGACTAGCTGCAGTATGATCGTCCATTGCTAAGGACTAAATACAATACTGAGCTTTTAATCACGATTTGCCATAGGTTTTCAAACACATTTCAATATGCTCACAAAAATAATCCATTCATAATTCTCAAAAATATAAAGATATATTCACACATAGAAGTTTAAATAAATTCAGGTTGTCCCACAAATTTTTCATAAAATGAATAGTCAATGTGCACATCAAACATTTATAAAATATCAATTCATATATAAAATATCCACATGTTTCTTTAATATAAAATAGTTCAATAATCAACACCATTTTGGGAAAACCCCCAAGATTAGTAAACACCACTTACCTCTTAGTTGCAAAAATAAAGAAAATCAACCTCCCTTGAATCACAACAATTCAATAGAATTAGAACCTAACAACACCAAAAATAGGTTCATCAATACACAATTTCCCACTTAAAAATCTATTTTCACACTTAAAATGGTTTTATCCTAGACAATATTGATTTATCCAAAATCCTCTATTTATTCACTTAACTATCCAATACACTTTCAGCTTGATCAGATTTTTGGACATAAAAATACTGCTGCCTAATCTGATTTTTCCATTGATATAATCATGGATATTCAAGACTTCAAAATGGCCGAATAAGGGAAATCTCATCAATCTGCAATTCACATCCTTTCGTGTCATGTAGCTATATCCATCACCCTAATCTAATATAATATTAACCATAGGATACCCTTTCCCATAAAATACGGATAAGTGGGGGGTTGTTGAGATCAGAACCTATGCTTAGAATTTCCTTTTTCCTTTAATATATTGATAGGTTAGACTTTATGAAGTCATGCCTATTGTCCTATTAGCTACTAAAGCCATTTCAAGCACAATTCCTCCCTGAAAACGTGGGATGATTTTCTAGTCATAATCAGGTTTTATTTTATTTTTATTTATTAACATGATGACAATGTTGAATTTCAAGTCGACACCTACCCCTATGTTCTGTGCAGCACAAAGACTCATATACGCAGAAATTCTCCATCCTAGGTGTGTGATATATCAATAGCCCTTAAGCTAGATAGACACATGTTAGGTATCACATAAATAAAAGAACCAAATAAAGAGGAGAACTGACCTGATTCTCCTACATAGCCGCAGAGAAGAGAAGAAACAGCTCATTTGTATGTTGCGGCTGAAAACAAAAAGGAACTTCTTATTTACATACACGTGTAACTTAAGGGGAAAAAGGTTAGGGTTTTCAAGGCTCATATATTTACTTATGCCACCTCACTTGGGCTTTATATCTCATAGTATTTATCTTAATTTTAATATCTTAGGCCCAAATCAATTTAATCCATTTAATTGTAAGCCTCCTTTATAATTTACGCATACTAATTAAATTGGTATCAAAATTATGGGGTGTTACATCCTTCCCCCCTTAAAAAAATTTCATCCTCGAAATTGTACGTAACTTCGTTAACGAATAACTCTGGATACTTTGATTTCATCTCATCTTCTCGCTCCCAAGATGCCTCCTCCACTATGTGATTCTTCCAAAGAACCTTAACCAATGGTATGGTCTTGGTGCGTAGCACATGATCCTTGCGGTCAAGTATTTGGATTGGAACTTCCTCATAATTGGGATTGGGATTGGTAGTTTGGTACTTATTAGACATGGCAATACAAGTCAAAATTTTCTAACCCAACCGGACCCGACCCGAGAAATACCTAACCCAAACCCGATTTTTTTTATCCGAAGCAAAAACGGGTTGACCCGTGACCCAACTCGATTTTTTGCAGGTCAACCCAACCAAACCCGAATAACCCGTGACCTGACCCGTTTGAATTCATCAAAAGTACCACCAAGCAAAAAAAAAAAATCATCAAAAGTACCAATAAGAGCTAGCTAGCCTAGCTTCTGTGCTTGCCAATGCCAATTGCCTACAACACGTTACACAAGGGCCAACGCTGTCAAGAGTCATCACTCATCAGTCAAGACAACCATTAAAAAAAAAAAATTCCCATTCAGGATTTAGCTGAGCTATAGTGCATTGTCCAAACTTCAAAGGACCAAAGCCACAAAGCCACAAACGGCAAAGCTGAAAGTTGAGTCAAACCAAACCAGTGAAACCCACAAAGCTTCCTTTCCCAGTTTCTCTACTCTTTCAGTCTTTCTCTTGCGCATGAGATCTCATGAGCATTCTGATAACCACTGTTGCTTCTAAATCAAGTTTTAGCACTGGTAAAAAAATTCTTACTCCTTATCGATCACGTCTTTTACCTGAGAATGTGGAAGCTACGTTGTGTACTAAAAGTTGGCTATATGGATTTGAAGGTAATTTAATTTTTTTTATAGTCATAATTATACAATTTTAATTCTTTATTGATTTGCTTTCATGGTACATTAAGTTATATTAAAATATTGTATTGTAGATGAAGATGCTAATGAAATTGGCCAACTTGAGCTTCAATTTGCAAGTATGAATATTTGCAGTACTGAATCTGCTACCAATGTTGAGTAGATTGAGATTGAGGTGTAATTCTTATAAAATATTTATTTATTCTTCTTTACTTAATATGTTATGTTTATTTTTAAATTTTTTTTTGTTTAGTTTATCTTTCTAAGTAATCTAACTTTACTATTATTTTAAATGCAACAGGAACATATGCACTATTGAAGACCGATAACTTGTTACTTTGCTGGCTTACTTGTTTTGTTTGTTTTAAGATCTATCTCTTTTTGAAGATGTAAACTTGTAATTATATGCAATTTGACAGTGAACTATTAACATTGAAAACTTTTTCCATCATGAATTTATGACTATAAATCATTTTTGTCATACTCAAAACTATCAGAATTGGAAGGATATTAACAAGTGGCATTAAGTGCAATTCATTTGCTTAATTGATTTTATTCATTCTCTCTAAATAGGTTGTCATTGATTTGTTTTTGTAATTGAAAAAAAAAAAAAAAAAAAAAAAAAAAAAAAAAAAAAAACTTGATTGAAAAATATAGGTAAACCCGACCCGACCTGCAACCCGTTTTGACCTGTGACCCGTTTGACCCGACCTGACCCGCTCGTTTTGCCACGTCTAGTACTTATAAATAACCAAATTTTCACATTTGGGATGAATTTTTTTTAAGAATAATTTAAACCGAAAGAGCAAAATACCCTCTAATCATAGGATTATCAAATCTTATGTTAAAGGTATGAGTAATGCTACAGGTATAAACTATTTTATAATATATTTATAAATTGTTGATATGGTCAATTTTTACTATTTCTCATCTGAGCCCATTACTAACATCACTTTTCACTTACTAATAACCACTCACAGATTGTAAAAAATATTGTAAAGTAGTTTGCATAAAAGTATAGCAATTTTTGATATATCTATATGATCCAAATTACCAAAGAGAGGGAGTTGGAGAAAAGGCCTAATATCAATTTAATTGGCCATATCAGATTGGGCCTCGCTTTATCAAATATGGCTTAGTCCAAAATTCTATCAGGTCCAAGTTATATAAAATAAAAAATAAAAAATAAATGCCTATGTTTTGCAGGCTAAGGGACTGTTTGGATTCATGATTTTCATAACTCATAACTCTGTTTCCATTACCCATAACTCAAAATATGTGGGTCCCACGGTTAAGAAGTGTGTTTGGCATCATAACTCAGTTTTTGTTTCCATCACTCAATTCTCTGATTTTTAAGTGATGAGTTATGGAAACTGAAAACACATTTTAGGTGTTTTCAGTTTCCATAACTCTGTTTTCAATGGCATTTTTGTAATTAAAATTGCATACGGATCCCACGGTCAGACTTTTTGCTCTCTCCAACAAACTTTATCTTCTTTTCTCTTTTTTTTTTTTTTTTTTTTTTTTGTCTTTCACAAGTCTGGGACACACCTCTCTCTATTCTCCTCTTCTTCTTCTTCTTCTTTTTTTCTTCTTTTCTTTTCTTTTCACGGTGGTTTTTGGGTTTGGTTGCATTTTTTTTTCTTTTTTCTTTTTTTTTTTTCCATTCCTTTTCACTGGGTTTCTCGACTTGGGTTCTTTTTTTTCTTTTTCTTTTTTTCTTCTTTTCTTTCCTTTTTACTAGGTTTCCATTCCTTTTTTTTCTTCTCGAGTTCCTCGAAGTTGTCGCTGCTGTTGATGTTGATGTTGTTGTTGCTGTTGCTGCTGTTGTGGCTGTGGTGGGTTTCGGAGTTTTTAAGGAGAGAAACATCGTCATTTGTCACTGTGGGTTGTAGCGGCAGTTGCGGCGGTGGTTTTTTTTTTTTTTTTTGGGTTTTTGTAAAAGAAAAATACTGGATAGCCTAATAAATTATTGGATAGCCATTTAGTTATATTGTAGATCTAGGAAAAGCATGAAAATAAGGATCATAGTGGGCTTGATTAAAATATGTGTTAACATGGATGAAGAGAAAAGCAAAGAAAAACAGGGGAAAACGAAGAGAAAAGCAGAGAAAAACGAAGGGGAGAGGCAGGGGAAAAAGAAAAAAAATGGAGAGAGAAAAGTCAACTGACATTGGGTCAGTGTGTGGGTCCCATTTTTTTAGTTTTTTTTGGTTGAAAACATAACTGAGTGATGGTGCCAAACAGGTGGGGTGTAGGGAGTTGGGGTATTTTAAGTGATGAGTGATGAGTAATGAGTGACGAAAATTGAGTGATAAGTGATAAGTGATGACAAAAAAAAAAAAAATCCAAACAGTCCCTAAGCTTGACAGGCCCGCATGAGCATGACCAACCTCCAGCTTGTAAATTTGAAAAACTAGTTCCTATAACATTGATCCATAGGGAAATGGAATGAAACATTGGCAAATAAGATTAAGAGCATTTGCATCGGCTCGTGGAAATATTTTTATTTGTTATAATATAGGAACTTACTTTTTTTCTATTATACATATTTATTTCTCAAAACATTATATATCATATTTTATTTATTTTATACTATATTTCATTAAAATATTTTTTTATTGTTTTTTTTTTCTTCACACACAACAACCATCATCTAGTTTCTTCGTTCATTCTCAAGATACATAAATAAGGGATAAAAAATTTAATAGAAAATGAACAATGTCAGTAAAAATTTACACAGTTACTATAGCAACTATATATTTTTACACAATTTTTCATGGCCTGATGTGGGTGACTTTTGAGTTTATTTGGCTAAAATGTGGTACTTTTTCTATTATATAAGCAGTTATGTGAGCTCTAATTCCTAAAATACCCCAAAAAGTTTCACATACACAAGGCTGTAAACCATTCTAAAATACTACCAATGGAGGCAGGGGCGACGTCACCTTAAGGCCAGGGTGGTCCTGGGACCACCCTGAACTGAATTTTTTTTTTTATTATATATAATAATTTAAAAAAAAATTTATTTGTCTACCCTTCAAAAAAAATTTGGGAACACCCTCAGTTTTTTTTATGCCAATAAAATTAAATTTTACTCCATAATTTATTCTACATTCAGTGAATGAATGATTGTTTGGTTGTGTACATTGAAAGAGATGTAACTGGTAGCATTGATAATGAGACTATCATGCACCAATTTCAAAATATGAAAACTTGTAGAAATCAATTGTAAATTTTATGTATTTGCATGTTTTTTTTTATTGTTGTTGTTGTCAATATATGAATTTCTCTTTTTATTAAATTGTATACTTTATGCTTCTTAAGGAACAACCTAAGAAAAATTTCTAGAGCCGCCACTGAATGAAGGGATATGGTGATAAGGGTTCCTAACTTCCTAGATCAAAAGCATAACTCAAACTCATTGGCCATCGCTGTTGTTAGTTGTTACTTCTAGTATCAAAAGCATAAATTATTACTTCTGTGCAAATATAATAATAATAATGAAAATAACATAAAGAGAAATTAAATAATACTTCTGAATATTATTAGACTAAGGCGTGACATTCACTCTCTTTAATGAGATTCAAGCCCCTCGCCAAGAATCTCTCTATTTTTTAGTGTGTAGAATGTATGTGGATAACTTCTCCTTTCACCTCCCCCTTGCGTATGTATTTAGCCCAATATTTGATTCAATACATATCAATCCATTAATCACCATAATTAAAAAGAATAAAGGAGTCTCTCTCCTTTTTAATATAAGATTAAACATTTCACTAATTCCGTATCTTTCATATTAACTCACATATCTACATATTTAAGTTGTCATATTAATCCATTTTAATTATATAATATTAAAATACTACAACATGGACATACTAATAAAAGAGTACAATTAAAAAAAAGCAAAATAATTGGCAAATTAAGTGAACAGTGACTTAGTAAGTCATGCACATATTTGCTTGCAGAGTTAAGAATTTAAGAATTTAGTTTTTCAATGACATAGGCTTTAGCGCAAGTAATCCTTATACTTGTATTCCCTCATCATTTATATTTCATTAAATCTAGATGAGACTTGCTTATTACGTAAATAGAAAAATTTTCCCCAAGGTTACAAACTTGATTGTAGGTAAAGCTACAACTTCCACTAAAAAATTAATATGGTTACATATTTTAAAAATCTAACCATTAGATTGCATGTTCTTTATATTTTTAACCATGGTTTTAAAAATTGGTATGGTCAAGGAACCAGAAAAGGGACTGGTTACCGATTTTCTGGTCCAACCAAAGTCAAGTAGTGACGTCATAATTTATTTAATTAATAATTTTTTAATTTATATAAATAAATAATAATTTCAAACTCCATTCCACTCAACAATTTCAGACCAGTGGCAACCATTCATCAACAAATATATCCATTAACAAAACAATCACAAAATTAGATATAAATATTAACTCAACAATTGCTCTTTCACAAATAAATATCAACTCAACTCAACAATTTCAAATTGGCACAAACATTTCAATGTATAAATTATAATGCTCTATAAACTATAATGCTCTGTAAACACTAAACATTTCAATGTGTAATGATCTGTAACTAATTACTAATTAGTGAAAGACTAATTAAAGATATTGCTAAGTTACCACTTACCAGTGGTGAATGGACTGAAGAATTGAAAGCAAACCAGCAACACTGCAACAGTGAGTGGTGATACAAGAGACCGAGAACCTTCAACAAAGATAGAGTAAACCGTGAGAGAGAGAATCATTTTTCATAAAATAAAAACAGAGAGAGAGAGAGAGAGAGAGAGAGAGAGAGAGAGAGAGAGAGAGAGAGAGAGAGAGTTTAGCAGCTTACCTTTACCAAAAGGATAAGAGAGTTAAGAGACCAAGAGGCAAAGAGGTGAAAGTAGAGGAGAGAAATAGAGAGGCCAAGAGGCTAAGAGTTTTCGATCTAGTGACAGAAAGACCAAGAGGCTAAGTGAGACTAAGAGACTTCGATCTGGGGACACAGAGACCAAGAGGTTGAAAATAGAGAGATGGAGAGGCCAAATGACTAAAGAGAAAGAAAGAAAGAGAAGCCAACGAACTAAGGAGAAAGAGAGGAGAAGAGAGAGACTGAGAGTGAGAGGCTGAGAGGCGAGAAGCGTTCTAAGGTGAGGAGAAAGAAAGAAAGAAAGAGTAGAGAAGAAACGACGTCGTTTTAGTGTTTTCAAAGTGAGAAAATGACATTGTTTTAGCCAAAATGGCGTAGTTTTGGCACATTAGCTTAATTAAGTAATAACCGATTCAACCGGCCCGATTTTCAATTTTCTCGATTAAACCGGCCGGTTTTGATTAAACCTGCCTTTTGCCTTATTTTTAATTTTTAGCCATTATGGACCGGTATTATGCCCGATTCCTGATTGAACCGATCCGGTCTGGTTTTTAAACTCATGTTCTTAACAGTTAACACACATGTCAAATTTTGTGTCAATCAGATGTTATTTACTATTCAATTCATCAACTTTTTTTTACGCATAATTTTAAACTACAAAAGATTGAAACTTAAACATTTGATTGATGACATAACTATTGATTTTTGATTTTCTGAAAATTTTGTAGGCATAAAGGATATAAGAAGAAAATATAATCTAAATCAAAATTCATATCCAATAAAAATATATTAAGTGGAGTTGTAGCCTTAACTTTGTCCAAAAAAATTATTGACTTCTCATGCTTATAATTAAAAAAGGAGAGAGAGATGAATATATATATATATATATATATATATATATATATATATATATATATATGGTCAGTTTATGGGAAGGAAAAAAACTTAGACGGTCAATTTTTTTTTTTTGTTTTAGAAATTAAGTTTATCTGCTACTAAGTACTAACTAAAAAAACAGAGAGAGAAATATAGAGAGATAAGGTTTAAGGAAAGTAAAAAAAAATGGCCATTTTTTTAGAAGAATTAATTTGGCAATTAATGTTATGTTCTAATTAAGAAGGAGAGAGAAATATAAGGAAAGGAAAAAACATAAATGGTCAATTTAAAAAAATATATATTTAATAGTTGTAATCATGGTATTAAGAAAAACATATGCGTCATCATTTTATGCTTGGAGAAAGTGACATATGGCATCATTGTGTGCATCCTCCAATAAAGATCCAACTATTATTGTTAGGACAAAATTTAGCTACAATATTGGTTGTAACCTAACATATTTCAAAAATCTAACAGCTAGATTACATGTTTTTTACGCTCTTAATACACGTGTGTCAATCAAATATTATTTATTATATGATCTATAAGATTATATATTATGTATAATTTTAAATTACAAAAATTTGCAATTTAAACAAGTTATTGATGACATAACTATTGATCTTTAATTTTCTAGAAATTTTTGCAAGCATGGAGGATATAAGAAAAAAATGTAATCTAATAGTGGATTTGTAAAAATTCACCTTCAATAAAAAGATATTGAGTAAGGTTGTAGCAACTAATTTTGTAGCTAAACTTTGTTGTTATTATTATTATTATTATTATATAGATAGGCACAAAGATAAGAATTTTCAACCACTTTATTGGAAAGATAGCTAAGATTTTGTTCTCTAATACTACGGTTACCATAAGTACATTATAATACCTTATTTACATTTTTTTTTCAAAGTTATGTTCCTGTAACATGTCTCTATACATTTGATTCTTGACTTATAAAGGCAAGGATTCCCAAAAAAAAAAAATCAACACCATCTACTTGCAAAAATGACTAAAATGAGCCTCTTTGCCATCTCCCACTTCTTTGCATTGTGTTTTTGCTTGATTAGTATTGCAGCAATTGCTGAACAAGACAGCAAGCTGCCTGAGATTCAGATTTCCAGTGCCTTGCCTAAAGACTCTGAACCGACCGAGGTTCATGTTATTGGTGAAGTAGTGATTGTGCTCAAAACCAATCAAGATTACAAGTGGAATATCACAAAAAATGAAATAACTTACAGCTTTGCGGTATGGGGCAATTTGATTGCAGACTGGTATGCCTTTGAGCCCAGCAGTGATGCAGGCCATGAAACAATATTTTGGTCGATTAGAAAGGAAGGTGTCTTTCACAGCTTTGACAACTCTAAGTGGGAGTTAAAGGCTGAATGGTTTAGAGAATGAATGATCAGGCCAATCGACATTTATAGATTAGTGTTGGCTAATGTTGTTACAATAATAATGGAATTAAAAAAACTGTCACCAAGAGCCATGTAGCTCAAGTGGCGTCTCCTCTAATATATCTTAATTCTCTTTTTATCATTTTACTTTGTGTTTAATATCTTAATTGATAAGAGTTGCTTATTTTAATTATTTGGTTTTAAATTGATGTGGTATAAATTTAAGGCAAAAATACTATTTTCGTCCCTATATTTTCTCCTCATTTTCACTTTAGTCCCTACTTCTTTTTTTTATCGTTTTTAGTCCTTAAAATGAAAAACGCATTCTATTTTAATCCCTACCGTCATCTCACTAACGGAAATTGTCTACGTGACAGACGGAGTGTACTGTTTGCAAACTAAAAGCTAACGTGACCATTAAAATAATAATAATAAATTTATTTTGCATTAAAAAATGCCGCGTCAGTATCTAAATTTTAAAAAATAATAATAATAATTTATCAATTTTAACTAAAAAAAAAAGACCAGAATTAAAAGCCAAAAATTACATAAATTAAGATCTAAGTTTATCTTGAACAAAAACACCAAGAACACAAACCCAAATTTAAATACAAGAAAAATATTTTCCTTTTCAGTCTCCTTTTCATTAAACCCACAAAATCCCATTCCTCTCTCAGTCTCTCTTTTCCTCCCTCACATAGCCTAATCCCAACCATCTTCTTTTCCTCTCTCACTCTCATTGAGCTGATCCCAGCCATGGCCGAAAGTCAATCACCTTCTCTACCTCGTCCTCCCACATCCCAAGCAAACATTAGCACGAAGAAAGCAACTGCTACGAGAAGAGGTGGTTTTGTTGTCAGGTGAGATTGATTTCATTTGGGTTTGATAGTTTCAAATCTAAGGTTGGAGGTGGTCTGGTTTCGACTCTAAGGTTTGGATCTGAGGTTTATGTTTGGTTTCTCAGAAAGTATAAGAAAATTTGGGTTTTGAGTTTTGCGTTTAGGGGCCGACAATCTAGGTTTCAATTTAGTGTTTAGGGGCCAAAAACTTGGTCTTGATTTTTTGTGTTTGATGTTTTGGTGGTGTAGGGGTTTGAAATATGGGTTTGAATCTGCGTTTGAATTTCATTTTTTGAATTTAGGTTTGAATCTGGGTTTGAATTTAATTTTTTGGGTTTTAAATTTGCTGGGTTTGTGTTATTGTTCAAATGTTTAATGTGTTCATGTCTAATTTGGGTTTTGAGTTTTGTGTTTAGGGGCCGAAAATCTGGATTTGAATTTAGTGTTTGGGGGCCAAAAACCTAGGTTTGATTTTTGTGTTTGATGTTTTGGTGGTGTGGGGGGTTTGAAATATGGGTTTGAATTTAGTTTTTTGAATATAGGTTTGAATTTGGGTTTGAATTGATTTTTTTGGGCCTGAAGTTTAATTTTCTGTTCTTATTTCTGGGTTTGTGATTTTTTGGGTTTGAATTGAATTTCTTATTCATGTTTAATCTAATGTGGATCTGAAGTTTAATTTTCTGTTCTTATTTTCTAGGTTTGTGATTTTTGGTTTTTAATTTGGGTAGGATGGCAAAACGAACCCGAGACCAATCCATTTTTATTCTAAGAGGCCATGTCATAGGATAACCCTACAACTGAAATAGATATGGAAAGAGTAAATATTCACAGCGAAAGTTTTTATTTTATTGGATTTCTAAATTTTGATTGATCCAATATAATATGATAATAAAAAAGACAAAACAAAATAAATACTCATTATAATAAAACGAAATTGTGTTCTTAAATTTAGGTTGGTGTTCTTGTTATTCTAGTTCAAGGTACACTTAGATCTCAATTCATGTGACTTTTGGTTTTTAATTCTGTTTTTAATTTTTTTTAGTCAAAATTGATAAATTTTTTTTTTAATTTAGATATTGACGTGGCTTTTTTTTAATGTAAAATAAAAAAAAATTATTATTATTTTAATGGCCACGTCAACTTTTAATATGCCAACCGTACACTCCTTCTGCCACATAGACAATTTTCGTTAGTAAGATGACAGTAGGGGCTAAAATATAACATGTTTTTCATTTTAGGGACTAAAAACGGTAAAATAAAAAAGTATGCACCAAAGTGGAAATGTGGTAAAAATATAGAGATGAAAATAGTATTTCTGCCTAAATTTTATAAACAATATATAAAATAATGTAAGTTACGTCGGAATGTACTGGTTATAAAATATAATGAAAAAACAAAGGACATTATACGTACCTTTTTAGATTGTTTGGAGTGGTTTCAAATTAAATCCTATATCAGTATACCCCATAAAACATTCCTATATTTTAAAAACGGGGTAATTGCAGTAAACTCACTTGTGGTTTAATTCGAAATCACTTTGCATACACGTAGTTTAAAAAATGTCACTTTACCTATCTAAAGTTTACTCTGTTTATCTCCCATAACCCACTTCTGTTAAAAATGATGGCAAATATGTATTTTTTATCTACTTTTACGTCTCTTCCCTCCTAAAACAAAACAAAACAAAACATGCAAAAACAAGATTGAAAAAAAATGCTAATTGGTAATAATGGTAGAAATTTGCTAAAGAACTTCAAGAACACAAAAATTACAAATATAACCTTAAAAAAATAAATAAAAAATCTCTCTGCTCTTTCTTAGACCTAGATCTCTCCCTCTCTCTTTCTTCGCTCAAAACCCAGTTTGGTATTGGTTGTCGATTTCTTCAGGTTAGTGGAACAAAAAAAAAATTTGATTTAACCCAAAGCAAAACCCACTATCAAAACCCCAAATCTTTGCTTTAACAATTTGAACACAAATTTAGCAAAAACCCATAATCAAAATCACTGCCCTTTATACCCAAAACACAAATTTCTTCGAGACTTTTTTTTTTTTTTTTTTTGGAAACCTCTTCGAGACTTAATATAAATGACACCACAAAAGAATTACTGGGAAATAAACCGGTGAAGTCTCCTTGTCTCTGGAAAAGCCAAAATCTAGATGATTTTTGAATGGGAAAAAGTTCCAACAAAGAAATGAATAACATTTAAAACTTCTCCAAAAAGAAAAAATTACCAAAACCCATTTGTTTACAAAGCTCAATCTCCTCAAAACAATGCAATCTCTTAATTTTCGTTATTGCCCACTTCAAAATTCAGTTAACCCATCAAACTTATATAATAATCAAAGAAAATTCACAAAGCCCAATCTCTCCAATATAATATAAATATCCTCATCAAAATTCCTCAAATAGAAACACACTTTATTCCTCAGTTTTCAATATACTTTTTCTCTTGTTTTGTTCTTTTCCTTTGTTGAGTTTTGTGGGATTACTAGTTGTTTCTTAGCCAACCTGGGTAACGACTTGTAATCTTTCTCCTATATTAATGTACTTCTATCATCTTAGTCAAAAAAAAAAAAAAAATACCCATATCCCAACACAAAATGGCAGCACACTAATTGGGAAAGAAAAGAAAAAAAACGTTTGCTCGCAGCTAAGCTCAACCAAAAGAAAAAATCATAAATCCAAACAAAGAAGGGATTCAGCCATAGAAAGAGAAATCAGAGAGAGAAAGAAAAAGAATAAATGGGTTCAGCGGTTAAATATGGAAGAGAGGAGCCGGGTTCTTGTGCCGATATGAAGTTTGAAATGCTAAATCACTTCATTAACTTTTTTTTTTACCAAATAGCATTTTTTTGATCTTGCTTACTTTGTTTTTGTATGTTTTGTTTTGTTTTAAGAGGAAAGAGACATAAAAGTATATCAAAAATACATATTTGTCCTTATTTTTAACTGAAGTAGGTTATGGGAGACAAATGGAACGAACTTCAAGTGAATAAAGTGACATTTTTTTAACCACGATTATGCAAAGTAATTTCAGGCCAAACCACAGGTAGATTTATTATAATTACCTCTTTAAAAACTTTAATTAAAACGATAAACCTTTTTTTTTATTGTTTCAATTCAGCCTTCCATGAGTTACTATTAACTAAAAGGAATAGAGTAACATATAAGACGTGACTAAAATCTATCTAAACACCCAAAAAATATATATATATATATCAAATGTGAAACTATTAGACCTCTAGTTCAATAATTAAGAATGGTAAAATTGTGTAATTATCGGTCATTTAGTTGTTGTTACTAAAATAGTTACAATATGACTACATATTAAATTAAATTTATTAACATAGTATACTTTAAGTGTTATTTGTACAAACTCAAGCAATAAGAGTGTCATTTCATCCATAATTTGCATAGAACTATTTTTTTTTAATTAAAACATAATATCACGCTAAGAAAGTTTGGAAAACAATAGACTTATTCTATCTTAATTAGAGAAATCAATGGGAGAGTGTTATTTATACAAACATTTGAAGCGAAAGTATCATTTTGATAAAACTCAAGAGAGATTGGTGTAATTTATGCAAAATTTTAAAATAATATTCCAATTTAAAATTAATTACATAAAGTTTCAAGAAATATAAGAAAATTTGAAATTTATTATAGTTATTAATAAAAAATTTATTTTGGTTATGTATGTGTATTAATATATTAAATATAAATTTGATAATTATGGTAATTATCAACAGGTAGTATTATGACAAGAAAAGTTATGTCCATAATATTTTCAAAATACTTTCACAACAAATCATAAATTGTTAGTTATTATTGGTTCTAATTTGAACCTACCACTAAAATTATTTTTTCCCCCACCAATAACAAACTGTAACAACCTGCCACTTATGATTTGTTATGAAAAATGTTATGGACATAGTATTTCTCTATTATGATTGTAGTTTTAAATGGAACTATTTAATATATAATTATGGAAATTAATAGATATTTTTTATGATTGTGTTCATAACTTTGTGTATATAATTATTTATTCTATGTTTCTCAAAAAAAAAAATTATTCTATTGTTTAAAAAAAATATGATATTCCAAGTTTTTAATTGGGGGTTTAAATATAGAATATAATTTATATTCTATATATATATATATATATATATATATATATATATAAACACAGTTGGGTGAGGGTATACTTAAATTCCTCCACATGGTATGTTTTAAAGACTTTGGGAATCTTATATTATTTGGTGGAAATGGACAAGAGAAATATCAAAGAAAATGCATGGTTGGAGTATATATGAGAGTTAATTATTTCGTTTTAGATTAGAATTAGACTACTATAGACTTTCTCCACCCCCCCCCCCCCCAAAAAAAAGACTAATATAGTCGATAATTATCTCTCTTCCCATAAATATAAGAATGTAAACGATTCAATCTATTCTTTAAGTGTTAGAATTTTCATAGGGTTGATAATTATTTTCTTATTTTTAGCAGAAAAGAAAACGTTTTAGTCGTATCTTGTGCTAGGATTTAGACTTTTGCTTTTGATTTTCCTCATGTATATCAAGTGTATAGCCAATGTAATGATAGAAGGGGTGGATTGAGAGAAATGAGATTTGGGCATGGAAGCCCTATACGGGATGGAATTCTAGCTGGGCAATAACACATGCAAGTCTGTGCGTTCATGGGCTTTGAGCAATGCCAGTATATGAGATAAGATTTATACGAAATCAGGGTCGGACCCAGGGGGGCCCAATGGGATCTGGCCCACCGGGTCCAAAAATTTTTTTTTTTTTGAGAAGACAAAAATATATTTTTTAGCTATAATATTTTTCATTTTTGTAGTTAGGCCCCTTCTAAAACCTTAGGCCTCCTTTCTCCACAATAAGCCTAACTAACCTCACCCAAATAGCAACTATCCAACCAAAAAATTTAACAGAAACAATAAAAATATTCACAATGATGGTTGTATTTTAGCCCAAAAAAAAAATTATTTTACCACCAAAGAATCAAAAAATCATATGTTATTGAAGAATGTTTAAATTTTTTGTAACTACAGTAAACTAGTATAAATACCAGTTGACTGTAGCAAGTTGTTGAAAATAAAATACTTATTTTATTAAGATTATATCTCTTCCTTTAATTAAAAAAAAAAATCAAATTCTTTTGCTTGCTTTATTATTTTAAATGAAGTTATTTAAAAAAAATTGATATTGGGTGTATTGTAAAGTGAGGTGGTAAAACAGATAAAGTAACTTTTTGAAGTACTAAAAACTAAAATTTTTAGCACCACCAATGTGAATGCTCTAACTTCAACAACAACAAAAATAAAAATAAAATCCTAGCTAGCCTAATATTAAAAAAATATATTATTTTGTTTTTGTTTGTCTTTGTTGGTAAATGATTGCATCTTAATGTATTTAGAAACAATGATTTTGAGTATTTATAATTTTTTAATACTATATGAATGTCTATTTGGAGTTTTTTTTTTCTTTATACTCCGTCCCCACTAACTTAAAATCCTGGATCCGTCCCTGTACAAAATGCATGAAGATGCATGAAGTTAGAGACTTATAGTATCCATTCTGGTTTTGCTGGAATATGAATTCAGAGAAATTTCAAAGAATTTATTGAAACAAGTCTTCAAAGTTCTTTGTTGCTTTATGGAATATTGACACCCATCAGTGCAAGATAACGTACAAGATGCATATGACTCATATATGAGAGTATTTATAAGAACATTAACTAAACAAAGATGTAAAGGCATCACATATATACCAATATAGCATTAATATTCTTTATCTTCCTTTTCCTTTATGTAATTCTAATTTTATGGAATTTAATTTTTTCATAATTTCTTTTTTAACATTTTTTGTTCAATCTTTTATCTGGAAAATGTGGTGTTTCTATGTGAGAGATCTGCGCGAAGTTTTTTTTTTTTTTTTTGAGAATTTCAAGTTTCAGCCACCAATCACCAAAAAAAAATTCATTTATTAGGTACCTTTGACTGATGGGCTCGCCAAAAATTGTGAAAAACCATGTAGATCTCCTAATAAAAAAATAGAAATATGAAATTAAGAAGCAAGAGAGAGAAGAATAGGTCTTGGCTTGAAGAAGACCAAATACCGTACTAAAGAATATAAATCAACCACGAAGAAAGATGTAGAAGAAGAAGAAGAAATCTGAAATTAAGAGGGAGGGGAGGGGGGGGGGGGGAAGAGAGAGAAAGGAAATGGGCCTTATTGTACCTAGAGGCACAACATAGAATAGAGAAATATATAGTTGGATTTGTGCAGGAAGAAATTTAAATAAATTTTTAAAAAAAAATCATGGGAAAGAAAAAAATATTGTAGGTAAAAAATCAAACTATGCTTAGTTGCACAGTTCGAACTAGAGCATTGATTCATTAGAGTGATAAAAGGACATTGTTTTCTCCGTGTTTTCATAAGCGTAAAAAAACACAAAACTAAAAGGAGCCATTTGGCTGTTTTCATTTTTCTTTATAAATTAAAAACGAAACTATTATCTATATTTTGTTGTTTTTGACTTACCACAAGTTTTTTGTTATTGGAAACAAAAAAATGGTCATTGGAAATAGAAAAAAAAAAAATGTTAGCCAAAATATTTTCTGCTAGGAGCGAAGCTCATCCTATTTTTTTTTTTTTATAAAAATTTCAAAAGGATTTTTTTTTCAGCTCTCTTTAAATATTTTATAATATTTAATATTTAGAAATATCAGGAAGTGCTAACGAGTTGAACGGTAAGACTCTTGGATGATATTATATTATATAACTTACTTGAAGATATGTTACTTTTATTTCTATTTTAAGTTGTATTTTTGAGATCTATTTTAATAGTTAATAATAACTCATTTAGATTATAGATGTTATTATAATTTTTTTTATGTTTCTTGTGACTTATCAATTCTTCTAAAAATAATTTGATAGACAAACTAATTAATTAAAATGTTAGCCAAAATTATTAATAATATCTTTTAAAGTTTAAAACTGATCGAAGGAAAACGAATGTAGGAGAAGAAAAATGAAAATAAGGAACTAAAGTTTTAATAAAAGTAGAAAAAACATTATTGTTACTTTATATAATTTGTTCTCCAGCGTAAAAATTTGCATATAAGTAATAAAATTTCGGCATAATTACATAAGAAAATAGATTGTAGTATGTGGTATCTATCTAACTATTAAAAATCTTTTAATTCATGAGTGGAGTTTAGACTTTGAAGAAAATGGCTTATTCATTAAAAAAATTAAACTAGATAAACAAAATATAATGAATACGTTACCTTTTCCTGTTTTCTAACACTAAAATATTAAGTATACTGTAACAGGAGTCAAATAAGATGTTAATGGTTGATCTTCTTGGCAAAAGATCATTCAATTGGAATGATCTTTCTTGATCATTTTCTTCTATTTCCCTTTGGAATTTGACCAGGCCAATTGCAAATTATTCAAACTTCAATTACAAATCATTCAATCTTTCTGGCTGAAGAAATTCCCATGCACCCGTAGTTGGAGTCTGTTTTAGGATGGTGACACGTCCTTGGCAGTTTTGAATTTGTGTACATGAGAGAAAATTGAACAATTAATATGGGTTTATTCAAAGAAACTTCACAAGGCAGGAGGGTTTGTAGTTGTACTACTGTGATGGGAACAAGTTTAGCTACAAATTGGTTTGTATCTATTTTTCTTCAACCCATTATATGATGATTGAAAAAACCATCCATGTGTAGTTTTAGCTATATAATTTTTTTAATAAGTCATGTGACTTGTTTAAATAATTCACATGATAGTCTTATAAATCGCCACATATAATTTATAATTGTTACTAAATCCCTTTTAAAGAATAATTATTAAACTTTACTGGGGCCTTATAGACTAATAAGGTGATTTTTTTTGTTTTTGGGTGCGCGTTGTTGTCACATGTCTAGCTTATACATTGTGTTTGGGTGCGTGACAAGGAACAAAGCACATGACAAGCATGATAGAGTGCCCACTTTCCCATCATATTGTACTTAGCACAAATCATCTCTACTCACTTCATCTCTAATGGAAATGGGAAATAACCAAAACATTGAGCATAGGAATGTAAATTTCCTATATCTTGGTCTATGATGGTAAAATGTACAAATCTTAGTTGTTATATTCATTTTGTTTCCTATCTTCTAATTCTATTAATCAAATCAAGAACATCTATATAGGGGTGTAAATTCGAATTAGCGTGTGTAAGCGACTAAATTTCTAGTTCGAAATGAGTCGAACAAGTGAAATAGTTTCATAAATGCGAATTTGTATTGATGATTATGTGGTACAATTCTCTGTAATTACAAAAGAGTTATCCTCTGATTCGATCTCCTTAAAAGACTTGTTGATTGGATTTGTAGTAATGTGATTTTGATTCGAACACCCAATGTATTTCAATTTGGCTGAAGAATGGATCGAAGATCTTTGGAACAGAATTACAATGAATCTCCAGCTATGAGCTTGTTAGAAATTCTTTGTTCTTCGTGTTCTTTGTGTTCTTCGTGTGTTCTTCGTGTTCTTCGTGCGTTCATCATCTTCGAAGGTTTGTTGTGGAAGTTCTCCGGGGCTTTAGAGGCTTGAATCCGTGGAGCTTCACTGATTTGTGGTTGTTTGAGGTTTCTGGAGGCTTTTGAGCTTGATTCCAGTGAACTTTGAGATCTAGGCAGATAGTTTGGATGATTCTGCTTCGAATGTTCTTTGTATTTGAAGGTTTGTGGTGGAAGTTCTTCGGGGCTTTAGAAGCTTGAATCCGTAGAGCTTCACTGATTTATGATTTGTTGATGTTTTCGGACCTTTGAGCTTGATTCCCGCAAACTTTTGGATCTAGGCAGATGGTTTGGATGATTCTGCTTCGAATGTTCTCCGATTTTGGGTTTGAAGTTCTTGAAGTTCCTGGAGGCTTCAGGGCTTGATTCCAGCAGAGCTTTTTCACTTCTGAATCCTAGTCCTCTGAATGTCTCAGGAAGGCTTCTATTTATAGGAGTTTGGGGGTGGATGAGCGACACGTGGCGGAGCTTGATTGGTGACACATGTCACAGCCTGATTGGTCTGCTTAAGTCATCGCTTACACGTGCGAGGTTGCTTGAGTCATCGCTTACACGTGCGAAGCTGCTTGTGTCATTGCTTACACGTGCGAGGCTGCTTGTGTCATCGCTTACACGTGTTGATGTGTGATTGGTTTTTTTGCATGACACTTGGCAAATTTCTGTTGGTTTCGGAATAGTGATAGCAAAACCTAGCCGCAATATGTGATACTTTGTAATTGGCTGTATTTTGTGGACTTGATAGTGTGACGTGTCAGCTTGTGATAGGTCGGGAATTTTCCCTCTCTACAAATGCCCCCTCGAGACTCGTTCACGCACACAGTTTTGGAATGTGGTGTGGGAATGAGTTTCGAAAAATGGATTTTTGTACTTGACTCTTTAAGTGAAGTAGTTGAAGGTGGTGGAGCTTTTAGCAGGATGAGGTAATTTCCAAAGAGTAAACCGACCCATATGAAAGGCTTTGATGAGACTGAAAAGGGGTCTGCCAGTATCTGAATGTACTTGCGTGATTGACTCATTTCAGTAGAGGTTAAGTTGAGGTAATTTCAGGAGAGTATTTTGGATTGTTGGCGGCGATCACAGGGTGTAGAAGATGGGGAAGAGGTGAAGATGTTGGTTGGGTACAGCATGCAGAGCTATAGGGTTGACCTCGTGTTTTTAAGAACTTCTGGTGAAGTTATCTCGGAAGAACATGCTTTGGATTACGGCGAGGATATGTGGGAAAGTGGTTGAGTGCGCATGTGTAATTGTATCACTCAGCTTAAGTTGAGGTAATTTCAGAAGCTTATGGATTCTAGGTATGCTGGTGGTGGCAATGAAGAAGATGGAGATGAAGCAAAGTGAATGGATGAAACATACCCACCATGGCGCTGGCCCTGTATGTTGGGGACCTTCTGGTGTAGATGTCTCTGGGAAGTACACCTTTGGATATGGGACTGACTGCATGCTGAATGAGGTCCGACGGCCAGTTATTGAATGTGCCTGTGTAATGGGACCATGCTGACGGACGTTAAGTTGAAGTAATTTCAGAAGAGCACCTTCTGAAATTCTTCAAGCTGATTTTAAGTTGGAGTAATTCCAGAAAATGAGTTTTGAGGTACCAGCAACGATGACCTTTGGGTCCCATAGTAGTGGGGACATGGAATAAGGTTTTGATGACCATTTACCGGCACCAAAGGCTGAATTCTGATGAGCTGGCGCCTTGGAGGTTGTTTTAAGTGTCGGATGGAAAACAATTTGTAAGATACCCCAACACTTTTTACCATCTTCACCTACTGCCACTTGTTGGAAAAGCACAGAAAAATGAAAGATGGAGCTAACTTGTGATTCTGGTCTTAGAAACCAGCCAAGTTGCTGTTTGTTCCGAACCACTGCTTCTGCTGGAAGACCAAGCAATTGGAAAGAGACTACAGGAGCCCTGAGGTTAGGAACAGGTGTGTCCGCTGGACTTGGATTTCCTGGCCAACCAAGTCCAAGGAAACATGGAACCAAAATGCAGACCTTGTTACGAGTAATTTTATGGACAAAGGTGGTCGTTAAGTGGAGAAACAAAGTTTGTTTGGATCTCAAAACTGCAATGATGTTGTAAATAGGGTTTCGACCGAACCATGGGAGGGTTGATCTCAAACCGATTATGAAGCAATATCGGTTGCTAGGTGTTGAGAATGATGAGGTCATAGTGAGAAATGGTTGTGAAAAGGAGGATTTGAAAATCTGAAAGAGGCAAATCTTCATTTCATGATTCAATTTTTTTTTTTTTTTTTTGGGATGAATTTTTGATGAACCCGGCCCTCCTATTTATAGTAGAGAGATGAAGAATGGTAGGTAGGTAGTTAAGAATGGTAGTTGAGAATTTTTGGTGGGAACGGTAGGTGAGAACGGTAGGTGGAAATGGTAGGTGGGAATGGTAGGCACCGAACAGGAATGGTAAGTTGAATTAATGACCCAGTGTAATTTTAAGACACACTTGTGAGAGTTCATTTGTACTTTGAAAGGCAAGTCTTGATGAAGTCTGGAGAATAACCCTGAAGGTATCCCAATTCAATGGATGAATCTCAAATTTTGATCTTGAGGGCCTAAGTTTTGAACACTTGGAATTGAGTTATTTTTTTACAATTTCCGAGTCTCAAATGATGGAACGGACTCCAAAATCGGAATGTACTCGAAAAATTGAGCAAGATAGGTCCATCTCAAAAATTTTGACATTTGGTCAACATTTGCACAAAAGTCAACTTTTTTGGAAATTGGACGTTCGCACAATTTCTGAGCTTTGAATGAAGAAACGGGTCCCAAAATCGGAATGTACTCGAAAAATTGAGTGGGACAGGTCCGTTTTGAAAATTTTGACTTTCTGGTCAACATTTGCACAAAAGTCAACTTTTTTGGAAATTGGACGTTTGCACAATTTCTGAACTTCAAATGAAGAAACGGGTCCCAAAATCGGAATGTACTCGAAAAATCAAGTGGGGCAAGTCCTTTTTGAAAATTTTGATTTTCTGGTCAAGGTCAAAAGTCTGCTTGGTCCAAGCATTTTCTTTCTCTTTCTCTTTTTCTTTTTCTTTTTCCTTTTCTCTTTTTTTTTTTTTTTTTTTTTTTTTTTTTTAAGGCGGTTCGGACCGGGTCAGATTTCCGGGTCGGTCCGGGTCAAATCTGGACCAATGGGTCAGCAGGCGTGGGAGATGACGTCATCAATGACGTCACATTGCTGAGACGCGTGCGACACGTGTGGCACGTGCGACACGTATGGCACGTGCGGCACGTGCGACACGCTTGAGGGAACTCCGGCGCGTGTTCGTTGAGGAGTACATTCCGGCGGCGCGTGTAGGCGCGTCGCAGCGCTTTTGATCCCGAAATTTTTGGGGTTTGTGCTTCGAAGGCCGTAGAATCTAGTGGTGTGGTCCGTTTTCCAAAATCATGGGCAGATTTGCGCAGATTTGAAGGATTAGGCCGCGGACCGTCGCTAGTCTGTGGCGGCGCGTGGAGGCGCGTGCCGGGGATTTTGGACCTGAAATTTCTGGGTTTTGTAGATCGAAGCCCATTTAACAGCCTTGTGGTATCAGTTTTGTGAAATGAAGGCCGGTTTTGCGCAGATTTTGAAAAACTATTCCGTCGGTCACTGTGTGTTCTGGCCGGGCTTTTTGAGGATAATTTTCCTGAGTTTTGTTCATCAAAGTCCTTAGAAGATATCTGTGGGTTGATTTTTTGTGAAATCTTGTCAGAAATTGTAGAAATCTGGAATGGGAAATCGCATTGTTGGACTTCTTGTTATATTAAACTTTTTAGTCCATTCTACGCTGGCTGCTCTGTCAGGAGGGTGACTGCGTTTAGACTTGAGGGTCAAAAGGTATGTGGTGAGCCTCCATTTTTTGTTTCTCTGCATTAAATGCCACCTTTTATTTTCAAAATTCGGTGCAGATTTCCTGGACTTTGAGTACATTTGGGTTGCAAAAGCTGACTTTAAACATTTTGGTGACAGCATTTTTCCTCTCTTTTTTTTGTCCGTTACCTCAGAAATTTTCTATATAAAGCCACCCGGGTATTCATTAAATTGTACAAGCAGCTTGCAGTGGATAGTATCTTTAAGTGTAGAGAAATTATGCAGAGAAATATATATATATATATATATATTTTATGCTTTGTTTGTACTAACATTTTTTTTTTTTTTTTTGACAGGCTAGTGATTGAAACTGAAGCACACTTTTTTTTTTTTTTTTTTTTTAAGACGTGCCATGAGATTTTCTTCTGATAAGCTCTTTGTTGTTGCTTGTTTTTGTTATGTAGCATGCTTTTCTTGGCAATTAAACTGCACCAACACTTGTCTTTTCAACGCAGCCATTTCAAGAGTCTTTGCAACATAGCCGCATCAAGAGTTTTTACCACGAAGCCGTGCCAGTATCTGTCCTTGTATTGAAGCCGTGCTAACATTCAACTTTGTCATGGAGCAACGTCAACACTTCATTCGTGCCAACATTCATCTTTGTCATAAAACTGCCTCAGCATTTCATTCGCCGAAGCCGTGACATCGTTCATTTTTGCCATGAAGCTATGTCAATACTTCATTTTTGTCATGAAGCCATCACAACACTCCATTCGCACCTTGCACTTGTATTGAAGTCATGCCATTATTTGCACTGAAGCCGTGACAACATTCATCCATGCCATGAAGCTACGTCAACACTTCATTTGCACCGAAGCCATGAAGCCACGTCAACACTTCATTTGTGCCAAAGCCATGAAGCTACGCCAACACTCTATTTTCGCCGAAGCCGTGCCAACGTTCATTTTTGCCATGAAGCCATGACAACACTTCATTTGTGCCAAAGCCATGAAGCCACGCCAACACTCCATTTTTGCCGAAGCCGTGCCAACATTCATTTTTGTCATGAAGCCACGACAATACTTCATTTGTGCCAAAGCCATGAAGCCACATCAACACTTCATTTGTGCCAAAGCCATGAAGCCACGTCAACACTTCATTTGTGCCAAAGCCATGAAGCCACGTCAACACTCCATTTTCGCCGAAGCCGTGCCAATGTTCATTTTTGCCATGAAACTATGTCAACACTTTATTCGCCGAAACTGTGCTAACATTCATATAAAGCAATTTTCAGAGGCAACATCACTCAGACATCAAGGGCGTATAGCACTGTAGCCAGACATCAAGATTTCAGAGATGCCAACAAGATGTTGAAAATGCAACGAGTCCCTATTAAGACTTTGAAGATGCAAGGAGATGCCAAGACTTTGCCATTGCAAAGAGCTCTCATTAAGACTTTGAAGATGCAAGGAGATGCCAAGACTTTGAAGTTTCAAGAAGAATGCCACCAAGACTTTGACATTGCATGGGCATGCCCTTGGAGGAGAGAAGATGCAACACCAACTTCAGATGCCGGAGGAAGGTGACATTGTCCAACTTTTGGAGACATGATATGAAGCTGCACCACTCAGAAGGGAGATGATGCCACACCGATTTTAGATATATAATCTACCATCATTCCGAAAGAAATTGACGTCATCCAGATTTCAGAAACATGATGTGAAACAACACCACTCAGAAGGGAGATAATGTGGTTCTAATTTCAGAGTTATGAAGTGGCACAACCTAGAAAAGAGACGATGCAGCCTAGAGGTGGAAGGTACAAGGAGATGCCCCCCCAGGAGATAAATGATGCAAAGTATACTTCAGAGATGTAGGAGGATGGCCACAGAAAATGAGCAATGCCATGAAGACTTCATTTCTTGCAAAAGAGGTTGGAGATTTTATTTTACTCCACAACCAAGCATCAACCTATGTTTATCATCATTTCAAAGAAAGTTAAGCAACGTCAACTCCTTACAGTCTTCATTTTCTACTACGCCGATCTTTGATCATCCTATTGAGCAATGCCTTGCCAACCGAAGGGACCTTAAAAGCGCATTGATGACTGTTGGAAAACTCCTCAAGTTAGACTGGCCATCCTTCTTCTTTTCATGTGACTGAACTTAGTGACGAGTACTAAGCTGCCTACGTACCCCGGAGAGGGATCAAGTCATCACGTAGTTCAACAGATTTTTTTTTTGATAATTTCTTTTTCCTTGATGATTTTTTTTTTTTTTGGATAATTTCCTTTTTTTTTTTTTATGATCTTTTTTTTTTATTTTTTTCTTTCTTTCTTCTTTTTTTTTTTTTTTGTTTTGTTTTTTTTTTTTAATAATTTTTTTTTTAGTGCGTGACTGAACTCAGCAAAAGATACTAAGTTGCCTACGTACCCCGGAGAGGGATCAAGTCATCACGTAGTTCAAAAGATTTCTGTTTTTTTTTTTTTTTTTTTTTAAATGTTTTTTGCAAAAAAGGGGGCGCAGTGTATAATAGTGGGTACACCACTGATCGAACCCGAGACCTCCTCAAGGGTGACATAGGCATCCAACCGCTATGCTACACTCGCAATTGGTGACATGGAGAGGGATTAATTTCTCCTTCTTGGTACGCTTTCAAGGGTAATGGGAAGACATCATGTACTCTTGCAGCGCTACAGTGGGCAGTTTAAACTCTTACCAAGGAGCAATCCTTGATTTTCAAGCATAGAAGCGTTTGAGGAACTTCCCATTGATAGGGCCGATCCTTACACCATCATTATCAATCAACTTGTAAGCTCCATTGGTGTAGACTTCTTGCACAACATAAGGTCCATCCCATTTTGAAGTGAACTTATTGCCTGTACGATGAGTTGTGATGATAGGTCTTCGAACGGCGAGGACTAAGTCACCAACTTGGAATGATCGTGGTTTAACTCTTTTATTGAATGCACTTGAAAGATGAGCTTGATAGCATTCAAGGCGTTGCTGGGCCTCGAGCCTTTTTTCATCAAGTGCCTCTAATTCTTGCAACCTGAGCTTGGCATTTTCTTCTCCAGTCAATCCTTCTTGAATGGCAATCCGTAATGATGAGATTTGACGTTCTAAAGGAAGGACGGCTTCCACTCCGTAAACAAGAGAATATGGCGTTGCTTGAGTAGGCGTTCGAAATGTTGTTCGATATGCCCATAATGCTTCTCCGATTCTTTCATGCCAGTCTCGCTTTGTCTTGGATACCACTTTTTTCAACAAACTGCCAAGTGTTTTGTTAAACGCTTCAGCTAGTCCATTTGCCGGGGCATTGTACATGGAGGAGTTGTATTGTTTAAATTCAAACTTCTCGCATAGCTCTGTCATCAGCCTATTGTAGAATGGTTTGCCATTATCAGTTATGATATACCGAGGGACACCATACCGATAGATCAAGTGAGTTCGAATGATGTTTGCCCCCTGCCTGAGAGTTGGAAATACATCACAAGTAACGGTCACATGGTTTGACCCAACAACTTCATCAAAGTCTAGATCAATTTTGTTTTCTTTGGCAAGCCTAATGATTTGTTCTTTGAAGACAAAACATTTTTGGATTGGGTGGCCAATGATACGGTGATATTTGCAGTAGTTAGGGTCATCAACTTTCCCCATGTCTTCTGGCCGCTTGCATTCTGGTAATTCAATCAGCTTCAATTGCAATAGTTGTTCTAAGATGTTTGGCACATCTTCATCGGGGAACGGATATACTTTTTGCTCACGTTCCTTAAAAGTCAGGCGGCGCACTTCGTTCTTTTGCCATCCTTCAAGCTATTTTTCTTTTGCATTTGCTCCTCTTCTTGGAACCTTGACTTCGGCAGTGTTAACAACCATTGGGTCTTTGAGGCTGACTTTTGCATTCCTGTCATTCCTCCTTACTTCATTTTTGCTTTCAAGTATGGGAGGGTTTGTACATCTGCGGCTAGCAATGCTCAGCTCCATGTCATGCGCACGAGTTGCTAACTCTTCAAATGTTCGGGGCTTTATTCCTTGAAGGATGTAAAGAAGTCCCCAATGCATGCCTTGGATGCACATTTCTACAGTAGATATTTCAGAAAGTCTATCCTTACAATCTAGACTCAAAGAACGCCACCGATTGATATAATCAACGACGGGCTCATCCTTCCACTGTTTAGTATTGGTAAGCTCCATCATGCCTACTGTGCGCCGTGTGCTGTAGAATCGGTTGAGAAACTCCCTTTCAAGTTGTTCCCAACTATCAATTGACTCAGGTTCTAAGTCTGTATACCAATCAAAGGCATTTCCCTTTAGTGACCGGACAAACTGCTTTACAAAGAGGCCTCCTTGAGTTCCTGCGTTCTCACAAGTTTCTACAAAGTGAGCAATGTGTTGCTTAGGATTTCCATTGCCATCAAACTGCAAGAACTTGGGGGGTTGATACCCATTTGGCATTCTCATGTTGTCGATGCGCTTTGTGTAAGGTTTTGAATATGTGAGAGAACTTGTAGAAGAACCTCCATATTGTGCTCGGATGGTATTTGTTATCATGTTTTGTAATTGTTGAACTGATAACGAAGCAACCGAAGTAGATTGTTCCTGTTGAGGAGTGTCTTGATTTTCTTTCCCTTTGTCACCTTTTGTAGAAGTGAAGCCAAATGGGAACTCAGGATCATGGCTTGATTCGCCAAGATCTTGTATTTCAAGTTTATTTATTAGAGTTGAGATTTCGAGGTCCTTATCTTCAAGTGCTTTTGTGAGAAGGACGACCATTTGTTCCATTTCAGCCATCTTTTCTTCCATGGTAGAGGTGTTAGTCATCATGACTGACACAACTTCCCAAGATGATGGAGAAGGAAGTGAATTAAAGTGAGCACGTGAAATCTCATCTTTTGGGTTCCCTTCGATGGGAGAGAAATCGTGCGACCAACTTCTTGTGAAGGAAGAAGGGGATTTGCCCCCATACTTGAGGTGTTCCAAGGTGGAGATGTCCTTGTTGATGACCTTATTTCTTGTAAGAGGGTCTAAGGAGATGATTGTCTGGACCTTGGCTTCCTTGGTTGATTGATATTGAAGTTGATTGTTTGCTTTGGGTTGGCTACAATTGATTGCACCAATGTAGTTGTTGGTGGTAGCCGTACCAAGTTTAATTGAAGTAGCTATTGTTGAAACTTGAATGTTCTTGCTAGAAGCCATTGAAGTTGGTAGCAAGATAATGAAGATTTCTTTCTTTGAAGAAGAATGAGATGAGAGGCAGAGAAGTCCCACTAGGCGTGCTAGAATTTGTAAGCGACTAAATTTCTAGTTCGAAATGAGTCGAACAAGTGAAATAGTTTCACAAATGCGAATTTGTATTGATGATTATGTGGTACAATTCTCTGTAATTACAAAAGAGTTATCCTCTGATTCGATCTCCTTAAAAGACTTGTTGATTGGATTTGTAGTAATGTGATTTTGATTCGAACACCCAATGTATTTCAATTTGGCTGAAGAATGGATCGAAGATCTTTGGAACAGAATTACAATGAATCTCCAGCTATGAGCTTGTTAGAAATTCTTTGTTCTTCGTGTTCTTTGTGTTCTTCGTGTGTTCTTCGTGTTCTTCGTGCGTTCATCATCTTCGAAGGTTTGTTGTGGAAGTTCTCCGGGGCTTTAGAGGCTTGAATCCGTGGAGCTTCACTGATTTGTGGTTGTTTGAGGTTTCTGGAGGCTTTTGAGCTTGATTCCAGTGAACTTTGAGATCTAGGCAGATAGTTTGGATGATTCTGCTTCGAATGTTCTTTGTATTTGAAGGTTTGTGGTGGAAGTTCTTCGGAGCTTTAGAAGCTTGAATCCGTAGAGCTTCACTGATTTATGATTTGTTGATGTTTTCGGACCTTTGAGCTTGATTCCCGCAAACTTTTGGATCTAGGCAGATGGTTTGGATGATTCTGCTTCGAATGTTCTCCGATTTTGGGTTTGAAGTTCTTGAAGTTCCTGGAGGCTTCAGGGCTTGATTCCAGCAGAGCTTTTTCACTTCTGAATCCTGGTCCTCTGAATGTCTCAGGAAGGCTTCTATTTATAGGAGTTTGGGGGTGGATGAGCGACACGTGGCGGAGCTTGATTGGTGACACATGTCACAGCCTGATTGGTCTGCTTAAGTCATCGCTTACAAGTGCGAGGTTGCTTGAGTTATCGCTTACACGTGCGAAGCTGCTTGTGTCATTGCTTACACGTGCGAGGCTGCTTGTGTCATCGCTTACACGTGTTGATGTGTGATTGGTTTTTTTGCATGACACTTGGCAAATTTCTGTTGGTTTCGGAATAGTGATAGCAAAACCTAGCCGCAATATGTGGTACTTTGTAATTGGCTGTATTTTGTGGACTTGATAGTGTGACGTGTCAGCTTGTGATAGGTCGGGAATTTTCCCTCTCTACAGCGTGTCATGTTCGTGTCGTGTCAAGATAGGGATATTCAACTAAATGACTCAATCTGAACCCAACCCATTTAATAATTGTGTCATGACACTTCAACCCTAACCCGACTTATTAATGGGGCGGGTTGACATGATCAGACCAACTTGACAAACTTAATAAATGGGTTTTGTTGGATTGACACGAATGTGACACAACCCATTTCAATCCACTTAATATTAAATATAACATTCATATAGAAATAACTTTTTTACACCTCTATAGTAGTGCATACACTTCAAGTATTCAACACACATTCAAAATAACATAGTTCAACAAAAAATATAATATTCACCTAGAAATAAGTTCTTTACACTCCAAAAGAAATGCATACACTTTAACCCAAATTCAAAATAACATATTTCAATAAAGTTTTTGTAGGGTTTAGAGATCTAATGTTTATAAAGTTTCAATTTACAATTATATCACTTATACATTTTTTTAATTACTCACTTTTTTTTTTCAAGTTTAAAATATAGGTTGGATATAAAAAGTATTTGACAAATCTAAAATAAAATGAATATTTATTTGTTATACGAGTTAAACGAGTTGTGTCAAATGGGTCATTTCGAGTTAACACAAATAAATTGACGTGTCAAACGTGTCTATTATAGGTTATGTAGGTTGACCTACTAATGACACGTTTCTTACCGTGTCGCTTTCGAATCGATCTGTTTATGACCCAAACCAACTAAGCCCCCACAATTACCTACAAAAACTAGTGTCAAACATTGACACCCCTACATCTATACAACATAATATTCGTCTAGATTGTCTTTCAAACTTCTCTGTCGTAAATTTGATAATGAAATGATATTGATCTGGCGAACCCTCTCCCCTGACAGCCTTAACAGTCCTCCTATCTCTTCACAGGACCTAGGTGGCTCTCCATTGAGTCCAAAGCGTAATCCCAATATATGTTCTTCTCTTTTGTTAAGTGTCTTGAGAAGTTTATCCACCTCTTGCTTCATTAGCTGTTTCTTGACCATCTTTTCTGGCATTGTTTCATCTGGTCCTGATATGATATCCTGCAACAAATTTTGAACTAATGAATTAGATTTAAAATAAGTCTTAACTGATATTTCATATTTTAAAATAAGTTTTTATTGCTAAAATGGAAGATAATAGACAAGATATTGAAGAAATTATACTAATGTTACAATGGGAAAAGAGACCAAAAATGCCTGCAATTAACCTCGCTATAAATTAGTTTACAGATAACAGGATTAGACTTCTTATGTAAAGTTTCATTGACGGTGAATTTCCTCATCTCAAGCAAGTTTCTTAATCTATTTATTCATGGGGAAAAAAAATCCTCAATCTAGTTATTTGTGAACAACAGTATCGATGTATAGTTTTATTGTTGTAAAAAATTTTCCAAGTTGGATTATCAACTCATAAGTCTGTCTTTGAGTAGTCTTATAAATTCTGAACCTTGTTTGAGATACCTAGGTATGAAACTAATTCTAGCCCCAACTATCTGGAAGGAATTTGAATTCTTGGGATTTAAAAGCCCCAGGCTTCAATCTCATCTAATCCTGCAACCTTGATTTGAGGTCAGTGCTTTGTAGAATCAGAATCCAATTGGAGATTTGTATTTTTAAGCACAATTTTCAAAAGGTGAGAAATATCAAATATAGGAAATGCAGGACTCATAACCTTAACTGACATGATGAGGAATGGCTTGAGTTTGAACATTAAAACTGTAGGAAAGTATTAATGAAAGAAGAACTTCATCATTAATTAATGTTAGGAATAAAGTTCAAGAAAAGAACCTGGAAAGGCATGTGACCTTGATCACTTACTGCTCGATCCAATGACACCGGGGGTCTGCTCCTCTCAGAAACAAGCCTCACTGTGGAAATATTCACATTGAGCATTTCAGCAATTTCATCACAGGTAGGTGCCCTCCCTAATCTTTTAGTCAAGATGTTGCTAGCCTCTGCAATTTTCGCCACCATCCTCCACACATTACTCTAAACACAGCAAGCTAACCATACATTCACTATCTACCCGTTTACCTCCCAAAAACTCATATTAGGGTGAACAAAATATTGTGAAGAGGAAGGAAATTGTTATTTTCTTGAAATCTGGACTTAGTTCTAATAAAAAATTTGACAAATTTTTAAAGCAAGCTATTGTTATAGAACATCTCAACCTGAACAGCAGTACAAGTTTTCACAAAGACTGGCATCTCATCTTATGAGCAACTCTAGGAAATACAATTTACAGCAACCACAAAATAGAATGAAAAGAAAAAGAATAAATCAGGCAGGGTTCAATGGGAACACTGTATTGAGTTAGTAGCTTCCCGATTAAAGGAAAAAATAAAGAAGCAATTCAAGGGAAGAATCACAAAGACAGAAACTTAATCCATTAGCCATTTATACATTAAACATACATACGTACATATGTAAAGAATTTACTTGAAGTACTTACGCTAGTCAAACATACCAACAAATTTTAAAACACCTCATATTACATACATGTTAAACACTAAATGGGGAAGACAATGATCCTTGAGTCGAATTTAGACCAACAACAAAGCCTGCTTTATTTCTGCTCCAGCGTTGAAATTTTGCATTGAAACGCCGCAACCTACAACTCCCTCCTTCCCTCAGCCAGTCCTTTTTTTTTCTTTTTCTTTTTTTGCTAGATTAATGTACACATGTTAAACTAACAAGCATAGAAACTCACCAAAAATTTATAAAAAACTATCATGCAGCAACTGGAGACACTCAAAGAAGAATCTTAGAGGGTTTAAGTCATTTTGAACGGAAGGGAATGCTCAGAAGTTAGACAGGCTTAACTAAAAGGTAGCAATGACTATAAACATAGTGTTAATTTATGCAGTTTCTCACCTGTAATCTCACTAATCTAGTGTCATTTGCTATGGTTCCTGTAATAGCTTTCTTAATTCACCAGCCAACATATGTTGACAACTGAAGTCCTCTTTCAAGCTCAAATTTCTCCACTCCCCCGAAGAAGGCCAATGCTCCCTTCCTGAAAACACAACAAAACAAATTGTACATCAACACACTGTAGGAAACAAAATTTAAGAGTAAAATGTATGGCAACCTGAATGAGGTCCTGGAAGCTTAGTCCTCTGCCTTGATAACCTTTGGCAATGGAAACCACTAGTCTACAGTAGCTCCGAGCAATCTTTTGTCTTGATTCTCTTCCTTCACACAAAATCTTTTCTACACTCCTCCTTTTCATCCCTATGGCCTTGGCCAACTGTTTTGATGTTGGCTCACAGCCTAGAGCTTCCCTGACTCCTATTCTCATCCTTTCCAGCCTTGCTCCCTCCTGTCAATTTGCAAACACTTATTTTTCCACTTTTGATAGAGATAATATTGACTTTCATTTGCAAATTTCAAACTTTTATTGATCAAGTGATTGTTATTATTAGAACAAACTACCCTAACACTCACAAATTTCACTACATAACTACTCTGTATGGAGAAGGCATTCTCTTTAACCATTGGAATATACTAGTAAAGAAATTGGAGTTAAAATTCTTCTGGTTGTAAACAAATTATGTAAAGGAGGCTATTAACAAACTAAAATTCAAAGTTCATACCCCACAAGACATACTAAAGTCACTTCAATAATATTATAAGTAAATAGCAGCCATTCTAGAATTTTACTGGCAAACCTACCTTGAGGCATAAACAAAGCTCTGCCTCTTCCCTTGGACTCAACTTCCCAGACTTAACAGACCCAGATGAAATTCTCCAACTTTCACCAATTTTTTCCTCTAACCCTCTTCCTCCTCACTCCAAACCCACCATTCCCATCCCCAACCAACACATTATCACTCTCTCTGCCACTCCAAACCTCACCAATCTCAGCTGCAGCCAACACAGCATTTCTAGCAGCCTGCGCTGTTGCTTGGGCTAGTGCAACTGCCTCTGCAGCTGCAGCAATGACTAATGCATCGTTGGAGACTATGTTAGAGTCAAATTTAGTAGAAGATGTAGAAATATGCAACTGGGGTTGCAGAGGGTGGTGGGTTTTGAGTGAAGAAATGGTTGGGAGAGTTGGGGAGTGAGTTGGAGATGAGCATATTGTGGTGATGGCCATGAAGTGTAGATTGAGTGAGTGAGTAGAAGCTTAGACTTTAAAGTATAAATAAGAGTTTGTAGATGTTTTTGGGAGATATTTCTTTCCTTGCCATGCGGGACAAATGTGATTTTTGTTTCATTGTTGCAGATAAGATAAAAGGGAGTGATGGCAATCTATGTGTGGAAGTCATTGATAATATTGTAGATAAAAATCAGAATATGTGTAGTTGCAAGGTTCGAACCAAAGCATTGATTCATTGGAGTGATAAAAAGGACACTGTTTTCTCCGTGTTTTCATAAGCGTAAAAAAACACAAAACTAGAAGGAGCCATTTGGCTGTTTTCATTTTTCTTTATAAATTAAAAACGAAAACTATTATCTAATTTTTGTTGTTTTCGACTTACCAAATAAGTTTTTTTTTTTTTATTGGAAACAAAAAATATGGTCATTGGAAACTGAAAACTAAGAAGAAGAAAAAAAACAGTTACCAAACATATTTTCCTATAGTTTTAAAAGAGCGTTTGGTAACTAGTAACTTTGACATAGCCCTCCCAATTGGTGATAACCATGAAATAGCCCTCTAGATTACACCCCTTGTTCTGTACCTCTCCATGTGATGTCCTACATTCTTCTTAATTTGGATGGAAGCAAAATAAGAGGATTTAAGACCTAAAAGAAAACCCAAATTGAGATGTGGCTAAAAACTTGGTCAAGAAATTAAAGAACAGTGTGTTTACTGTTTAAGGTTTACTTTTCCTGCCTTACTAGGGATCAAAAATTCACTAGAATTTTTAGAGTAGTCTACCATGTAAAGTTCTTTAAATCCTCACTTTTCTTTTATAATAAAAGGTCTAAATTATACCAACTACCAAGCCATCAATACACCACCAAACTCACCTAAGATAATTGTTTTATACTTTCCCTCTCCAAAAACTAGGTTGTTATTGTGTGTTGTGGGAGTATACTCTTTCCCTCTTATAGGAAGGTGGGTCTCACCCACTATGAATCCATATTTATGTGAGAGGGAGGAAGTATACTCTTAGAGTAAACAGTAATCTTCCCCAAATACTGAAGTTTTTCCCCTTTTCGCCCTCCTTTTCGTAGGGAATGGTAGGTTGTATTGTGACATTAATTTGTTTTCTGAAAGTCCGACTCTTAAAACTTTAGGTACCATAAATTTTTACCTGTGCTATTGGTAGTTTTTCACAGTCACTGTCATAGGGCGGTGAGGCTCAAAGTGGATTTACTTGACTTGAACTCATATCAATATGTCTGTTCAAACTTCAATGGGATATGATTATGTTGCGTACATGATGTGCAAGTGGCTCTGTTAGAAGCATAGGATTGTTACTTATAAGTTATAACAAAATAGTCCAATTTCCTCATTAACTGAAAAAGAGAAAATACCCTCTGATCATGGGATTCTTAAATCTTATGTTAAAGCTTTAGCAATTCTTGATATGATATAACTCATCTGAAGATTCTGAACTACCAAAGAGAGAGAGAGAGAGAGTTTTGGAGGTAAACTCAAATATCAATTTAATTGGCAATATCTGATTGGGGCCTGGCTTTGTCAAATATGGCTCAGTCCAAAATTCGATCAGGCCCAAGTTTTTTAAATAAATAAAAAAATCCTAAGCCTAACTTTTTGAGAGATTCAGTTTGTTCGTTATCCCACACCCCCTTACTAACTAAAATGGGCTGGTCTGTGCTGGGCATCTGAACTGAAATGGCCCACCAGAGCAAACTTTTTCCTAACGCTTTGGTTGTTTCGATTGAAAATCTTGTATAAAGATAGTTTTCAGAGTTTTTCAATATTTGGTAACATAAAAAAAATGAGCTAAAATAAAACTATCTTTGGTTAACTTAAAAAGTATGATTATTTTTAAAAATTGTTTTCTACTAATTTTTTTTTTTAAAAAAATAACTTTATCTCACAGTAAGCTAAATAAAGAAAGTTAAGAAATTGTTTTTCAACTCATTTAAAGTTACTACCAATACCAAACATAGAAAAATAAGATAGTTTTATAGAAAATACTTTTTAGAAATAGAAAATACCTTTTAAAAAATGATTCATTTTTTAGAAAATATTATTGTCAAAACAAACAGAACATAAATTAAATAAATTATCTTCTCCAAAAATAAAAAAAAATAAAAACTCTCAAACTTATCGTTATAAGGAAGGGGCTTCTACTCAAACTATCCTTCCAACTCTTCTTATAACTTTTTATTGAATGTGAATTTTGAAAATCTAAGGGTTGGATTATATATTTTTTTATGTTTTTTCAAATTTTGTTCAAATCGAATATTATTTACCATTCAATCAATAAATTTATTTTTAGGCAAAACTTAGGTATAGTACTTAGGTATTATTTCTTAGGTTTCTCATCTTAAAATTTTGTCATATGACTTTTTTCTCATAGAATAAAAATGTATTTTTTAATTAAATCGCCACATGACAAAATTTTTAAAAAAAAAACTTAAGGAATAGCACTTTAAGGTACTATACATAAGTTTTATCTTTTATTTTTTATGTATAATTTTAAACCACAAAAACTTTTTTAAACACTTATTAATTTTGAAATTTTGGAAAAATAGGAAGATATACAGTAATTAAATTTTCAAAATTCATAAATCAAAATAAAGAGAAGTTTGAAAGTTTCTCTCAAAACAAACCTTTTCCCATCCTTAAATTCCATTAGGATTCTTATTCCAGCACCATTTCCATTAGGCTTGCAGCAAGCAAGGTGATAACGTAAACTTGAAATCTCTAATATTAAAAAAAAAAAAAAAAAAAAAAAAAAAAAAAAAGGAGAAAACCAATAAATAGAAGAGCCCACAGAGAGATGCAAAGGATCAACCCCATTAGATTAGATCCTATCTCTCACACGAAAACGAAGAGGAAAGGAATTTCCCACGAACTCCGAAAAGCTAAGAAATCAACAGGACTCCACCTCCACCTAGGGTTTTCCACAATCGTCGAAGAGTGAGAGAGAGAGAGAAGATGGTTCTGACGCAGAAGCTTCACGAAGCGTTCAAAGGAACGGTGGAGAGAATCACAGGTCCTCGCACCGTCTCCGCCTTCAAAGAGAAAGGCGTTCTCAGCGTCTCCGAGTTCGTCATCGCCGGCGATAACCTCGTCTCCAAATGCCCTACCTGGTCCTGGTACTCCATTCCGTTTCTTCTTCGCCTTCCAAATACCTAATCAGAACCTTCAAATTTGCTAAATTCATAGCTCAATTTTACCTTTTATACAATTTTCGCTCAAATTTTAGGTCTCACAATATAGAATTTGGCTTCAATTTTTGGAAAAAAAAAATTCCATTGTTTTCGTATTTCTTGTTAAAATTTGCTTTTTAGAGTTTTTTTTATTTAAAATTTTAATTAGATTGAATTTATTTCAATGGATTTTTTGTAATGTGATTATGTCAGGGAATCAGGCGAGCCAAACAAGAGGAAGTCATACTTGCCACCAGAGAAGCAGTTCTTAATTACTAGAAATGGTAAAAACTAAAACTTTACTTTGATTTTTACGTGTTTTTTAAATGTGATAATGTGTGATGTTTTTGGTAACAGCTACTCTAATGGTTTGTTTTGGTTTGAACTCATTTGACCATAATGATGACAGTAAAAAAGTAAATTTACATATACAAACTATTTTACAAATCACGGTTCTCATCTAGGGCCACCGCATCAGCAATTTGTAAAATAGTTTGAGGTTTTAGGCTTTTAGCATTTTCCAAAAAGTAATAAAATTGACTGATGTTTTATAAGTTTCCTTCTTTATTGTTGATGCTAATATTGGTTTTTATCAGTTCACTTTTTGGCCACTAGAAAGTGTGAAAATGAGTGTGGGGAAGGTGGGGGAACCAAAGGGGTTTTTGGATCTTATTATGTTTGCTGTTTCGCTATCCCAAAAGTCCAAAAAATAAAAAATAAAAGTTAATTGGCCCCAGTTGGTGTCCAAAAAATTATATCTGAAGTTGTTTAGTTTAATTGCCTGTATTTTTTCTGCAATCAAAAGGGCAGTAATGGTTTGTAGATAGATGATTGAAGCAAATAGAAGTAAAAATAGAAAAAGAAAAGGATGAAATTACGCATATCAGCAGTGTTTTGTGCAAAAAGTTGGATGTCTTTAGGAAATGTTCTGTTATTTTTTCATTTACTTTGGTGATTAGAGTTCGCCTTCTGTTTGTATTCATGCATTTTGATCGTGGTTACGACATTATATTCAGTAAATTCCTAATTAGCTCCACAGCCTCCACCAATAAGTTAGTACTCAACATGCAAATCCTTCTCCCATAATTATAGGATGGAGGGTGATGACATGGGTTCAAGACCCACGAGGTGTATGTGTGTGTAATTGAATATATTCGTTAACATAGTTTTTTTTTTTAATGCTTTGGATTTTTTTATTGGTAGATTATTACAAAGGATAACTACATTTTGGAATTATGCAAATTACTGGGAAGCAAAACTTCTTCCCTTCTCTCTCTGATTATAATTTTTTGTTGTGTAAAACGCACTCTTATATTCTTTGAATGAATAGATAAAGTAATGATAAACCAGTCACTTGTTGTTCAGTCCCTTGTCTACGAAGGGCTGCATCAGTTGAAGAGGAATATGAAGCTGCAGGGGGGGAGGTTCTTCTTGATAATGAAGACAATGACGGCTGGTTGGCAACCCATGGGAAGCCAAAGGGTATGTCCACTTGTAGTGTACATCCGACTTATGAGTCATTATTATTTATACTTACATGTCTTCTTTCCTTTCTGAAGATAAAAGCGATGAGGCAGAAAACTTGCCTTCTATGGAGACTTTAGAAATCAGCAGCAAGAACAAGACTGTAAAGTCAATACCCTCACACTTTGGGGATCAAGATGAAGAAGATATTCCTGACATGGCTGATTACGAAGAGCCTGACAATATTGAAACAGATGCTGTAAGTTTTTACATTTGTGTAACCTGCAATGTTTTAGTACTTAATTATGCATGCAGGCACATTTGTGAAAGATTGAAACCTCATGGTTGAACTACATGACTTTTCTTATTCACTCTCTCTCTCTCTCGGTGGTGTATTGATGGTCTGGTGAAGTAGCTAACTTACCTGTGTTGGCATTCAGTGGATTCATGATAATGTCATATTTCCATGCCAGGAAAAACATCTTATAGCCATACAATCATGTGATCATAGACCATTGGGCAGTAGTTTGCAATGCTATAATACTCAATCTTACATTCACGTATGGAAGGACTAAAGTCAGCTATCAATGTATGTTGGGCATGTAAGGGTGGCAGGGTGCTATAGCTTCCTAGAATTTCATGTTCAAATTGTATTGTTAAGCTCTATATATGACCTTAAAGATTAACAGAGATGGGGTTTTGTTTGGCTGTCCGGTAATTCAGCGAATTACTTAGTGGTGGGAGCTCAAGGGTTGCATGATAATATTGGTGTTACTATATCTAGTAAAGTAAAACTTTAAATTTGGATGTTAAAGATAGATTCTAGGTGGTGCTAATTTGTTTATCCCGGTGATTTATTTATAGTAGCATATGACAGTGGTCTTTTGGTATAGGTCCACTATTTTGAACGGCCTTTCTCTAAGTCTCTTGCATATAATAAAGTTTTTTTTTTCCCAAAATTAGTATAATTAACTTCAATCTTGTCTTTTTGTCTTGAATGGATTTTTCTGCTTTGTCAGTTTATTCTATGAACTATTGATTTATGTTGTTGTCTTGAACTTGTGTTCTTCAGGCAACACTTCCATCCGCATATCTTGTTGCTGAGGAACCTGATGATGACAATATTTTACGGACTCGAACCTATGATGTCAGCATCACGTAAGATCTATTATTAATTCCTTTTTTTTTACTAGTGTCACTTCTCTTAAAATGGTGGAGCCCCTTGCTTCTTGGAGGATAGAGTTCCCCTTTCTTTTTGGGTTCATTTCTAATATTGTGGTGACGAATTTCTTTAAGTAGCTGGGTCAGAATGTAGTAGATTACGGCAATTATAAATATTTTTTCCTGTATAATCTTCAAACATTTATAGAAATACTACCCTTATTTCATGGCACTAATATCTTGTCTAATTTTCCGTGTTTCTAGGTATGACAAATATTATCAAACTCCTCGTGTGTGGCTTACTGGGTATGATGAGGTTCGTCTCAGTAATTACGTGTTTTTTCTTGTTTTGAGGTTCCTAAGGGTATTAAAATTTGCTTAGTTTGTTTGATTGGATGACCACTATGAGTGGTCTTTCTATCATTGTTGGATTTTGTAGATTTGTGTACTTCTCTAAGCAAAAGTAACTTTTGCTTAGTTTCTTGTCTTCCTTAGTACACGGCCTGCGTACCACAGAAGCAGTTTGTACTATTCCTATTTTCTTTTAATAATTTCCTTTTACCTATAAAAAAGGGAAATTTGCTAGTGGTTTTTGTATGATAATATCATTTGCTTTTCATACTAAGAGGTGTTTAGCAAACCAAGCAGCTTGAGCTTGTTTTATTAGGATTTAACAAATCCAGTTAAGGTCTTCCAGTTGAGATCCCACAAATTGAGCAGAGCTGAGCCAAGGTCAAGCCTTAGTTCAGATTGCATTAGATAAGCCAAGCACACAAAGCTTCCAGGTCTGTCATGCTGAGCCCAAACACCTCACCTCTTGGCTCAGCTTGGCCTTATTTACTTTTTCTCATGCTATTCTAATGCACTTATCACTTCAGTTATGTTATATATTTCATATATGTCAACGAAACTTACATATCTTTACTGATTGTGAAACTTGCAAAGAGAAAAGGAAGTGAGTTAGACACAGAGAAGATACTTGGACCAAACAAGAAGTATCTTGGAAAAATTGGCCATTGTTGTCATTGGTTGTCAAGGCTAGTATATACATTGATGAATCTGTTCTTTATAGGCATAATGAATATTCATTAAGAAGCTAAAATAGTTCGACTACTGTCTCCATTCATTATAAGAAATTAAAACAGTGAACAAAGTCAAAGCGAATAGGAGAAAAAGAAATTCTTCAAATTCCCCCACCGCCTTTTTCTGGGTGCTGATGTACCTTCATCATCGTGAACGTGACGTACTTTTTTTAATGAAGATATCTATTACCTATTAAAAAAAATTAAAAAATTAAAAATAAAAATAAAAATAAAAAACCTTAAACACAAAGCCTGCTGGTTAAGATCATCCTTTAGAGTGTTTCTACTTCAGATGTTTTATTATGTTAGATGTTTTCTCACGTTTTAAGTTTTATCATGTGAGCTGGACTCCTTTCCTATTTGTGACCTTTTTTTCTTGTGACTAGTTGAAACTATAATTGGTAACTATTCGTTAGTTTTCTGATTTTTGGATGACCACTTGTGCATTTGGCATGCCAATATGCTGCAATTTCTTCTTTCTTGAATTAAGTTTTGTTGAGTGTGAAGTGTATATGTCATATGTTATCATAAAGGGAAAACAAAATGGTGTTTTTATATGTTTGCATTGTTGGGGGAAACGTTATCTTGGGTCGATCATTTTATTCATTTAAATATGCAACTTTTCATTTGACATATTCATTCAAAGGACTTATTGAAATTCCCTTTGCAATTGTGATAGTCAAGGATGCTTTTGCAACCAGAGCTTGTACTTGAAGATGTTAGTCAAGATCATGCACGCAAAACAGTAAGTTTTTCCTTTGAAGTTATATATATATTTAAAAGTAAATTCCTTTGAAGTTATGTATTTTCTTGTTTGTATAATCAGCATATGTCCACTATATGTTGTTTCTCCTTGATGCAGCGTTTACTTGATTCTTTTTTATAGCATCTTTTTTAATGTTATGAAATGGATATTCACACCTCAACAGTCTAGTATTATAAATATTGTTTCGCTTAATACTTAAACCTTAAAAGTTCCTTTTCAGGCTACAATGATAGTTAAATATCAGTCTATATATTTTAGATATCTGTTACGTTTTATGAGATGTCCACCCATAAATTATTTAGTTCTCTATCTTTATCCCTCCTCATGTTATGTCTTCTCCATGCTTACCTTCAGAGCCTTTTCATTTTCTTCTTTTATTGGAACACAGATAAGTTGCAATTCAGTGCTACAGTACCGGTGTCTGCTATTTTGGAATTCGTAGATACCTGCTGGTCCATTTTTTCATTGTTAGCAATTGCTTTTGCAGACATAAAATCATGTGTAAAGCGCCCACACATGATACATTTGTCCTTGTCCAAATGGATTAATATTAGATGCAGATATCTGTTGTAATTTACATTGTGATACCTTTTCTGTTATGCAAGTTGAACTTTAGGCTCTTGGTGTCCTTAGTTCTGGTAAGCCTTATACATGATATGTGCTACTGAACAATGGCGGACAGGGTGATGATCCTTTGTGAAAATAATATTATATTTACATGTTCCACATGCACCACCTTCTGATGCAATTGTGTTTTAAAATTAATTTTGTGGGTACAGGTAACCATTGAGGACCATCCGCACTTGCCTGGAAAGCATGCATCAGTGCATCCATGCCGACATGGGGCTGTGATGAAAAAGATCATCGATGTACTGATGTCACATGGAGTTGAACCAGAAGTTGATAAGTACTTTTCACTCTCTCAAATCACTTAAATCAGTAGTTGTAAATTGGAACCATCTTTACTTCCAAAGGCACGATATTTCACACCTAACATTTATCTTTAAAACTTGAATTCAAAGGCTATATGCTTTTAGAATCATATATTTTTGAATTGGAAACATCATTATATAGGTAATTGGTCTGTTATCTCCCATTGCTTGAAATCACACTAGTGCATAGGTGGGCCCCACCACTATCTCCTTTGCCTCCACCTCACCACCTTTTCCACTGCCTGTACTGCAGCTAATTGAAATATTAATGATTTTCTATGTAAGTCAAATGATATAAAAATATTTTCAGGAGCATTTTTAGAGTCACAGCTAGACACAAGAAAACAAGTAATTTTTCTGAGAAATGTTTTCCACCAAAACAGTGTGTTAATAAGTAACACACTACCTTTAAGCTCTCGAGTCTTGACACCCTTGCTTGGATCCTGCCAAAACCAATCTTAACCTTCTACAATCTCCCAACTAAGCAACTATGGAAAAACACTTGCTCAAGTGCACAATAAATGTGCCAGTAAAAACAGGTGCATACACAAGTATACTCAAAGATGTAATTTTAGAAATGCTGCCTCGTTTGCTTATAATTTTTACATAATTCAGATAATGATCTGTATTCTTACTATCTCTATTTGAATTCTTTAGGTACCTTTTCTTATTCTTGAAATTTGTTGCCTCTGTAATTCCAACAATTGAATATGACTACACCATGGACTTTGATCTTGGTAGCTCCAGCAATTAATTCAAAGGTAATTCTATATATATATATATAGACAAGGTCCTTTCATTCCTTTTGTGTATATAACATGTTAGAATTAACATATTATGTCTCCACTAGAAACATGATTGTTTGCACGCTTTGTCATATCTTAAGATTATGTTACAGAAATTAACAAGGTGATTGAATTTCCCGGGGAAATAAAAATTGCACCATCACATTTCCTGTATGATTGTGGTATCAATGGTCATTAAAATTGATAATCTCGTTCTTTGCTTACAACAAGAGGGGTGGGTGGGATTCGAACTCAGGTTCTCTACATGGGATAGCTCAGTAATGCCACTAAGATACTAGGCTTTTGGCCTTAAAAACGATGATCATCTATTGTAGATTATGGCGTTTTATTACCCTTTATTGAATAAGATTGATGTTAAATGCGAGATGATAGGTTGGTCTTCAACAGAATTAGTGATCATCTGTGCTTTGTCTAGGACATAATTTTTCTTTGCTTTGTTTTTAGCTCGACTATGTTGCAATTTACTTTATTTTGCTACTATATTACAGATACAAGTTGCAACTTCAGCATGAAGGTGATTAAAATGTGAAGTTAAACAATGTTGTAAGTTGTAACTACTACTAATGGTGTTGTCTGTCGACTTAGCCATTATTTGTACAGTCTAAACTATTTGATTGGATCGTCTTTTGGATGCTGAATGTGTTATTGGAAGCCACCATTCACATTATCGTGAATGATGGTTTTGTATAGTGAAAGTTCTATTTATCTTTACTGTCTGTTTTATATGATGGTAGAATTGCCATTTGCCATATTTTAACTGGGTTCGATCACTGATACATGCTAATCAAAAGTCAAAAAACATACCTTAACAACTGGTGAATGACTCAAGTCTAAATGCAAATGCCCTGTCAACGTATACAAAGCTTTTATGGGTGAGTTTGGTTCAACTTTTTGATATTATGCTTTTTGAAAAAGTGGGAGTTTTAAGAAGTGCGGTATAAAACTGGGCTTTTTGTAAAAGCTATTAAAAAGTGTTTCTTGAAAAAACTGAGTGTTTGGTTAGCACTTATAAAAATGGCAGTTTGAGAGGTAAATTACCAAAAATGACAATCTGTATATAAGGGAGTTTATTTCATACTTAAAATCAACTACTTCATATACTTACTAAAAAAAACTAAATAATAATAATAATATATTTTTGGTATTATTTTAATAATGTTTGTGTTTAGTTCTTTTTAGTGTCATAAATATTTGTTATTACCATTAATGAATTCTTATCAATATTAATTAAATCTAAATAATTTTCATCATCATGAAGCACAAAATGAAAATGTAAAAAGATGATAAAATACATACCAATAATCCAAGTTTAAATTGTACTACATAAAAATGTAAAAAATTGTACTACATGAGTTCTACTCTAGTTGCTGCAACATCCCTAAACATTCTATCAAGTTGTTATAGATTATGTAAACCTTTATGTCGAAATTTTGAAGCTTCGAGTACTTCCTACAAAATGTAATTGTCATTTCACTCATATTATAATAATATACATAACTATTTCAAACTAGCTACATATTAATAAAATACTCAACTCACCTTCAACTTCATGTCCCACCAATCATCACTAGCATCAATCGTTCCCTTCACTGCATCCCAACCTAAACTTGTGTCAAGACCTTTCAATTTTTCCCACTCTCCAATCTACTTTTTATACATCCCACCTACTTTTTAATTGGTCCTTATCATAGTTTGAACCAGTCTCATCACAGAATTAGATCACCAAATTGCTCCAACCTTTGGGACTTTAGGCATCAAAGATTCTTCTATTCCCAACTTCAATCTCTTCCACACAAAGGTTACAAAAAGTAGTTGTCCAACTTGGATTTCCCCATAATGCTCTTGCTTTTTTTGCTTCAAAGTTGGAAGTAGTGTTTTTACCCATCTACAAAGTTAAGCAAACATAAGAAATGCAAAAAATAGAATTCATAATAATAAACTCTTCTGCCACAGAGGACAAGCATTTTACAAACCATGACAATGAATCAAACACTGAATAATTAACACAATCACTCCAGAAGCACCAACCCACCATAGCATGAGATTGATTCCAAAAATCAATAATAAAGAGTGGTAACATAAACCCGTGCAAGAAACTTAATGGATAAACTAAGCTCCAAATAAAATAAATTTCATTATCAATCAACAAGAAACTTAATGAATACTTTGGAAAGTCTCAGGAAAGAAAGAATACTTGGAAATTGGAAACAGATAAATGTAGTCATCACAAGTAGTGCAACTCATCAATACATAGCAATTACAACAGACATCTCAGCAGTCCAGCCAACAGGTTCTTATTTAGCATTAAGAAAGATGAAAACTCGAGTAACATAACATTGAACCCCAAAAGAAGGAAGCCATTTCTGGATCTCCATTTTGTCTTCTTCAATCATTCTAAAATCAACCACATTAAGTCAATCCCACCATAACATCTAAGCCAGTTTAACTAAAGTGAATAAACAGAGGACAAATAACAGAAACCAAAACATTTGGAGTTCCTGTAAATCTTAAGAACACAGTTTTTCCATTGTCTCTAACAATGGGAAAAATTCCTTAATTAAAAAAATTAAAAAATCAAAAAATTAAAATAATCACATAAGTACACTCCAATGGAAACAATAATTCAGCCATTCACATAAGTACACTCCAATGGAAACAATAGTCAAAAGTATAATAAAGAAAAAAAATAACAAAGAGCTCTTATTGGGGAACCTAGCCACCCAAGACAAAAAAAAAGAAAAAGAAAAAAGGTGTAAGGCACAACAAAGATGAGCCTTCCTAAAAAATATAGTATGCCCTCCAAATTTTTTTTTGCAGGAAGGAATGGGACCACAAATGGTAACTAACAGGCACAAACAAATCAAATTAGAGGCAATATTTAAGGCATGTAAACAAGCCAAGCAGAAACATGAAGCCAGTTCTGGTTGAACTTGGTTCCAGTTTGACCAATCCCAACTTCATGAGCAAAGCAATTTCTTTATTAGTCACAACAATTTCAAGAACTCAGAGAAAACATTACAACATTATGAGGTACCACGGCTCTAATAACTGGCTTCTCTTCATCATAAGCAATCGTGCATCAACATTCTGATTTACCTCCAACTTTTCCCACTCTAAGGCAGTATGTCAAACTAAATGATCTTACCAGGTTTCCTTACACTTATGAATGGAAATATATATGATAATGAGTATGAACTTGGAAGCAACCATGAAGAAGAAAACTTCTGAATGGACACAAGAATGTGTTCTAATGAATGTTCAAAAAACATAGGAACTATTTCTCTTCACAAAACTCTCTCTTTCTCTTTCTCATGCCATTGCTATTGCTATTGCTATTGCTATGTCTTTTTTTAGTGTTTCTAAACAACCATACAGCTTCAATAATAAACTGTTCTGCCAGAGGACAAGCATTTTACAAACCATGACAATGAATCAAACACATACAAGACAACAAAATTGCTTTAAAAAGTCAAACCTGAAACAAAAACTAAAATACCCAATTCCAAAGAAGACCCAAATCATGCTTAAACTTAAAAAATCAGATCTCAATCCAAAGTGACTTGAACAAAGAAAGGGGGGTTGGACGATTTTTTGTCATAAAATAAAAGGTGACTTGAACATGGAAATATACAGAGCATGTAAAGACAGAGCATATATCCACAAGAAAAAAAAAAAATACAAAGCATGTAACCACAAATTTTTTTAGTACCCAAAAGAGAACAAATAGATCATTAGCAAGAACAAATAAAGCATGCACAAATCTGAAAATTTTTCAACAAATATTTCAGAATCTCTGGTGGTACTAGTGATTTTTGGTAGCAGATCAGTGTTGCTTGGTGTTTTGTTGATCAAAAACTCTACCTTCAAAATATTTTTCTCATATCAGATATAGACATAAATAAAATTAAATATATATATACAGAGAAGAAGAAGAAGAAGAAGAAGAAGAAAAAGAAGAGGAAGAGTATCGCCGACGGATGACAAAGGCAAGAGAGACTTTTTACCTGCAGCAACACAGAGAGGCTTGTTCTATAGCAGAGCAAAGAGATGAGAGGAATCTGGCGTGATGTGAGCTCCAAAAAGGTGTTATCCTTTGATTTATCAAATGGTAAAATTGGGTTTTCAATAAAATATTTGGACAATTTGGTAATTAAACACAATCTCCAACGGTAATATTTATGAATATGAAATGCGCATTGATTTTTGCAAAAGGCTCTGAAGAGCTGTCTTGTGTTAAAGTGGATTTCCTTCACATTTCAAAAAGTAGCTTTTTAGAAAAAACAACTTTTAAAACCTTACCAAACGCACATATTATTTTTTTGGTTTCAAAAAGCTTTTTGTTAGAGGAAAGTGCAAACAAACAGGCAATATATTAGAAGTCTCGAACGAATATATATATACATTAAAAATCCAAATTTTAACACGAGCCCATTCAAAATGCTCCTCATTCCGAAGTCTGGATTTCTTAGGACCAGCATGAGAGGGCATATATGAGTTGCAATATTAGTACTGCTGATAAAGTCTGTCTCTCGTTATCAAATAGGAAACTTGTATTTGATAAAGAACAATCATAATAGGGAACTTGTATTTGATAAAGAACAATCATAATAGGGTATATTACTAAACCATATGCACTTGCACAATAGATTTGATAGTTTGATTTGGTCTACCTTGCGAGATACCTTCTATAAACCAGCATCCACAATTGGAATTAAAGCACTGCAGCAACAAGTGCAAAATAATGTCCAACACTTGAATCAGAATTTCATTAGCATAAATGATTTATTGACAAAGCTAAATTGAAAATCCCCGCAAGTGCTTCTCTTTAATTGTCAGCTAAAACATCCTAAATAAACCAAACTCATGTAGAACTCCAAAATATCATGCTCACGTAGCTGTAAGATGCAGGAACGTCATAGACAACTAAGATGGGTAGATCATACAGCAGACACCAAAAGGCACTTTTTTACTCTAATAGGCTGATTATTATCCACAAGTTAATATCCCTTCATTTGAATTACAAATAATATCCTTCAGTTAAGCAAATGATATCCTGCCTTCATATTAAACTTTTCCTGATCATAACGACCAACAAGGACATGCAATTTCTTCTTGCCTTCATACCCCAAAAGGGAGGAGCAAAATCTGACTCGCATAGTCACAAGAGAAAGTTACAAACATACAACAGTAACACAACGTTGAGTACTAAGCTGTTTTTATATTAACAATTTAATGAAATAAGAATTTCCATTTCTTTTACATTTATGGCATGCTGCTCCAGTTCAGTAATTCCTACCCTGAAAAAGAGGAACAAAATTGGAATAGTCACAAAAGAAAGTTACAAATAAATAACGTGGGAACAATTTTCTGAAATAAACTGTTTTGGTATTAACAAATAAATAAGATGAGAATATCTTCCTATTACATCTCTGGTATACTGTTTACTCAGAACTGGGCAATGAAACTTGGCTACTGCTCCAGCTTTCACTGGAAACAAGATGCTTGGCCAGAAAAACAAAATCCCGTATGAGCCGACTCGAAATGCAATAAGCCAGGATGCTTTATATGAAGCCAAGCATAACAAATTTTATTAATTTTATGATCATGCACCCTCCATGGCCCACTGGGTATAGGCATTGGACCAATTCTGACTAATCTGCAAACAATACATTGAAAGATTCCAGAGGATCTCCACAGTTATATGAGAAAACAAACATAATAAATACAATAATTAAAAAAAACAAAACAAAACAAAAATCAACAACCTACAACTAAAACCAGCAAAATTAAGATGATTTCCACTGGTTGATAATCTTAACTGGCTCTTGACAATGTTACTCTACAATTCTCTAATATAACAATACATGTGACCTTTTGTTGGTATCATATACCAAGCCTCCAATAATGTGCACCAGGTCATATGCACCTAAAGGCAGCATTGCAGGCCTCATCAAGAAACAAAAACAAAGTTTTCTTGGTTTCCTGTCAAATGTAAACAGGTTTGACATCGTTAGGCCCAAAACTTGCTGAACACGTTGGACACTTTCGGTGACGAGTTTCAGTGATTCTTTGTACACAAGGATTGCAGAACAAGTGGTAGCATTTTGTAATGACAACCTGAAGACGGGAAAAAAATAAATATAAAAATAAATCTTAGCATTTTGCAATAACCACCTGAAGGCAGTAAAAAAATCTTTTTTTTTAGGTACTTAGAACAATATTTGAAAATCATTGGATTTAATGGCAGTCATTTTCTTGACCCAAATTAATGGCAGTACATAGACCAATTACTGTATCTTAAAAACCTAACTGAAACAGCTCAATATCTTTATTGAGGTTCAGCCCAAATCCATTAGTTAATCGTTTTTTTTCTTATTATCGAGGACCCATATCATTCTTTTTTTTCAGACGAAGTTATGCTACTGAATCATCAAACAGAATTCTAATTACCAAAAAATAAAAACTTTGACACAAACTACTATATCATTTGTAAAGAATTAGAGTGCACAGTGAGTGCTAAATTCAATGGTACATAATTCCATGGGTCCATTCTTAAGAACCATTCTGAAATCAAGCAAACAGAAACTCTAAGTAGCAAAAACCAAGTTAAACCAAGTCATATAGATATATAATCTATACAAGGTTATAATACTGCATCTTCATTGTCTCACACTAAATAAAGCATCCTAAAGAAAGTTCCCTTTGTTTTCTTTTTTCTTTTCTTTTTTCTTTTAAAACATACGCTTTGATGGAGTTAGAAAAAATGTTACATATAAACTTTTATTTTATCAATTTAGCCTTTAAAGAAAAAATTTATAAAAAAAAAAAAAAAAAAAAAAAAAAAAAAAAAAAATTCTAACTCAAAAACTACAAATTACCTTTTCATCTTTCTTTCTACTAACCCAAATTCAAACAATTCATTTAAGTCATCTAAAACTTGAAAAACTACAATCATATTTTAAAGAGTTGCTATTAATGGTTTTTTTAGTAAAAAGTTGCTGATATGGAACCACTTTCATCTGCCCTTCTTGGGGTGTGAAATCGGTTTCATACTACCAGCCATGGTAAAATTCATCATGTTTCACATATTTCAGGTGAAGACTCCAATTGTCATATTCTAATATCCACTTCTTAAAACAGGGAACCAGAGTTGAATCATCACCACTTCCTACAAACTAAACAGTAAACAACAGCCCATAAAATATAAAAATCGCAAATAAAATAATCACCTCTTTTGTCCTGTCAAGGCAGATACTGCACTTCAATATTTCCCGGTATTCTCTGAGTTCCTCCTGAAGCTTCTCAACAATTGATGAGCCTTCTGTCTGCACTCTAAGATGTGATTCCTTTCTCCTTACAACTTCCAATTCCTCCTCTGTTCTTTTCTTGTCAAACCTGATAAAGAATGAAAAATGCGTCAGAACACCTGCACTGAGCAGAAATCAGAAGTAAAGAAGAATATTTTCTGTACCTTTCTCTCTCTAATTCTATCTGCAACTCCACAAGGACCACTCTACTTTTTTCAACTTTTGATTGTGATTCCTCCAGGGACTCCCTTGCTTGCTGAGATGATCTTCTCACATCTAAGAATTTCTTTTGTGTATTTTCCCAAGCAACTGAACTATGAAATTTATCATCTGCAAATTTCTGAATTTGTTCTGAGCAAACTTTCAACTGCAAAGCATAATTTGACTCAAATATTAACTGTACCTGATGTTGTCAATTCAAATCCAAATCCAAAAATGAGGGCTAAGAATGTACCTGATCTTCAATTCTTGCAGATTTCATGTCATAAAAACTAAGAGAAGTACTTGCTTGCTGAAGCTCCCTCTCCATGGTTCGTTTGTTCATAAGTAGAGTATCCTGCAGCTGTCTTGCCCTGATGCCCTCTAAGACAAGCTGAAACAAAAATAATGAAAGCCATAAATTTACTTATCAATATGAGCATCGGAAGACATATTTACAGAGGTCGAGAAACAAGAAATAGCTACATGTGTAAGCAAAACTTCCTCATTATGCAAGAAAGAACTGTACAATGTTATGGATTTTAAACTTGTCTATTGAAGTCAAGACATGGACAAGTCTCTTATTATGAACTTTTTCAACACACCGATATTTAAACACAAGTCTATCATTCGCAAGCACATACACTAATAGGTGTAGAATTTAACGCCACTATTTTCAAGCACAATATAGGTTTAGAAGCTGAAGAAGGCTACTGCAAATCAAAGAAGCTCTCGACTGAGAAACACAGGAGTCACGATATAAGCTATAAACTTTGCACCAATTTGAGATAAGTGCCCCAATCGCTATAAGATATAGCAACCCCCCCCCACCCCACTTTCTCTTTCTTTTTCATGTTTTCACATGCAACTATACTAAAAATTCATGTCAAGCGATTCTCGAAATATCAGCGAAAACTGATTTTTAAATTAAAGATACATCCAATGTGATAACTTAACCTCATTGGGTGGAATAGTTTGTTCAGGACCATGCCTCGTAAAGCAGAGGTCCATATGAAGAATGGTACTTTTTCTTTTTGGATAGGAATATGAAAATGGTGCATTACTTCTGGAAACTAGAAAAATGACAGCAGTGAGGCAGTTTTCTGTTTCATGTAAATTTAAAATGTGACAGACCAATTTGAATGGGCTTTTGAAGGAGTGTAAGGACCTAACGCAGACAGGATCCATAGGCTTTTGTGGGAGGAGCTCTCCAGTCTTATCTGTTGCCTGGTGTGAGGGAGGAGACTTTAACATGGTTTGGTTTCCCATGTTATGTCTAGGTGCCGAGAATTTCACTCATGCAATACAAGACTTTTTTTTAATTTCAAATTAGTTCAAAGCTTGATGGATATACCTTTGGGAGGGAATCAGTTTACATGGTCCAATAACATCTCAAGGTCCAGAATTTACCATTTTCTTGTTTCTACAGATTGGGAAAATCACTTCCTTAATATAACTCAACAAATGTGGCCTAGACTATTATCAGACCACTTCCTGCTCCTATTAGTTTGTGGAAATTTCCAGAGGTAAAAGACCATCCAAATTTTGAGAATATGTAGCTAAAAGCGGAGGGGTTTGCGGAGAAGATGAAAACTTGGTGAGAGCCATACCAATTTCAAGGGGCCCCGAGTTACAGATTGGCATATAAACTCAAACACTGAAAATTGATCTAAAGAAATGGAACAAGGAAGAGTTTGGAAATGTGGAGACCAACAAACAGAAGGATGATCTCTCGGAGCTGGATACCCTAGAGGAAAGTCGACAACTAACAGCTGTTGAGCTATTAGAAAAGGATTGGATTTGAGTAGAACTCCAAAAGACCTCTCTTTCATGGGAGATTTGTTGGAAGAAAAAGTCTAGGGTTCTTCTATCTTCTATGGTTAAGAGAGGGGGACAGAAACATGAAAAATTTTCATTGTATAGCCAACTCACATGGAAGGAATAACTCCATTGCCAATCTTTCGGTAGATAAGGAACTGACTCCGGATCTAGCAGCCATCACTAATTGTATTACTCAATTCTACAACGTCTATTCAGTAAGCACGGCATTTGAACACCCTGGTTGGATAATATAGAGTTTTCAAGGATATCAGAGGATAATGCAAATTGGTTGGACAGACCATTTGACAAAGATATTCTTGGGGTGCTTAAAAGTTATAATGGAGATAAGGCATGACGGATGCTTTTTGTTATCATTATGGAGTTAAGCAGTATGATAGATAAAGCAGTAAGTGTTGGGCATATGTCAAGATTTATGGTAGGTACCTCTGCAAAAAATCTGTTGATGGTGTCTCATCTTCTCTTTGCGGATGACATATTGATATTCTGTGAAGCTGACCCTGAATAGCTTGTGCATTTACATCTTGTGTTTACTTGGTTTGAAGCTGTTTCTAAACTAAAGGAGAACTTAAATAAATAAGAGTTGATACCAGTGGGGGATCTTTCTAATTTGGAGGACTTCGTGGATATTTTAGGTTGTAAAAAGAAAACGTTATCTATGAAGTACTTAGGTCTTGGGGTGCTAAATTCAAGGAGAAGACAATCTAGAACCCAATCCTTGAGAAGATGGAGAGAGGATACTAGCGGGATGGAAGCGGGTTCTTTTATCTAAGGGAGGTAAAGTTACATTGATTAAAAGTACTCACTCCAATTTGCCAACTTATTTTCTTTCTATTTTTCCTATTCCAGCTAACATTGCCAATCGTATTGAAAGTTACAGAGAGTTTTTATGGAGGGGCTTAGGTGGGGAATCCAAGTTCCATTTGGTAAACTGAACTAAGATTTGTTCACCTCTTTGGAATGGGGGATTGGCTTCCAAGTATCGAAAACAATTTAACCAAGCTTTCTTAGGGAAATGGTTTTGGAGATTTGAAACTGAGACAGAGTTACTTTGGAGAAGAGTGACAGAGGTGAGGTAAGGCAGTGATTGGCTTGGTGTACCAAGGAGGTGTAGGGTCCTTATAGTGTGGGTCTTTGGAAATCTATAAGAGCTTCGCATCAATTGCATCATATTCTGTTTGAAGTGGAAAATAGAATCAGAGTGAAGCTTTGGCATGACCTGGGTGGGGACAGTTCTTTAAAGAAGGCTTTCTTGGAATTATTTGGGATTGGTAATGGCGTCCTTTAGTGGGATTTGAATTTCTCAAGACCTGTGCAGGACTGGGAGTTGGAGCCTTTGTCAGCCTTCATGGATTTAATATATTCTAATCCTGTGAGGAGTGGGGATGATAAGCAGTCAACTAAGAGACAGGGTTTTGAGGTCAAAGGGTACTGTTGTTCTTTGGTTTCTAATAGTGACAGGCCTTTTCCCCTGGAAAACCATTTGGAGATCAAAGGTGCTACCTAGAGTTGCTTTCTTTTTGTAGACTGCAGCTTAGGGAAAGATTTTGACAATAGATACTGTGTGGAAGAAACCCTTGTGATTGATTGGTGTTACATGTGCAAATGTAATGGAGAAACATTAGACCATTTACTCCCTACTATCCTTTTTTTTGATAGGTAATCAGAAAACTATTATTAATGAGAAAAAAAGGAAAAGTACAAGTTGTTCATGATGATGAACGACAAGAAAATAAAGAACAAACAACACAACAAAAAGAGAAATCAGGGAACTAAGCTAAGGGAAAGCATAAACTCAATGATAGAAGAACAATCAGTAAAACCCCAACAACGAGACCACTCCAAAAGACTCCTTTGGCATAAAACCTTTAACTCATCCAATGTCTTCTCAATGTCCTCAAAGGAACGACGATTTCGTTCCAACCACACAATCCACATCAAGCACCCTGGAACCAAATTCCAAATGTCCGAATTATGTTTCCCAAGACATTGATGCCAACAAGATAACAAACCCGCCACTGAACCTGGCATAACCCAATGAATCCCAAAAGCCTGAAGCATAAAAGTCCAAAGAGAATGAGTAACAGGACAATGAAGAAAAAGATGGTCTACTGACTCCCCATCACAACAACACATACAACACCAAGTAGCCAACGGGCGACCCTTAAGCATTAGATTATCCAAAGTGAGGATCCCACCATGAGCAGCTGCCACAAAAAGAACGCCACTCGCCTAGGAATCTTTGGTTTCCAAACACCCTTCCAAGGAAACAAAGAATTCGAAGCACCCCGAATTGCATGGTAATAAGACCGGATGTCAAACTTACCATCTCCTTTTAGCTGCCAACCAAGAGTATCACTCCTATCACCTCGAGGAATACGAGTTTGGATAAGTTGGAATAGAGAATAAGATGCAGCTAGCTCCCAATCTTCAAAAGCTCTATAAAACCTTAAATCCCAAACTCTTAACAGTTCCTCCTTCTGGAATCCACAAAACCTCAGAGATACAAGCATCCTTTACCGCTGAAAACACATAAAGCTCAGGATAGAGATCTTTAAGAGTATTATCTCCAATCCACCTATCATGCCAAAAGCGGATACGAGTGCCTTCACCCACTACAAAAGATAGATGCTTAGAGAAGCTCTCCCACCCTCCATAAATGCTTCTCCATAATCCACACCCATGAGTCCTCTTGCATACTTTAGTACACCACCCCCCTTGACCCTCACCATATTTTGTGGAGATAAGACGCCGCCAAAGATGTGAAACTTCATGACCATATCTCCACAACCATTTTCCTAATAAAGTTTGATTAAAAGACACCACACTTCTGATCCCCAAACCACCCATCTCAACAGGTAAACACACCTTTTCCCAAGCCACCAAAGGATATTTGAAACTCCCCTCAGAAGACCCCCAAAGAAAATTCCTCTGAATACTTTCCAATCTAGCAGCCACAGATTTAGGAATAGTAAAAAGAGATAAATAATACGTTGGGAGGCTTGAGAGAGTACTCTTAAGTAACATGAGCCTACCACCCTTAGATAAATAGATACGCTTCCACCCAGATAACTTCCTCTCCGTTTTTTCCAAAATAGGATTCCAAATCGAAGCTGTCTTAAAAGAAGTCCCCAACGGCATCCCCAAATATTTCATAGGCAAACTGCCCACTCTACATTGAATAATATTAGCCAATGCATCTAGATTATTCACCTCCCCAACAGGGACAATCTCACTTTTCCCAATATTGACCTTCAAACCCGTAAAGGACTGAAAACAAGACAATACCAACCTTATGGACAGTAGCTGTTCCCTAGAGGCATCACAAAACAAGATAGTGTCATCAGCAAATAACAGATGGGAGATACACACACCAACGGAGTTCACATAGCCCACATGAAAACCCCGAATAAGATTACACTCCTCTGTCTTCTTCAATAGTCTACTTAAAACCTCCATTATCAAAAGGAACAAGAGCGGGGATAAAGGATCCCCTTGTCTCAATCCACGAGAACAACCAAAAAAACCTTCAGGGGAACCATTTACCAGGACTGAAAAACGGACAGAAGTAACACAAGCCTTAATCCACCCCCTCCATTTCAACCCAAAACCCATCCGGCCCAACAAATAAAACAAGGCCTCCCAGTTCACATGGTCATAAGCTTTTTCAATATCAAGCTTGCAAATCACACCCGGTAATCTGCTCTTCAACCTGCTATCCAGACATTCATTAGCAATAAGCACTGAATCTAGAATCTGCCTACCCCCAACAAACGAATTTTGAGACTCAGAGATAAGATTATCCAAAACCGCCCTCAACCTATTGGCCAACACCTTGGATAGCAGCTTGTACACACTACCCACCAAACTAATGGGGCGAAAGTCCTTAATGTTAACAGCATTACACTTCTTGGGAATTAAAGTGAGAAACGAAGCATTCAGAGACCGTTCAAACACAGAGTGCTGATGAAAGTAATCAAAGAAATCCATGACATCCTTTTCCACAACACTCCAACATTTGTGGAAAAAAGCCATGGTAAAACCATCAGGACCAGGGGCTTTATCACCCTCCATCCCCTTTAAAACCTGGATGACTTCCTCCTTCGAGAACTCCTTCTCTAAGGACAACCACTCTTCCTCTCCAATGCATGCAAAATCTAACCCATCCATAGTAGGACGCCTCACCTCAGTTTCCTCATACAACCCCTGGTAAGAGAGAACTAACTGAGAGCGCACATCTGCCTCATCATCATAAAGAACACCCTCCACCTCTAACCTCTTAATCAGATTAGCGTTTCTATGGGAATTAGCTAATCTATGAAAGAAACGAGTATTATTATCTCCCTCCTTCACAAACAAAGCACGAGACTTTTGCCTCCAGGAAATTTCCTCAAGAGAAGCCAAATGTTCTATGTCCCCTTTGAGCTGAATGCGACAAATCTGATCCTCATTCGATAGACCCACCGACTCCTCTCTAGCATCTAAACCCATAAGTTCAGTCAGCAAATTCTTCTTTCTAAAAGCCAAATCACCAAACACCTCCTTGTTCCACTTTTTTATATCTGCTTTCAAAGCCTTCAACTTTTGTGCCAAAATAAAACTTGGAGAGCCTGAAAAACTGTAACTAATCCACCATTGCTGAACTCTATCAACAAAACCCTCAGCTTGCAGCCACATGTTTTCAAATTTAAAGGCACTTCGGCCTCGTCGAACAACACCAGCTTCCAACAAAAGCGGACAATGATCTGAAATAACACGAGGAAGCACCCGTTGGGATATATTCCCAAAATGTTCCTCCCAATCTAGAGAAACCAAAGCCCTGTCAATTCTTGACATAGAGGGGATACCAGAATCTCTAAACCATGTAAAGGAAGCCCCCTCTAACGGAAGATCAACTAAAGAATTACTCTCTATAAAATCCGAGAAGGCAAACATAGCAGGACTGAATGACTCACAGCCAAGTCTTTCACTTGGGTACCTGATAATATTAAAATCCCCTACTAAACACCAAGCCATTGGCCACCTGGCCCGCACCCGTAATAACTCCTCCCACAAACAAGACCGCTGACCATCATCATTGGGGCCATAAACCCCTGTACAGGCCCAAACAAAGTCATCCATCACCCCTCTCAATAAGACACTGACAGAAAACTGTCCAACAATAACATCCATCTTTTCAAAAACCCTCTTATCCCAAACCAGCAAGACTCCTCCCGAAGTCTGAACAGCATCCAAAGCAACCCAATCAATGAAAGGACTTCCCCATAAACTTCGTACAAAAGCAGTGTCGATAGAAGCTACTTTCGTTTCTTGGAAACAAACAATATCACATTTCCACTCTTTTAGAAGATTCTTACAAACCTGTCTCTTCCGGGGATTGTTAAGCCCCCTAACGTTCAAGAAAGTAGGGGTAAATTCATTTAAAACTACCAACAACCCCCACAGCATTCGAAGGAGCTCTACTCCTACTCCTAGAAGAGACACCATCGTAATTAACATTAGAAATAAGCCCCTTAAGCTCCCTAAGACCCCGTGACCCTGAGTTTGTAGGTTGCTTAGGCGCCCCAACGTCGATCACCTTGAGACATTCCTGTTCGAGAAGGCGAAACAAAGCCAAACAATGAGCTTCATGTTTCACAATAGGAAAACCCACCATATTACAAAAATCTATCATCAGCTGGGAAACCCAACTTGAATTTGGTTCAGTTTCTGCCACCTGAGCCCCTCCTGCATCATCCTGAACCATCACCACCTCACCAAGTGTATTGGGGTCCCACCTAGTCAAAGGATTACACTCCAAAAGAAGCCCAGAATCAAAATGACTCAAACCACCAGAAGCCACTGGCCTCGGCTGTACCGCCACTTCATGGTAGTCACTAAAAACCTCAATTCGATCTTCCCCTTCCCCAAACTCAGTCCCCATCTCATTACCCAGCTCAGACAAAGGGGAAAAATGATTATGTTGCACCCACTGATCCAAAATGTTTGAAGAACCCACCTTGCCGGAGTCGGGATCCAACACGGAGAGGCTAAGCCCACTCTCCATGCCTGGTTCAGCCCCCGGTGCACCGGAAGCTTCCATCGGCATGCACCCATCAAACTCCAGCTCATAAACATGGGCTAAAAGCCCATTATCCTTACCTGTAGAATCTGCCACAGGTTGGGCCACCGTCGCACTTACCACTTCACTGGGATAAGCTCCCTTCAAACAGACTGACGGTGAGACCATCGAGACACCTTGGACCAAGTCGACGTTGAGGGCAGAGGCGCTGAGTTCCACCGGCACCGCCGCGCTCTCCGGCAACTCGGAATCTCCAGTCGAAAGTCCTCTCTTGCTCTCGTCTAAGACCAACGTTGACTGAGCATCAGACTTAAGTTTTAAATAACCTGGCTTGACCAAACTGCCCTCCTTAAGTGAAGTCACATGCACCATGGGTTGGGCTTCATCCAGCCCACCTGGTTGTTTAGTGACTTCTGGCCCAACACTTAAATCCTTGGGCCAGCTAATCTCCTCAACACTCAGACAAGACACTACACGCCTCCCTCCCTCAGGCTTGCACACCCTCAAAGCCAAAAATGCAGGAGTCAACTTAAACTTGAAAGCCCGCGTGGGTCTGCCAGAAAAAGCTGAACCATTGCCATTTATAGCTGAACAATTTTCAAAAGAAACTCCATGAATCACGTTTTGCCCCCATTTAGCTCCATATTTTTCAAAATTCCTAATCTTCTGCTTATTACCATAAACAGACATACTCTTCCCACTCCGGCCACCACCAGCAAGCTTACCACCTCCACCACCATTATTTAAAGAAACTTTGGCTAGAGATACCGGATTAGCACCAGAGCAAAAATTCCTAAGCTCTTTTTGAAACAAAGACCAGCCAGCTCTATTAGAGCTTGCTGGTATCATTATACAACCTCTCCTAGACCCTCCAAAATATACTGTAACAACAACAAACAGGCCAGCCTTGTTAGATCTTCCACAGAACTCTAACAACTTCCCATTTTCCCTAAATCTCTTACAAAGAAAACCATGACCAGGCACCCAATCTCGTATATCTTCGAGACAAGTAAGTAACCACTCCAAGCCCTTACGTCCAACCCAAATAGAGCTCTTAACATTCCTACGAGACTCATGTAAAGCATATGAGTCAGACCGCCCCCCATCAAAAGAAAAAGAAAAAAGTTTAGCATCAATATGGAACGATCTCTTGCTGCACCCAAGGACAGAGGATAGAGGTTTAGGAGGGATGATATGAGGGGTTCCTATGGAGGGAAGACTAGGTATGGTTATAGGTGCAGGTAAAAGAGAAGGTTGTTTAGGCAAAACTTGGTTAGAACCCTGAGGAGTAGGGGAAGGGGAGGGGGAGGGCAAAGGCAGTGGTGGTGGGGGAGTGGGAAAAGGATATGGGAAAAACCCAAACTGTGGAGGAAAGCATAAGGGGGAGGGAGAAGGAAAAAGTGAGGGTGGCAAAAAAGGAAAGAAAGGAGGTGATGGTTGAGGGAGAGGGAGAGGGTGGGGTGGAGGAGGGGGGTGTAGAGGGTGAGGCCGGGGTGGGGGAGGGGGTTGGGGAGGAGCAAGACTCATGGTGGTCTATGGTGGTCTATGGTGTTCGGATTGTTTGGAGTTCAATGAATAGGCGAAAGAGAGGTGAGTTTGCTAGCTTCTTGGCAAGCTCGATTTGGGCATCACCGGAATATTGTTATTTTGAAAGTCGTTCCTCATTGTTTGATGTGCATTAATGCATTTGGCAGGAAAGAAATGCTCAAAGCTTGAGCACTATGAACAGACCATACATGTCCTTAAGTTGTTTTTATTTAAAGCTTTGTTTGATTGGGTGTTAGCTTTGGGTTCTTTTTCTTTGTGTTCAGTATTAGATATGATTGATATTTGTGACCTATCAAAAAAATAAATAAGAGATATGATTGATATTTGTACTTTGCAAGGTTGAGTTTCATGCTCCCTTGTATACTCTCTATACTTTAGTTTTTTTTTTTTCATCAATATATTTATTACACACAAAATGACCATCAATAGGAAAATATAGAAATAAAAGGAAGCAAATAAATATTTCACCATAAACAGTGAAGCACATGACAGCTCTTAACATCCATAACAAGAATTAAACACATTATTCAAATTCCAAAATGTCACACACATCAACAGGAAAAAACAAAATACCACTTCATCTCAGACAAAAGAAAAGTTTGAGGAAGACAATTACCTTAATATTATAATCATCTCTCTCAGTAATTTGCTGCAACAGATGTTGATTTTGATTCTGCATATCATCATATGCCTGTCCAATTGACTGCAGAAAAACCAGACCAATTAGACCAATTTCATGATTGAATATCAGATCACATCCACATTAGATAACTAGAAACTAACCTCAATTTCAGATAAGTAGGCCTCATTTTCTTCATTTTTTGATTTTAGGACATCAGTAAGCCTAGAAATATCCCTGAAATAGCAGTAGTAAACTTGACATTGGTAAGAACTTTACACCATTCTCATGTTCAAACAATACCAAGCTAATGCTAGAATATCAGCCTGCACAGTTAACATAGTGTAATACAGATCATCACAAGACTTAACGAATTTTTTTCTTTAAGTAATGTGAAAATTTTATGACCCCAAGAGGTAACACAATTGACTGGGACCACACCTCATGAAGCAAAAGTTCACTAGATTGAATACCATCTTCCCCCTCCCTTTGGGATCAAAACTAGCTTATCAAAAATATATATATTAGGACACTTAATGATAAAACGAAGCAATGAAGTCTTTAAGCAGAATACAAACCAGGTTCAGTTAACAAAGTCAACCCTCTGGCAATTATCTAACAATAATCTAACAGTTCAAGGATGTCTTGTGAAAAGTAAAGATCTTTTGAGAAAGTGCCAAAATCACTAGTACACTAGAAATATACAAGACGACAATTAAACAAAAGAGAACAGCAAATTAGCTTCTTAATTGAACAATTAGAAAAATCATAAGAAAAAAAAGCTAGACATAGTCATCCACTCAAAAAGTAATGTTCAAAACATAACCTTAGAGACAATAGCGCAAGTCTGATGTCCACAATTTCAAAACCTCAAATGTTCAAATATCATCTCACGCTTGAATACTCGCATTAGTCATATCTAAGAATTTTTATTAAATATTTTTTGTAATGTTTGTTGATTTGTGGTGACCCTTAAGTACATGTCCTGTGTACTGGGTGGTGCTTTTTCTAGTTTTTCAATAATATTTTTACTTATCAAAAAAATTTAATTTTTTAAATAAATAAATAAAGCTAACATGAAAAGCTCACAATCAAATCCAATGCAACCAAAGGGGGTCTACAGTCTATTCCACACACAAAACACCAACCTTTTTCATAGAAGATATTTGAATTTTAGGGGGAAAAAAGGTTTATCCAAGTAGAAAGTTCAACAATAGCAGCAGTTTAAAAATGTTCCCACTATCATGTCAAAGTAAATTGAACCTTTTAGAAGCTTCCAACTTCTGCCTCAGCTCAGCAATATCAGCTTCTGCTGCAGCCAGCCTTTGTTGGGATATGGCCTCAGCTTCATTTGCTGTCTTCACTCGTAATTCCAAGTTGTGCTCATCAAGAGAGGATTTCAAAGTTTGAACATGAGCCCATGCCTTGTATTCCAAGTCCTTGGCTTCAATGACATCCCTGCAGATCTTATAAACTTCTAAGAAAAGTGAACACACAAACAATAACTCACATGCTAGGTATGACAACTAAGTTGAATGTGCAAAACCTAATTTAAGCAGAATGAAGTGCTTCCACCAGTTTCAAGTAAGCCTATGTGCAAAACCTAGTCTAGGAACAGCTGTACTTTTATACATTTTAAACAAAATAAAAACATCCAAACACACTCCTATGAAATTCAGGATATTCAGCGGTTGATTTTACTTTAATTCTAACATAAAAGCAATTTTTGCAAGCACGCACACAAACACGTGTATATAAGAGGATTGCAGAAAGAGTGCAAACACACACACAATGCATATGTATAAATCAGAAGATTGCAGAAAGAGTCCTCAGAACAGAGTCCCTGTATACTTCCTGTGTACTTGGGTGTCTCTTTTTTTGATATCAATAAATCTTTATTACTTATCAAAAAGAAGAGTCCTCAGAACAATCAAAACAGCTTTGCACAAAGTTTTAGGAAATACATCAAATTAGAAATGTGAGCTAAAAATAACTTATCAAAAAGAAAGGTGAACTAAGAAAAACTAATCAAGAAGAAATGTGAACTAAGAGGAAAAAAATAAATATGCAAATTCTCTAACCTTGAATCAGTGGATTCACGTCTATACATTTCTAAAATCAACTTTAACTCCAAATCACTTTCCTTCAAATCTTGGACCTGCAAAAAAGAACAGGCAAAACTCATTAAAGCCAAATCATTAGTAGACTAGATAAATCCATTTATTTATTATAAAAAAATTCTTTCAATGAAAGGGAACAGGTAAACCAGGAACACAAACATGGCATGCACGTGTCTATGCATTCACCAAACAGGAGAGTGCATCTTTACAGAAAAGGAACATAGGGAAATGGCACCAATGAAACAAATAATCAGGCATAAGATTTAGTTTTCAGGTTTTTAAAGCCGCAACCCCCCCCCCCCCTGGGGGGGGGGGGGGGGGGCAGGGCCTCTCTTTTTTTCTTTTTTTTCAAGTAGCAAGTTACTCAAAGCTGGTAATTATATACCATATAAATTAACTCTGAGAAAATTGTCAATCATAAGTTGAACAACATTTATATTCACATAAATTCCTCATTATATTCATACCACAGTTGGAAACTGCAATAAATACACAGGATAAGGATAAGATACAATAAGAATATAGCAAGCCAACCAATCAACCATCAAAAACCTAGGATAGTGTACAGCAAGGGTATGAATTTTTTTTTGGTGGTAACAGACAATAATAAATAAAAATTTTAGCTATATATTTGTATGTAAATAAGAGGTTTAAAAAATAATAACGAACATCAGAACATTCAATGGGTCCAGAAAGATTAATTAAACATATTGGGTTGTGTGCATGTGTCTTTTCAAATTTAAGCCATTTAATTGCCAGACATGTATTGGACACATGTCTGGCAGTGGGCGAGCAATATGCATGTCTGAATACAACATATGACTCACAGACACACATGTCTGGCAGTGGGCGAGCAATATGCATGTCTGAATACAACATATGACTCACAGACACTCCCAAGGTTTTGAAGTAACTATGCTTCATATCCAAATACATATATTGGAAACAAATCATACCACAGCTTGCAACTTCTTCATCTCGGCAACTTGGTCAGCAGATCTGGCCGATAAAGTTTCAAACTCTTTCACCTGTTTTAGAGAGAGAGAACTTTAGTCTAGCTCTAGTCTAGCTCAAATGATTGAATGAATAACAAAGGCCTGCCTTGCTGCCAATGAGCTCTAGTCTAGCTCAAATGATTGTAAGAGCAAGCAGGGTAAGGTCATGGGTTCAAGGCCCACTATGTGCATTACTAAATTACCCATTAAAAAACAAAAAAAATATACCCACCTTCCTCTCCAGAATTCCAGAAAGAGACTGCACGTCAGCCCGAAGAGAATGAACATCCGAGGCAGCCTCTTTGTATTTACTTAATTCTCTTTGCATAGTGCTCATTTCTTCAGGAAACGAAGAAACCAAGGTTCTAAATTCAGCAATGATTTCTTTTCTTCCTGCAATGCAAAGTATCTTCATCATAATTGCAGCAAAAAAGCTATAGAGATAAAGTTACTTATGTTTAATAATCATAGAAAAGCATCAGATTTCTTAAAACCTGGTTCTCTTGATGCCTCTTCCAGCTTCGATTCAAGCCTATTTCTTTCCTCAATTTGTTTCTGTATTTCTACTCTCAAATCTGTTGCTCTAGAATCATCAATTGTAGAAGATCTTCGAAAAACATCAACCATGTCAGTTTTAATGCTCAATTCTCTCTCACTCCACAAAAGATTGTCCTTCTCAGCCTACAATTTCCAACAAAAAGGTATAGTCAGCATCAGAACGAAACCCTCATGACAAAAATGGCAGATGAAGGCATAAATGAAACTACCGACCAGTTACAACCTGTAGTTTCTCATATAAGGCCTGATACTGCAAAACTTCAGATTTTGACTTTTCTATTTGATCTTTCACCAGGAGGTAAGCATTGGAAGAGGAAATACACTTCACATTCTTCAACGTGTTCTGTCATGAAATACCCCATTCAAATGACATGACTGGATTAATAATTGATCCCTTAGAAAGAAATATCTATAGAATTATACCAACAGAATGATCAACATTATAGAAAACTGACCCGCAAACTCGATAACTGCTGTAATATTTTTATCCTTTCTTCATGAAGACTTTTTAATTCCATTAGCCGACATGAAGCTTGGTCCTGTGAAGCTCAAAGCAATTAATCTGCTTGTCTCTTCCAATTTAAGGAATTATCAAATGTTGACCTAAAAGAGAAAAAAGTCTGAGAGGAAGGAACAGAAAATTAGTCCCAAGTCAACAAATTACCATTAGTTCTTTGAGAGTTGATTCCATATCGTGCAGATCTTTTTGTTTATCTCTGACCCTTTCATTGGCAACTTGCTTATTCCCTAGATTTAAGACAGGGAAAAATGCCCCTTTTGCAGCATCTCTCTGTGCTTTAAGAAATACCAAATTGCAATTACTTTCTTCCAATTCTGCAAGTGTAACCTCCAACTCCCCTTCAAAAAACCAACCAAATTGAATGTCATTCACTGACCTCTAAGAGCTGAAAATCTTTCACCATCCCAGAACTCTTTTTTTTTTTGATAGGTAATAAAAGTTTTATTGATAAGAAAAGTACAATGTGTTTACAATAGTAAACCCACCACACTTGAAACAAATACAAACAAATCAAAGGGAAGAGCTAACAGATATAAGGAAATCAGACATGGAAATACAATGCGTAAAACCCCAAATACGAGACCACTCAAACAAAGTCCCAGAACTCTCGTTTAGACAGTTTTCATTTTCGCCCCCAGGGGGGGGATAAGATATCTAAAATACAGAACACCAGAAGAACTCATACAGGTCACATGTGTCATATCATGTCAACTCAGTATGGTATGCAATTTAAGGGAACAAACAATGTGCAAGTATACATACATAAGTCTTCACATCCGTGTTTATCTATCATTTTGGAAAAAAAAATAAAAAATAAAAACCACAAACACACAAATCAGAGTCCTAGGAAGGTAGAGTTGAATATGGATCCCAACCTTCAAGTTGCATGAAGGGTAGCTCTCAAGAATAAACACGACAACCCAAAACTTTAACTATTGCACTTCACATTTATGAGTATGTATCATTTATAACTTGCAAAAATAATATACTTAAATCAGTCTTTCTGCCATCCAATAGATGATGCTAACTGTCATGTACTTGGCAGACAGAAATAGAGCAGTTCTTTGCCTACTTCTGGAGTTATGCTAAATGTTTAGTGAAGTTTGAATAAATTCAACACCTAGGCACATATCCAGCTTTGACAAGCACACCAAAACAAATATTTAAGGAACAAATATGTAAATTTTTCTGTACTCTTACACATGCATAAACATATATACATACATACATTCATACATACACATACCTAAGAGGCAGAGATACGGCAAAAATCTCAGAAGGTCATGGACACTGACACAGACACAGCTACCTGTGTCCGTGTGGTGTCCGGCAAAAAAATATTTAAATTTGGACATGGTCAAGGCACATCTAGGACATGGTTGTAACATGGTGATGAAAAATTTGAAAATAAAAATAGTCGGATTTCGACAACCTGGTCGGCGCTGGTCTCAACCCATTGCCACTCTCTCTCTCCCCATATCTCGATTTGGTTGCTGTCCTCCATCTGCACTCCGGTGAAGCACATTGGCACTGGTCTTGGCCCATCTGTGCTCACCATTTGCTGTCACCCACCATCTGTTCTACCCTTTTTTAAAATTATTATTTGCTTTTGCTACGGAATGTTTGAGAGCTAGAGGCTTTGAAGTTTTGCATTCATTTTTCTTAAAAACCAGGCTGATTGAATGTAATTAGTGCTTTTTTGTTTCTAACTCTATCAGTCAAAACAAAGCTAAATGGCAATAGGGGCAAACGAAAATCCTAAGCACTTAAAAGTTTGAAATTACTATCACTAATTAACATAAAATATGCTCATAAGTATAAAATATACATAAAACCCCCGCCGTGTCCTGTCCTAGTTATTCAAGAACTGCCATGCCATCATGTCCCATGTCATGTCATGTCATGCTCATGTCCATTCTTCATAGACACGTGCATAATACACACACACACACACACTAGGTGAGAGAGTAGATACGGGCAGATGACAGATGACACTCACTCACAGCCATCTTAAGGTTTCTAATATTGCCTTGGACAATTAATGGTACATACCAACCCTCATCCCCGCTTCCCCCACAATAAACCCCAAAACCCTAAAGCCTGTTACAATAACAAGATAGAAGTGATGATACTTAAAGCAATCCGCAAAGCCATACCCAACCCAAATTATCCAAGACCCTCCTTAAGAATTAAACCCTTTTTAGTAGGGTGGTTGGGTTGAGTTGGATGGAAGGGGTAGGTGTTATCAGAATTTTGACCATGTTATAAATTCTTACATAAGGCTGCCCAAGGAGGAGGGTTATCTGAATTTTGACTGTGTTTTTACATTCTTACTTTGTCTTGAAAATGAAGCAGCCCCACATTCAACCCAACTTCATGAAATATGAGTGGAAACACCAACATCATAAACAATAAACATTCAGATCTCATTCAAGATCTGGTCATATAATCCACACTTTCAAAAGGTTATGACCAATCATATAACATAAAATAAAGTTACCTCTTAAACGTTTAATCTCAGCTTTATTTTTTGCATCAATGTCTTGGTGCCTCTGCAATTCCCGTGCTAGTGTTTTGTGCTTCAAATGAAGATCGCTAAATTCCAACCTCAAGTTCTTAACTTCTTTCTCTAAATCACAGGATGCCTTTTGCCTGCATGAGCCTAGCAAAAGGAGCAGACATGCATAGAAATGAGGAGTAACTCAAAAAGGACAAACAAGCTCACAACAGGAACCATGTGAAATTCATATATCCCCTTTTAACTCTTACCATCTTCTGGAAGCTCCTTCAAAACTGCAGTGAGTAATCCATCCTTTAGATGCCACAGGCTATCGGTGGCAGCTACTATATTGAGTAAAATTTTCTTAGTTCTCTCTGAGGCACTTTCTCTCTCTTCTTCCATCTGATTTGGGCAATCATTCATTGAGGAACTTTCAGTTGCACCTGTTTCTATGAGCCGACTAAGAAAAGCATCCTTAAACATAGATGGAGCCCCATCTAACAAGAAAATCAAAGCATCCTTATCAGCAAGTAAATTTACAAAATAAAACATTCTTGGCATATGCTAGTTGATACAAATCTACCAGTTCACAGAGAAGGAAACACAGCCTCCACTAATACAGAAGCAAGATATTTTGAAACCACCATGAAATCAGACTTCACTAATATATTTTACATAAAGAAAAAAGGTAAAACAAAGAAACTATATATGACAATAAAGAATGACATTATTGAACTAAAAACTAGAAGAGGGAGGGCTTGAACTCTGCACCCGATTGATAAGAAAATTAGACTTCATATGAGAATCGTCAATCACACATATGAGAATGCATTGGGCATCTACACAAAAATATTGTTTTCTCAGGATTCATGCAGAACAACGTTTAACAGGGTAAATGAATACAGCCAAGCTAATTGGGTATTTTTAGTATTTTACAGCCAAGTCCATAGTGTTTCTGTCACTTCTGAAAATTATAAGAACACTGAAGAAGACATAGGTTGCATGTCAATTCTCAACAGAGAAACCACCTTCACTACCTCCACCATTACTGCCAGCCCCACTACAAATTTCATTACTAATACCTCTGCACTACATCTGGCATGAAAGCGGTTTACATAACAAAGAAAGCCACTTTGATCATGAATATAATATTCTCAAACCTCACTCAAAAATCACAAAATTAAGTCCAAATTGTGACAACCTCAGCAGATTTGGAATTCCTAGTGCTATTCTTAAAAAGTTGGAATATATTTTATGTTGCAAAATAATAACTTCCTCCCATAAATATGGGATTCAAAATCCTTGAGTAAAACAATAGACAGCAACGGAAACATACCCCACCATTATCAAACTAGTGAATTAGTAGTAAAATTAGCATTTTAAAAGAATTTAAAGAATTCAATTCCTTTCATTACCAATTAGTGAAGGAGTTCTATGATCTCATTACTATATTGAAAAATGAACTCTAGGCAGCCTATATTTCTTATTTGAAAGAATCCTCCACATTGTCTTATGGAACCAAAAGAAATATCACTAAACTAATCTTGACTTCAATATGAAAGTAGCTACCAGAAAAAAGGCCAAAACTGCATAGCCAACCCAACTATTATATGACAAGCCAATGACAAGATGCTAAAAAACACGAAAATCAATTTCAAGCCACTTAGAATAAATTAAGCATTTAAACAAATAGGAGTACCACCACAAAAGAAGGGGAAAAAACATTTAGGTAGTTGATTCTCACCCTCCCTAACAGGCAAATGTTTAACATCTCGTTCACTACTCGACTCTCTTGTGCAGATGGAAGACGATTCCAAGTCATTAACCAGCTGATGTCAAAAATTATGAGTCATTTACCATCAAGCAATAAATAATTCTGTATGCATAAAACCAAAATATAAACTGTCTAGGACTTTTAAAAAAACAAAGTAATGCAGAAAGAAATTATCAATACCTTGTCCAAGGACTTATTGACCACTACTAATGTGGAATCATATGGTTGTTGTTTCTGCTTCAGTTGAGAGAATTTGTTCTCAAGTGCAAAATTCTCAACCTTCTGAGCTTCTAACTTCTGTACAAGCTTTTGATTTTGATATTGAAGAACAGCAATATCAAGCTACATCACCAAAAAAAAAATTGGAGAACATAAGCCAAAAACAAGTTAATGAAGATGACATCATATACATTTTTTGCAACCTACAAATAATAGGCATCACTTAGTTGAAAAAGCGATTTCAATATTATCACATTAAAAGTAAGTGCCACTGCACATTATTTTTCCAAATAGCAAAGTAGAAAGTTATTTAGAAAGTAGTTTTCCAATTGTGGGCTCAAAATCCTAAACCAAAATTTCAACATCCAAACAAATTTTTCAATAATTGGCTTAAAGATGGATAAGTGGAAGGAAAGATACGATTTGAAATAAAGAAATTTGTTTAGGATAAGGGTTGCCCCTATTGATAAAATAAAAAATTAAAATGAGGGAGAGTGGCTTGAGATGGTTTGGTCATGTGCAGATGAGAGTAACTAATGCACTGATGAGAAAGAGGAAGTTCATTCAAGTCAAGAGGGCAAAAAAACGTAAAGGAACGCCTAAACTAACATTAGTAGAAGTAGTAAAATGACATAGGCAATTAACAGAAAAAAATACGTGTGACCCATCCCCCCCCCCCCAACAAAAAAAACAAAACCCTAAATTAAAAAATACGTCTGACCCCAAAAAATCACCTTGGTTGTATCTTACTTAACAGTCATAGCCATTTTCAAACCTTAAATCAATAAAGAACTCAAGAGACAATTCTAAGAGTATAAAAAAAACTCTCAAAAATAATTTCAAATTAGAATCATCAACCAAGACTTGAACCCCGGCCCTTGCCCCCTACCCCCCTAGCCCCACCCAACCTCACAAGAACTTATACTTGTGGATTGATCATCACACCAAGGGTGTGTGGGTTTTCATATGCTACTTAAAAGTCATAGACATTTCATCCTGATAAAAAAAATTTTAAAAAAAAAAAACACTATATTTTCAAACCTTAAATCAGTAAGACTTAAAAACACAATGTTAAGCAAAAAAAATGATCAGAGATGAAACCAGATTCCAAAAGCCAATCATGTATATCATAAACACCCCATTAACACCCAATACATCCATATACATCGCCAAAAAAAATTCCAGATCATCCAATAGAGCATGCAATAGATACCAATCAAAATCATTCCCAAGCTAAAAATGCAAAGACTATCAAAATCAATAACAACCCTAACCGCATAAAATTTCTCAACTAAAACAATAAAAATCTAAGTGCCCCAAGAACCTAAAAATCATTATAAAAAAACCCACAAAATTTCTTGACCTAAACAACACAATTATTAGAGAAATCACAATCAAGAAAACTGCCCCAAGATCATACCTTTTTGTCCTCAGAAATTGGCAAGAATGGCTGCTTAGCAGCAGTGGGTGAAACTGAACTAAAGTGACGCCGTTTTCTGTCTGGCTCACCCGTGCTCCCCATTTCGAAACCCTAGCACCCTTCCACCACAACCACAAGCTCCACTCTCATTACCCTAACACCAAAAAAATCCCTACTTCACACATCCACAAATTCCCAAAACCACGAATTCACGCAAAAAAAAAAAAAAAAGCCCTAAACCAATCAATCCCTCAAAACCCTAAGTTCCCAAACAAAATATACACACACACAGAGATTCCCCCCCCACCCCAAAAAAAAAAAAAAAAAAGTTCCCTATTTAGTTTCCAAACCTTGATTTCCCTAAACCCTAATTCAAATCAAGCTTTTTCTTGATTTTTCTCGGTATGGATTTCTAGGGTTTTGGATTTTCTCTCTCTAGTTTCTCTCTCTAAAAAACCAACACACACTCTCTCTCTCTCTCTCTCTTTCTTTCTCTCTGAAACTCGAGGAGGAGAGAGAGAATAAAAACGTGAGAATTTTTGTGTGTTTTGTTATTATTAATAATTTAGGACGGTGCTTGGAATTCTGTGAAAGTATTGAGGGTATTTTGGGGAATTCATGCGCGTGGCGGAGTTTGTGCACGTCCACCTGTTCGAGGAATCTAAAAGGTTTACCTGTGAGAGTGGGTGACGTGGCGATTTTTGATTGGTGGAGTTTATTGGCTGTTGTGGGAATATCAAAGGATGTGTTGTCGTTGTAGCCTCTCTCGTTTTTTTTTTTTTTTTTTTGCAATTTTGCCAACAAAAAACTGTAAATAGCAGTTGAGAAGTTCCCAAAACAAAAGTATTTTGGATAAAAGTATAAAACCAATCAACTCTTGTATATTTATAGAAATCTTATCTTGTTTTTTTAAGTTTTGGTAGATTCACTTTGCTTGATCAGTAAAGTATTTGTGGTCGAATAAAAGATATAAGATTCATAAATTCAATCGTATCTAAAAAAAAAAATCTGATAAACTATATTATGCAAAATATTTTAATTCAGTTATTTCCTTCTATTTTTTTTTTCTTGTAATTGATTGTTTAAGATTAGAATATTAAATATTCAGTTATAAGTTGGAAAATACAATTTTAAAATATTAAATACTCTATTATAAATTGTACCATAAATCTTTAGAAAAATGAATATATGTAAATGATTAATCAAAACGAAATTTGTACATAAATTTGAAGAACACGTGTCGATTATTAACTAGCACGTGCATGGATTTAAAGTGAATGATTGTATGTGCTTTTCATAATAAATCTATATGACCTTTTTATTTGAAGAAACCAAAAAAATATTTAAAAATAATAATAACTAACTAACTAAACATTATTTAATAAGTATTAAATGCACTCTAACATTTTTCCTCCTTTTAAGCCTAAACTCGTGTTTCTTTTTCATTTTTAAAACATGTACACAAAACATATTTAAAAATTGGATTATGCTAACGAATACCCTTAGGGTATTGGTTAACAATCCAGTTAAATAAAATTTTTATATGAAAAAAATAATAATTAATATTTTGACAGTTTTTTTCATTTCCCATAAAAGTGATATCAGAACTTTCCTAAAATGAATGGTTAACCAATGCCCTAAGAACACTCATTAACATTTCCTTTTAAAGTTTTGTAGGGTTTTGTTTGCCTATGTATCAAATTCATAATAATTTGCACAATAATTAAAAGTTATTGATTTTATGTTGCTTTGATATATTTTTATCACTCATAATTTAAATAATTTAAGTAAGTTGCAGGACATCAAGAACCAACAAAAAAAAAAAAAAAAACTCGACCTTGGTTCCTATTTCCACAATTGTCTTCTTTTTTTTTCTTTTCTTTTTTTGATACAGTTGTGCATTTGTTAGTTATGCTAGTTCTTGAAAAACAGGGAAACCATTTCCACCCACCCCACCTCCCCCCAAATTTTTTTTTTTTTTTTGACCTTCTCAGTGTTCTCACATGTATTCATACCACATGCATTTTGTTGAACTCCTAACTTCTTGAATAATAAAGAAACCTTTTTTTTGTGAACCTTCTTTCGTGGTAGGTGTATGCACAATTTTAAGATGATCAAATTTTTATCCGATTACACGTGCTTTTTTTCATGCTTGTATAAAGTTATAAACGAGTGCAATTTTACATACTTTTTTTAAAAATAAGTATGAAAAACGCTAAAACTTGATTCTTATTTTAAAAAATAATAACTAAACATTATTTTATAAAGTATTAAATGCACTTTAGCCTCTCTTTTTCAAGGCTAGACCAATGTTTCCTTTCTCATTTTTCAAACATGTTATCAAAACATACTTTAAAGATTGTAGAGTTTTGTTGGCCAATATATAAAATTCACAATATTTTTCAGCACGTTTTAAAGTTACTGTTTTATGTTTCTTTGATATTTTTGTCATTCAGAATTTAAGTAAGTGGAAGGACAACAAGAACGAGGAAAAAAAAAAAACTCTACCTTGACTCTATGTTCACAATTGTCGATTTGTTAGTTATGTTTTTGAAGATTAGAGAAACCCTTTTCAAAAAAAAAAAAAAAAGATTAGAGAAACCGTTCACCCTTTTGCATTCACGTTGTGGAACCTTCTCTCATGCATTCATACCACATGCATTTTATTGAACCCATAACTTGCTCCTTGAATAATATGGGAACCCCTTTTTTTGTGAAACTTCTTTCATTGTAGTGTGTGCACAATTTTAAGATGTTCATATTCAATTGTATGTGCTTTTTTTTTTTTTTTTTTTTTCATATTTGTATCAACGAAATATTCTTTTTTGAAACAGAAGAAATAATCATCATTAGAAAAGTATTAAATACAACATAATAAAATCATTTTTAAGGGCTAAGCTAGTGCATTTTATTCCCAATTCCAAACATGTCAACAAAACATAATAATAGGTAATATATTGTAATGTTTTTTCCTCCTATGTGTGTAGGATAATTTTACACTCATTTGATAAACTACAATGCTAATTTTTGAAGAATATGGATTTTTTTTTTTCCCGGGAACATTCTCTCATTTATTAATAAAACATGCATTTTATTGAACTCCTCTTCAAGCATATTTTAAAAATAATATTATTATTATTAATAATAAACACTTTTTTAATAAATAATAATAAACACTTCTATCATGACTTCAGGTGCACTAATTTAAGGTGATCATATTTTAATCTGATCGTATGTGCTTTTTTTTAATACATGCGAAATTTGAATTATTTATTTTTGGAAAAACAATAACTAAACATTATTTAGTAAAGTATTAAATACACCTTAACATTTTTTTAACAATAACAAAATAAAATTTTAAGGCCAAGCTAATTCTTATTTCGTAATTCTAAACACGCCAACAAAACATATTAATAAGTGTATGTTTGGCTAGTTTATTTTTTAACAATTTATTTTACTATTCAACTTATTTTAGCTACTATTTATGAGTCTCACTGCACTTTTTTGTACTATTCATGGGTTCCACTGTACTATTTCAATTAATATTTACCGTTATTTACAGTACTTTCAGCAAAAAAAAATTCAATTTCAGCAAAATAAGCTGATCCCAAACAAACCTTAAGTTTGAAATGATTTGTTTTAATATGTACTGACCTCATCATATGCGTTCTGCATGTGAGGCTCTTTATTATTTATTTTGAGTTTAATGTCATAATTTTTTAATTTGAATTTATCTATTATTAGTGAGGTTACACGCGAAAAGATTTTTAAGAAGCTAAAATTTAGAATTTTAAAAATGAGTAAATTGCTAGATTTAACGTGTGCTAATTTTTAGGAGAAAATGTATCAAACATGTGTAAGATATATTTAAATAGAGAGCGTGTGCTAATTTTTAGCAAAAAAGTTTATCCAATAGTTTTTTGTTTTTGAATTTTGTTAAATTAAAATTTGAACTCTATTTTTTATTTTTTAGGAATAAGGATTATCTAATTAGATTAAATGTATTTTGACATTTTTTGAAGTGATAACTGACTTTCTAAATCCTCTTAGTATATAGAGATAACCATTGTAATAATTCCCATAAGGATTTAAAGTTATTGTTTTCTTTTTTGGTAATACTTTTATTTTGTATTGATTTTATATATATATATATATATATATATATATATATATATATATATTGACATTGGTTCCTATTTTCGCTATTGTCTATTTGTTAGATATGCCAATTCTTGTAGAACATGTAACCTGTTTTCTTTTTTAACAATTTTATTATTATTATTATTATTTTTTTTTTTTTTTTTTTTTGTTGAGAAATCTCATTTAACCTACTACATAGTGATTCATAAGACCATCCACATATATAATCTAAACAAGTCAAATGATGTAGTTCCGGTGTTAATGATAATTGATCTCGAGTTAGAGATGATTCAAAATCATGGAGGCTGGGATGCACAAAATTGAGCTACGTAGGCCAAGTCACTCTATAAGACAAAATCATGGAACATGGAAGAAGGTGAATGGTGGTGACAACACAGAGGCTTAGCTTGCTCGAGAAAATAACTTAAGCTTCAGTGTACTGTATTTGTAAGTCAATTACAGCCTATACGAATACAATATTGAATTTTTTGTTAACCATCAAAAGCTTTAGCTTTAACAAACAACTTTCAGACAATAAGTTACACTAAGGTTGCGTTTACAGTAAAATATTTAAGTTTCAGCAAATGATTTTATATTTGAAACAAATGGAACAAATAAAAAACTCTTTCATTTTGATTGCTACATGTTTAGCCATCTATTAGATCCCAAAAGGTAACACAATCGGTCAAGGACACTCTTAATGAAGCAAATGACACTAGTTGAATCCCCTTTCTCTTTCTCCTAAGACCAAAACTTATTAAAAAAAGTTTCAGCACCTACAAGTTTAAAGTGGGCTATTGGGTTAAATTTCAGTACAGGCTTTAGCGTGAATAGGTAGGGTTTCTGGCTCACGTGTATATAGCCCATGTTAACTGACTACAAGAACCTGTTGAAGTCTATCTTTAGCAAATGGATAGTCCACACCTTCCGTGAAGCCAATCAGTGCGCAGACGCACTAGCCAGACTTAGGGTGACCTCCACCCCCTCTTTTGTTGTCTTTTTGAACCCACCGCCACCGCCTGTGGTGGCAAGCCTCTTGGCTTTTGACAAAACTTTGTTATGTTGTAATAAACTTGATTTTTTTTTTTTTTTTTTAAGAATAAACGGCAGAATTAATAGACTTGTTAATTCCTAGTTTAATGCAATCTCCATGGTTAACTGAGAAAAAGAAAAAGAAAAAAAAAATGCCCACGAGCACATAGACAATTATAGAAGTCCCCCAAACCTCCTAGAAATCACATAAATAATTAATTTTAGATATGTTGTCAAGCATTTTTTGTTGTTACTTAAATATAACACCTAAAAAAACATAAATTATGTCTAAAAAATATTTAAATATATCTAAATATAAATATTAATTAATTAATTGACGTACTCCAAATGGGTCGAATAGTTTTTCAAGAAATGTCATACCCATGTACCCGTACTCGTATTGAATCCACCCCGTGTCCGTGCAAATTAGTCTACTAGTTGACTATGACTTACGTTTTGGTTTCAACAAATTTTTAAACATATTGAAGTGGGTATCATCTATATTTATACACAAATTTAGCAGACTCTAAACTAGTTCTGAGTGATTGCAGAAGAGGAAAAAAAAATATATAAAAGAAAAAAGAACAGCCTCACTGGCCTCATTCATCTTTCATTGCAAGTTCATGCCTCCTTTGCTGCCCAACTTCCACCACCAATGTCATAAGAGCCTCACACACTTGGGAGGCGTCTGCTTCAGATGGGTCATCATTCAATGATGAGTACACCATCCAAGCATGGTCTAATTTACGTTTTGGACGAACTACAACAGATCCAGGGACTTCGGCATCACGACATGTGACAAGCCCATCGCTCTTCTCACCATACCTGATTTGCAGCAGCTGGGCGCATGCAGCCATTACAGCACCAAGGGGAATTACCACTGCAAGTTTTGTAGGTTGATCACTTGCAGATAGGGGAGAAACTGCAGGTAGTTCAGCATGTGCAACATGAGATAACGTGGCTAAAGCAGTAGAAGAAATGCCAGCTTCTGTGTGGAAGGAAACCACAGGGAGTTCTCTTGGCAATTGGTGTTTCATCAAAAATTCTCTCCTCTTCTCATAAGTTAAATCTTCCAAAGCTTGCAAATCACCCTTCACAACAGCAGATAATACGTTAAAATGTTTTTGACATATTTACTGAGACAAATAGTTCTTCAAAGAGTGACTCACAAATCATACTTATGACGTATTAATCCAAAATACCATAAATAAATGCCATCATTTCTTACTATACACAACCCATGGCAGAACTATCTGAAAAGTGAATCAAACTCAAGCCTAGACTTAAAAATTCAACAAAGCCACAGCCCCACTGTTTGGAGTCAGCAACACATCATTTCTTGCAATGCTATTCTACCAACCTAGCAATTCAAGCAATAATTTCAAAAAGTTCAAGTGAAAATTATATTCAAAATGAGCCACAACCACAAGAAACATCACAAGATCGATTCTAATTTAGAAGAACATACATTTCTTATCCAAGCATAAAAGCAATGATCCAGTATGCATTTCTATAAAAGAGATAGAAAAAGAAAGAGAACAAATAAAACATGCAGTACTTAATTAATAGCCCAACAAAATTTATTATCTAGTGTTATGTAGTGCATGTGAAATACAAAAAAATAATTCTTGCCTTAGTTTACAAGTTCAAATATGAGAAAAAACATTAACCAAGGAACAATCCCCTACCCCACAAAGAAAGACAAGCAACTACAACAACAAAATCAGACACATGAAGAAAACATAGAGAAAAAAAAAACACTGACACACCTTAATCACTTGACAGATCAGAATCTCCATGAGTTTCCGTACATTGACATAATCACCAAGCTGTCCTTCTCGCAAGATATCTGAAGGTATGGGGCTACCACCATATGGACTCTGTGCTAATGCCAATCCAGCAACCTTATCTTTCAAATCAGGCCAATACAATGATAAGGCAGCTGCTGCATCTACTCCGCCTTTGCTATGTCCAAGAAGCAAAACACGTTTCCTAGAACCCCAATAGATTTCCTCAATGTACTCCTTTATCTCTCTGGCATTTTTCTCAACGGAAGCCTGATTAGTAATTACTCAGTATTTAGTAAAGAATTCAAGTAAAATTTAAAGTGCAGGCATGTCAGACATAATCAAATACCTCGCTGTGAATCTTGGCAATATGACAGGCCAAACCCATCTTGGAGAAACTCATTTTTGTATTAACAAAATAAAGTGGTCCATGGTTGCTGAATAGACCTGCCAATTGCAAAATTAGCCAAACCTGATCAACAGAAAACTACTACCAAAGTTCCAAAAGCTCTAAAGTGCCAACCAACATATTACGAAACTAAAATCAGAGGATGTCATAACAGAATTCCCCCTAACATTCATATCATACAGGGGTTGAAATCAGGGTTTGAAATGAAACTTCCTGTTCACTATGCATCTGTCTGTTGAGCCATTTGAGGTTCTTAAAATTTTAAGACTTGAACCAATTTAAACTTCCCCCATAACTTACAAGAACCTCAAAAAAATCAGAATCCTCCCACCCCTATTAAAATCAGCATGAATGCTTATTAGGTCCACAAAATTTATACTAAATTTGAAACAAGAAACCTTGATTATCATTATGTCTGTTGTAATAAATTGTATTTTATAAGTTGACCCAATTAATTTGATGTATTCTTGTTCCAGAATTTTATCAAATAGATCATAAGATTGAGCTACTCTAACTGCATTATGTAACTTTCAGTAGTTTCCGAATTTCACTATTGACTCTGGATGTTTCCGTTGAAAATACTAAGAGGTGCCAATTGAGCTACAAGGCTCTCAGCTTTCATCTAATCCTTACAATTATTAAGGATACTATTGCCATTTTTAAGATAACAATTGCAAATGGTACCTGGAACAAGTAAGTACACCATTGAGTTTGGCAACTTATGAAGACCATGCCTGACACAGGGAGAAACAACTGATTTAAAAACAGTGAAAGCATGCAAGGCAAATGTAGGCATATGAGAATTGAAAGAAGAATACTCTACCGGATATTGTCAAGAATTTCCGTGAACCTTTCAGTTCCATCTTCAACTGGTGGCATTCCTGAAGCACGTTGTAGCCATCCTATATCATCTGCAGACCCACGAACAGTTCGACGAGCCCGGTCAATAAGGCTGAAAGAAAGCATCACCATTATTGATTAAGCAACGTCAAACAGACTTACTAAGGTTTCTGATCCATGTGCAAGGTAATATCACTGGGAATGAATAAGAGATAATACAAGGAACTAAATAATCTTCCACTATCTACTTGATATCACAAGCAGAGAGAGGGGGGGGGGGGGAGGAGGATGACTTTTCAACTTAAGACGAACTTCTTTTACACTCCCTTTGTTTCAATTGTACATTTTCAGCATTTTCAGGTGTTTGTTTTGTTGTAAAACCTTGGTCAAAGCTGAAAATACACTGAAGAAAACTCGTAAAATACTTTACCAAGTTCTTTTCGTAAAACATTTTCCTTAACTGGCATCGCTCACCCACACTTGTTTGTCTCACAAAACCCCCCACCCCACCCCAAACGCTCTTCTCTCTCTCACCACCTCTCCCTTATCTCTTTCCTCATGTCGCCAATGACAGATCTGCACACCACTGACGCTATCAACCATAGATCTGTATGCCTCCTTTGTCCCTTATTTCTGTCCTCATGCTGCTTCAACCTCCCTTCTCTTTCCTTGCGTCAACTCTGATCTGGTTTGTGCTGCCTAGATGCTTAAGTGAATCTGGGTTCATGCCACCTTGACACTGACGCTGATCTGGTTCCTGATTTGAGTTTTTCATGCTTCCTGATCTGGGTTCGCGATGAATATCTCTCTCTCTCTCTTGGCTTCCTGATCTGGGTTTTGGGGTGGTCAGTGGCATGGATTTGGTCGAGTTTGTGTCGATATGGTGGTTTGCGCTAAGATTTGGGGGATTGTGAGATCACAATTATTTCTTTTTCATTTAAAGCACCGAAAATGATTTTCTAAGCATTTTAGGAACACCCCCCAAACACTAAAAAGAAATTGTTTTCAGTTGAAACAATTTTACATTTGAAAACAATTTATAATGAAACAAACGGAGCATTAATTCAAAACGATTTCCCAACTACCCATGAAGTCAACCTTCACTCAAAAGAAGGTCATCAGGATTCAGCATAAAAAACAAATGCCAGAAATTGATCCAGAACCAATTAAATAGACTGTTACCAATTAATGAAGTAAAAAAAACATGTTCAAGAGTATGAAACTTTTTTAGGATGAAGAATTATTTCTTTTAAGTTCACGATACATTAAAACAGGTCTATTCAATATTTACAATCACATTATAAATTGATACCTTTTAAACATGGAAATTCCAATTCCTCCAGTAGGATTAGATTCTTCATGTGCGCTAGCATCTTCGGATGCCACTCTAGTAGATGTCCTTGTTATTTCACCATTTATGGGAGCAGCAGTTGCGGTATTAGATGATTCAGCATGCGTTGTTGGATGGCTTCCACTTGAAAATGGGAGATCACAAATAGAAGCCACATATCCCCTAGGTTGTCCACAAGAAAATGTTTCTAACTCCTGTGCATGTACAATGGGATTCCTAGAATCTCTAGAGGGTTCTACTGCAAAAATAACAAAAGCATGCAATTGAATAAATCCAAAATTCAATGCTTAGAAATTAGAATAACTAAGTAAAACAACTAAGTATCACATCATTGCAACAGCTGATAGCTAAAAAGGAAAAATTACTATCAGACAACTACAGGGCATGAACACAGCAACAAATACGATGCACTTTAAATACTGAACAGAGATGAGGTAAAGACATCGTTCAAAGGATTGGTTCCATTAAATTTTTTATTTTATTGAACCTTAAATTCATATTCAAATCCGACATTATCCATCATAGAAATATTCAAGGAAGATGCCTCTGAAAAAATAAGACTTGGATTGCCTCTATTGACAAAAATTTCCTTTCGAGGTTCATAAAATAGAAATGCATAAGCTTTTCCACACACATTTATCCTAGAAATATAAAATTGCAGTGACAAGAGAGGAACAAGAGCTTCCAATCCTGAAAACAACATGACAAACTGAGTGAAGATGACAAGATGGGTGACAATCGGAGAAAAAGATAATCAAAGGAGGAAGGAAGCTTACCAGAATTATCAGAGAAACAACCAGTAAATATAGAAGTTGTTTGTGCTATATAAGATGCAGCTTCATTTAGTGTTGGTACAGAGGTAAATAACTGAGGAATGAGCCCATTACTTGTCAACCCATCATTTGATGCCTGAAAAAATGGAAATTGTTATAAAAATGTTTATCAATTGTAAACTTACCTAATCATCATTAAATAAAGGGAGATATTTATATCAATGTATAAGCATGATAGATAGAAACATATTACTACAATGGAATACTTTCTTTATGTTTACCAAAACATACGAAACAACAACAGGAGCAACTGTCAGAGCCATACATCTCTAGAATGGCCATATCTTCTTAAAGAGGTGCAACAAACGAAGAACTAACATCAACTCCCAAGATTAGAGCAGATTTTCCAACACCAAAGATAGCCAACCTTCAGGAGGGATCCAAAATGGAATAGACAATAAAGGCTTTAAGTAAAACCCCACAGGTTCCACATTTAAGCAAAAATTTGTTGAACTATAGGTTCAAACTGGGTTTATAGTAAACCAAGCTTGCAAAATCACTCACACCCTCATCGATTTTTCTACAAACTAATAATATTCTTTATATCATATTTTTAAACAAATTCTCAGACAAAACCAGTTGAGTGAAAGATCGACGACTTCCCAACACATATAGTAGCCTCAAAAGTCACCCCCTCTAGTCACAACACGATTTCCCTACTACTACCAGCCTCAGCCGCATCTCATTCTCTATTCTTCAGCAAATACTAGCTACATTTTTAAACATCGAAATCATGCATTAAACAATCAATATAGGTTTCACTACATTCAAATATCGAACTTCATGCACCATTCAAGAAAGCACAACAAACTGACAAACTAACAAAGTTAACCTTGACGACTTATCCCACGAAACAAAATGACATTCAATAAGTCAACAACAACAAAACATCAGCCCCAAAATTTGGGAGTTGGCTATGAATCCACAACATACTAATCAAGATCTTCCACATGTATTCTTCTCTTCAATTCTATCTCATTCTCTATTTTTCAGCAAAAATTAGCTACATTTTTAAACATCGAAAATTAAGCATTAAATAATCCGTATGGGTTTTACTACATTCAAATATTGAACTTTGTGCACCATTAAGGAAAGCACAACAAAACTAACAAAGTTAACCTCGCCGACTCATCCCACAAACGAAATGATGTTCAACAAGTTAACAACAACAACAACAACAACAAAACATCAGTCCCAAAATTTGGGATTCGGCTATGAATTCTCAACAAACTAATCTTCCACATGTCAAATACTAGCTACTACATTTTTAAACGCCTTCATCCACAAAGATTGGAAAACAAGAAACTATGCATTAAACAATCCAAATTCGTTTTACTACATTCAAATATCAACAAAATTGACAAAATGACATTCAACAAAATTGACAAACTAACAAAACCTCGACTTATCCCAACAACAAAACATCAGTCCCAAAATTTGGGAGTTGGCTACAAATCCTCAACAGACTAATCGAGATCTTCCACACGTCAAAATATAAGCTACATTTTTTTAACACCTTCATCCATGAAGATTGGAAAACAAGAAACTATGCATTAAACAATCCAAATACGTTTTACTACAATTCAGATATCGAACTTCGTGCACTGTTCAGGAAAGCACAACAAAATTGACAAACTAACAAAAACACTACTTATCCCATGAACAAAATGACATTCAACAAGTCAACAACAACAACAACAAAAACTCAGTCCTAAAATTCTAGAGTCCGCTATGAATTCTAAACAGACTAATCAAGATCTTCCACATGTCAACCATTCCTAATTAAACCAAAGCGGCATTTTTTTTTGTATAGCAAGGAATTTAAATTCCAATTATTTCTCCAAAAAAAAAAAATTCCAATTCCAACACAGCCAAACACATCCCAAGTTTATATATTCAAAAAAAAAAAAAAAAAAATCACCTCCAAAATCAAAAATAAAATAAAATTCATGAACGAAAATTCAAGACGGTGGTATATATACTCACACCAAACGGCGCGTTTGGCTCACCACGTTGACCATTGCTAGGTTCCTCCATTGAAGCCGATTTTCTCTTTTTCTATCAAATCGCATAGCAAAAACAATATATTTACATTAAAAAAAAAGACTGTGTGTTAAAAAAAAATATATATATATATAAAAATAAATATAGAAATTTGAAGAATATATATATAGAAAGTTGTGTTATTAGTTATTACCTGAGGTAAAGTTATCCACTTTCGCATCAGAGAGAAATTTTTTTTTAAAAAAAAATGAGACAATTTCTAGAAACGGCTTTGTCAAATTGAATAAAATTTAATTATTTTAAGGGGGGTTTTGGATTTGACTCATTTGAGGGAGAGAATCGTTTCTTTTTCGTTCATGGAGAGTTTCTTAACGGCAAAGCGATGCAATGTCAAAACCCAAACGTTGATTCGTCTTTTGGGCCTGAAGCCCAGTTTTGGTTAAATAATTAATAACGGTTGATATTGTTTCGTGGGCCGACTGTTGGGTTCATGATTTTTTTATTTTATTTTTTATTTGTTGACAAGATTGGGTTCATGATTATCTCAAACTCACATTTTCACATTTTAAATAATATTATACACATTTCTACCTACTTTTTCATTCACACGTATTTCAAAAAATTACAAACAACATTACTCAAACTACTCTACCAAACACCCTCTTACTTTTCTCAACAATATACTATAGAGTTTTATAAAATAAAAAATAAAAACAATATACTATAGAGGATAGTTTTAAAAATTGGAATTGGGACGGTTTTTACTAGGCCGGTTTAGAATTTGGTTCTTGGTTGATCGGATGGTTCAGTCCAATTTTTAAAACAATGCTATAGATTTATTAAGTTTTATAATATTTTTTTTCACAATATGTTGATATTACTTTTATTATACAATAATTATAACATGTTATCTTAGTAGTTGTGAAAAATATTGTGAAATTATTTATGTTTTTTAAACTTATTGAACTTTTATTGAGGTATAAAGGAAATGACAACGACTTTCAACGTTTACTAAAATGCTAATTTTTTTAAAAAAATTTTAAGCTTTGTAAGAAATATAAGAATTACAACGATTCCTAAGACTATGTAGCAAAATAATTGTTTTCTAGCATATGTTGTTCGGGAAGCACTTGAGATTGTTGCTGCACTCGAAGAACCAGAATGTAGCACACTGTCCCATAAGCTCACTTATGTTGAATATATAATTCTATCAATTACCTCTTCTAGGAGAAAATATAGATATCCGCAAAAATCTTGCATCTTCACATACTTTTTGATTTTCAATAATTCAACTAAACAATGTGTATGGGTGACAAAAACATAGGGATGAGAGGAAAATGGCTAGCTATTATCAGTCAGAATACTAGGTCAAGCTTAAACCCATATGCAGAGGAATGGAAACCAACAATGTCGATAGGGCCATTTCAACACATTTTGTGGCCTAATATGACAATTTAAAGTGGGAAATTTTATAAAAAATTATTAGTTTCTTCTAATATCCCAATGGTAGTACTCGTTGAACTCTAAAAGCCATCAAGTTAATATTTGTTTTTCTTAACAACTTTAGCTCAATTGAATTGGTTTCATCGTATTATTACCACTATGATCATGCTAAAATAATGAAATATAATTATGTTATTGGCATGTTAAATGCCTTTCATTCAAAATATGGTCATATTTATATGATTTTTTTTTATATGTATAGAGTATTTTAAATAAAAATTAATTTTTTAAATACTTGTAAAATTTTAACAGTGTCGTTTCTAGTGAATACCTCAATTCAGTTTTAAATAGATTCTTTCAAATCTCGCTCAAATTCAGGGTCCACAAAAATAGGCCTAGTCTATACATTTTGGGACTATGAAAATGTAAAATATATTATTACTTAATATTATAAGCTATACATGAACTATTTTCATATATTTATAAACGTATTTTGAAACTTGTAATTCTAAAAATATCGAAACAATCATTATTAGAATAAATATCATATTTAGATGGTTACTATCTCTTTTGGCAATGTTTGATTTTAGTTATTAAACAATAGATTTCAATAATGAATTTGTCTCGAAAACTAATAGCTTTAATTTTAATTTTGATAGAGAGAGAAATGTGTAAAATTTTTGGAAGATTAAAATTTTTATACTTTTAAACTACCGCAAACATAGTGAAACATATTAATAAAATGTTGAACATTTGGAAAGAGTATAATATTTTAAATAATTTTTATTTATTAAATTTTTGGGCCTTAATTAAAATTTTTACATCGTAAGACAAATAAACAAAAAATTCTATTGGCCAATAGAAGATGTCTTTTTTTTCTTTCTTTTTTTTCCCTAAGTGAGAGGCATCACTTTTTTATTATTATTTTTGTGCAATACTATTGTTGATACCCATTTTCGCGACACATTTCGTACAAGCCCGATTCAACCAAGCTCGACTTCCTTATGGACTCGATTCATGTATTATATTTTATTTTATTCTTTTAAGCATGGCCCAAGCCCATGCGACATATGGGGGAAATTGAGGAAGTGTGGTTTGGAGGGTATGGGTTGGTTCCTTTCGGACTTTTTGCATGAGCCCAGCCCATGCGTGCTACCAAGTGGGTAAGTGACACTGGTAGCACCTTAGGCTCATGGAGGAGGTTTTATATCCAAAAATTTCCACTCCAAAACAACTTTTATACTCTGGGTGACTGCAGCCAAAGTTTCTGTCCAAACCTTTTTTTTCCTTTAACAATGGTTGGCTCTCATTGGCCAACTTCAGCTGCTAGCTCTCATCTAGTTAATCCTCCCAATGGTCTGAAACAACTGAAAATGAGGAGCCAATAAGGGTTTAGTCAAGCATTTCCCTTAATGATGATAAAAGTAATCCTTCCTTTTATCCAAACAAAAGCAAACCTGAAAATTACTATTTGCTTAACACCTTGGGGTCCAAAGCCTTTTCTATTGACCAAAAACCAGTCACTTAGAGCACCCCAAACTCAATATAAATTCCACAATCAGATTCAAAACAGGGGAGGACGTTTTACTCTGAGAGCAACACCCCAAGCTCAATACCAGAGTCTTTCTTCAACTAAAAAAAACACCAACCACGTTCTACCCATATACCTAAAATTTCAGAGTAAAAACCCATTTAGCCAGTCAATAAAAATTTCAGAGTAAAAACCCATTTAGCCAGTCAATAATCTCACAATTCCGAAGCTTGGGGGTGGAAATATGGGTACAGGGAAACCTTCTCTCTCTTCCTCACGACCTCCCTCAATTTCCTCTTCTGTGTGACTGTAGGTCGAAGTTTCAGACCTGTTATGTTTTTATGCTTTTTCTGCACTTTCATTATTAGCATTTTGATTTTCTCTTGTCAAAACACCATTAGCCTTTTGTTCATTATACATTTGGAATTTTGGGCTTGATTCTCCACAAATAAACACTTCTAAAGAACCCAAGGGGAGATTTGGGCCATTCTCGCATTTTCGGCCCTTGTCGCAAAAACGTCCCCAACAACTGTAAGGCAAATAGATATAATATATTTTATTTTAGAGGGACCTTCTTTCATTTGGAGGCCTTAAACCATTGCCTAATGGTTGAGCCGCCCTTGAATGCCAGTGGATGAAAGGTCCCTATTACTCAAAATCAGAAAGAACTAGTTTGGAGAAAAACTCTTCAAACTTCTCATATATCTCTTTTTTGGTTGTGAATTTTGAAAATCGAATCGTTAAATTTCATGTTCTTTATGCTCTTAGCATGTATATCAAATTGCATTCAAATAAGATGTTATTTACTATTTGATCAAAAAACTTATTTTTTATACACAATTTTAGATCACAAAAACTTGAAATTTTAACATTTTTTTGATAACATAGCAATTGATTTTTGATATTTTTGAAAATTTTGCAAGCATAAAGGATATAAATAAAATATGTAATCTAACGGTTAGATTTTTAAAATTCATACTCGATATAAAGATATATAAGGAGTTTATAAGATTTTTTTCTAAACTAGTTTAGAGAGAAACTTTGTTCCACTTTCCCCAAGAAGGAAATCATCTTCTTTCAGAGGTACTGCTTGGTTCATTTTACACAAATATATTTAATTTTATGTATCAATTATTAAAATTGCTACTTTGAGCTCTCTTTTAAAAAAAAAAAAAAACTTCTTTTAATTAGCAATTAATTTTTTTTATTATAGAAAATTGATTTTTTAAATAAAAATATTGTTTCTTGATGCTGAGAAAATGTCACGTCAATTGCTGGCATGTGTTTGATAATGGAGATATGTACTTTACGTTTCATCACCTCTTAGGCTAAATTGTTCTTTATGAGAAGAGACAGTATCACAGTAATGGTCTTTAAATAATGTCATTAACAAAAAACAATTGTTCTTATGATTGGAGATTGTGTTTCTTGTTATTAGTACATATGGATACTTCATCAAATGAGGTCTATGTCCAAGAGCAACCAGCCCACATAGCAAAAATTGTGTTCAAAACAGGGTTAATGTCTTCAATCCTTGGTGAAATGAACAAGGGCATGTTCATTGTGCAGGCAAGGCTTTCTGGTGCCAGAAATATTATTGATAGAATCTTCAGTCTCCACCATGTGTGTGTGTGTGTGTGTTTTTTTTTTTTTTTTGGGACTAGATATGTTTTGTTAATTAGAACATGGTTGTAAAAACCGGACCGGAGGCAAAACCAGATTTGCCTCTGGTTCCTGATTTAACTCGATTTTGACTAGTTATTGGGGTTTTTTCCTGACCGAACTAGTGGTCAGTTCCTGATTCAACCAGTCGGTCTGGTTTTAAACCCATGAGTTAGAATTGAATTGGATTTGGATTGTAATCTTGTTTTTGTTGGTATTGTGCTTTAGTTTGTATTTGGGGATTATAATCTTGATATGAGTTTGGGTTGTAATTCTTTTTTTGTTGCTATTGTCTATTGTGCTTTAGTTTTTATTTGGGGATTGTAATCTTGATATGATTTGATTATAAATTTGGTTATAAATTTGCTCTTATTTATGATGATGTAGTTCTAATTCTCAATTTAATATGTCGTGGGTTTCAGTTAACTCAACTGGTAAAGTCTCTGATGTTGTATGAGAGATTTGAGGTTCAATCCTTACTTACACCAAAAACTGATTGGTGTCTTGGTCTGATGATAAAGAGCTATCATCAGAAGCAGACATCATAGGTTGAAACTCTCTCAAAAAATTCTTAATTTAATATTAATAATAGTAATTAAAAAAAAATTTGTTGGAACACGAGTCCAAAACACAAGGATCAATGTAGACGTGTCTGCATTTAACCATTAGAACTGGAAGCATTTGCTGTATCTTGAGGACACGACATATACGTGTCAATGCTTGAATAATTGTGTCATTTACACATAGGAAACCATCAAAATAAACTCTATGAATCAACTTCTTTTCTTTTTTATATTTTTTCATTTTTTTAATATGAACAAAAAAAAGGTCTCGTGTCACTGATCCTGCCCACTTACACCCGAATTCAATATGATGTGAGGCACCCTTGAGTACGTTAGGGTAATCCACATCACATCATAGCATTTTTTCTCTAAAGCGTGTGACTTGAACCAGCACACTCCTGCAAGCATCACGTGGTGCCAGTCCGTGACTCCTATCAACAAACCACACCCCCGGGCTCTATGACTCAACTTCAATAGTTAAGAAATGGGGAGATTTTATTTAACTAAGTTACTGTCATCATCTGATAAAATTCAATTTTGCACTTATTCACAAAGTTGTATTTTTTTTTTTTGGTTGATAATCCACAAAGTTGTATTATTATTTTTTGGTTGTACCCTGTAGTATATGTAACACACAATGTGCTGTTATCAACCGTGTGATTTGATCATAAGCTTGTAAGTTTTTGTTGAGCAAATTAAAAACCTTTTGTAAATGTTGTTCACCCCCTAAAGAATGAATAAGCATGAAAACATGTAGACCAAGAAATTATAGGCGAAACAAAACATCATATTGCAGTACAGATGTTATAATTATGTAATTGGTCATACTGAGACTTCCATAATTTCAAGACATAGTTAGATAGTTTAATATTCTTAATTCCCAATTCTTTAGATATTACTAATTTCAAACGCAACATAACATTCCTCCGAAGAAGATAATTCTTAAGTAGTAAAAGATTAAACCAAGAAATTGTCTCCAAGATGTGATTACAGGCTACGGATGAGTATGCCTTCGAAAGTAATGCCTGGTCCAAATGCTAAGGCAAGCCCCCATTCTTCCCCTTGTGTCTTCAACTCCTCTCTCATATACTCCATAACATAGAATATGGTGTTGCTACTAACATTCCCATAATCCATTAATGCCCTTCTACTACACTCTAGCTTCTCACTTCTTAAATTCAGTTTGTTCTCAAGCCTATTAAGAATTGCTGGTCCACCAGGATGAACAGCCCAAAACAAGTCATTGAACTCTTTTATATCACCCTTTGCCATGAGCTTCTTGCAAAACTTCTCAATGTTATCCTCAATCTTCTGGGGTAGGTCTCTTCCAAGCTTAAAGTTTATACCCTCTTCAGAGAGCCTACCATCAATCACATCATGTGTATCTGGCAAGAATTGTTGGACAGCATAGTTTAGCTCCATGAAAGGAGACTCTTGACCTGTTAAAGGGTCAGTTCCAATAATCACAGCTGCAGCTCCATCACCAAAAAGTGCAGCCCCTACAAGGTCATAAGGGCGGTCCTTGTTAGGTGGGCGAAAACCAAGTATGGTAGTCTCAGAAGTGGTTAATAAAACTCTGCTTCCTGGATTGTTTTCAGCTATGTCCTTGGCAACTCTAAGGCCAGTGACACCACCATAACAGCCTAGAAAATATAGCATGACGCGGCTAACATCAGTCCTTAGGCCAAGCTGACTAGCAAGGTAAAGATCACCACCCGGTAAGCGTATTTCACTTGAAGAAACATAGACTATGTGAGTGATGTCTTGTGCTGGCCTTCCCCATTCCTTGATGCAAGCAAGGCTGGCTTCCAAGGCCATTTCCACCACTGCTGGGTTTGCAATTTCAAGCCTTTGCTTGATTGTTGGTGAGCCCTCAGTAACCAGTTCAGGGTATTTGTCTAGGATCTCTTTGGACATCACTGTGTATCTTGTCTTCACAGTGGTAGTTTTGCCTAGCAAAAGAGAGATGCATGGTGAGTCCAGGGAATCAATGTGTAGAAAGACTTCCCATGGTTGCTAATACAACAAAGGATATATTTCCCAAAAGAGAATTGACCCAAAAAAAAAAAAAAAAAAAAAAATTGTGAAGATGTATTCATTAGAAACATTCGATTCTATGTAAAGATGATAAAATTAAGGTTAAATGGCATATTTGGTCATCAACCTTTTATCTTTGTTTCAAGATCATCCTTATACTTTGATATGTTCCAAAAAGGCTCTTATTGCCATCCAACAGTTGAAAAATGCTAAGGTTACAAATAGAATTCATGAAACCGAAGTCACTTTGATAATGTGGAGCCTATGGCAAGGCATGAAACATTTCGTTTGTCACATAAATGATAATAAAGTGGGAGGCAAGTGCCTTTCACCAAAAGTGACAGGTCACAGATTCGAGTCTGAGAATCAGTCTCTCCAATAAATTGGGGGTAAGACTGCCTACCATAACCTCTCTCAGATCTCACAAAAGTGGAAGTTTTGTACACTTGGTACAATATAGGTGGTGATAAAGACCATTTTGAAATAATTTTTAAAAAAGAGGAACAAAAGTGAAGCATTTTAGAGGAATATAAAGACAAGTTTGAAACAAAGGTCAAAAGCTGAGTACCAAATATATAATTTAATTAAAACTAAACAAGGACAATTTAGAAAGCAACAAATTGAATTTGGTATAAAAAGGTTCCAAGCGCAAATCGAAGTAATAATATTTGCTTACACAGGCGCTCCAATTTCTCCTTAATGGACGAGTCTACACATTTTGTGTCACGAATGTAGCCCTCAACCAAGCATTCTTGAGGAACGAGTTGGCTAGGAAAGGCCTTGCCCAATGCAAGGACTGTTGCCTTTCCTGGTGTGGGAATACGTCTAGTTTGTGCAGAATGGTGGTTTGGGGTGCCATTGCCATTAGTTCTTGACATCTTTCTAGTAGTTGTGGCAAGAAGATAGAATTTGAGTTTGATAAAACTTAGGAAGACTTGTCAATCATATATAATGGGGAGATTGGGCTTGTTTTTGGAGAGAAGTTGGTAACAAGAGAGAATAGCATGAAGAGAGAGGAAATGATTACTTTATTAGGTTTGGTTATCTTTTGGGTTCCTGGGTTGGAAGTGTGAAGATTTATTTAGGTAACGATCTTTTTCTTTCTTGGTTTAACCGTTTAAGTACTTGTCCCAATTCTAACTTACCATTCCTTTGTGCTGCTTCGTATGAAAGACTAAAGAAAAGAGTTGGATAGTCCATTTAACATAGGAACGAGAGAGAACCTTTTCTTATTCTTTTCTCTTCAACCAGAAAACTCAAAAATAAAATAAAAAAGCATAAACCCATAGCACCAAAAACAATAGAAAATGCAAAAAATGAATTTTCTATTTTCATCCAGTTATTCTGGCTTTTGAAATCTTCCAAGCAATTAATTGTGACAGTTTCAATTGACCCATAACCAGGGAAAAAAAAAAAAGGTCCAAAGTAGTGAATACAGTAACCTAGTTGATGACTATGAGAATAAACAATACCTGCTTTGCAATCACATTAACAAGTCATTATAGCGCCAATTTGTCAAGAATAACAATTTCCCTGTATCCCTAACCAGGGAAGACACGCATTGTCAATCTTCAATGTCTAGGTTGTGCTCAAGTTTATGGAGAACGAGTGTTGCTGACAAAATTTCCTCATCATAACAGTACTCAAAGAAGCATGGTAGCACAATAAACTAGCAACTGGAATTATTTATATATATATATATATATATATATATTTCAGTGCCATCTGCCAAGACATATTTGTTTCGCCTTAGCTTGATTTAACTGCCAACAGCTAGAGACATAATTGGTCCACTTTTCCCTTATTTTTAAATCTAAAATTCCATTAGGAGGCTGGAAAGTGGAAACAAAGTAGCAAAGAAAGGATTATATGTAATGTTTTTCTTGAGATTATGTACCACAAAGTGCACATTTTTCACAAGCAATACAGGAAAACATATAACAGAACAACCCCTACATGAGAATGTAGAGTGCAACTGGTAAGCGGATAAAAATCTTATTGTCATATACTGGTAGAGTAAACGGTATTATTCCCTTAATCTGCCACAACCACAATGAACACAATGCAATTCACATCCCGAAACATAACACAAGTCACAAGATGTTCTTGGATTGATACCTGCAGTCTGCAGACATGAGTGGAAGAAATTAGATCAAGTTATGTGTGTTTGTGAGTGAGCATGGGTGATTGGGTGTATGTAAGAGAGAGACTAGACAATTTATTTTAAAAAATTAGATCAAGTTATTTAAAAATATTTATTGCATACAGGAAAAATTCTATGCCTCATATGACTAAACATCCATAGAAGAGACCAACGGATATACTCCAAGTGAGGCCCCAAATCATGTTACATGGACTGGAGCTTTTAATGAAATCATTTAGGAAGCAACATGTGGTTACAAATGTATGAACTAATTTGTTTATAAATATAAAAAATGATAGGGAAATACAGATATATCCTCCAGATCAATACCCTTAGCACATACATAAGGGCAGCTCTTAGAGGAGTAGCCCTTACGCAACAAGGTAGAAGTTCCTTTTTTGCTCATAATATTCTGGTCTTTTCTTTTATAGTGGAGTCACTTATTTTCCTTGGCTAACTAGTATTTGAATAAGGTTTAGTTAGCTTTTCCTTGCCTAGATTGAGCTAATGTTACTCCCTTTTCTCTCATGTTGATTGGAGTTATGTAGTTCAGTCTATAAAGGAAGGACAATTGATCGCACTTGGCGCAGAACAACCATAAGCTGGCTCTTTACTCCCTCAAGTGCTTCCAATTGTTTGATTTATTATTTTTTTTTTTTTGCCAATGTTAGAAGGAACAACAGAGGAAAAGGCTGCCCCAGCCAACGAAATTGACTGAGATACATTCTTTCTTGGGGGACCATGCCCTCAGGAGAAACAAGAGATGATTGCCTCTCAATAGAATTCCTATTTGGGGGATATTGACCCATAGTAGAGGGGAGATATCCATATGTTTTCACAAAATCAATTAAAATTATAAATCTTAGTTTTACCATAATAATTTAAAGGGCTTTCCCATACATGAAGACCAAAAGGAAAAAGCTAGGAGAATGGATTGAAAAGTATGCAGTGTGGCCATAACTTGAACATGACATATACATATAAATGTGAGAATCCCACTCAAGAATTGAAAACGAGCATAGATATGAGTCATTCACTAAAACAATGAAAGATATAGTCTACTTCCATATTTCGTACGTTTCAGCAAGATGGCAAATGAACCAAATAAAGTTATCTATAATAAAGTGCAGCAAAAAAAAAAGAAAAAAAAAAGAAGAAGAACAAATTTTATGGTGATCCCAGGAACTTATTACCAGAATTTTTGAGATGCTGAAAATAACTCCCTTGAGAAGCGGTGTTTCAAAATGTGAATAGGAATAGGGATGTGGGGAATTTTGTGCCTTCAATTTACAGTGATATAACAGCCAAAGTCATACGCTTATGAAAATCATATCCTGACTTTATTCAGCATTTCCCTCTGCACAACAACAAATGGGCTGCAATTTTAGAAAAGAACAAAAATTCAAGCATGTACTATGCATAGTTTTGATGATAAAACAAAGCAAATTACCAAATCACTTCAATTCCTTGGAAAAAATTATCCAAAAGTTGTCATGTGCTCAAACATTGAGCTTGGGCTCTCTCCACATTCTTTCACCATCAACAATAAGCTAATCAAGGAGTCCTGATGTTTGAAGCTGACATTCCATGCAAGGCTTCCTGCCCTCTTCTGGTGCTCTTCTAGGTTTCCAACCTGTGAAATAGACTAAATAGTTTTAAATAATCCTTCAGAGCAGCAACTTTTATGCTTTTAATGCTGTATGAATGCATTTTCAAGCCAGCAAATTTATAATAACTTTAACCAACACCAATCTTACAGGACAACTGAAAAAACGAGAATTAAACATAAAACACATGCACACTCGGTACTTACAGTTTTTGAGGTCTTGACTTCTCAGAGCTAGACTTTGGACTTGGAGCAGGTCTGTCCAAATGCCCCTGTTCTGGAATCCTCTTAGATACAAACCCAGCTTCCCGTGATCTTCCCCCAGCATCTAGGGCAGTTTTCAAATCATATAGGCAGGTCAAATTTTGATTTACTCTTTTCTCCACCATTTCATAGTACAAACCAAATGCTTCTGAGAGTTTATTCATTTTACAAAGGCCCAAAATCACTGTATTGCACATATCTGTGTCAATACTTTGATCCTTATCCAAGGCAAATAGCAACATTTCATGTGCATCTAACAGTTTTCGATTCTGGCAAAGGAAACCAACCAATTCTTCCATTTTAACTGAGTATCCATTCTCATAAATCAAGCCAACAATCTGAAATGCTTTATCTTTCAGCCCACTACCTAAAAGTAACCTTATACATTTTGTTGAGAGATTTATATTTTGTCTAATTTTTTTCTCTAACATCAACATTATAGAACTGGCAGATTCGTGTGCACAGCCCATCTCTAGAAGTTCTGCAAATATGGAATGGAATGTTTCTGTTTTTGGGACATGAGCGCTTTTTAGCATCTTCTCTAGTGTCTGCTGGGCAAGAAGAGGCTTTCCCTTCTGCATGAAACCATCAATCAAGGATTCATAGATCTCAACATCGGGCACAAAATCTCTTCTTAACATCCAGACTAAGAGTTCATATCCAGCTTCATATGTACCTTCCCTACAATGTCCCATGATTAAGGTTTTGTATGATGGAGGGTCTTGTGTTCCCCTTTTCATTAGCTGCCGAAACACTCTCTCAGCCTTTTTAGTTTTCCCATTTCCACACAGATATTCAAACATAGGGTTATATGCAGCCACAAGAGGCTTACAACCAACAGCACTAAACAGGATTTCCTTCTCCGATAGCTCATCAAACAACTCCTCTGCCCTACCATAATCCCCAATCTGACACAAGCTACGTATGATAACACTATATGTAGCTGAATCTGGTTGAACCTGCAACTCAGACATCTTATCAAACATTTTCAATGCTTCATCCAAATTTCCGGCACTGCAATGAGCATGAATTAATGTATTGAATGTACATGTATCGGGAGTAAATCCTCCAACTCCCTTCATTCCCTCCAAAATCTCTTTTATCTTATCCAGCTTCCCTGCCTCACAAAGCCCCTTAATTAGAGTATTATAAGTAACTACATTAGGTTTAAGCCCTTGACTACTCATCTCTTCAAGAACAACCAAGGCCTCATCGATCTCTTGTTTCATACAGTACCCTCTAATCAAAGTCGTATAAGTAACAACATTGGGATTCAAATCCACACTTCTCTTACTCATACCCTTCACCACATTATGCGCGATACTAATCTTCCCTACCCTACACAGCCCATCAACAAGCGTATTATACGTAACAACATCCGGTTCACATTTAAAACGTGACATTTCCTTAAAAAAATGAAACCCTTCATCAACCATTGTGTTCATACAAAAACCTCTAATCAAAATATTAAACGTATAAGTATCTGGAGTAACACCATATGTACTAAGCATTTCATCATACACACTCTTCGCCATATTAGTCCGACCCCGTTTAAGCAAAATCGACAAAAGACTATTGAATGAAACAACCGAAGGGGAAACCCCTAACGACTTCATTGTTGAAAACAGCTTTATAGACTCTTGGAACAACCCGGCTCGACCATAGTTCCTAATTAAGCTATTGAAGAATCTGTCCTCGAGCTTAACCGCCCCATTAGAGCGTTTATCAATGGAAAACAGGAAATTTCTTGCTACATTGAGATTTCTATGGCGACCCAAGATTTCTAACATCATGAAGTATGATTGGGCAGTGTGAGAGAAACCCATTTGTTGTACCCACTTGAAGAACTGAAAGGCTTTGGATGGGGTTGTGATGAGGCGGAGAACTTGGAGCACAATGGTTTTGGATAGCGAGTCAGAGAGTGAGGTTTCAAGGTCATTTGACCAAGGGTTGGAATTAATGAGCCTAGCCATGGCTTTAGCCTTTTTCTTTTTGGGTTTGAGTTTAACACTCTGGTGGTTTGGTTCTTTGTTGTTGTTGTTGTTGTTATCATTGTTCTCGTTGTGGGTATTGGTGTTTTGAGAGGAATACCACCTGGGTTTTGAAAATTAGTTAAGAAAAAGATACATATAGAAGTGTAAAGTGGCGTGTGTTGGTTAGTGAGAAAATGAAGAAAGAGAAGACAAATTTACCTGGGAGTTGAATGAGGCTGAGAGTTAGAGTTGAAGAGTTGCTTTCTTAAGAGTGTCAATGATCGACTTTGAGAATTGAGAATGGCGGCCATGACTTGAAAGTGCCGGAATTTTGCTTCATTACCTGGGAGTTGAGTGAGGCTTGAAATGAGCTTTGGTTTAGGATGGTCCGCTGGAGTGGGGAAAGTAGACCTGGCAAAACGGGCGGTTTGGCTTAGGTTGATCCGTATTTTTCACATAATTTTTTTTTTTTTTTTTTTTTAATTTTTATAAAGAAAACATGTATTTGCCTTTTGAAAAATTACGTAACAAATTACTTGATGTAAAATGTATTATTTTGAATTCACCACTTATATAAAAAATGAACTCAGTTAAACTTATTAATAATTATTCAATAATTTTAAAATTATACAAATTCTAATATTGCTATCTAAAATAAAATAACACAAAGATAAGTAAAACAAATACACAAGTTTTATTTCTACACAATATCAACATTCCAAAATATAAAACAAAATTACAAATGACTTATTGGATAACTCATTTGGTAGAGAATAAAAACATATAAAAAATTTACAATCTTGAAAATTAATTTTATAATCTATTATCAATTGTGATTGACACTCTATTTCAATTTGAGATATACATTAAAGTTTGATTTCTTACCTATTTATACATGGTCTCTTTTATGAATATCATATTATTGTTAAGCAACACATGCTCTATAAAATATCATAATTTATTTTGAAAAGCCGTTTATTTTGGACATAAATTGTTAAAAAATAGGTCTAAGTATTCATAGTTTATGCTAATTTGATACTTTGGCTTCACTATTTTCACACTTGTGAAAGTTTCTCACATATGTCTACAATTTTAAATCTATGTTTTTAACTCTACTGTAACCAGATTACCTTGGCATGTACTTTACTATTTGATATCTAAAAATCTTTACTCATTACAGAATGCTCAACCATTTATTTTTCAATTAATTTGCATGCAGTTATGTAAATGTATCAATTGTTTTTTTAAAACTTACAACAAACAATTAAACCAATATTGTCTTAATTTTACTATTTTTTTACCCAAAAAAAAAAAATTGAAAAAATGGTTCAGGTTCAAGTCGGGTCACGGGTTAACCTGTTTTTGCTTCAGGTCAAAAAAGTCAGGTTCGGGTAGGCTATTTTTTGGGTTGGGTTGAGTTAGAAAATTCTGACCCGTTTTGCCATGTCTAAGGGAAAGTGGTGGTGACTAGCTAGATTATTTATTTATTATTATTTTTTAATGAATATGATTATGTGGATTGTGAATTGTGATTAAGAGCTGATTGAATTAAATTGAACACATGTCATTAAATTATTGAATGAGAGGACCATTAAGCATTGATGACGTAGTCTTTTAAAAGCATTAGCATCCGATATCTCCAAAATATCATATTTTACCATCTCAAAAGCTATTTTATCTATTATACCATACCATTTTACAACATATCCAATATCCTAAACTTTTTTTTTTTTTGGCAACTTTATTTAAATATAACTTTTTTATTCTTTTTTTTACTATTTCTCTCTCTCTCTTCCTCTTAAGCAACCAACAACCACAACCAAGCAAAACACACACACACACACACACACAAACACACACCATTGTTAATCAATCACCACCATAAATATGCCTATCACTGCCGGAAAAGGATGATTTATGGTGGTGGAGACGAAATAGACCGCCATAAAAAACCTAGCAACTCATCCATGCCTCATTGCCACATCTAGCCACCATTGCTACTAGATTAATGCTGCCACCACCGCACCACAACACACAAAACCTAGCAACCTATAGCCCCTCAAACTACCCACACACCACAACCCACCACCGGACCCATGCCAAAAAAATCACAACCCAATAATCGGCGAGGTTGAGCAGCCCATCATCGGAGGCGAGCTTGAGCACCTCCATCAAAGGACCACGCCGTCGAAACCACCAGATCCACGCCGCCACCAAACCCACGACCCACGCCAGAATATGCCCACCATCATGAGAGAGGGATTTGAGAGAAAGAGAGGCTAGACCATTATGGAGAAAGAGAGAGGAGATGAGACAATGAAGAGAGAGAAAGAGGCAGATATGTTTAGGTAGGGAATAAAAAAAATATTATTTAGGTTTAGAACGTTGTTACAATACCATCATAAATTTAGGATAGTACTATAGCATAATTGCAATTTTTTTTTAAAAAAAAAATTGCAAGACCAGGTAATGGGACGTTTTTGTGCTTTGATACTAAATTAGTAAATTATACCAACACATACCATGTGGCAGTGCATGTATTGATGCTCTTATAGTGTGTTTGGGTGACATGATTTGGATATTTGGATTTAGATTTGGGTGATTAAAATTCATATATCTTATAAGAATACTAAATAATTTCTCTTCAGCCTTTAAATAAAATAAACAACTAAAATTGCTTCTCAAAATAAATAAAATAAAAAACTAAAGTCCAAATTACATCCACTAATTTTGGATTAAATGTAAATTTTGTCTCTAATATATATTTATATATTTTAGGGTAAATTGCAAATTATATCCCTAAAGTTTGGGGTATTTGGATTTTACCCTTGAAATTTGGGAGTATTTGAATTTTATACCCTAACGTTTATGACTTAGATTTTACCCCTAAATTTTAGGGGTGTTTGGATTTTACTCCATGTTGAACTTGACCTAATAATAAAGTATGGGAGTTATTTGTGATATCCAGTCTACTAACCCGGTGATTTAGGTATGTGGATTTGCGGTTTAGGGTGAGCTTGGTGGTAGCAAAGTGTTTACCCAGATCCAAAGTTGGTAGGCTTCTTTTACTTGAAACTCACCCGAGTTCAATTGTGGCTAGATAAATTTCCTTTTAATACTCTCATATTAGGAAGGGTATGTTACAATCAGATCTCTAAGTGGAGGTTGATACAATTTCCAAATAAGTTCATATTTCCAATTTTCTTTGGAGGAATTGAAACAATGATTTGGATAAAGTTACTTCATTGGATAAAACTACTTCCCTCTGCTTACATACTTTAATTACTTTAGATCATTCTATTTTTTCATCAAATCTTGTTGTTCCTTCTGACATTTCCCCAAAATATTGGATTATTGATAGTGGTGCCACTGACCACATGGTTCACTTTATTTCCTTACTCACAAAAATAACCTCAGTTACCCATATATCTGTCGAACTTCCTAATGGTGAATCAGTTTTGGTTACTCACATTGGTCAAGTTCAACTTTCTTCTGATTTAATACTTGATAATATCTTGTGTGTACCTTCATCCCTTTATCCCATCCCTCCCCTCTTATTCCCACTCACATCTCTCTCATCTGATTTCTTTTTCGCTTTTCTTGTTTTCTCTTCTGCCATGGTTGACACTCACTCCCTTCCCTCACTACAAACATATACAAGTCTAAGCTATTTTTAAACTCTTGGTCATATGCATTTTCTATAGCTTCTGACCTCATCAATAGTTTACCTTCATTAGTTTTACAATTTAAAACCCCTTAGAAAAAACTTCATTCCACTTCTCAATTACTGAAGATTTTAAAAGTCCAAAAGAAAGGTTCTGTCCAGCCACACTGTCTTCCTTGCATTGTTGCAGAGATTTACCAAATACCTATCATTACTTACTACAAACAATCTCTGATAACCTAGGTCTCTAGCTTTAATTAGGGCCATCAAAAGTGCTTCCTGAGCAGCTTGGTGTTGTGTCTTTCCCCCACTGCTTGCTACTCCTCTGAATATAATTGACCCATCCAAGCTCCTAGCTTCAACAACAAAGCCACTCCTTCTGGATCTTTTGTTCCTGGTAGCTGCCACCTTTATCAGAAGTTGCCAATTCTGCCTGCACTCCATTGTTCTTTTCTTGGTTCTTTGAATATGTTTGTACCTCTGACATTGGTTAAAAACTTCCCCGTACTTGCAAATAAGAGATTGTGAGGTGAGAATTACTTCTACAGGATTAGGAGTTTTCCCATTATGAAGAACCAAATTCCTATGGGTCCAGATTGTCCACAGGATAGTGAAAATTGATTGAAGAGAACTTTGTTTCATCTGATCTAGAATATTGGTTGCAGTGATGTGACTGAGGATCCATTGTTTTACAGAAACATGGTTCAGCTCCGTAGTTCTAATGCCAAAACTCATCTTTGTTTGGATCATTTCACGAATAAAATTAACATCTCCTACTTCACTCCATTGGTTATGATGAGAAAACCTCTTATTTGACATTAAATCTCCTACTTCACTCCATTAATTATGATGAGAAAACCTCATATTTGACATTAAAAAAGGCATCTTAAGGATGCTTCATTGCCCAAGTTTGGTATTGTGGAGCTGCTAGTTGCTTTACTATCCAAGTTTGGTATTGTTGAAACTACTAGTCACTTGGATGACAAAGTGTCAAGTTTTTGCGCAATTTGCAGTGCATTTATTATTAATTTCCTCCAATATTTCAATAAATTTTCTAGTAAAAAATTGTAATAAAGTAATTTTTTGACAAAATAGAAGACAATAAGTATTCTATTGTTTTAATCATCTACTATACATGTGTTTACAAGTTTGAAAATTGCGTGATATAGTGATTGATATATGTATAGGCATATTTCACGCCTACTCAGGAATGCAAATATTGTTTTGGTTAAAAAAAAAATGCAAATATCTTTCAATTATTTTTTTACATTATTGATTGTGTCATTAAATTTTTTTTTCCTCTTTTGTTGGACTTTGTTTCAACCGTTGGAAAAACAACTAAATTTGAGCAAGAAGTGAATTCACAAATAGTTAACTTTTTTATTTTATTTTATTTTATTTTTTTTTTATGGCTTTTGGTTAATTGTTGTCAAAACAACTAAACATGAGAAATAATCTTATATTCTAAATCTATCATTATTATTACAAATAAAAATAGTTTCTCATATAAAATTTATAAAAATAATCATATAAATTCCTTCGATATAAATCATTAATGCACAACTATCGATAATTAATATATGCATTATTCCATTGGCTAATTTGAAGGCTAATACTTTGATATAATTAAATACAAACTTTGTTGAGGTTGAAGCCTTAATAATAAAAAAAAATCTTAATGAATACATCACATGGAAAAACCTCATGCTCTTCCATATGAAATATATATATATATATATATATATATATATATTCTAATTGTTGGATGTGTCCTACTAGATCTGAAGAAATGATGCTCCCCCAAGCTAATTTATCAAGGATATAGTTGGCTGAAACTGACTCTGCGCAGTAGGTAATTTTCAAATTAGGTGCCTATATTTGTGAAAAAATCTTGGGTGAGACATGCGCCCGTCTCACAAGATAACATCTCCTATATTTGTTATTCTGCTTGGAATGAAATTAGAGTCAAACATGAAGAAGCACCATGGTGGAAATTAGACTGGCATAATTCTTCCATTCCTGAGCATGAATTCATTTAGGGGTGGCAATTCATGTTTGCGTGTTGGGTTCATGTCATGTCAACTCATGAGTATCCAATTATATGAGTCAACACTAACCTGACATGTTTATTAAACGGGTTAAGATTCCTTAACCCTAACACGATTCATTTATTAAATAGGTCAGTCATGTCGACCTGTTTATTAGATTTTATCAAAAAAAAAAAAAATTATTAAAAACAAGAAAATAAATATTTTTAATATAAAATTTAAAACTAACGAGTAATTGCATCACAAATAATCATTCAAAACTAAAGCATATTTCAATATCACAAATAATCAATTACAATAAGTCAAAGAAAATAAACCACAACAACTAATAAGTTTATATACCTAGGGTTTGAGGGGTATATTGGTAAACTGTTATTTAATTAAACGGGTCAAATGGGTCTAACGAGTTTCATGGGTTGAACACTAATAGGATCTGGTCTCAGATTGGTTCCTCTTGGTTTTAGAATCTCTCTAAATTGGACCTTAGAAGCTTGAAGATTGGAGGATTTAGAGCTATGGTATTTAAGCAAATGTGGGTTGCTGCAATACTATATCACATACTAGAGTATATAGCAGCAGCAATATACCATCAGAGGAAGCTGTAGTTAGACAAATCAAGAATTTGTAAAGCAACCGTAAAGCAATGCTAAACATCCTATGTAACAAGGTTCTGTGTATTATTTGGAAGAACAAAACTTAGATACAGTATCTTAAGTACTGTTCCTTAGGTTCCCATTTTAAAATTTAGTCATGTGGCTATTTAATTAAAAAATACACTTTCATCCTATGAGAAAAAATCCACTTGATAGAATCTTAAAAAGGAAATTTAAATAACAACACCTAAATACTGTACCTAAGTTATGCTCTATTTGGAATATCTCTTCCACTGTATTTGCCTATGTTTAGAGCAATAATTTTTTTTGGGACATGTCTTGTTAGATGAGAAACCTAACCCTGAATACTGCATACAAGAGTTGTACATTTTATGACTTGTTCATTTATAGTGTCATAGACTCTTTTTCTTTGTTTTTTGTTTTTTGCTCCTGTTGATATCTTGTAATTTGTAATCTACTTCATCAATATAATTGCTTATAAATAAATAAATAAAACTGCCAGAGTTTTAGGGCCTTTCTTGAAAATCAGACCAACGACCAAGACCCTTTCATAGTTTTATTTACAAGAAAATTTTGAACATTATCCCAGATGTTAGATTTGTATATTTCACGGTTCCACCGTCCAAAATCCAACCCCACCTTTTCCCTCCTATTTTCCCAAATCCTCTATTCCGTCCCCAGTAAAAGCCCAAACTAAACGGAAAAGTCAATTTAAATATTGCAAAACATGAAAGGAGAGAGATGCACATATTCTTTTCTATGCTATCAAGCTAGGATTTTTGTCATCTGGAGATTGATTTAAAACTCAAGCCATGCCTCAAGTTGACCGTCGATAATAATACCTGCAAAATTATATGGAATTAATTTTCCAAGCATGTACACACAGAGAGAGAGAGAGAGAGAGAGAGAAGAACATACACAAAAATTTTAATGCCATATATGGAAGCATATTTTCGTAGAAGACGTTCCACTGTGTACCAATCTGAGCGATCTGATCCATCCTGATACCCAATACGTGGCATGTGTATTGAAGCTTTTGGAAAAATCATATAAATATGACATAAGACGATTTCACATATGAAGAATAAACAAAATTTCACATTCTAAATTACCAGCCTGAGAATTCTGGTAAATGAGGTGTTTATAATATATACAAGAGAATTTTATGACCATGATGACAAGCAATCAAATAATCACCACAGTTAACTAGATACAAAAATTCATGCCTCAAAGCACGCAAACTACAAAGCAAAACTTGGTTACATTTACAAGGAAGCACACAATCCACTCAGAATTTCAAAATAACCAATAGGATGGAAGAGCAAGCCAAGAACATCAAGTTCTGTAATGAACAAGCCAATTGTGTCTTGACACCTTACCAGAGTTTTGAGCTGCTGAGAATGATGCTTTTGATAAGCAACGTTCCAGATCAGGAAGAGAGATCTTGCTGCGAGGGATTTTACGCCTAACACTGTAAGACTGTACAACAGCCAAAGCCACCCATTGAGGACTACCACCATCCATATTCTGTTCATCACTGCCCTCTGCATAGCAACCAATTGGTTGAGAGGTGAAGAATTATACGAAAGAAAGAAACCCTACAACCAACCAAAAAAGAAAATCGAATGCCAAAGTTTGGAATTTACAGTCTATATGAAAGGGAATCAATGAAGGCTACAATGGACTGCATCTCACTATGGCCCAAAACATGAGACAATTCAAATAATGTTCTTAAGAAAGATGATTTTAGCTAAGTAAACGAGTTTTCCATATCCTCAAAAGTACTTTAGATTTTTACCTTCCACAAAAGGTATATAGAGGTAATAAGTTTGATACAACCGAAGAATATTTATCCAATCAATTCCTCCATCCAAAAAGTAGTTCTATAACACTCTTGGGTATTACCCATTGTGTCCTAAACATTGTAAAGGTAAACCTCCACAATTCATAAGCAATGTAACAATATAAAAACAGATGATCTACAGTGTGACCACTGTTTCTGCACATGCAATATCAATTTAACAGACTTATAACTCTCTTGATAAGATTGTCACCATTTATGATCTTTCCTCACGTTGTTTGGAGCCCTTGTGCTCCAAATACATTTCCAATGAAACGTCACCCCCCTTGTTTAATGCTTCATACTCATAGTAAGAGCTAACATTGAATTGCCCATCACTAGTCAATCTCCACTTCCGTCCGGCAGAACCCTCACTACATGGGAAATTTGAGTATAACAAATCAAACAAAGTGTCAATCAACTCCAGTTCCCAGTCATTAACATCTCGAAAAAACCTAATATTCTAATAGCGTGCCCTCCTATCAATCAGCGTTTCCAAACAACTAATTGTAGCAGTGTTATGAACTGCAATGTTATGCAATTCTGGATATACAAGTCTTCCAAAGGTTGATGTCCACACCATGCATCATGCCAAATCCACACCCTGTTCCCATCTATTACCACATACTGGACATGCCTCATGAATCTATCCTAGCCCACCATAATACTTCAAAGGCTACAACCATGGGTCCTTCTTACAGGTATCTGCATAAATTAACCCAATCTAACTGATGCTGTGTGGTGTCCTTCATAATCATTTGATTAATAATTAGATGGATCATCTACAATGAGGTAACACATTCTTACATTGGGAAATCATATAAATAGTACCTACTTGTGATAATCTTCTTCATTTAGTCATTGAGTAGAAGCTGGAAACAGGATATCTAAGGATTTAATTTTTCAATTAGTAAGTTACACACACAACCAGTGGGTCTTGAACATTGTTTGCATGGGTTGAACATTGTTAACAAATTCCTGTCATCAGTACCTGAACAACTTCTAAAGTGTGCTTGTGTGTCTTTAAACAATACAAAGCATATTTGGTTATTAAACAATCTAAAATAAGGAAGAGAGAACACAGAAGCTGACCATTAATTCTAATAAGATGCAGATCACCAACATGCAGGTCCCCAAATTCAGAAGCTTGTTGATATGCATCAGGGATACTTGCAGAAAGTTTGGCCAGTGCATCAAACATTCCTCCACAGCCCCAATTTCCAGAGTCATCAACACAACTGCAAAATCAACATAAAAATCTACAAGTAAAAATGGATGACCCTCCAATGAGATGGAACCATTACAAAACATAAAGAGTTGAGATATTAGTGTCATGTAACAGGGGATGAAATAGATTGTTTTATATAAACTTTTACAAATTCAGAATTGAAGGCCTTTCCAGAGCAGTGAACTTACCTGAAGATAACTGTGGGTTCAGATGGACAAATTTTTGAAGGTTGTGCACAATCTCCATAAACAAAATGAACAGAACCTGAATCTGACATCATATCACTATCCTCAGGAGGAATAGGTTCTTTTACAGACAATGAGCAGTATCCAAGGGCTTCCCACTTAGACAACTTCTTCTCTTCTGCCTTCTTCCTCGCAGCCTCAAGTTTTAGATGCTTTTCCTCAGGGGCTTGCCTTCTAGTTCCTGACTCCATAATTGGGTTACTGCCCGTTTGTGATGCCTCCAATTTTTCAACCCAGGAGAGATATGAATCATCATCAAGACCAGGATCTAAACCAACAGAGGTAGAACTTTCTCCAATAGCAATATCAGATCCACTTGACAATTCTAATGGGTTAACCTCAAATTTCCTATCATCCTTTGCCACAGTTTGTTCATAGCGCTTTGCAAGTACCTTCTCAACCATAGCATTCAGGTCAGACATCTGCGTCTCACCCAATTTCTCAGTAGAGATCTCAGTAGGATCAAACCTGTGTAACCCAAATATGATAGAACGCAAATCACCAGTTTCAACTCCTGCAGTTTCTTTACCTTCCCAGTTCATAACATCATCCCCGACAACATTATGGCTAAGCTGCAACTTCCTCTCTGCTCTCCTCATAATAACCTATACTGACACACATGATACCAACAGTCTATATTATGGTTTTCAACATCACAGGCTGATAGTGAATAGTAAAATCTCACCTCATCCACAGTATGTCTGGTAACTAGGTTTATGGACAAAACATGATTCAGTTGACCAATTCGGTGTGCCCGCTGCAGAGCCTGCTTGTCCACTTGAGGATTCCAATCTTGCTCATAGAATATAACCTAACAATGTGGATTGAAAACAAGTTGTGAAAAATCCATAAATAATATCACAAGGATACAAAGATGTGCTCTGAAGCAACTTCAAGGAAGAACAAGATCTAGGTAGGCTTCTGCATTACACAGAAATAAGGTTTCTTAACCATGATACACTTTCAACCACAGGTGATATCATTATTGATATCATTATCTAAGTCATTAATGTCAAGAGAAGTAAAAACCTGCCTTAGAGCCTTTTGAACATGAGGATTACTATACCTCCATTTTTGGGTAATATAACATCCAAAATATGTTATTTAAATCATTTTCACTATACAAATTTCAGAAAACAAAACAACTTGCTGAAATAAATGGAAAAAAATTAAAAATATTTTACTACATTGTTGATTAGACAACCAACTGAAATTTGAAAACCTCAAAAGGAAGAGATAAAGACTTATAATTACCTCAGGTATTTTCATTTAGCCTTGTCCAGTAAATTTTTTGTGAAGGACAACACATATAGAAACAGAATGAAATTGTTACAACACCTTGCCAAATTAATTTCTTGAACATTGTTAACCAGATTTATGGTAATAATACTATGCAGTATTTCTTTCTTGTATCCTGAAGCAGGAAGTACCTAGCTCAGTAGTGCAAATCCATTTCCCACCTTACATCATACATGATACCCAGATTGGCAACCACTGTCACCTCTGAGCTCAACTATGAGTTATCAGAGATCTACTCATGAAGTCATGATTGTTTCCACAAGAACTATTCAGATCATCAAAGCCTTCAAGCTTATGTCTGTTATTGATATCTGTAGTCTGTAACATCCCCAGAAAACTATTTTCAGCCACCAGTGCAAGTCCACTGGCAAATTATCTTTAGATGCGATGATTGATTAATCACCAGATTCTGATATCTGAATCTTCTCCCCAACAAGTGAATAACAATTTCAAATTTTGACAGCCTAGCTACATCCTCCCTCAAAATTGATCAAAGAAGAAATTCATCATATCATGATTTCCTCATCATATGGAATAGGTAAGAGAGTGTGGGGATTTCTAAGACTATAAGAACCATACCAGAATCTGTCAATATTATGTCAATTATCTTTATCATAGTCGTGCACTGACCAGCTTTAAATTCGTGCAATCAGGAAGTTTAGCAGTTATAGCATAGAACACATAGAATGCATCAATGCATATCTCATTTCTCAGCCCTTAGCCTCATTAATTACAGGGATGGGTTTCCACACAGTTTCAAGAGTTAACTTTCTCCATACTGTACATTTTTCATGCCATGTCATAATCAATAGTAGATATGAAATATCTCAAGAAAAAAATTTAAAACAAGTAAAACTATGCTTTGGGTAAAAAGACCGAAGAAGTATTTGTATTTGGACAAATAAGAACCATATCCTTCAAACCACACAAAAATATTAACATGTTCATATACCACTCGAATGAACACAAAACAAGTCCAAAGTTCCTGCTTCAACTCAATTAAAAATGATGAGGGCATGGTTGGTTGAGTTTGATAAAGCTCACAGTATCAGCAGCCACTAGATTCAAGCCAACTCCTCCAGCTCTTGTAGAGATCATAAAAACAAAAGCACCATTTTGGTCAGATTCAGAATTCAAGCTCCCTTTAATTGATTGCCCACTGAAGCTTCGTATTGCAGAGAAGCGCTCCTCAGCCCGAACTGATCCATCAAGACGCTCATAGGAATATTTTCGTAACTCAAGAAAATCCTACATTGAATATGGAGACACTTCTTAAAACAAACCACACACTATCTAATTTAGCTGAAGAGATTATTAAAGTTTTCTTTGTAGAAGGACAAGAAACCTGTAAAATGTCAAGTGTATGTGTCATCTGAGCAAAGAGAAGGACACGGTGTCCAGAATTATGTAACTTCTGGAGTAGTTGGTCCAATATCATAAGTTTGCCACTGGCCTGATCAAGAAGCCATAAACGAATACAGGTTTCATTCAAAGGAAGCATCATGAGTGAGGAAAAAACAGATTTAATATATGTATCAACCCAGATACAAAGCACAGAGTTTATCCATTTTGGGCTAAAATAGCACAAGCAAGCAACCTTATTGTCCCTCTTTCTTTTACTCTCTCGCCTTTTGTTTTCCCCTTCACCATTAAGGAGATTATAGAGTTTTGAGACCAAATAACTTGGTTCCCACCCCACATCAATTACACCTTGATTATATCAAACAACATAAGAAAGCAGGGCTACCTGAACTAGGTGTTCACCCTCCTCAAATGGTTCAGGCTCAATACCAGGAAAAAGGTAAGGATGGCTACTTGCTTTTCTTAGCTGTATTACCTGTACACAATTTGCAGATCAATGGTCAAATGCTTTATAACATTAGAGTGACACATGTACACACACACAGAGACAAACACATATAAACACATCCAATACAACCATACAGGTTATAATAATATTAAAACAAAAAACAAAAACCATGAATTGAGTTGTAAAAGAAGAATGGAGAAGAGATTTTGAGAAAAGGTTTACTGCTGGTTGATCAGTCCTTCACCTTAGCACATATTTATATTAGGGTTTATGGAATGATTACAAAAATTCCCTTTTGCTATTGTAAAATAACATGTTAACATTAAAAATAATAAAAAGTAATCCAACCTACATGAATTGCAATCAAAGTAAGCAATTAAGTATCAACAAATCATTTGAATTTGTAAAGCAAGAAATAAAAAATTACATGATTAAGGGCCTTAGACTACTAAGATAGCAGTGCAGACTTCTACTAAAAGTTCACATTCTACACCTCAACATTCCTAATTAAATATGTTTTAAACTAGAAACGGTTTTCAAAGCAGATTTTGTAAAGAACGATTTTATGATTTTTGAGGCAGTCAATTGTTGAGGAAAATTTTAAGTCATTGTACTGCCTTGCTAGTCCATATATTTATGTTTCCCTGTATTTTGTACCAAATTTGGAGTTAGTTTTCACCTCTCAAGCAATGGAAATCATATTGATAAAGGCAGCTAGCCCCTTAATCCAGTCCAGAATGAGTCATAGCACTCCAGTTAAGTACCAGGCTGTACTTTAATATTAATTAAGAAGGTTCAAAAATCATCATATCATTCTTGTCATTTGGCAAGAATATTACGTAGCTTTAGGGGTGAAACCGTGGAAGGCCAACAGGGACCCACCAATTTCCACTTACCTCTTCTTTAAGCGGCATGCTTCAGCCAATGGACTCAATCCATGAGGCTAACAGTGAGTGAACTTTTGCATAGCTTTTTCCTTTCTTGACTTACAAGGAGCATAAGTAGCCAAACACATTATTAGTTTTAGGTGAGCAGTGAGCACAAGCACCATATATAAGGATGATTAATGGCAGAGTGGATCATGTGATCCACGAACCTGACAAAATCCTCAGGTCAGAAACGTCAGATATCAATTCCCAAGTGATTCCATCAAAAAACATCAGATATCAATCATCTATCAAGTGATTCCATCAATCCACATTATACTTCAACAAATTTAAGAAAAAGCATAAAACATTGGCAGCCCTAGTGTCAGAAGGTTCATCAATATACTATCCTTGATACAAACTTCTTCCACACTTGGAAAATGAGTTTATGTCATCTGAATAAAGTGTTGTCAACCTAGAAGCTACTTGACAATAACAACAAAGCCCAAGTCCCTAAACTTTGGGATTAGCTATGCATCCTCAACAGATTAATCAAGGTTGACCATATGTATTCTTCTCTGCCATTCTATTCTATCCAAAACCTGACACCTCCTTAATTAATTCAACCTAGAAGCTAGGTGAAATAAAATAATTCTTCCAGTGTGGATTAGAAAAAGTTAAGGAACAAAGGAATTTATTGTACTGCAACATATAACTGGAATGAAAATGAAGAAAGGTGCTAAAGGTGAAAAGTTGATAAACTAACGCACAATATTCTGTAAGGATTGATGATTCGATGTTCCTGAAGATAAAGCAAGTAATTTAGGAAGCTCCTTTCTCAATATTGACAAGTACACCTTCTTTTGCAGGCTGAGCAGCGGTGCCATCCTGTCAATATAAGGCATCTTAGAATCATATGATGTAAAAAAGCACACAAGACTTTGGTTGAAGTAGTTAGTGACATAAAACAGAAAGCATACACAGTTATCTCTGTAAGAGCGGGCAGCACTAGATTTCCACATTCAATGAGCTTTGCTTTTGTTCGTCGAAGCATGAAGGCTCCCAATATACATTTTAAACTTTGGAATTGCTCCTTTACTTTGGCTGTATCATGACCTAATCATAATTAACAAATTTAACGTTTATAAATGAAATCATATTACATTTTCCCCAAACCTCTTTCTCATTAATAAATCACAAAAGGCATGACGAAAGGAAGCTATCACCACCAAAAAAAAAAAAACAAAGCCAGGTTAAGTGATTAGAATGTGACAGTTCCAAACTAAAAGCTGTTATCACATTAAAGGTAGCAAGTCCACACTACTAGCAATGCATATATTCTGAATGTATCTACATGCGTGTTTGTGTGCATGAGTTGGAGCTCTAAAACTTATGGAAGCAAGAGTATTCAAGAAAAGTAGCATCAATAACAATCATGATTATCAAAACAAAGTCCTGTTCTTGACACAAACTTCCCATGATTGAGAAATTTTGTACGTAAAATTGGAAAGAAAAGATAATGGTAATATTTTAATTGCTTTTTTCAAATTCAAGAAACAAACTTGTAAAACTGGGTAATTGAAGAAATGAGCAAATCAATGTACAGGTTAACACACTCACTCAATGTTTGAAATTCTAAACCAGGAGTATTATGATCTTCAGCAGTTCAGCTAACATTCTAATTCTGAAAAGTTGTGACCCCAATTATACTTAATTAAAACTTTATAGATTGATAAATTTTAAATTGACTCCAAACTGTTTATACCAATGAAATCATTTCTCAACATATTCATAAAATTTTGATTATAATTGCACCACAGGCAACTGGCTTGGCCAAATAACCATGTAATTGATGACCTGGCTTCTTTTATTATTTGGGTAAATTTTGAATTAAAATATACTATAATTAGTTATAGCAGAAGTAGAAACTCAAATTATATAAACATAAATTCATAGTTTTAAAAGAGCTAAAATCACTGCACAACTTACTAATGGCTGGTAAGAGGATAACCTGATGAAGGATCTCCAGCTTCCTTGAATGTGAAAAGGAATTGGTCCAGTGTCCCAAACACGGAAGGCATACAAAAATGCATCAAAGCCCAAAGTTCAATGAGATTGTTTTGAATAGGTGTACCAGTCATCAACAACCGTCCTGGCATAAGAAAGCGATCTTTGAGGAGATTGTAAAGAACCTGTTAAGGTTTAAGCATTTAGGTCTGCAATAAGTAAAGGGCAAAAAAATAAAAACAAAAAAATAACCATTTTAACTAAAATGTGCTTTTAATCTACTTAAAATTGGCATAAGTATCAAGTAATACGGTTGCATATTTCAAATCTTTCAAATGTTTATTTGAAGAAAACTTTCAGTATGTCATTTTTCCGTGTTTGCAGTCCAAAAACTTATAGTTTTCAGTAGAAATAGTAAATAAAGAGTGCTAAGTTCTCCTTTCAATTTCTGAAGGAAACTTAATAAAAATGTTCACAATATGATTAATGATGTAATTCACAATAATTATTTTTGATAAGTAAAATAAAAGACTAATATTTCAGGTTATCTTAAGCAATAAACATACACTGGAAGGGTTTTTAAGTCTTTGAGCTTCATCAATTACTGCATACTGCCATGATATTTGAGACAGAAAATCTTGATCCATCAATGCGATGTCATATGTTGTCAACAGAATGTCAAAAGGTAACAACGAGCCCTGTCAATGGATCCAGCTTGGAAAACCATCAAGACATAGATTGTACAGGAAAACCTATTTTTCAAACAAAAGCCCAACCCAAGGAAAATTCTAGAAGGTTATGAATTAATATCATATAATACCCAAGTAACCAAAAAATTAAAAATGATTACATCCATAGCCCGACTCCAATTAATAAACCCACAAACTTACATTACAGGATGAGGACTGTGCTTTCACATGTTCATACATTGTCCAGCGTAGACTGCGGCGGTGTTCTTTATCACCTACATATCGAAGAACTTCTAAGTTTGGAGCAAATTTAACTACCTCTGAAACCCAACCATCTGTCACACTCAGAGGACATAGCACCACTGCAAATAATTGAAATAAAAATAAGAATCGAAAGAAAAGTATGAATCCAATCCAAGACCAGAAACAAACACTTCATGATGTTCAGAATCATACAAAAATGTCCTCAACTTACAAAATGGCCCAGGAGACTTTTTGTGAACCTTCAAATAGCTCAAGAAAGAGATAGCTTGCAAGGTCTTGCCTAGTCCCATCTGTCCAGGACTTTATTAGATACAAAGCACACTGAACAAGATTATGCATTGATTTCTACACTTTACAGGCGTTATTAATTTCCTTCTTTTCACTTCTGCTTGGGTAGGTAAGGTTGACGAAGATTAAAAAAAAATAAGCACACCACAGTTAGGTTTTCCCATATAAGCAGCTAAACTGCCATTTTCTGACAGTAACCTACCATGTAAAATCTGTCATCATAAATAAGCAACTACAATCAACACTGAAAAGTCACACATAAACCTGTAACAGGAATTTAATACTTGAGACTGTGTTGTCATTCTTTCAAAACATCTCACATTTTTGTGGCCCTCCCCAAGTTACTGATGAAAAAACACAGATGTCCAAGGTGCTCTAAAGGAAACAGATTTGGCCCTCTAAATTGTACATTTTACATCTTATTTTTCATAAATTCTAAGCACTAACATAAACTAACCATAGTATGTTACTTTTAACTGCTATGGATGTCTATTTTCATGAAATATTTTGCACTCTCAGGTTTATCAAGAATTAGTTCATTTGTAGAAATAGACTACAAAGAGGGGTCCCTTGGGAAAAGTATTTCACATGTAACTCGGAAAGAATTCATTGGTTTACAAGAAGTCCAAAAGTTCAGGAACGTTCAAAAGCTCTCTCTCTTTGGTAAAGCAATTTGTCTTTCAAGAATCTCTAACATGGTAAGCATGCAAATAATAAGTCTAGTGGCATAAAATATTTCACAATTGCTGAGATGGCATATTGTGATTGGCGCACACTTAAAGTGGTGTAACTGGTGAGTCCAGTGAAAAAATGTTGCACCAATCACAACTTACCACCTTAGCAAGTTGTGAAAAAAATTGTGTCCTTATCATTGTTCGTGTGCAAATCATAGTATGGCAAATTCAATTACTTCAAGAAAGATCATGGAAAAAGAAAAATCAAGGTCTAAGTCCCTTCTAATAGGGTGATAGAAATATCATTTCCTAAAAAAAAAGATACTAAAGTACAACAACAGCAGCAACAACAATAAACCAAGCCTTAGTCTAAAAATTGCGAAGTAAAGAACATTAAATATCGGGCACTTTAATGTGCATTCACTCTATTCAAATATTCTATTCATTTGGTTTACTGAAACTTTTAAGTTAAGTGGTACTCCAATATTACATTTAGGCCTTACTTAAAGCCTCCCCACAAAGTTATCTCCCCGAACAAGTGGTATTAGAGCTAATTGTGGCAAGCGGCAAAAAGGAGCTAGTAACTCTTATTTGTGGCTTACAAAGAGATCTCAAAACTCACATAAAGATAATAACTCAAACATGATAAGAAGATTGTTAAGTATACACATTCAAGTGGAAGTCACATATGGGAAAAAAAATTAACATCATTGACCACAATGCCACAGACTTAAGCTTTTGTAATAATTGTGCATAAGGGCGGTGTCCCAATCTCAAATATCAATTGGAGTCTCCCCAAAGTGTTATCTCTCGAGCAATTAATTCAAAGGATCAAACTCTTCATACCTAGTACACAAATCTCTCACTTTTGCGCGGTCTGAAAAAGGTCTTGCTAGGTAAAAATTATCAACAATCTCCATAATTACTTCAACTATTTTATGAACATTCTTAGAATTAGAAACATATCTGAGGCATTTTGATGAATTTAAACAAAACTTTGAACTTCCTCTACGTATAATAAATCGTACCTCATCTCCTGCAAATTTAACAAGGAAATACAATCAATTAAATTTACATTCCAATTATTAAATATGCATATAAATGAAAATTAATCTGAATTGTATCACTGTGAATGAGCCCTAATTATGGAGTAAATTTTTAACCGTTATCAGTTTAAGTTGAATTTCACTACCTATAAACTCAAATTCCAAAACTTTCATTTACTTTTACTCAAGATTTCTCAGCAACCAAACACGGAAAAAAGTTGAGAAAGTGAAAATCGTACCGAGAATAACGTTGACGCCGAGATTGTGCCGCCGAATGAGCCACGAAACTCCTTCGACTTGGTAAGGTTTCAGCGTCGCCGTGACTCCGAAGCTCGCGGCGTCCACAGGCGCGTCTCCGGCGCGTGAGTCGTCGGCGAGTACAACTCTCGCTGCGGCTTTGAGCCTCTGCTCATAATTCATCTCTTTATGTTGAAAAAGAAACTGTGATTCGCTGATGAGAGAGAGAGAGATTTTGCTGTTTGTGACTTTTTGAATCAAGAGCTTGAGAGGGAGAGTGAGTGAGATTGTGTGTTGACAAAAATGGCCTTTTAGGAGTTCTCAATTTACCGTAAATCGCGTTGTTCTTCTGGTGTGGTGTGTGTTATAAAGGTTAGGGTATTATTGGGATTTTATTTTCCACGTGGCGCATAAAGAATGTATGTTGGTTGTAGACGTGGAGACGTGGGTACTGGGAAGTGAAGACCATTGCGCACGTTGATTGCACAGAAATTCCCGACACAGTTTGGGCAAAAGTTCTAAAAGGTGTAAGGCCTGTTTGGTAGACTATCTAAATAACTCATTTTTAGTTTTTAAATAATATTACACACTTTTTCACTTACACATATTTCAAAAAATTATAAACAACATTACTTAAAAAATATTACTCAATTTCCACACGTATTTCAACATTCCCAATTCATCTTACCTATCTTTTGAATCTCCTAGAAACATTTCCCACATTTGGAAAGCTATTCAACATGGAAAACGACATTTAATCCAAATGACATTTCCTACATTTGTGGGTAAAGAAGGAGAAATTAGCAATCTACTACTATTTATTAAGGCTAAAATGACTAACGAAATATTAAGTAATCTACCACTTTTTATTAAATATTTAACAATATACAATTATTTTGAAACTCGAATTCATGAAACTCGAGTTCTACATAGAATTTGAGTTTATGAAAATTGAGTTCCAAAAAAATATGACATGGTGGCTGTTCGGGGGCCTTTTTTTGGTGCTCGACCACATGTGGTCCGTTGGAGGGGTGATCTTGCTAGGCTCAGGTTGTGTTTGGAGAGTTGCGTTCGGAACTCAACATTGGGCCATGTGATCCAATGGCTATCGACGTACTTTTGAGCCTATAAAACCATTAAAGCCAAAGTCTAAGAATCATGATAATGGTTAAATAAATATATAATATGCGTTTGATATAATAACTTTGATTAATAATTGTAATAGTGGTTGAAATAAAGTAATATGGATTTAAATGTGAAGTAATCATGTACTTAATGATGTAAATTTAAGGATATGGAAGTAAAGTCACTTATCTTTGTATGGTTTGTAGCTCCAGCTATATAGCATCTGTGAGTTGATAGTATTCCAACAGAATGACTCCAGCGGTGGAGAGGAAGTTTGCCATGATAACTTCAAAATTGAAGGGGGAAAATGGGTGTAACTGGAGGTAGAGAGAGTATGTCCAGCTATGTGTAAGGGTTGGTTAAGTTTGCCCCTCTTATCATGCACTTAAATGAGTTTTTCCCTTAACAATACTTTTTTAGTTGTTGTGAAGTTATGAATAGTGTTGCCTTCCATGAGAAGGGCTTTTGTTTGAAGTATTTGTGCCTTCTAAGAGAAGAGTTTTATGTAAGATGGATTTGTGCCCTCTAAGAGAAAGGCTTTATGCAAAATAGATCTGTGCCTTCCATGAGAAGGGTTTTGATATGAGATCTTGGTGCCTTCTAGGAGAAAGGTTTTAGTAATAAAAGTTTATGCTTTCCATGAGAATGACTTTTAGTATGAGTGTTTGATATCTCTTGAGAAATGTGGAGATGGTAAAAAATATAGATGTTTTGTGAGATGTAGTATCTGAAATATGTATGATATACGGAAATATAATAGGTATGGAGGTTAAAGATAGTAAAAATATGATATTATAATTGTTGGAGAAGTTGTAGAGATTGCTTTCCAAGAGGAAAGATTTTGTAAGAGAAGAGTATAGAGATGTGTTTAGGTATTTGGAGATAGGAGTAGTAAGATAGATGTATTTTCTGAAAACGGAGAGTGAGAGAATGAGTATAAGAGAGTCATGGTGTTGTAGTTTGTTTAGCAATACTACTGAGATTTTCTGCTGGAGGATGGATAAGGGCTTATGAATGGTAGTTATGATCTAAGGGTTGAAGACTTTAGTTCCTAATTTGGAAACTAAAAACTCAGAAGCTCAGAACTTCATTAAGAGTTTAAGAAGATAATTAAAGGGAGAAAGAATAGAAAAGTTTATGAGAGAGTTGTTCTTCTCTATTGGCATGTTTGTGTTTTTGGTGCAAGGTTCTATTACAACGCATTTTTAGTAAGGGCATGTTTGGCAGACTGTAATAGACATTATAATGTAATAGTTATTCTTTAGTTTAGTTATGTTTTTATTATAAGGAACAGTCATTCCTTATAAATAGCTATTCTTCAAAATGAGGAATAATTATTCCTCTTTAAAAGATTGTATTAGCTATTCCTTAGTAAGTGCAATAATTTTAAAACTTAATATATTTTCAAACGAACAAACTTTCCATATACATCTAACAATTATAAAAATAAAAAATTATAAAAAATAGCACATATCTCTCTTAAATTTAAAAATAACAGTTTTTAAGGAGATATAATTGTATGAGTAAGATATTTCCTAAAATAAATGTTAAGTTTCATTCTAATGTTATAACTCACAACCAAACTAATGAATATGTTTAGTTATTACATTACAACACACTTTATTACTAGTAATAAAGATTACAATTTCTGTCGTAATCCTCATTCAGTGTACCAAACGTACCCTAAATAATAGAATGGTTGGTTGATAGTTAATGAAACTTTAGAGATTTAGTTAAGATCTCATTGTGTTGTGACTTAATCTCGGCAAGCAAGAAAAGCATTTAATGCTTTGCTTTGGCAACTGACAGAGAAATATATGGTTTGATTGTAGCAAACAGTAGTTAGATATTAGAGATATCATGAATATTTTATGTATTTGGAGATTAAAGATAACTAATCAGATTAGGCCATGTGTTTGAGTTGAATTTTAGCTAAAAGTAGTAATCAGATTTATGTAGAATAATATATTGAAGTTTCTAAATTTGTATAGGAATAGCTAGCGATTGAATGAATAGTTATTTTCTCAGCATTTAGATGGTTGGAGATATTGAGTATTTGTCATATGATGAATATTAAGTTTTAGGAAAAGAGCAATGGGGAATTTTATCATTTTAAGTGCTATATGATAAGAGATGCTTACCATATTTTACCCGTTACACACGGACTCGTCAAAGTTCAGGAAGTTGAAGAAGACACGCCAAACAACATATTTCTTTTATCAATTTTAAACAGCTAGAGCTTTACTAAACATGCCTCTTGCCCCTCCAAACCACGACTCCTAAGGTTTTCCCAAAGAGACTTATGAGCTTGGATCATAAGCCGAAGATGAGATGACGTACCTTGGGTTTTGTTGTCATTTTATGTAAATATGGGCTCTTGTTGAAGAAGCCGTTTGCCATGAGTGTAAGAGAGGTAATATGGATTGTGAGTTTTGATTCATTACTTGAGCCTGATCTATATGTTGATGTTGATGATGTCATGGGGTTATGATCCCAATTGATGCAGAGGAAATGTGGACTATGAATCCGCCTCTTGAAGTAAGGATCTTGTAGGCCATGTGAGCCCAATCCATGAGGTATAAGCTTATTTTGGGTTTTAAAGAAATTTACCGAAAAAATCAATAATATGTTGATGTGGTATGGGTTGCCAATGAAGTAGTGCCATGTGGGGCGAAAAAAGAGTCCTCAACAGTTGCAAAAGCTGATCTGACATTTTATAATTTAAAAGTCCACATGAAACTCAAGTTTTAAAAAATTTTGTAATATGAAACTCGAGTTCCTTTAAAAATTGATTTGGCCTAATGTGCGTGGGACACGTTGAAGTGAAGAAAAGCTGCTAATGTGAAGAAAAGCTGAAGGAAAAGAAGAAAAGAATTAGACTAAAGAAAGCACAAGTGTGGGACATGCTTCAGTGAAGAAAAGATTAGACTAAAGAAAGCACAAGTCAGGTGTGTGCAAGTGTAGTGAAGGACAGTTGAAGTGTAGTAAAGAAAGCAAGGATGATGCCTATGCTGCGTGTTAGGATTAGTGTCCTTAAATCCTATTGTATGATGTTATGTATGACATTATATATGACTTAATGTTGTGATTAATAAAGTTGCTTTATTATTATCTAAAATAATGGTAACATGAATATTTGGACATTATCATATAGTCCATGAGTTGCATAGTATGTAATTTACGTGATTTAGTCACAGAAGATATAAATCACAACTTCTTTGTAAACTCAGAATTTTAGTTCGTAGTCGGTGATGAAATTGGGCATTTCATCTACGAAGACTACAATATATCAACTAAGATGATTTGTCTTGATCATGGAAGTGGAGACTTCTAGTTGATATATTGATATATTTTAAGAGTTAAAACATATTGAACTGGACCGCTGTGAGATTTATTATTCTCCTAACGACTGTCAAATGAATAATAAATCTTACGACTTTTTATTTACATGAACTCTTAATCCTGAGAGAATAATGGACATGATCGAAGTGTAGGTTGTTTTGATATATCAGGAGTGAAATCTAAAGTCACGATCAAAACCTCAGTATGTTGGGCAGCCCATATTTAGTATTGATGGAATATATATTCTCAAGATGGAATTCATAATTTCTTAACGGAGATATAAAATATTCCCTTGAGATAAATTTAATGAGTTTGGTTATTCAAAATATTAGGCCTGACTATTTTAGTAAGGAGTTACTAAAGTATATATTTATGAAATTGGTTTTCATAAATATATGATGAATAACTTAAAGAATTAAACCGGGTACTCAAATATTAAGATGTAGTAATCTTTAAAATGGTAGTCTACATTCATGACTTTGTATTATTACGAATATTTTATGAAGGGGACGTATGTATAATAAAGTTTTGGGATATAATTTATTAATAAGGCCTATAGTGCAATTATATTTATATAGTGGTATTAAATATAATTAATGATAACTTTGGACTTGTCAAGAGTTGACAGAAAAGCTCAAGGTCCATTAGAGCTAAAGTCTTATTTGTTCCCTTTTGGTTTCACTCCAAGCCACATACTAAAACCCAATTGGAATGGCTCAATAGGCTAGCCCAATTAGATAATCAGTTATAAGGAGAGAAACATATAGAATTTTGTAAGAGAATGAAATGGTTTGTATGTGAGTGCTAGACACTTTCTTATTCTCCCTTAAACACATACATATAAACTGATTGAGAGATCACACTTCTTGGGTACAAGTGGAATTTGAGTGAAGATTAAAAGTGTTCCCAAGTACTTCTAATCTTTGGTTTTGAATTTCACTGCACTAAGGTACACTCTCTTGTTCTTATATTCTGAAATTTACATAGTACATGTTATTAATATTGAATGAAATAGATCCGTTAATTTTTCGCTGCATATGTCTTGTATGCAATACAAACATGTATTTTTCCAACACCGTGTGACTTGTGAAGTGAAGGACAGGTGAAGTGAAGTGTGTAAAAGGCACAAGACAGTCATAGTGTGTAGCAGTGTAGGTGTCTAGTAGTAAGGTGTGGTAAAAGTTTTGTTCAGTGCAGCTTTGTGGTACTCGAGTAACACATTATAAGAAACTCGAGTTTTACAAACTTGAGTTCCACGTGACATTTTTTAATTAAAATAATCCAGGTTAGTGAGTGCCACCATGGCAGTTTTTATGGAACTCGAGTTTTAAAAAGGTAGTAGATTACTAAATATTTCAGCCAAATATGGTATTTGGCCATTTTAACCTACGAAATCAATGATATAACAGCTGACCCTAGTGATTGGAATTGGATATGAAAAATTCTGTGTGCACACAAAATTCAAATTTTTATATGGAAATGTTGTCATAATTATCTCCCAATCAGATCCATTTTAGCCAATATCCACCATGATATTGACCCTACTTGTCCTTAATGCAGTCATGTTGAAACAACTTCACATGTTATTAGAAATTGTCCTTGGGCTAAAGAATTCTAGATGAATTTACCAGGACAAAGATAAATTTTTATTTATTTTTTAATTTTTTTATTCTCCTATATTTGGTTAAAAGCAAATCTTGCCAATACAAACCTTGTAGGGTCTTCTTTTACACCCCGAGACATTATATTTGCTTATGGTCTTTGGCATCTTTGGCTTGCTCGTAATGATAGGATTTTTCGTCCCCTTTCAGCTTCTCCCCATCAATGCATTTACTAGACACAACAACTAGCCTCATAATTTTTCTATTTAGCACACTCCTCTGTTCTTACAAAAACTAAAATCACCACACATATTTCATGGCAACCCCCACAAAATCCTTTTATAGCTTTGAATATTGATGGTAGTGTACAAGGTAATCCGAGATTTGCAGGGGGAAGGGGAGTCCTTCGGGATAGCCTAGGAAACTGGATTAATGGCTTTTCAATGCATATTGGTTTTGTCACAAATAATGCTGCGGAACTATGGGAAGCTAGACAAGGTTTATTAATTGTTTAGGAACTTGGTTACAAATTTATATACCTGGAAATTGATTCTAAAATTGTGATATGTTGGCTAACATCAAATGGGACCATGGCTCCGGCTATGGCTCAATCAATTTGTGACTGCAAGGCCCTACTAAGCAGAGTGTGATCTGTCCTACCACGTCACGTCTTTCGTGAAGCTAACAATATCGCAGATGGTCTGGCCAAGAGAGAAGTAATGCAAAGAAGCAGCCTAGTGGAATATGCACATTCTTACTGTTGTAACTTATACATATATTGGGATCTTTTGAAAAAAAAAAGAAAAAAAAGAAAAAAAGAGAGAGTTAGTTAACGTCCATGAGATCCATAGGTTTGAAAGAACTACACAAACCAAGATAATAGTAAAATGCTTATATAGCTTTGGACCAAGGTTATTGATTCCGTACCGTACCGGCCGGAATATACTGTACCGGCTAGCAATCCGGTACGCTCGACCCCCCTGTTTCGTACCGGAAAAAATACCGGCCGTACTGGCCAATTTCGGGCAATACCGGCTGGTACCGGGTGTACCGGCCGGTACAGAAAAAAGTTTTTTTTTTTTAAGTTTTGTAATTTTTGAATTTTTGTTAGGACAGAATGGTAACTTATTTGCATTAACTTATTAGTATTATTTGTTTTCTTAGTATGCAATGGTAACTTTTAAGCTTTCTATTTTATTTTTTTATTTATTTTTCCCTTTTAATTGATACTAAAGTCTAAAACCATGAATAATTAGTTCTGAATTGAGGAAATGTTTTATGGTAAACTTTTATATTTATTATAATATATATATACACAGGCATATACATACATACATACATATATATATATTTATTTATAAATATAAAAAATAGCGGTAAATCCAAAACGGTATATCGGTATTGACCGGTATCCGAAATATATCGTACCGGTGGCCAAACCGGTACGGCCTCCGGTACGGTATTGACATCCTTGCTTTGGACACCCTTGTTTACAAAATAAATAAATAATTTTTTTTTCTAATTTTTCTATGCTATTTTGATGAAAAATTGTAAACAGAAAATCTTAATCACATGCATACACAAGTTGTTTAATAAAACTTCTTATGTTATTTTCTTACATTATTCTAGACTTCTTAATTCATGGTGAGTGGTTAGGACAAAGAGACATGAGGAGGTTAGTGTTGACGGTGGTAGAGTAATTCTATGCTAATGGAGGTTAAGACCAATTCTCAAACTTAGGTATTGCTATTTATTATTAAATTGTAGATATGGACAATGAGATGTTTTTGTTTGATTGATGAAGAAAATTATAAAAGCAAGATAAATGAATTTTGTGCAACCAAGGAATTGATGAGCCTGAATATGTTTTTGTTTATTTTAAAGATGGAATCTCATATGAACTTTACTAACTTTAGTGGTGCATTAGTTGGGAGAAATAAATAAATAAATATTTTTTTGGTCTAATTTTTCTATATTATTTTGATGAAAAATTATAATAGAAAATCTTAATCATATGCATACACAAGTTGTTTAATAAAACTCCTTATAATTCTTTCTTACGTTATTTTAGATTTCTTAATTCATGGTGAGTGGTTAGGACGAAGAAACATAAGGAGGATAGTGTTGACTGTGGTAGAGTAACGATCCCTGGTTCTATGCTAATGGAGGTTAAGACCAATTCTCAAACTTAGGTACTATCATTTATCATTAAATTGAAGATATGGACAATGGGATGTTTTTGTTTGATTGATGAAGAAAATTATAAAAGCAAAAAATTCAATTTTGTGAATTGAGGATTGTGCAACCAATGAATTGATGGAGCCTGAATATGTTTTTTATTTATTTTAAAGATGGATTCTCATATGAACTTTACTAACTTTAGTGGTGCATCACTTGGGAGAAATAAATAAATAAATAAATATTTTTTCGTCTAATTTTTCTATGTTATTTTGATGAAAAATTGTAATAGAAAATCTTAATCACATGCATACACAAGTTGTTTAATAAAACTCCTTATGTTTCTTTCTTACGTTATTCTAGACTTCTTAATTCATGGTGAGTGGTTAAGACAAAGAAACATAAGGAGGATAGTGTTGACTGTGGTAGAGTAACAATCCCTGGTTCTATGCTAATGGAGGTTAAGACCAATCCTCAAACATAGGTACTATCAATTATCATTAAATTGGAGATATGGACAATAGGATGTTTTTGTTTGATTGATGAAGAAAATTATAGAAGCAAATAATTGAATTTTGTGAATTGAGGATTATGCAACCAATGAATTGATGGAGCCTAAATATGTTTTTATTTTATTTATTTATTTTAAAGATTGATTCTCATATTAACTTTACTGACTTTAGTGGTGCATCAGTTGGGAGAAATAAATAAATAAATAAATATTTTTTTGTCTAATTTTTCTATATTATTTTGATGAAAAATTGTAATAGAAAATCTTAATCACATGCATACACAAGTTGTTTAATAAAACTCCTTATATTTCTTTCTTACGTTATTCTAGACTTCTTAATTCATGGTGAGTGGTTAGGACGAAGAAACATCAGGAGGATAGTGTTGATTGTGGTAGAGTAATGATCCCTGGTTCTATGCTAATGGAGTTTAAGACCAATCCTCAAACTTATGTACTATCAATTATTAAATTGGAGATATGGACAATGAGATGTTTTTATTTGATTGATGAAGAAAATTATTAAAGCAAGATAAATGAGTTTTGAGAATTGAGGATTGTGCAACCAATGAATTGATGGAACCTGAATATGTTTTTTTTAAAAAAAAGATGGAATCTCATATGAACTTTACTATTTTTAGTGGTGCATCGCTTGGGAGAAATAAATAAATAATTTTTTTGTCTAATTTTTCTATATTATTTTGATGAAAACTTGTAATAGAAAATCTTAACCACATGTATACACAAGTTGTTTAATAAAACTCCTTATGTTTCTTTCTTATGTTATTCTAGGTTTCTTAATTCATGGTGAGTGGTTAGGAGTCGAAGAGACACAAAGAGGGTAGTGTTGATGGTGGTGGAGTTATGGTCCCTGGTTTTAAACTAATGGAGGTTAAGACCGACCCTCAAACTTAGGTATTATCATTTATCATTTATCATTAAATTGGAGACATGAATTGTTTTTGTTTGATTGATGAAGAAAATTATAAAAGCAAGATAAATGAATTTTGAGAATTGGGGATTGTGCAACTAATGAAGTGATGGAACTAAATATGTTTTTATTTTTATTTTTTTAAGATGAGATCCCATTTGAACTTTAAAAATTTTAGTGATGGATGCATCTCCATTTGAAATAGGTCTACTTGGGGAGGGTAGTAATGGGAAGCCCAAGAAAAGTTACATATTAGGCTCACAACCAACTATTTAAAAAGAAAAGTTACTATTTATTTTAATAATAATGTACTATAATACTTTTTTTTTTAATAAAAATTTGGTATTTCGAAATGAATTTTTTTTTTGCCATGTAAATTCAAAGAATTGTTGTTATTTTATTTGTAATATCAATTTTATTATTCAATTTCAATTACATTATTCAAGATAGTATTAGTTTTTATGCGATTTTTTTTATTAATTTGTGTATCACACGATAGTACTAGTTTAAATGATTTTACTGACATATAGATCTTAAAAGTTACATAAACTAAAAATAAAAAGAGCGATGCATCCCTTCAATAAAAAAATATAACATGATTAATATCCCTTTTTCTTATAGAAATAATATACCCTATCAAAAAAGAAAAAGAAATAATATATACTGAAAAAGAAACTAAAAATAAAGCAATATGGAGGAATTTGAACTCTATTAATATGTGGGTTTGATATGTCTAAGTATAAGATCTCATTTGAAATCCATAACATACTATCACAAGTGTTTTTGTTTTGAGTAAAAAGATCCAGAGAATTCACATCATAGCCATGTGTTGTTATAATTAAATATATATTAAACAATTTATACAAATAATTGTTCTCCAAATCTCTTGAATCTAAATCATGAAATCCAAATGCAATCTTTTAAGATTTTGTTCATGTGGGTTTTTCTTTTCAAGATCTATAGCAAACTTCACAAGTATAGTTTTCTTTAAATTATAATAATATAAAAAAAAATTCTCACGCATTACATGCTTGCATTCATATTTCTTTTGTTATGTTCTTTGATTTTCAAACATAAATGAATGTCACATAGAACAAAATTTGGCTATATACTTGGTTATAATATAAGACTACAACTTTACTTAATATTCTTTTTTTTATTGGATATGAATTTTCACAAATCCACCATTAGATTACATTTTCTTCTTATATCCTCCATGCTTGCAAAATTTTCATAAAATATATAATTAATAGCTATATTATCAATCAAATATTTAAATTTAAAGTTTTTACAGTTTAAAATTATGCATAAAAAATAAGTTTATGGATCAAATAGTAAATAACATTTGATTGATACGAAATTTGACATGCGTGTTAAGAACAAAAATAACATACAATCCAACGATTATGTTTTCAAAATACGTAATCATGCTAATTTTTTTAGTGAGAGTTGTAATCTTAAGTTACATCTAAATTTGTAACCAAACTTTGTCCCAATTAAAACCATATAAGTTAAATTGTGCACTATTCAGAATCCAACAAATGAGGGCCAAAATGGCCCATTAGCATTAATTTTTGAAATATTTAGCAACAGAGCACTGTTTCGGAAATAATTAGGGAAATACCACTTTTTCTGGTACTCGAGCTTGGTGAGCTCGAGTACCATGTTTTTTTAATCCACCATCGCCCCATATTCAAGGAGCCCTATAGTGGCGTTTTTAAGACCTATAGTGACGTTTTCGGGCCCTATAGCGGCGTTTTTAAGCCCCATACCAGGTTAAGGGGCCCTATAGTGACGTTTTCGGGCCCTATAGCGGCGTTTTCTTGCAAATTTTTTTTTATAAGTCCCATAACAGGTTCAAGGGGCCCTATAGTGGCGTTTTTAAGCCCTATAATGACGTTTTTGGGCCCTATAGCGGCGTTTTCCTGCAAAAAATTTTTTATAAGTCCCCATAACAGGTTCAAGGGGCCCTATAGTGGCGTTTTTTAAGCCCTATAGTGACGTTTTCGGGCCCTATAGTGGCGTTTTTTTTTTTGAGAACATGTTTGACCAATGAAAAGATGGTACTCGAGCTCACCATGCTCGAGTACCGGAAAAAGTGGTATTTTCCTAATTATTTCCAAAACAGTGCTCTGTTGCTAAATATTTCAAAAATTAATGCTAATGGGCCATTTTGGCCAACAAATGAGCCCACCACCATTCCGACCAAGAATACAACTTGATCAAAATGGGTGTGCTATGGTCAATGACAAAACCATGCATTTTGATGAATTTTTTAATTTAGGAAACTAACAAATGGCGCTTTAGGTGGGATGTGGGGATGAGCTAAGCAGATTCCTCTACAGACGGCCCAACTAAGATATGCGGGCCCATGCTTTCTTGTACCGACTCCGGCAGTATCACGCCAAGTACACACTTGGGAAACAAACTCATAATCATTATTTTGTTATTGCCCCCCATTATTTCTTCTTTTAATTTAATCCCACCTTCCTAAATTTTAATACTTTTTAAGTTCACCTAAGAGAATTTCACTTGATTTATTGTTGAATCACCAAAGTGACACCCATTGAGAAGTGTTGGGAGGTTTTAGCCTCCGTTTGGATTGCACGTTTGGCGTTTTTAGTGCGAGTCTGGCATTTTTATGTGTATCCTTTACATTGTTCACGGGACTGCAAGTACAAAAAAACACATCTTTTATTTTAAAATTGGATCTCACGATACTATTCATACATTTAAAAATTATTTTGCTATAGTGTTTTCAGTTTTCAGCAATAAATAGTATCCAAACAGACCTTTAAGGTGATTTCTACCTAATTTCCATATAGATTATTTCTTTTAATAATATATTTTACTATTTACATGTTATTAGGAGTGATATAAGCCAGCAATAAAAAAAAAAATTACTGTACGTAAGTTAAAAGTCTTGTAGCTTAGTTTTGTTTTGTTTCATTTTTTCTTTAACAAAAAAATAGTTACAACTTAAATGAGATAGATAAAATGCTATCATGTTTTGTGTTTATCTCATTTGGGATTGAGATTAGCACCAATATCCTAATCAACTATCTAACATTTTCCTATAAAAAAAAAAAAAAAATCTAACATTTGAAAGATATTGGGAAGAAAAATATTGGTAATTTCTTTGTTGTATTAGACTATTAGTTTAGCCCCCAAAAAGAAAAAAAAAAATCATTTGAAATTCTTCAAAATTTAGCATAATATACAAGAGGCATAAAAAGATTTATATATCTACAAAATTAATTGTTTTTACTGTTTTTTTTGTCAGACCAAGTTTGGTAAGCGAAGTTGAATATCAAATTATAAAATAACCATCTCATAAATTAAATTACCAAGTACCAAAATCTCAATGAATCTTTAGGATATATGGCAGTTGCAATGACACTTGTGGGCATCAGAACTTAAAAATTCAGTGCAGTGCTAGAAAGTTAACTTCAGTTTTCTACTCATTCCATTGTCATAATTTATTGTTTAGATAAAGTTTTAATAATTAAAGAAAGTAAAAAAAAAAATGCCCAATAATTCTCAACTCGATTCTTCCCCGCTCCCCTTTCTTGACTAAGTAAATTAGAGACAAGATTAGAATCATTGTAGTAATTAATGTCGTTTATAATAACTGTTATTTTTATTATAAATAGCACATTGTTAATTTATTGTAAACATATTCATGTTTTTACATATAATAAGAAAATAAAAAAAGTCCTCTAGTCATTAAATTTTTTTTTGATAAACAAACACACACACGAGGGAGAGGGAAATAGGTTCTAACACAAAGACACATCACAACTAAATTGGTTGAATTTTATAATACATCTTTTTCATTTTACCCTATAGTCAATACTTTTATAAAATGTTTTTCTTTTTATAGAGAGTTTCAATTTTCAACTAATGATGTTTATTCCTAATGAATTGCCTTTTATTATCAGAATAAGACACCTATTAATTTTTTTGATATAGACAAGAATCAAACTCCAAATAAAATACTTCTATAAAATGTGAACTTATAAAAGGATGCTCTTCTCTAATCACTAGAAGTCAACAAGAAACTCAAAATAAAGTAAAAAAATAGCACAAAAGTTGTAAATATCTTGTGCAAATGGAGCTTTTTATTGAATGGGTTACATACTCTGTCCATAAGATTAAATGACGAAATGGAATAAAACTCGAGCATTATGTCTGCCATTCATTTTGTAAATTAATTTCTTCAAAGTCCATTGTCCTCCATGATTGATGAGACGTAAATATGACGATGTCACGATGGTACCCCACCATGCACATTGAAAGGGCACAAACCATGCAGCGACAAGGATGGCAAATCTGTACTAAAACCAAACATCCAAGGCTAATTATAAATTTGACAAAGTTGGTTGTACCGAACTTCAATTCTACTCGGTATCTTTTTATTGAATGTAAATTTGACAAATCTATCATTGTATTACATTTTATTTTTATATTTTACAAAATTTTTCAGAAGATAAAAAATAAATAGCTATATTATCAATCTAATGTTTAAATTTCAAGTTTTTATAATTCAAATTTATGTATAAAAAATAAGTTTATAAATTGAATAGTAAATAACATTTGATTGGTACAAAAAAATCCGAAATGTTTGGCTCAAAGTTCCATCATTACAAGCCATTAGCTACACCCTTTGTAGCCAAACTTTTCTTTCTTATATTGTGAGAGTTGTGACCATTAGCTACACTCTTTGTAGCCAAACTTTTCTTTCTTATAAATTTATACAATCCTCTAGAACCTACTAATCTTCTTATATATAGTATAACTAAGTGTATAACCTAGGTGCCACCTTCATTCAAAACAAAGCCTCACTCAAATCTAAAAATTCTCTCCCTCTAAAAGATGCTAGCCAAACCTACCCACCATATTGTTCCAACAAAATTTCCATCACCAATAAACCTACCTCCATTAGTATCGCTCAAAGTTCCATCATTACAAGCCAAAACAACCCCAAAAACAATACCAAATGCTATATCCATTAACCCTACTTCAAGTAACCATGTTTCAACCTTAGATGATACCCTAATTGATGATTCTATCTCTGCCTTTTGGGACTACCAATTCTTGTTTGTGTCACAACGCTCTGAAACAACCAAACCCATCACTCTTCACGTTGTGGATGGTTCGATACCACATGACTTTCCTTCTGGTACTTACTATTTGGCCGGACCAGGGCTATTCTCCGATGACCATGGCTCAACTGTGCACCCACTTGATGGTCATGGCTACCTTAGAGCCTTTACGTTTGATGGGGTCGATAGAGGGGTCAAGTTCATGGCTAAGTACGTGAAGACTCAAGCACAAGTGGAGGAACATGACCCCACGACTGACACGTGGCAGTTCACCCACAGGGGCCCATTTTCGGTGCTGAAAGGTGGACACAAAGTCGGTAACACCAAGGTGATGAAAAATGTGGCTAACACTAGCGTGGTGAGGTGGGGTGAGAGGGTGTTGTGTTTGTGGGAAGGTGGGGAGCCGTATGAAATTCAATCTGGGACGTTGGATACGGTTGGGAGGTTCGATCTGATCGACGGCGATGATTCCGCGGTAGATGGTGGAAAGAATAGTGGTGATATATGGGACGTTGCCGCCGGCCTTTTGAAGCCTATTTTGTATGGTATGTATTCCAGCTACAATAATTCTAGAACCACGGTCTATTCCATACATTTTGTGGCAATTATTTTATGTAATAAATTGTGATCACACAGCTAGTCATATAAGAGAGTTGTAGTAAAGTATGTGAAATAGGTTGTGATTGTAGAGTTTTTGTTTCGATTATAATGGTTTTATTATGGTACCAAATAAACAATTTTTCATGAACACACTTGTTTACGTATTTTGATACAATTTGCAAATTTGTTAATGTGTGATTAGATTACATTATTTATACAGTTACACGCAGGTCCACCACTAAAACTTAATAAACGCAGGTCCACCACTAAAACTTAATAATAAGTAATTCAATTACCGTTTATTATTTCTCTAAATTGTGTTAAATTGCATGGGCAAAAGCGTGGTGCTTGAGTTTTTGCTTTTTTATTTATTTGAGGAAGAGAGTTTTTGCTAATTTAAAGTCAAAGGTTGCACTCATTTGGGAAAGTGACAACCGCGATCATGGTATTAAGTAAATAAATTTATGAATTTTTCGAATTACTTTTTATTGTATCTATCATAATCTTTATTTGAGGTCGTTGATATAAACGAAACCATCTTTGTCTCGCACTAAGTGCCCTTTTAACATGATTAATTTTGCCAGCTTATTTTACTATTCAGTTTATTTTTAATACTATTTATGAGTCCCACTATATTTTTTGGTACTATTTATAGATCCCACTGTACTATTTCAGCTATCTTTTACCTTTATTTACAGTACTTTCAGTTTCAACAAAATAAGCGAATTTCAAGTAGACCCTAAGATACAACAAGTGAAAAAAGCTGACTACCAAAATTGCAATATACAATTTGGGTTTTCAAACCAACTACTAGTTTATAAAATCAACAATCATACAATATTAACTAGATTGTAGCCTTCACCTATTAGTCATCGAAGCCTTATGACAATGTGAGATAAACTGAACTTAGCATGGTGGAAGGTTTTATTTTTATTTTTTAATGGATGATTACTTGTGTAGCGTGCTATATATTGCCATTTAATAGAGTCTATAAAGACAAAATATTCTTTATCTATTTCAATAGACAACACTTAAAGTACCTTCTCCAAAAAAAAAAAAAAAAAACTTTGAAGTATAATTATATTATACAAACAATTCATACATAATGGTATGTGAGATGGTCTCCACTCTCATGTTGCCAAATGCATGTACATGTATTGATAAATGATAATAAACTTTTCACATTATTAAATATATATTTTTTGTGAAATTATCTATAATTTTTTTTTTTCAATTGTTTGTTTGAGTTATTTTAAATTGGAGTATAATATTAATTAGCTTGTAAGAATGACTAGGAGGAGCGAAACATATACCTTTTACAATGTTTATCCAAAATGAAAAAAAAACCTTTTACAAAAAAAGAGCAACCGTTGCCAATTTATTTTTGGAAAATCCTTAGAATATTCTTTTTTTTTCATTAATTCTCTTTGGATGAGCAAGCTTTTTTTGGATGAGCAAGCTGGTCTGGCTAAATGGTTTAATGATAATCTTTCATTAAAATCAACTAGGGGTTATAGTTGGATACTACTAGACACATTGGATGGTCTAGTTTCAATCATCTTTGCAATTCTCTGATCATATGTAGCTTTATTAAAAAAAAGAAAAAAAAAAGAAATCTGAGATTTCCTGTATTTGTTCTTTTGCCGATACAGTTTTCAACAAGCAGTAGAAGTTTGCTATCATTTTTATTTTTCTTCTAGGCGTGCGTTTTGCATTTAAAAAGTCAGCTTATTTTACTATTCAGTTTATTTTTACTATTATTCATGGGTCTCACTACATTTTTTGGTACTATTTATGTAGTAGAAGTTTGCTATCATTTTTATTTTTCTTCTAGGCGTGCATTTGACATTTAAAAAGCCAGCTTATTTTACTATTCAGTTTATTTTTGTTACTATTTATGAGTCTTATTGCACTTTCTGGTACTATTTATGGGTTCCACTGTACTATTTCAACTAACTTTTACCTTTATCTACAGTACATTCAACAAAATGTTTTCAGTTTTAGCAAAATAAACGGATCCCAAACAGACCCTAAATATGTACTAAAACACTGTTCATTGATTCAATCTAGGACCCTTCTCCAAATCGGATTAAATCTACAATCCCATGTCACCATTAAGGGTGGAATGCCATCACATATCATTTAGTTGACACATTTTAATGTTTTCAATAAAGATATTCAGGGTTCAAATCTTTCTTACCCCTATTGTAACAATTAAATTTAAAAATAAATTAAAAGAAGAAGAAGGAAGTATAATAGAATATTTGCCATCTTGTCCTTAATGCTTTCAATTAATATATAATGATAAATTATAGATGACATTTATGTGTCTTATGCCTAATTTATCTTTTTCTTTTTGGTTAAACGTTCACAGGAGTGTTCAAAATGCCTCCAAAGCGGCTGTTGTCTCATTATAAGGTTGATGCCACCATGAATAGACTTATTACAACATCATGCAATGCAGAGGATATGCTACTGCCGCGCAGTTCTTTTACATTCTATGGTACAAATTGAATAAGCCATGCTTAACTATCATTTAATGTATAATTCACAGCAAATTTATGACTTTTATCTTATAATTATCTTTTGCAGAATATGATTCAAATTTCGAGTTGATGAATAAGCAAGAGTTCAACATCCCCGATCACTTAATGATCCATGATTGGGCTTTTACAGATACTCATTACATATTATTCGCTAATCGAATCAAGCTTGATGTTGTTGGTAATTAAATGCACATACATAGTTATGCAAGTAAATCACTTTTACTTCATTGTTTGTGGCTCTCTGATCTTTTTAATTTATTCTCTAATTGCATGTCTATGCATCTATGTGCACTTTAAACATAATTTCAATTGGTCCAAGAGCATTATTAGTTCATAAATTTAGGTAATTACTATATATGACTTGTTTACCATGAAGTACACTGCTAATGGCACTTCCTTTTGAATTGTCAATTGGTCATGGGAAAGAAAGGAAAAATACTTGGAGGTTTACAAAAGCCATTTTATTTTCAAATTCTTATAATTAAATTGTTCTCAACTGTACTATTTTTACATGAAAAATGCAAGAGTTATAAATTATTTTATAAATTTTTGATGTAGTAAGTAGTTATTATTAAGTGAAAAGTTGTAGCGGGTCTAGATGAGAACTAATAATAATTGGCCACAATAGTAGTTTATAAAAATATTGTAAAATAATTTGTGACTATAGTATTACTCCTATATAATCATATTCAAAATTGGCAAACTTAATTGAGTTTGATAAGAATTAATCTAGCTATTTTCTTCAAGCAATAAGAAATTGTGGAAATTAAAAGAAAATGTTGCATTGTAACTTTTTAATGAGGCAAATTTTGATGAAGAAAATGATAGTGTTACAACAATAAAGTGAGATAAACTGTTTAATTAAAGTGCAGGTTCAATGGCAGCAGTGTGTGGAATATCTCCAATGATATCAGCATTATCAGTGAACCCAAGTAAGCCCACATCTCCCATGTATTTGCTCCCTCGATTTCCAGATAAATCTGGTAAAGCTCGAGATTGGAGAGTGCCTGTTGAAGCTCCTTCACAGTTTTGGTTGCTACATGTTGGCAATGCTTTTGAGATTAAGGATGTCAATGGGAATTCAGAGATCAAAATACAGGCTGCCACTTGCTCATACCAATGGTTCAACTTTCAAAAAGTATTTGGTGCGTAGTTTTTCAGCAAGTCTAGTTATTTTCTTTGGCAAGTTCTGAATTTTTCTCTTTTTTGATCCGTCAAGAATCAAGATCTTTTTATTTTTATTTCTTTATACAAGATAAAAATTCTACTATAATTTAATCTAAGTATATATGTGTGTGAAGTTTCCTGAGAGAATTGAGCCCCGGCTCTTGAGTGACATAGTTAATATAAATATTTCTGTCCTTTTAGTGACTTAAGAAACCAATGTAGAAACTACCACGCGACAGATCATCCTAAGCCCAAAACTGAGAAACTAAAAGAAACCAATTCTGTCTAATACAAATATAAAGCAAAAAGTCCAAAGGCAGTAAGGCATATAAAAAAGTTCACAATTGTTGAGGTAGCAAGTTGTTATTGTTAGATAAAAAAATGTATCAGTTATAGGTTTAGATAAGAACCAATAATAACTTGTCAATTCAATTTTTGTAAAAAAATATACGGCACACCAAACGTGGCCGAAACTATGATAAAATGATATTCTAGTACACACCTAAACATTGTTTAGTTTCACTTTGGAGCATATTATTGCTACCATGAGCCATGTTGCACATCTTTTTAACAGAAAGTATGGACACTTTGGCATTGAACAGGATATAATTGGCAGAGTGATAAGCTAGACCCTTCCATTATGAACGTAAATGAAGGTGAACATGAGTTGCTGCCTCGTCTTGTTCAGGTACTCGCTCTTTCTCTAGGTTATACATCCATAATGTATGTATTATGTGTTAATATAACAATTCCAATGCTTGTAACGCTTACATAAATTAGTTTGAGTTCCTTGCGTCCAAAAAACAAAAAATAGAAGTACATTCTGAGTTAGCAATGAACTATGTGAAAGATTTTGTATAATTTCCAATTAGCATATATCTTATTAAATATCCTGTCACATATGCAGGTGTCTATTCAATTAGATGCTGATGGTAACTGCCAAAAATGTGGTGTGGAGCCTTTGATTAATAAATGGAAAAGGTCAACAGATTTTCCTGTGATTAACCCAGCATTCTCCGGAAACAAAAACAAATACATATATGCAGCAACTTCTTCTGGGTCTCGCCAAACATTGCCACATTTTCCATTTGATACCGTTGTGAAGCTCAATGTGTTAAATCAATCTGTCCATACATGGTCTGTTGGTCGTCGGAGATTTATCGGCGAGCCTATTTTTATTCCTAAAGGGGATGAAGAAGATGATGGATATCTTCTTGTGGTTGAGGTGAGCAATATCTTGATCATTTATCTCATCAACAAAAGTGCATAATTTTAGTGTAAGCTAACTTGCAAGCTTAACTAATGAATATCCACTTGATATAGTATACAGATATATATAGAAAATATCTGTTGAAGCAAATTAATGGGGCTAAGAATTATTGAATTTATCTTCTTTGATAAGGCAAATTATTGTCTCAAACTCCCAATATTCACACTTTATACGCAACGAACATCAATTTGAAAATGTAGATACCTAATGTCCATACTTTATAAATAGTAGTTCAGTGTGTATGAAGTGTGAACATTAAGAAAGTGAGACAACCATTACTCACAAAGTATATTGTGAACCACAAAACCAAGTCAACCAATATATAACCAGTTATAGTTGTTTTTAGTTTGATTTTTTTATTCAAAAAAATAGTGCATAATGGGATTAGATATATTTCTATATAAAAATTCAATTGGTAATTTGGTTCTATTAAGAGTCTGTTTGTGATCTACTTATTTTACTGAAATTGAAAACTTTTTGCTGAAAGTATTGTAGATAAATTTAAAAGTTAACTGAAATAGTATAGTAGGACTCATGAATAGTATCAAAAAATGTAGTGAGATTCATGAATAGTAGTAAAAATAAGCTGAAAAGTAAAATAATTTGGCAAAAATAATTTTTGCCAAACACACACTAAAAGTCCGTTTGGATATAACTTATTTTTGCTGAAATTGAAAACACTGTAACAAAATAATTTTTAAATGTGTGAATAGTGCCGTAGGACCTGTGAACAGTGCCCTTTGTCCCCTGCACAGTGAATCTATATGATGTTACTGTTCACGGGCTAAAAAAAAAAAAAAAAAAAAAAAAAGTAGAAAACGCAAATGTGTTTGGAAAAACGTAAATCCACACACTCACTAAGTACATTTCTCCCTACACTTAAAAGTACATTCCCTCAAAAATTACAGTTTTAAAATTTAGTATTTTGACTATTTTCACATTTATATATTTCCATCAAAAACTAGTTTTTACTTTTAAATTTAACAAGTTTCAGTTGTTTTTAGTTTGACAATATTTTATTCAAAAAATTGACTCAAAATGGAATTGAATATATTTATATAAAAAAATAACGTGTTAGTTTGGTTCTATTAAATACATTCCCTAATTTACATTTTTGAAATTTTAATGCTTTCAAATTTATATATTTCCACCAAAAACTAGTTTTAAATTTGATATGTTTTTGGTTTTTTTAGTTTGAATTTTTTTTTCTATGTAGAAATAATTGGTTCAAAATGGGAATATATATTTATATATAAAAAATCAAGTGTTAGTTTGGTTATATTGAATACATTCCCTCAAAAACTACATTTTTAAATTTTAATTGTTTCACATTTATATATTCCCATTAAAAAAATTTTAAAAACTGGTTCTAATGTTCTATCATGTTTTTAGACAAACTAAAGAAAAATAAAACCAATTCAAAATTAAGTTGGTTTTATTTTTTTGTTCAACTTATATCATAATTAAACCAACTTTGTGGTAACATTCCTTTTTACTGTCTAAAGTCCGTCATAAGAGATTGATAGGTCATGGTAAGTGGTGACTATATAGATTTATATTGACTGCGCTTAAATGTGCTTTTTTTTTTTTTTTCCCTATCTTATTTGTATTTTTCTATATTGTAGTATGCCGTTTCAATACAAAGGTGCAATCTTGTAATTTTGGATCCTAAGAAGATGGAAGAAGACGATGCACTTATTGCAAGACTTGAAGTCCCAAAGCACCTAAATTTTCCTCTTGGCTTTCATGGGTTTTGGGCCACCAACAAGTAATTTGTTTTTGATAAATGAGCTAAAATTCTAAACAAGTCGAAAATACATTTGTTCACAATATCTCAAAACCCATTTAGGCTAGTGAAAACTATTGCGACAAAGTAATATTTGTAGTGTAATTGAATAAATAGACTTTCGTTTACATGTACAGTTTGAATATTTGTGTTAAACAAAAATATTAAATTGCTTCTTCATTTGTTGTTGGCTTTATGAATTTAAATTGCTTTATGTGAACATGTGGTGAAATGAGAATCCAAAGAAAAACTTAGACCCTGATTGATTATAATGAAATTAATCAACTCGTTGAATTAATCTTAATTAAATTAATCAATTAAGAATTTAGATTGATTTTTAGGTTCGTTACCACAGTCCACATATTTGCTATATAGAGTGCCCAACAGGGCCAATACCTTCAAGCTTAGCCCGAACGAGTACGGTAGGACATAACTCCTGCCCTAAAGTTTTGTTGATATTGCTTTCATCAATTTAGACATCATTATAGAGTGGAGTTTGGACTGCTTGATTGTTTTTAGAGGAAATGGATGACCAATAATGCATGCAGTAACTTTTGCTGAAAATTTGTCTTGTTGTTTTACATTCACTCTTGACTAATAGCATTTTCAATAGTATTTAACCATGATTCACTTTCTAAGTTATTTTTGATTTTAGTGTTTAACCATAGATGGTAAATTATTATTAGTTATAATTTGAATCCATTACTGAAATTATTTTTTTACCCATCAATAATAGCATATAACAATCAACAACTTAGGATTTTTTGTGAACGTGTTGTGGATATAACATTTCTTTTAACTTTGAAGAAGTTTTACATTCATAACATTTTTACAACAAATTGTAAGGGGTAAGTTGTTATTGGTTATAATTTGAACTAATCATGCACTAAATTTTTTTTTTTCTCCACCAATAATGACTAATAACAATCCTCTACTTAGGATTTGTGGTGAAAGTGAAAATGTTGTGGACATAATATTTCTCTTAAGAATGCCCCACTTTCCACGCTTTTGAAAAGAGGAAAATAGCTCAAACTGACACAAATTAACCTAACCATGACTAACTATATGGTATAATTCCAATATATATATACCATGGAAAGGGAATGAGCTTCATAAATTAATTGAAACAGTACTATTATTATTATTATTAGAAGAAAATTTGAGTGAAAATGCACGTGAAGAAGTTCAAGGGAAGTTTGTGTAGTTTACCTTCCTTTTTTTTTTTTTTTTTTTTTTTGTCAAACTTAACTCAGTTGTCAAGGAATTCGGCTCAGGAGCAATGTGAGTCGTGTCCCACTTTCTGGGTTCATGAAAAGAAGACCATAGGATGCAAAGTAATTTCTGATGTCTGATGACCAGGCATAAGATTTTTCTTTGAAAGGACCAGGCATAAGATTCGGTTTACAAGATATCAATATTTTCAAAACTTTAAGTTACTAGGCATAGGTTTTTTTTTTTTTTTTAATCATAATTTAACACTACCTCTCATATGTAAACCCAAACTCCCTCTAACTAAGTAAGGTCCAGCGTGTGAGATTTTTAACACTTTTTAAATGGGAGGTAAAGATCTAACTCGAGATTTATTATTCTAGTATAACGTTAATTTATTGGTTTTTCCAAAAGTTTAAACTGTTAGGAAATGACGAATTTAATTATTTAACAAAAATTTCAACAAGAATTGTTTACCAATTCTTAAGGCGTACACTTTAAACAGACTCAAATTTGAACATCTCGAAGTTATATTTTGACAACTTTAAACTGTTGCATTTTTTAGTAAAATAAGTCGAAACTTATATAGCATTGAGCTTCAATCACAAAGAATACCTAATGCACATAAACAAATACTTTCTTAGAATATTATGATCCCAAATAGGCCCATCACCAAATATTTGACCAAACTTTATTAAATTGACGTTAAAAATGTTGTGTATTAATCTCTTTGGATTATTATTGGGTACTTCGGGAGTATACTCTCTTCCTCTCACATAGGAGTGGGTCCCACTCGCCATGGAAAACACCCGCATATGAGAGGAAGAAAATATACTCCTGGAGTATCTAATAAATTTCTAACCTCCCTTTAGGTAAGAAAATTTTCCTACCATCCTTTTATATTTAAAATGTCTAAAAAACCCTATCTATTAAATACAAGTATGCATAAATGCTCTTAAATTTTACTTGAAATACCAAAAATTAATGTTACTATTACTAATTCTAATAAACAAGGCAATGAAATATAGGACTTGCTGTCCTAACTCCTAAGAAGAACTCCCATAAATTACGCCCTGTTCTTTTTTTAAGGGCAATAGTAACCAATTCAACTCTTTTTATAATACGTATAAAAAAAAAAAAAAAAACTCTTTTTATAATGCTTACTGCTTAGTATGCGATAGGAGCGTTGCAAAAGTTTACTCAAGCCACAGATGAGCTGTAAAGGCGAAAATTTCTCGCCTTAATAACTCCTAGTATGCAATTATTACCGCGAAACTCAAAGTCACAAAGTAGCCTGAACTCTGGATCCTCTATTTTCTATTTTGTGTTTTTTATTATTATTATTATTTTTTTTTTTTAAGGAAAAAAAAAAAAGAGAAAATTCTTGTTTAATTTGTTGAAATTGTGTGTATTTGGTTACCCAATTCATAATTTCTTGATTACTTGCTATATGGTTAGTTCATGTCTTTGTAATTCGCGGTGGACTGGACTCTTTAGTAGCATTGGCGGTTGGGTAATTAATGGTTGTTCTTAATTGTTTTTAAATAAATTTGATTTATGCGATACATTATAGATTGTTAATGTTAAATACCTTCTCCACTCTCCCCGTGTGTGTGTTAAAAATACTTAGTATTCTCAAAATGATGATTTGGGAATAATGTGAGCTCTGTACAGATTTCCACGTTTAACGAGTCCTATGTTCTACCAGTGGCCTCTGTGTTGCAACTTTCAACTCTATAATATTAATCTGGGTTAATATATGATTGTAAGCATTTTTTTTTTTCTCTTGAAAATAATCACTTGTTCAACCAAAGAAAAATTATGAATTATGGTATGTCACACAGTATATGATTGGGAGTTGCTGTGTCCAATACCCATGTCAAAACACAATGCTTTTGTCTATGTCCACAAGATAGAGATCAATTAACAGAAGTTGGCCTTCAAAGACACCATTAGTGTTAAAGCAATTTTGTAGCTATCTCTTTTTTTATTGTTGAGTCACACCAGCACCTAGTGGATTTTTAAACTTACTACTCACTCTCCATCGTGTTCTTATGTGGGATTAAGATGCCATTTGAGCTGCAGCTCATTGGCAATGATTGCTGGAAGTTAACTCTGAAGTCCTACTATTGGAACAAACTGGTTCTATCATCTGAGTGCTAAAATCAACTCCTAGAGGTTTGCTGTCTTTTTAAGTGTAGTGGCCATGTTTGGGCTTTTCAGAGGTCAATACTAATCTGCATCAACTAGGTGACTCTAGATCGAATGCTTGTAAGTGTATGTTGACATAGCGGCCCATCATCAGCAAACAGTGAGATTGGGTTTACTGTCGAGATTGCCCATATCTTGTTCTGGAGTTATTAAATGCTCCTTATTTCATTGTAAAACTTTTAATCTACATTACACATAATTGGTTAAATTTCTAGACTTATCACGTCTTTAAACTTGAAAATAACAAATTATATAGCTCAATGCACTGAAAAATACATTTGAAAAGGAAAAAAATAATTCATATGATAATGAGATAATCAACACAAAACATATAAAATGGAAATGGAAATGGAACATAATTATAGAGATGGAAACAGGAGAATTATACAGGAATTTTCACACAGACACAAATCTTTCCACAATGTCTTAAATTGTTAGTGATTGCATGCATAAGAGCTATCTAGTAATAGAGTTACAAGCCCAAAAAATGTTAAAAGAGTTTGAAGCAAGAGTAGCCAGGGCCCTAGCCTCTGCAGTGACTCCTATGCACAGCATAATGTACACCATTGGTGCTCTCCAACTTCCTCGCACTTTTGGCCATCAATCAGGGTAGCAAGTTGCCAAGGAACCTTCTTCTTTCCCAAATAGAATTCCTCCATTCTTCTACTAACCAGAACAAATCTGTAAAAACCAAGCTGTAGAGCCTTAGTTAATGCTTCTCAAACAGCCAGGCATCTAGCCGCCATTCAGTTGCATATGACAGAACTGCAACAGCCTGCAAAAATTTTCTTCCCAGCACATGATTTAGCTACATAGGCAAAACAACCTCATTTGCAGCTTCTCTGCCAGTGCCCCTAAACTGTCAGCAATACTGGCAATCCCTCCGCAACTGGACACACCCGCCTTAGTACTCTGCTGCAGTTATTCTGATCCACATGTTGTGCATCATAGGCTTGTGCATACCTACAATCCAAAGCTTTACTGAGCATTAGCACATCGTAAGTACACTGTTTTGCATCCTCAAACATCACTGTGTTGAGGTTATACAACAAGTCCCACATGTTAGTTATGATAAGATAATCTAGAGAACATCACATATTCCTGCTTATGAAAATCTAGATTCTCCATTTACTGAGTAAATTACTGCTTCAAAGAGCAAGGGTAAATGACCTCAGTTGTAAATGACCTCAGTTCTAAGTGTCTAATCTGACAAAAACCATACAGCCCAAGCAAGAATGCGCTACAAGAATAAATGATCCAACTTCTCTTTCTTAATGAAAAAAGACACTTGGTTTCACTCACTATGTTTGTGTTGTATGAGGCCATGTCAGATTTTCAGTAATTCCACAGCTTGAGATAGGGATAGCTAAAATTTAATCAGCCACTCCTGGAGAGTACAGCTCTCTAATCAGATCCTGTTTTCGTGTAAAAGTGTAAAGATAAGGTTAAATAAATGTTAACAGTTGTAGCTTGTTTCGACTTCGTTAAGGGATTCCTAAAATATATTTTTGGTGTTATTGGAAAAGACTGGTACAGATAAACACAAAGTTGAATGTTTTAATAAAAGTGTAGGATCTTTCCACTATGAAATATGACTAAACTTAAATTCTGGACATAACACATCAAAATAAAATTGTAGGATCTTTCTTTCCACCATGAAATATAATACAACAAAACCAAGCGGAAAAATATGAGAAAACTTAAATTCTGGATGTAATGCATCGAAACAACGGTAACAACTAGAGTGGGGCTTACCAATTAAAGCAGGATACCTTCTCTATTTTTCAACCTTGTCTGCACAGTTGCTTGCCTGCTTGAATATGCACAGAATGCAGAATGGCCCAGAATAACACGCACATTAAATTAACTAGGTGTACAAATATGTGTTATTTGACCAAGGAAAAAGACCAGATAAGAGTTGGAATAAGTGTTAATAATGAAACTAAAGCACAGCTAGCAAAATTATATTTTGAGGTTCAAATTAATTAAGTAAAAGCGTCCAAAGGAAAAGGAGAAAAAGATAATGCGGAGCAACCAACAAAACAAAGGAATATATTTGAATTCATTGACTTTTAGAGTATTTGAACCCATTTTTCAAATTCCATCAACAATAAAAAAAAAAAAAATCCAATGACTTACAGAGTATTTGAACCAATTTTCTAAATTCCATCAACATTCCAAGTCACTTTCACTAGATTTCTGCCAATCACTGAGCTCCTCACTGCATTCCAAGTACTCCTCACAGGCAGAGTCACCATAGGCCAAAAATTCTATGAATCTTTCATTCCTTTGTGGGTGTGGTAGTTCACTAGGTCCAGCCCCATCATAATCGTCATGGGTTTGCTTTGCTTTGTTACCTTCTGCTTCCACCGCTGAATTATGATGGAGAACACCCAAGTCCTCATAAGGAATGATGCTGGTGTTGCTATTCTGAGCCACAATTTGGTTGAGATCTTCTATGTCTTTCTTGTATACCATACGGAACCCACATTTCTTCACCATCGTGGTTTGACCACGGGGTTCAATTTTAATGCCAATCAGACCAAATTCATTTTCTTCAAATTCCTTCAGTAATTTTATGTCCTCCTCGACGAAGTATTGAGGAAGCCAATAAAATAGCCACATATGATCTGATAAAGCAACTATGCTTAAAGGGCCTATTGTATCATTCATTTCTTCTCCATTGACTATCAATCGACAAGTGAGGTCATTGTCATAGCAATTATCGATCCAGTGATCTTGAACACATGAAAATACAATGCAATTAGCAATGCCCATCCACTCATCACACAAATGAGAAGAAGTTTCCACTTTTATATTCACTTCAACCCCTATACTTTGATGGCTAAACCATTTCGGAATTACACTTCCAGGAATAACAATGTTATAACTATTATCATACACTTGGCAATTAAGAGAGAGTCCCTGAAACATACAAAGTAAGTTGTTTATTACAGAGAGAGAGAGAGAGAGAGAGACAGAGAGACAGAGAGACAGACCTGAAGGTGCTTTCTTATCATTGTAAAAAACATGTCAATGACACTTTGATTGTCAGTCAGTTTACTGCAATTTGTAACAAAAAGCTCTACCTCACATATAGAATTAGGTTTTAGTAGATCTGGTATCGTTTCCAGTGAGGTACAACCATATCCCCCGATAGCTACGATACTTAATGGAAGCTTTGGCAATGATTGAAGACTCTTACAATTCTCCAACATCATTTTTCTCAAATTACATAGATGGCCGATGCTGTCAGGAAGACAAACAAAACTATTTTCACTTAAATCTATTTCTATTAAAGAGAATAAGCAACCAATGTCATCAGGGATTTCCTTGAGATTGCAGTCTCTTAAATTCAATTCGGTCAAAGAACACAAACCCGATAGAGAGGACAATCCCACAGGATGTGGACTTTTTGGCATTGAATAAAAAGGGAGGAGATCATACCAAGATGGAGATTTAAATGATGATAACCCCTTACATCCATCGAAAGATAGCACTTTAAGATTCTTTAAGAGACCAATGGAAGAAGGAATCTCTTTTATAGCAGTTCCATCCAAGTAAAGCTTCAATACACGTTGCATGTTTTCTCCAAATTCTGGAATTTTTTTAATTTTTGAGCAGCCGGAAAGAATAAGAGTTTCAAGAGACTCCATTTCAAACTTGTTTGGAAGAGATTTTAGGTTTTTGCAGCCTTTTAGACTAAGAAAAGTTAGCTTTTTAAGAACTACAATGGATGGGTGCACCCTGGATAAATTTAAACAATCTTCAAGAACCAATTTCTCAAGGAACGGGACTTCGGTGAAGACAGGGGTTTCAATAAGTTTCAGAGGCTTGCTTATTCGGATCGATTTTAACCTCTGAAATGACTATTAAAGCCAAAAAAAAAAAAAAAAAAAAATTAGCTTCCGCAAAACCTTATATTTTAAGGAAACCTAAAAATAAATAAATAAATAAATAAATAAATAAAAATAAAGTTGCATACAAGTACCTAAATTACCTTTGATTGGAAACTTGATGGAAAATACTTTGAAGGGTACTTGTCCCAGTCAAGAATTCTTAAGCTATTAGGAAGATGTTTGGGATCATGCAAAAGGTAAACATTATTGATTATGAGTAATTTAAGATGTTGCATCTTTGAGAATGATTCAGGATTCCAATGTGCCTCTTTTGGTGTAGACAACTTTAGAACAATGCCTTGAATTGCTTCTGTTTCCTAATAATCATGAACAAAACAGATTAGTGGCATGCGAATGTACTATTACAATATTACCTAAACTACTGTAAGTTAAACTCTTTTGAATAAAATAATAGGGTACATGCCTAAGTTTTCTAAATAACCACTCACCATATTTTTTGTAAGTACATCATCAACATCCTCAAGCAACCACAGTTTGCTACGTTTTCCAGGCTCTTTAGGGCACTCTTGATAAACTATGTTCCTACCCATTTCTTGTAGTAAATCATGCATCCATAAGTTAGTTTCATCCATTTTTACAAGAGATTTATCTACAAGAACCCCTAAACCAATATCAGGGTAAAGGCCGAGATAATCTAGTTTTTCTACTATGTCATTTTTTATCCCATTATTAAAGAAACATGCAATATGTAGAAATATTTCCTTCTCTACTTCATCTAGTCCATCAAAACTTATTTTAAGTACTTGGAGAATTTCACTTTTAGGAAATTCTTTAAGCCTATTTAATGTACTTTTCCATTGATCAATATCTCTACTAAACAAAAAGGAACCCAAAATCTCAATAGCCAAAGGAAGACCTTTAGTATATTGTATAACGTCCTTACACAGCTCTAGATAATCTTTGGGAAGATGGTCATTAGTAAAAGCTTTCAAACTTAAAAGATGAAGAGCTTCATCATCATTCAATCCTTTAACTTCGTATATTTCATCTACTTTAAGTAGACGAAGTAAATGCTTATCCCTTGTTGTTATGATAACTCTACTACCAGAACCAAACCAATTACCCTTCCCAACTAACTTTTTCAACTGGTCTAAATGATTTACATCATCAAGAACGAGAAGAATTCTTTTATGACGTAATCTATTCTTGATCACGAAAAGTCCTTCCTCAACATCTTGTATTGTCATACATTCATTTAATATTTTTCTAATAAGTAGTTGTTGCAATGGAATTAAACCATCTTTTTCACAAACCTCCCTAACATTACGAAGAAAGCAACAACCTTCAAACTTCTTCGAAACCATATCAAAAACAACTCTAGCAAGAGTTGTTTTACCTATTCCCCCCATCCCCCAAACCCCTATAATGCGAACATCATTAAACCCTGTAGCTAAACATGACTCCAATTCTTTCACCCTAGATTTTATTCCTACAAGGTCTTCAATATCTTCCAAGAATGGATAACTCAATTTATGCCATAACTCTCCCACAATATTTTGGATAAGTTGTGCCTCAGACCTGCAATGAAGAGAGAATGATATCTAGTAAGCACCACCTATAAATAAGACCAAAAAAGAAAGTAGATACCCAATGTTCTAATTTGTTGGCTAAAAACAAGAAAATGTAAATGGTGCAAAAAATTGAAAAAAAAAAATGTAAATTAATTAGATCAAGTCAAAATATAAAAAAAGTGTGAACATCTATGTCACTTTACTTTAAAGTTTAAAATAAGGCTTAAGAAAATAAGAGTATTTACTTGAACATTTTCAAAGTAACTAGTATGTCAAATTGGATTACCTATCAAGTAGGTGCCACCCTTTGAGATTTGCCACTTCCCTTAAAGCAGCTCTCCATGTATTCACATTCTCTATATAGTCCTTGAAACATTCTTCATGTTTAGAAAAGGCTTGGGCAAAAGAGCCTGTTTGTTTTCGTACATTTGATGGATCCACATCATAAAATATTGGAAATACCGTTGTTTTCATCTCTTTCATGCATTCAATGATCTTTACAAGTTCATCTAAACACCATGTTGAAGTTGCATAGTTTTTTGAGAGAATAACAATCGCAAATCTTGATTCTTCTATTGCTTTCAAGAGCTCTGGTGAAATAGATTTTCCTATCTCAAGTTTTTCCTCATCTCTAAAGGTGATTATGCCCTTTTGTCTCAAAGCAACATATAGATGGTCCGTAAAACTATTGCGGGTGTCCTCACCTCTAAAACTAAGAAAGACATCATATTTCCACTGTGGCGTTGAAGATGACGAAGGGGAGGCCTTTTGAGTGCTAATGGAAGACATTGGAAATATGTTGGCAAATCTTGAACTACAATAAAGATGATAAAAAAAAAAATGCGCTTTCAATTAAAATTGAAAGAAAAATTGTAAGGAAAAAAATAGAGAAGAAGAAAACAATTTGGTGTGGAATTTTCATTTCTTGGAGTGAGTGAAAAGTGTAGAACAAAATAGATGAAAACTCCATGATGAAAAATTTGATGTGGAATTTTCATTTCTTGTTTAGTTCTTAGTTTTGAATAGAAAATTAATTATTTATCTAAAACCTCAGTTTTTCCATGATGAAAACTCCTTTGCCAATTGATTGATATAATCAAAAGAAATCAAGAAGTAAGCGAGCTAAAATCTAGAGAGAGAGAAAGAGAGAGAGTATTTTTTAAAGAGTGAGAATATCTACATATATAACATGAAAAGTTGAAACAATGTCATTTGTGACACCTATAAGAAGTTAGAAGGTAATTTTTTTTTGAGTAAACAGTAGTACTTATTAGAAGACACATGAAAATAGTAATATTAGTGTTTTAAACCGGGTTTATAATACATTACATAACCAGAGTACGACTACAAAAGGGCCTAACCTTTGTAGTTGTAGACTGGGATTATAAATAGCGGACACTAGAGCAATTTATTAGAGCAATTGACCCAAGCATCCGTGGATCGTGATCAAGGGTTAAACAGAAATAATTGATAAAAAAATAATTTATTAGAGCAATTTAAGCATCATTTGTGACACCTACAAGAAGTTTGAAGGCTGATGATTTAAGAAAATTGAACCAAGCATCCGAGATCAAGGGCAAAAAAAAAAATCAGTAAATGGAAATAATTAATGGTAAACAAATTTATTAGAGAAAATTAAGGGTCAATTGTGCACATTTAACGTATAAGGAATGTTGGTGAGACATTTTTGCATTTAATTGATATAAAAACATAAATTTTTGTTTTTTGTTTTTGAGAAGAAAGACTTAAAATTTTTTTTTTTTGAAACAAACACACACACAAGGGGAGAGAGAAATGGGTTCTAACATATACACAGCCCAAACTTTACTCAAAAACCATAGTGATATAAATTTTTGTTGATATCATATAAAGGCATGGTAAATTGAATATATAAAATATTACTTCAACTAAAAAAATGTTTTTTTTTTTTGAAAATTTGATTATTTATATGCTCATTTCAAAATTGATGATGACACATTAACCTGGAGTACGCCAATCCAAACGTAAAAATACAAAACATTGGCATTAATCTCAAAATAATACTAACAATCATTTGTAAGCAATTTAAAAAATCAATAGTTGGTGTAAATTCTATCTACAAACAAAATGCACTGAAAAAAAAAAAAACGAGAGAGAGAGAGAGAGAGCTTTGACAGTGTAGATTAAAAACAGAAATGCAAAGGTGGAACAAATTTAACCCAACACAATTTTTAAGTTTGCTGCTATAAGAGAGACAAAAAAAGAACATATTTAAATATGAAAATATGTAGAAGAGATAAAACGTGTTACCAATAAGGCGGTGAGGAAGTTGAAAAGGTTGGGGAAGAGGAGGAGACATTGTATGTTTAAGTAATTGAATGTAATTGTAATTGTCAAAATAATGATATTATATTACTAGTCTCTGCATAGACCGCGCTTAGGCTCTTCTATTTTTTTGGAATTTAGGTAAAAGTTTATAATTTGCATCTATTATAATTTGGAAATATATATATTTTTATTTTTCAAACAAATAAAAATGATAAACTTTAGAGATAAGTATTAAGTAGTAACTGTAAAATAAGATGAAAACGAGGGGAAAGAAGGCTAAATTTCAAAAGTTTTCTTTATTTTATATTTTTAAAATTTTTTAAATTGGGGTGTTTTACTTTTATTTGGATGAAAAAGGAATAAAAAATGATAAATTTTAGGGAATAAAAAGATGAACGTGAAGGGAAAAAAATTCTAAAATTTAAGAGTTCTCATTTTGAATTCAAAATTAAATTTGTTATTTGACATTTATGACCCTATTTCTAAGAAAAGTTACCCTTCATTAATGAGGGTATTTTTGAACCACAAAACAGTCTTATTCAAAGAGTGAAATCCTCTTATAGATAGTATAGATAAAAATAAGTCTCACTAATACCTCTTTTTTACCAAAAACAAAAGTCTCACTAATTCCCTAAAATAAATATAAAGAAATGTAAAAAGATAAACATTATGGAATTTCCATATACATTTGCAAGCTATAAACGTATAGTTGTAGACTTTCGGGTTTTGTCCTAATTATTATACATTTAATTATGGACCTAAAATAAAAATATAAAAAATAATATCATACACGCATTTTTGCTATAGATATAAAAATTTAAATTAGATGTGTCAAAAAAGTGGGAAAAAAACTCAATTAAATGAGATATTTAAGAAAGAAAGACTTAAATATCTCATTTAATTGAGTTTTTTTCCCCCCCAAAAAAAGGAGATATTTAAGTGTCATATATAATTGTCCTAATTTAAATATTGGTGGAATTAATAGTGAACATTTAAGAGCATATTTTTTACTATTCTTGGCGTGATGGTCACTCCACAAGGGCTTGTGGAGTGTGGGGACAAGGGCTGAAATTGAAATTTTCAAGAGGGAGCTTAACACGATTATTCAATTAGATTAGGCAAAAGTAGAATTCTATCTCAGAGATATATATATATATATATATATATATTTATATAAAGAGCATAGTTTTTATTTCTATTTAGGGTAAATTGCAAATTAGCCCTTAAAGTTTAGGGGTAATTGGATTTTACACTTTGAAGTTTTAAAATTTGGATTTTACCCCCTAAAGTTTGGTGATGTCTGGATTTTACACTCTAATGTTTCAGAATTTGGATTTTACCCCCTATATTTTAGAAGTGTTTGGATTTTGCTTCCTAAAGTATTGGGGTTTTTGGATTTTACACCTTAAAATTTCAGAATTTGGAAGTGTAAAATCCAAATAGTCCTAAATTTTAGGGGGTAAAATCCAAATTCTGAAACGTCAGGGTTTAAAATCCAAACACCCTAAACTACAGGGGGTAAAATCCAAATTTTGAAACTTTAAGGTATAAAATCCAATCATCACCAAACTTTTGGGGTGTAATTTGCAATTTACCCTTCTATTTATTATTGATACATGACAAACATATTCTATTTATTATTGGCACATGCCAAAACATATTGATATATACAAATAATTATTTGACACGTGAGTTCTAATTAACTCAATTAGTAAAGTCTTTTATGGTTGTATAACAGATCTGGGGTTCAATCTCTGCTTACACCAAAAACTGATTGGTGTCTTGGTCTGATAATAAAGAGCAATCATTAGGAGCGGACGCCATAAGTTGAAACTCTCTCAAAAAAAAAAAATTTATTTGACACATGGCGTTGGTGTCATGTTCTATTTATTATTGACACATGGCAAATATATTGAGATGTACAAATAATTGTTTGACACATGGCTTTGTTTGTCCATGTAATACTAACTAAATGCATGAAGTTGTCACATGTTATTGTATTTTGTTTTAAAAAAGGAACACTTGTCATTGTTGCATGCATTCTCCAGCAAAATTAATGAATCCAACATAGAATTACAATCCAACAAAATTTCAATTAATGAATCCAACATAGAATTACAATCCAACAAAATTGTTGATATATGACCCCTAAAAAAAACAAACAAAAAAAGAGAGCACATATTAAATATAAGAGAAACAAACATTAAATGGCAGGCGACGTTGGTATTGTACAGTTTGTGTTTGATTAAAAAGCTTTTACTTTCTTTTAAAAAAGAAAAAATATAAGAAAGGCTCTCAACATTAGCAGGTACTATTAATCACCAATAATATCATTTAATTTAAAAGAATGTATTTTCTTAAAAAAAAAGAAAAGAAAAGAGTTGTAGTAATAGCCACAACAATTGCTAGGAATAATTAATCTCACATGGAAGAAATGGGATTGAGAAAATGAAGCTAAACTGTCCTAGGACAGTAGGAGTTTCAAATTTCAATTAATGAATCCAACCTAGAATTACAATCCAACAAAATTGTTGATATATGACCCCTAAAAAAACATACAAAAAAAGAGAGCACATATTAAATTTAAGAAAAACAAACATTAAATGGGAGTCAATGTTGGTATTGCACAGTTTGTGTTTGATTAAAAAGCTTTTACTTTCTTTAAAAAATAAAAAATAAAAACAATGTAATACTAATACAGGCAACCAAGACAAAAAAACCTGGGCACTTTGTATCTTGATTAGCACTCTGCCCTCACGGTGACTCCTAGCCTCTTTTGCCTATTTTCCAGCACAAAAAACCTGTCCACATGAAGCCCAATGATCCAATCATCAACATCAATCAACGCAACAATCATAAAAAATGTAAGACTACAAGCAAATTGAAAGAGGAAATTCAAGATGCATCTCAAAAATAAGTTTATGGCATTAAAATACCAGAGTCCTAAACAGAGAATAAATATCAAAACATGATAACATGATGTGACATGTTTAATGTTTTGAACTTGGTATTAGAAACGAATAGTAAAAGTAACCTACTCAAGTTTAACAAAAACCAACTGCAAATATCAAAATTCTCATCAATAAACAGATTGTCAGTGGCTGTTGAAAAGATGATGATGGTAGTGTAGAGATTGAGAAAAGACGATGATGGTGGTGTAGAGAAAAAGAATGGCATTAAGAGAAAAAAACGTTTGTAATTTAACAATCACAGTTGGTATAAGTGGAGAAATTCAGATACTATAAAACAAAAGTGAAACACAAAATCCAGGATAAAATCTTTATGTTGCTCCCCTTCCCCTCTACTTTCTCATCATCCAAATAGAAATTGAAACACAAACTAAATATAATTAAAAAAAAAAAAAAAAAAACAAAGAATTCACACAAAGCATTGCATAAGATAGAAGAGGACCTTTAGTACGCGGATCACGTTGGCAAGGTCGAGGAGAACGAATATAGGCTTGAACAAGTAGTAAAAAAACTTTCCGTGTGCTCAGTTTGAGAAGAAAAAAAAGTAGAAGAGACAATAATTGAAGAGGAAAACTTTTAGTATTGAGTTGGAGAGTTGAGGAAAGTTGAAGGAAGTTTCGTGAGTGGGTTTGCCTTGACTTAATTACTCGAGCGCGTTCCTAGCAACCAGTATAAAGTGGGATTTTTTTTTTGGGATAAGTACTTTAGTTAGTGGAAACAGACCTGATGAGAGTTGACTAGCTTTAAATGAAGTCCTGGGTTCGGTTAATATTAAGTTCTGTTCAGATATCATTTGTCGTTGGAAATTAAAAATTGAAATCTGAAAATATTATAATAAAATAATTTTTAAATATGTAAATAGTACCGTGAGATCTAATTTTAAAGTTAAACTTACATTTTTCCGTACTTGTGGATCCTGTTAATTCGGCTCAGGAGCAACGTGAGTCATGTCCCACTTTCTGGGTTCATGAAAAGAAGACCATAGGATGCAAAGGTAATTTCCGATGTCTGATGACCAGGCATAAGATTCGGTTTACAAGATATCAATATTTTCAAAACTTTAAGTTATTAGGCATCGGTGTTTGGTGACTCTAGTATTGTGATGACTGCTCTTCAAGGGGAGGATCACTCTCTTTCAGCTTCGGGTCTTTTGATTGAGGATGTTAAGTTACTTTCTGGCTCTTTTTCTAAATTACTTTACCCTCATTTTAGGAGGGATGGTAACAAGTTAGCTCATAGTTTAGCTAGGTTTGCAGTTAATGTTTGCAATTTTCTTGTGTGGATGGAGTTTGTTTCGCCTCACTTTAATGATATTTTTCAGGTTGATTTAGCCGGCATTTCTTAATAAGATGAATTGCAGGTTTCTTTCTCAAAAAAAAAAAAAAATCATAATTTAACGCTACCTCTCATGTGTAAACCCAAACTCTCTCTTACTAAGGCTCAGCATGTGAGATTTTTAACACTTTTTAAATGGGAGGTAAAGATCTATCTCAGAATTTATTATTCTGGTATCACGTTAATTTATTGGTTTTTCCAAAAATTTAAATTGTTAGGAAATGACGAATTTAATTATTTAACAAAAATTTCAACAAGAATTGAGTAGCAATTCTTAAGGCATACACTTTAAATAGACTCAAATTTGAACATCTCGAAGTTACATTTTGACAACTTTAAATTGTTGCATTTTTCAGTAAAATAAGTCGAAATTTATATAGCATTGAGCTTCAATCACAAAGAATACCTAATGCACATAAACAAATACTATCTTAGAAAATTATGATCACAAATAGTATATCCCATCACCAAATATTTGACCAAACTTTATTAAATTGATGTTAAAAATGTTTTGTATTAACCTCCTTGGATTATTGTCGGGTACTTTAGGAATATACGCTCTCCCTCTCACATAGGAGTGGCTCCCCCTCGCCATGGAAACCACCCGCATATGAGAGGGAGGGAATATACTCTCGGAGTATTTAATAAATTTCCAACCTCCCTTTAGGTAAGAAAGTTTTCCTACCATCCTTTTAGATTTAAAATGTCTAAAAAAACCCTATCTATTAAATACAAGTATGCATAAATGCTCTTAAATTTTACTTGAAATACCAAAAATTAATGTTACTATTACTAATTCTAATAAACAGGGCGATGAAATATTGGACTTGCTGTCCTAACTCCTAAGAAGAACTCCCATAAATTACGCCCTGTTCTTTTTTTAAGGGCAATAGTAACCAATTAAACTCCTTTTTATAATGCGTATAAAAAAAAAAAAAAACACTCTTTTTATAATGCTTATTATGCGATAGGATGCTTATTATGCGATATGATTGTAAGCATTTTTTTTTTCTTGAAAATAATCAATTGTTCATCCAAAGAAAAATTATGAATTATGGTATGTCACACGGTATTTGATTGGGAGTTGCTGTGTCCAATACCCATCTCAAAACACAATGCTTTTGTCTTTGTCCACAAGATAGAGATCACTTACAGAATTTGGCCTTCGAAGAGACTATTAGTGCTAAAGTAATTTTGTTGCTGTCTCTTTTTTTATTGTTAAGTTACACCAGCACCTAGTGGATTTTAAACTTAGTACTCACCCTCCATCATGTTCTTATGCGGGATTAAGATGCCATTTGAGCTACAGTTCATTGGCAATGATTGCTGGAAGTTAACTCTGAAGTCCTACTATTGGAACATACTGGTTCTCTCATCTGAGTGCTAAAATCAGCTCCTAGAGCTTTGCTGTCTTTTTAAGTGTAGTGGCCATGTTTGGGCTTTTCAGATACTAATCTGCACCAACTAGGTGACTCTAGATCGAATGCTTGTAAGTGTATGTTGACATAGCAGCCCATCATCAGCAAAGAGTGAGATCGGGTTTACTGTCGAGATTGCCCATATCTTGTAATGAGATATTAAATGCTCCTTATTTCATTGTAAAACTTTTAATCTACATTACACATAATTGGTTAAATTTCTAGACTTATCACATCTTTAAACTTGAAAATAACAAATTATATAGCTCAATGCACTGAAAAATACATTTGAAAAGGAAAAAAATATTTCATAAGATAATGAGATAATCAACACAAAACACATAAAATGGAAATGGAAATTGAACATAATTATAGAGATGGAAACAGAAGAACTATACAGGAATTTTCAGAGACACAAATCTTTCCACAATGTCTTAAATGGTTAGTGATTGCATGCATAAGAGCTATCTAGTAATAGAGTTACAAGCCCAAAAAATGTTAAAAGAGTTTGAAGCAAGAGTAGCCAGGGCCCTAGCCTCTGCAGTTACTCCTATGCACAGCATATATGTACACCACTGGTGCTCTCCAACTTCCTTGCACTTTTGGCCTTCAATCAGGGCAGTAAGTTGCCAAGGAACCTTCTTCTTTTCCAAATAGAGTTCCTCCATTCTTCTACTAACCAGAACAAATCTGCAAAAACCAAGCTGTAGAGCCTTAGTTAATGCTTCTCAAACAGCAAGGCATCTAGCCGCCATTCAGTTGCATATGACAGAACTGCAACAGCCTGCAAAAATTTTCTTGCCAGCACATGATTTAGCTACATAGGTAAAACAACCTCATTTGCAGCTTCCCTGCCAGTGCCCCTCAACTGTCAGCAATACTGGCAATCCCTCCGCAACTGGACACACCCGCCTTGGTACTCTCCTGCAGTTATTCTGATCCACATGTTGTGCATCATAGGCTTGTGCATACCTACAATACAAAGCTTTACTGAGCATTAGCACATCATAAGTACACTGTTTTGCACCCTCAAACATCACTGTGTTGAGGTTATACGACAAGTCCCACCTGTTAGTTATGATATGATAATCTAGAGAACATCACATATTCCTGCTTATGAAAATCTAGATCCTCCATTTACTGAGTAAATTACTGCTTCAAAGAACAAGAGTAAATGACCTCAGTTCTAAGTGTCTAATCTGACCAAAACCATACAGCCCAAGCAAGACTGCGCTACAAGAATAAATGATCCAACTTCTCTTCCTTATTGAAAAAGGACACATGGTTTCACTCACTATGTTTGTGTTGTATGAGGGCATGTCAGCTTTTCAGTAAGTCCACATCTTGAGATAGGGATAGCTAAAATTTAAGCAGCCACTTCTGTAGAGTACAGCCCTCTAATCAGGTCCTGTTTTCAAGTGAAAGTGTAAAGATAAGGTTAAATAACTGTTAACGGTTGTAGCTTGTTTTGACTTCATTAAGGGATTCCTAAGATATGTATTTTGTGTTATTGAAAAAGACTGATACAGACAATGAGACAAACACAAACTTGAATGTTTTCCTAAAAGTGTAGGATCTTTCCACTATGAAATATGACTAAACTTAAATTCTGGACATGACACATCAAAATAAAATTGTAGGATCTTTCCTTCCACTATGAAATATAATACAACAAAACCAAGTGGAAAAATATGACAAAACTTAAATTCTGGATGTAATGCATCAAAACAATGGCAACAACTAGAGTGGGGCTTACCAATTAAGGCAGGATACCTTCTCTATTTTCCAACCTTGTCTGCACAGTTGCTTGCCTGCTTGAATATGCACAGAATGCAGAATGGCCCAGAATAACACCGCATATTAAATTAACTAGGTGTACTACTATGTGTTATTTGATCAAGGAAATAGACCAGATGAGAGTTGGAATAAGGGCCAATAATGAAACTAAAGCACAGCTAGCAAAATTATATTTTGAAGTTCAAATTAATTAAGTACAGGCGTCCAAAGGAAAAGGAAAAAATAGATAATGCAGAGCAACCAACAAACCTTTAACATAGACTTATGTGTAGGTGATAAAGAAAAAAGACAAGAAGTTCAACAATCTTCAATGATGCTATTGTTGGAATAAGTGCCAATAACAAAGATAAGTTGCAGCTAGCAATTGTTAGAATTATGATTAAGTGATTAAACTCACCATTTCCTAGTAGCTTAACGTTTTAGGAGAATCGGTAATTTAGTATAAAATTCATTTGAATTCATTGACTTTCAGAGTATTTGAACCCATTTTTCAAATTCCATCAACAATAATAAAAAAATCCAATGACTTACAGAGTATTTGAACCGACTTTCTAAATTCCATCAACCTTCCAAGTCAATTCACTAGATTTCTGCCAATCACCGAGCTCCTCACTGCATTCCAAGTACTCCTCACAATCAGAGTCACCATGGGCCATAAATTCTATGAATCTTTCATTCCTTTGTGGGTTTGGTAGTTCACTAGGTCCAGCCCCATCATAATCGTCATGGGGTTGCTTTGCTTTGTTACCTTCTGCCACCACCGCCGAATTGTCAAAATTATGACTGGTGTTGCTACTCTGAGCCACAGTTTGGTTGAGATCTTCTACGTCTTTCTTGTATACCATACAGAACCCGCATTTCTTCACCTTCATGCCTGAACCATCTGTTTCAATTTTAATGCCAATCTGATTAAATTCATTTGTTTCATATTCCTGAAGTAATTTTATGTACTCCTTCACGTGGTATTGAGGAAGCAAATAAAATAGCCACATATGATCTGATAAACCAACCATGCTTCTAGGGCCTGATGTAGTATTCATTTCTTTTTCATTGACTATCAACTGACAGATTATTTCACAGTAGCAGTCGTCATCAATGTGGTGATGTGGAAGACAAGAAAATACAACGCAAACAGCAATGCCCATCCACTCATCACACAAATGAGAAGAAGTTTCCACTTCTATATTCACTTCAGCCCCCATACTTTGATGGCTAATCCACTTTGGAATTACACTTCCAGGAATAACAATGTGATAACTACTATCATACTTTTCATGGTAATATCTATCTTTAAGAGAGAGTCCCTGAAACATACAAAGCAGGTTGTTTATAATATATATATATATATATAGAGAGAGAGAGAGAGAGAGAGAGAGAGAGAGAGAGACCTGGAGGTGCTTTCTTATCACTGTAAAAAACATGTCAATGACACCTTGATTGTCAGTCAGTTTACTGCAATTTGAAAAATAAAGCTCTGCCTCACATATAGAATTAGGTTTTAGTAGATCTGGTATCGTTTCCAATGAGGTACAACCATATCCCCCGATAGCTACGATACTTAATGGAAGCTTTGGCAATGATCGAAGACTTCTGCAATTCTCCAAATCCAAGGTTCTCAACTTAAATAGATCACCAATGCTGTCAGGAAGACAAATGAAACTATTTTCCCTTAAATCTATTTCTCTTAAAGAGAATAAGCAACCAATGTCATCAGGGATTTCACTGAGATTGCAGTCACTTAGATTCAATTGGGTCAAAGAATACAAACCCAATAGAGAGGACAATCCCATAGGATCTGGACTTTTTGCAATTGAATAAAAAGGGAGGAGATCATACCAAGATGTAGCTTTAAATGATGATAACCCCTTACATCCATCGAAAGATAGCACTTTAAGATTTTTTAAGAGACCAATGGAAGAAGGCATCTCTTTTATAGCAGTGCCATCCAAGTAAAGCTCCAATACACGTTGCATGTTTTCTCCAAATTCTGGAATTTTTTTAATTTTTGAGCAGCCGGAAAGATTAAGAATTTCAAGAGACTTCATTTCAAACTTGTTTGGAAGAGATTTTAGGTTTTTGCAACCTTTTAGACTAAGAAAAGTTAGCTTTTTAAGAACTACAATTGATGGGTGCACCCTGGATAAATTTTAACAATCTTCAAGAACCAATTTCTCAAGGATAGGGACTTCGGTGAAGATAGGGGTTTCAATAAGTTTCAGAGCCTTCCATATTCGGATTGATTTTAACCTCTGAAATGACTATTAAAAGCCATTAAAAAAAAAGCTATTAGCTTCCACAAAACCTTACATTTTTAGGAAACTGAAAAATAAATAAATAAATAAAAATAAATGTTGTATACAAGTACCTAAATTACCTTTGATTGGAAACTTGATGGAAAAAGTTTTGAAGGGTAATTGCCCCAATCAAGAATTATTAGGCCATTTGGAAGATGTTTGGGATCATGCAAAAGGTAAACATGATCAATTATGAGCAATTTAAGATGTTGCATCTTTGAAAATGATTCAGAATTCCAATGTGCCTCTTTTGGTGTAGAGTTTGTAGACAACTTCAAAACAATGCCTTGAATTGCTTCTGTTTCCTAATAATCATGAACAAAAGCGATTAGTGACATGCGAATGTACTATTACAGTATTAGCTAAACTACTATAACTTAAACCCTTTTGAATAAAATAATAGGGTACATGCCTAAGTTTGAAAAATAACCGCTTACCATATTTTTTGTTAGTACATCGTCAACATCCTTAAACAACCACAATCTGCTACGTTTTCCAGGCTTTATAGGGCACTCTTGATAAACTATATTCCTACCCATTTCTTGTAGTAAATCGTGCATCCATAAAATAGTTTCATCCATTTTTATAAGAGATTTATCTACAAGAACCCCTAAACCAACATCAGGGTAAAGGCTGAGATAATCTAGTTTTTCTACTATATCATTTTTTTTCTCATTATTAAAGAAACATGCAATATGTAGGAATATTTCCTTCTCTACTTCATCTAGTCCATCAAAACTTATTTTAAGTACTTGGAGAATTTCACTTTTAGGAAATTCTTTAAGCTTATTTACTGTACTTTTCCATTGATCAATATCTCTACTAAACAAAAAGGAGCCCAAAATCTCAATTGCTAAAGGAAGGCCTTTAGTATATCGTACAACTTCTTTACACAGCTCTAGATAATCTTTGGGAGGATCGTCATTAGTAAAAGCTTTCAAACTTAAAAGAAGAAGAGCTTCATCATCATTCAATCCTCTAGCTTCGTATATCTTATCCACTTTAAGTATACGAAGTAAATGCCTATCCCTTGTTGTTATGATAACTCTACTACCAGAACCAAACCAATTACGCTTCCCAACTAACTTTTTTAACTGGTCCAATTGATTTACATCATCAAGAACGAGCAGAATTCTTTTATGACGTAATCTATTCTTGATCATGAAAAGTCCCTCATCAACATCTTGTATACTCATACTTTCATTTAATATTTTTCTAATAAGTAGTTGTTGCAATGGAATTAAACCATCTTTTTCATAAACCTCCCTAACATTACGGAGAAAGCAACAACCCTCAAACTTCTTTGAAACCATATCAAAAACAACTCTAGCTAGAGTTGTTTTACCTATTCCCCCCATCCCCCAAACCCCTATAATGCGAACATCATTATATCCTATAGCCAAACATGACTCCAATTCCTCCACTCTAGATTTTATTCCTACAAGGTCTTCAATATCTTCTAAGAATGAATAACTCAATTTATGCCATAACTCTTTCACAATATTTTGGATAAGTTGTGCCTCAGACCTGCAATGAAGAGAGAATGATATCTAGTGAGCACCATTTGTAAATAGGACCAAAAAAGAAAGTAGACACCCAATGTTCTATTTTGTTGGCTAAAATAAGAAAATGTAAATACTTGGTGCAAAAAATTGAAAGAAATATAAAAAGGTAAATTAATTAGATCAAGTCAAAATATAAAAAAAGTGTGAACATCTATGTCATTTTACTTTAAAGTTCAAAAAAAGCTTAAGATAATAAGAGTATTTACTTGAAAATTTAAAAGTAACTAATATGTCAAATTGGATTACCTATCCAGAAGGTGCCACCCTTTGAGATTTGCCACTTCCCTTAAAGCAACTCTCCATGTATGCACATTCTCTATGGAGTCCTTGAAATATTCTTCATGTTTAGAAAAGGCTTGGGCAAAAGAGCCTGTTTGTTTTCGTACATTAGATGGATCCACATCATAAAAAATTGGGAAAACTGTCGTTTTCATCTCTTTCATGCATTCAATGATCTTCACTAGTTCATTCAAACACCATGTTGAAGTTGCATAGTTTTTTGAGAGAATGACAATAGCAAATCTTGATTCTTTTATTGCTTTTAAGAGCTGGTGAAATAGATTTTCCTCTTTCAAGTTTTTCCTCATCTCTAAAGGTGATTATGCCCTTTTGATCCAAAGCAGCATATAGATGGTCTGTAAAACTATTGCGGGTGTCCTCACCTCTAAAACTAAGAAAGACATCATATTTCCACTGTGGTGTTGAAGATGATGAAGGGGAGGCCTTTTGAGTGCTAATGGAAGACATTGGAAATATGTTGGCAAATCTTGAACTACAATAAAGACGATAAAAAAAAAAAAGCTCAGTCAATTAAAACTGAAAGAAAAATTATAAGGAAAAAAGAAGAAGAGAAGAATAGAACAATTTGATGTGGAATTTTCATTTCTTGGAGTGGGTGAAAGTATAGAACAATAGAGATGTACATGTGTGAAAAGTGAAAACTTACATATTTGATAAATGAATCTGTAGCAGTGATTGTAAAGCTCACTATTCTAAGAAGCAACATATGATTCAATTCCTATTATATAATTGCTTGTTTAAAAAAAGGAATATAATTGCTTGTTTAATAAAGGAATGACCATTATTTTGTCTTTTTTTTTTTTTTTTTTTGTTGGAAAAATTGCACTTTACCACCCTAAACTATACCCCATATTACACTTTGCACCTTAAACATTTCGAATGCACAATTTGCATCCTTAACTATGACCATTGTTACACTTTGCACCTTGACGTTAAGTTTTCCGTTAACTTAGATGAAAATTTAAAATTTATGATGCAAAGTATAATTAGGAGCATAGTTTGAGGAAGTAAAGTGTAATTTCTCATTTTTTTTTAAGGAGTTAAAAAGAGGGGCAATTAGGTCTTTTCATATTGTGTCATATTTTTCCATCAAAGTTAACGACAAACTTGATGTTGAGATGTAAAGTCTAACAAGGATCATAGCTTAAGGTGCAAAGCGTGTATTCGAAAAGTTTAGGGTGCAAAATGTAATCACGGGTATAGTTTAGGGTGATAAAGTATAATTTCCCCCCCCCCCCCCAAATTTCTTAGAGAGTTTTAACTTATGGCGTACGTTTCTGATGATGACCTTTTATTATTAGATCAAAACACTAATCGATTTTTGGTGTTGGCGGGGATAGAATCCCAGATCTCTTTTTCAACCATCAGAAACTTTACTAGTTGTGCTAACTGAAACCTACCATTATTTTGTCTTTTGATTATGAGTTTGTGAAAAAGATGCGGGAGGCATTAATAAAACTGTCACAAAAAAATTCATAACAATCTAACAATTTGTGGTGATTCTAGCATTGCTGTGCATTCACTTCCTCTGTTTTTAGTGAAGTCAACATTTTTTTTTCAATTTTTTAAACACATAGTTTTTTTTTTTTTTTTTAAATAAATTTTTTACAAGATAGAATTCTAGAGAGAGAGAGTATTTTTGAGAGTTATCCCACTATAATATTGAACGTAGAAAAATAATAATTTAAAGAGAGATTTTTTTTTGGCAAGGAATTTAAAGAGAGGGATTATCTACACATATTATAACATTGAAAGTTGAAACAATGTCATTTGTGACACCTATAAGAAGTTTTTTTTTTTTTTTTTTTTTTTTTTTTTTTTTTTTTTTTTTGAGAATCACCTATAAGAAGTTTGAAGGTAAATGATTTAGGTAAATTGACCCAAGCATCCGTGATCAAGGGTTAAAAAGAAATAATTGGTAAAAAAAAAATATTAGAGCAATTTAAGGGTCATTTTGTGACACCTACAAGAAGTTTGAAGGCTGATGATTTAAGAAAATTGAACCAAACATTCCAGATCAAGGGTAAAGACAAATCAATAAATGGAAATAATTGGTAAACAAATTTATTAGAGCAATTTAAGGGTCAATTGTGCAAATATAACGTATAAGGAATGTTGGTGAGACATTTTTACATTTAATTTTAAGCAATGTTACACCACCCAATAACCTGTTATAGAATTTATATTTTGAAAACCCCACAGTTGAATTACATGTTTTATATGTTCTTAACGTTCGTGCCAATTTTTATGTTAATTGGATATTATTTACTATTCAATCCATAAACTCATCTTTTATGCATTATTTTAATTTATAAAAACCTGAATTTAAACAATTGATTGATGACATAATTATTAATCTTTGATTACCTTAAATTTTTGCAAGTATAAAGAATATAAGAAAATAATGTAATTTAATGGTGGATTTGTCAAAATTCACATCCAATTAAAAAATATTACCTTCTCCCATTCCTATGTCTTCTGTCTATATTTTCTCAAAAAAAAGATAAGTGGTCTAAAGTACTACATTGGTTAGTTAGTGAGTCAGTCTTCGGTTTATAAGCTTCGCTAGTCCTTACAAAGGTTAGGTCTTTTTGTAAGCGCTAGTGTTGTAAGTCTTGTCTTCCCACTCCCTCCTTCCCCCATTCCCTATGTCTTCTGTCTATATTATCTCAAAAAAAAAATTAAAAAAATATTAAGTGGTGTAATATTATTTAGTATATATATATAACTTCAACTATTTTTTTTTTGGTTGAAAATATGATTATCTATATGCTCATTTCAAAATTGATGATGACACAAACATTGAAAACTTTTATATACACCCTAAATTGCACTGGACATAAATTATATGAAATAATAAAATTAAATATTACCCACTAATCAAAATTTCACACATTCTAAACAGTTACACATTAAGATTAATTTGTAGTACACCAATCCAAACACAAAAATTTAAAAACATTGGAATTAACTTCAAAATAATAACAACCATTTTCAAATAATTAAATAAGTCAATATTTGGCATAAATTCCATATACATAGAAAGCCATATGTGAGAGAGAGAGAGAGAGAGAGAGAGAGAGAGAGAGAGAGAGAGAGAAGTCTCACTAATACCCAAAAATAAATATAAAGAAAAATATAAAAAGATAAATAATATGGAATTTCCATATACATTTTCAAGCTATAAATGTAAAGTTGTAGACTTTTGGGTTTTGTCCTAATTATTATACCTTTAATTATGGACCCAAAATAAAAATATAAAAAATAATACCATATACACATTTTTGCTATAGATGTATAAATTTAAATTAGATGTGTCAAAAAAGTGGGAAAAAAACTCAATTAAATGAGACATTCAAGGGTCATATATAAGTGTCCTAATTTAAATATTGGTGGAATTAATAGTGAACATTTAAGACTACATATTTTACCACCCTCGGTGAGAAGGTCACTTGACAAGTATAAGTGCTTGTGAGATGTGGGGGTAAGGGCCAAGATTCAAGTCTCTAAGAGGGAGTTTCACACACATATACACTTACATTAAACTAGAGTAGAATTCTATCTTAGATTTTTTTTAAAAAAACCATATTTTTTATTTCAATTTATGACTGACAAATGGCAAACATGTTCTATTTATTATTGACACATGACAAACCTATTGACATGTACAAAAAAATGTTTGACACAAGGCATTGTTTGTCCATATAATACTAACTAAATGTAGGGAAGTTGCCACATGTTATTGTATTATGTTTTAAGAAAGGAACACTTGTCATTGTTGTATGCATTCTGCAATTTAAGGATCCAACTTTTATAATATATTATAGAAGAGATGGGTTCAAATTACATCTGGTGTAACTCTTATAAACTTACACCTTCTTTACACCGTAGATTTCTAAAAGATCTAACGGTTAAAAAAGCATCATTAAATGCTATTGTTTTCCACCTTACTACCTAATTAATATTAGCATTCTCTCTCTCTTTCTCTCTCTCTCTCCTTATTTATTGCTTTCCACTATATAATATTTTCTTCAACACAATCTAACAAAAAAGAATTGAAAAATAATCTCATAATCATTGATTTCACAAAACTACCCATAACAAGAGTCAAATGACTTTCAATTTGCTCCTTAAAATAAATAAATAAGGAACTTATTAATAGTTTGTAAATAATTATTCAATATACTTTGTCCAAGCTAAGGATACTTATTTTTTTCTCCTTTTTTCAACAATCTACGGGCTTATAAAAATCAACTTAACTTCTTTGGACTTGCATGTTATTGCCTAGTCACTGCCAAGCTTCCACACAGACTTTATCTCAACCTTTTTGCTGACCTTAAAAAATTTTGAAACAGCATTAAACCCTCCAAAATATAGCATTACGTACTCTTTGTACTAAAACCCCTAACACAAACACTACACTAGTGTCTTTTGGCAACCACAAAATGGCTTAATTTCTTATATATGCTATTCTAGAATTCACAAAAGGGTACATGATCCAACCTATTTTGTCTATAAATACTAAGGCTTTTTGCACTCTCTCTTCATCTTCTCCTTGGTATTCACTCTAGGCCTAGAGTCTGAACATATACCAGAGAAAAAAAAAAAAAAAAAAAAAAAAAAGAAGGAAAATGAGCATCAATGGATTTTTTTCACTATTTCAATGTTTTATACTTGGTCTTAATCTTTGTGGACTTCCATGGTTTCGTACAGGGACGGTAACTCACAGAAAAGAAACCTGACCCAAAAGATATTGCTGCCAGAACTTGTTGGTAGGTCTCTCAGAATTTCTGGGGAGTCTTAATGTATGCTCTCTCTCTCTAATCTCTAGCTTGTTAGCTCAAAATGGGTATAGCTGTGTTGTTTGGGGATGCTTTGTTGAACTTGAAGCTTATTTTTCTTTTTAATGTTGCAGTACTGTTTCAACTTTCAAGTGACTTGGGAGGAGCACCATTTGGGTAAGGTTTTCCCATTCGTATGTCTTAGAGAGAGTTACTTCTCATGTACAAGCTGCATATATATAAGTTAATTAAGTTATTGTAGCATAATATAATATTGCGGGATTAAGTTATCAACATTACGGGATTAATTAGTGATGTCAATACACTAAGATGACAACTGAGTATTGCTCAAAAAAAAAAGATGACAACTGAGTAATATTATTTAAATATTTTAAATCATAGTTTTTTTATTAGATAAATTAAGTATTGCCCATTAGATAATGATAATAGTGGAAAGCAATAAATAAGGAGAGAGAGAAAGAGAGAGAGAGAATGCTAGTATTAATTAGGTAGTAAGGTGAGAAACAATAGCATTTAATGATGTTTTTTTAACCGTTAGATCTCTTAAAAATCTATGGTGTAAAAAAGGTGTAAGTTTATAAGAGTTACACCAGGTATAACTTGAACCCATCTCATTATAAGATAGAATATTATAGATTATAATTTGATAGATAGATAGAAGTGGGCATGAAAATTATTTAACTCACAGTTGTCTTTATAAAAGTGGATTCGAAAAGTTAGTTATTGCATTTTTCTATTTCAAAAATACCCCAACCTTTTTTTCACAGCATAGAAAGTAAAAACACAAAAAGTGAGGGTAAAAAAGTAATTTAAAGTAAAATGACACATATAACTTATCATTATATTTTAACATGTTTCCTTTAACTTCCCACCACTACCTACCTCCCACAAAATACATTATATTGCCATTAAAAAGTGGTGTATTTTACATTTGAGGTGTATGGTAAGTTTTTTTAAATACATAATTTGGGTATAAAATACATTATACACAGTTTTGCATTGTTTTCTATTTAAAAAAAAACAAAAGTTACTTTTTCAATTACACACACTCACATCAGTCAGGTGGGGCCCTTTGCGTTTTCACAATATTTACAAAATTGCCATTATATTTGTTTTCTATGAAAATGAAAACACTGAAAAAGTGTTTTCATTTTTTGTATTCAAATTTAAATTTTAGGATATTGAAAATGAAAACTGAGTACAAGATTTTACATCAAACAAATTTTTTTTTTTTTTTTTTTTTTTTTTTTTTTTTTGTGGTGGATCCCACTGAGAATTGAAAATGAAAACAAAGAGACTACCATTTTTCAGCTAACCAAACAGCCTCCAAACTTTCCACTAAACCACTACGAAAATTCAAATCTACTACAATCACAATAAGGTCTCTCTTGGTTTGGGCTAGATTTTTTTTTTCTTCCTAATCCTATTCAGTATTTTTATTTTCCCTGAAACCTTTAACGATCTCTAGGAAAATTGAAATATCAATTTCTAATAGAAGTGTCCAAGGCAAAATTTTCATCTCGAATAAGAAAAAGCAAAAACAAAGGTAATCTCTTTTTCCTGAATTTTTTTTCCTAATGCAAAAACTTTGATAGTTACGCACATAGTTTGTATACTTTAAAGTGAAATTCAAAATTTGTTTCAATTCCATTGAAAGGGAACAATACCATTTTCAAGTATTGGTCTCTGTGTAAGCATTTGTGTGTTTGTGTGTTCTATTTAGCTATGGGTTTAATTTTGAATTTGATAGTTTTATCGGAAAACAAAAAAGGGTCGTAGTGCATTTTTTAGTTGTAAAAATTAAAATTTTAAAACTGTTCATCAATGTCCTTCAACTGTAAATGATGGCTAAAGTAGTGCAAAGCACGGTAATACATACCTACATACATGCATATAAGGGAAGCCACACTAGTCGCCTCCTTTTACCCTTTTTTTCTCAAAAAAAAAAAAAAAAATGTAAATGAACATTGAAGTGGTTGGCAACACAATCAAATCTAGATGTACCTACATACATAATAGGAGAGTTACAGTGAGGAATTGCCGGCCAAAAATAGAAGCAGGTTCCTATTAATATTTGATTGCTTGGTTTTGTTGTTTTGGGTAACTGTTGTTTGTTACTGTGGGGTTTCACATAGCATTTGTTAATAACATTCATACAGTGTGTGTGTGTCAAATATTTGCTAAATTTTATAATTGTGTACATATCATTTGCATTGTTTGAATGGTTCTTCCCTGCCAATACACACTCACAAATCGTGTATATTTTCCTAACTTCTTTTTAAAGGTAATGGCTTATGACACCTACCCAATTGATATGTTTGTGTTCTAATTATGTGTATAACATTTTTTGGAATAGAGATGGAGCAAATTGAATGTTAAAGGCCAAGTCTACTTCTAACTATATCAGTAGTTCTTAAATGCATAATATTATTGAACATACGCGTAAACCTCAAATTGGGATGAATAGAAAATTATGACACTAAATAAAAAAATAAAAAATAAAACCCTTAGAGCACGCATAGAGCGTGTGCGATGAGGTTATTATTATTATTATTATTATTATATTGTAGAAATTTATTTAACTAACATTAAATCATTACAAAAACATCCTCTGTGTCTTAAATGATTTTTTAACCCCCAATCCTGCTGATCCTATATACAGGATAAACCTTTCCCATGTTAATTAAAATGATGCATCTATTGCCAAAGGCTTTGTAGCTGAATTGGCACCTCCCCATACACAAAAAGCTTAGGGGTTTAGGGGGGAAAGGGTTCGAGCTGCAGAGTTAGTAGCATGTTGTAATTATTTCTTAAAAAAAAAAAAATGATGCATCTATTTACTTTTTCCCCAAATACTAATACAGATTATATCGGATTTACAAGCTTACAGTTAGCTTTTCACATAATTGTATTATTAAGAGGAAAACGTTTGTAATTTGACAATCATGACGGTATAAGAGGAGAAACTCAGATATAAAACATCATGAAAACCCAAAAACCCAGTAAGAAAGTTTATATTTTCTTATCATCCAAACAGAAATTGAACACACAATAAAAACAATTTTAAAAAAAAATATAAATAAAACAGAGAATTATCACAAAGCATTGCATAAGAGAAAATAGAGGACCTTGAGAGGATCGAATGATTTGTCAGAATAAACCGCCCGTGTGCTCAGTAGGAAAAAAATGGAGAGATGCTCACAGCTCACTTGAAGAGGAAAACTGTGGTCGGATTGAGGAAAAGAGATAGCAATAGAGAAGTAGGTCTGAAATTATAACAGCGGAGTAATGTAATGCTCAACAAAATTCAGTTCCTAATTAACTTCCTATTATATAAAGGAATGGCCATTCACATCCTCTGTTTTGGGCACATTTTCAAAAACCAACTACTTCCAATTTGTTTATTCATTTCTTAAATTGGAAGTAGTTGGTTTTTGAAAGATAATTTATAACTTTGAAATGAATCTTGCACATGATTCTGAATCATGTGCATACATGCACATCCTCGGTTTGCAGTGAGGACAAAAACTCATTGTTTAAACAAAGCAGGTGTGAAAGTGAGAAACCAACAACCAAAAATAATTCAACTACGTAAATCTTAAAGAAAGATAATTATGAGAGGCTAAAATGACAGCTGGTTGCAAAGTTTGTCATCATCAACATATATACTGAGGGATTTCTCTGAACACCCTGATTGTTCTTTATCAAATTGAACACATGCCAAGAACTATTTTACACGGTTTGAGATATCTGAAGATTGGAAATGTAAGCTTAAAATGGATTTCTATTGTGTGTTATTAAAAATTCAGTAGATTTCTATAAGGGATTCAGCAAGTCCACTCCTTATGTTGTTCCAAACTTTGAATTGAAACTCGCAATGCAATTATATTCTTCTTCTCCTTCTCAGTTATTGAATTTCACAGAACAAAGTAAAATGAAAAAAAAGAAAAACGGAGAGAGAAAGCAACCTAAACAGAGGCATTAATAAAACAAAATTCACAACAATCTCACAACTAAACTCAATTTGCCAACTACCTCGCACATGGGCCATTAAAAAGAAAAAGTGAAGGGGTGGTAGGGAAATTGGGTATTGTGAATTTTGTGGTGAACCTAGCATTGCTGGCCATTCACATACTCTGTTTTCAGTGAAATCTACACTTTTTTGTTTGTTTGTTTTGATAATCTGTTTGTTTTTTAAACAAAGTGGATGTGCAAGTCTTTGTTCAGCTATGTGGAGCCTAATTGTGTTTGATCTGGATTATGACCCGACCCGATACAAAAGTGCTACAGTTTTTAATGGGAGATTTTCTGAGAGTTGGTGTGTTGATTCGAGAGAGAAAAACTGTTGTCATATCTTGTATTTTTTTCACTGAAACTCCGCAGAAGTAGGCAAATTACTGAACCATGTAAATATTGTATTGTATGATTGTTTTCTTTGACTCATATTTTTTTTTTATATTTTGCATCTCACGGATCTAAGAATTTCATGTATATTCCCTGTACTCTCCCTCTCTTTCCAGAAATCTCAAACTGAAAATTATTTAACTCACGTTGTTGTTATTATTATTATTATTATTGCAGAAATTTATTAAACTATCGTTAAATCATTACAAAAGCATCCTGTGTGTTTTTTTATGATGTTTTAAGCATCAATTCTCTTGATCCTATATATACAAGGAAAAACCCTTTCCCTTGTCAACTAAAATGATGTATCCATTTAGTTTTGACAAAAGAATACAGATTCACAACTATTCCTGAACATGCTTACTGTTAGCTTTTCACATAATAATAGTATAAAGAGAAAAAAACACGTATGTACTTTAACAATCACAGTTGGTATAACCGTATAAGTGGAGAAATTCAGATCTAAAAAACGAAAGTGAAAAACAAAATCCAGGATAAAATCTTTATGTTGCTTCCCTTTCCCTCTACTTTCTCATCATCCAAATAGAAATTGAAACACAAACTAAATATAATTAAAAAGAAAAAAGAAAAAAAGAATTCACACAAAGCATTGCATAAGATAGAAGAGAGGACCTTGAGTATGCGGATAACGTTGTCAAGGTCGAGGAGACGAATATAGGCTTGAACAATTGGTGGTAAAAAAAACTTTCCGTGTGCTCAGTTTGAGAAGAAAAAAAAAATAGAAGAGACAATAATTGAAGAGGAAAACTTTTAGTATTGAGTTGGAGAGTTGAGGAAAGTTGTAGGAAGATTCGTGAGTGGGTTTGCCTTGACTTGATTACTCGTGTACGTTCCTAGCAACCAGTATAAAGTGGGAAATTACTTATTTTTTGGGATAAGTACTTTAGTTGGTGGAAACAGACCAGATGAGAGTTGACTAGCTTTAAATGAAGTCCTGGGTTCTGTTAATGTTAGAGTGTTTAGGAAAATACCAGGAAGTTTTCTGATGATTAATGAGCTTTTTTTTTCTTTGATTTCCTAGCACTTACTCCACTCGTAAAAATATAAAAACTATAACTTTATTTCGCTTTTATTATAATTTATTTTAATAGGTAGATAGTAGAGAGGAGAGGTGAGAATTGAACCAAAAAAATGGCACACCATAAAGGACGCAATGTGCTGGAATAGATATATTACAAAACTCGAAAAATCAGCTGGAATAGATATATTACAAAACTCGAAAAATCAGCTGAACTCTTAGTGCATTCACAGTAAAGAGTTAAATTTTTTTAGCATTAAGCAACTCAAAAAATTACTATATCTATTTTAACAACTCATTTCACAATACACCCATCATCAAAATTTTTATTTTTCACATCAGCTAAAAACTATTCATTTTTTTAGTCATTTCTCTCTCTCCCTTTCTGTCACAATGTCACTCACCACATTCACAAACCCACAAGGCCACACCCCGACACTCACCTGCTCCACAACCAACCACCACAAGCTTGCATAAACCCACGGCCTCAACTCATGGCACACGGTGGCTCCTCTTCTTTCTTTCTGACCTTATCTCGCTTTCTCCCTCTCATCCTCTCTCGGTCTCAAACCACGGCACAACCAACCATTGAACCCAGAGATCAAACGACAACCCACAGCACAACCAACCCAGCACCACAGATCAAACAGCAACCCATGACACAAGCACAACCAACCACCGAACCGCCGTTGTAGCTAGACACTGAACCACCATCGTTACCCAGCACCACAACCACGACCCACGACCCATGGCTAGATCGACGAACCACAACCCACGACCCACAGCCAAACCGACGGTAACGCCATCGAGCACAGCCCAAAAATCTGACCATCACTACCAACAGAAACCCACAGGAGCACAACCAACAAAAACCCATATCACAACCAGAGCACAGACCCACGAACCCATATCACGAATCCACGATCCACAACTGAAGCACAGACGTGATAGACCCACGATCTCACAAAAGCATGAATCGAAGCACAATCAAACCTAAATAACAGAGAAGTGAGAGAGGAGAGAGAGAGGAAGGAATGAAAAAAAATGAGAGAGGAGGGAATATAAAATATAGCTATAACTTTTTGTCATAGCAACTTTGTTGTATGGCCTTTTTTGTGTGGTTGAGATGCTAAAATAATTTTTGAGTTATTTTAGTATCTTTATTGTGACTGCTCTTAGAGAGATAAAGAGCATTTTCTTTGGTTGAAGGTTATTTCCCAACCATAGAAAACCTTCTATGAAAAGGCTACATGCTATGTCTTGCCAGACAAATCATTCTAATTGTGACCTATACATGAGTTCACATATATAATATGTAACGACATAAGAATTATAAGGTTTGCAGTAGCGAGCATATTGGCAATACGGGTGTAGATTTTACCCTGGAATCTATTAAATAGCGAAAATCAAAAGCATACATGGTCTGCACTTGTCTTCTTCTCACTTGGCCGTGTGACTGTTTCCTAATGAACAAGTCTAACAATCCTACATCGAGGGGCCAACTAACATATATCACTAAACAAAAATTGGCCTAATCATTATTTATTTTATAAAACTTTATTTTTGGATTAAAAGAGTAGCTTCAAGAATGGGGCAAAATTTGCTAAATAGTACATTTTAAGGAAAATTTTAGGTGGATAGTACGAGGGCGAAGTTATTTAGTTATGTAGACTTTTTCTAGAACTTGAGTTTGTCAAACTTGAGTTCCAATCCAAAATCAAGTTTGTCAAACTCGAGTTTCAATTAGTTTTAGGTTGTGTGGCAGTCTAACATTGTATAAAAAATTGGAACTTGAGTTTGCTATACTTGATTTTGGGTTGAAACTCGAGTTTAACAAATTTAAGTTCCAAAAAAAGTCTACATAATTAAATAATTTCAGTCACATGCTATTCTCCTAAAATTTTTCTTAAAAAATACTATTTAGCAAATTTTGCCTCAAGCATGGGCATGTTGACAATGCTACAGATACAAACATTTTTACAATTTTTTTTTTTTCAAACTGTTGATGTTGTAAGTAGTTGTTGATAAATGAAAAAGTGATGTTAGTGGTGGAGCCAAATAAAAACCAATAAAAAGTTGACCACAACATCAGTTTGTAAAAATGTTATAAAATAGTTTGTGACTGTATCATTACTCTCCTTTTACAAATTGTACCAAACGGTAAGATTTAATAATACGCATATTAAATTAACTATGTTTTATTTAATAATAGGTATATTACTGAAAACACTGTAGCAAAATAATTTTTAAATGTGTGAATATTACTGTGAGACCCAATTTTAATGAAAATTTTGCACTTGCAGGTCCCGTGAATAGTGCACAAGACCTAGCCACAAAAACGCAGATGCACAAAACGCAGAGACATGCCGCTATCCAAACTCACACTAAATCACAACTAGCAAAATTATATTTTGAAGTTCAAATTAATTAAGTAAATGCATGAGTCCAAAATTATATTAGTTTCCAATTTTTATCGATTGAATCGGCAGTTTTTACATTTGAACCACTGATTTTTACAGTTTTTATCGGACCAGTTAAGGATTCGATTCCTGATTGAATTGGTCGTTTTGATCCCGCTTTTAAAACCATGGCCACAGTTACCATGGGCCATAAATTCTGGGAGTCTTTTTTTCCTTTCTGGGTATGGTACATCATCAGTGCTTCCTTCTCCACTAGGTCCAACTCCATCATAATCATCACGGCTGCGCTTGACTTTGTGACATTCCACTACCGCTGCCAAATTGTTGAAATTATATATGATGGGGAACATCAAAGCCCTCATAAGGAGTGATGCTCTTGTTGCTATACTGGGCCATTGTTCGGTCAATATCTTCTATGTCTTTCTTGTATATCATATAGAATCCACATTTTTTTTTAATCTCCGAGCCTGGACCTTTGGTTTTAATTTTAATTCCAATCTGACTAAATCCATTTGCATCAGCATCCCCCAATAATTTATTTGATTTCTCGTCGAAGAATTGAGGAGTCATATAGATTATAGAGTAGCCAAAGGTGATATGATAAAACATTAAGAATTGTGCTAATGTCTCGTACAGGAAACATTCTTCTTCACCCAATTATGTTTTTTCTCCACCTTTTTTTTCCCAGTTGTTTTGACGTAAGTCACCCAACAGATTTAAAATCAATGTCTGCGTGATATCTCATATTGAAAATCTTCCACAACTATAAAATTGGAAGTGAATCTGAAAAAAATAATGAAAATTTCCCTCTTTAAAATCCAAAATCTGAAGTAACAAAAATTAAGAAAATAGGAAAAACATATGAAAAGTGTTACATATACAACATTTTTACAACGAATTTTAGGTGGTAAGTTGTTATTAACTCTAAGTTGAACTATATATATATACAAAAAAAATTTGACAAAACTTTTCACACCTGTTGATGTGGCAGATTGATATTGGTAAGTAAAAAAAAAAATGATACTATTGGTTGACCTAGATGAGAACTAGTAAAAATTTGCCTACTCAATTGTTGTGAAAAATATTTTAAATATTTTGTGTAATTTTTTTTTTTTTAGAAGCGATACATTCACAACAAAGCCTAAGTGTTATAAGTTGTTTTTTGATACAAGATAAAAATTCTACTCTAGCCTAAATCTAAGTGTATATGTGTATGAAACTCCCTCTTGGAGACTTGAGCCCCGACCATTGCCCCCAATACCCCACAAGCACTTATACTTGTGGAGTGACCACCGCATACCTTTGGTGTGATGGTAGGAGTTAAGTTGTTACTGGTTCTAATTTGTACCCACTACTGAAATTACTTTTTTAACTTACCAATAACAGCCAATAACAACTTGCTACTTAGGATTTGTTGTGAAAAATGTTATGAATATAACATTTCTCTCTCTCTCTCTCTCATTTGATAAAGAAATTATTTTATTTATTGGCTAATATTTAGCCTTAATTAGTACTATTACAATAAAAGCAATAATCACATTGGTTAAAATTTGGGGGTATTTTGTACTTTGGGGCCTTAGGTGATCACCACATTTGCCTATATTATAAAGCTAGCCTGAGTGCTGTTTATTTTACACACTATCACACACACAACATTGCATGCACACTCACAAAAAAGTCACGATTGCCCTTGTCTTTATTTTATTTATACATTTATTTGCTAAGTACCTTTAATGAAGAATTAGTCTTCAAGTTTGCCCACTTCCTACTTTCTTAGAAAGAGTACAGAGGGACATAACTCCTCCATTGAAGTTTCGTTTGATATTGCTTTCTTCAAATTATATGTGGACGGCATGACTGTTTTTAGAGGAAATGCCGAAATGGATGACGAATAATGCACGCAGTAACTTTTACTAAAAATTTTATCCGCTTTGTACGTTCATTCTTCACCTCTATAGTGTTTAACCATGGTCCACTTTCTAACTTCTAATTTGTTTTTTTGATTTCAGTGTTTAACTAATGGTGACCATCCCACTTTTCACACTTTTGAAAAGAGGTAGATACGACACACCAACACAGATTAATCTAATGGTGACCGTCTATAATGTATAAGCAAGAAGACAGTAGGATGCAGAGTAATTTCTGATGACCAGATCCTTAGAATATTCTCTTTCTTTCATTAATACTCTTTGGATGAACAAGCTGGTCTGGCTAAATGGTTTAATCTTTCATTAAAATCAACTTGGGCTTAGTCGGATACCTAGTAGACACATTGGATGGTCTAGTTTCTATCATCTTTGCAATTCTATGAGATTTCCTGTATTTGTTCTTTTGCCGTTATAGTTTTCAACAAGCAGTAGAAGTTTACTATTATTTTTATTTTTCTTCTAAATATGTACTAAAAAGATTTCAGTCTAGGACCCTTCAATCATTAATTTATTTTTATTATGTAAAGCAACTTAATTAGATTAAATCTACAATCCAATGTCACGGTAAGGATAGAATGTCATCACATATCATTTAGCTGACATTTTTTAGTATTTCCAATGAAAACATTCGAGGTTCAAATCATTCCTATCCTATTGTAATTATCAAATTAAAAAAAAAAGGGGATAAGAAGACGAAAAAGTATAATAGAGTATGTTGGGATCTCATTCTAAATGCTGTCAATTAATATATAATGATAAATTGTAGATGAAATTGATGTGTCTAATTTATTTTTTTCTTTTTGGTTAAACATTCACAGGAGTGTTCAAAATGCCTCCAAAGCGACTGCTGTCTCATTATAAGGTCAATGCTCGCACTTATTACCACATCATGCAATGCAGAGGATATGCTACTGCGCCTCGCAGTTCTTTTACATTTTATATTCCTAATTGATGATAAGTCATGCATAACTATCATTTAATGTATAATTCACAACAAATTATAACTTTTATCATATAATTATCTTTTGCAAAATATGATTCAAATTTCGAGTTGATGATGAATAAGCAAGAGTTCAACATCCCCTATCACTTAATGATCCATGATTGGGCTTTTACAGATACTCATTGCATATTATTCGCTAATTGAATCAGGCTTGATGTTGTTGGGAATGAAATGCACATAAAGCAAATCACTTTACTTCATTGTTGTGGCTCTCTGATCTCTTTAATTTGTTCTCTAATTGCATTAGTACATACATATGTGAATTTTAAAGTTAATGAGATAATGATGTAGAATGATTGTTTAGCTTTACTATGAAGTACACTTTTAATGGCTCCCCCATTTGATTTGTCAATTAGTCATGGGAAAGAAATGATAAAACTTGGAAGTTTACAGAGGCCATTTCTTTTTTCGAATTCTCATTAAATTGTTCTCAATTATACTATTTTGATACATGGATTGGCAAGAAATGATGGGTAGTAATTTCTTTTAGACCCCCCAAAAAAAGATGTACAAGTAGGCATGTTGTGCTCTGTATAATCACATCCTTAATCTCAAAAGCATTGCCACCATGTAGCAACCAAAACTGTAAAACAGGCACTCTCCAATCTCAAGCTTTACCAGATTTATTTGGAAATCGAGGAAGCAAATTTTTGGGAAATGTGGGCTTACTTGGGTTCACTGATAATGCTGATATCAATGCAGATATTCCACACACTGCTGCCACTTGCTCATACCAGTGGTTCAGCTTTCAAAAAGTATTTGGTACCTAAATTAGTTTAAATATATTAATATAACAATGCCATATAGCACATTCTATGCTTGTAGCGCTTACATAAATTAGTTTGAATTCCTTGTGTCCAAAAAAACAAAAAATCGAAGTACATTCTGAGTTAGCAATGAACCATGTGATTGTGAAGGATTCTGTACAAATTCCAATTAGCATATATCTTATTAAATATCCTATCACATAATCACATATGCAGGAGTCTATTCAATTAGACACTGATAGGAATTGCCAAAAATGTTGTGTGGAGCCTTTGATTAATCAATGGTGTAGTGTATAGCTTAGACCAGTTTGGCCCATTGGGCTTAGCCCTATATATAGTACTTGTAGTTTACTCATTTTACTTGTACTGCACACATATCTAGCCTATATAAGGCTCTCTATTGTACATTATTATATACACATCAATATACAGATTATTTAGTCTATCTCTCTCACTTTATATTGTTAACATGGTATCAGAGCCATTCCTCTGACTTTCTGGTTCCTGTGGACATCTCCGGCGTTCTTCCGCTGCCCTCGCCTTCATCCAGTAGTCATTGTCAGAAATGAGTCACTGCCGTCACGCCCACAGTCCTTGCAACTCTCGGATATCATCGTTCTGCTTATCCAACTACCAAAACAAAGGCATAGAGTGACAGAACAGCCAATCCCGAGCAAAACCCAACCAAGAACGGCCAGAAACCAGATCACACGCGCCTCCACGCGTCGGATGAAGTTTCTGCCTCACGAGCACGCGCTCCACGCACCGTCAGTATCTCTCACGCGCTCATGCGCCCCACGCGCCTACTCTGTTTCACGTACTGCCACATCAGCCCTAGGGTGACGTCACACTGCCACATCAGCATATGTCAGCCTTGACTAGATCGTTGGCCGTTGACTTTGACCAAAGTCAAAATTTTTCAACAGGACCTGTCTTGCTCAGTTTTTCGCGTAGATTCCGATTTTGAGCTCTGTTTCTGCATTTGAGGTCTCTAAATCTCACTTTTTGGTCATTTTCTTCATTATGGCTCAACAAAATGAATGAGATATCATACGTCCTATCACTATTATGTTGGATGGTCCTACTAGTTATCATGCGTGGTCTCAGAATATGACTATCTTTCTCAAGGGTCGTAAACTGTGGAGATATGTGACTGGTTCAATTCCTAAGCCAGTACCAAGCCCTAAGTCCAAAGCCACAGCTGCTGAAGAGTCTTCCAAGACTGCTGTTACAACAGATGATTATGAACAACGCCTAGAGGAATGGAAGAGTATTCAGAGTAAGATCTTGTCTTGGTTTATCAATACCTCTATTCCCTCCATTCATAATCTTCTTCCTTGTCTTGAAATTGTTGAGGTTGCTTGCAAATTTTTGGCCGATCGCTATAATTGCACTAATGATTCAAGCTTGGAGTTCCACATTGAATCAAAGCTCTATCAAATGCGCCAAGAGACAGGTCAGTCTATTTCTAATTTTTATTCTCAGACTTCTACTATGTGGGAACAACTCTCTGCTGTAGATCCTTCACTGGTGTGTTCTAAGGACATTGAGCTCTTTGTCAAATATCGGGATCGCCATAAATTTATGCATTTCATGATGGGTTTACGTGAGGATTTTGAGCCTACTAGGGCTTCTCTGCTTAGCCGGTCTCCTACTCCTTCTCTTGATGCTGCAGTCAAGGAGCTCATTTCTGAGGAGAACCGTTGGCCTACTTATCACATTTCATCATCTGATCATGTATTGGCTACACCCTCTCCATAGCCTCCCATTGCTGCATTCACTGCTCCTCCACGAATAAACTCTGGGCGTCCTAACTCTCAGTCTTCCAAAGGTACTCGCTGCGAGTTTTTCCGTACCAAAGGCCATGACATTTCTGTTTGTCGCAAATTGCAGAAATTTGTGCAAGAGCATAATAAAGCTTCTCTTCCTCGGGCAGCTGCTGTATGTCCTTCAGATCCATCGATTCCTACAGGTCCATCTTTGGCTTCCTCACTTACTACGGCTGATATTGAGGCAGTTATTCAACAGGTTTTATCCCGCACTTCCACTACCCTTTCTGTCACCTCAGGTAAACAACCTTGGTTTTTTGATACTGCATGTTGCAACCATATGACTCCTGATGAATCCCAGTTTTCTGATAAGGCACCCTTAGAACATCCAATCACCATTTAACTGCTGATGGAACTCCTATGTCTGTTAGTCATAAATGAACAATCTCTTCTCCTTGTTTATCCCTTAGTGACAGTTTTTATATTCCAAAGTTATCCCTCAATTTGCTTTCTGTTGGTCAACTTTGTGAATTAGGCTTAGATCTTCTATTTACTAATTATGGTGTGGATGTGCAGGATCCCTGGACGGGTTAAGTGCTTGGGACAGGCCGTAAGGTTAGTCGCATGTTTGAGGTTCATGACTTGAAGATTCCTTCACAAGTTGTTTCTACAGCTGCTACCACTGCCACCTGCTCACCTGATCTATGGCATGCTCGTCTTGGTTATCCATCCTTATCTCGTCTTCAGTTGTTAGCTTCTCAAGGTCATTTAGGTTCAGTTCAGTTTCAAAAATTTGATTGTACTTCCTGTCATTTTGGCAAACAAACAAAATTGCCCTTTAATAAAAGTGACTCCTTTTTTTCTGCCCCTTTTGATCTTATACATTCTGATATTTGGGGTCCTGCACCTGTTCCCACTGAGGGGGGATCAAAATATTTTGTCATATTTGTGGATGATTTTTCTCAATATACTTGGATTTATCTGCTTCACCATAGGTCTGAACTTGTGTCTATTTACCAAACATTTCATAAAATGATTGAAACACAGTTCAATCGCATCGTCAAAGTCTTTCGATCCGATAATGCTCAAGAATATAATGATAAATTTTTCCTATCCTTTTTAGATAGTCATGGTACTCTTCCTCAGCGGTCTTGTCCTTACACCTCTTAACAAAATGGTTGTGCAGAACGAAAACATCCTCACATTTTTGTTGTTGTCCGCACCCTTCTCATTTTTGCCTTTCTTCCTGAGCGCTTTTGGGGTGAGGCTGCACTCACTGCTGTGTATATCATTAATCGTATTCCTTTACCAACTACACACAACAAATCACCATTTGAGTTTCTCTATGGTCAAACTCCTGACTACTCCTCTCTTCGGGTTTTTGGTTGTGCTTGCTTTGTCTCTCTTCCTCCTCATGAACGAACAAAGCTCCAACCTCGTACTCGTTTTTGTTGTTTCCTTGGTTATGGTGTGTCTCAAAAGGGGTTTCGCTGCTATGATCCCATTTCTTATCGCCTTCGTGTCTCCCGTCATGTTGAGTTTTGGGAACATCGTCCTTTCATGAGTCTTTAGCAGTTTCCTGCATCTTCTTCTTCAGAGTCTCCCATTTTTATTGATCTTTTCCTCCCTCTCTATCCTAAACTTGTGGAGGATTCTTCAACATCGGCTGTCTTTCCAGACGACTCATCTCTGGTTCTGTCTCCGGCATATGACCCGCCTGTCTTGGATCCTGTGGCACCACCCTCTCCTGAGTCTCCTGTTGGTCTTGAACTTTGTCATTCCACTCGGGTAAGCATTCCTCCCCCTTATTTCACCGATTATCACTGCTCTTTTGCTCTTGTCACCCTCTATGAACCTCACACCTATTGTGAGGCCTATATTGACCCTCTTTGGCAGCAAGCTATGAACGAAGAACTAGATGCCCTTCATAAGAATCACACTTGGAATATGGTTGATTTGCCTCCTGGTCAATCTGTAGTAGGTTGTAGGTGGGTTTACAAGATCAAGACCAAGACTGATGGATCTGTTGAACGACACAAGGCTCGCTTAGTTGCCAAGGGCTTTACTCAGGAGTATGGTATTGACTATGAGGAAACATTTTCTCCTGTTGCTCGCCTTACAGCTGTCAGATGTCTCATTGCTGTGGCTGCTATTCGCTGTTGGCCTCTTTATCAAATGGATGTGAAGAATGCTTTCCTCAATGGAGACCTCCATGAAGAAGTGTACATGCAACCACCCCCTGGCTATCCACACTCAGGTAGTCAAGTTTGCCGCCTTCGCCGTGCTCTTTATGGCCTCAAGCAGGCTCCTCAAGCTTGGTTTGAAAAGTTTAGTTCAGTAGGGTTTCACTTTGAGTTCTCATGACACTGCTCTCTTTGTCCGAAGATCCTCTGCTGGTATCACTCTTATTCTTCTTTATGTTGATGATATGATTATTACTGGAGATGATTCTACAGGTATCCGCTCTCTTCAGCACTTCCTTAGTCAGCATTTTGAGATGAAAGATCTGGGCACTTTTAGCTATTTTCTTGGGCTTGAGGTTACCTCATCCTCTAATGGATACTATCTTTCCCAGGCTAAATATGCTTCTAATCTTCTCTCCAAAGCCGGTATCACCGACAACAAGACTGTTTCCACTCCTTTAGAATACAATGCAAAGCTCACACCCTTGGATGGTAAACCTATATCCGATGCTACTCGCTATCGTCAGTTGGTTGGCAGTTTGATCTATCTCACTGTTACTCGTCCGGATATTTCACATGCTGTGGGTATGGTTAGTAAGTTCATGGATGCACCTCGTTCTATCCATTATGCTGCTGTTCTTCGGATTCTCCGATATGTCAAAGGCATATTTTATCATGGTCTGCTTTACTCCTCTCGATCTTGTCTCAAGCTTCATGTTTATTCAGATACAGACTGGGCAGGTGATCCGACCGATCGATGCTCTATCACAGGTTTCTGTTTCCTGTTAGGTACTTCTCTTGTCTCGTGGCACAGCAAGAAGCAGGATGTGGTTTCCCGTTCTAGTACTGAGGCTGAGTATCGTGCCTTTGCCGACACCACTTACGAGCTTGTTTGGCTTCGTTGGCTTTTGGCTAACATGGATGCTCCACAGCCCACTGCCACTCCTCTTTATTGTGACAATCGTAGTGCTATCTACATTGCTCATAATAATGTCTTCCACGAACGCACCAAGCATATTGAGATCGATTGCCACATCACTCGCCAGCATCTCAAGAAAGGAAATCTCAAATTGTTCTCCATCTCCTTTGTTGACCAGCCTGCTAATATCTTTACCAAGACTCACCTGCCTGGTCGTCTTCGAGATCTTATATCCAAACTCTAGTTGGCTTCCTCCTTGCCACCTTGAGTTTGAGGGGGGATGTTAGTGTATAGCTTAAACTAGTTTAGCCCATTGGGCTTAGCCCAGTATACTGTACTTGTAGTTTACTCCTTTTACTTGTACTGCACACATACCTAGCCTATATAAGGCTCTCTATTGTACATTCTTATATACACATCAATATACAGACTATTCAGTCTTTCTCTCTCACTTTATATTGTTAACAAATGGAAAAAGGTCAACAGATTTTCCTGTGATTAACCCAGCATTCTCCGGAAACAAAAACAAAAACAATTATTCTGGGTCTTGCCAAACAATGCCACATTTTCCATTTGATACCACTTGAAGCTCAATGTGTTAAATCAATATCGGTCCATACATGGTTTGTTGGTTGTCGGAGATTTATTGGTGAGCCGATTTTTGTTCCTAAAGGGAACGACGAGGATGATGGATCGATATCTTCGTGTGGTTGAGGTGAGCAATGTCTTGATCATTTATCTCATCAACAAAACTGCATAATTTTAGTGTAAGCTAATTTGCAAGCTTAGCTAATGAATATCCAGTTGATATAGTACACACACACACACACACACACACACACATATATATATGTATATATATATACCTAATGTCCACACTTTATAAATGATTGTCCAATATGTATGAAGCGTGAACATAAAGAATGTGAGACAATCGTTGCTTACTAAGTATTTTGCAAACTACAAAACCAAGTCAACCAATATATAACTAGTTTTAGTCCTTTTTAGTTGGACATTTTAAAAAAAAATTGAAAAAATGGTTTATAATGATATTAGATATATTTCTATATAAAAAGTCAAGTGATAATTTGATTCTATTATTTCCCCCTCCACCTCAAAAAAGAAAAAAAAAAGTACATTCCATCAAAAATTATAGTTTTAAATTTTAGTGTTTTCACATTTATATATTTCCACCAGAAACTAGTTTTAAAGAAAAAAAAAAAGTACATTCCCTCAAAAATTATAGTTTTAAATTTTAGTGTTTTCACATTTATATATTTCCACCAGAAACTAGCTTTAAATTTAACCGGTTTAAGTTGTTTTTAGTCTGGCAACTTTTTATTCAAAAAATTGGTTCAAAATGGGATTGAATATATTTTTATTAAAAATAAAAATCAAGTTTTGGTTTGAAATTTTAATGTTTTCACATTTATATATTCCCACCAAAAACTAGATTTAAATTTGATCAGTTTTTAGTTTGATTTTTTTATTATATATATATATATATATATATATATATATAGAAACAATTGGTTCAAAATGGGAATATATATTTATATATTAAAAAGCAAGTGCTAGTTTGGTTCTGTAGGGACACGTTTTGAAGCCCAAACCCAAAATGTAAAGGGATATAGGCCCAGTGAGTCCAACACAATAAATTTATAGAGAGTGGGTTGGAGAACTAGGCCCTAATGAATTGGACAACGGATAGAATAGGTTTGAAAGATAATCAAACAAAAGCTAGAAGGATTGATCTAAATAAATTCACTCTCGGCCCGGTTCGAGGAGGTAAGTTCTAGTATGTATTAATTGGAAATAGTTACAAATACAATTTAGATTGTTACAATGCTTTCTTCTCTTCTTTTTCTTTCTTTTTTCCTCCCTTGTCCATGGAGGATCTCTTACATTATATAGTCCCTTTTGGACTATCTTGATCCTACACTTGTTGATCATTTAAGCCACTACTTGAGTGCTTGTCCCATTAGACACCCTCTCTGGCTTTTTATGATTTGTGGTAGCCTAGGCAGCACTGTTTAGGAGTCTTCTCCACATAAATGCGGCCAGAAAGTTAGCTACAGGGCATTCAATGCGGTGACAACAGTTTTTCCTTAGATATTTCCTAGCTTCCACTCTTCCAGCACGTTCACGATGCACGTCCCTCTCAGCGGAATTTCTTAAAAGGTCACTTTGAGTAATAGAATATATGTTTTACCTGTACTTTGTTTATCCGAGGAGACACTCTTTCTCAGACCACCTTTCCTAACATTTCCACTTACATGTTACTAATGGGACTTTGAACTTAACACCCTCACTGTTGTTTATTTGTCCTCGGACCAATCAACGTCCTAGGCCAAAACCCAAGGCCTAATATACAATTTTGAACTTCCTTGGGATTCCGAGGTGGTTGTAGGCTGTTAATTGCCTTAATCTAGTCAGGATTAACCTCGATTCCCCGATGAGTCACCATGTTTCCCAGAAACTTACCTGATCCCACACCAAAAGAGCACTTGGAAGCATTAAGGGGCAACTTGTGTTTCCTCAAAATTTCAAAAATATTCCCAAGATCTCCTACATGCTCGAACACCATCTTACTCTTCACCACCATATCGTCTATATAGACTTCAATACTCTTGCCCAACTGTGATTCGAACATCCTAGTCATCATTCTTTGATAGGTAGACCCCGCATTTTTCAAACCAAAGGGCATCACCTTGTAGTGGTAGTTTCCAGTGGGAGTGATAAAAGCTGTTTTTTCCTGATCACTTAAGGCTAGTGGTATCTGGTAGTATCCTTGAAAGGCATTTAAGAAGCTCATCCGAGAATGGCCTACAGTTGCATCCACCAGCTGGTCTATCCTAGGCATAGGAAAGAGATCTTTTGGGCAAGCTTTATATAGATCTGTGAAGTCCATACGCACTCGCCACTTCCTGTTCTTCTTCTTTACCACCACAGTATTGGCCAGTCACTCAGGGTAGAAAACCTCCTTGATAGCCCCTGCCTGCTTAAGTTTCATAACCTCGTCTCTGACAACATCAGAATGATCTTTGGACAAGCCCCGAGGTGGTTGCTTTTTGGGAGGTGACAGATGGATTAACATTCAAATGATGGCAGATGAAGCTCGAATCCACCCTTGGGGTTTCGTAAGCATTCCACGCGAACACATCAACGTTTTTCCTAAGGAACTCTATTAGCTCTTCCTTCTCTTGAGGAGGCAGTTGAGCCCCGATATAAAATAACTTCTCCGGATCGTCACCAACAACAACCTTTTCTAAATCTTCACATTTTGCCACATCGGCTGATCCATTGTCTGGCAACATCGGAGTTTTTGATTGCTATAAGCCCCTTTCAGCAGAGGCCGAGGACTCAGCTTTAGGCTGATGTAAGATGGCAGCCACCAGGCACTGCTTAGCCCTGGATTGACTCCTAACAATATCTTTAATCTGACATTCCGACGGATATTTCACCTTCTGGTGCAAAGTAGAAGAGACGGCTCCTAGGGCATAAAACCAAGGTCTAGCCATGATTGCTTATAAGGGGAATAAGCGTCCACCCTGATGAAGTCCACCTCCACCATTTCTGGACCAATCTGCACAGGTAGTTTGATTTGACCCTTCGGAATGACAACCTTCCCATCAAAACTAACCAAAGGAGAATCGTAGGCAGTTAAGTCCTCGGGTTTTAAGTTTAGTCTCTTATACAAGTCGGGGTACATGATCTCAACACCACTGCCTTGGTCCACCATCATCCTTTTCACATTATACCCCCCAATCCTAAGCGTGACCACCAAAGCATCATCATGGGGATGTATGGTTCCAACCTTATCCTAGTTCGAAAAGCTTAATGCCGATTGATCACCTTAGCCCTTTTTGGCTCAAAATTAGAGTCCTCGGAGGACAGTTGAGTGACAGACATTACTCTGAAGGGACAGGACCCAGTCCTCCTTGGAGCTGCGAAGATGACATTTATCATGCCCAAAGGAGGTCTTGAAGAAGCATCTCTCCGAGGTTCCAAACCTGTTTAGCCCCCTTAGCCACTGGAATGATGCAAAAGTTGCTTCAACTTTCCTTCTCGGACCAGCTGGTCCAAATGGTTCCACAAATTTCTACAGTCTTCTGTAGTATGTCCCTGGTCCTGGTGATATTGGCAATAAAGGCTCTGATTGCACCTCATGGGGTTTCCTGCCATCTTATTAGTCATTTGAAGAATGGCTAATTCTTAATCTTCTCTAAAACCTAATGCACTGGCTCCCGAAACACTGTGTTAACTGCCTGGGTATTGGTAGACCCTGACTGCCCAACAAAGTCCCTCCGAGGTCGATTGTTGTTGTATCGGTCTAGCCTGAAATCCCTCATCTCTTGAGGGATCATCTTAGCCTTTCCTTTCCCCTACTACTGGTCTTCCTTAACCCTCTTGTACTTATCGATCCGATCCATGAATTGGCGTACACTGGTGACAGGTTTGCCAGTCAGGGACTTCCTTAAACAGTGCTCGGCTGGGAAGTCGACCTTGAAAGTACTGATGGCCACGTCATCAAAGTTGCCATCTATTTCGTTGAACATTTCCTAGTATCTGTCTGAGTATGTCTTCAGAGTCTCCCCTTCTCGCATGGACAAGGACGGAATCCAAGGGTTGAGGAACCTTGCTACACATAATAAAATGAGAGCCAAATGCCCGGGTGAGCTCCTTGAAGGAATCTATGAAATCTACCCTTAGGCCGTCGAACCATCTCATCGTCATGGGTCCCAGACTGGATGGGAACACCTTGCACATCAAGGCTTCGTCTTTGGAATGGACAGCCATTCTTTGATTGAAGTGGCTCACACGTTCCATAGGGTTCGTTCGACCATTGTAGATGGTGAGCGTTGGCTAATGGAACCACCGAGGAAGTATTGTCCCTTCAATCTTGCGCGTGAAGGGTGACTTAGAAATCTAGTTCAACGCTTTACTCATAGCGTCATTTCCCAGACCTCTATGAGGCGAGCTCTTGTATCTACGTTTGTGATGGTGTTCTTCATCGTAGGGAAATGACTCGCTGGGTGTAGTTCTTGACCTTCGCCTATAACTTGCATCCTCTTTGCCCTCAGAGGAAACATCAAAGTTGGGGGGGGGGGGGGTTCATTCTCGTCGTGCATGGCGCAACTTCCTCCTTAACTGGTCAATCTCCAATTACATGGCTCTGTTATGTTACTCTTGAGAGATGTGACTTCCAACTCGAGAGTGGATTCTGCTTGTGTGCGTAGTATGCATGCTGCTCTTTTGATCTCTCCCACATTCAAGATTAAGGAAATTGTCCTGTCGTTGGGACCCCACGAGCTCTTGCTGATGAGGACCTGATCCTACCATAGTTGACCGTTGCACTCACTATCACACAAGTTCTCCCCACAAATGGCACCAATTGTAGGGACACGTTTTGAAGCCTAAACCAAAAATGTAAAGAGATATAGGCCCAGTGAGCCCGACACAATAAATTTGTAGAGAGTGGATTGGAGAACTAGGCCCTAATGAATTAGACAATGGATATAATAGATTTAAAAGATAATCAAACAAAAGCCAGAAGGATTGATCTAAATAAATTCACTCTCGGCTCGATCCGAGGAGGTAAGTTCTAGTATGTATTAATTGGAAACAGTTACAAATATAATTTAGATTGTTACAGTGCTTTCTTCTCTCCTTTTTCTTTTTTTTTTTTCCTCCTTTGTCCATGGAGGATCCCTTACATTATATAGTCCCTTTTGGACTATCTTAATCTTACACTTGTTGATCATTTAAGCCACTACTTGAGTGCTTGTCCCATCAGACACCCTCTTTGGCTTTCTGTGAGTTGTGGTAGCCTAGGCAACACTGTTCAGGAGTCTTCTTCACATAAATGCTGCCAAAAAGTTAGCTGCAGGGCATTCAATGCGGTGGCAGTAGCTTTTCCTTAGATATTTCCTAGCTTCCACTCTTCCAGTATGTTCACGATGCACGTCCCTCTCAGCAAAATTTCCTAGAAGGTCACTTTGAGTAACAGAATATACGTTTTATCTGTACTTTGTTTATCCGAGGAGACACTCCTCCTCAGACCACCTTTCCTAACCTTTCCACTTACATATTACTTATGGGACTTTGAACTTAACACCTTCACTGTTGTTTATTCGTCCTTGGACCCATCAACGTCCTCGGCCAAAGCCCAAGGCCCAATATACAATTTTGGGCCCTTATCCCTACAGGTTCTATTTAATACATTCCCTCAAAAATTGCACTTTTAAATTTCAGTGGTTTCACATTTATATATTCCCACTAAAAATTTAAAAGACAAACTAAATAAAGCAAAACCAATTCAAAATTAAATTGGTTTTATTTTTTGTTTATCTTGTATCATAATTAAACCAATATTGTGGTTTGTCAAACATTCCTCTTTACTGTCTAAAGCCTATCATAAAAGACTGATAAGTCTTGATAACTATATTATGTATTTATATGGACTGCGCTTAAATGTGTGTTTTTTCCTTTCTTGTATTTCTCTGTATTGTAGTATGCCATTTCAATACAAAGGTGCTATCTTGTAATTCTGGATCCTAAGAGGATAGGAGAAGATGATGCACTTATTGCAAGACTTGAAGTCTCAAAGCACTTGAATTTTCCAATTGGCTTTCATGGGTTTTGGGCCACTGACAAGTAATTTGGTTTTCATAAATGAGCTAAAATTCTAAACAAGTCAAAAATACATTTCTTCACCATCTCAAACCCAATTAGGCGAGTGGAAACTATTGTGACGAAGTAATATTTGTAGTGTTATTGGATAAATAGACTTTCATTTACATGTATAAAATGAATATTTGTGTTAGTATAAAATATCAAATTGCTTCTTCCTTTGTTGTTGGCTTTATGAATTTAAATTGCTTTATAAGAACATGTGGTGAAATGAGTTTATTAGGAAGCTTTTAGGCCCAAATTGATTTTATAACAGAATTAATCGACTTGTTAAAGTAATCGGTTAAGAATTTAGATTGATTTTTAGGTTAATAACCATAGTCTACAAAGAAACATACGTTACACTATATGAAAAACAATAAACAACCAAACAAATGATACAACAAATGATGACGCATGGAACTATTCAAAAGGAAAACCACTGTAGGGGTTTAGCCACGGATCCTAAGAAAATCATATTCACTATATATAGAATTGGAGTTTTTCAAAATATAGTAATCATATTCTAGTTTCCTACCACTTGTAGAGCTTACTGACATTTCTTAGTGTCTGTTTGTATCTAGTATTTTTGTTTACTTTTTAGCTTTTTTGCTTATGAATGACTTTTTAAGACCTCATATCTTTTTTCCTTCATATTTTCAAAGTACAAGTATACTTTAGTCTGCTTTTAGCAAAAAGCCAAGTAAACTAATGTCAAAGGCACACTTAATGTGGCTCCAAATCCTTGGATTCTTCGATATATGAACTCTATTGCACGTGAACATTCTGCTCATGACTTCAAGTACCCATGTGAAGCTTTGATCTCCATAGCAAACCCATGTGAAACTTTGATTATGAATTTGTGATATATAAATTTACTTTTAAAATTTTTTAATTAAATAATGCCAAATAAGTTAAAAAGATGTCATGTCACTATTCCGTTAGTCATATGAGCAATAATACTAACAATAGTCAATAGAAGGACTAACAATGCTTATTTTTTAAACTTAAGAGACCAATAGCGCTCAATTGAAACTTGAGAGACTAGTTGCATTCACAAAATAAATTTTAGGAACCAATTTTCCTCATTTTCAATTTAACCAAAGAAAAAGCTAGAATGGATGGCAAATTACCATTTAGCCCCCTAAAACCAAAAACTGCAAAACCCTCATTTCTTTTTCTTTTCTTTTCTTTTTTTTTTTCTTTTTTTTTTTCAAAACCCCAAATCAAATCACTTGCCCAAAACTAGAGTGAGTGAGTAACCATGTCAGGTTTCACATTCGAATGCTCTGTTTCCACCTCCTTCTCCTCCTCAAAGTCCACACCTTCCCCCTTCTCCTTCTCAAACCCACCCACCACCACTATCTTTGCCTTCTCATTTGGATCCTCTGCTTCCCCCTTCCCCTTCATCCCCTCATCCTCCTCCTCCTCCACCACCACCATCACCACTGCAAACCCTATCTCCTCTACCCCTTACTCGTCTTTCTCAGATTCAGATCCTCCACCTCTTCCTCGACCCATTCCTTTTCTTTCCCCTGCAATTCTGCCTCATCTTCCGTCGCCACCTCATCTTTATTCACCACACCACCGCTAACCTCCTCAATTGCCACAACCATCGCTTCACCTCTCTTCGCAATGATGTTGTCCATAACCACAACATCTCTTTTCAGATCTTCAACCACTGCCACTTCCCCCCTGTTTGGATCAAGTCCATATCTATCCCCATTCGGCAGATCGCTATCCATAACAAGTTCAACCTCATCCCCTTTCCAAAGAACCTCATCTCAATATGCACGAATGACTTATCTATGTTTAATGGGTTTTGGAGCAATGGTATATTTGAGAAATGCTGATCAAATCATTCAATTAAACTTTTAATATCTTTGTACACAAAGATTCCCTCTTGTTTAAATTCTCCAATTCTCTCTATCTTTTAGCCAATTTGACACACAATAGCTTAGAAAATCTATGTAAATCACACAAAATCATATAAACTAGGGTTTTTTTTTTTTTTTTTTTTGGTGGGGGGGGGGGGGTGGGTGTGGAAGTTTAAAAAATGTCACGTGTCTAAAAATTAAAGTGAAAATTGTAGGATTCTAAATGGAAAAGGAACTTAACCAAACTTTTATACTCCATTTCTTTCCAATTTTTAACTAAATTTGAGACATGATATATATATATATATATATATATATATATATATATATTTAAATCCATGTAAACCACACAAACCAAATAAATGACTAATGAATTTTTTAAATGCACGTGTCTCATGTGAGCCACATATAGTGTAATAATAGTTGCACTAAATTCACCATGAAGCTTGCCTATTAGGAAGAAAGATTTATGATTTCAAAACCTAAGAAGACCATGCCCTACTTGAAAAAGGGTGGATTGAAAGTTTTGCAGCCATATATTTACAATCCTACGAGAAAAGTAATTTGCACTAGGGAATTTATGTTATTTTGGGCTTCTTTTTGTACCAATTTTACAGCTTGAATGACAAACATTTGGGCTTTGGAATAAGAATACATTTGAATTATTTGGACCCATCTCGATTTGGGCCCAATCCATGTACATATTTTTTTTCTTTTTTGAAAAAAACCCTTATAACTTCTTATTTGAAGGCCAATTTTGAGTGCGAATTTAAATTCACGTAATCACGTGATTTATAACTTAAAGTAGTCTAAATCTAAACACTAGGAACTACAAAATCAAAAAATATAATGTAAGGGACATATTGACTTTCGGGTATATTTTCAAACCAAGGTTATTCATATTCTTCTAATGCCAATAGTATAATTTTTTTTATCAATAATCTGAGTAATTGTGTTTGAGGATTTGAAGCCAAAAACACAATAAACATATTCCAAAAAAGAATTTGAATGAAAAAGATAATATTATTAAACCAAAAAGAAAATACAAACAACTTAAAACTCAGCAGCACCTAGTAGCAAAGCTACAAACAAATTTCAACCCACAGAAAAGGACTATGCAGTCCTAGAATCCCGATGGCTGATACCATACACAACCAAGGTCAAGCTCCAACCAGAACTGAGCCTACCAACTAGAATCCTTAACTACGATCTATCACAAAGCTTACAAATCAAGACCAAGATAAGTTAAAAGCAGCCCAAGAACCTGGCTCAACATGGATTCTTAACAAATCACAAAGCCCTCTGTATCACCCTACATCATTCTAGATGAATTCCTCAGACACAAACTCAATTATTCCTTTGCCTCCAAATATGATATCATATTTTAAATCTATCTATAAGAGAGAAAATTGTTCTGCACATCTGATATACTACACTTCCTTCTCACATAGAATAGTAGTACACCAAATGTACTAAATTAGAAACTTGTGATCTCCCTAGACATTATTTATTGGTCCAACCACATTGGGCATAGGCATCGAGGATTCAGTGGATGCTCGTGAAACTGTTGTCCAGATTGATTGGAAACATTGTCGGAACCAATCACATAAACTGTGGAATGACTCTGGAGTGGAGTGCCACATTGGTTCAAGAGTTTCTTGACAGCGTCGGAGAATCTGTTCGCGTGAGCGATAAAGTAACAATACTAGAACAAATACGCATATAGTGAAGATGAACCACCCAAAAGGAGGAACAAGCATCAACAAAATTAAGTTACAGGCAAAAACTCCAGAAATGAGAAACACACCCTTGAAGAAAGGGTGATGGGTTCTGTTGAAAGTTGGTAGTATTGTCACTGCCATTGAAATAGTGAAGATACATACATCTATTATTAAGAGCAACATGAGTGCACCATGTATGTCGAATAGGGATATATCTGGGCTTTGATACTTCCATTTGAGAATGGTAAGCAGAGTTCCAAACACAAAGCCAAAAACAGCAAGCCATTTGGTGTATGAGCGGAGTTCTTGCTCATTCCTAAAAATAGAATATAAATTGCTTCAGAATACATACACCATACAGTTTAAAATGGAATTAAATCAAACTCTGTCACCGTGCATTTGCATTTTTTGGCATGTATTAAGACAATGAAGATACTTGTCTCAATTTTCAACAAAGTTGGACTTGGAATGGACTAACCAAATATTTGTCTTATGCTTAAAGATGCAGCTATCTTATAATCGTACCAGAAGTAGCGAAGTGAATCACATTTTGCTAACTAATTGGAGTAATGTTACCTTCAATCGTGAGCTACATTTAATTCATGCATTAATTTTTAATTGAATTTAATTTTCATCTTAAAATTTTGACATTTATTATTAGGTAAGTTAATGGTCAGGGATCATGAAATCTAAGATCTGTTGGATGCTTGGATTGACAATATAGAAAAAAAATTCATTGCAAATATCAATTCGGAAACTCAATTGCCTCAAAAAAAAAAAAAAAAAAAAAAAAAAAAAAAAAAAAATCAACAAAGTCACAAACTTTTGATGGGGTTGACCCTCAAAGAATCATCCATAATTTGATCAATCCCAAATTTCAACAATTTCTCAGAAAACAAAAACCTTTTACATGATCAAAAACTTTCATTACTTCAATTCTTATCCTCGACTTCTTGGAAGCCTAAAGTTTGGATGAGAGCCAGCATCATCTTTTTTGTTTTTGAACAAAATAATGTCCATAATCTTTATTGGCACCTTAACCAAAAGTTTCCATGTCCAAACCAAAAAAAGACTGATCATTTTTTGGGTTATCTGAATTCAATGTATTGAACAGGTCTTAATGTCCTACAGATACACAAACAAAAATTAAAGATGGATTCTAGATTTTGTGCCACAATCTTCTTGGCTATATATATACAGTTTAAAAAAACTTCCCCCCACCAAACTGTACTTGAATATGCAAGATAAATGGAACATTAATTGAAGTCACATAAGCTGATAAGCAGTTGTTATTTATTAAAGCACCAAAATAAGTAAATGATTAAGGCACATAAGCAATGCATATGTAAGTAAAACGCCAAAACGTTCTTGTTTAAACTTTGTCTGGAAAGAACTTAGCACAAAAATGGACTTGAACTATTAGTAGAATTCATGACAAACTCAGAACAAAAAACTAAAAAAGAGATAGCTATGTACCCGTCGGGGCAAAGATCAGTGTAGTTGTTCATGTCCATTCTTCTAAGGAGAAATGAAGTGGCAGCACTTGCAGCTAGCTCTTTGCTCTCTGTGTTTTGTTCTTATTGCTTATGCAGAGTATCTCTAGGAATGGAACTCATTTATATAGTATAGAGTCTATAGACTATAGAGAACAGAGTTTGAAGTGTGGAATATATTAATGTATCTTTAGACTTTAGAGGCTTTCTTTAAAGTAACAAACATTGGTGGCAATTAGGCAAAGCCAATGATACGGACCGTATTGATCGGCTTGGCCGAATTTTGAATCATTCGGCTAAGGGAACTTACATTACTAATGTCAACTGGTCAGAAGAAAAGCTAGATAAAGTACTTGTCAAAAAAAAGGACCCACTTACATTGGCTATTCACATTTGAGATCCTTGTCTTAACTTGTAACTCTCTCGGTCCCTTCGGGGACATCCGATAAAATTGGAAAAAACTTGTAACTCTCTCTCTCTCTCTCTCTCTCTCTCTATATATATATATATATATATATATATATATATATATTTATTTACACTAGGAGATTCAAAACTCTTAATATAGTACTTTATAATTGAATAATTGTGGTCTATTTGTCGGTTTGTACCAATACTATTCGCCTTTTTATTTTTTTGCTTTTATTTTTTGTTATGTTTTCAAGTATAACAAAATATATATACAACTTTTACTTTCAAATGAGTTAGTTACTTCATTCTTTGTTTTTGGGTAATTGTCTTTTAAGGGTCCTGTTAATGAGTGCTTTTAAGGTATTTGTGAATGAACTATATTAAGAAAGTTTTTATATCACTTTAATGAAAAATATAAAAAACTGTAAAAATATATATATATATATATATATCGAAATTTTTTTCTTTTATCATAAAAAATTTCTAAAAATATTTCCTAAACCAATATCCTTAGGGCATCCTTTAACTTTTTTCATCTTTTAAATCTTAGAAAGATTTTAGATTTCTTTTTCGGTTTTTATCTTCTATTTTTTGGCTAAGTGGCAGATTTACTAATTTTCTTTGATTTCAAGCCAATGTCACCTACACATTCTTAAGTACAACAATTGAATTTATCAAAAAGGTATATTAACTCAAAAACTACAAAAATTTCTTGATGAAAATGGCAACAATGGCTCAAATAAGAATCGGCTTAGTTGTTTTTTTTTTCTTTGAATTTAGCCCAAGGCACTGCCTTACCAAAATACAAATGCTAAGCCAAGTTATAACTTATGTGATTGTATGATTATATCGCTAGCAAAAGCATATTTTTGTGACATTCAAACACGGTTTGGCTCTTGTGCACTAGACCCAATTGGATGTGGACACATGTACAAAATTGGTTATATACTTGTATCATGTTGATTCTAATACATTAGAGTATCGGTCCCAAGCTTTGTCAATGTATTTAAATCTCTATGTTGAAGATTTATTTTCTTAATCAATAACATCCAAACTTAATATCTATCCAATTCCACACTTGCACTTACTATGTAACTAAATTGATTTGTTGATTTTGTATTTCTTTGGATAATTTGGGATCAATGTTGCAAGAAATTTTGGGTTTTTTTTTAATAATTTTTTTTAATAAAAATTTTAGTGATCACGACACAAAAAAGAGCTAAGAGATAATAAAAAAAAATGTTAAAATATTATATTTGATTTGTTGTTAAACAATGCCTATTTAAAATAAAATAACCCTTGAGTTAAATCACAAAGGATAAAGCTTGTGTCCAGTATATATATTGCTTTACATTTTGATTGCCTATTTAAAGGATCCAAAGAACTTAATCTTCAAATAAAAATATTCTAAAAGAGATCGTACTTGATACACTATCATAAACGAACTCTAATTTGACTAGAAAACCCTCAAAAACACCTAAAGTCAAGAAAATAAAATCCTAAATCTTAAAATATTGAAAATTACATAAAAATTTAAAAGTTAACATAAAATAAAAATTAAACCTCATATCTTGTCCTAGATCAACATATAACAATAATCAATGGCTTTTGCCTTGGTATTGGCATGCATGCACGTAGTACATACAAAATAAAAGAAAATTATTTAAAGAAAATTGAAATAATATTTTATTAGATAGTTACAATTACTAAATCATAAATCTTAAGATATATGTTGGTATATATACTGAATCACAGATACATAGAAAGTTCACAAAAACAAAGGCAAAGAAAAAGAAAAAGAAAAATAGATGTTGGTTATTTACTAGACATAAATAATTGGGAGGTGAAAAAAAGAAAATAAAGTTTGATGTGGGATGCAGAAGCATCAAGAAACAGAACATGGCTTTTTTTAGAAAACGAAAAATAAAATATAAAACTTGACTAACAAGAAAATATATTCTAAAATAAATCATAATTAATACCTAACCATAATTTGAACTAAAAAACATTAAAAGCACCTAAAAACAAAAGGAAATAATAATCTGAAAATTACAAATTAAATACCAAAATTAATAAATAACGAAAGTCTAATGGTAAATTTTATCCAACCCTCCACATGATTATGTACTACTAAGCAGTGAAGCACAGCCAAGATTGATGTTTCCTTTTGGTGTTCACGTTCCCGCTTTGATATGCCATGAAATCATCACACGCCATAGCCATATTTGGGCACTTAGAGTTTCCAACACATGATATGTATCCCTTCAAAGCCAATTCCACATTCAAGATTCCCACATTCTTCGAACCCTTGAACACCTTAAGAGAAGTTGATACCTTCTGTTCTGCAGATTCCTTTCCTTCATCAATCCCATCAGAATTACTGTGATCATTACTCTCACTCGTACCATCATCGATGTTATAAGACCAAGGATCTTCATCAGCAGTATCATACCTAAGATCTTCATCAGCAGTATCATAGCAAGGATCTTCATCACCAGTATCATACTTGCACTCTTCTTCCTTAATCTTAATGCTTTCAAATAGTGAGTGTAGGTCACACTTAGCCTTCCCTATGAACGAGTCTTTACGCCATCTACGTGCCTGGTAAATCTCGCATAGCATAGAAGAGTTATCAGAGATTGAAAAAACAAACTTCTCGTCCCATATGGGGTTTGAGCCTCTAGTGGAATTAACCTTGGTTTGGATCTTCGCTTCTGGGCAAATATATGCATCCACATAAGTCTTTGTGATCTTTTCAGCCTTCAGATAAGCAGATTGAAGATTAACCTCCAAAATTCTAAATTTTCCACTCACAGAAGGAGGTGGCTGAACCATCCTGTCACAACCTTGAAAAAAAAATTTCATGAATTACAGAATTTAAGGAATCGTATATGTAGGTCTAAGTTTTGTTGATATAAAAAAGAAAAGAAAAAGGTTTTGTTTTGTTTTTATAGAGTTGTGCTATCGGTTTTATGCTTCTCCGAAAAGGAGCAGGATTAGGATTGTTGATGTGGTGGTTTGAATAGTTCGTCTCTTGGAAGGACTTGTAAACCTAGTCCTTGTTGGTTTAATATGCTGACTTAAGAAATCCAAGTCCAACTTGGAATCTGTTATGGTACACCACGGCTCAACTTTAATTAGCCAAAATTGTGGTATCTTGCGACAACCCTGATACACAAGCAACAGAATATATATATTATGCGGCAATTGATGTATTGGTGATCAAAGGCAGCCGCAACTTTGGTTATTAGAATAGGGCTTTCTCTATTCTCTGTTATTTTGTACAGAGTTCTAAGGCATGACTTTGTGAGATTTTCAAGTTTCTCTAGTCATGTACTTTTGGTGATTGAGAGTTTTTTTGGTGTATTTGAGGCTTGGGCTTTTGTGAGAGTGTTTTGGTAGCATCTTTGTAATTTTTTTCTTATGTTAGTGAAACTTTCTCCTCAACCCCGTCTATGTATATAGGTCAAAAGCCGAACCACGTAAATCGTTGTTCTCTCCGTGTAATTGTTTGTTGAGTTGTCTATTTCTATTTTGCATAAGCCCACTATTATTTGGCTACACACAACAAATAAATATTTACTCTTCTGCTGTTCTCAACAAGGATTGTTAGTATTCTTTTCCACCCTAAAAAAAATTTGATTTTGCAAAAATAAGATCTCACCGCCTTTAATATATCGTTTACTAGCATTATTCTCGTACTATGCATGGCTTGATAAAGATTCATATGTAAGCTAAATTATTTTAAAAAAATATTTAAAACTAAATTACTAAATAAATAGTAATGATAAATGATAAAATAAGTAAATAATTTTAATAATAAAAAATTTCCTTTAGAGTTTAGACTTTATTAATGCTTATCTATATATTTTTATATTTTAAAATTATTTTTGTGCTTTGTGTTAATTTCTTAATATGGAATATGGAATGAATTTTACCTAAATTAAATAGTTTTTAAATATTATTGCTTAATTTGAGGAGATATATCCTAACAAATAATATAAAATTAATTTATTAATTAGTGAGAATAATGTTAGCACAACCACAGCTTCTAACTTTTATTATATAGTATATGATTTAACTCTTATATCCTATTAGGTTTTGCAAATAAGACATTTTTTATAATAAAAAAAGAGAGTAAATTTCACAAACCTACCCTAAGGTTTGTGATAATACCAACTAGGTCCAAAATATTCTAAAATCTACCAATTTGGTCCTTAAAAGGCAACTTTGTCCCTGATATCCAAACTCCGTTAATTTCATTTTTCTCATCTTCCTCTCTCTTACCTATCTTATTCCTTTCCCCTTCTTCTCTCTTTGTTATCTGAGTTCTCTTTCTCAAAACTCTCTCTAATTGAACCTTTGCCCCAATGAAACTCATGGCTTGGTCATCGGCATCAACAACACTACCATGCAAGGATCTTCTCGATTTCCACCGCATGCAATCAATGACGTCAATGGACTCTCGTCCCTCTCTCTCTCTCTCTTTCTCTCTCTCAGATCGAAACCTACGCAGTAGAGGTGGTGGTGCTTCAATCTAGATCTTGCCTTCAATAGACTCTCGCGGCGGTGTCATGGATCGCAACATGGCCAATCTTGTGATATGATGTGTTTTTTCTGGTTTCTATTATGAATATAGTTGGGATTGTGCTGGTTTTTTGTGTTGTTTGGCTAGGATTTTTGTTTGTTTTTTTGGGTTTTTGTTGGGATTTTTAGGAGATTTCATTAGGCATTTACAAAGGCATTTGTGTGTTGTTTGGCTTGGATTTTTGCTATTTTTTTGGGTTTCTATTGGTTTTGAAAGATATATTTTTTTTTGTGCTTTTTTTGTAGAGATTTTTTTTTTTTTTTTGGTAGAGATTTTGATACTGATTTTTATGGATTCAAAGATTTCGGTATTGTTACTGTGCTGATTTTTCTGGTACTTTGGGATTATTTGTAAAGGGTATTATGAAAGTAACGGTGTTTGGCTGTTAGGGATTATAACCACTCAAATAAAATTAATTTCTGACAAGATTTGCTAAACAATTAGCCTGAGGTTAGAAAGAGTTTTTGAGAGAGAGAACTCAGAGAACAATGGGAGAATAAGGGGAAAGGAACAAGACAGAAAAGAGAGAGGAAGAAGAGAAAATGAAAGTAACAGTGTTTGACTGTTAAGGACAAAGTTGTCTTTTGAGGACTAAATTGGTGGGTTTTAAAATGTTTTGGACCTAGTTGGTATTATTATAAACCTCAGAGTAGGTTATGAAATTTACCCTAAAAAAAAACTCGGTTTATTTTCTATAAAAGTGGGTATCATTCTCCTTTGCTATTAATCCAAAAGTTTTATTACGTCCTATGCCAATGAATTGCAATTATTTTTCTTTACCTTTATCCAAACCAATCAGAGCATGATTCAATTGAACTAATTCCTGCATGCTTAGAGTCCACATGACCAATGGTCACATGTCAAATCCAAGATTTTTGATTCAATGTAAACCCAATTAGGGTATTTACTTTGCTACTGTATCTATATAAATTTACACTAACACTATTCATTTTTCATTAAGCTGTTTTTTTTTTCTTTACGTATCTCGAGGATGAAATATAGGAATGGCAAAAATTGCCTGACCCGTAAGTACCCGACCTGCAAAGCAAATGGGGCAGGTTTGGGTTTTAAAAACCCAACCCGTAGCAAGTTCGGGTCGAGTGCGAGTATTATGTATACACGCCCCGAACCCGACCCATATACATATATTATATTTAAAAAATTTTAAAACCCTAACTATAAATACTAACTTTCTCATTTCTCTAACCTTAATCCTTCATTCTCATCACTCACTCTCAAGTCTTAGTTGCCCTCCCTCTTCCTCACTTTCACTCTCACTTGCTGCCGCCGCCCTCCTCCCTGCCTCCCTCACCTCGTCGTCGTCGGTCCCTCCTCTAGCTCACTAGTCCATCCTCTCTACCTCCCTCACTGCGCCACTCACTCCACCTCGCCGCGGATGCCGCCCCCTCCTCCCTGCCTCCCTCAACACGCCGCTCACTCCTCTTCCTCACCACAAACACCACTCCCTACCTCCCTCACCTCACCTTGATTGGAAAAATGAGGGATTTTTGTTAGGTTTTCTATGTGTGTTGTGGTTTTGTTTTTGGAGTTTTGGAGGGGCTGAAATAGTGGTAGCTTTTGGGTTGTAAAGGGCAGATCAATTTCTATTTTTTGTTGGTGTAAAAGGAAAAGGGAAGGATTTTTATGTATTTTTTGGGGTTATGCAGAGGATGGTTTAGGATTAATTTCATTGTCAAATGTGAGTCATGTGATATTAAACTGTGTTTTAGTGTTTTACATTTTTTAATTTATTATTTCATCTTGAAAAATATTTAGGATTTCTGTATTTGCTTTTGTGATTTTGAAAGGGAAAATGAGAAATGAGAAATTAAATTATTTTGTAGATTTGTGTGATACATTGATATTGATATATATATTTTTTAAATTTATAAATTGGGCCACGGTTCAGGGACTTCAGATTGGGCCTTGAAGGGGCATGGCGGGCAGGGCCCACAGGGGCTCATAGGGGCAGGTATGGGGGTAAAAAAAAAACCGTTTAGTTAATGGGGCAGATTCGAGTCATGAGTGGTGGTGCAGGTTCAGGGATAAAGAAACCCAATCTGTTGCCATTCCTAATGAAAAAAGATGGTAAATGATGATTGTAGTGTGTGAAGAAAGAGAAACAATTTAAAAGGAAAACAAGAAAAATTGATATTGTAATGAAATATAATGTGAAATAGGATGTAGGGTGTTTTGAAAAGTAAGTAAGTAAAATAGAAAAAGTAGGTTCCTATGTTAAAATAAATAGAAATCTTTCTATGAGCTAATGCAAATGCTTTTATTAAGCTATTATATTCTTATTGATTAATGGGTTTTTTTTTTGGGGGGGATTTTTTTTTTTTTTTTTTATGTAGTTTCAACTTATGGTGTCTACTCCTAATAATTACTCTTTATCATCAGACCAAGATACCAATTAATTAATTAATTTTTTTTTTTTTTTTTTTTTTGTAGGTAGGAATCAAGCCCCATATTTTTTATTTGTCAAAAAAAAAATTTACCAATCGTGTTAATTTCTTCATATTCTATCAATCTTCTTTTCCTTTTTAAAGTTATTTTTCTATTTTATTTTTTTATAAATATTTTTTCTACTTTATTTGACAAAGAAAATAAATAGAATGTTAAATTGCAAAGTACGCCTTTAAATTTTGGAGGTCTTTGGATTTTACACTCTGAAATTTCAGAATTTAGATTTTACCCCTAAAGTTATGAACAGTTTGGATGGTTAGCCCCTCCATTAGTGTTGTGCTGATGTGTCCGTTAAGTAACATATAAGCCAACCATTTATGCTAGATGCACCAATCAAATTGCGCCACATGGAATTAGCTTATTCTATATAATTAAATTACTAAAAAAAGCTTTAACAAATTAAAGTAACTCCTAAAATTTAATAAAATAAAATAATTTATTTATTTATTTTTCATTTCAGCTTGCTCTCATAATAACATGGATGAACAGAATATCAAGCAAATTAAAATCCAGATAGATCAAATACATAAATTTTGAATTTTGAACTAGGTGGTTAATTGAAAATTGCTCAGGTGGTTTTCTTATTCTAATATTTAAAACTTATGCTTTCAATAGGGGGGGAGGGGAACTAACTTATTAAATTTAATTCCCAAATTAAAAGAGGATAACATAAAATAATAATAATAATAATAACTTCTTTATATTATATTAATAATACCTTTTGTTTTAAATGAAAAATATTTTTTATAATATGTCTACTTATAAAGTTATAATATTTATAAATTAATAAATTAAGGCAAGAACTAGTGTATTATCAATTTGGATGTCCATTGTTGACCTAATTAATTATGGGTATTGCTTGGGTTTGTTACTTATGCAGGGAGCCACATTAATAGTCGGTTCTACTCATTACAATGTCTATCAAATATTTTATACTTTTAATTTTTTTTAAGAGAGTTCTAACCTATGGTGTCCACTTCTAATGATAGTCCTTTTATTTCATCAAACCAAAACACCAATCGGTTTTTGGTGTAGGTAAGGATTGAACCACGAATCTCTTATTCAACCATTTGAGACTTTACCAGTTAAACTAACTAGAACTCACAATATGCTTTTAATTTGAAATGATATTTCGTTACTTTTCTGCAACAAACCTTATATATCTTGAGCATGCCTTTTAGACTACTATCCTATAAATTATTGTTGGTCCTTATTCTAAATTATATAGAAAAAATTAACTCTGAATTAAAGGTGGAAGTTTTTTTATGGTCATTTTCACCACACATTTTGTACAAGCCTAACCACCTTGTGGGCCCAATTTCATATGTTATAATTTATTTATTTTTTTATTCTTTTAAGTATGGCCCAAGAACATGTGACATGTCAGGAAAAATAAGAGAGTGTGGTTTTGGAGAGTATGACTCGATTTCTTTTGTATCTTTTTTATGAGTCTAATCAGTATGTGCTACTAAGTAGGCAAGGGACACTGCTTACATCTTAAGCTAATGGAGGAGGTATTTTACCTAGAATTTTCACCCCAAAAGAGTTGTTATGCTTTGGCTATCTATGGCCCAAGTTTTCTGATCTACCATTTTTTAGCCTTAAACAAATAGCTGACCCTAAGTGGTTAGCCTTGTCTGCTACACCAACCAAATGCAGCCTCCAAGAACTTGCCATTACTTAGAAACATTAGCCCAAGAATTAAGGCGAATTCATCTCCCAAATCATGTATAAAAAAAAACATGTCAACCGTTTTGCCCAATTAAAGCAAATATGACCATAATCTCTTTGATTAACATCTTGGAGTCCAAAACCAAAAACTAATAACTAAGAGCACCCCAAGCTCAATAGAAAAGCCTAAATCAAATTCAAAACAAACTAGCCACTTGTTGCCCTTTAGAGATGAAACTAACTTTGGAGTATAAGCCTAATTAGACAGCAACGATTCTCAATATTTTTAAACTTGGGAGTGAAAATACTGGTATAAAGGAACCTACTCTCTCTCCCTCATGACGTTTCTTAATTTCCTCTTATTACTGTCTATGAGTCAAAATTTCAAACATGATGTTCTAAGTGCATTTTCTACATTTTTGCTTTTATAATTTTGATTTCTCTTGTTAAAGCAACATTCGCTTTGTTCATCGTATGTGAAATTTCTAGTTTGACTCTCCAAAAATAATAATCTCTAAATAACGCAAGGAGAGAATTGGACCATTTTTACATTTTTAGCCCTTGTCACAAAACGTACCCAACAAAGTGATATAGTCATATTATTGTTTAATATAAATATTTCTAATAGTGATATACACGAGCCTGCCCAAAAAAACTAGTTCTAGATAAAGTGGCACTCTGAATTATTTTTTTGCTACCAAAAAAAAGTATATATATGACACCAAAATTTACGGTACAATAATTATCGGAGAACAGCCTCTAGAGCAACTTGAAGCCAAGAGAGAAACAAAAGGATCTCGAGGCCTCCAAAGCTAAGGCTTTAAGGATGGCTGTCATTAACTCAGGTACATGATAACAGACTACGGTTTGCATTTCATCTAGTAAAAGAGAAGACCTCTTTATAAACAGTTCCAGCTTCCAGTCAGACTTTCCGTGCTTCTCTCCCAATAAGTAGGCTTCACTATTCGAAGCAAGTAGCATCAAGCCTTTCATCTAGTTTCATTGCCTCTCAGATATAAGGAAAATGGCCGTAGTGCGATGTTCCTCTCCATTGATCTTTATTGTTTTCAGTGGCTTTCACTATTATCAAAAAGATTGCCAAGCTGCAGGAGTCGGCTTTCTATGGTAGACATAAGGTTGATGCGTCAGTAACTTTACCTGTTCTTCTTTCAGCTCTGGTTGCAATAAAAGAACTACACTAATAATTAGAACTGGATATGATTTCAAAGGCATTAACTGAACTATGCTAAAAAATGATCTAGTTTCTGTGCAGCCATATTGAACAAGATAAAGATTAATTTGTAATGGGGCATTCTGATTTATCAATGCAGAGATTGTGCAAGCATAAGGTTCACAAATATGCGCATACAAAATATAAATAGCTTCCATTAGCATAGAAAACGGCGATCTGATTTATATCTATTAGCAAATATACAAAATCATGATATGTTTAAGATGACAATCTGAATCAATCATGTGTCATAAAGCCAACAAATTATGAGCGGAATTATTAGACTCCATTAGTAAATATACAATAATATTATAAGTTCAAGACACAATACAAAGCAATTCAACCCAACACAACCTTAGCATCAACTGGACATAGTACTTTTGAGAACCAGAGACACACTACACTGCAACACCAATAGCCCTCTCCTTAAGGGCTTTATTAGCTGCTTTGACACGAGAAGATCTAGATAAGGCTGGTTTTCTCCTCAGTTTCTTCTTCCTAGCCAACTGTTTCTCCAAGTCTCTTACTCTTACAGTCAAGTTGGATATAACAGTCAACTGCTCTTTTCCTGCTGCAATCAACTTCTCCATCATCTCCCTCAATTTCTTGTTCTCTTCGATAAGCTTTTCATCACTTTCCACACCTATGTTGCGCTCATCAACAGAAACCTGGCTGGCAGTAGGTGATAGAGGTAATGGCTCTCCTTCCCCTTCAACTCTCTCTACGTGCAGTGGTACCTCCTCACTTTCAATTTCAGACCCAATAGCCTGGTCAATCAGCACTTTATTATTCTGGCTTTCATTTTCTGCCTCTTCCGCCTCTTTCTTCTCCTCCCCGATTGCTACAAGAGGCTGCTCATCATTATCTTCCACAATTTCAACTCCAATAGCCTGGTCAACCAGCACTTTTTCATCTTGGCTTTCGTGTTCTGCCTCTTCCTCCACTTTCTTCTCTTCCCCGATTGCTACAAGAGGCTGCTCATCATTATCTTTATTCTCCCAAGTTGGCACTTCATTGCTTTCTCTTAGTATTGGTGGTGATTCCACTGCTAGTTCAAGTGTTGCATCGCCAGGAAGTTTCTCATTCTTCTGATAGCCAACATTTTCCCAATCTAAAGACTCAGCAATAGACTTCTCTTCATGGATGTCCAGTGCCTGCTGCTCCAATTGACTTACAGTTTGAGTTTCATCATCTGGTGAGATCACATCAACTGTGACATTACATTTCCCCTCTCCACCAGTTTCAACTTGTTCGTGCCTCTCAAATTCAGAAGCAGCAGGGCCATCATCTAACACTCCACGCCTTTCATCTGTACCCATCAAATCAACTTCAGTTTGCAAAGTAGCATCCACTGACACGTTAGATTCTACTTCACTTTGTTCAACTTCACTTTGTCCCGTTCCAATTTGATTGTCCTTGTCAGACTCATAAACAGTAGGGTTCTCATCAGTTCCTCGAGTAAATTCCATCTCAGATTTGATCTTCTCTTCTTCAACCAAAGTAAGTTCACTGGATTGCTCAGAATATACAATATTTTCATTTTCTACATCCTTCAATGCTTCTTGACAAACATTTAGCTCACAATTAAGTACCTCATCTTTTTGTTCCATAATTTGCTCTAGCTCAGCCTCTTTAGGCACAACACTTGTGTCAGTAAAGGTAGACCCCGAAGTTTCCTCACTTTGGAGGTTCGACACAGGGCAAAGCATGCTTTCGTGTGCCTCTACCATTCCAAGCTTACTATTGCAGTTTCCCTCGGGAGAGCTTTCGCCAAATCCTGCTACTTCCTCTGCTTCCTCCTCTTGCTGGCACAAACTATTAGAGGTCTCAACAGTGTGCTGTTCCATATGTTTAGTGGTGGTGGTGGACACCTCCTCAATGGATTCTTCAGACTTGTTAACCATCAGAGAATCTAGCTTATCCTGTAGGCTTACAAGCTCCCTTGCCAAGGATTTTCTTAAATCTCTAACAATTGGGTGCAAGCCCTGATATATGGTAAAAAAACAATTTATAAACTACAATGCAAAACAAATAGTCTAGCAATAAAGGAGAACATAGACTGACATTAAGTTGATTAAAAAAAAAAATGTCTTTTCTTATCTACCATAACAACAAGTTTAATTTTTCCTCTAAAGTCCATTCATTATGAAAATAATACAAAAAATGGTAAAAGGACTAGAGTACACAAACCTGAATAGTGTCCAATCTTAGCAGAAGCCTCATTATGGTTTCTGCAATTACCACTTTCTGCTTGTCATCTCTTTGAAGATCAGAAGAAGACTCCAGGATCTGCGTCTGATTCTGAACATCAGCCACCTGCTGACGAACTTCAGCTAGTTGCCTCAGTTTCTTCAGTGGTTCCCATTTTCTCACCTCATACCCATGATAGGCAGACTGGATAAGCACAGCAGCTTCTTCCTCTGACAGGGTCTTTTTCTTGAATTTACCTTCATCACCAGCTAATTTAGATGAATCTATCTCTTTCTTTGCTTCAATTCGTTCCTCAGTTTTCATATCTCCTTCCTTTCTCGATTCTTGAACCTTACATTCTTTACCATCTTTTTCAGATTTCTCTTGAGAACCCATCAAAGGATTAAAAGGAAACTGAGTCTCAGATCCATCTCTTAAATCCCTATCCTTGTCTTCACTGGTTTTCCTTTCCACCACCTCTATAACCTTTATCTTTTTCTTTGGCTCCACCTCCTTGCTGCTATCTTGAGTAATTGGAACTTGAGCAGTCTTCTTTTTAAAGCTTGATGCTGCAGTTTCCATGGAAGTTTCATTATTTGATGCCTCTTTTGAATGAGCAGGAGGACTAGGAGATCGGGAACCGCTATTTCCATTTTTCTTCCTTGGTAAAGGATCTACTCTCAAACAAACTGGAGGTAACTTGGACATCTTTGGTGGGGATGATGTTTGCTTTTTACTTTTGCTACAAGGAGGCTTGTCCATGGTATTGGCATCACTTCTTCCTCTGCTCTGAGTGTCCTCTGAACTTTCCTCCTCATGCAATTCCATTTGCTTCACCGGAACATTTTTCTGATCAGCAGCTTTCTCCCCCAATGACACCTCTGAATCACACTGACTCTCAGAAATCTTTTCATTTGCTGTTGGTACATTTGTGAGTTCGTGACTTTGAGGAGGATTTACTGGAATGAACTTGAAAGTATAAGGTGGCTCTTTTTCCTTATTTCCAGCTTCCTCCTTATCATATGGCATCCAGATAATGGGAAATGGGAATTGTGTCATCTTCTCCTCATTTTGCTGATTCTGAGTCCTCTTTCCATCTCCACCATACAGCAAAGTTCCAAGGTTATTCATGGCAGGTGGAGCTGGAACCTTATCAGACTCTGCAGTTTCTATCTCATCTTCAAAAGGCTTTTTTTGCTCTTTTCTTTGCATGGACTCTGGTGGAATCCACACAATTGGATAGGGGCAATTCTTGGCCTGAACAGGAACCATAGATTCACTTTCACTTCTTTTCTTTTCAACCTCCGGCTCCTGCTCCACAATCTTCACAATTCTATCATCCTTCTGATTGTGCGCGTGATTCGGACACCCACAGCAATGATAGTTTCCAGCAGGCGCATTCTTGTCGTACTCATATCTAGGCATCTCCATCGAGTAGTGTGGCGGAGGTACATAATGAATAGGGTAGGATTCGTGATACGTAGGATGACCCCCACAACAAGACATAGGTGAAGGTGGTGGAAAATGAGGATAAGGAGGTCTAAAACTATAATAACCCGGGAAGCTGTTATGACTGCAGCATGAATGCCATGGCATTGGGTAGCCATAGTTGCCACCATGAGGCCAACATTCATATGGAATGCTGGGGTTGATTGGTTCACTCTTCATAGCTTCCAAGCCTGGCTGATGATACTGAGTAAACTGGTGAGGTCGTGAGTCCATGTATCTGTATACAGGCATCATTTTTGTCCCAACCTTTGTAAAGGTTGAACCACCCCGGCAATGCTTGGAAAAAGTTGGGAGTTTCTTGCTTAGAAAAGTATAAGCAAGACTAAAACACAAAACGAGGAGAAATCAAATTAGCCCAGAAACCCCCCAAAAAAAAAAAGTGTGACTCAAAAGGAAAATCAACTGAGACAAAAACACTAAAGCAGCAAACACAAATCACATCAACGCAATAATGGTCATATGATGGTGCATTGTTTACAGAAATTTCAATCAATTGAGGAGGAAATTTATGACAAAAGTAACTGTCTTAATTCTATGCTATAAAGAACAAAATTCAGAGTATGCATGTACAAGAGAAATCCAAGTCCAAATTAATCAATTCTTTTGTAGAACACAAGAAATATTAATAAAAATTTCTGTGTGTTGACATCTAATTCCAGAACATAAGAAATATGCAAGTATCAACTGGAATTGTCCTAAACAACAACTGTTTTTCAGCGATTGAAGTCATCGGAGTTCATTTTTCCTTTAAAAAATTATAAATAAACAAATAAGAAGAAAAGGTCTCTCAGCTCAAATACAAGGGGAATTTTGCCCGTTAAAGCTAATTTTGCATACATTATTAGTTATGTAACCAGCATATTAACGCAACCATGAGTCTCTAAGACTTGAGTTCCAATGTGAAGAACTCGACTCTCTAAAACTCCAGATCCACCGAAAACTTAAAAAATAAATTTTAAATCATCTTAGGTTTTTCTCCATGGAACTTGAGACTCGAGTTCCAAATGTGACCGCATAACTAATACGTTTGCAAAATTAACTTAACGGGGAAGATAAAAAGGCCCAAGTACAGAGAACACAACACACAAAAACAGCTAAACTGACTTTAATTGATAGCTACATTTTCAAACGGACCGACCAATCACAGAGATTGCAATGTTATGAAAAAAAAAAAAAAAAAAAAACAGAAATTCAGAATTTACACTAAAAAAGATTGCAAACCCAGCTCTCAATTTCATTAATTCCCTTATCTACATGACTATATTACATTACCTCAACTAAACAAGAGCATTTTAACATTAACAGCATTTTTTGCCAAATGGCATAATATTAGGAATAATTTAGAAAAATAAAAGAACTGGCTCAAAGATATTTCATTATGTGATTTTTTTTTTTTTGAAACTCAAGTTTGTCGAACTCAAGTTTACCACACTCAAGTTCAAATCACAATCTGACCAAATATAATGCTTTAAACCCGAATTTGACAGACTCAAATTTCAAAAAAGCGCTACATAACAAATTGAGTTTGTTCAAGTGTTATTTAGCAAATATTTCCTAAACATTCTAGCCTACCGAAGTAAATAAATAGAGAAGCAAAGAGGAGAAGTGAAAGCAATGACTTACAGTTAACAAATTTATTAATTTCCCCGAAGAAAATGAAAACTGGTTTCAGCCAAACGGTTCCACACAATCCTTAATATCCAAAGTTTTCGGCACCCGAATCAATCCACAAACCCAGAAAACCACGATTCAAATTCTTGAGCTTTCTCTCTCTGTGTTTAGTTTACACCAACTCTTTTTCTCTGATATGAGTGTCAGATATCACCATATCAGCCTTTTAAAGACAGCCGTTAATAATGTTTCTGTTCCAGATCTTTCTGCGCTTGAAAGAACTGTCTGGAATTTTCTTGCCACGTGTATCGAGTTAGGAAAATTTTAAAAAAAGAGTAACGTGGCGCTTTGTGATTGGATGATGGGATGGAATTGCATGAGATATAGAAAAAGCTGGTCGCAGGGAAGTTGGTAGAGCCTTCGGGAAATCTAGATTCAGCAGCTGACGTGGCACGTGGGTCTGTCCAGATGTTTCTGGTGTTGTGTAGTGATTTCTTATTAATTTTAATCTATACTTGACATGACATCACGATTTAGAGATTTGAGCTGCTACGGGCTAGCCAGCCCAATAATGTCGGTTTGGGTTGGGTAATTGTTAAATTGGGTATGGATCAAAATTTGAGAAAAGCTAGATAAGCACTTGTCAAAAGAAAGCAATGGCGTTTGGTACGAGAGAATTTACATTACTCTTATCATCCAGATTTTTAAAAATTTAATTTCTTATAATCTAGATGCCTAGGAATGTAGTCATTTCTATATTTGATTTCATTGAGAATCTTTTAAGATTCTTAGGGGCCGTTTGGTAAAATTGTTCTACTAATGTTATTTGTATTTTTTAGAAATACGTGTGGGTCAAAAAGTATGTAAAAATGCGTGTAATGTTGTTTAAAAACTGAAAATATGTGTTTAAACACATGTAACAAACGGCCCCTTAGGAATGTAAGATGATAGTATTTAGTTTATTTCTAGGAATTTTAAATGTATTATTATTTTTTTTTTCATTATATCCTTTAATTTGAATGTGAACTACCAAGTCCTTCAAAAAAAAAAAATCTTCCTCTAAGGGTTTGTTTGGATACCGCTTATTGTTGAAAATTGAAAACTTATTGCTGATTGTTGAAAACTGAAAACTTATTACTGAAAACACTGTAACAAAATAATTTTTAAATGTGTGAATAATGCCATGAGACCCAGTTTTAAAGTAAAATTTGTGTTTTTCCTTATTTGCGGATCCCGTGAACAGTACATGGGACCCAGGGAAAAAACGCCAAATGCAGACATGGGTTGTTTTCAGTGGGATCCAAACTCACACTAAATAAACAATAAAAAACAAAATATAAACTATTAATAATTTGTTGAGCTATACACGCATAACAGTAAAAGTGAATACCAAGCAATAATGCAATGTCCCCTTCAAACTTTTTTTTTTTTTTTCCACATGTGAAACCTAAATAGAACTTTGTTAAAGAATATATCAACAGAGTTATCTATCCTGTTTATGTTACTTTGGCGGGAAAAGATAAAGACAAGAGAAAAGATATTGATGATTTGTTTTATATTTTATCTTGATTGTTTAAATGATAAGAAAAAAGGGGTTAAAATTGTCAATTTATAAAAAATACAATTTTCTTTAAACTTACGAATCTGGATACCACCTGTTTTAAAGGAAATTCACATTCCTACTAAGATGGGTTTAAAAGGGAATCTAGATTCTCCTGACATTTGATTATTTGACGTGATTTGTAAAAAAACATGAAAATTTTTAAACATTTTTTGGAATTCTAAAACATTACCCCGTACCAAACGCCACATTAGAGTGTGTTTGTTTGGAGGTGAAACAGGGTGGATGGAAAACTTTGGAGAGAAAATAGGAAGCAAAACTTTTTTAGAGTGTGTTTGGTTGAGTGGGGAGGAAGGAAAATAAATGGTGGGACCCAGGTGTTTTCTCCTCGACCCTATCAAAAAGTTTTCTTTCCAAAATAGAAAGAAAACTGAGTGGAGATTAATTTTTTCTTAATTGACAAAAATACCCATATGCATGTGCACATGAGCTTCTTCAAGTTGCCTTTTAATATATATTTTTTTTCTTCCCTAATATTGCCTTGTTGCCTTTTTTTTTTTTTTTTTTTTCTCTTGGGCAACATTGCCTCTTTAATTTTTTTTTCTTTATTTCTTTTCCTGGGCAACGTTACTTTTTTTTTATTCTTTTGATTTTCTAGGCCTGGTTTTTTTTTTTTTTTTTTTGGTGTGGCTATTTATCACTTTTTTGTGTGGACATCATTCTTTAACAAAGGTATATGAATAAATTTATTCAAATTCTTTTTTTTTCCATCCCTCCACTTTTCTACTCTCAACCAAACAAATAGGAGAGAAAATAAAATCTTTTATATCTTCCCACTTTTCCATCTTCCTACTATTTTCTATCCTCTCACTTTTCCACTCCTCCAACCAAACGAACCCTTAATAAACATAAAGTTAAACATAAAAAACGGTCTAAAGGATTTGTATTTGAAAATGAGTTGTTGCATTATCTTGCTCAGTCCTCTCTATCTCTAGGTGGTAATATTGATTATATGCATCCATGCATGTGTATATTTGTGTGCTTTCGCTATAAATATATCAATATAACAAACCATATGGCACATTCTATGCTTGTGACGCTTACATAAATTAGTTTGAGTTCCTTGTGTAAAAAATTATTAAAAAAAAAAAAAGAAAAAAGAAAAAAAGAAAACCCACATTCTGTGTTAGCAATGATCCATGTGAAGGAGTTTCAAGATGGCTTAAAAGGAAAGCTCTAAGCAACTCTGATGTAGTACAGTGAGGAAGTTCTTGAGAAATCATGAAAGCAATATTATACTCAATATGAAATTGTATAATTTCAAATTGGCATATATCGTATTAAATATCCCCATCACATATGCAGGTGTCTATTCAATTAGATGCTGATGGGAACTTCCAAAAATGTTGTGTGGGAGCCTTTGAATTATCAATGGAAAAGGTCAATAGATTTTCCTGTTATAAAACCAGCATTCTCCAGAGAGAGAGAGAGAAAGAAAAAAAAAATTATGCAGCAACTTCTTCTAGATCTCGCCAAACATTTCCACATTTTCCATTTGACACCGTCGTGAAGCTCAATGTGTTAAATCAATTTGTTCATACATGGTCTGCTAGTCGTCAGAAATTTATCGGTGAGCCTACTTTTATTCCTAAAGGGGATGAAGAAGAGGGTGGATATCTTCTTGTGGTTGAGGTGAGCAATGTCTTGATCATTTATCTCATTAACAAAACTTCATAATTTTAGTGTAAGCTAATTTGCAAGCTTAACTAATGAATATCCACTTGATATAGTATACACATTTATATAGAAAATATTGATTGAAGCAAATGGGTCTAAGAAGTATCGAATCTATCTTCTTTGATAAGACAAATGATTATCTCACACTCTCAATGCCCACATTTCATACAGACCAAACATTAGTCAGAAAATGTGAATACCTAATGTCCACACTTTATAAATGGTTGTCGAGTGTATATGGAGCGTGTACATTAAGAGTGTGAGACAATCATTGCCCACCATGTATTTTTGCAAACCACAAAACCAAGTCAACCAATATATAATCAGTTTTAGTTGTTTATATTTGATTTTTTTTTTTTTAAATTCAAAAAATTGGTTCATAAATCATAATGAGATTAGATATATTTCTATATAAAAAGTTAAGTGATAATTCGGTTCTATTAAGTACATTTCCCCCTCCACCTTACCAAAAAAAAGTACATTCCCTCAAAAATTACAGTCTTAAATTTTAGTATTTTCACATTTATATATTTCCACCAAAAACTAGTTTTAAATTTATCTAGTTTTAGTTGTTTTTAGTCTGACAATTTTTTTATTCAAAAAATTGGTTCAAAATGGGATTGAATATATTTTGTAGGGTCTCGTTTCTTTGCCCCTTTTACCACATGGTGTGTGGGATCTTGGACTAGCAGGCCCAATACAATGAATTTGTAAAGAGTGGGCTGAAAAGCTAGGCCTTGGTGGACGGGCAATTGTTAGTCATGGTATTTATGGCGATCGCACAGAGATGAACTGAGCTTATTCAAGGAGATTTTCTCTTTGGCGCAGTTTGGGTGGCTCCTGTTCTTGGGCTCGGAGAGAGTCCCCTGTTCTGGATTGCTTCTTCCTCCTTTTATACTAACTTCTACTCTCCCTTGAATGTCCACGTGTAGGTTGAGATTCATAGGGCTAATACTTGTCCCATCAGCCCATACCCAAAGTGGTTGGGAGTGGTTGTAAAGGCTGAAAAGCATGGCTCTGTCAGATGCAGAGTACTTAATTGCAGTAATGGCAGCCTTTCCCTTGTTCTTTGTTGTTTTAGTACTTTTCCTGTTCGGCGAAATGACCCGGGATGTCATCATCAGGACCGAGTTGCTCCCTTTGTCCTCGACTGCATTTATGGCCGAGGAGGGTCCTTCCCATGGCCGAGGAGGATCCTTCCCATGGCCAAGTGGTGGGCCTTCCTTGGATCGGCCCCTGGGCCCAACGTAGACATTGACATGGGCTTCCCAGTTTTATACCCCCCACATATTTATATAAAAAAAAATTCAAGTGTTAGTTTGGCTCCATTAAAAACATTCCCTGAAAAATTATAGTTTTAAAATTTTAATGTTTTCACATTTATATATTTCCAACAAAACTAGTTTTAAATTCGATCAATTTTAGTTGTTTTTAGTTCGATTTTTTTTATATATAGAAACACTCAGTTCAAAATGGGAATATATATATTTATATATAAAAAAGTAAGTGTTAGTTTGGTTCTATTAAATACATTCCCTCAAAAACTTAAATTTTTAAATTTTATTAGTTTCACATTTGTATATTCCCACAAAAAAAAAAAAAAAAAAAAAAAAAAATTGGTTCTATCATGATTTAGACAAGCTAAATAAAATAAAATCAATTCGAAATTAAATTGGTTTTATTTTTTGTTTAACTTCATAATTAAACCAATTTTGTGGTTTGCCAAACATTCCTTTTTACTGTCTAAAGCCTATCATAAAAGACTAATAGGTCTTGGTAACTATATTATGGATTTATATTGACTACGCATAAATGTTTTTTTTTTTTTTTTCCTTTTTTTGTATTACTCTTTATTATAGTATGCTGTTTCAATACAAATGTGCTATTTTGTAATTGTGGATCCTAAAATGATGGGAGAAGATAATGCACTTATTGCAAGATTTGAAGCCTAGAAGCACCTTAATTTTCCTCTTGGCTTTCATGGGTTTTGGGCCACTGACAAGTAATTTGCTTTTGATAAATGAGCTAAAATTCTAAACAAGCCAAAATACATTACCGTCTCAAAGCCATTTAGGCAAGTGAAAACTATTGTGACGAAGTAATACTTGTAGTGTTATTGAATAAATAGACTTCATTTACATGTACAGTATGAATATTTGTGTTAATACAAAATATCAAATTGCTTCTTCCTTTTTTTTTTTGGATTCATGAATTTAAATTGCTTTATGCGAACTCATGGTGAAATGAGTTTATTATGAAAATTTTAGGCCCCAATTAATTTTATAACAAAATTATTTGACTTGTTAAATTAATTGATTACGAATTTAGATTGATTTTTAGGTTAATAACTACAGTTTACAAAGAAACATAAATTACACTATATGAAAAACAATAAACAAACAAACAAATGACAAAGCATATGATGATCCAAGGAACTGTTCCAAAGGGAAAACTGCTGCAGGGTTTAACCACCAATCCTAAGAAAAACATATTCACTATATAGAATTGAAGTTTTACAAAATATAGTAATCATATTTTAGTTTACAACAACTTGTAGAACTTATTAACATTACTTAGTTTCTGTTTGTGTCTAGTTTTTTGTTTACCTTTTAGTTTTTTTGCTTATGAACGACTTTTTAAAACCTCACATCTTTTCTCTATTTATTTTTTAAAAAAGTACAAGTATACTTTTAGCAAAATCCCAAGTAAGCTATTATTAAAGGCACACTTAATGTGGCTCCAAATCCTTGGATTCTTTGATATATGAACTCTTTTGCAAGTGAACTTTCTACTCACGACTTCAAGTACCCATGTGAAGCTTTCATCTCCATAGCAAACCTTGAGATGACTCTATGGCTTTAAACTTGATCTACATAATGGCAACAACAACACCATGTAAGATGATTCTCTATTGGCTTCTAAATTAACAGGTTGAAAAGGTGAAGGTTAGGGTTTTCTCTTTTTATAGCATAAATTATCTACACAACCTGATTAATGGGTGTTTGATATAGACACACCTATTAAGGTTACAAAAACCCATTTGCATACCTGACTTAATGAAAATCGCATCAAATCAAATTTTGAATCTACCATTCTTAATTGATTAAGTATGTGTTGAGAATGTGTCAAAATTAAATTTTGATCGATCAAGGATATGTTGAGATTCCATACAATAATTTATTTTTGCAAAAATTTTGTATATGCATATGTATATGGTTATGTTTATGGTTTTTTTTTTTTTTTATGTATATGTACACATGTCTATGTTCTTGTTTATGTTTATATCACATAATTTACCATCTAGAGTAAATCCTCACTCCTTATCAATGATTGAAACTTGATACCACCGTTAATAGAATCAAAGTTAGGAGGTATAGAACACGTATCATGTGATTTCAGAAGGCTACAAGAATCCTAACCTTAACATTAAACTTTTAGTGCAAGACATTTCTATCTTCATAGCCTAAATACTTCCAAATTGGGTCTACTAGGTAAATGGAGAGACAAATTTGTAACAATCCTAGTTGGTTATCTTTCTATTCACACTACACTCGTTAAAGTGTTGTTTTAAATCCATTAGGAGAATTAACCATGTGGGAGTGATTAATGATGGAATTATATTAAGAAAATCAAACGTTTTCCAACTAAAACATTGACATTTCACACTAATACACTATTTAACATTTAACTTGTAAAGTTAGTGGAAAAATGACAAATAAGGAAGAATATTTTAAATCAAAGATATAAAATACAAATACAAATATACTTCAATAATACATTTCAAATATATAATCGGATATATATGCTCTACTCCGCTCTACTCCTTCTAAAACTTTGATACTTATTTGTTAATTATATGAGAATTTATTCAATGCTAAGCTATTCTAGGTGTCCTCTTGTCATATCTCTCTCAAAGGACAGTGAAAGTGTTGAATATCACATTCGTGATTTGGTTAATTTTCATAATACCCATAAATGTTTATTGCATCACCATTGACCATTATAGCATTAATGTTAGAGGGAAAAATTAGAGTAAAGTTAGTGGGAAAAAAGGGGTAAATAAGAAGCATTATTTCAAATTAATGATTAAAATAAAAAACTTTCCAATTACCACCTCTTTTTTTCTTTCTTTTTCCTAGAAACACACACACATAGCAAGGGAGATGGAATGAAGTTCTGACACAAAAGCACATCATAAACTCCACTCAAAAGTCATAATAACTTTTTTAAACTTATTTATTTATTTTTGCAATTTTTTGTACACAAACGATTAACTTATTAATTTAGTTGTTTTAAAGTTTAATAAATTATTAGTTTTTGATTTACTTTGTGCATTTGTATAATATGTATATGTTTATGTTTCAGTTTATGTTTGACACGTGTATATATATATAGACACACATGTATATACATTTTCTTTTATAATGTTTGTATCACATAATTTATCATCTAAAGTCAAATCCTTACTCTACCACTAATTTGAAATTAATACCATTGTTAATTGAAGTAACAAAGTGAAAAATGTTGATTTCCTTCTAATGCATTTGAAAAAAAAAACCCACTTCCACATCATGTTGGACCCATAAATGATAAAAATGAATTTATAAATGTGACTCATTGGTGATTGGATGTACAAACAAAGTTAGGAGTTATTAAACTTATATCACTTGATTTTTGGAAGAATACAAGAATCCCTTCATAACGATACACCACAAACATTTAAATATGGCAATGATAATTTCACTATGACAAAAGGCCAAGGTGTTTTAGTATTTTGTCTAGCTGTGATTGTATGGATGAAGTAAATACAAGAAATCTAGCTATTTGTTATGAAATGCTATTGTTTCCCATAGACTTAGGATCTGTTTGGTTGAAATGATGGAAAAGCGAGAGAATAGAAAATGAGAAGATGATGCAAAAGTGAAAGGATAGAAGAGATTTTAGTTTCCCTGATTTGTGATTGGTTGGAAGGGTAGAAAAGTGAAGGAATGAAAAACTTTTTTGTTTGGTTGAGAAGAGAAATGGAAAATAGAAAATAGAGTTTCTATAAATTTACTTATACATCATTATTAAAAATGATGCCCAATTAAAAAAAAGGCAAATAACCAACCAAAAAAAGAAGAAGCAATCACCCAAGTTTATTAAAATATAAGATTCATGCCCAATAAAAAAACAAGAAAAAAACAGTCCAAAAAAAAAGGCAGTGTAGTTGTACATGTATCATGCTTAAAAAAAAAAAAAAAAAAAAAAACTGTTGTCCAGTTTAACCCAGTATAAAAAATAATAAATAAAAAGTAAAGAAAGTCCGACAACACAAAACAAAATTTCGAAAAATTTTAAACTTCTCATATATCTTTTTTTTAGTGTGAATTTTGAAAATCTAACCGTTGAATTTCATGTTACTTATGTTCTTTACAGGCATATCAAATTTCGTTCAAATTGGATATTATTTACTATTTGATCAATAAACTTATTTTTTATACACAATTTTAGATCATAAAATTTTGAAATTTTAACATTTATTTGATGAAATAACAATTAATCTTTAATCTTCTTGAAATTTTACGTGCATGAAAAATATAATAAGAACATACAATCTAACGATTAGATTTTCAAAATTCACACTTAATATAGAGATATATGAGGAGTGTAAAATTTTTTTCCAAACTAATTTAGAGAGAAACTTTGTTCTGCAGCACATACACCCAATTTTGAGAACCATTGGCTGTCGCTGTTGTTGTTGTCGTCGCTGCTCTACGGCTTTTTTTCACTTCACACATACACCTAGTTAAATCGGGTTTGGATCAAAATTTGAGAAAAGCTAGATAAATTACTTGTCAAAAGAAAGGACCCACTTAATAAACATTACCTATTCACATTTGAAATCCTTGTCTATTTGCATTAACTTGTAACTCTCTCTCTCTCTCTCTCTCTCTCCCTTTGTATGTGTGTATATATATATTGTTAAATTATGATTTTTCATATCATATTTATGTTATAATTACATTAATTTATTACCTTGTATTTGTGAGATTTATTTGTAATGAGTTTAATATTAAATTGGTAAAGTTTATTCAAGACACTTCCTTGCAACTGACTTGCGAATAAACAACCTGCATTAAGTCATGTAAGAAACACATGTTAAAAATTGCTGAATAGTTAACAAATTGACTTCTCCGAAGAAAATGAAAACCTGTTTCAGCCAAACAGTTCCACACAATCCTTAATACAAACGTTTTCCACGGACAAAGGATTTCCTGCGAGAAAAATAGGTAACTAGCATTAATTTCCAAACTATCTAGTTAGTAGTTAAGGTTTCAAAACTATTTTTCTTTATAGCATCTCGAGTCTTTTAAACTTGATTTTGGGCAATAACTCGACCATCAAACACTCGATTTCTATGCTCTAATTTCTTCTAACGTGGCATAGTTTTCCACGTGGGTAGACAGAAATCGAGTCTTAGAGACTCGATTTCTAAGGGTTATACCAAATCAGTGAGGAACCTGAACATCAGGGAAGAAAGCAGAGAGAGAGAAAAAAAAAAAAAAAAAAAAAAAAAAAAACCAGAAACAGAGAGAGATCGGAGTGGGTCGCACGAGCCCAGGCAGAGCGGCGCCTGGGTCGCGCGAGCCCAGGGGAGACCCAGGCAGCGCGCGGCCTGGGTCTCGCGTGCTCGGGTTCCTGGGCTCGCGAGACCCAGGCCGCGCGCTGCCTGGGTCTCCCCTGGGCTCGCGCGACCCAGGCGCCGCATTGCCTGGGCTCGTACGACCCACTCCGATCTCTCTCTGTTTCTGGTTTTTTTTTTTTTTCTCTCTGCTTTCTTCCCTGATGTTCAGGTTCCTCACTGATTTGGTATAACCCTTAGAAATCGAGTCTTAAAGACTCGATTTCTGTCTACCCACGTGGAAAACTATGCCACGTTGGAAGAAATTAGAGCATAGAAATCGAGTGTTTGATGGTCGAGTTATTGTCCAAAATCGAGTTTAAAAGACTTGAGATGCTATAAAAAAAATAGTTTTGAAACCTTAACTACTAACTAGATAGTTTGGAAATTAATGCTAGTTACCTATTTTTCCCATTTCCTGCACACTTGTGTGAAGGAGTTGCTGCAAACAGGATTAAGTGGCAACAATCCAGAGTGACACTTGTCCTAATATTATGAGAAACGCACATGGTTGGTTTTATTAGTTTGTATTGTCCGTTAACCAACGTTTTCTCTCTCTCTCAAACGTCAAACACGCAACAAGTTATCCATCTCTCCTCTGAAACCATGAGTCTCATTCAGCAAAAAAAAAAACCATCACTCTCTCTTCCCCTCTCTCTTCGAAATCATCAGATTTTCTATCCATCTTTCTTCCTCTCTCTTCCTCCTTCATTCCTCTCATCAGAAACCACAGCCACCTCAACCCATAATAAAAAAACTCTTGCTGCCAATCCCACCTAAAACCGAAGATCCAACATGCAACAAGGAATCCTCCCAAAATTTAGATCTGATCTGTGCACAGTGAGGATTTTGGCTCCGGTAAATGCAAATATTTTGGAAATCGGAGGTTTAGTTCTGGTGCTAAATCATTGGGGATTTTTTTTTCTGGGATTTTGGATTCTTGCTGTTTGGATGCCAAGAAAATATTCAAGACTGAAATTAAAGGAGGTGAAGAGAAGAGAGAGAGAGAGAGAGTTGTGTGCTGCTATAATTTTAACGGAAAAAGTTAACTAAAATCTAAGCATGTGCGTTTCACAAGATACTAGGACAAGTGTCACTGTAGATGGTTGCCACCTAATCCTGTTTGCAATAACTCCTGCACACAATTGTGCAGAAAATCCTTGTCCTTTCGGCACCCGAATCAATCCACAAACCCAGAAAACCGCGATTCAAATTCTTGAGCTTTTTCTCCCTCTCTCTTAGTTTACACCAACTCTTTTTTCTCTGATATGAGTCTCAGATATCACCGTATCAGCCTTTTGAAAGACAGCCGTAAATAATGTTTCTGTTCCAGATCTTTCTGCGCTTGAAAGAACTGTCTGGAATTTTCTTGCCACGTGTATCGAGATAGGAAATTTGAAAATTGAGTAACGTGGCGCTTTGTGATTGGATGATGGGTTGGAATTGCATGAGATATAGAAAAAGCTGGTTGCAGGGAAGTTTGTAGAGCCTTCGGGAAATCTAGATTCAACTGCTGACGTGGCACGTGGGTCTGTCCAGATGTTTCTGGTGTTGTGTAGTGATTTCTTATTAATTTTAATCTATACTTGACATGACATCACGATTTAGAGATTTGAGCTGCTACGGGCTAGCCAGCCCAATAAAGTCGGTTCGGATTGGGTAATTGTTAAATCGGGTATGGATCAAAATTTGAGAAAAGCTATATAAAATACTCGTGAAAGAAAGACCCTTTGATATACATAAAGTTGAATACAAAAAATAATATAGAGGATTTGTATTTAAAAATGAGTTGCTACTTTGTCTTGTTCAAGTACTCTCTCTATCTCTAGGTGGTAATATTGACTAATGCATCCATTCATGTGTATATTTGTGTGTTTTCTCTATAAATGTATCAATATAACAAACCATATGACACATTCTATACTTGTGACGCTTACATAAATTAGTTTGAATTCCTTGTGTGAAAAAAGGAAAAGAAAAGAAAAGAAAAAATACATTCTGAGTTAGCAATGAACTATGTGAAGGATTTTCAAGATGGCTTAAAGGAAAGTTGTAAGCAACTATGATGTAGTACAGTGAGGAAGTTCTTGAAAAATTATGATAGCAATATCATATAGGGGTGTCAAATGGGTGGGTTTGGGGTGGGAATTATTGGGTTAGGTAAATAAAACCTATTTACCCATTAAAACTCATTTATCTAATTCTTTTTAACCCAAATCCAATCCAATCCAATTATTATGAGTAAACCCCAACTCATCCAATTACCCAATTATCAAAATTACCAAAATGTTATTAAAGTGAAAATGGCCATTTTGAAAATGTTTGCCTCCCCAATTGAAGTGAACAAGCAATTTTCTTATTTACTGTTTCATCTTTGGGAGGATTAAGTTTAACCATCCAACTATTGAATGTAGACTCTAAAATTTTCTTAGACAAATCACAGAAAGAAAAAACTTGACATCCCATATTACAATTCCCTTTATTTCCCACATTTTCTCAGTACCCAAACAAAGAATTTACAGAATTAGACAACAATTGAGGTACAAATTTTCGGGCCTTAATTTCATTAGCCCACTCACAAAAATACCCACACAAGTCCATAAATTATTTTGAGCTCACATAAATATTCTTCATATATATTTCCCAAATATTCTTCACGTTATTAAGCCTTCACAAATACTTCATACACAAGCCCATAAATTGCCTTGGGCCCTCTCATGAATATTACCCATTATAGCCCACATATTATCCAACTTGGGCTTTCACAAAAATACTCACCATATTGCTACTATATTGAGCCACAAAATTATACCATCTCTATAAAAAGCCCAAAAGCACTTACCTTGTGGGAAAATCCAAAAAACCCAACAAAACCCTCTCCAAAACCCATTCCTACATGGCATCTTTACAAAGCCCGTTGCTACATGACATCTTTACAAAACCCATTGCTACACGGTACATCCAAAGCCCGTTGCTACACGGCACATTTACAAAGCCCGTTGCTACACAGCATCTTTACAAAGCTTGTTGCTACACGGCACCTCTAAAGCTCGTTGCTACATGGCATCTTTACAAAGCCCGTTGCCACATGGCACACCCAAAGCCCGTTGCTACACAACACATTTACAAAGCCCGTTGCTACACGACATCTTTACAAAACCCGTTGCTACACGGCATATCCAAAGCCCGTTGCTACATGGCACCTTTACAAAGCCCGCTGCTACACGGCATCTTTACAAAGCCTGCTGCTACATGGCACATCCAAAGCCCGTTGTTACACGGCACTTTTACAAAGCCCGTTGCTATACGACATCTTTACTAAGTCCGTTGCTACACGGCAATATTTTTACAAAATCTTATAAAGCCCAAAATATTATTTTGGCAAAACAATTACTTTATGCTCAAAGCCCAAATGTTAATTTGGCACTTATTACGAAGCCCAAATATTATTTTGGCACTTATTTTATAAAGCCCAAAACCATTTTGGCAACTATTTTACAAAGCCCAAAATATTATTTTGGCAAAAACAATTACTTTATATTCAAAGCCCAAATGTTAATTTGGTACTTATTTTACAAAACCCAAATATTAATTTGGCACCTATTTCATGAAGCCCAAATGCTATTTTGGCACATATTTACAAAATGCAAATATTATTTTGACACTTGTTTTACATATACTAAATCCCACACTCATGGGAAATATAATTAGTCATCACTCAAGAAATACCCCTTTTACAAGATTTATAAAAGCTCATGAATATCACCCATGGCAAAACTCTTCATTTTGTAGTGATAACCAAGCCCAAAGGAGCTCAACTACAAAGCCCAACTGAGCCAGCCTAGCCCACACACAAATCCCAACAGCTGGAGGTCACATGAGCTGACCAGCCAAATTTCAGCAACAACTGAATAACTGGAACCCCTTCCCATCAGGTCCCAACTTGTCCAATCAGATCAGAAGAGGACACATGTCCCTCAAGGGTTGAATCCTTCCTTCACAAGCTGAAATCCCATCATTTCTTATGTGACATAAAGCTGAGAGGGATGTGATAGAAAGCTGGGAAGCTTCAGCCAGCTGTCCCTTCTTTCTTCTCCAACCCAGCTGGTCAAAAATCAAGAGCAACCATGATCAAGTCATTGAAGCTTTTGAAACAACATGAAATCAACTCATTTTCATACTAAAAACATGTATTCTCTGGTTCATGGACCAAGCACATGAATCCCAAATTGGGAAACTTAGGGAAATGTGGTTTGGAGGGCACCAAGGGGATCCCAGCAGAGTTCCTAGCAAGGGCTCCAAGGTTGACACCTGGCTTGGGGTGATCTAATCTGCCATAGGAAGCTCTGATTCTAGTTGCAGCATAACCAAGATCATTAGCCTTAAGCATGCTCTAATCCCATCAGCCAAGGCCCATCAACATTCAATACTAAGTCAGAATCTCAACTCTTATTACCCAAAACAGTAACAACCTTCTAAAAGTTGAGCTTACCACTATTAGCTAAAATCCTAAGAACGATTCTCTAAGGATTTTTTGAGGATTGGGAAAGATTTAGCAGAGATTATTTGCTAATCACCCCCTAAAAACCCAGATATAAATGGAACTCTTCATTAATTCTTAGAAAAACACACTAAGGAGGCCAAGATACACTAAGACATACACAAGGGAAGACTTTTTCCTTAACCTCTCTGTTTAAGCCTACTCCAAGCTCTTAAAAGGTGGTTGAGTTCTCAGTTTCAAGCCTAGAGACTAAGTCCCCAGCTCCTAGCTCAAAAACACTTATCATAGCTCTACTCACAAACACTTATCTACCCTCAGCAGAAAGCTCCAATAGCCTTACTACTCACAAATGACTCTATCTACTCATTACTCACTATATATTCACGAGCATGTCTTGGTACTATAATGATCTTGCTGCGCTAGCTGGGATCTCTCTGTCTCCCTTCATCTCACACTAAGTTTTCCTCATTATTTGTCATAATGGAACCCATGATATTTACTTATTCTTTTACTATCAATGGTTATGATGTAACTGTTAATATAGAATTTTTCCCTGATATTGTTGTATTAGAAAACTTCTCTCCAGAGCTAACGGATGTTGAGTCTGAAAACTTAGATATTTCTCTTAGTCTGTGAAATAATTAACAGCTGGAGATCTATCCTGTTTTGTTTTACTTTACCGCTGGGCTACTTTTTGCAGAAACACTTTATCGCTAGGCTATTTTTTCTGCAAAAACACCTTATCGTTGGGCTATTTTCTGCAGAAACGCTTTACTGCTAGGTTATTTCTTATAGTATGTTTTTTTAACCATGCTGACGTGTTCGCTGTAGGGATTGTTCATGGGCCACTCTTATCAGTTCCAATCTAAACCCAAGGCATAAAATATAGTGGATTTCTTGAATTTTCACTGATAGCCTTTGGGTCGTGCATTAAGCCCATCGTCGAGTTTCAGTTTAGACCTCCAACCCAATATAAATCTTATTTGTTGGAAGGAAAACTTTTTCGCCCCCGACAACAACAAATCAAAATCTAATGACAACTTCATAAATTTCAACAATCGAATTGAGTACAAATTATAGAAATCGCAAATTATGCAAAATCTTTAGGATACATATATATATATATATATATATATATATACACGTATAGATTCCTATATATATGGGCGTGATTGGGAGAGATGGGTGTGGGGTGTAGGTACACTCTCATACACTCTGACTCTCAGCTTCTTCGTCCACAATGCCCAGCGTAACCTCAGGCACTAGCAACGGAGCCTCCGTATCCAGTGTCGGAGCTCTCATCCCGTTATCTCCAGAGGCCTGAAGTCAGAGACGGACCCAGGTGAAGGGCAAAGGGGGCCTGGGCCTCCCCTGGGCCCAAAAAAAAAAAAAATTTTAGTATGTAAAATTTTCAAAAAAAGGCTTGGGCCCCCTTGATTTTTAGCTCGGGCCCCCCTTGGTTTTTAGTTCAGGCCCCCCTCACCTCAACCATCCCTATCCCAGCCAGCCAGCCCAAGAGTTTTAAAGAGCCCATGAAAACCTTAAAGCCCCCCTTAGTTTTTAGCTTAGGCCCCTCATGAATTCTAAGCCCAGCCGGCCAGCCCAAGAGGCAAGAGCCCATGACCCATGTAAATCAAAAAAAAAAAAAGAGAAAACTCAGAGAGCCCATGACCCATGTAAAAAAAAAAAAAAAAAAAAACCTAGCAGTAAACCTAACGGAGAAAGTGAAAGAGGAACTGAGGAAGGAAAAAAAAAAAGAAAAGAAAGGAAACAAAGAGATAGTGAGGCGCGAGACAGAGAGATAGTGAGCCACTGAGCCCAGACGCCGACGCGACGCCATCATCATCATCAGTCATCACGCCGATGTGACGCGATGCGAGACTGTTGCCCAGTACGACAGTACCCACGCTAATGCCGGCGCGCCATCATCACGCGAGCCCTCAACTGTCGCCGTCGCCGGTTGCTCGAGCCTTCACATTATTTGTGAATCAACTATTTTAACAGGTATTTAATCTATGATCCTTTCCTTCAAGAATCAAAACCTAATAAAATGTTTGTGAATCAACTGTTTTAACAATCTGTGCTTGTGGAGTGTTTGTGTTTTTACTGATGACTGATGAGTGACGAACTGATTACTGATGTTGGTGATTGTGAATTGAATCTGTACTGCGGCCTGTGGTGTTTTTTTTTTTTTTTTTTTTTTTTTGGCTTTTTGGCTTTGTGACTCTCTGTCACTCTGTGTTTGTGACTCTCTCTCTTGTATTATATAGATAAGAGAGATAAAGAGAGAGAGAGATAGAGAGTAGAGTTTGTAGAGATTACTCAGATAAGGATTAAAGAATATTTGTTTGACTATTTGTTTGTTTGTGCTTTGTTGACTGGTAGTTGGGCATAATAGGGACCAGGGACAGACAAAAAAATGTAAAGTTATGAAAAGTTTTTGTTAGTAGTGTTATGCAGAATAAATTTAGAGTGTCAGTAGTGCCGTAGTGGGATTGGGTTAGATGATTGTATTAAGAAACAATAGTGGAGATGATTTTGAAGATTTGAAAGAGTGTCAAGTTCCCTTTTCATAGATGATTGTATTAAGAAACAATAGTGTTTCGTATTAAGAAATAATGATTTTTGGGTATTTGTCTTGGTTGATAGTTTATTAATACTATATGGATGCGTATTTAAAATTTTTTTTTCGCTTATCTCCAGCCCCCCCCCCCCCAACTTGAAATCCTAGATCCGTCCCTGCCTGAAGCCCCTCCGTCTACCCGCTCCGCCATGGCCTCAAGCCCCCACTCGCTCGCATCACCATCTCGTGGGCCCGAGGCAACGCCCTCCGAGCATCGTTCTTTCGTCAACCCTCTGAGGGAGACTCTGACAGCACCGCCAAAGTCGGTGGGAAGGTGATCGAGGTGAAGCTCAGCGATGGAGATGGAGATGGAGATATTGACAACACGTAGTTCGTGCTTCTTCAGAGCCGGAGGAACTAGCTTGCGACCTTGTCGAAGATCTCGTCACCATATCACTTTGAGCGGTGAGGAATTTTGAGAAATTTGTTTGTTTTTGCTTTTGTTTGAATCTGTTTGGTTGCCTAGAAAGCTGAGCAGAAAGATGCAAAAGCAAAAGAAAATTTTAAATATTGCTTTAATTATTTTTTTTTTTTTAGCAACGAGGAATTCACATAAAGAAATTTAAGAATTTTGAAGCTCTTAGTATTGGTCTTGTTGTTGTTGTCTATGTTTTCAATTTTGCTTATTTTGTTTTTGGGAAGGGTTGGGTTGAATTTGGATATATTATTTTTGGGTTAAATGGGGCTCAATGGGTTTTTAGTTAAAACCCAATAATCACTGGGTCTAATTGGGTTGATGTCCATTTAACCCAACTAATAATTGGGTGGGTTTTGGTTCAATTAGAGTGGGTGGGTTTGGGTGGGCAAATGGGTGGGTTTGGGCTTACTTTGCCACCCCTAATCATACTCAATATGAAATTGTATAATTTCAAATTGGCATATATCGTATTAAATATCCCCATCACATATGCAGGTGTTTATTCAATTAGATGCTGATGGGAACTACCAAAAATGTTGTGCGGAGCCTTTGATTAATCCATGGAAAAGGTCAATAGATTTTCCTGTTATGCAACTAGCATTCTCCAGAAAAAAAAAATAAAAAAAACAAATAAACATTTATGCTGCAACTTCTTCTGGATCTCGCCAAACATTTCCACATTTTCCATTTGACACCATCATGAAACTCAATGTGTTAAATCAATTTGTTCATACCTAGTCTATTGTTCGTCGGAAATTTATCGGTAAGCCTATTTTTAATCCTAAAGGGGATGAAGAAGATGATGGATATCTTCTTGTGGTTGAGGTGAGCAATGTCTTGATCATTTATTTCATTAACAAAATTGCATAATTTTAGTGTAACCTAATTTGCAAGCTTAACTAATGAATATCTGCTTGATATAGTATACACACATATATGTACTAAATATTGATTGAAGCAAATGGGTCTAAGAAGTATCGAATCTATCTTCTTTGATAAGGCAAATGATTATCTCACACTTTCAATGCCCACATTTCATACACACCAAACATTAGTCAGAAAATGTGAATACCTAATGTCCACACTTTATAAATGGCTGTCAAGTGTATATGGAGTGTGTACATTAAGAGTGTGAGACAATCATTGCCCACTATGTATTTTTGCGAATCACAAAATTAAACCAAGTCAACCAATATACAACTAGTTTTAGTTGTCTTTAATTTTAATTTTTTTTTTTAATTCAAAAAATAGGTTCATAATGAGATTAGATATATTTCTATATAACAATTCAAGTGGTAATTTAATTCTATTAAGTACATTTCCCCCTCCGCCTTAAAAAAAAGTACATTCCCTCAAATATAACAGCCTTAATTTTAAGTATTTTCAGATATATTTCCACCAAAAACTAGTTTTAAATTTAACTAGTTTTAGCTGTTTTTAGTTTGACAATTTTTTATTCAAAAAATTGGTTCAAAATGGGATTGAATATATTCATGTGGGGCCAGAGAGCTTACGACCCGGCCCACTTTCCATTAAGGCCCAGGGCCCGCGCCGAGGAGGGTAGTTGCCGAGGACGAGTAGGGAAAGGCCAAATAGCCTAGAGACACAGTCGAGAATGACCCTGTCCTCGGCATCCCAAGACTTCAAAGGGAAGAGCGACATCTCGTCGAAGGCTGCCTCCAAAATGCCTTCAGAAGAAGAGGCGAGTAGAATGGGACCCACATGGGGGTACAGAGTGGGAGTGGTTCAAGGTAAATACGTCACCTCCGCATTGAATGCGCCCGCAAACGTCCTAGCCATATTAATGATAAAAGACGCCTGAACAGTGTGGCTTCGGTTAGTGCAACTAACAAAAAGTAGGGGGAGGCGACTGATGGGACAGATATTTGAATAGGAACCTGCCTGATAAACAGGTGGAGGGTCAGGATCAATCAAGAAGGACTATATAATGTAAAGACTCATGCGCCAAAAAGGTGGGGCTCCCAGACGATGGAGTCCTAAATAGGAGAGAATAATAAGAACAAAAAGCTCCTTGGATGAGGTCTAAGGACCGGAGCCACTCATGACATACCGGGGTAGATTCTTGTTAAACACGTCAGGTTCATCCTTGTGCAAATCACTATGGAAACCATGACCAACTACCGTCCGATGACCAAGGTCTAGCCTTTCAAACCCACGCTCTACAAATTATATTGTTTGGGCCCTCAACGTGTGAACCCAATACTGTTTTGGGGTCGTCACGAATTGAGTCCCTACAATTCATATAAAAAATCAAGTGTTAGTTTGGCTCTATTAAATACATTCCCTGAAAAATTACAGTTTTGAAATTTTAATGTTTTTACATTTATATATTTCCACAGAAAACTAGTTTTAAATTTGATCAATTTTAGTTGTTTTTAGTTCGATTTTTTCTTTTATATAGAAACAATTGATTCAAAATGGGAATATATATTTATATATAAAAAAGCAAGTGTTAGATTGGTTCTATTAAATACATTTCCCCACACCTTAAATTTTTAAATTTTATTAGTTTCACATTTGTATATTCCCACTAAAAAAAAAACTCGTTCTATCATGATTTTAGATAAGCTAAATAAAATAAAACCAATTCGAAATTAAATTGGTTTTGTTTTTTATTTAACTTGTATCATAATTAAACCAATTTTGTGGTTTGCCTAACATTCCTTTTTACTATCTAAAGCCTATCATAAAAGACTGATAGGTCTTGGTAACTATATTATGGATTTATATTGACTTCTCATAAATGTATTTTTTTTTTCCTTTTTTGTATTACTCTGTATTATAGTATGCCGTTTCAGTACAAATGTGCTATTTTGTAATTTTGGATCCTAAAAGGATGGGAGAGGATAATCCACTTATTGCAGAATTTGAAGTCCAGAAGCACCTTAATTTTCCTCTTGGTTTTCATGGGTTTTGGGCCACTGACAAGTAATTTGTTTTTATAAATGAGCTAAAATTCTAAACAAGCCAAAAAATACATCACCATCTCAAAGCCATTTAGGCGAGTGGAAACTATTGTGACAAAGTAATATAGAATTTTTTTTTCTAAATAACAATAAATATTAAAAAATTTAGTTAGTTGTAACGTTTCAAAACAATGTTGAAAACTAGCATCTCGAGTGTCTAAAACTCGAGTTCCAAGATAAAACTCGAGTTTTTAAGTCTCGATTTGTAACTGGATTAGTTTGAACTGGGAAAAAATCACGCTGAAAATCGAGTTTTAAAAACTCGATTTCCATAAATTGAATAAAAACGCCGCTATAGAGCTATAAAACGTCACTATAGGGCTTAAAAACGCCACTATAGGACTCTCTAAACCTATACTTATAAAAAAAAAATTTGCAGGAAAACGCCGCTATATGGCTTTAAAACGTCACTATAAGGCTTAACAACGGCACTATAGGTGATATTGTTTTTGCATGAAACTCGAGTCTTAAAGACTCGAGATCTATGTGGCATTTTCACACTCGCTAATCGAGTCTGTTGGACTCGAGTTCTAATATGGATCTCGAGTTTCTAAAACTCGAGATGCTACTTTCCTTTATTGTTTCAAACGTTGCCTAACTAACTATATACAATTCTTTTGCACAGCTATTTTGCACATTACCTCAAGTAATATATATTTGTAGTGTTATTGAATAAATAGACTTTCATTTACATGTACAGTATGAATATTTGTGTCAATAAAAAATATCAAATTGCTTCTTCCTTTGATGTAGGATTCATGAATTTAAATTGCTTTATGTGAACTCATGGTGAAATGAGTTTATTAGGAAAATTTTAGGCCCTTGTTGATTTTATAACAGAATTATTCGACTTGTTAAATTAATCGGTTAAGGATTCAACTTTTTAAATTTATTGGTTAAGAATAACCACAGGTTACAAAGAATCCTAACCTATTAGGATACTTTGTTTGCCTTTTAGCTTTTCTTTACTTATTAACGACTTTTTAAAATCTCACATCTTTTCTCTATTTATTTTTTCAAAGTACAAATATACTTTTAGCAAAAGCCCAAATAAGTTAATGTTAAAGGCACACTTAATGTGGCTCCAAATCCTTAGTGAAAGCTTGTATTTGTGTGAAAATACAAGAGCTTGTTTAGATCCCAAATTAAAAATTATGGCTAGATTATTTTTATTCTAAGCCATAAGCCAAGAGCGGAACAAGAGTAAATGAGCACAATGAACCGATAACACTACCTTAAGCCATATTCATCCATCATCAACAATAAAATGAAAGCTTAAAGAGTAGGGAAGAGAGATGCAAACACAAGATAACACCGAGACGTGTTATCGAAAAAAAAAAACCGAAGAACTCAGTGAAAAACCTCTCTGCAACCCTCCAAGTCGAAATTGATCCACTAGAGAATAAAGTTGGAGCACATGAATAACAAAAGACCCTCCAAGCCTAGTCTACCCCATGTACTTGAGCCCTCCAAGTTGCTACTATCAATTGACTTCTCGGAGCTTTGTCTTCTCTAACTTTCTGGATCCCACAATTCAGCCCGATTGCATCCGCCAATGAATGGTTCTTTCCAATGCTTCCCAGCAGCACCAAAATCTCACTTTACACTCAATATGGGTGTGGTAAGCATTTGGGCTAACAACTTCTCAAAGATCTAGAGATGGAGAGGTAGAAGTTGAGGAAAACCACAAGGAAATGTATAGATGATTGTGGGTATAAGAATCTCTAACTCTCAAGTGTATTTTCTAGGGTTTTCACTCTGAAAAGCACTCCTTACAATTTGTGAGTAATGAGAGTATATATAGTGTGGGTAAAGAGAAGGTAAAGCAGAATACAACTTTTTGTCAAACAGAGACTTTCATAAGTCCTTCACGGGTTAGCACTCCTTACAATTTGTGGGTAACAAGGGTATAAATTTTGTACATATGAAATTGGTTAGGATATTCAATGAAGCCAAGTATTTTGTTGAAGTTTCATTAAGGGACCGCAAAACCATGAAGGCCTAGGTCAAGCTAGACCCTGAACAAACCCACAAGACCAGGCTTCAACCTAGGCGAGTCTAGCCCAAGACCATGGCTACAGGGCAATCTCATGACGTCCTTGTGCAATGTATTTGGTGCGGACACGAGGTACAAGCCCCCAATTACACGCACGTATAGGAGGAAGAGCAAAAAGAAGACAGCCCAACTTTTGGCCTTATAGATGGAGCCTATTAGTTATTGGGCTTAAGATTAAACAAGCCTGAGCATTTAATAATTAGGATTTTTTAATGCACTTTTATGATGAGTGAGTTCTACGCAACAGAAGACATCCTAAAAGCTAAGGCTAGGATCAATATGATTTAATTCAAATTCTTAGCCTAAACCGAAAGGTAAGGGTGGTAAGAAGAGGAATTATAATACCAAACAGTTGGACAAGTTAGTTGCCCTAGCAGTTGCCAAAAAGGAAATTAGACTCAAAAGATTGACCAAAAGAAAAGTATTTCTGTTTTGGTAAAGCTAAGCATTGTCCATGATTGTCTTTTAGATGGAAATTTACATGTTTTACCTTTTAAAGAGAAAGTTTCCATCCTTTGTAATTGTATGTTTTAGCACTTATGTGTATAGATCTTATTAATCTAAATGATATATTTAGAGGATAATAAGATCTAGGATTCCTTTTTGTAAAGGAATGAAGATCCAATGACTTCTTTAAGTTAGTGCATACATAAAGGAGGAATAGGGCTCTTTTAAAGGTAGATTGTTCTAGAAGAAAAATGTCAGTATTTGTTGTAGTACAACAATAAAATACATTTGGAAATGAGATGGTTGTATTAGATACAGCAAAAGACATTATTCTGTAGATAACTATTACACCGGTACAATATCGTAGTGGGAGGATTATTAAACAAATTCATACTTTTGGAATAAACTTTTTTAGTTATTCCACAAGGATATGAATTTGATCCTTGGTCCTACGTAAAGGCAATAGATGATATGAATATGTATTACTGGATCAAGGTTATGCGAATAGAATTAGATTCTATTTAAAGTCTAGAACTTGTAAAGGTGCCTAATGGCATTAAGCCTATTGTTTTCAAATAGGCCTACAAGAAAATGAGATTGATAGATTTGAAGGTGCAAATCTTCAAAGTCAAGACTAATGGTAAAAAGATTTATTCAGAAAGAAATGGTTCGAATATGAAAAGATTTTTTCACCAATAGTCAAGTTTGACTCTATCTAGATTCTCTTATTCATTATATTTCTTGGATGAAATATAGTAATGAATATCAAGAAAGCTTCTTTTAGTAGCAATCTTGAGGAAGACATCTATATGATGTAACTAGACTTGTTCATAGCAAAGAACTAGTAATGTTTAGTATGCAAGTTGCTTAAAGTCCATTTATGGACTAAAGCAAGCATCTAGATCATAAAATATCATATTTGATCAAGCAATCAAATTGTTTGATTTTGATCAAGTATTTAAAAGCCTTATGTGTGTAAAAGTTATATAGAATAATAAATTTCTTAATGTATGTTGATGACATTCTAATCATTTAGAATGACGTAGAGTTATTGTCATCAATGGAATTTTTTGTTGTCTAATCCAGCTTGATATAAAGTACTTGGGAAAGACTAGTCACATCCTACAAATTAAACTTTGTTAAAATTCAGGAATTGAGATGTTGGGTCCATCTCAAACTGCTTAAATAGATTAGATTCTAGCCAAGTATAGCATGTAATACTTTAAGAAAGGATTCTTTCCTTTTAAGTTTGAACTTCCTTTATATAGGACTATAGTCCTAAGACATATAAAAGGAAGAGCATATTAAGACGGTTCCTTATATCAAAAGCGATAGGAAGTCTTTATGCTATGCTTAATACTAGGCTAAATATCTATTTTGCAGTAGGCATGGTAAGCAAATATCAATTGAAACGAAGATCACTTAATTTAGTGGGAGTAAAGCATATACTCAAATATCTTAGGAGAATGAGGGATTATATGTTTGTCCACAAAAGTGAGGTTTTGATAGATACTGGATGTACAAATATTGACTTGTAGTTTGATTGTGATTCATGAAGTTAGACTTCAAGATATGTGTTCATCCTAGGTGGTGAAGATACACATTAAACGTAAGTATTATCTCATTAGAGAGATACGAGTACGTGAGAAGTAGTAGTAGAAAAGATAATTAGTAGTAGAAAAGATAATTTATGCAATACATCTGGCTGAAACTTGTTTCCAAGCCTTGCCTTAGAGTGATTATGAATTACTCTGAAGAGAGATAAGTGTTGGATATATGGTAAATTGTCTTTGAGGGCAAGTGGGAGATTGTTGGGGTTTGTGCCCTAAAGTCCAATTTATTGGCATGTTATAAATAATTAAGTTGTTTAATTATATGAGACTATTTATGAACTAATGGGACATTATCTTAGTCCATGAGATGCATAGTATGTGATTTATGTGAAAAGTCACAGAAAGATATAAATCAGAAGTTCTTTGTAAACTCAGAATTTTAGTTCGTAGTCGGTGATGAAATTGGGCATTTCATCTGCGAAGACTATAACATATCAACTAAGATGATTTGTCTTGATCATGGAAGTGGAGACTTTTAGTTGATATGTTGATATGTTTTAAGAGTTAAGACATATCGAACTGGGCCGCTGTGAGATTTATTATTCTCTTAATGACTATCAAAAGAATAATAAATCTCACGGCTTCTATTTACATCAACTCTAAATTCTGAGAGAATAATGGACCTAATCATGAGGTGTAGGTTGCTTTGATATATCAGGAGTGAGATCTATAAGATACGATCAAAACCTCAGTATGTTGGGCAGCCGCATTTAGTGTTGATGGAACATATATTCTCAAGATGGAATTCATAATCTCCTAACAGAGATATAAAATATTCCCTTGAGATAAGTTTAATGAGTTTGGTTATTCAGAGTGTTAGGCCCAACCACTTTAGTAAGGAGTTACTAAAGTATATATTTATGAAATTGGATTTCATAAATATATAATGAATAACATTAAGGATTAAACCGGGTACTCAAGGATTAAGATGTAGTAATATTCAAAGTGGCAGTCTACATTTATGACTTTGTATTACTACAAATATTTTAATGAAGGGGTTGTATGTATAATAAAGTCTTGGGATATAATTTATTAATAAGGCCTAGAGTGTAATTATATTCTTATAGTGGTATTGAATATAATTAATGGTAACTTTGGACTTGTCAAGAGTTGACAGAAAAGCCCAAGGCCCATTGAAGCTAGAGTCTTATTTGTTCCCTTTGGTCCCATCTCAAGCCACAAACTAAAGCCCAATTGGGTAGGCCTAAAAGGCTAACCCAATTAAATAATCAGTCATTATTTAATAAGAGTTATTAAATAAAGAAACTATGAGAATAGTTTTTTTTTTTAAAAATGTACGTATGATGAAAAGAAAAGAAATCAGTTTTTCTCTACAAAGGAGAAGAAGAAGGTCTTTTCTTTGAGAATCAATGTACAAGAAGACTGATTGAGAGACCACACATCTTGGGCACCATATGGAATTGAGATGAAGATTAAAGGTATTCTCAAGTTGTGGTTTTGAAATTCACTGCATCAAGGTACGCTTTCTATTCTTTATTCTAGAATTCATGGTTACATGTTATCTTTCATGATTGAAGTAGATCCGTGTTTGTTGCTTCCGTTGTGTGTTCTGTATGAGATACAAAACCAGATTTTCCAACAGCTATACCATTGAAATAGTGAGCATAATTCTCCCCAACAAGACCATTCATGATTTGCTAATATTTCTACATTTTCCAACAAAAGTAAAAAATAGGATTTCGAGGGTGAAAGGAGCAGTTCAATTGATACATTAATGGTAGGGTTTATATAATGCAATTTGTAATATAGTTAGGTCAGGGGAGGATGTAGAAAAAATAGGAAAAATTATATTTTCGTTACAAGGTTTTGGTTATGGGGATAAAAGAAAAAGTGAAAGGGAAAAAGAAAATGTTTTGAATTGAATTCTTTATATATCATTATTTGAATTTATTTTTATTAAATGGTAAAAATAATCTAAGTTATAGATGGTTGAATTGGTAAAGTTTTTTATCATTGCATAAGAATTTAGAATTTGAACTATACAAAAAAATAACTGATATCTTGGCCTAATAATAAAAGGATAATTATCATAAAGTAGATGTCATATATTAAAATTTTATTGTATCTATTAAAAGAAATAGGAGTAAAAATAAATAATAAAAAATGTTGAATTTTACAAAAGCCAAATTAGTATGACAACAAGCCTTGTGAGCTGGTTAACACTATGTTCTTCCTTCTACTTTTTTGCCCCCTCCAATAAGATAGATTTCTATTAGGTGTATGTCTAAAAAATACCTTATTAGCACTATAAATGAATCAAGCTATTTATGAACAAATAGAGTTTTGCTTGAAAAAAAGTCTGTTTATGTTGTTTATTTATTAAACAAACCAAGCTCAAGCCCAACTTTAGACTTGATTATTAATCAAGTCAAGTTTAAACATAATAACGTGTTCATAAACAAGCTCATAAACATCATGACTCAAATTAACCATATTTAATACTTTATACTTATATGTATGCTTTTATGAAAATATATTTATATAGATTTATAATTGGGTTATATAAGTTTGTCAATTATTTATAGTTTATTATTCATAACATAAACCATCCATTTGTAGTAAAAAATCAAAAATTTATGGAGGAGTAAGACATGTTAGTCAACCATGTGGGAGTGTTTAATTAATGATGGTTATATAAAGAAAAAAAAAGTTTTTTCAACTAAAACATTGACCTTTGACACTAATACACTATTAACATTCATACTTGTAAAGTTAGTGAGAAAAATGACAAATAAGGAAGAAAATTATAAATCAAATGTATAAAATATAAATAAAAGTATACTTTAGAAATACTTTTCAAATACATAATTGGATGTGCACTCTCTAATCCTACTAGGACTGTATCTATTGTAAGCAAATAATATATACACACACAAGTTTTTGGAGAGCAAGTATTAATGAAAATGTCCACGATATTAATAAAAACATGTCACTCCTAGGAATAATCAACTTTTGAAATTTTCATGTATTGGTCACAATGTAGTGAAACATTTTGCACAAAATCATTTTGACTCACTTGGTTTGTTGATCTTGGATTTTGTTTTTTCGAATAACAAATAATACTTTTGATGGTGTTAGAGCATCCACAGCAGTGAAGCTAAAAATTTAGCTTTTTAGCTCCACCAGAAGTTATTTTATCTATTTTACCTACACACATGCTGCAGCAGTGGATCTATTTTAGCTTTCAACACAATAAAATAATATAAACATCACAATAAAATAATATATCTCCTACAATAAAATAATATATTTACTACAATAAACAACAATCACAACCACCCGCAACCACTACCGCTGCCACTACCGCCACCGCCACTGACTCTTCCACCGCCACCGCAATCTCTATCGCTGCCACTATCGCCGCCACCACCTACTCTTCCACCGCCACCGACTCTTTTGCCGCTGCCACATGATAGAATAATATATTCTCTACAATAAACAACAATCACAGCCACTACCATCACCACTGTCACTACCAACACCGCCACCGCAACCGCCACCACCATCAAAAAAAATTATTTTTTTCTCACCAATATTAGATAGTAATAACCTATCACTTAAAATTTATTGCAAAAATATTGTGGTAACATTTCTTAATTTTAATTTCTTATTATTCTTTATTTTATTTTTTCCATTATCTTATTTGGTTTCATCCAAATACACGTTTCTTTTTTCTTTTTCTTTTTTCTTTTTTTTTTCTTTTTTACTCTTTGTTTTACTCCAACTTCAAACCATTCAAACTACATCTTATACACCGCACCACACATGTGACCGCAAAAATAAAGTGCAGTGAAGTTATAGTTTTAGCTAAATTGCACCACAAAGTGCGGTGTTAAAAATGGCCCAAAACCGCACCGCAAACACCCCTAACGTGGATCCTTCTATATCCTCTATGTTTGTGTGGTAATGTGCATTTTGCATGCATATATACAAGACCATGCATGTATATGTGGTTACTGGTTAGCTAGTGTTTGTTTTGTTGATCATGTAGTGGGTATAGATGATGATATGATGAGCATGCAGGTAGTTGTTGGGCATTTTCAACTGTAGCAGCTGTCGAGGGCATCAACCAAATAGCCGTACAACGCACTTTTTGTTTAAGAGTAATTTATAAGTGCCCATTTCAAATCACCACTTTTAAGCTATTGGTGTGATTTTAAAATCGTGCCTTTTAACCTTGTAAGAGTATTCACATCAAGAGTTTTAAAAATTTTAGCATTTAGCAATTAAAAAAGTCACTTTATAATATTTAACACATCACTTTACAATATATCAAAAATCAAAGTTTCTATTTTTTTTACCACTTTATTTAAATATTCTTTTTTTGTTCATTTTTTATTCTTCATGATTAGATCATTCCCATGAGAGCGAAGTTCTTATTTTAATTGAAGTGATAATAAAATATTATTTTTTTAAAGATTTCAACTACAGTAGGATGTCAAAGATGGCATTCTACTGTAGCTAAGATGTTAAAACTTTTAAGTATAGCACCCTTAATGTAGTGTGCTTTTTTAGAATCAGGTGTTAAAAAATAGCATATTTAGCATTTAAAACCTTTGATGAGAAAGGTGATAGATTATGTTTTCGTGTTACATCCCCTAGGTAGCAGTTGTGCTAATTAAATGGTCCCTCTTTCAAAAAACTCATAAGTGAAAGGCTGAACCAAACTCATCCTAAGCTGTGTAACAACCAAAGACTAAATGGGTTCTATAATTTCTTTCATTTATTATTTTTTTTCTTAGGCATTTAGCTATCTATTAAACCAGTAAATATCTCTTAAATCCTTTGTATGGAACTGGTACAAAATACCTTCTCCCATTTTCTTTTTTAAAAAGCACAAAAACATTTACAAATTTTGCATATTTGTTATCATTTATTGGTTGATTTAGTCTCTCTAATCTATTTAGATACAACCTTTAAAACCTTTTTTTTTTTCTAATATAATTTATTAAAATATCCCTTAGCAAATCGAGTCCTACTTTCAAAATAAATTGCCCGTAATAAACCATCCCAGCTTTTAATTGGTTTGGATGATTTTTATGAAAAGGAAAAAAAAAAAGGTTTAGATGATGAAACTTAAGCAAGAAAATAAAAAAGAGTTTGAATAACGACAAAAAAAATACTCTTTATAGAATTTCAACTTATAGAAATATAGAATTTACTTTTCATAATTATTTTTTTTATTATCAGACCAAAATGCACGCCAATTAATGGTACAAAAAATCTAGTCCTCAGTGTATATTACAAAAAAGTAAACATTTATTTGTTTTGCCTTTACATGGGTCGTTGGACTAGTGGTAGCACATCGAGATCAATTTCCTATCAACTTCCAAAAGTATTTATTAAAGCTGTGTTTGGTTCATGTAAAATATTTTCCGGAAAATAAATAATTTTCGGAAATGCTATTTTCGGGAAAGGAAAATGTATTTAGGCTGTTTGGTTGCCTCGGAATTCATTTTACAGAAAATCAATTCCGGTGTTTGGTTCGTTCAAATATTTTACGGAAAATGCTTTCCGTTTTACGGAAAATCAAGCTTTGCAACCAAAATAGAAAAAACAAGAGAAGAGAAAATTTGATTAACCATTCCACTGCATCAAATGGGAAAGTAAAAGTAATCCAATTCAACCCAATTCCACACTCACATTTTCCCACCAAACAGACCCACAAAAGAAACAAAACCCAGGAAAAAAAAATTCATCAAATCCGGTCAAATTGAGAGAAGAAGGAAGAGAGAGAGGCGACTGGGTTTGATCTAGAGGTGAGATCGCGCGGCGGAGGCGAGATCGAGCGGCGTTGGAGTCGATCGGCGCGGTGCTGCGATCGACGAGACCGGTGCGATCGGCGCGGTGCTGCGATCAACGAGACCGGTGGAGTGTGGGTTGTCGGACTGGAGCTCGGTCTGTGGTCGTCGGACTGGAGCTCGGTCTGAGGAGTGCGCTGTTGTGAGAGAGCTCAGACCGTGTTGTGTGAGGAGTAGAAATGGTTTGAAGTGAAAATATGAACGGAAATGATTTTATGGGTGTTTTGGGTTATTTTACGGTCAAAGGGGAAAAGCATTTCAGTTGACTGAATTTATTGGTTCAACCAAACACTCAAGTTTTACGGAAAAGCATTTCTGGAAGTAATTTGAAGCCAAAACAAACACAGCCTAAATAGTTTGGAATTTATGGCAATCGTGAGGCGTGGGGTGGACATCAACGTGTCAACTTCTACGTCAAAAGCCTTTTTGGTTCTTGCGTTAGTTCTAGGATGTAGATTGGAGTACATGTCTGTTGGTATTTTGGCACTTAGAGGAAAGTGTTTGGTTCTTGCGACTCTTGCAAAAGACAATGCGTGCATTCCTTTTTTTGTTTTTAAAGAAAAAGAAGACATGATTTGGAAAAAAAGAAAAAAAGAAGAAGAGAAACTTTAACTTCTCAGAAAATGTCACTTGAATTACAAGTGAATTCTCCTCAAAAGAATTACAAATGAATAATGTTTTCCTTTGGTTTTAAGAATCTCCATTAAGGATCGTTACACCCTTGAATTAGAGCACTCACATTTGGCTCAACAAACCAATGTTTTGGCTAATATGATAACTAATTTAACCCACCTAAACAGCTCCACATTAGGCTCAATTAATCTTTGAACCAAAATAATTTATGTAGAGTGACTCGAATTCAATATACTGAGGCAGAGACAGGAATTTATTTTTTGGGAGGGCCAAATTGATGTGTGACTATTTTTTTATATATATAATATAAATAATATGCTATATTTCGTAGTATAAAAATTATAGACATAGTGCAACATGAAATGTAGTATTTTATAAACAAAAAAGAAAAATTATGGGTGTCTATCAAAATTATTAAATTTGTGCTAAGATAAAGAAAAATTTAGACATTCTTTCCCTATATTTTATGAAGTACCCAATAGATCAATTTTTTTTTTTTTTTTTTTCGTGTGTGTGTGTGGAGAATACTAAATATTTTAATACACATACACGGGAAGAGAGGAGAAGGTCTTAAAGAATCTGACAAATTTTTTTAACTCACACTCATTTTCCAATAGACCTTAAGTATAATAAGAATTTTTTTTAACAAAAAAACTAAATATCCCTGATTAAAATAGTAGCCTATGCTATTTTAGAGAAGTAAAATGAGCAAGTATATATCAAATATGAATTAAAGTTACTAGCCATTTCCTTTTAAATATATACAAATAATTTATTTGCAAACACTTGTACTTGTAGATTCTTACAATGCTCTTTGGAAATTTCGGCAAAAGAATGGAAACGTTTATTGCTTTCATATTATCAGCATTTTCTTCTAAAGAATGTATCAAATGATTCAAATTATCAATAGTTCTTGTTAGGACATATGTAAAGATTACATATGTTATGTAAATTGGCTAATCCTTTGACAAAACGTACTTTACTTGTAATTAGGTATATCTAGGATGGGTTTAGTACTTCAAGGAATAAGAGTTCAAGTCTAGTATTGAAGCCATACAAATCTGTCCAAGAAACAAGTGAAGAAGTGTTGTTCACTAAAGTTCGACAGATAGCTCAACAGATAATATCTATCGAGATTTAATGCTTGATGCTCGATAGCTCTCAACAGAAGCTGTATCTGTCGAGAATTACGAAATTCAGATTTCTAGATCCGTTTTCATGCATATCCAAGTGTATTTGTGTAGGGTTTCTTTTCTCACAACTCTAGACATATATAAAGATTATTTTAAGGGCCGTTAAAGGTGAAGCAAATTGATTATGCATGCAAATTGTGATTGAAGATAGAAGTTGCCATAGTTCATCATATTCCTTATAGAAGCTGCTACGTCTTTGCACCAAGGGTTTTGTAACCAAAGAGCTTCTTCATCTTCATCGTTTGGATGAACTGAAGAACTTTGCAACCAATATCTTCCTTAAGTTGGTGTGTTAGTCACGTACTTGGATCCGTGTATCGATTGGTTAGTCATGTACTGGGAGTCGTGCATTGAAATGAGAGATTGTCACTACAATACAAGTCCAATTGGATATTGGGATAAGGGTTCAACTGTAGGTTGGTATTAGGTACTGTAATTCCTTTTACTTGTAACCGCTTGTTTTGACAATAGTGGATTCTCAAGAGTGGTGACCTTAAATTCACCCAGTGGGATTTTATTTCGATGGTTTTCCCCATTCATAAACAAATCACCCGTGTCAGATTTATTTTCTGTTGCATTTAGTTATTTGATGATTTGTTTGTGCTACCACGCTTATTACATGTAATTGAATCTGATTAATTTTACTTGACTAAATTAATTGATTAAGTTACCAAAAGGGTCAATACATTCTTGGCCCTGCCCCTATGTAGGCCATTCTTTTCCCCACAAAGGTGGAACCTCAAGGGTTCATCCTCACTTTTATTACTTCCCCACCCTCTTTACTCCCATCTCTCTACTCACCAACACACATGGATGACATCACAGGAAAATGGGCATGCCTATCTCTCAACACAAAGGAAACTGAAACAGTGGACGTTGCTCCTGACGTCGTAAACAACAGTCGAGTTCTGGTGGCTCGACTCTTCACCAAACACAAAGTTAACATAGAGGCTTTGGTGCAAACTCTAAGAAGCATGTGGCGCTTAGTTTAGAACTTTGAGGTTCAGGATCTTGGCTTCAACACAGTTTTGATCATCTTCAACGATGAAACAGCGCCCATGAAGATCATCACTCAAGGCCCTTGGTCTTTTGATAAATACCTGATCAGTCTATACAAGCCCAGTGACGACGAATCGGTCGACGACACAACGTTCTCCTTGGTAAAGTTTTTTATCGTTGCATAAGAATTTAGAATTTGAACCCCACTTATACAAAATAATAGCTGGTATCTTGGCCTAATAATAAAGGATAATTATCATAAAGTAGATGTCATAAATTAAAATTTTATTGTATCTATTAAAAAAAATAGGAGTAAAAAAAAAGGGTTGAATTTTACAAAAGCCAAATTAGTATGACAACAAGCCTTGTGAGCTGGTTAACGCTATGTTCTTCCTTCTATGTTTTTGGCCCCTCCAATAAGAGATATTTCTATTAGGTGTGTCTAAGAAATATCTTATTAGCACTATAAATGAATCAAGCTATTTATGAACAAATAGAGTTTCGCTCGAGAAAAAGTTTGTTTATGTTGTTTATTTATTAAACAAACCAAGCTCAAGCCCAACTTTAGACTTGATTATTAAACAAGTCAAGCTTAAACATAATAACGTGTTCATAAACAAGCTCATAAACATTATGACTCAAATTAATTATATATAATACTATATATTTATATGTATACTTTTCTAAAAATATATTTATATAGATTTATAATTGGGTTATATAAGTTTGTCAATTATTTATAGTTTGTTCATAACATAAACCATCCATTTGTAGTAAAAAATAAAAAATTTATGGAGTAAGACATGTTAGTCATGGTTTTACTATATATAGAAAAATAATAAGTTAATCAAGTAATTCGTGAACAATCTTGAATTTATAACAAGTAAATGAACTAAACTTGGACGTGTAATCTTGTTTGATGATGAGTTCGAAATAAGATTAAATAAACAAATCTAAACTTATAATATTTGGCTCGGCTTATTTATAGCTCTATATCTTATAGTAGTTTTGTAAATAACATGCTTTTGTTCAAATGTTTTTTTTTTTTTTTGGTTAAAGACATTTGGTATAAAAGAGGTATATGTGGGACGACAATTTAAACCAACACATGTGAGTATCCGCCTCACCCGTCCTTAATGGACGGGTTTTACCTACCCCACATAACAAATAAGACGGGGATGAAGGTTAACATTTTCCCGCCGCACTTGCCCCGTTTATATTTGAATAATTAAAAAAAATTATAGGTTTTTTATAAGACATATATAAGTATTTTTAGCATTCTAACTTTAAATTTATGATTTTTTTTATATTGTATTATTAAATGTATACTTTTACGTTTTAATATTTACTTTAACGTTGTTCATATTTTTTTTTTAATTGTTGTATTTCTACATTTGAATTGTTTTTGTATTTATTATTACTTAAATTGTTATATTGTTATGTTTTTTTTTTTTTTTTTTTTTACAAGATATAATTTCTACTCTATCCTAACCTATGTGTATATGTATATGAAGCTCCTTCTTGGAGACTTGAACTCTGACCCTTACCCCCACACCCCACAAGCACTTATATTTGTGGTGTGACCACCGTGCGCGGTGGTATATTGTTATGCTTTGAGAATGTTTTAGACGAAAACCACATTTTCGTCTCTACATTTTTATGCGATTCTACTTTGGTTCCTAACTTTTATTTCCACTACTTTTAGTTTCTATCCTGAAAAACGCGTCTTGTTTTTGTCTCTACCATTACATCAAAGACGAAAAATACACACGTGACAAACAGAGTGTACTGTTGGCACACTAAAAATTGATGTGGCCATTAAAATAATAATAAAAAATGTTATTTGGCATTAATAATACCACATCAGCATCTAAATTTAAAAAATTAATTTATTAAATTTAACTAAATAAAAAAAATCAAAATAGAAATAAAAATAAAAATTCATATGAATTAAAATCTAAAAGTATTTTGAACAAGAACACCAATCCAGACTTAAGATCTCAAAATTGAAAACTAAAAATCACAAATCCAGAAACACAAACACAAACCCAGCAACAGATCAACCAAACCAAACACAAAAGCAACAAACACAAACCCAGGAACTGATTTTTCTTGTCAGCCAAACACAAAAAATACAAACCTTGAATGGGGTTTAATGGATTTCCGGAATTTGATTTTGTGTTCCTATATGCGTGCCAGAAAAATAAAAATACCTGGTTCAATTCTCCAGGTGTTGATTTTTTGAACACGATACACTGATCTATTCTGGTGTGGTGGGTCCTATTACTTTACTCTCTCTAGCATCTAGAAGGCGACAAAATTTCCTAGAAACCATCATCAATTTTTTTGTAACGAAAGGTCTGCACTCTTAAACCCTATCAATTTTAGTTGCAGAGACCATAGAGCGCTTTTGAAAGATCTACAATTAATTGGCGAGATTTGAGAAGAAAGGGATGAAGTCAGGATCTCCGGAACAATCATTGCTTCAAGAAAGCCTTCTTCCCCGTTCAAACAAAGTTGGGGTTTCAAATTTCTTTATCTTATGGCTCAAGAAATTAATCCTTCACGTCTCCTCCTCGGCAGCTACAGTTTCTCTGCTTCTTCCACAACAAATGGTAGACGGAACGACAGTTCCATCCTTGTTCAGAGACCTACCGAATCTCTATCAAATCTTTCTAATCTCCACCGTGTTCGCGTTTGTGGGTGCCTTCAGTTATGAACTTGGTTGACTAGAAGTGGAGATGACGAAACAGAGGCAAATCTTTGGCGAGGCTCGCAAAGACGATAAGAACACAAAATAGGAACACAAAATCAAATTCCAGAAATCCATTAAACCCCATTCAAGGTTTGTTGTTTTTGTGTTTGGTTGACAAGAAAAATCAGTTGCTGGGTTTGTGTTCGTGATTCTGGGTCTGTGACTTTTGTTTTCAATTTTGAGAACTTAAGTCTGGTTTGGTAATCTTGGTATTCTTATTCAATATATTTTAGATTTTAATTAATGTGAATTTTGATTTTTATTTCTGTTTTGATTTTTTTTATTTAGTTAAAATTAATAAATTAATCTTTTAAATTTAGATGTTGACTTGATATTTTTTAACGTCAAATAATATTTTTTATTATTATTTTAATGACTATTTCAGTTTTTAGTGTGTTAACAGTGTACTTCATTTATTATGTGTGTATTTTTCATTTTTGATGTAATGGTAGGGATAACAAAAATGAGATGCATTTTTCAAGAAATGGGCAAAAAGCAATGGAAATAAAAGTTAGGGATCAATGTGAAAATTGCATAAAAATATAAAGACGAAAATGTTATTTTTGCCAATGATTTATTATGTTAGAATTGTTTTTTAATGTTTTATGAGTTTTAATTTAATATACCCAAAGTAAGCTTTTAATAAATTATGAACTCGTTTGGATTCAACTTAAAATGGCGTTTGCATTTTACAAGTGCGTTTTCCTCTTCTTCTTTTTTTGGTTTAGCCTGCATAAATTGACAAGTCAATTGTAAACAGTGTATCTATGTACTGTTTACAGCTCTCATAAATTACACTTTTCAGCAACTTTTTCATTAAAAATGGATCTCACAGTACTATTTACATATTTAAAAATTATTTCGCTACAATGTTTTCAGTTTCAGCAAAAATATGCTCAATCCAAACGGACCCTATATATATAAGAAAATTGAGTGTGGCAAGATGGGTACCCACATATACCTGTTAGAAAAAAATAATAATAATAATAAATAAAAAAATAAAAAGGTCCCAAAGCAGAAGTGGGGCGGGGCGAGAAATAGGATACCCGCTCGTTGCCATTTACCACACAATCACTATCTCGGAAGAAAAATGGTGGAAATTATTGTGAGGTGCAAGTGGCGGGTGAAAGTGACGAAATTGCCATAAATTTGGCTTTTCTAATAAAAAGAATCGGACATCTCAAGTGGGTTTCATGCCACATAAAAGGAAAAAGACAGAAGAAATTCAATTGTTATTTCGTTTCCAACAAGTCCCTGCTTTTCTACACAATCACCGCCTCTCCTGGCGTTTTCTGCTTTTCTACACAATCAAAGTCACTACTTTCCAATATTTATAAAAAAAAAAGTCACTACTTTAAGAACTTTCTAGTTCACAAGTAAATATCTAAGATTGAGAGCTACTTGACTCTTGTACTGGGCAAGGCAGAGGTAGGGTTCAAGGAAGATGCGAAAAAGAGAGAAATATAGATTTTTTAATTTCAATTTGAAGTTTTTGGTTAAGACTTAAGAGAGGGGGGAAAAAGTAAAAGGAAAAAAAATTCCGTGTGTGGTGTTAAATTCTTAATACCTCATTGTCTAAATTAATTTGTTCTTAATAAATTGGAGGAGGGACCGGTTATTAGAAAAAGAAAAGATGTTGGAGTGAAAATGTCAAAATTACTTATTTATACTATTTTCTCTCTATTTTTTCATACCAATTAAGTTCCATTAATGAGAGAATGAAAGATGATGGGCTCTCTTGAATATAGGTTCATCCTTCCCCTACTTCTTTTCTTCACTATAAAAATTGGAAAACAATAACCAGCTCATGTGTGATTGATATTAGACTTATTATTCGTCAACTAGCTAAATTGATATAAATTATGGTTTACTATCACTGTAACCTACCAAAATCTGAGTTAACTACAAACTCAAGTCAAGTCACCAAAAATGTATTAAAAAAAAAAAGTATGGTCTTTTAATCCTCACCTTTCAATAAAAAAAATTTTAAAAAAAAAGGTGTGGTATTTTTTTAAAAGTCGAAAGAAATAAAGGGTAATGGGCCAGAGCAAGTTGGAGAATGACGAGGAATATATAAATAAATATTCGATAGGTGGAATGTAGACATTGACTTGTAGTCTTGTGATGCTTTTTAGTTCTTTCCTACGAAGTTTCTGTCCAGACATGGATTAACATTGTCTTTGAGTCTCATCATTGTTATAACTAGCAAAGAGTGTTGCACAACTAGTCCTGTGGCTTATCTTTTCCTAAAGCAGATCTAACAAAGCAATAGATCGAGAGGATGGGCAAAACTCAATTGTAACGCAAATCATTTCTTCTTTCCTTATTTGTTTGTCTTTGTTTTCCTTCGCCCTTTCCCTCTTCCTTTCAACTTTGTTTCTTGACCAAGAAATTCGATGCATCATCATTTGTTAGCTAATTGTTCCTATGATTCATGTCATGATGGTAGGTATAGCAGTGGTTTAGAGTTGGCAAAATTCGTGGTGACCCATGATATCTTGCACGATGCATGGACTGCAATTTGGAGTCTATACACAGAAATCAGTCAGAATGAAGGACCATCTTCCTTCGTGAGATTCAAAGTTTATGAGCTACCAAACTATACCATTATAGCGTTTTTCACCTGGCCCTCTAGTAGCAAAGACTCTGTTCAGGGTGGGGGAGGAGGAAATTTAGTTTCGTCTTCAACTTTTAAGGGGTCTTTTCCTTTCTTTGATTTCCTGTGCCCCAGACCCAAAGTCCCAGATAATCAAAAAAACAAACCCAAAGATGACCCAAGTTTCTCCATTAACGAAACTGCATTTCAGCTTTTTAAATCCATTTTTGGTGTGCTCCCGAAATTTGAGGTACCTCTCTAGACTCTGAAAAATCTTTTTTATTTATTTATTATTATTATTAATTTTTAGTTTTGGTCATAGCACTTGTAAACTTGGCAAAAGATCAAGCAATTAAGTCTCTAATTCAACCGTAGGTCATAGGTAACAAATTAACTGCCTGAACTATATCATTGCCAAAAATATATAAATATGTTGTTGTGCTATTGGCTTGCAGGAAGAATATATAAATATATATATATATATATTAGTCTATGTTGTTGCGGTTATAAAATCTCTAATAGGTGCCTAGTGCAGTGCTGTAGCTGCTACATAACTGGTGCAGTGCTGTGGCTGCTGCATAACTGGTGCAGTGTTATAGCTGCTTCAGTTTGCTAGTTGGGAACTTTTCTCAAGCACTTGGCATGCATTTTTTTAAACCCAAAATAAAAACTATCCATTCAAAGAGCACGCCTCCTCATTACAAACAATTAAGGTAGTAATCATGAAAAACTACAAAATTACAAGACTGTCCATTCAAAATTACTGTAAATAATCCCTTTTATCTTAATAGGTGAAAAGTTCAGAAATTTATGTAAATAATCCTTCAAATCAAAGTTTCTACTCTCACTCAATTGAGTTGTAGTCATTCCTGCAGAAAATGACATCTTCACATATGCTTTAGCCCAGTTCTAAAATCTGATTTGGAAGGCTAGAAAAAGAAAAATAAACAAAAAAAGAGGGAGAACTTGGGCAGGCACTGTTAACGTGAGAAGGAAAAAAAAAACGTTAGTGAAAACGTTAACAAATCAGTTCTAAAATCTGATTTGGAAGGCTAGAAAAAAGAAAAATAAACAAAAAAAGAGGGAGAAATTGGGCGGCCACTGTTAACGTGAGAAGGAAAAAAAAAAAACTTTAGTGAAAACGTTAATGTTGTTAACGTGAGACGAAGCAGCCACGCTAGTCTTGGGTGGGCTCTTTTAGTTTTGGCTTAAAATTTAATGAGGTGGCATTGAGATTTTAATCTCTACACTTAGTTTATTAGTAAGCGACGTGGTAGCTTCTGTTTAAAAGAGAAGGAGATATCCAGTTAAATTTTCATTAGATGTTAGCCAAACCCTATAAATTGATACAAGCTACTTTTTTTTTTATTCATTTATTTTAGAAACAGAGTTGTTGGTAGTTGGTAGTACCGTAGTACTCATTTGTCAAGTACTATTATTGTTATTATTATTTATTTTTTATCTGCAAATATTATTGTTATTAATTAATAATTATTATCAACATTTAAATTTTAAAAAATATCCTTGATATGATGTTGGATAAGTGATAATCGGTATGAAAATTGTGAATGTTTGAGATATCAACCACTATTTGGGTAAATTATACTATGCTATCCCGAGGTTTAGGATAATGTCAAAAATATCCAAAACTTCTTAAAAATAACCAATTTGGTCCTTGAAGACAAACGGCATGTAACACCATTTGTTCCAGACCCAAAGGTTTTTTTTTTTTTTTTTTAATATCTTTTCTCCATTCTTTCTTCTTATCCTCACAGTCAACACTACACCTCCACACAATTGACCTTCTCTCTACCTCTTGTTTCTTTTCTTTTTCCTTTATTTCTCACTTGATTCTCTCTCTCTCTCTCTCTTTCTATTTTCTTTTCCTTTTCCGGGCCAAATCTTACCCTCTTCTTTCTCCCATCTCTTCTTCTCTCCTGTCTCTATTTCGCTGATGGAAATCCTTCGGCGGTGGTTGGTGGGTCAGCAAATTTCAATGGGATAACTGGATTTGGGTTTTTTTTTTTTTTTTTTTGGGAGAGAAACTAGATTTGGGTTTAATAGCAATATTGTGATGGAATTTTGAACCTTGGCTAGTGTGATTGGGTTAAGGTCATTCAGGTTTTCATGGGTTTCTTTGTAAAAGAGATGAAGATTTCTCGACAACCAAACACTGAGTAAAGGAGTCTAAAGAGTAGATGAGACTATATGGGTTGTCCTTTTGATATTTTGGCTACTAATTAGGAATGAAGAAGATTTATGAGTTGTTCTTTTGATTTTCTTGGCTGCTAAACACAGAAGGGGGAAGATCCATGTGACTCTTTCTTTGGATTTTCTTGGCTACCAAACACAAAATTATTAATTATTAATAATTTTATTTTAAGAAAAAGTCTAAGAAAATTGCTGGTGTGGTGTTGATGAAACATGAAATGGTGTGGTGTTAATGTCCCACTTGCTTGTTGTCATTGTAGTCTTCCTTTAGAAATTCCAGGTAGCTTTGCATTGGGAGAGAATGCACAAACGGCTTTACACGCTGTTAGGGCTGTCCAACCCACCTACCTATGCCCGACCTGCTGCAACTCGATTCGACTGTTTTGGGAGTCAGAAGTGGTTCCCGAGCTCCAAAACTCGATGCTGGAGGGTCAGTTTTGAGTCCCATCCTTCAAAACCAGTGAAACTCGACTTGCCTGAAGACATTAGATACCTGCGATTCTTAAGCTTTCCGACCATTTTTCATCTTGATTTGGTAGATTTCAGCGACCAAAACATTCAGATCCGGCATAGATACACCAGATTCGGCGATTCTTGGCATGATTTGGGGGGAAAATCATCTGATTTGACGAAATCTCTACCAGATTCGGCTAGATCTCAACGAATCTTAGACGAATTGGGCGAGATCTCGCCGATTTTTGCCTTTTTTCAATGGTTTTTGGTGGGTTTCGGCTTCACCCGAAATTGATGCCCACCTGACGGGAAATCGACTCGTGAAACCCGACCCTCATACAGTCAGTTGTTGGTTGGGCACTTGCCTACCCAATCTCTTACGGGTCGGTTGCTGGTTGGGTACAAACCTGACCTGCCTGACCTGTGGACAACCCTACATGCCGTTAATGTTTAAAGGACCAAATTGGATATTTTAAAGAAGTTTTGGATGTTTTTGGCATTTTCTCAAACCTCTGGTAGGTTATTTTATTTTATCCCTTTTTTCATTTTTTTTTTTTTTTTTTTTTTTGGGTGAGGATTGATGTTTCATTATTAATTATTTATTTAATACTCCAATTTTTTTTCATAGATTTTTGTATTTTTCCAATATATTGATCCGTAACCCAATATATTAAGTAGGGGGGGTGGGGACCCAATTTTGTATTTTGATATGTTAAGTTAAGTGGCCATGTGGACACTATAAAACCATTTTTTATTAATTATAGTTAACAAAAATCAAAGTGAAGGGTTAATTTGGACAATTTTTATACTTTCGGTTAAAAATCAAAACAATACAAAATTGACAGCTCAACTTGCTAACTAAAACCAACCAATAAGGTCTTTTTGCAATTGAATTTGTAAGGTTGAATTTATTCAACTATGTGTTACTTTATTTTGTGCCAAATTTACTTGTATTTCAACAATTAGATACCCTGTATTTAAGTGGAAATCATGTAAGGGTTATGTGTGAGAAAGTGTGAAGAATTCAAGTGTGTGTGCATTCAAGAGCATTCTTGCGACTGGAACTCACGAGTGACTTGTGACTAATGACTCGCCAAAATGCCACACGTGTGAAGCATGAAGGAAGTTGAAGGGTCATGACAGCTGGAGCACTACAGGACAAAAAAGGACAGTCTAGCCAGTTAGTTATTACGCGAGTAGAACTCATGACTTGTCCTAGTCGCGAGTGAGTCACCAGAACCCCCTGTTTTGCAGAAAAATGACTTTTCACATTCCTCACTGAAAGCTCGAAATATGTAAAAACACAAGAGCTTGTTTAGACCCCCAATTCAAATTACAGCTTGATTGATTTTACACTAACTTAATACTAAGTGTGAAATAGTGTAAATGCAAGCAAACAAACAAGAGAGCTACTCTACTTCATAATTAAAGCAACACAGCAGTAAAATGAAATAAACAAGAGTAGGGAAGAGAGATGTAAACACAGATAATACAAAGACGTGTTATCGAAGAGGAAATCGAAGAACTCGGCGAAAAACCTCTCCGCCGCCTTCCAAGCGGAAATCGATCCACTAGACAATCAGTTGGGATACATGGGTAAGCAAGAGACCCTCCAAGTCCAAGCCTAATCTACCTTCTGTACCTAAGCCCTCCAAGCTCTTACTCCAGCAAGGCTTCTCAGAACCGTGTCTTGTCTAGCACTCCAAATCCCGCAACAATCTCCATGTTGCATCTGCCATCCTTGGCTTCTTCCAATGTTTCCCAGCAGCACCAAAACCTCACTAGACACTCTCAAAAGGTGTGGTAAGTGTTTGGGCTTTTGACCTCTCAATGGTATAGAAATGGAGAGGTAAGAGATGAGGAAATTCCATAAACAAATGTGTAGAGAATTATTGGTATAACAATTTCTAACTCTCAAGTGTTTTAGCTAGGGTTTTCTCTTAGAAGCTCTCTTTCACATTTGTGGGTAATATGGGTATATATAGTGAGGGTACAGAAAGTGTGTATCAGGTAGTACAGACTGACAGAACAGAATGTCTCGCGGGTGTCTCGCTGGAAGGCCTTACCCACGAGATACTAGCGAGACACAGCTGTCTCCATTTGTACAGACTCTTCGCATTCCACTCATGTGCAAGGCATATGCTTCACTTCACAGGAAGCTTAGTCGTGAGACACCCGCGAGAAGTCTTCTGGTTTCACTTGCTTGAGTCTTCACACTCTCTCTCTCTAACACACAACCCTTACAATCACATCCCACAATAAATACAGGGTACACAAGATTGAAAATAATTACAATCAAATTTGGCACGAAATAAAAGCCAACAAAATACAAATTTGTAAATCACAACTTTACAATCTCTCCCTTTGGCTATTCCGTGACAAAACCCCTAACAACAGACTCTAGACTTAAACGTGAGTTTGGGAATAATGACAAAACTTACTCACACCTAATCTAGAAACTATGAAGCACTTGCAGTTTATACCTGTAACCTGAAACACTCGCACATAAACAAAACTTTCATTAAGCTTATGACAAGTTGAACACAAGGTATGAACAAGAGCAAGCAAAGTGCAATCAAGTATGTAAACAATAGATATCATGCAAACAAACACTTGATCAAACAAGGGTAGTCATTAAAGAATGACTCTAATGAACATATAACAAGTAAATGTTCATCCGGACATGTAAAAGGAAGCAATCACTTATGATTACTTGCATGTCCACTCATACAACCAATGCAAAATACACGAAGTATATGCATCTAGGAACAATCCTACTAGGGCACAAGTGTGAAGTACTTAAGACATTTTAGTAACATCTAAAAGTACAAAAAGAATGCTACACAAGCATTGAGATAGTCACAAACATACTGAATATAAACTGAAAAACATTTAAGAGCAAATTGTACTGAAGTCTTAAACAAAAACAGTAAAAGCTCCCCCTCAAAATTTTTCTCCCCCCTTTTTGACCGAAATGGCCAAAGGGCTAGAACTGGTCGGACTCGGAGTCTGAACCATGGTTGACGAATAAGTCATCGATCTGAGATGATAAGGCTGTGATTTGACCCTGGACATAAGCAAACTGGTCCGTTGTGTGCCGCATATGGGAATCTAACATAGTGTACATCTGCTCTACTCTGTCAAGAAGACGGTCGAGTCTGCCTGGTCCTCGTGCTGGTGCGGAGGATGATAGCTGAGCTGATGGCTCTGTGGCAAAAGTGAATCTATCAATCTCCTCCTCCGTATCTTCACCCTCGTTCGCAACACGAACCTGTGGTATCGTATGCACACCTGTCTTGGAACCTTTGATGTGGGTTGTGCTCCTGGTGACTTTGTGTGCACCAATGGGGTAGTCCCTCGGAACCACAGTGAGGCCACTTGGGAATTTGAGCTTTGTCTTCACAATTAATCCCATAATTAGTGAGGGAAATGGCATTACAGTTCTTGAATTCTACTTCTCAATACTCTCAACACATGGAAGATATGTCCACAAATATCTATCTCTTTGTGGGTAAAGAGATCATACAAAAATCTTGTCCTTGGAGTAGATAATGGCCTTACTATTCGCATTAGCTAATGCAAGAGCTGCCTTGTCCCATTAGGACTTGGTAGTAGTGGGTTTAACATACCCATTCTCTACGGAATCCTACACAGACTCATCTATAGCACACAACCCTTATAATCACATCCCACAATAAATACAGGGTACACAAGATTGAAAATAATTACAATCAAATTTAGCACGGAATAAAAGCCAACAAAATAAAATTTGTGAATCATAACTTTACACTCACATACCCTATTATAAATACCGTTATACCCACGAAATGTAAAAAGCTTCTAGAAAGAATTTTGAAAGAGAAACCCTAGAGAAAAACAAGATTGACTCATTCACAATCTTATTCCTTTGATTCTCAAATTCCACTACTCTCACCCTCTCCATTGACATACCCTTGAGAGGTTCGTTAGCCAAATCATTATCTCATCATACCCATATCAGTGAGGAGGTTATTTGGTGCTCAGGAAGTAATTTAGAGAGAAATAATTCATTTAATTGATGCAATGGGCTTATTGCGAGATCCGGAAAGTTAGAGAAGACACAGTTAGGCTTAACCTTCTTAGAACAAGAAGCTTGGAGGACTTAGGTGCATTGGATAAGTTAGGCTTGGAGGGTCAATTGCTATTCATGTATCCCAACTTTATTCTCTAATGGATCATTTTACTGCTTGGAGGATGACAGAGAGGTTTTTCATCGAGTTTTTTGGTTTCCTCTCTGTCGTCCTTACTCTTGCCTTTTAATTGCTGCTATGTTGTGATTAATTTTAGTTTTGATTAGTTTGTTTATTTGGGTATTGCTTGTACTTATCATTCCGCACATTTATTGTTTGAGTATAAGTTTGTGTTGATAATTTTGAAATTGAGGGTCTAAACATTCACTAGTATTTTATACCCCACGTGAACTTTCAGAATTGTTTTTATTGGTATTTCTTGATGCAATTTTAAGATATATATTGATATCATTTTCATTATCCATTCCAAGATATTATGAAATATCATGATATAATATTTAAAACTATTTCCCTCATTGTCAAGGATCTTATAGTTGAATTGACACATTCTCATGCACAAAGTGCTTGAGAGTTTAGGGAGAGTAGGATTCGAGCTATGAGAGTATAGGGGGGAAAGGATTCAAACTGCGAGATTAGTAATATATTGTAATTATCTCTTTAAAAAAAAAAAAAAAAAAAAAAACTATTTTCCTACTTAAATTTTAACTGTTCACTATCTTATAATTTATGGTATGTTCCAACATACTGATTTTTATTTTTTATTTATTTTTATAGGACAGCATACTGATTTTTGTCCTTTTGTTTTGTACTATATGTCTTTAAATTAAAAAAGGATAATTTTAGGAACTTATGCCTTTTATCAATCCTCCTAAATTAATGATTTCTTTTTAAAAAGTTTGATTTTTAAAAGTCAACAAGATAGAGTATAATCATTTACATATCTGTTCTAGAGAGAATTCCAATGTCATAAGCTTTCTACTTTTAGCATTCTCAATTTCAAGATTGTTTTATTTTTATAATTGTGTTTTTTTGTTATTAAATTATGATATTTGTGCTTAATTAGGTTAGTTGAAATTGTAAGTTTTGTTCATTTTGATTGATTTGGTCTGTAGTCTTACTTTGATTTGTTCATTGTCTAATGGTTTTCTTTTATATATATATATATATATATATATATATATATATATATATCTCTCTCTCTCTCTCTTCCATCACTATAAAAAACATGGGCTATAGTTGCATTTTTTTTAGCCACGTTTACAAAAACGTGGCTATAGCTAACCTATAGCCATGTTTTTAAGAAACACGGCAATAGACTTAACCTATAGCTGTGTTTTTAAAACACGGTTATAGGTTAAGTCTATAGCCACGTTTATAAGTAGTTTTAGGTTAAGTCTATAGGTATGTTTTTAAAACACAATTATAGGTTAAAAACGCGACTATAGGTTAAGTCTGTAACTGCATTCATAAATGTGGCTATAGGTCTAGCCATTTTTTTTTTTTAAAGGAGGACCTATAGTTGCATTCATAAACGTGGATATAGGTCCAGCCAAATAATTTTAATATTTTTTTTTAATTTAACGGAGGACCTATAGCTGCGTTTAAAGAACACGGTTATAGCCAACCTATAGTTGCATGTCAATGGTGTCATCTTAACTCAGTATACTCATGGCTTTTGACATTGTAAATCAATTCACCTCTCCATTCTTGCTGACGGTGTCAACCGTTAAGAATGATTAATTATTATTGAATAGTATATTCTTTGACTTTACATACTCATGACTTTTGACATTATAATTTAATTTGTATTTACATTTATTCTATTTGCAAGATGCTTGTTATCTCTTTTTATATTGCATTATGCTGTCTTTAATCTAATAGATTCTATAGTAAATCAAGTTGACATTGTAAACCAAATTAGGGGTTTTTGTTTTTGTGAGAATCATATCCAAATTATAGTTTAGTTGGAGCATTTGTTAGATTAGGTCAAATGGAACAAATCAAATGAGGTAAAAGACATATGTCTCCAAGCTTATTTTCACATGTTAGTCAGATTTTAAGTTTTTGTGCAATATGGTTCAAAGAAGTAAAATCTTTACTACAATTTTCTACCATTCCAAGCAGCTCCCTACTTGCTATTGTAAGATTAATTTCAAAAGTTGCATTTCTTATTAGTATGAAGATTTTAATATTAATTTATGCAAACTTAATTTGGTAGTAATATTAGGTTTACATAATGTATCATTGAGCTGAAGTTTTATATTTCAAATACATTAGGAAGTTATGTTTATTAGTTTTGACATAATTGTATGTCTATATTTCCTTTGAATCACACGGAGTTGGTGACTAACATTCATAGTTATCATGGCATGCATAATAACATTTAACAACGTGTACAATATGTTATGTAATTTTTATTGAACTTTGAGAATGTGACAAGGCTAGTTATTAACACTGTAAGATTTATATCATAATGCAGATTGACAATTCCAAACAATTAATTATCACTGGAAACTCTTTGGGAGGATCTATTGCCACTCTGTTCACCTTATCACTGCTAGAAAAATTCAATTTTTCAAAAAACAAAGGCCCACTTTGCATCACTTTTGGTTCACCCCTTATTGGTGATGAGAATCTGCAAGAAGCTATATCTAAATATGCAGCATGGAACTCTCGCTTTTTGCATGTAGTTTCCGACCAGGATGTAGTTCCCAGAGTCTTAATTAATGGTTACCAGCCTTTTGGCACATTTCTCTTCTGTTCAAAGCTGGGTTGTTCTTGTTTTGAGGACCATCAAACCATTTTGGAGTTGTTAACAACAACCAATTTAGGAACTCCTGAAAATGAAGATCCTAATAAAGTTTTTGAGTCCTATGGAACATTTGTGAAGGATCTCAACCGTAAGGTAATTTGCAAGGATACTACAGATCATGAATCCTTAATTGATTGGAATACAACACCATTACGGGCAGGCATTATTACACAACTAGCAGCAATCGGACTGGTGCAATCACAGGTAACTCAACTACAACTCTTTTTGGATCGTATATAATTAAAATGCTTATTTGAGCTATGTCATCGTATGGTATAGATAATGTTACACCTAGGCAATACACTAAATAGAATAATGTAATGAATGAAATACTTATGGATTAAGTATTAATAACTAACCAAAGCCTTTATTGTTTCTTACGTGGATAAACATTACTACAATTTGAAGTCTTTGTCTTTGTCCTTGTGATCTTTCAAAACTCCCCTTCTAGCCCAACTCATTTTTACAAGTTATTGCAGCAACAAGAGAACATTGTCATTACAAAGATAGAAAAAGGGGCAAAAAAGATGGCATTTTTAAACCAGCAGGCTTTTGATCCCACCAGGGGGTTGAATGACATTAAAGTGTATATGGCCTATCTAGAACAGTATAAGAAGGTGTCTAAAGACGAAAGAGTTGGATACTATGATAGATACAAGAATAAACTTGATACAAGTGATATTAAGGTGGAAGAGCATATGAGACGCCTCACATGTTACTGGGAAGAAATGGTTGATCAAGCAGAGAAAAGGCCTCAGACAGTAGGTGCCTCCCTTCGTACCCGTTCACTCTTCGGGGGAACAAATTACCGAAGGATGATTGAACCATTGGACATAGCTGATTACTATAAGGCAGGCAAACAAGACTACATAAATCAAGGAAGGTCAAAACATTACATAATATTGGAGCAATTGTTGAAAGAAACGGAGAAACCTTCAAGTGATCCAAATGAATTGAAGAAACAGAATGTGGCGTCAAGTCTAACAGAGGATTCTTGCTTTTGGGCACATGTTGAGGAGGCTCGCATTTCATGCCAATTGTTGAGTAGCGGAGAATCAAATGATATGGAGAAAGAAACAGACAAGTTGATTGAGTTTGAAAACTATGTATACGGTTTGATGAAAAATTATGCAGTTTCTTCTGAGATTTTCTTACCTAGGAGCAGCTTCATGACATGGTGGAGAGAGTATAGAAAGATTAAGGGAACTTTTTATCGTTCACATCTCACTGGCTTAATGAATAATGAAGAGAATTACGACAAGTATGCTAAGGGCCGCTTGGTGATTCCCTGAAGGTTTATCTGATTTTGATCACATATTTCAATATTTATTTGTGCACTTCCGTTCAAACATTTATGGTATTTTGAAGCCATTCCCCAATAGATTGTAAATTAAAGAAAATCATCTTTTCAACTTTTTTATTATTTTTATAAAATTTTCATGTCTTGCTTTTTCCATTTTTGGGTTGGATACTTGGATGCATGTAAGCACATTTTGGATGGGCATAATTCTCCTCAACAGGACCATTCACGTTTTGCTAAACCCTAGAGTCTTAATTTCACCACCACAATCCTTCTGCAACTGAAATGGATTCACAAATTTCGGTAAATTTGGGGTCTAAACCAGTTTAATTAGGTAATATCTATGTAATATATTGTATAATTCTTTTTTTGAAAAGCTCAATATCATATATTAGGATTAGCCATATTAACAAACAATTTTGCTCAATAAGAATATTTTATTTTAATGTATTAAACTATTAATTAAAAAAAAAAAAAAAAAAAAAAAAACTCTTTCATCTTGCTCTTTACAAAACCAGCAAGGAGGGTTTTTTTTTTCTTTTTTTTCTTTTTTTTTAAACTAAAAAAAAGGGGTGTCACATTGTTTTGCATATGTGGAATTATACTGAATTTAATGAAATTCCTAGGTTCACTCTAAGGATTAAGCTAAATATGTTAATATAGTTAATAATATTTATACTTTTTAAGTTAGTTGTTTCCAATTTCTATAAATTAAAAACTATTTAATATAATGTGTTATTTTATGTAGTTGTATACATGCACATATTTATGTTTATGTTTATGTTTATTATGTGTATATAAACGCACCTGTCTATGTACTTGTTTATGTTTGTATCATAAAATCCAAATTTTAGAGCCAAACCCGCACTCCATTGTTGATTGGAAGTGGATATCATTGTAAATATACAGTACAAAGTGCAAAATGGTCGTTTTTATAGTTAATTTGTTGCGAATACATTTGTGAAAAAAAAAATATTCATATTATTTTGAACTCAAATCCAGTACTAGAAAACTTATGTGAATCCAATTCAAAGAAAGTGGAAAGAAAGATATATCTCATCTATTATTTGGCTATCATTTCATTCATTGTCAACCAAATATAATAAAACCCAAAAAAGTTTTTGCAGTCCTTACGAAGTGGGGTTTCCATGTAAGAATTGTTAAGACTATTATTCATATGAAGAAGATTTAGGTAAACATTTACCTTTCTTATCAATACATCTCTAACAGTTGTACATGTAAACTTAGTGGGAAAAAAATAGTAAATAAAACAATAGTATTAAATAATATAACAATATGTATCGTTTAAAAGAAAAGGAAAAAGAAGAATAAGAAACCAGTTATTTAATTGCATGAAAATAGTACAAAGCTGCTGTAATTCGATTGCAATTTAACTATTCTTGTTGATATAATAGTAAATGAGGAGTTTTCCCACATTTACAGTAAACTCTAGCATACTACAAATCAAATATAATAATATTTGAAAATTTTTATTGTAGCCTTTTTAAAAATTAACCACGTGGAAGTGATGAATGCGTATTATATATAAACTAGTCACAAACCTGTGCTATGCACGGGAACCTACCTATTTGTGTAGCAGACTAAAATAATTTTTATAAAATCCTAACTTGATTATGAAACCATACCATCACATAAATTACCTCAGTCTTTTATGTTCAAATTTGATAAAGAAGCCATTGCTTGAACGTGCAATGGTTATAAAATCCTAACTTGATTATAAAACCATACCATCACATAAATTACTCCAGTCTTTTATGTTTAAATTTGATAAAGAAGCTGGCTTGCAAAAAATTCAAATATTTCAAAAAAAAAAATCGAAAATTCAAATATAAAAACTTTCAAAATGTCAAAAAATATTAAAGAATCAAAAGATTCACTGTCTAGAAATTATTGAAACAAAACAAGATATATATGTGACTACACAATAAAGAAATATAAGAGAAAGATATGTTATCTTCAAAAGAATGATCCATGGTTATAACTGTTGAAATCTGCCAAATTGTTTCAGATATTACAAAAATAGTCAAAACCTACAAATTATAGAAACAACATTAAAAAAAAAAAAAAAGTGACTATAGTGTTACCTTTAAAAGAAATAATTCATCACTATAGTCGTGGAAATCTATCAAATAGTTTCAATATTGCAAAATAATATCTCAAAAATTCTTATGTTAAAACTTCTGAAATGCCAAAAATAAAAAAATAATACATGGCTATAATTGTTGAAATTTTCCCAACAATTTCAAATATCACAAAAAAAAAAAAAAAAAAATGAACCCAAAAATGCATATGTTAAAACTTCCCAAAAGCAAAAAGAGTTAAGAATTAAAAGATTTAGAACTTACAAATTATAGAAACAAAACAAAAAAATATGTGACTATATTGTTATAAATTCAACCAAAAATTGAAGTTTGATAGATCTAAAAGCACCCACAATTAACATTGGATAGCACATGATCAAAAAACTTAATTTTGTAAACAATCTTAAAACCAATGCAATAAAAATTGGAATTGCATATAGTCTTATTAGCCATAAAAACCTACGAACTACAAAGATTCGTCATATGATAGATCTAAAAACACACACACAACTAATATTGGATAGCACATGATCAAAATCTTAAATTTGTAAGCAAATCCTAAACCCAAAGCAATAAAAATCGGAACTGCATATGGTCTTATTAACACCTACAAACTAAAAAGATTTGTTTTTTTTCTTAATTTGTTTCCTGATCTTACATGAAGTTAGCTCCAAAGAAGTTCATCGTGTTGGGATCATGAGCCATGAATTGGTTCATCAATTGTTGCTTTTGGATCTCATTACTTGTGGGATGGCGCATCTGCTTTTTTTTTTTTTTTTTTGGAGAGAGAAATAAAACTGCTTCATTAGTAGTTTAAATCCAATTCTGCCATTGGATTTACAACAAAGAAAACAATTAAATAAATGTTCTAAGGCATCCTATAAAGGAAGAGACAATCTTATATTGATGTAGACTGTAATAAGATTCACAAGTAACAGAGATAACAATGATTTATAAAATGATCTCGCAAAGAGCTTTTGAACCTTCAACAAAGCAATATCTGATAGAGGGCCTTATAATATCAGGTAGATGAGAAATACTTGTTTAGATTGAAGGGCAGGGAATAAAATTCTTCACTCCTTGTGTCACCCTTGAAGGACCGGAACTTGTCCCACCAATATGCCACGCAGCCAGCAACAAAAGGTTCAAATGAAAAAAGGACATTTACGATTTTTTTGAACCATCTTGCTCTTGTATGCCACGCATCTGCTTTTGATCAAACATCATCTTTCTCCACAAATAGTTTTTGGTTTACACGTTTGTATTTTGGGTTTTAGGTCTTCTATACATGCAATTCTTAAATAGGAGAGAGTAGATGCGGTGGGAGAGTTATTGTATTTGGCTAGAAGTCTAACTTGCATTAGAGTCTTTTTTTCATTAATTAATTATAATATTTATTTAAATAATGTTGATGTGAAAAATAATATTTATTTAAATAATGTTGACGTGGAAAATTGTGGGAGTTTCAAAAGTTTCGGTTATATATATATATATATATATATATATATATATAGATAGATAAATAAATCAAAGGTTTTTCAATTAAGATCAAAGGTTTCTCAATCAAAGTAACCACAATTGACTGTTTTTACTAATAAAGTTAGTAGAAAAAAAATGGGTAAATAAGTAGCAATATTTTTAACCAAAGATTAAAAAAAATACCAACAAATAATACTTTTGGAATGACCTTTCTAATCTTATTTAATTTGTTTTTCAAGAATTTCTTAATATAAACAACTTAATAAATTCTTAACGTATATATTTATTGCTTTAGTTATTTTCAATTTCTATAAATTATTGATTTTTAAATTTAATGTGATATTTTGTGTATTTGTGTGTATGTTTGTGTGTGCGTTTATGTTTATATAATTATCTACTTGCTTGTTTATTCTTGTATCACAAAATTTACCATTTAGAGTCAAATCCTTACTTTGTCACTAATTAGAAATTGATATCACTGTTAATAGAAGCAACGGAGTGCAAAATGTTGGTTTCGATGATTGATCTCCTGCGAATGCATATGAGGGGAAAAAGATTTTCATATTATTTTGGATCCATAACTCCAGTACTGGATAACCTTAGGAATTTGATCCAAGTAAAATGAAAGGACAGATTTTCGACATTCATAATTTGGCCATCCTTCGATTCAATACGAACCAATTATTATATCCAAAAAAAAGTTTGTTTTAGCCCTTGTGAGGAGAAGTAACCATGTGAGAGTCTTCAATACTAATATCATATGAAGAAGTCAATTTTTTTTGGGTGAAATATTTTCCTTCTACCTTTATACACCACTTTATACTTGTAAAAAAAGAATAGATAAGAAGCAGTGCTCCACAAAAAAATACAAGCAATACCTATTTGTATTTTTTATTAAAAATAAATAAATAAAATTGATCCTGGAGGGCAAGTAATGATGGAAATGTTATCGATATCAATAAAAAATAAATAAAACATAGATAAATAAACATCCCAGTATAAGCAATTTGCAAAAGCTCCACATTATAGATAAATAAACAAAAGAAAAAAATCTTAATAGAATGGTTGGAAGGTATATGATGAATTTTATAATAAATTTAAAATCTTCTCCATATTTGCAAAGTTAGATTCGGATTATCAATTATACACTTTTTTTTTTTTTCATCTTCTTTCAAAAGACACTTGGCAAGAGAACGACACAGCAACCATAGCTCCAATATAGGCAAACCTTTTGGAAATTTGCTCCAAGGAAAATGGAGAGGTTGATTTTTCATCCTTCCATTCACTACCAATCAAATATAATAATATTTGTAAAAGTTCATTGCAATCCCTATGAGAAGTAACGTTGTGGGGATGATCAATTCTTTATATATATATATATATATTCTTTTTCTTCTTCTTCTTCTAAAACATTGACCTTTCACATTGATACACTACTAAATATTAACATTTTATAGAGTAATGTGCAATAAATGTGTAAAGCAAATAACACAGGATATTGGTGATGAACTAGTGGAAAACCAATGGACGCATCCAGAGAAAAACCAATAAAACGGTTCCCAAACTTCAAGAAGGAATTCATTATACAAAATTGAAGTTTACTGTTGTGGAGAAAAACACCTTAAAGAGGCTCCTTGAGTGGTTAATATAACATAAAGAAACACCGCTTAACCTAAAAGGCTTAAACCTCACAAGTGTGAGCTCAATTAAGTTATATTAACCGGTCACTTTTCTCATTAATATCTAATGTGAGACTTCATTACTTAACCAATCACACTACTCACATGTAAATATTTTTTTTTTTTTTTTTTGATGGGAAATTTGGAAGAGATTTCATTCCATTAAGAAAGATGTACAACAGAGGCAGGAAGCCTGCTATTACAATAGATCATCACTAAGAATATCCTGAATACAAGGGGGAGGGATTCCTTTCCATATTTTTGTTTGGCCTGAGCTTTTAGCTTCTAGTGCTAAGGAGTGGGTAGCTCTGTTACCTTCGCGCTTCAAGTGATGGAAGGAACAAAAACTGAAGGAGCTGGATGCTACCCGAATGTCCTCAAGGATGTGCCCAAAGTCGCTGCTAGAAACCTCAGAGGTTAAGTCATGGATAATAGATAGTGCGTCGGACTCAAAAAGAGCTTGGTGGACTTGCATTTCAGAGGCAAAGAGGACACCATGAAGCAGAGCATATGCTTCTGTGATTTCAACAAGGAAGCAAGAAGGAAGAACCAGGTTGAGAGCACCAATGGGGAAGCCTGAGGAATCCCGAATGACAGCTCTAATGCAAGAGTTACCACCCCCAACATCAGTAGCTCTGTCCACGTTAATCTTGAAGAAGCCGGCAGGGGGAGCAGTCCAATGGGCACGGGCAGGAGGTGGAGCAGGGGGGAAGGAGAGCCTAGTGTCAACAAAATCCAAGTGGGCTCTTTTTACGATGCCCCAAACCATGGCTGGCGGAAGTGTAGAGTCCCCAAAAATGGCTTGATTTCTATTCCCCCATATTGACCAAAGGACAAAGAAAAAAAGAGCCAAATTCGCAAACAGGCCTGAATCAATGAACTTAGAAACAGTGTCCATAAAATATGCATTTGGGGATGAAAAGCTTGCAGGGCAATCTGGCCAATTAGCCCAAGTAAGTTTGGCATGAGAGTAAAGAAACAAAGCATGTTGGATAGACTCCTTTTCCTTATCACAGATTGGGCAGAAACCTGAGACATTTAGACCCCGACAGCGCAAATTTAGCATGGTTGGAAGGCCGTTTCTGCAAACTTTCCAAGCAAAAATCCGGATCTTTGGGGGGATATTCAGATGCCAGATTGCTTTCCAGAAGAAGGTTTGGCTGTGCACAGCAGAGCACTCACCAAGATCTTAATCATCTATCATGCGCATAGCAATGTAGTATGCGCTTTTCACGGTGAATGAACCTCTTTTGTTACCTATCCAAACAAGCTGATCGTCAGGAAGTCTAAAGCTGATAGGAATCTTGAGGATAGAAGCAACCTCGTGGGGTAGAAAGATAGATCTTACCAAATCCATTCTCCACCATTTTGTATCCTTATCAATGAGAGAAGAGACCATTGGAAAGATGCCAAAATCTGATTGAGGCGAGGTCACTCTATAGGTGGTTGGAGTTGGGAGCCACCTATCTTCCCAAATGTGAATTCGCTTACCATTACCCACCCTCCAACGAGTGCCCTCCTTTAGGACCCGAAGACTATTATAAATGCTTCTCCAAGCGTAGCTTGGGTTGCTTCCAATCCTTGAGTGAAGGACATCCTCAAAAGGGAAGTACTTAGCTTTATAGACCCTTGCAACCAAAGAAGTGGGATTAGTGAGGATCCGCCACCCTTGCTTTGCGAGTAAGGCAAGGTTAAAGGCTTGGAGGTTTCGGAAGCCCATGCCACCATACAATTTGGACTTACACATCTTTTTCCAACTAACCCATGCAAGTTTTGACTCATGGTGCCTTTGGCCCCACCAAAAGTTTCTCATCATGCTTTCCAAGTCATCACACAAGGTTTTTGGAAGTTGAAAACAACTCATTGTGTACGTGGGCACCGCTTGTGCCATGGCTTTGATAAGAATTTCCCGACCTCCAATGGAGAGAAGTTTTCCTTTCCATCCCGCTAATTTCTTGCCCACTCTCTCCTTAATTTCAGCAAAAACTTGAGATTTTGATTTCCCAATCAAGGAAGGGAGGCCGAGATACTTCTTGTGTCGGGAATCTTGCATTGGTCCTAAAGAATTAAGGATCTCGTCCCTAGCAGCAGGAGAGGTATTTAGACTGAAGAAGACCGAGGACTTGTCGGGACTTATTTTTTGCCCAGAGGCAGATTCATAAACTCCGAGGATGCTCATGAGTACATTGCATTCCATGACATTAGCCTTGCAAAATAAAAGGCTATCGTCCGCGAAGAAAAGGTGGGTGATAGGCGGGCAGCCCCTACAGATTGAGATTCCAGAAAGGGCCTTAATTCTTGCGGCTTGATGGATAAGGGCAGAGAGGCCCTCGGCACACAGGAGAAAAAGCCCCGGAGAAAGAGGGTCGCCTTGGCGAAGGCCCCTCGTGGGAGTGATGCAGCCAAAAGCTTCTCCGTTGATGATGACGGAATAAGAGACTGAAGAGATACATTGCATGATCAGAGAGACCCAATTGTTATGAAAACCCAATTTTTCCATGACTCTTTTGATGAAACCCCACTTGACCCGATCAAACGCCTTGCTCATGTCAAGCTTGATAGACATGAAACCGTCTTTGCCCTCTGTTTTGTGGTTTAAATAGTGCATGAGCTCAAATGCCACTAGGACATTATCGGTTATGAGCCTATCTGCAGTAAAGGCGCTTTGATTTTCAGCTATCACATAAGGAAGGACAGCTTTAAGACGGTTAGCAAGGACTTTTGAGGTGAGCTTATACGTGACGTTGCATAAACTGATAGGCCGAAATTCTGTCATTCTTGCTGGGTGGTTTGTTTTTGGGATTAAAGCAATGTTAGTCTTATTTATTTTAGTCATGGGCAAATTAAAGTTTAACACATTCAGCACCATATTAGTAATATCTCTACCAACAATATTCCAATATCTTTGAAAGAATATAGCTGACATACCGTCGGGGTCGGGAGATTTGGTCGGGTGGATTTGGTGGAGGGCCCACAGAACTTCTTCACTGGTAAAGGTTTTAGTAAGCTCAACATTCATATCATCTGTTACCCGGGTTGGAATGGTGTTGATGACCTCTTCAATTCTATTGGGAGAATAGGATGTGTAAATCTTTGTGAAATAATCCACTGCTGTGCGAGCAATGCTGTCTCTGTCATCGCACCAGCAATCATCATCGTTCCATAAGCCCAAAATGGAATTTTTTCTTCTCCTCTCCGAAGCTCTAGTGTGGAAGAACTTCGTGTTCCTATCACCTTCTCTATACCAATGAATTTTGCTTCTTTGATGCCAAAGTACCTCCTCACTATCCAGAAGACCATTTAAATCTTTCCTTAATTCATTAATTTCTACACTGTGCGAGCCATCCCAATCAAGAGTGGTTAGAGTATTCAGCAATTTCTTATGCTCTTGAATTTTCTTAGGAATATTACCAATGACATCTCTACTCCATAAGGTCAAGGCAGAAGCACACAAGCTAAGAATTGAGGTAATACCTTTAGGAGTGTTCTCGAGACTTCCCCTGTTCCAAGCGGATTCCACAATGTCATAGCAATCATCACGCTTGGCCCACAAAGCTTTGAAATGGAAACGGCGGTTCTGGCGAGGGGGAGAGGCAACAGAGTCAGTAATTCTCAGTATGCAATGGTCGGAGGTGGAATCATCAACATGATAAACCTTGCGGTTGCTGAACTTGTTTGACCAGTCGGAATTTGCAAAGGCTCGGTCCAGGCGGAGGTAAACCCGGTCATAATTGTCTCGCATATTGCACCAAGTATACTGGGGCCCTGAGAAGCCCAAGTCTTGAAAACCACATAAATTCACCGCCTCTCTAAAGCTATCCATTTGACGTTGAGTTCTAGGGGGGCCACCTGATTTTTCAGTCACAGATAAAATTTCATTAAAATCGCCGCAGCAAAACCATGGCAAAGAGAATTGGTTATTTAGATAAGAGAGAAGTTTCCATGAATCTTTCCTTAAATTGGATTCGGGGTGACCGTAGAACCCTGTGAATCTCCAGGTGAAGTTGTTGTCCTGCTCAGTGATGGTAGCATCAATGTGATACTGAGAGTATGATTTAATTTCGAGATTTACGTCCGTGGACCAGAAGAGAGCAAGGCCCCCACTTCGACCCCGGCTGGGAACTATGAGACCATTGGAGAAACCCAGAGAAAACTTTATTTTTTCCATACGTTTGTGTTTTACTTTGGTCTCCACTAGGAAGACTAAATAGGGAGTCTATCGCCGCACATAATCACGCAACGTATAAACTGTCCGGGGGTTCCCAATTCCCCGGCAGTTCCAGCATAAGGCATTCATTGTGCCCAGCGGTGTTGCTTAGCAGCCACCGGCGATAATGCAAGGGTAGGTTCAGAGTTTTGTGGGAGCATATCGCACAATCTTTTTTGAGGGTGAGCTTCATCTAAATCATCAGAAAAAACTAACTTACCCAGTCTTTTAGACCCAGAGAGGTTGGCTTTTTGCTCACCATGGGCTTGTCTGCCTTTTTCATGGGCTATTCTTTTTAGTTTTGTTTTTCCTTTCTGCTGAGATGGCTTAGTGGGCGAGTTGGGCTTTTGTAGAGGAATGGGGTTATTTAAGGAGAGTTTGATTGGGCTACTAACTTCTTGGGCTTCCTGGTGAGACTTTGAGGTGCGGCCCACTTCAGAAACCACATCCATAACTTCAATACCTGAGCCTACAGCCCCCTTCTTGTCATGTGAGGTGAGGTCTGACTGGGACAGTTTGAATTTTGAACTTTCACTGTTCTTTCCCTGAAAATCCGCTACATGAGATCGTGAGCTTTCTTTTCTGTCAGGATTTTGGGGCTTCACAAAGTCTCTGTTCTGTTGGTTTACATGAATTTTCGAAGGTGCCCCTGGTTTGGAGGTGGAATCCGATGGATTTGTCATTGTCGGAGCCGATCTTCCACTTGAATGGCCTGATTGTTCATCTTCAAAGCTCCAGCTATTTGAAGATTTTTGCCTATCTGCGCTGCTTTTCTGGCTGCCTGTTGCCCTCAGCCATTCTCCATATTGCTTGGGAGAATCCGGGTTACAAGAAAAGTTTGGGCAATGCTTTTCATCATGACCCAAGAAACCACAAACATAGCAAAAAGAGGGTAGCCTCTCATATTTAAAATTTACCCAGGTTTTCTCCCCATCAAGGTTGAGAATATTACCTCCTCGGCGAAGAGGCTTATTAAGAGGAATATCAACTCTGATTCTTAGAAATCTAGCTTGCTCCGTTAGCCACATTCGTTTATCCGTTTTAAGGTAGTGCCCTAAGCTGTTGCCTAAATCTTTTCCAACATCTTCAGATAAGTTTTCGAACGGCAGGCCCCAGATTTGAACCCAGAAAGGGGCATGAGTGAAGGTGATGTTTGTGGCTGAGAGACCCCTTTTCCATCTACAGAGAAGAAGCAAGTTGTTCTCAAAGTTCCAGGGGCCGTTCCTTTCAACCCATTCCAATTGAAACCCTGAGTTGAATTTGAATTGAAAGAGATTTTTCCCCACATCTACTATTCTCAGATCCGAGCCCATCTTCCAGGCGGCTCTGAGGGTATTTTTCAAAGCTCGCTGATTTTTTTGTCTATCAGTGAGAAGCTTGCCAAATAAACTAAGAGCGCACTCCTCCATAAGGTCCAATCTGTTCATGGAGGAGATCTGGATATCTTCTTCTTCATCCTTTATGAGACGTAGGTGTTGCAAGTCATCTATTACGGACATGTCCATTTTGCAGAAGGTAGAAAGTAAGAGAGAGGTAGGGAGGACAGGGGTTTGGGGTTGAGGGGAAGGGAAGACCTTTATCAAGAGGGAGGGAGGCTCGGGGAAACCGAGAGGGAGAGCTCCTGGGGAGAGAGAAAGCTCCTACTAAGGGAGAGTCGCCTTTCCATTCACTATCTTTACATGTAAATATTTTAATGTTTACAATCTAAATCTTACTCATCTTCCTAAACTTTACCTAGTAGAGAAAACTTAATAATGTGAACTCACGTTTAGCTTCAAGCTACTTGGACTCTTCTATCTTCAAAATCTTCCACGAACCACATATGTGGCTCTAAAGACCACCTTGAAGACTTGTTCTCTATAGCAAGAAAGAATAGGTTTTGTGGCTTTAGCCTTGATCACAAAACAGTAATATTGTCTTGAGATTGATCTTTGTACTTAAGGGGGATGGTCAAATTAGGGGTTTATCTTCTTCTTCTTCTTAGATGCAAGACAATATTCTATAAACCCTATTTTTTTTAGTCGACTATTATGTGTCCTTATATACTTTTGCATTGTTGCAATTAAAATAATGCAAACTCAAGTGCAGATTTTTCACAAGTAATAATATCTCAGCAAGTCTGAGGTCGATCCACAGGGAATGATTGGCATTATAAAAACCTCTATTATTAAGTAGTAAATAAAAATAATTGTTTTTTCACCCAAAAATGGAGCAATATAATATTGAAACTACAATTGAAAATAGCAAAATAAATCTAAGAGAAATTAATGGAGAGAAAAGCACTAGGGATTCAAGGATCCATCTAATATTTTATCATACGAACTTGGATTATTTTTAACTCAATTAGGGTAGAGAGCCAACTTGCCTCATTGGAAGATAAAACAATAAAGTACCCAAACAATGTTTAAAGTTGATTGAATATGAATGATTGAGCAAAGAATTCAATTAAAATGTTACAGGGGAGAATAAGCATTTAATATATTCCCAAATCATAATGAATCAAGGAGTTCAAGTATTCAATATATATAAAAATAATATTAAACCTTAAGAACTTGTTAACATGCAATGATTCCAAATACTAAATAAAATTCAAAATTCAATTATCAATCCATAGAAAACACATAGATAATCCCAAGATCACATGTTAAAAATACTAGGTTTCACCTCTAACCCTAACTAGAAATTTAGCCACACATAGTTATGCAAAGAAATCCATGAAAACAATGTTTAACATCTAAATAAAAAAATAAAATAAAAAAAAGATGAAAAATGTTCTATGGTTTTTCCTTCCTCTATAACCTCAGCCTCCTCCAAAAGAAGAGGAGAAATCTCTCAAAGTTAGGATAGGAATCCCTTGATTTTCAGAATTTTATCCACTATCAACTTCCAGCCCACTTTTTACCTCCAAAATGATATTTTTGAATTTGTTTTAAACTACAAAGTTGTAGATCTTTGAGTCTTCCTTCTGTGGCTACAAAAATCAGGTCCATTAGAAATCCGTGCAAGAAGTTATGGCAGAAATACTAAAACTGAGCAGGATGTTTCCATATCAGGATTTTTCCAATTTTGGCTTGAACAAAATTATTTCTTCCAATTTTTATTCCCACACATTTTTTACTTATTTAATGCTCCAAAAACCATACTCCAATTGATTATGACCCTTGTATTCTCTTGGCTGCATGTCTATATGATTAGCTGAATGGTTTTAATCTTTCATAAGAGAAACGAGTATTTTTGAAAAATACACGCAATGAGTATTTTTGAAAAATATTTCAAACTCACATATTTACATGTAATTACACATGAAATTGATGTGATATTGCCTACTGAAATTGAAATAATAGAGTAATTTTAAGCAATTAACATGCATATAGAGCACAAGTTCCAAAAGAATAGATAACTTCATTAAACAAGTTAGAATTTAGGTTTCTCATATCTTAATTGAGTGAGTCACTAACAAGAGGTGTCGAAAGGCTTGCTTTGATTGACCGAGACTCAATCGAAGATCTAATGATAACACCTTATCTAGGGGTAGAGCTAGGATTTTTTGTTTGGGGGGGCCAAATTTTGATACTAATATAGTAGTCACGAGTCAAGATAAATCATCACATACATGCACACATATACATATATAAACAATTATATTTTGATACTAAAGTTGGTCATACTTTATAAAATATATTGATGAGGTTGAAATCGTTAGTCAGAATGATCGTCCAAGTGGAAAGCCGTCCTCAGCCAACAAGACCCTACAACAGTAATTGAAGAATGGAAGGAATGTAGGTCACCGGTGTGGTGCCGGCCACAGAACCTCCAATGGTAAAGTTAGAACGACTATAAGAGAGAAAGATTTAGTAATATGAGAGATTATTGGCTAGAGTTTGTGTGTACCTTTTCAGGGGTTTTGGGATGCTAGTATATATATGATTGCGTCTCACTTCTAGCCGTTGGAGGCGTCTTTAATGGTGGTTTCAAGGGGGCATTTGTAACACCCTTGTGAGGTGTTAATGACAAGATTCTTTTCTCCAACGGTACGGAAACTCATAATTACCATGTAACACTTCTCTACTAATTGTGAGAGGATGATCTTATCTCTATCTAGGCACTAAGATGATGGAGATTGGCGTTACCCTCGTCCAATCTCTCCTTTTGTGGACGAGGGTATTACTGGGCCTATCAGCTACCCCCTCCCCCCCCCCCCCCCAATTTCGAGGTCGTCCATTATAGGGACAGTCGTGGGAATGTGAGGAGCCCTCTTTACCCTCTATTTTTTATTTATTTTTTATTTTTGCTATGGCGCTTGGGGTTCCACCCCTCCGTATTAATTGCTTGGTGGCGGCGTGGCATGCGTCGTTGCCATATGTCACGTTCTAGACTAGCTAGGGGTTCTCAGTTCCGATGAGACCCTTCAGTTTCTCGCGTTTTTCGAGGCAACCCTCTTTAACCCTTTGTTTTCCCCTAATCATTTTCTTCACTTTCATTTCTGTGCTGCGTTTTTTGATTTCCTCAGTGCTTTCCTTTGACCTCTTAGTGCTTTCCTTCTACGTTGAGTCCTCCGATTTCCCAGTTTTCCTCCTTCTTAGGTACGCCCCTTTCTACTCCTTTTTTCCATATATATTTTTCTTTCTTTGTTTTGTGCTTCTTTTTCCTTTTCGAGTTTCACCACTTGCTTTCCCTCCCCCTAATGGTTGATTATTCTGATATTAGGCATACCTCCCCTTTTGTTGCCTTCTTTTTCACTCACTTAGGTGTGTTTTTAGGCTGTTCTAGTGACCATTACCCACGGGTTGGGGATCTTGTTTTAAGTGATAGTGGTCTGGGTCTAGTGTTGGGTAGCTTGTGCCCTTTGTTGCGCCAGTCCTTAGATTGGTTTAGGTGTGTGCAAGAATCTTTAAGGAAAGGGAATATGGATTCTAGGGTTAGATTAGGTGATGTGGAGACTAGCCAGTCATCTAGTGCTGGTACAGTTGGGGTCAAGACGGACACTGCTACTTCTATACCTTCATCTTCTTACCCTTCTATCTTTGATATGTCTCGACCTTTCTACACTCTCAAGGAAGAGTGCTCTCTGAAAAGAGATAACTTTAGGAGGTTAAGGGATAGGTTTTAGTTTCCAAACGAGACCAAGGTCCGTCTTCCTAGGAAGGGCGAGAAGTCTTGTTCTTTCGCCCACAGCGAAGTTTGTTTCTATGAGGCCGCGTTCCTATGTGGCCTCAGGTTTCCCATTCATCCATTTATAATGGATCTCCTTCATAATCTGAACATAGCTTCGGGACAGCTTATGCCGAATTCATGGAGAATAGTCATAAGCTGTATGGTGATTTGGACGATCATAGCTGATTGGGATATGATCACCTTGAATAAGTTTGTCTACTTGTATCGTTTGAAAGAATCTAAAGAGTTTGGGTATTATGAGCTTGTGCCTTGGGATAGGAGGTCTCGACTCATCGTCGATCTACCTTCGTCCTTCCACTATTAGAAATCTAGATATTTTTTTCGTGTCGAGTGATGGTTTGGAGACCATTTCCGACGACTTCTGGGGGGAAGTCCCTAAGCTGTTGCGTCGGAGGGAGACTTCTCGGCTTGGTGCGTTCATCTTGCATTTTTTCTTTCTTCCCCCTTTTTTTTTATGATCGTCCATTCTGACCTTGTGTGTTTTCCTATGTTGCAGTTAAAGAGCGTTTAGAGCTTAAAGGTTAGTTTGTGGAGCGCGTTTAGAAGGCTATAGAGTACACGGGCTCAATAGACGATTTTGATGAGCTGGTTGACCCACGGACATTAACTCGTCATTGTTTAGAACCGAAGCCCTCTCCTTTTGTCCTTCGTGCGATTCGTTGGGAAGAGAAAGGTAAGTCATTCTGGGATGAAAGTGGATCGTCTTTTTTTTTTTTTTATGTCTTCTTCTTCTTCTTAACATGTCTGTTGTTTTCTTTTCTTGCAAAGATGACGACAAAATTCAACCAAGAATTGTATGCCTGGATGAAGGAAAAAAAGAACGAGCCCCTCTCCAGTATTGGCCAAAGGAGGCTAAGGGTCGTTGAAAAGGACAAGGAGAAAGAGTTAGTGGAAAAGGGTTTGTCCACCTCTACCCTAGATGAACGTCGCCCTGCTTCTCCTAGTGTTTCCATAGAGGAGGTTGTCCCTTCTACGAAGAAATGAAAGACGGGGATAAAAGGAAGGAGAAAATAGGATCCAGCATCTGGGCTAATGCTTGGGAGGCCATGGCTCGGGCTAATGAGGTCCTTATGCCTAAGGAAATGAAGGAAATTTCAGGCGTGCCTTCTCATGAGATGGTGAGCCACCACGTTCACAAGCTAATGCAGGTAATCTCTTTCGTTTTGTTCTTTTTGTTTCGTCCTTCAGTGTTTAGCTGTCTCCACTAATCTTGGTCATAACGTAATTTTTTGTTGTCAGGTGTTAGGAGAGACAATGCACATTACCTCCCAATAATTGGCCAATAAGGAGACGGTCGTCGTGGCCACATCCAAGGTGGAGGCGTTGGAGGCCGAGGCTTCTGGTCTAAAGAGGGACTTAATTGCTACCATGGTCGCCCACAATACTTCTAAAGAGCAGATCCAGGCTTTGTCTGAGCAGCTGAACTCTGAGAAGCTACTGGTAAAGCAAAGGGACAATCAGCTTGTGGCAACCAACCAGAAGATGAAGGCTACCGTTGCCAAGGCCGTCCATGCTTTTCAACTCACTGACAAGTATAATGCCATTTTATTTGGTTGGTACTTCAAAGGTTTTGAACTATTGAGAAGGTATTTGATAAAACATGGCCCAGGGACAGACTTGGAGGATCTGGACTTTGAGGCCATTGATAAAGAGATTGAGGTAAACGAGGTGGCCCAGGCGGCTCAGGCTACTGTAGCTACTGGCGAGGATCCTCCAGAGTCTGAGAAGGACAGAAACAATGCTCCCCCATCCTAATCTTATTGTCTTCTTTCTCTTTCTTTCTTTCTTTTTTTTGGGAAATGCCCCGTCTGTTTTAGGGCTATTGGACACCTTTTTCATATGTGGATGGCCTGCTTGTTTTAGGGCTTTTGAACAATTTGCAACTTTATATATATATATATCTATGTGTTTACCTTTCTTTGCATTTATCTGGTTTGTTAGTACTTCTTGCTTTTCCTGTTTGCTATAGTTTGCCTTTACTTGGGTGTACTCTTCACCCCTCTAGGGACTTAGAAAATTTTTGTAAAGACATGCTTCTTCGTCCATTTGGGAACTTAGAGAAACACTTATGAAAAATAATTTTACATCCACTAACCTTGCCTAGTTACTCAATGAACGACCTTCCTTCGTCCATAGGATCCATTTGCTTTAGTTTTTGGCGAGAAGACTTGAATTTTGTCCTTGGGAGACTTAGAGAATTTTGTCCAATCACGAATTTGGTCGTTCCCTCTTAACAGATGACCTTCTTCCGTCTTTGGGATCTCTTTGCCTTAGTTTTTTGGTAAGAAGACTGAAATTACATTGCCTTTTATTTGGGGCGATTTACATCTCCCTTGGGAGTCCTATTTGGACGATGTACATTCCTTTAAGGAATCTTATTACCTTTTACTTGGACGATGCACATCCGTTTAGGGAATCTTATCATCTTTTACTTGGATGATGTACATCTATTTAAGAAATCTTATCATCTTTTATTTCGGTCCGAATGGCGATTGTAGTTTTTGAGAGAAAAAGATAGCTAGAACATATCAATTGCTGAATAATACATTTATTTGATTTGCATTAAAAAGTAAAAGGTCATGCTAATAGCTTAAATTGGACTACGGTTCCTATTTGTAATACCTCTTTAGGTGCTCAACATTCTAGGGACTAGGTAGCTTATTCCCATCCAAATCTTCCAGGTGATAGCTTCCTTGGCGTGAATAGTGGATGACCTTGTAGGGTCCTTCCCAGGTTGGCCTCAATTTGCCTTATGCTAGGCCCTTCGTTGCAGGAGTCACTTTTCGTAGGACGAGGTCTCCGATGTTGAACCTTTTGAGCTTTACCCTTTGGTTGTAGTATTCGGTTATCTTCTGTTGGTACTTGGTCATTCTCTGAGAGGCTTGGTCTTTGGCTTCGTCCAAACCATCCAGGCTCAGTTTTAGTTGATCATCGTTGCTTTGTTCATCAAAGAACTCCTTCCTAAGGCTGGTGAGCCCCACTTCGACAGGGATGACTACTTTTGTGCCATAAATTAGGTTGAAGGGTGTCTTTCCTATTGGGGTTCTTACTATGGTCCTGTAAGCCCATAAAACGCTTGGCAACTCCTCGGACCATGCTCTCTTTGCCCCTACTAATCGGGCCTTGATGATCTTCAGCAAGGTTCAATTCGTTACTTCTGTCTGTCCATTGGCTTGAGGATGTTTGGGGGATGAATATTTTTTTTTAATGCCCAGGCTTGAGCAAAATGATCTAAATCTGTGACTGTCGAACTGGCGGCCATTATCTAAAATGATCGTCCTTGGGATCCCGAACCTGCATACAATATTTTTCCATACAAAACTTCGTACCTTTGCTTCTGTGATTGTAGCCAGTGCTTCCGCCTCCACCCACTTCGTGAAGTAGTCGATAGCGACGAGTAAGAACCTTACTTGCTTCTTTCCTTGTGGTAGGGGGCTCATAATGTCAATTCCCCATTGTGCAAATGGCCAAGGCGAAGAAATGGTTGTCATCTTCTCTCCTAGGATTCGCTGGACGTTTCCATACCTTTGGCAACTATCACATCTTTTGACGAAATCTATTGCATCTTGTTGCATTGTGGGCCAAAAATAGCCTGCCTTCATGATCTTTCTTACGAGGGACTTTGCCCCCATGTGATCACCACAAATGCCCTCGTGAACCTCTTCCAGAACATACTTGGCTTCTTCTTCTTTAACACACCTCAAGTAAGGCTGTGAGAAACCTCTTTTGTAAAGCTCGTCATTCAGCACCGTGAATCAAGTACCCCGTTTTTGGATCTTTTTGTCTTTGTCAGGATTTGGTGGTAACCATCCATCCTTAAGATAGGATAGAATTGGGCTCGTCCATCCTGCGTGGGCATGCATCGAGAAGGTTTGAAATTCTTCAATGTTGGGAGAGTTCTGTTCTTCCAGTTTTCAATCAGTCACCTTTGCCTGATTATCTACTGACGCGCTTCAGGCCACTTCGTCAACTTCTACATTTTGATCTCGTGGGACCTGAACAAACTCTACACGATTAAAGTTGCTTACCAATTGATTCGTCAACTTGAGATATTTTTGCATTCTTGTCTCCTTTTCTTCTAAATCTCCCTTGACTTGCCTTACGACGAGCTATGAATCACTCCTTAGCAAAACGTTTTTAGCTTCAAGAGCCTGAGCTATCCTCAGCCCCGTCAGTATAGCCTCATACTCTACTTCGTTGTTGGTTATGGGGAATTTGAGTTGGACTCCATACTTCAAAATATCCCCTTCAGAGGAAATGATGACAACGCCTGCTCTGCCTCTCTTCTGTGTGGATGATCTATCGGTATAGATCATCAAAGTTCTTTCTAGTTGTCTTCATGTTCAGGGGAGGTGAATTCTGCTATGAAATCCAAAGGCACCTAGGCTTTTATGGCCGTTCGGGGTCGATATTCTATATCGAACTGACTAAGCTCGATGGCCCATTATATCATTCATCCAGCAACCTCAGGTTTATTCATTACTTTCTTAATGGGTTGATCTGTCATTACTACGATTGGGTTAGCCTAAAAGTATGGACGAAGCTTTCTAGAGGCCACTATTAGGGCGAAGGTGATCTTTTCGATCCGCGGGTATCGAACTTCAGCTCCTTGGAAGGCTTGGCTAATATAATACACTGGACGTTGTATCTTATTTTCTTCCCTAATCAAGGTTGTGCTCACCGCAGTCGTGGACATGGCTGAGTATAGGAACAGTTCTTCTCCTTCCTTGGAAGGACTTAGGAGTGGAAGGCTGCTCAAGTAGCTCTTCAGCTCTTGGAATGCTGCTTCACATTCGTCCGTCCAGGCGAAAGCCTGCTTCAAGATCTTGAAGAAAGGGAGGCATTTGTCCGTCGCTTTGGAGATGAACCTGTTGAGGGCTGCCACCCTTCCTGTTAGGGATTGCATTTCTTTTACTGTCTTTGGGGAGGACATCCCGAGGATGGCTCTTACCTTTTCTGGATTTGCTTCTATTCCTCTTTGTGACACCATGAAGCTAAGGAATTTTCTAGAGGAGACTCCAAAGGCATATTTGGACGGGTTTAGCTTCATACTGTATTGCCTGAGTGTGTTGAACGTCTCTTCAAGATCATCTAGATGATTTTCCTCTTCTCTGCTTTTGACGAGCATGTCGTCCACATATACCTCTATGTTCCTCCCAATTTGCTTGCTGAACATCTAGTTTGCCAATCTTTGGTACGTGGCCCCCACATTCTTCAGACCAAAATTCATAACCCTGTAGTAATAGAGTCCCTGAATAGTGATAAAGGCAGTCTTCTCTTAATCCCCCTCTGCCATCTATATTTGGTTGTATCCGGAGAAAGCATCCATAAAGGTCAGAAGCTTGTGCCCAGCTGTTGAATCCACAAGCTGGTCAATTCTGGGCAAAGGGAAGCTGTCCTTTGGGCAAGCGTCATTCAAATCCGTGAAGTCAACGCACATTCTCCATTTTTCGTTTGCTTTTTTTTACCATAACAACGTTGGCCAACCACTTGGGATAGTATACTTCTCTAATGAAGTTAGTGGCGAGTAGTTTATTTACCTCGTCCATGACTGCTTTGTTCCGTTCTGGAGCGAAAACTCTCATTCTCTACTAGACGGGCTTCTTCTTAGGATCTACATTCAAGCGGTGTTGAATGATGTCAATTGGTATGCCTGGCATATCTTCATAACTCCAAGCAAATACGTCTAGGCTACTCCTCAAAAATTTGATGATCTCTTTCTTCGTCTGGGGGCTTAATCTCGTCCCTACTTAGGTCGTCTTTGTTGGATCTCTTTCGACCAACTCTATGGTCTTTAGTTTTTCAGCAATCTCTGGCATTTTTTCTTCAATTATCCATGTGGTTCTATTTTTACACTAGGATGGCCTGATAGCATTCTCGCACTAGCACCTGATCTCCTTTTATTTCACTAGTTCCCTATTCTGTTGGGAACTTCACCTTCAAGCAATATGTGGAAGTGGCTGCTTTCCAACGATTGAGGGTAGGCCTTCCTATAATCACATTGTAGGATGAAGGTGAGGATACTACCAAAAATTTATGTTTATTAGTTACCTGGAGGGGGTACAAGCTAGCTGTGACCATCAACGTTACTATTCCCGGGGGTACACCTTGTCTCCACTAAAACTGACGAGGGGGGATTCAAATGGACGAAGTCTCTTCGGGTCCACTTTTAACTGCTGGAAGGCAAATAAGTAAATGATATCTGCCGAGCTCCCGTTGTCTACCAAAACCTTTCTGGTATTGAATCTTTCAATCATGAGCATTATGACTAACGGGTCATCATGAGACTGTTTCACCCCTCTGGCATCTTCTTCTAAGAATGACATATCTTGGTCTGTCTGTCTTTGCTTTAAAGGAGGTATGCTATGAATACCGTTCACTTGCCTCTAGTATGACTTCCTAAGGGACTTGAACGACCCTCCTATAGACAAACCTCTTGTGATGGTCTTTATTTCCCCTATAGCACTTTGTGGACGAAGAGGCATGTGGTCCTCGTCCCTCTAAGAGCCTTCGTGTTGACCCTTGTCGGTTTCACCCCTCTGGCATCTTCTTCTGAGAATGACATATCTTGGTCTATCTTTGCTTTAAAGGAGGCATGCTGTGAATACTATTCACTTGCCTCTGGTATGACTTCCTAAGGGACTTGAATGACCCTCCTATAGACGAACCTCCTCTGATGGTCTTTATTTCCCCTATAGCACTTTGTGGACAAAGAGGCATGTGGTCCTCGTCCCTCTGAGAGCCTTCGTGTTGATCCTTATTACCATCCCTGAATCTACTGGAATCTCCCTTCTTCACAAACTTTTACAGCTTCCCTTTTTGTATAAGCTATTTTATCTGCTCCTTTAAGTCTCTGTAGTCCTCTGTATAATGCCCGTGATCTTTGTGAAAACAGCAATATTTCCTCTTGTTGCACACATTGGGTGACGAGTGCAATGGCCTAAGCCATTTGAGATAGTGTTCATCTTTGATCTGCGCTAAAATCTAGTCAACAGGCATCACTAAATGTGTGAACTTCACTACACGAGGGTTTTTGTCATCTCTTTGTCTGCTCCCTTCAACACTCTGTCGATCTGCCCGATCCCTTTTTCTCCCTCTTCAATCGTCTTCTTTTTCTTTTTTCTTCTCATTGGGTTTCTCTACCCCTTCTATTGTTGCCAGGGCGTCCTCAGTATTCATGTACTTCTGAGCCTTCAAGAGCATTTCTGTCATCATCTTAGGGGGATTCTTCGCTAAGGAGACCACAAATTCTCTGAACTTCAATCCAGCCTTGAAGGATTTTAGCTATACTTTATCATTTGCCTTGTCTACCTCCAAAGTTCCTCGGGTGAAACGCGTTACATATGATCTCAAGGTTTCCTTCTCTCCCTGCCTAATGGTGAGCAAATGGTTAGCTAGCCTTTTTGGATGCTGCTTGCCGATGAAGTGACAAAGGAAGGAACTGCCTAGCTGCTCGAAGTTATCAATGGACAATATTGGTAGTTTAGTGAACCACTCCCTGGTTGCCCCTTTGAGGGTAGGGAGGAAATAGCGACATAGTATCTTGTCAAGGGGCTGCTGGAGACCCAAATTCATCTTGAAAGTGTTAAGGTGATCCAAAGGATCCCTCAATCCATCAAATGGCTCGAGCTAGGGTAGACGAAACTTTGAGGGTACCGGGCATTCCTAGACTGCTAGGGTGAAGGGTGAGTTTGTCTTCCTAACCATTCTGTCCAGACTCCGGTCTATTTTTTCTTTGAAAGCATTTCTTAGCTTGTCCATCTCTTTCCTCATTTCCCTAAGAAGATCTGAGTTTGCTCCTTTTGGAGTGCCTAGTCATTTTCTATGGCTATCTTCATCATCGTCCCGGTTGGTCTCTGAGCGATTGTCTTCTTGTTGCAGTCACTGCCTCATCTCTTGGTTTTTCCTATTAAGTTCTTCCACAGTAGCTGTGAGCGACTGAATTTGTACAGCTAATGCTACAGGATCTTGGTTAGCGTTGGATTCCATCCGGACTTATGATTTGAGTGGAACTGTGCTTTCGAACCTAGGTACATAGAAAGTCCTCCCCACAGACAGCACCAAACTGATGAGGTTGAAATCGTCAGTCAGAATGATCATCCAAGTGGAAAGCTATCCTCAGCCAACAAGACCCTGCAACAGTAATTGAAGAATGGAAGGAATGTAAGTCACCGGTGTGGTGCCGGCCACAGAACCTCTAATAGTAAAGTTATAATGACTATAAGAGAGAAAGATTTAGTAGTATGAAAGATTATTGGCTAGAGTTTGTGTGTACCTTTTCAGGGGTTTTGGGATGCTGGTATATATATGATTGCGTCTCACTTCTAGCCATTGGAGGTGTCTTGAATGGTGGTTTCGAGGGGGCATCTGTAACGCCCTTGTGAGGTGTTAATGACACGATTCTTTTCTCCAACGATACAGAGACTCATAATTGCCGCGTAACGCTTCTCACTAATTGTGAGAGGATGATCTTATCTCTGTCTGGCTAGGCACTAAGATGACGAAGATTGGCGTTACCCTCGTCCAATCTCTCCTTTTGTGGACAAGGGTATTATTGGGCCTATCATATATTGTGTATATAAAATTAACAATTTTCGCATATGTATCTTTGCAAGCTAATTTAAGGGAACTTATCATCTTTTGAGCTCCAATGAGAATACAAAAGCTACCTAGTTTGATATTAAAAATGGAAAAAAATGAATTTGTGAAAACAAAAACTACCTTGTTTCTATAATTACTAGATTGATTGACAAATTCTATTGATTTTTATGAGCATCATTGGACTAACTCAAACATTTGGGGGGCTAAATTCTATTCTTGTAGCTAAATATTTAAAGTTTTTAGTACATACACATAATATAAAAGCATTTTTTAAAATTTTGGGGGGGCCAGCATTGCTATAGCTCAGTCTCTAACCTTATCATCACCTCAATCGAAGGGTGGTCAAAATAACAAATTATTCTTTATTTTGAGCTACTTCTTAGACAATTGATCTTGAATTAATGTTGACTCAATACAAACTCAATCCAGATTACAAATCATTGAATTTGCCAACCAAAAAACCTAACAAAGTGGATTTTAATGTGTTAAGTAAACTATGTATTCAACATGGGGAAGAACAAAAGTTCTTCTTTTTCACTTCAATCTTGTGTGAACATATTTGGGGGTGTAGAAATGAGAATTTTTTATAGAAGGAAGTCCAACACCTTCTAACCAATGGGCTCTCAAAGATCAGCTTAATTGCTTGTAGATTGAAATTATGAGGGGAAAATTCCCTATGAACAAACAAATGCTGCCCTCCTTGTGATCAATTCATGTGCTGCCTTAAATCCTTAGTTTGTAATTTTTGAAGGTGATGCTCTCCTATTGATTGAGGTGGTAAATAACCATGCTCTCCTATTGAATAACCTTGGGAAATAAGAGCCTATGTGTCTGCTGCTTCATCTTTATTATTATTTGTTTTGTATTCTCATTCTTTTTTGTTTTTTGTATTTTTGTTTATATCCTGAGGGATTCTAACTCCCTTGCACATTACCTTTCCTTTTAGGCCAAACTTTGCAATGAGAGGAAGCCTATGAAAATCTCCTCCCTCCCTCTTTCCCTCATTGGTGATTTTGTCTACAGGGGGAGATGTTGAGGTCCCTCTCCCACATTTTGTATTCAATTTTTGAAGTAATAAACTTATTCATCTAACCACAAAAAAAAAAAAAAAAAAAAAAAAAAGGCTATATTCTTGGTAAATGATAGAAATATCTTTATCTCTCATTATCCCAATACAACTAACAAGCATGTTATGAGTGCCACGATAAATGATCAATAGTAACTTGGTGTAGGCCCATCCTATACATGGATCTGGGAGTACGCCATTGGCCAAGTTGGTCTGGCCATAAAATTGAGAGTTGTCACTTGATTTAGCTATGAGAACAAATTTGGTCCTTGGGAGTTTGGACCCCCTATTTAGAGGTCTAAAAAAACCATACTATGAGTTCAGAGTTAGTGAATGAACTAAGGAAGATGTTAGGCACCAAAGCCCGCCCAATTGAGCTAGGTGGCATCCATTAATGTTGTTAGACCATTTTTAAGAGTAATGATACAAACAAATTATTTTATAAAATTTTTTACAAACAACTAATGTGGTGAATAGTTATTGGTAAGTAAAAATGTGATGTTAGTGGTGGGCTTAATTGAGAATTATCAAAAAATTTCCACATTAACATTTTGTAAAATAGTTTGTACATGTAGTATTACTCCATTTTTAAATAAGAAAATTATTACGGGACTCCTATCTTAATCTTGCATTCGTTTGCATTAAATAAAATACACACAACAACATTGAATGTTCAATTAGTGTATAAAACACCTTGAATGTTCAGACCCCCAATTCACAAATTACCAATTCAAGCTTATTATCAAACAATATATGTGAAGAATATGAACATAAGCTAAAACAGAATTGATAAAACAATCTAAACCAAATAAAATCAAAACCACAGTAGAAATTAAATGGCAAAGATTAAGGGAAGAGAGATGCAAACACAAGGACAACACAACGATGTGTTATCAAAGAGAAAACCGAAGTCCTCGGCGTAAAACCTCTCCGCCGCCCTCCAAGCGGTCAATAATCCATTAAAGAATGAAGTTGGGATACATGAACAATAGAAGACCCTTCAAGCTTAATTTACCTAGTGTACCTAAGCCTTCCAAGCTTCTTACTCCAACGAGGTTACGCCGAACCTTTGTTTTCTTTAGCTTACTGGATTCCGCTGTAACCAATAGCATCAACCAATATCAATTGGTCCCTTCCTAACTACTTCTCAAGCACCAAATAGCCTCCTCACAGATATAGGTATGGTGAGAAAAGGTTTTGGCTAATGTACCTCTCAAGGATTTAACAATGAAGAGGGTGAGAGTTGAGGAATTTGAAGAGTCACTATGTAAATATTGTGGATGTGTCAACCTTGTTTTTCTTTAGGGTTTCTCTCTCAAAATTCTCTCTGGAAGCTCTCTACATTTCGTGGGTATAAGGGGTATTTACACTTGTGTGAGAATGGAATGCGAAGAGTCAGTTTTTCAAAACACAGCTGGCTGGCGACTTAACCTCACGACTTGACTGAGTCACAAGTTCAAGTTGCAAGCTAACTGAATGGCCAGTTTGGACTTTTTGTCCTGTAGTGCTACAGCTGGCATGATGGTTCAGCTTCTCTGCATGCTTCACTCGTGTACATCCTCTGGTGGCTTGCTAGTCGCGAGCCACAAGCGAGATCCAATCACGAGTCCCTGCTTCAGTGCACAGTCTTGAGCATTTCTTCACACTCTCTCACACACTACCCTTACATGATTCCTACCTAATTACAGGGTTTCTAAGTGTTGAATTACAAGCAAATTGACACGGAATAAAGCCAGCAAAATAGTTGATTAAATTCAACCTTACAAACATATTGGCAAAACACAAAGAAAACACAATTAAATTCAAATTAACTTAGCTTCTATTAAATAGGAAAATTAACAACCAAATTAAATCAAATCAAGCATTGAATGTCATAGTCAACCAAATAAGTTATAAAAAAGTAATCTACTATTACTAATTACCTAACCTTGGAGATTCGTATTCAAATCAAAAGGCAACACATGTCTAGATGAATATCATGCAGCACAGGTGGTTCCCACAGAGCCATCTCAGAAGGTTGAAGACAAATGGTCACCTCCTTCAGCTCTTTCAATAAAATTAGGATAAAATTTAGTTACAAAATTAGTTGTAGTCTTAACCTACCAACTTACTTAATATCTTTTCATTATAGGTGAATTTTGACAAATCCATCATTGGATAACATCTTCTTCTTATATCCTCTATGCTTGCAAAATTTCAAGAAAATTAAAGATCAATAGCTATGTCATCAATAAAATTTTTAAATTGCAAGTTTTTGTAATATAAAATTATGCACAAAATATAAGCTTATAGATCATATAGTAAATAGTATCTGATTGGCACAAAATTTAACACGTGTATTAAGAGCGTAAAGGACATGCAATTCAATGGTTAAATTTTAAAAATATGTTGTAAGAATTATTTTATTGAGTGAGTTTATAGCCTTAAGCTACAACCAATTTTGTAGCTAAACTTTATCCATAAAACTAATGTGGATAAAGCTACTTTTTCAAGCTATAAGGAAGTTGGGGTGGGTGTTATTATCCGAGATGAGGAAAGTAAGAGTGATAGCTGCTCTTAGCAAAAATAATAAGGCTCCGCTTGGGCCTCTTGATGTGGAAGCAAAAGCTTTTGAAGCTGGCTTTCAATTTGCTAAGGATATAGGTATTCACGATTTTATCTTGGAATATGACTCTTTCATTAATCTCGTGTGAACAACTTCATCTCCTTCTTCAGTTGCACCAATTGTTTATGGTAAGTTATCCTCTATGCATGAATTCCGGTGGGTGGAGATCTCTAATATACGTAAACAAGGGCAATCGCCCTACTTATTTGTTAGCTAAACATGCCCTCAACATTGTTGATTTCTTCGTTTAGATTGAAGAGGGACCTTGTTTTAAAACCAAGGTCTCTCTTCAATCTATTCTTGTTGCTAGGGGTGGCAATGGGGCGGGGCAGGGTCGAAGGATGGGATCTTCGTCCCCGCCCTGCATGGTTTTGTCTTGCCCCATCCCCGGCCTGCCCCGCCCCACCCCGCATGACAGGGAAACCTTTCTCACCTCATCCCTGCCCCTTAGGGCCCCACGAAGGCCCGCCCCATCCTATAAAACTCTATTTTTTGTTAATTTATCCTACAATTAGTATAATTTTTTTAATGAAACCTATTTCATTAATAAAAATATACTTGAAATTACAACTAAATTTATCCCATCAAATCAATTTTTAGAAAAAATTGAATAATATATCCAAGCGTTTAACAAGACAATAAAATAAAAAAAAATAAAAAATAAAAAAGAAGAAGAAGAAGAAGAAGCAACACGTGAAAAATCAAGCAAATAAGATAATTAACAACACATAAGCCTTTGACCTACAAATGTTAACTTTTTTGTCATCAATAAAATAACATTGCCTTTTGTATATATACTAGTGTTGGTGGCATGAGCTTGTTTTATAGGAGGACTTCATTCTATTATCACTAATCACTAAGTACAAGCAAATTAGTAAAACCCATCACAATTCCCCAAAATCCATCCAACATACATCAAAATGCAAAACATTCTATGCTTGTAACACTTACATAAATTAGTTTGAGCAATTAATCATGGTAGTAATAGCATATATAATGAAATTTTCTAATTTTCAATTAGCATATATCTTATTAAATATCCCATCACATATGGAGGTTGATGGTGATCAACGTGTGTTCTTCATCCATAGTGATTGTCTAATGTCAACATCATCCAGAACACCCTTAAGAGAGGTAAAAGGAGAAGTACACATCACGAACATACAACCAAGACTTACAAGCAGAACACTGGTCGTCCAGATAAAGTATAGTCATCCATACCATATTTAAGTATGGACGGCCAACAAACACTTAGTAAAATTCTGAGTGTTTTCTACAATTTTAAATGATTAGACCACTAACCCACATCTCGGAGCGTGGGGTGAATTCCCTAGAATCGGCTCCACTCTCCCCACTAAGTTCACACGTCTCCCACGATGTCAGTGGTTTCTAACAAGTAGACTTACTCCTAACTCTCTATAAAAGGACCTTCATTCAACCAAAATATGTTCTACTATTCACCCACTCACTATCCTTGTGTTCTAGAGAGAAAACTGACATAACCATCGGAGGGTCCTTGGCCGGTTCACCCAGGTCACCCTTGACAGTTTCTTTCTTTTTCTTCAGGTCATCCAACCGTCGCTGTAGCTCAGAGCATTTAGCCTACTAATTTTCATACATCATCATAGGTTTTTATTCAATTAGATGCTGATGGGAACTACCAAATATGTTGTGTGGAGCCTTTGATCAATCAATGGAAAAGGTCAATAGATTTTCCTGTGATTCACCTAGTATTCTCAGGAAACAAAAACAAATACATTTATGCAGCAACTTCTTCAAGGTCTTGCCAAACATTGCCACATTTTCCATTTGATACCGTTATGAAGCTCAATTTTTAAATCAATCTATCCATACATGGTCTATTGGTCATCGAAGATTTATCAGTGAGCCTGTTTTTATTCCTAAAGGCCAAGGGGATGAAGAAGATGATGGATATCTTCTTGTGGTTGAGGTGAGCAATGTCTTGATCATTTATCTCATTAACAAAACTGCATAATTTTAGTGTAAGTTAATTTGCAAGCTTAACTAATGAATATTCACTTGATATAGTATACACACAAATATATATAATATTGGTTAAAGCAAATGGGGCTAAGAAATTGTTAGGACATATGTGATTTGATGTTAGGAACATATGTCAATAGTTTATGTAATTGGCTAATCCTTTGACAAAACGCACTTTACTTGTAATTGGGTAGATCTAGGATGTGTTTAATGCTTCAAAAAGTAAGGTTTCAAGTTCAAGTATTAAAACCATGAAAATCTGTCCAAGAATCAAGTGAAAAAGTGCAGGATTTTAAAGCTCAACAGCTAGCATCTATCGTGGTTTAAAAAGCTGTGAAGCCTAAAACTCGACAGCTAGCTCGATAGATACCCTATCTGTCAAGGTTTATGAAACTCAGTTTTTCAAAGCTGTTTTTCATCCAATCCGTGAGTATGTATTTAGGCCTTCTTTTCTTACAACCCTAAACATATATAGGGATTGTTTTAAGGGTCATCACAGCTGATACAACTTAATGCAAAAGTTTTTTACAAGCATATTATGAACCAGAGACATATGCCCTAGTTCATCTTTCTCTTGAAGAAGCTACTGTGTTTGTACACCTTAGGGTTTTATGACCAAGGAGCTTCTTGATCTTCATCGTATGATGAATTGAAGAACTTTGCAGCCAACATCTTTCTCAAGTTGGTGATTAAGTCATGTATTGGGATCCGTGCAATTGGTTAGTCACGTACTAGAAGCCGTGCATTGAAAAGATGAGATTGTCACTACAAAATAAGTCCAACTGAGTATTGGGGTAAGGGTTTAACTATAGGTTGGTATAAAGTACTAAGATTTCTTTACTTGTAACCACTTGTTTTGATAATAGTGGATTCTTGGGAGTGGTGACCTTAAAATCACTCGGTGGGGTTTTTGCCGTGTAGGTTTTCCCCATTCGAAAACAAATCATTGTGTCAATTTATTTTCCATTGCATTTAGTTATTTGGTGATTTATTTGTGCTACCATGCATCTTGCATATTAATTTGATTAATTAATAAACTTGGCTAATTAATCAATTAACTTATCACAAGGGGTCAATACATTCTTGGCCTATCAGAAATATGAAATCTATCTTCTTTGATAAGGCAAACTATTGTCTCACACTCCTGATGCCCACATTTCATACACATTGAAAAATAATATGAAAAATGTGGATACTTAATGTCCGCACTTTATAAATGATTGTCCAGTGCGTATGAAGTGTGTAAGACAATCATTACTTACTAAGTATTTTATGAACCACAAAACCAAGTCAGCCAATATATAACTAGTTTTAGTTGTATTTAGTTTGACAAAACCAAGTCATACCTAATGTCCAGTTGTTTTTAGTTTTTAGTCCGCCAATAATGGGATTAGATATATTTATATATAAAAAGTCAAGTGGTAATTTGGTTCTATTAAGTACATTTCCCCCTCTACCAAAAAAAAAAAAAAAAGAGTACATTCCCTCAAAATAAGTACATCCCCCTCTTTCTCATCTCTATTTCTCAGATGGGCGGGGTCAATTTAGTTTATGTTTTTTTTTTATTTTTTTTATTAATGTTTTTGTGAAATTAATAAATAAAAAAATAAAATATTAATATTAACTAAAGACCAAAACGGCGTCATTTTGGCAAGTTGATGACAGCAACTAACAGAACACTAACGGAGGACTCAATTAGAAATGGATGAAACTTAGAAAACTAAAATGACAAAACTCAAACTTAAATGACTGAAATGAAAAATTGTGAAACTTAGAAGATGTGTTTTTCATTTTGGCCTTAAATTTTAGAGTTTTCACGTTTATATATTTCCACCAAAAACTAGTTTTAAATTTAACTAGTTTTAGTTGTTTTTAGTCAGATTTTTTATTCAAAAAAGTTGGTTCAAAATGGAATTGAATATATTTATATGAAAAATCTAGTTCTAGTTTGGTTCAATTAAATACATTCCCCCTAAAATTACATTTTTGAAATTTTAATGTTTTCACATTTGTATATTCCCACCCAAAACTAGTTGTAAATTTGATCATTTTTAGCTGCTTTTAGTTTGATTTTTTTTTTTTTTATATAGAAAATATTGATTCAAAATGGGAATATATATTTATAAATAAAAAAGCAAGTGTTAGTTTGGTTTTGTTAATATAATAAAAACCGGTTCTATCATGATTTTAGACAAACTAAATAAAATCAAACCAATTCGAAATTAAATTGTTTTTAGATTTTGTTTAACTTTTTTTTTTTTTGTTTGGAGGGGAAAGACTAATTTTTGTTTAACTTGTATCGTAATTAAATCAATTTAATTTGTGGCGTGCCAAACATTCCTCTTTATTGTCTAAAGCCTATCATAGAAGACTGATAGGTCTTGGTGAATTTATTATGGATTTATATTGACTGCGCTTAAATGTGTGTTTTTTCCTTCCTTATACTGGGAAATTGTTGTATAGTGACCTTGTACTCCTAGCCAATAGGAGCATGCCGGCACATTAAAACTTGCTTACCTTAGCAGAACTGCCGGCTCTTATTATTTGTTAACATCTGTTACTGTTTAGAAATTTTTAATAGGGGCACTCCTTCAAAATATTCACGCATGCCCTCATGAACTCTCAGTTAATAGGTTTGGGCTCACATCAATAAAAAAATAATATGAGGTTCTCAATAGAAGACAAAGGCTTAAAAGCCATAGACAATATTGACAGCAACACAAAGCCCTCAGTAGAAGACAATGGCGGACACAAAGGAACAAAGCTCTTAGATTTGGGATTAATTAATGTGCTGCAAATTTTAGAATCCATATCTCTCCATTTTCTCCCTTTTCTCTTCTCTTCAGCTCACTTTCTTTGTTCATTTTCTCGATTTTTTTCTTCAGCTTCACCAAACTTTAAAATCTCTGTTTCTACCATACTTTTCTGTGGGACACCCATGGCCAAATCTCCTGGTCGCATCAGCCACCGAGTCCCACACCACCACCACCGGCTGTGCTTGCCCATGTGACCTCCTATCTTAAGGCTTTCTCATCTCTCTCTAGCCCAAATGTGGCTGATTTATATTTGATTTGATTTTAATGTTGTTTTTGAAATGCACAAATGATGTTTGTGAAAAATGCTTGTTAAAAACTTTGGTTCCAATGCATTGTGCTTTACGGCTTTGCTGAGGTAAGCAATTTTTAATGTGCTAGCATGCTCCTATTGGCTGGGTGCTAACCTTGTACTCCGAGCCTACACAATAATTTCTCCCTTATATTTCACTGTATTGTACTATGGCATTTCAATGCAAAGTTGCCATCTTGTAATTCTGGATCCTAAGTGGATGGGAGAAGATGATGCACTTATTACAAGACTTGAAGTCCCGAAGCACCTGAATTTTACTCTTAGCTTTCATGGGTTTTGGGACATAGACAAGTAATATTTTTATGATAAATGAACTAAAATTCTAAACAAGCCAAAAAAACATTTCTTCACCTTCTCAAACCCATTAAGGCGAGTGGAAATTATTGTGACAAAGTGATACTTGTAGTGTTGTTGAATAAACATACTTTCATTTACATATACATTATGAATATTTGTGTTAATACAAAATATAAAATTGCTTATTCCTTTGTTGTTGGCTTCATGAATTTAAATTGCTTTATGCGAACACATGCATGAAAGAGTTTATTAGGAAAATTTTAGGCCCCAATTGATTTTATAATGAAATTAATCACCTTGTTAAATAAATCGATTTAGAATTTAGGTTGATTTTTAGGATAATAACCACAGTTTACTAAGAAACATATATTACACTATATGAAAACAATAAACAACAAACAAATAACACAACATATGATGATGCATGAAACTATTCCAAAGGAAAAACTACTGCATGGGCTTAGACACCAATCCTAAGAAAAATATATCCACTATATAGAACTGAAGTTTTACAAAATATAGTAATCATATTCTAGTTTGTTATCACTTGTAAAACTTATTGACATTTTTTTTTTTTTTTGAGAGAAAGGTAGAAAATATTTATTGCATGGAAAGGTTTACATGTGTGCTCAAAACAATAGAACCCACGTAAACAGTGCCGAGTATGTTCTATTGTTAAGCATATACAATGCCACACGTACATTTGTGTCTAGTTTTTTTCTTTTTTCTTTTTTTGCTTATGTATGACTTTTTAAAACCTTGCAATTTTTTCTTCATTTTTTCAAATTACAATGTGTCAAAATAAAATATTGATTGATCGAGGATGTGTTGAGCATGTGTCAAGATTCCATACAACAATTTATTTTTGTCAAACATTTTATATATGCAGATGTATATGGTTATGTTTATGGTTAGCTGTATGTATATGTACACATGCATATATGTTCTTGTTTATGTTTGTATCACATAATTTACCATCTAGAGTCAAATCTTCAGTCCTTGTCATTGATTAAATCTTGATACCACTGTTAATAGTAGCAAAGTTAGGAGGTATAGAATATGTATCACATGATTTTGAATATGTATCACATGATTTTGGAAGGGTACAAGAATCCTAACCTTAACATTAGGCTTTTTGTGCAAGAAATTTTTATCTTCATAGCTGGAAAAAATTAGCAAATGCCCTTTTTGAGCAAAAATTGTAGTGTTTTGCCCCCTTTTCCAAACTAATTAGAGAAATATTCCTCTTTTGTAACTCGATTTGAGATAAATCGAGTTTTAAAAAAAAAAAAAATTCTGGAGCCCTATAGTGACGTTTTAAGGACCTATAGTGGCGTTTTGTAACTCGACCTCTATGAATTCGAGTTATAGGCAATTTTTTTTTTTTAATTTTTTTTACCTATAACTCGAGTTCATGGAGGTTGAGTTACAAAATGCCATTATAGGTCTTTAAAACGTCACTATAGGCTCCTTAAAAATGCCACTATAGGACCTTACTCGATTTATCTCAAATCGAGTTTCAAAAGAGAGACATTTCCCTAATTAGTTTGGAAAAGGGGACAAAACCCTACATAATTTTGCACAAAAAGGGCATTTGCCCATTTTCACCTTCATAGCTTGAATACTTCCTAATTGGATCTAGCAGGGACACGGAGAGACAATTTTGCAACATTCGTGGTTGCTTATCTTTCTATTCACACCAACAACTAGATATTATATAATCATTAAAGTTTGGTGTAACCAAGGATGTCAATACCGTACCGGAGGCCGTACCAGTTTGGCCACCGGTACGATATATTTCGAATACCGGTCAATACCAGTGTACCGTTTCGGGTTTACCGCTATTTTTTATATTTATAAATAAATAAATATATATATGTATGTGTCTGTGTATATATATATATATATATATATATTATAATAAATATAAAAGTTTACCATAAAACATTTCCTCAATTCAGAACTAATTATTCATGGTTTTAGACTTTAGTATCAATTAAAAGGGAAAAAAAATAAAAAAATAAAATAGAAAGCTTAAAAGTTACCATTGCATACTAAGAAAACAAATAATACTAATAAGTTAATGCAAATAAGTTACCATTCTGTCCTAAAAAAAATTCAAAAATTACAAAACTTAAAAAAAAAAAAAAAAAAAACTTTTTTCCTGTACCGGTCGGTACGCCCGGTACCGGCCGGTATTACCCAAAATTGGCTAGTACGGCCGGTATTTTTTCCGGTACAAAATAGGAGGGTCGAGCATACCAGATTGCTGGCCGGTACAATATATTCCGGCCGTACCAGCCGGTACGGTACGGAATTGATAACCTTTGGGTGTAACACCTGTTAGGATAATTAACCATGTGGGAGTGTTTAATTAATGATGGTTATATAAAGAAAAAAAAACGTTTTTCAACTAAAACATTGACCTTTGACACTACTACACTATTAACATTCATATTTGTAAAGTTAGTGAGAAAAATGACAAATAAGGAAGAAAATTATAAATCAAGTATATAAAATATATTCTCAAAAAAAAGTATATAAAATATAAATAAAAGTATACTTTAGAAATACTTTTCAAATACATAATTGGATGTGTACTCTCTAATCCTACTACGACAGTATCTATTGTAAGCAAATAATATACACGCACAAAAGTTTTTGGAGAGCAAGTATTAATGAAATGTCCACGATATTAATAAAAACATGTCACTCCTAGGAATAATCAACTTTTGAAAAAAGATACTCAGTGTGGTCGAGTCATCCCACATCGGTAAGGTGTGATATTGAGAATGGGTTTATCACTTGCTCCGCGACACTAACTGTTGCATGCAGTTTTGGTGTTGACGTGTGAGTGTATTTCCTTATCTCATCTCCCTTCCCCTATATATGTGTGTGTGTGTTTCTCAAATAAAAAAAGATACTCAGTGTTGTCGAGTCATCCCACATCGGTAAGGTATGATATTGAGAAGGGGTTTATCACTTGTTCCGTGACACTAACTGTTGCATGCAGTTTTGGTGTTGGTGTGTGAGTGTATTTCCTTATCTCATCTCCCTTCTCCTATATATGTGTGTGTGTTTCTCAAAAAAAAAAACTTTTGAAAATTTCATGTATTGGTCCCAATGTAGTGAAACATTCTGCACAAAATCATTTTGACTCACTTGGTTTTTGTTTTTTCGAATAACAAATAATACTCTTGATGGTGTTATATGGAAAATATTCAAAACAACGACTAACGACTAACGCTAATGATAAGATTTTTCGAGATCTCTCTCCAAGTACAGTAAAGAGACAAATTTGTCACATCCATGATTTGATATATTTTTTTATAATACCATAAATATTTTTTTTTAATTTCGAAAAAAAAAATATATTTTTTTTTAAGAAGAGGTACCGTAAATGTTTGTTGCAATCCTTATTTGAAGAAGTAATAATGTGAAAATTATAAATGCTGGTATTATGTAAAGAAAGTCCAAAGTTTATTGGCAAAAATATTGACCTTTTACACTGATTCACTATTAAACCTTTATAGTATTAAAGTTAGAGGGGAAAATGATAGTAAAGTTAGTGGAAAAAAAGGGTAAATATGAAGCTTTGTTTCAAATTAATGATTAAAAAAAAATTTCAATTACCACTTTTTTTTTCTTTTGAAACACACGCACAACAAGGGAGAACGAATTGAGTTATAATACAAAAACACACCATAAACTCTTCTAAAAAGTCAAGATAACTTTTCAAACGTATTAATTTTATTTATTTTTTCAAATTTTTTTACACAATCAATTAACTTGTTAATTTATTTGTTTTAAAGTTAATAAATTATTAGTTGTTGAATTTAGCTTTTTACTATGTGCATTTATATATGCATATTCATGTGTATATATTTATATTTGAACGTGTGGATATACATAAACACACGTGTGTCTACATAGTTGGTTATGCTTGTATTACATAATTTATCATCTAATATGTAAGGTTGAATTTTATCAACCATCTTGTTGGCTTTATTCCGTACCAAATTTGCTTGTATTTTAGCAATTAATAACCCTGTATTTAGGTGGGAATCATGTAAGGGTAGTGAGTGAGAGAGTCTGAAGAAATGCTCAAGATTGTGCAAGGATGCAAAGACTCGCGGCTGGACTCGCGGGTGACTCGCGACTAACAAGCCGCCAAAGTTGGCACATATGTGAAGCATGCAGAGGAGCTGAAGAGTCATGCCAACTGTTGCACTATAGGACAAAAGTCCTAGACTGACCAGGTTGTTAGCTCGCTGTTTGAACTCACGACTTAGCCCAGTCGCGAGGCCAAGTCGCCAGACCACCCTGTTTGGAAAAAACTGACTCTTTACATTCCTTTCTCACCGTACTATATATAGACCCTTATACCCACGAAATGTAGAGAGTTTCCAAAGAGAATTTTGAGAGAGAAACCCTAAAGAAAAACAAGATTGATTCATCCACAATCTTCACATAGAGACTCTTCAAATTCCTCTACTCTCTTCCTTTCCATTGTTAAATCCTTGAGAGGTACATTACCAAAATCTTTTCTCACCATATCCATATTTGTCAGAAGGCTGTTTGGTACTTTGGGAAGCAATTAAGAAGGGACCAATTTTGTATTGGTAGATGCTATGGTCAAGTAGCGAAATCCGGTAAGTTAAAGAAGAAATAGGTTCGGCGGAACCTCATTGGAGTAGGAGCTTGGAGGGTTTAGGTATATTGGGTAGATTAGGCTTGGAGGGTTTTCTGCTGTTCATATATCTCAACTACATTCTTTAGTGGATTATTTACCGCTTGGAAAGCGGCGGAGAGATTTTACGCCGAGAGTTTCGGTTTCCTCTTCGATAACACGTCGTGTGTTGTCCTTGTGTTTGCATCTCTCTTTCCTTAATCTTTGCCATTTAATTTCTGCTGTGGATGTGATTTTATTTGGTTTAGATTGTTTATCAATTCTGTATTAAGCTTATGTTCATATTCCACACATTAATTGTTTGATATTAAACTTGAATTGGTAATTTGTTAATTGGGGGTCTAAACATTTATAGTGTTTTATACACTAATTGAACTTTCGTAATATAATCCTTACTTCATTGTTATTACTAATTTGAAATTGATACTATTGTTAATAAAAGCAACAAAGCGCAAAATGTTGATTTCCTTCCAAAGCATTTGGGGAAAAAAAATTCACTTCCATATTATTTTGGATCCATATAAAAGAGGTGTAAATACACTTTTGGTCCTTACATTTTGGCCTCATTTCTACTTTGGTCCCTACTTTTCTATTTTATTGCTTTTAGTCCTCAAAATGAAAAATATGGATTATTTTGGTCCTTATCATTAGCCCACTAATGAAAATTGCTTATGTGGCAAACTGAGTGCACCGCTGGCACATTAAACGTTGACGTGACCATTAAAAAAATATTTTAAAAAATAATTTTACATTTTTTAAATACCATGTCAGCATTTTAATTTATTTTTTTGAAACAAGCATTTTAGTTTTCTAAAAAAAAAACATCTAAAAAAATTTTGAAAAAAAATTAATTAAAAACAAACATTAAAATCTAATTAAATTAAAAAAATAATTCATTAGTTTTTTCGAAGAACATGACTGGTCATGTTCATCATGTTCATCTTATAAATTTTTTTAGCTTTTCATTTTTTTTGGAGAGAACCTAAGAACCCAAATCCCGAACATCAACCATGTACCTCTCTCTCTCATGTTCAAACACATCAAAACTCATATAAACCGATAACATTTTACTAAACATTTTCTTGGCAACCAAACATAACACCACCACCTGCGAACCTAGAAAACCCAACCACCTACAAACCCAGAAAACCCAACCAACACCATCGATTTGACCTAGCCACCACGATCTTCACCTCCACCGATCTGGCATAGCCATCAAACCCAACCATCCCAACCCTCTCTCTCCACCTTCGCCGCCAATCTTCACTAATATGAGCCCTTCTCTCCACTTCCATCGCCACCTCCACCACCGATCTGAGCCCCTTCATCCAACTCCACCACCAAAAACACCAAAACCCAAAGCTGATTCTAATCAATAAAATATACCAAAACATAGCCCAATCCTAATCAATTTCAGATCTAGTCAGATCAAATCATGGTGACCCACCCAGCCACTACCGATCTTGGTTTAGAGAGAGAGAGAGAGAGAGGATAAGATCAGTTAGCCAGGGGTTTCGACCATGGGTCTTGGGTCTTCAGCTATGGAAACACAAAATCAAATTTGCCACAAACCCACAAACCTAGAGCAACAAAAATCACAACCCACCATTGGAATCTTCCACCAGAGATCACCATTGATCTAAGAAAGAGACACCGATATGAGAGAGAAAAAGAAAAAGAAACAAAGATAGAGACTTGTATTTGAAGATGAGTCAATGATGATATGGGTTTTGTGTTTTGTGCATTGAAGGGATTTGAAAAAGAAAAAATTGAGGGGTTTGATAGGTTATGGGTTTCAAAAAGAAAAAAAGAAACAAAGAAACAAAGAAAAAAGAAACACTAAAAAGTGTTTCTTTTTTCTTTGTTTCTTTTTACAAAGAAAAATGAAACACAAAAAGTTTTTCTTTTTTTTCTTTTTCTTTTTTCTTTTTGAAACCCATAACCTATCAAACCCTCAATTTTTTCTTTTTCAAATCCCTTCAACGCACAAAACACAAAACCCAAATCATCATTGACTCATCTTCAAATACAAGTCTCTATCTTTGTTTCTTTTTCTTTTTCTCTCTCATATCGGTGCCTCTCTCTTAGATCAGTGGCGATCTCTAGTGGAAGGGAATTGATGATTTGGGTTCGCTCTGTTGAAGGGACTTTTTTCATCTTTTACTGTTGAAGAACTCTAATGAAGAACATGACCAAAAACATAATGAAAAGAAAAAGAATATTTGATTTAATTATTTTATTTTTTTAAATCATAAGTTTAGGAATTTGTTTTATTTTTTTTTTCTGATGTGGCTTTTTTTAATATTTAAAATGTTGATGTGTCATTATTTTTAATACTAAATAATTTTTTAATATTATTTTAATGACCACGTCAGCATTTACTATGCTAACAGTGTTATATCAACAATTTCTGTTAGTGAGAGGACGGTAGGGACCAAAATGGAACATGTTTTTCATTTTAGGGACTAAAAACGATAAAATAGAAAAATATGGACCAAAATAGAAATTGACAAAAAATATAAGGACCAAAAGTGTATTGAAATTGACAAAAAATATAAGGACTAAAAGTGCATTTACACCTATAAAAGATCAAATGAATTTATAAACGTGACTCCTTGTTGATTGAATGTACAAACAAAATTATGAGTTATTAAATGTTTGTCACTTGATCTTTGGAAGGGTACAAGAATCCTTTCACAACGATAAATCACTAATATTTATCTCATAAATTTACCATCGTTAATAGAAGCAACAATATATGTTTGTATCATTAACTTAAGTACGACATCACTAAAAAAAAAAAAGAAAAAAAAAAAGGCCAAGGTATGTTAGTATTTGTCTAGTTTTGATTATATGGATGAAGGAAATACAAAAAAATCTAGCGGTTTGTTATGAATAATGGAAGGAAGGGGAAAAGAAAAAGAAAATGTATTTTGATTTAAATATTAAAAAAAATTTTTTTTTTTTTACATAGTGGATCTCACAAAAACTTTTTCCCTCCTTGTGAGGGATGGCAAATTACCATTTTAGCCTCCCAAAACCAAAACTAAAAACTGCAAAAACCCTCATTTCTATTTTTTCAAAACCCCAAAATCAAAATCACTCGCCCAAAACCAGAACAAGAGAGAGTGAGTGAGTGAGAGAGTAACCATGTCGGGTTTCCCATTCGGATCCTCCGTTTCCACCACCACCTCCTCACAATCCACACCTTCACCCTTCTCCTTCTCCTCCGCCGCCACCGCCTCCGCCTTCTCATTCGGATCCTCCGCCTCCCCATTCGGATCCTCCACCTCCCCCTTCTCCTTCGCCTCCTCCTCCTCCACCACCACAACCACCGCCGCAAACCCTATCTCCTCCGCCCCACCCGCCTCTCTCGGATTCGGATCCTCCACCCCTTCCTTCTCTTTCCCCTTCAATTCCGCCTCCACTCCCCCCACCGCCACCACCACCTCATCCCCATTCCTAACCGCCTCAACTGCCACAACCACCACTTCACCTCTCTTCGGAACGACGCCGTCCGCAACCACAACTCCTTCCGCCGCTTCACCTCTCTTCGGATCTTCAACCACCGCCGCCACCACCACTTCCCCCCTGTTTGGATCAACTCCATCTCTATCCCCGTTCGCCACATCGCTATCCACAACGAGTTCAACCTCATCCCCATTCCTCTCCGCCTCTTCAAATCTCTTCGCCGGCTCTTCTTCTTCAGCTTCAACAACCGCTCCTTCGTTCTCGTTCGCTCCAAACTCAACCGCATCTTCCTCCGGACTCTCATTCTCAACCGCTTCAGCTTTTTCAAAACCAACTCCATCTCCATCAACAGCAACAACAACAACGCCTTTCTCATTCCTAACACCTTCCTCCGCCGCCTCGGTCTCCACCACATCCGCAGCAAAACCTAGCTCCTCCGCAGCGCCATTGTTTTCGACGATCACGACCACGTCCGCTTCGACTCCGGCTGCTTCTACTACTACTACTACAACTACAACATCACAGCCTTCGTTTTCTGTGCCTTCGTTTGGTTTTACTCCATCTTCGGCTTCAACAGCTCCTTCAATATCTGTACCGGCCAGCTCGGCGGCTGCTTCTTCTTCGAGCTCTACTGCGAGTTCTTTTACAGGTTTTGGTGTTACCAGTGCCGCGATCACGACTGCTTCGTTGGGGACTACTGGTTTTAACTTCAGCAAGCTGTCGACGCCTGCTTTGTCCTCGCAAGCTCAATCCACCACTACTGCACCTGTTTTCAGTGAGTTTGCTGAATTTTTCTTATTGCGTTTGAGATGTTTGGTTATAGTGTTTATGTCAATGGCTATGTGTTTGTTTATGCTTGATTAGGTTTTAGTGAATTTGGAAATATATTATGTTTAGGGATTTCAACTTTGAAGTTCACATGGTACATTTAGAGTTTCTGGTATTTGGTGCTTGAATCGGTATTCGTTGTGATGAATGAGTGTTAATAATAGCTTCAAGCGCATTTTAAGCACAGATGCCTATGAACTAAAATAGTTAAAAAAAGAAAAGAAAAGTAAAGAAACCAAAATAACAATATATATGGTGCCTATGAACTAAAATAAATAGTGCAATTTACTTATCAAAAAAAAAAAAATAGTGCAATTGCACTAAATTTCTTTAAAATTTTGTTTAGTAAGTTTGAAAACAATTATCAATGGAAAATATGATAATAATCTAGTCATAGAAAGTTTAAACAAAACTTTTGATATGATCTTTGTGTGCTTATAAAAATACATGACTGTGATAGCTATAATAATAAAATAAAATGGATGGTTCAAAAGAAGCTGAAAAAGCACAAGAATAGTAAATTATACTTGTTTGTTGACATGTAGACATTTTTCATTTGTGTAATACAACACCTTAAGAATTGTGCTTTTATAATAAATCACTGTTCCTTGTTATTTTCTTCAAGAGCGAGCAATTAATTTTAATGATTCATATTTTGTTTAGAAAAAAAAAAAAAGGGTGCCCGGATGGACTTTGTGCTTCTTAATAAAGCACTGAAAAAGCGTGCCCTAGTTGCACTTCATTAAATGAGCTTTGCTTTGACCAAGTGAAGTTCTTAGACCTTGAGGCTTTGAGATTGCACCGCTCGCTTTTAACAACATTTATGGGAGCTACTTTGTTTGTTGCTATTAGATTAGATTCTAGAATATAGAACCTCCTCAATTTGTTGGTCAAATTGAGATAAAGGTTACTCTTTGATGCATTTCAGGATGCCCTTTTTTTTCGGGTGAAAGTTGTGTTGCATGTTCTGCTAAGCTATTCAAGAATTGTGTGGGTGATAGAGGGGATGGGGTTGAGGGTAAGCAGCTGGGAGATGGGATGGTGAAGAAGCCAATGCTTCCAAATGCTGTTACTGTAGAGGAAGCCAAGGAAGAGGTGGCCTCAAGAGTGGAGAAGGATCATGATGAGATAATGGAGGTTGTGGAGATGAAAATGGCAGCATTAGCTATGGATTCTGTTCCAGGCAATGTGGTTTCCTTTCCAACAATTGCATCTTCTGCCATTTCATCAATGTCACAGATTGCGAAGGCTACTGTGGTCACCCCAGAAATTTTAAAAGCAGAATTGTCTGTTATAGGCAGTGAAGGGGTGATGTTGCTGGGTAAGGAGGTTAAAGGAGGCCATAAGGATTGTCCTGTGAAGATGGAGGCTAAGAATGATTTGGATACTTCAGCTTCTAAGGCTTTCAAGGTAGATGAAGCAAGTGATAGTGGACTTGGGATGCAGACTTCTCCTTTATCATCTCTATGTGTAGAAATGGATAGCCATGTCTGCTCTTCTCATAAAGGCCCAATCATCAAAAGTATTTTGTACAAATATGGTGACAAACCTTCCCCTTTATCATCTCTATGTGTAGAAGTGGATAAGCATGTCCTCTCTCCTCATAACGGCCCAATCATCAAAAGTATTTTGTACAAATATGGTGACATAACCATGGGGAGCACGTTCAGGAGTATGGATGCCAAGTTGGCTTTTCTTGAATTGATGGCTGATGCTGTGTATCGACTTTCCAACCTTACCTTGGACACAGTTAATTCACATGAAATTCAACTCATAGAGGCAAAGGTAGCTGATGTGCTTGCTGCTGGGTTCAACGTGAAATGGTTAAAGCAAAGGGTGGATGAAGTTATTGCCTCTACTAAATACCAGGAATATTGTATGGAGTTGGATGAGTTGGACAAACAAATAGAGGCTACAAAGAAATCTTTGGTGGATATGGAGCAGCAACGTGTGGTTTTGGCAAGGGAGGTTATTGCCATCAAAGCTCAAAATGAACGAAATGGCATTTTGGGGCATACCCTTGCTGAAGGGCTACTGTGATTTTTGTATGGATAATAGAATTGTAAATTGTACTTGGTTGTTTCTAGTCAGGGGGGAGTGATGGTTTTGTGGAATATAAAAATGGATATTCTACACATTTTCCTCTTGGTCTCTATTATTATTTTTCTTTATTTTCATTGTGGTGTTTATTTGTTAATATTATAATGAATAGTTTACATAAAAAATGCCTATGAGCTCTCACTCAACTGGCACCTCCTCCCTTATAAGTACTAGGTAGAGGGTGAGGTTGTGAGTTCAAGACGCATTGGGTGCATTTGCAATTTCCTAATAAATAAAAAAAGTTCCTGTAAGGAATTGAGGGAGAAGGTAATTCATTATAGAGAGTAGAAATCTTTAATAAAATTATGAGATTTAAGGTCCTGACAATGAAAAGAGGCATGTCATGAATTAATTTAGTTAGCCTTCAATTCTTTGTGATATGCACAATCTAATTTAGATATGGTCACTGCCAAAGAGCTTTCCCCATGGTTGAAGATCCTTCCACTTGAGTGTAGACATGGGGTGAACATTAAAATCTGATGTGTAGGTTTGCTTTGAGCACCTATTCTTTTGGTTTGATGACCCTTTTTGTTGCTTCCTCATTGGATGATCTGTAAACCAGTATGATGTTGGGGTTGACATTTCCAGCCTATTTAGTCCTAGAGCCAGCTGCTTTGACCTTGTGAAACCGTTAGGGCTCTGATTGAATTCACTGCCCTGGCAATTAGAGGTGAGGGACCTGAACTTTTATCTCCAAAAGGACCAAAACTTCCTTTGTGGATTTCTTTTTTGAGGTTTTTTAAGCCAAGGGGAAAAGGGATATGAGTAAGTGATGCCATACACCCGTGCTCATGTTAATCTTATAAATTCTGTTGTCATTTTATCCCCATGTATCTGACATCATTGTTTCCTGCACCCTAGGCCTTGCCTTAGGCAGTAAAGGGGTAGATGGAGTTGGGTTAGGTCTTAGGCTTTATCTTGCCTAGCAAAGCATAAATGGTGGCTCCTCTATGATGATTGTTCTTCACTTCATCAGTGACAGTCTTACCAAAACTTCTGTATGGTTTGTCACCTTTCTATGCAGCTGCATATTCCTTTATGTGTTCTAGGTTCTTAAGCTACTAGTGATGTCCTCTTTCAGTAATCACTTATTTTGATGTGTAAATGCTGAGGTGCCTTGATCAAATTGCAGTTACTTGTGTCTGATGTTTCCATATCATTTGATTGAGCAAATTGATTCTGCAGGTGTCCCTTCAACTTCTGCAGCTGCAACAACTTCCAGTTCCAGTACTACTGCAACTCAGCCATCATCATCTCTTATTGTGGCTTCCAGTAGTGGGTCTGTATGCTTAATCTTGGTAGCTAACATTGTGTGTTCACTCTTTTGCTAGTATCCAAGTTTACCAGTTTGTATTTTAGTTAGGTTCAATTTATTGAGAAGAAAAAGGAAAGGAAAAGGAAGATAAAACAATTTCCTTTACTTTCTGTGCATTTGGTTGGCAGGAAAATGTGTTGGTCACACCACTAGCTACTTTCCTACAGGAAATATTTTCGCTCAAGTCTCATATGGCAGTTTTAACATGATTATGCATCATGGGAAAATTTAAACTATTTTCCTACAAATCTTGCAAACTAAACAATTAATTAAGGGAAAACTTGTAAAATCAAATTTTCTAAATTTACAGTTTACATGTCTTTTCTTGTGAAAAGTTTTGTAGTAGAACTTTCTCAGTATATGTCATTTTGAAAACTTTTGGTAGATTACCTTCTTAATTTTTAGATCAGGTATATATAATCAGTGGCTAAACTGCTAAAATTTACTATTCATGTCATTTCACATCATGCTCTTTTAGTAGTTTATTTGCTCTCTACATTCCATATAATGTTACTTTTAAAGAAGTGAAGACAAATAAAGCTAGAAAATCATAATGCTTTACCATTCTATATTTTTTGTAGGTTCCTAAACTCTGTACTATTGAGAACATAGATGACAGTATTTGAATGTGTATTAAGGTTTTTCACATTAGATATATGATTTTCTGACTTATCCTCTTCTCTTGTTCCATAGTACAACTTCGAGTGTCAGCACTGCAGTAGTGACTGCACCAAAATTACCGTCTGAGATCACAGGGAAGACTGTTGAAGAGGTATGTCAATTCACAAAGTTGTTTTCAAATCTTGTCTTTTATGCAATACAATTTTACAAGTGCATGATGCAGCCAAGGGAAAAAGAGATTAGTCAATGTTTGCAACTATATCTCAATATTGGTAATATATAGTATTTGTTGTGTGGGACCCTTGTGTGATGACCAATTTATGTGAGACTTGTGTGGTTTAATGGGTTGAGTCATAAGTGCTTTAGGATGGGAACGATTTTTAATTTTGATTTTGATTTTATGTGTTTGGCAAAAATTATTTTGCCAACTTATTTCACTATTCAGCTTATTTTTACTACTATTCATGAGTCCCACTGCACTTTTTTTCTCTTCTTTGTTGGCTGGGCACTGGTAGAATGGTATTGTTCATGGTACTGTGAACAGTCACCAATTCTCCCCTTTTCTTATCTTGTTTCAACCCCAAAGCCACCAATTCTTTTACCCTGTTAATTGCCTAAACCCCACGTTTTTTTTCCTTAAGAATGACCCTTCAATTACCACTTCAAATCATACTCTAAACTCCAAACAGAGCTGTTGCCAGAATTTTCCTGCAATCTGCTTGTTCTCTATTAAGCCCCCGCTCCCTCTTTAAATCCTATCTTTCCCAAACCTAATTCATTCGACAAACCCTAAAACACAAATTTTCCCATCATAAAGCAACCAAAAGAACATGTAGAAAGGTTCTCCAAATCTGTCCTATATATTAATTTGACTTCATATGAAAAGTAGTCTTGGACAATTGTACCTCTAAAAAATAGTTTTGGCAGGCGGTACGCCTGGAAGAGGACAGTGGAGATGTTTCACTTTATAGTGCTTTTATTCTTTCTTTATTTTTTGGAACTCACAGAATTAGGAAACTAGCTCCTTGAATAGATATTGCAGAAGTGGTAAAAAGAAGAAACAAGGGAAGATTAATCTTGAATACATTCAGCCTAATTTAAAACTTGTTTAATAGTTGCTCCCTTCTTGCCATAAAACTTAGCTACACATTAGATGTTTTCATAAATTCATAATCAACCTTTATTTTTGTAAGAAGAAAGGTGGGGGCTCTCTTTCATCATCAAACCATATTCGCCAATATTCTCGATAACCATATTCTTCTGACTTGATTCAAATTTCTGCCTGTTCCCCCCCTCTCTCTCTCTCTCTCTCTCTAATTGTTTATTTTATTTAAAGATCATTAAGGAGTGGAATGCTGAACTACAAGAGCGTACTGGAAAGTTCCGAAAGCAGGCTAATGCGATAGCTGAGTGGGATCGAAGAATTTTGCAGAATCGCGATGTTCTTCTTAGGCTTGAGGTGATCTATTTTCCAATATAGCCATCTATTCTATATTATGTATAATAACCCTTTATGAGCCATCCTGAGATAGTTATTTTGTTTATTTACTTATCAAAAAAAAAAAAAATTCAAAGAGTTGACATTTTCTCTGAGATAATGTGTCCATGCCTTTACATAACTGACAGCTACTCGTGTCTTGTTGCTGTTTTGCCTAATGAATAAATTTTTAATTTAGATTGAAGTGGCAAAAGTTGTTGAGACCCAATCTAACTTAGAGCGGCAACTGGAGTTGGTCGAGACTCATCAACAAGAGGTATTGTAGTGAGTTTTTTATTGTATATCTTCTTGTCAAAACATTGTTCAGTGGTCTGATTACATTACAATGTGTTTTAATTGAAGGAGCCTAGGTTTGCATATGAAAATTTTGCATATTTTCTTTGGTCATCATCAATCAAAATTCTTCTTGTTTATATTTTGTTGTGTACAGTTTCAAAAAACCCTGAAGAATACTTTTTTTTTTTTTTTTTTGCTGAATAATTGATTTCATTAGAAGAAAAAACCAAGCAAAAAGAACATATCATATTCAAGGACAAGAGCCGAAAGGGACTAGCAAATCTCTCTTTGAAAAAAACCCAAGAGGGTATGGAGGAGATGGGAATAGACTGCCCCCAGGCATTATAAGATGCTGCCCAATATGCTAGATTATGAGCGAGAGAATCAAACTATCTTACGGAGAAGGAAAAAGATCAAGCAACAAAATATTTATGCATAATTCTAATATCATGTACTATAATAACAATCTCCCAATCCGGATTAAAAAAATAGAGCTTTGTCCTTGTGCTTTATTCATATGGTGATTTTTATTGGATGCACCCAAACATTATAGGAAAAAATTGCATGATATTCTTTAGTAAGTATATTTTTCTTTGTTTGTATTCTTCTTTTTATATATATATATATTTTATTTTTACTTTTAAGGTTGACAAGGCTTTGCAAAGTATGGAAGAAGAAGCTGAGCGTATTTACAAGGATGAGCGTGGAATGCTTCTTGACGATGAAGCTGCATCCACAAGAGATGCAATGTAAGTACTAAGTTTGTTGATTTGGTTGGAGTAAAATTAATAGATTCATGTGGCTTACCATACTTTATCTTAATCTTTTTAGTTTGATTGTATCCATTCTTTATCACAACCCATACGCATCCCCATATGCCTGCTTGATAGTTTATAATTAGGTTGGATTTAGGTTGATGGTTTATGGTTATATGTCTGCAGAAGCCTATTTTTCTGTAAAATATTTCCAGATTCTGGTTGTATACATGTATATGTAAGTACTATGTTTGTTGATTTGGTTGATATAAAACTGATAGATTCATGTGGCTTACCATACTTTATCTTAATCTTTTAGTTTGATTGCATCCATTCTTTGTCACAACCCATATACATACCTTATTGGGCTTTCAGTCTGTTGACTTGGCTGTCCCACATAAAGCACAGCCATTGCCTGCTTGACAGTTCATAATTAAGTTGGATTCAGGTTGATGGTTTAAGGTTATATGTCTGCAGAAGCCTATTTTCCTAGTAAAAAATTTCTGGATTCTGGTTGTGTGTATATTGCTATCTCTCTGTCCGTCCCCATTCTAATATATCAATGTCATTGTATATATTTTTTTGGGTGTGGAATACAGGTATGAACAGTCTGAATTTATAGAGAGGGAATTAGAGCAGATGACAGAACAGATCAAATCAATTATTCAGACCCTAAATGCCAACCAGGTAAATACTTTAAGTTCAAGTTTCCACTTCTTGACAAAGTTTTTTTCTTAAAGATGCAAACGATTGATACCTACCTTACCATTTCTTTTAGGGAGGAGAACTTGAGGCAGCTGATGGGATGACACCTTTAGATGTAGTTGTCCGGATTTTAAACAATCAACTAAGTTCTTTAATGTGGATTGATGAGAAGGTTAGTATCCTATGTTGTATTATCTCCTGGCAGTAGCTGCACTTGGTAGTTTTGATTGGTAATTATTATGTGTAGAAATGAAAAAAGATTGCACTTATAAAAAAGATTGCTAAAGGTTTGCTTATCCTTGTTTCTAATTATTGCTTCAAGTGTTTATGGTTTCCATTACCTTGTTCCACGAGCTTGTAATGTTGGAAGATTTGTCTATCGTTTACAAAACCTTGGGCTTAGCACAAGTTGTTGCAAGTGTCATGGGGGTTGGTAGGTCTTAAGATCAGATCTTGCTAAGAAACAAGGAGATCAGTTGTTCACAAATCTCAATACTTGTTAAGGCTTTCATGAAATGTAGATTAGCTCTTTTATATATAAGATTCAGTTATTTACATGTTACTATTTTGGAATTTTTTTGAAAAGGTTAAGATATACGTGCTAATTTTTTCACATATGACCCCCCTTCTTCCAAAAAGACCCTGCAAGCTGCAACATTTTTTTTTTCGTTGTTGTGTATCTATAGCTCATGTTGTAGGAAACATAATTTTCCCTAGTGCATTTATAGTAGTACTCATGCAATTCTTTGTGCTAGGAGTGACTGTTCTGCTTTAAATATTACTTTCCACTTGAACATTTTATAAACCCCAGCATAAAGTGATTGGAATGTATGAAAAATCTGGATTTGCTGGATACATCCATTTTTCACATGCATTTATAATTATTCTCTATGGAATATGGAATATATTGCTAGTGCACTGACCAGATTCAATGCCTTCAGGCCGAAGAATTTTCTTCACGTATTCAGAAAATTGCTAGCCAAGGTTCTGCTGCAGATCGTGAACTGATGGGTCCAAAGTTCTGGAAGTCCTGATATCTGGAATTGTAAACTACCTCAAATTTTTTTTTTTTCAAAATCGGCCTGTACTGAGTCAGGATTAGTAAATGAATGCAGAGGAAAAGGTTTTGTTATACCTGTGTTTTTCAGGCATTAGATGCATTTGTAGGGTCTATTGATGTTTTTCCTTTGTAGGAATAGATATTCTCTTTAATAACATTTTGAGAATCTCTAGCTGTGAAATTAGGTTGTACATGGTGATTGTAGCCATCTGATAAATATGCTCTTGATCGAATCCACAGGTGAAAGATGTGATTACTCTAGCATCCATCCTTAAGTGGCTGGGTACCATGGGCTCATTAGGGTGGTTTTTTTCTTTAACTTAACGTTATATTAATATGCTTGAAAACCTTCAAGCTCAATAGATTTTAGGTCTATTGTGCTACACAATGGGACTTACCGTAATGGTTAGATGTGTACATAGAGGGCTCTTAATTTAGAGGTTTGATGGGCATGACAAGACCATGGTTCTCTAAAAGTGAATGAACAGTAGGATTGGGAAATGGTTCATAAGCAGCCTTTGAGATTATGAATGTATTTGTGTAAATATTGATAAATAAAATGCATTAAGAAGAGGTTAGGTCATTCACAACTTGCTCGGGTGATCTCTCACGACAATTAGAATCCACACACGCACGTTTCTCACAAGTTTGATAATAATTGCCCCATCAGATAATTTATCCGAAAAATGGGTCATGGTCAACACAACAATGAAAAAAAGCACCGAATGTGCATAGAATTTACCTCGCTCCATGAGATAATTTCCTTGGAACTGGAAGTGGGCCGAAGTAGAACACTACAGTAAAGGAGGAAACTTCGTGGAACTTTCCTAAACTCTCTAAAGTTAGTCACCATTACTGTCCACTTCTCTATAACATTTTCTATTTTCTCAAAATTGAGAACTGTACAAAAAGTTTTATCTGCGACTAATCGTTTGAGGCTCTTCATCTCCTCGACCTTGACATTGTGATCCACAACCTCAAGGTCCTCTCTTTTCCTCTTATGCAATGCTTATACAAATTATTAGTGGATGTATTAGTTATAAAGTTTCTAGATTCCACTAAGCATTTATACGTGTCATGTCATGATAAAGTTTATAGATTCTACTAAGCATTTATGTGTGTCACATCATGATGACATTTTCATTCTGAATAGTTTGCCAAAAAGCAATATAAACAGGATTTCAATATTGGCTATCACCGCACACCCTTAATGTGATGATCACACATATATACAATGTGAGGGATTTTTGGCATTTAGCCTGATTTTGGAAACAAAATTTTGTCAGTCAATAGGTTTTGCAAACATGTTTGTTAAGTAGTATTTTTGAGTCTATGAGACTCGAGATCAATGAAGGAACTTGAGTCTCTTCCTTAAAGAAAAGACAAAAACTCAAGCTTACCACCGAATCCTTCCTTCTTCTCTTTAGATCAAGCCCAAAGTGGGCATCGGAGGCCGAAACTGCTTCTCTCCAAATCTGCAAATTTGATCCTCTGGTGCTTCTCTGCAGATGTTCTCTCTTTTTGCTTCTCACAAACTTTAGATGTTATTTAACAAATATGTTTGGTTTTCTTGTCAACTAACGAAATTGTTAGTAAAATCAGGCTAAATGCCAAAAAAAAAAAAAAAAAAAAATCTCCAAAATGTGTAAGAGTAATTGTCATCAAATTTCCACTACAATCCTAATCACCAAAAATAAAAATTTCCCTAGAATTTAATAAAGTGTAAACAAGACTTTATTGATTATCTGGAATTTAATCTTTCTTCCCTTTTCTTAATGGGGGAGTTAACTACTTTCATATAGCTCTAATTAAGTTCATCCCATGTGCCGCCTTTAAAGGAACCAAAAAAAGCAAAGACAAGAGTAAGGCATTCAAGAATAGCCAGTCGTGGTAGTTAGGATTTTTATACCAAAAAAAGGAATTGTGTTTTTGAGAGCATTGCCCAAGCACAAAAACAAATAGTACAAACTAAGAAGTGTTCTATCATTAAGAGGTTTTAGAGCTTTACAGCAACCAATTGCTGCAATTACTTTGCTTGCACACATCCATGTCTTTTATTTCCCTCCATGAACTAAAATATCCACAACAAATTGTTTTTCCTCTTCCCCAATTTATTTTACTTCTTATTTTTTCTACTTCAGTTTTAAATTTTAATGGAATGTACTTTTTGTATACATATTGTGGTTCTATTTCTAAGATTTATTTAGATATACTACGGTTTATTCCTTTGAAACAGATGATGGGGTTTTGTGACTTGGACAGTTGGACATGATGGGGGGTTTGAGGATTGGTATATGTTTTAGTGTGCTTATTTCGCTTACCTAAAGTAAATGAAAAAGGAAAAACCCAATGCATGCATATTCATCCCATCACCGCCAGAAGATTTTGATTCATTACAAAATTTAGAATCCACACCACACATGCATGTGTCTCTCACATGTTAGAAAATGGTTGCCTCATCAGATAATAATCTTTGGCGAAACTTAAATATTTACAAAACCTTGGGAAACACGGATCAACAGCTAGTATAAGTTTAAAAGTCAGATGATATATGTTTTTTTTATTTTTTTTATTTTAGTAATTTTTAGAGATTTTTTCATGACGAAATCATTAATAGCCTTAAAAAAAAAAAAAAAAAAAATCATAATTTTGATATTTTTCTTTTATGAGTGTAGGTGCGAGGAAATCAAAGAAAGCTCAATTAGACGATCCCAACGGAAACCAATTCTGGATTTTACGTGAGAACAGAACCCCAGATTTCGGTTAAAGTTGTAACCGTTAGTGTCCACAAGTTCTCTCTTTTCCTCAATGCCAACATAGTTTTCCTGTTCAACATACAATATGTCTCTTTTATTTTCCCTTTTCATAAACTGAGCACGCGGAAAGACCAATTGTTTGAACCTCTTCATCTCCTCGACCTTGACACAGTGATCCGCCTCCTCAAGGTCCTCTCTTCTCTTATGCAATAATGCTTTGTGTGAATTCTCTGTTTTTTTTTTTCCCCTATTTAATTTATAATTATTTTGAGTTCAATTTCTATTCCAATGATGAGAAAGTTGACGGAAAATGGGAGGAATGTAAAATTTGTTTCTGGGTTTTTATCTGAATTTTTTCTCCTCTGTATGCTAGCAAATATGATTGTCAAATAAAAAAGTTTTTCTTTTAATACTGTTATAATGTGACAAGCTAAGTTTGTTGGCATATTAGGGAATAGTTTACAAGAAAAAAAAAATAGGGTATAGTTTTAAATATTACATAATTTGTATTGTTTTAGGTTTAGAAAAACTAATTGGATGCATCACTGAAATGAAAAATCCAAACCAAATTGTTCTGTTTTTCTCTTAATTTTTTTTCTATTTTAATTGATTTTTTTTTTTTTTTAAATCTTTATTGTGGCTCAAGATCTGCCAGTATATTTCCAATGGCTTCCATGAGCACTAAAAATGCCTCATCTTCATCATCATTTTCTTCTTCAACACCACAATGGAAATATGATGTCTTTCTTAGTTTTAGAGACGAGGACACCTTCAATAGTTCTACAAACCCTCTGTATGATGCTTTGAAAAGAAGGGGCATTGTCACCTTATGCTTTGAAAAGAAGGGGCATTGTCACCTTTAGAGACGAGGAAAAACTTGAGATTGGAAAATCTATTTCATCAAATCTCTTAAAAATAATAGAAGAATCAAGATTTGCAATTGTCATTCTCTAAAAAAACTATGCATTTTCTACACGGTGCTTGGATGAACTTACAAAAATCATTGGATGCATGAAAGATATAGGAACAACAGTTTTGCCAATTTTTCATGATGTTGATCCATCTAATGTACGGAAACAATTGAGACCTTTTGCTCTAGCTTTTGCAAAACATGAAGAATGTTTCAAGGACTGCATAAAGAAGGTGCAAACATGGAGAATTTCCATGAGAGAGGTTGCCAGTCTCAAAGGGTGGCATTTACAGGATAGGTAATCCAATTTAACATAATTCTTTCTTTTAAATATTCAAATAACACTCCTCTTAGATCAAAATAATAATAATAATAATAATAATAATAATAATAATAACACTCCTCTCATATATAGCCTTGTTTTGAAACTTAACCCGCATAAGTGTTTGTAGTTCGTTTAATTGTCTTGAGCCAATTAATTTTCAATCAACATAGTAGGACACTAGGTTTCTACTTTTTTTTTTTTTTTTTGGGGGTCCTATTTAATGCCTACCATGACCTCTCCAAGACCTTGCAAAAGTTGGAGTTTTGTGCACTAGATATGACCTGAATTTAATGTTGGTGTAAACTCACCACATATTATACTCTCTTAATTGCAGCCCTGAGCCAAAAATTATCCAAGGCACTGTGAGAGAATTATGGTATAAATTGAGTCATGCATTCTCAGGTGAAGACATGGGAAGAATAACTTCAGAGGCTTTATGGTCAAATGATGTTTTTCTCAATTTTAGAGGTGAGGACACCCATAACAATTTCATTGGCCAACTACAAGCGGCCTTGAAAAAGAAGGGCGTCATAACCTTTAGAGATGATGAAAATCTTGAGAGAGGAAAATATATATTAGTAGAACTCTTTAAAGCAATAGAAAAATCGAGGTTTGCATTTGTCATCGTCTCAAAAAAATTTGCAACTTCTACTTGGTGTTTGGAGGAACTTGCAAAGATCATTGAATGTATGAAAGAGAAAGGAATGATTGTTTTGCCAACTTTTTACAATGTGGATCCATCTAATGTATGAAAATAGACTGGAACCTTTGCTCAAGCCTTTACTGAACATGAAGAATGATTTAAGGAGAACATAGAGAAGGTGCAAACGTGGAGAGATGCATTAAGAGAAGTGACAAATCTATTTGGGTGGTATGTGCAAGATAGGTAATCAGTAATCCAATCTGACATATACATTCAAAAAATATATTTCTTATCTTTGATCTTGTTTTGAACCTTAATCAAAACTACATAAACGTACATAGTTCTTTCAATTTTGTCTTGAGCCAATTAATTTACAATTTTTTGTTTTATTCAATAGAACAGAACACTGAATTTCTACTCTTTTTTTGGACCTATTTATTGGCGGTTTAAACTAATAGCATGTTATTGTCTCTTCATTGTAGGCTTGAGTCATACATTGTCCAAAACATTGTGAAAGAGTTGTGGCATAAAATGAGAAATTCATTCTTAGAAGATACCAAAGACTTTGTAGGAATAATTTCTCGATGGGAGAGACTCATGTCATCTTTGGCTATAGGGTCAAACAATGTTTGCATCATAGGGGTTTGGGGGACAGGAGGGATGGGTAAAACAACTCTAGCAAGAATAGTTTTTCGAATGGTGTCTAATAAATTTGAAGCTTGTTGTTTTCTTGATAATGTTGGGGAAGTTTCTAAAAAAGGTGGTCTAGTTCCACTACAACAACAACTTATTACTCAAATTTTGGATAAAAGTATGAGTACGCAAGATGTTGATATGGGAGTTCTCATGCTCAAGAATAAGTTACGGCATAAAAAAATTCTTCTTGTTCTTGATGATGTAAGTAAATTACACCAACTAAAAAAATTAGTTGGGGAGCATGATTGGTTTGGTCTAGGGAGTAGAGTTATCATAGCAACAAGAGATATGCATTTGCTAAAGACACATGAAGTAGATGCAATATATGAGGTTGAACGATTGAATTATGACGAAGCTTTACATCTTTTTAATTTGAAAGCTTTTGGAAAAGAGAATCCTATCGAAGATTATCTACAACTATCCCAAGCCTTTGTACATTATACTAATGGCCTTCCTTTAGCCATTGAAGTTTTGGGTTCCTTTTTGTTTAATAAAAGTAGATATGAATGGATAAGTGAATTACATAGGCTCAAAAAATTTCCTAAAAGAAACATCCTTAATATACTTCAAATAAGCTTTGATGGACTACAAGCAATAGAGAAGGAAATTTTCCTAAATATTGGGTGTTTCTTAAATCACAAGAATCAAGAAAGCATCATGAGCATACTAAATTATCTTCCTCTTTACCCTAAAATTGGATTAAGGGTTCTTATTGATAAATCTCTCATAAAATTGCATTACCAACAATTATGGATGTGTAATTCAATACAAGAAATGGCTAGGGACAGAGTTTGTCAGGAGTCCCTTATAGGTGGGAAGTGTACTAGATTATGGTTGTATAAAGACATTAACGATATGCTAACACGAGATACAGTATGATGTTATATTTAAATAATATGAGAAAATACTTTATTATATTTGTTGCTTTAAGAAAAGCATTTTAAATTATAATAGTTCTATGTTTTTCTACTTACACTAATCCCTTTTTCCTAATTGTTTAGGGAATAGAGGCGGTTCGAACCATAGTATTAGAATTGTTTGACCCCAAATTGGCATATTGGAAACCTAAGTCCTTTTCAAGGATGAATTATCTACAAGTGCTCCAAATTCATGGTGTTAAACTAATGCATGATCCCAAACACATTCCTAATAGCATAAGATTTTTTTTTTGGAGTTGGTATTGGGCACCCTTCAAAATCCTGGCCATCAGATTTCCAATCAAATGAGCTTCTTGAATTGCAGCTACATTGAACGACTTTGGGAAGGAACAAAGGTAATCTAGGAACCCTTATACAATTTTATTTTATTTTTAAGTTTCATTAAACTGTAAGACTTTGTAGAAGCTAATTGTTTTAAGATTTTTTTTTTTTTTTTTTTCTTTTCCAAAAAATTCTCTAGAACTTATTGAAACACCAGATTTTAGTGAAGTCCTAGTTCTTGAGAAATTGGATCTTGAAGATTGTATAAACTTATGTAAGATTCTAACATTAATCAGTTTTCTTAAAAGGCTTACTCGTCTTAACCTAAAAGGTTGCAAAAATCTCAGAAATCTTCCAAAAAAGTTTGCAATAGAGTCTCTTGAGATTCTTATTTTTTTTGGTTGCTCAAAGGTAAAAAAAAAAAATCCTGAGTTTGGGGAAAACATGAAACGTGTATCAGAGCTTTACTTGGATAGCACTGGTATTACAAACTTACCTACATCAATTGGGAATTTAACAAGTCATGCTTCATTGAGCGTAAAAGATTGCAAAAATCTTATGTCTCTTCCTAGCAATTTTTTTAATATGAAGTCACTTGAAAATCTCGAACTTTCCGGATGCACAAAGCTTAGCAAACTATTAGAGAACTTGGTGACAACTAAAAGTGTAGAGAAGTTTGATGTAATTGGAACATCTACAAGACTTTTATGTTCTTCAATTCCCTCTAGCTTGGTATTGACTTCTCTATCGGGATTGTGTTCTTTAACCCATTTGGATATAAGTTATTGCAATCTTAATGCAATCCCTGATGGTATTAGTTGCTTATTCTCTTTAAAACATTTAGATCTAAGTGGAAATAATTTTGGTTGCCTTCCGGAAAGCATTGCTCAACTATTCTTTTTGATATATTTACGAGTGGAGAATTGCACGACTCTTTGATCGTTGCCAATGCTTCCATTAAATATTGGTTACATTAATGGATATGGTTGTACCTCTTTGGAAACTATTCCAGATATATTGCAACCAAATTCTTCAATTGAGTGAAGACTATCTTTCTAATTGCAATAAACTGGTTGACAATCAAGACTTCATTGACATGTTTTTTGCAGTGATAAAAAAGCACCTTGTGTTTGTTGCTAATGGTACTTCCTCAGCATTAGGGTCCTTGATGTGGATGGCAGTCCCGTCAAGGACTACACTTTCAGGTCTCTTTCTCTCACTCTCTCTGTCTTCTTTGGCTTGTTAAGGTCTAACGGTCATGCCTTAAGGAATTCTCAATATCTTGTCTTATATGCTTAGTGCATATGACATTGTTATTCTCGGAACTGAAATTCCAGAGTGGTTTAGCCATCAAAGTATAGGAGCTGAAGTGAATATAAAAGAATCTTATTCTCAATTGTGTAATGAGTGGATGAGGACTGCTGTTTGTGCTGTATTTTGTTCTCATCACAATCGCGATTCACTTTTCTGTTGGTTTACAGCCAATGGAAAGCGCATGTCTTCTGCTCCAGCCATTGGCAATATTGTTGTTTTATCAAATCATATTTGGCTACATTATTTGCTTCCTTAATTCTACCTCGAGGGAGAGAGAAAATCATTGTAGGAATGTGATTTGAATGGATCCAATCGGATTAGCATTTATTTTGGAACTGGCCCAGACTTGGAGGTGAAGAAATGCGGGTTGTGTACGGTATACAAGAAAGACATTGAAGATCTCAACCGAGCTATGGCTCATAGTAGAAACAACAACATCATTCCTCATAAGGGCTTGGATGTTCTCCCTCAAAATTTCAACAATTAAGTGGTGGAAGCAGAAGGAAACAAAGCCAAGGAAACCCGTCATGATTATGATGGAGTTGGACCCAGTGGAGAAGGAAGCTCTAATGACCTACAACACCCACAAAGGATTGAAACACTCAAAATTTATGGCCCATGGTGACTCTGATTGTGAGGAGTACTTGGAATGTGGTAAGGAGCTCAATGATTGGCAGGAATCTAGTGAAAGTGACCTGGAAGGTTGAAGGAATGTGAAGGGTTCAAAAATTCACTAAATCAATGAATCCAAACTAATTCCTAAATTTTCTTTTCATTACTTGTATGTCATTGTCTTTTTTCCTAATCCTAGTTTTGTCCATTGCTGCATTATCTTTTTTGCTTTCCTTTGGCCTATACTTTTCTAAATTGTATATATTACTAGCTACAGATTAGCTTCGTTATTGGCACTTATTCCAAGAACTGCATTATTAAAGATTGTTGAACTTCTCTCTCTCTCTTCTTTTTTTTTTTTTTTTTTCCTTCATAATTAAAGTTTTGTTGGTTGCAGCATTTTATTTTTTCCTTTATTTTAGACACATTTACTTAATTAGTTATAACTTCAAAATATAATTTTGCTAGCTGTGCTTTAGCTTCATTATTGGCACTTATTCCAACTCATTCATGTGAGTGGAGGAACAAAGATGAATTTAGAAAAAGCAAACCCAGAACTTGACCCCCTGTGTCTTTCAGATGCAGGTTTCTCAAGCTGAGATGTATGTAGCATTGTTCAATTGGAGTTGGGTACTGCAGTCTGAAGCTGAATTGCTAACAGATAATGTTATGGATGAAGTTAACTTGGCAAACGCGGTCAATAATATCCATGAAAGAAGACTGAAGTATGTGAATTTTCCTTCAAGAACTTCAGGATTTTATTTATGAAACAAATGTAGGAGTTCAAGACCTTATTTGGAAACATTACTGTTTTGCAACATATTCAATATAGAGGGGAAAAAAAGGCTGAAACTTAATAGGTACTCATTAACCAATGGCACCTCCCTCTTGATCAAATAATGTGGTTTCTTCTTGCGTTCTTCTGCTGAAGTTATGGTGATTCTAGCATTTTGGGCTTGAGCCACAACCACAATCAGGAGGATCACAACAGAGAGAAGCAATGATGATCTAAATTTTTCCTTCATCTGCTCCTTGTTTCCTTCTATGGGATTGTTTCTCTTAGGAGGTTGAAATAGCTCGTTCACTATAGACAGAAATTTCTCAATGAGCTCAATATCCTTTGCTCTTGTGGCATCCAAAATCCACATCAATATGCATGAATTAATAGATTCATGAAAATTAATAGATGCAATGTAAGTACTAAGTTTGTTGATTTGGTTGGAGTAAAATTAATGGATTCATGTAGCTTACCATACTTTATCTTAATCTTTTTAGTTTGATTGTATCCATTTTTGTCACAACTCTTATGGATCCCCGTATTCCTGCTTGATTTTTTATAATTAGGTTGGATTTACTTATCAAAAAAAAAAAAATTAGGTCGGATTTAGGTTGACTGTTTGTGTTTATCTGTCTGCAGAAGCCTATTTTTCAGTAAAAAATTCTGGATTCTGGTTGTGTGTGTGTGTGTGTGTATAGGTGTATATGTAAGTACTATTTTTGTTGATTTGGTTGGGGGAAAAACTAATAGATTTATGTGGCTTACTATACTTTATCCTAATCTTTTAGTTTGATTGCATCCATTCTTGGTCACAACCCTGTGCATACGTTATTGGGCTTTCAGTCTATTGACTAGGCTGTTCCACATAAAGCACAGCCGTTGCCTGCTTCATAGTTCATAATTAGGTTGGATTCAGCTTGATGGTTTTAGGTTATATCTGCAGAAGCCTATTGTTCAGTAAAAAATTTCTGGTTTCTGGTTGTGTATATATTGCAATCTCTCTGTCCGTCCCCATTCTAATATATCAATGTCATTGTATTTTTTTTTTTTTTTGGGTGTGGAATACAGGTATGAACAGTCTGAATTTATAGAGAGGGAATTAGAGCAGATGACAGAACAGATCAAATCAATTATTGAGACCCTTAATGCCAACCAGGTAAATACTTTGAGTTCAATGTTTTCACTCCTTAACAAGTATTTTTTTCTTACAGATGCAAATGATTGATACCTACCTTACCATTTCATTTAGGGAGGAGAACTTGAGGCAGTTGATGGGATGACACCTTTAGATGTAGTTATCCGGATTTTAAACAATCAACTACGTTCTTTAATGTGGATTGATGAGAAGGTTAGTATCCTATGTTGTATTAATCTATGGCAATAGCTGCACTTGTTAGTCTTGATAAGTAATTATTATGTGTAGAAATGAAAAAAGATTGCAAGTGTTAATCTATGGCTTTATCCTTGTTTCCTATTATTGCTGCAAGTGTTTATGGTTTTCATTACCTTGTTCCACGAGCTAGTAATATTGGAAGATTTGTCTATCGTTTACAATGCCTTGGGCTTTAGCTCAAGTTGTAAGTGGGATGGTGGTTGGTAGGTCTTAAGATCAAATCTTGCTAAGAAACAAGGAGATCAATTGTTGACAAATCTCAATACTTGTTAAGGCTTTCATGCAATGGAGATTAGCTCTTTTATATATAAAATTCAGTTATTTACATGTACTATTTTGGAATATTTTTTTGAAAAGGTTAAGATGTACGTACTAATTTTTTCACATATAACCCCCCCTTCTTCCAAAAAGACCCTGCAAGCTGCAACATTGTTTTTTCTTTGTTGTGTATCTAGCTCATGTTGTAGGAAACATAATATTCCCCAGCGCATTTATGGTAGTACTCATGCAATTCTTTCTGCTAGGACTGACTGTTCTGCTTTAAATATTACTTTTCACATGAACATTTTATAAACCCCAGCATAAAGTGATGGGAAAGTAAGAAAAATCAGGAATTGCTGGATACATCCATTTTTCACATGCATTTATAATTATTCTCTATGGAATATATTGCAAGTGCACTGACCATATTCAATGCCTTCAGGCTGAAGAATTTTCTTCACATATTCAGAAAGTTGCCAGCCAAGGTTCTGCTGCAGGTCGCGAACTGATGGATCCAAAGTTCTGGAAATCCTCATATCTGGAATTGTAAACTACCTCAAAAAAAAAAAAAAAAAAAATCTTTTCGGAATCAGCTTGTACTGAGTCAAGATTAGTACATGAATGCAGAGGAAAAGATTTCATTGCACCATTGTTTTTTAGGCATTAAATGCATTTGTAATGTCTATTGATATTTTTCCTTTGTAGGAATAGATATTCTCTTTAATAACATTTTGAGAATCTCTAGCAGTGAAAGATGTGATTATGCTTGCATCCGTCCTTAATTAGCTGGGTGCCATGGGCTCATTAGGGTTGTTTTTTTTCTTTAACTTACATTATATTAATATGTTTGAAACGCTCAAGCTCAATAGATTTTAGGTCTATTGAGCTACACAATTGGACTTGCTTTAATGGTTAAATGTGTACATAGAGGGCTCCTAGTTTTCTAAAAGTGAATGAACAGTAGGATAAGAAATGGTTCATAAGCAAGCTTAGAGAATATAAATGTATTTGTGTAAATATTGATAAATCAATTGGAAAACAAGTTTGTGAGCTAAACATCCTTGAAAATAAACATGTTTTAAAACACCTTGCCATGCCTATTTTGGGTACATGTTCAATTTGAATATACTTAATGTTTTTTGGTAGGTGTTTTTCAACAGCTGAGTTTGGGTACGGAGGGCCTATGAAGAAAATCTGAAGCCGAAGGCATTGTGAAGTGATAAGGTCATTCACAACTTGCTTGGGTGTTATTGTATGATTGGGTTTTAGGACTTACATATGGGACCATCACATGAATTTAATTAAAGCAAACTTTAAGTTCACCAATCACAAGGTGATACTTAATCACGTTGTAGATTTCGGTATCTCTAGACTTTCTCTTACTATAAACAATGAAGAAAAATAAAGATATTTCCGAGTTGGCATTGCGTTGAGCCCAACTTTTTCTTTACAAAGTGTTTACTGTTCTGTTTTGTCATCCTACCTTACTCCTTGAACGTTCTATTTGGTGCTTTTATAACATGCATATTTTTCTTTTGGTGCACTTAAGATTTAAGAATACTAGATGCATGTGAAATGAGTAGATCGTGAAAGTTGGTAGGGCCACATGATTTGGTGTTTATATGAAAAACAATACCTCATCATGTGCAGAAAGACCTTTTTTTGAAGCCTTCTCATGGAGACTTGGTAATGTCAAGATAATTAGTTTTTTATATAGAGAGGTAATGACAATATATTATTGCTTGGACCTGAGAATAGGAAAGCAACTCATTCATGTGAGTGGAAAAACATAGATGAATTTAGAAAAAGCAAACCCAGCACTTGGTCCTCTGCGTCTTTCAGATGCAGGGTTCACAAGCTGAGATGCATATAAGTAGCCTTGTGCAATTGGTGTTGGATACTGCAGGCTGAAGCTGATTTGCTAAAAGATAATGTTATGGATGAAGTTAACTTGGCAAACGTGGTCGATAATATCCATTATAGGAGACTGGAAGTATGTGAGTTTTCCTTCAAGACCTTCAGGATTTTATTTATGAAACAAATGTAGGAGTTCAAATATTTGGAAACATAACCGTTTTGCAACATATAGAATACAGGGGGGAAAATGCTGAAATTTAATAGGTACTCATCAACTAATGGTGCCCCACTGTTGATCAAATAATGAGGTTTATTCTTGCATTCTTCTGCTTATGCTATGGTGATTCGAGCAGGTAGGTCTTGAGCCACAGCCTCAATCAGGTGATCACAACAGAGAGAGGGAATAATGATCTAATTTTTTCCTCCATCTGCTGAAATAGCCCCTTCACTAGAGACAGAAATTTCGCAGCGAGCTCAAATTTTGCTTTTGCGCCATCCCAAATCCACATCAATATACGTATAGCCAAGCCTGGTTATTCATTAGAAATTAGTATCCTTACATAATTAACTACATGGATAAAATGAGAATAAGTTAGTTATAGAAATGAGAAAGAAATTATAGGAATATTCATGTTATTGGTTAAGTGATCAAGTCTCACGTAGGATAATACTGACTAGAGTAACAAGTGGTAATAAAATTTTGTGGGATTAAACCCTCTGGGGTAAGCTTTTGAGTTAAGGTGTTGTTCCAACATGTTATCAAGCCCTCTAAAAAAGACTCTTAAGATGTTAATCTCAACTTCCACAAATCCAAAATCATAATAGCAAGAAAGATTTCTATTTTATCCAAACCCGCATTAAAAAATAAAAAAAAATAAAAAAACCACTGATTGCTCTAAAAAGCACTTCTAAAAACCACTGCCAAAGTCTTGAACAACACACACACACACACAAGTAAAATCCTAAGATCCAATGCTTCGAGTTTTGTTGAGGCCTTTCATAAGGGCTTCTTCTTAAATTCATACATTGACCAAGCCTTGAACAATAATTTTCACACTCTTAAATTTTATAGCAGCAAGGGCACAACTGTTTTGTCTCTTTTGTGGTGTCAAATAACCACAACCATGTTTCTTCCCATAGTTCTATTCCATTCACCTGTTGGATGTTTTCATGCTACAAGTCTAGTCCAAAGTTGTATTTTATTAACATATATGATAACACCACCACCAACACATAATATCCAAAGGCCATTTAACTGTTGAGATGGTTGGTTCTAGAGAAATGAAACTCCCATGAGAGTGAAAATCACATGCAGAGTTTCTCTAGAAATGAGAGGAGATAGGGATCAAATGGCCTGAATACTTGGGGCCTTTTTATACACCCTTTTACCCAATCGGAGAGTTGTAACTTTAGGAACAAACACAACCCTCTGTAGGGTCATATCCATTCACTAGAGAAACTAATTGCATTGGAAGTTATCACCACTCTACTTCTCTAGGAGACAAGGTAGGAAATTTTATATGAGGGAATGCCACCACTGTTGTGGCGTGATTACCCCCTCCAATACCAACAGAGTTGCATCTAGCCATAAGACAGACAGTATTTTCCAATTGAAAGAGTCGCTTGGCCAAATAAATAAAAGAAAAGAATTTATTTCCTGTGCATCTATTAACACAAACCAAATATGTGATGAGAATAGTGAAAACCTGCATAGGGTATCCTTTGAAACTCTTGAACAAACTTGTTCCTCAAAATCGCATCCAAATCAGCTTTACCAGATGCTAGAGAAGCCACTAGAGTCTGCATTCAAGTTAGATTCCTTAAAGAGACATACATTAGCAGGAAAAGATTCCTGCTGTCTGTCCAGAGAAAAGAAAAACAAAACATTCCAATTTTAAGTATTTGAAACCCATTATTTGATTTATATATGGTTTTTTGAATTGGAAAAGAAATTTGCATAGGCGAAATGATATTGTCCTTACAGTTGAAACAAGTAAGAGTCTAAAGATAAAAAAAAAAACATAGATCCAAACAAAACGTCGGCAAAGAAGAGGAGGGGGATGAATAGGAGCAAGGCGTTTGGAACTTTAGTAAAGTACAATCACTTCTGAAGGACTCATCTTTGAGCCAATCATGTCAGAAATGCTTTTTTTAAAACAATTTTCAAATTCTAAGATTATCAAAAGGGAGAATTGGACCTTGAGAACTGTTAGCAGCAATCGAAATGCATCACAAAGCCTTCTGTATCCCTGAGATGGCAATAGTTTTGGATCAAAACAATCCAATTTCTGCTTAAGCCATTTGATCAACTCTGATGCAGAGAAGGATTTCCCACGCCTATAACTGTTTATGAATGCAATCTGATCAGAAAAATTGTAGTCCAAGCTAAGGGTAGTCTATTTTTTACGGAATGTATATTGAGACAGTGTAAAGGATTTATACAAGTAATAAAAGCCAATTACCTTACAATGACCATGGTATTGTTTTAAAACTTATCCAAGATAAGTTAAACTTGGGAAATAGAAGTTGGTGCTAGAACATAAATGACCTTATCAACTACTGGAATCATTCAAAGTGACATCATGGACACAAATTTTTCCAGCAGAAAATTCAATTTTTAAGAATGCTTCTTTCTGAAGTTCTATCTTGAACAATAAACCATGGTTTTAACTTCTAATAGGAAAGTTGCCCAAATCAGTCTTAATAAAGTTACATGATACTGCTTAAGAATGGAGATATCCTAATTTGGTATGTGGGATCTTGAGCACAGATAACCTAATTTCACAATGTAGCAGACCTGGACAGCAGCTAAAAGCTGCAGAATGATCCAAAATGAAAGTGTATTATTAGGTAAAAATTATATATTATATGCTTCATAGCACTTCAAATATTTTTCCAGTTTGTATTGCATACTTAAATAATTAAGCTGAGTCATCATTCCTGCCCATAAGCGCTTAAAATTGTGGCTTTCTAAGAGGAAGAGCGCTTGTGCTCTGGTGGCAGAGGTGATTTCGCATAATGAGGTGATCAGGTCTTCGTTGTTAAACTGGCATTAGAATTTAGATGCAGATTTTTCAATGTTAAAATAGAAAACATGCATAATCACAAAAAAAGAAGCATAATTGTACTACTACTTCTACTCACTTTTGGAGGGCAGGAGTTGCATTAAGTTCCAGGTATTCAACAACCTCCATAATCTCCGGAATTCGTTCCTCAATTATTGTCCTTGAATGATAGGAGCAATAGAATTTAGATGCAGATTTTTCAATATTACAAAAATAGAAAACATGCATAATCACAAAAAAGAAGTATAATTGTACTACTACTTCTACTTACTTGAGGGCACGAATTCCTTCCTCAATTATTGCCCTTGAAAGTCCGTCACCCGAACTAAAATTCTGCTGTGGTTCTGTTTCTGCACCGTCGATGTCGAGAAAAGTGGAGACGGCGGAGTCGAGGTGGAAGCTGTGGCTCTCTAAGAAGAAGAGCGCTTCTTCCCTCTCTTCGTTGTTGGCGTTGGGGTCTCCATCTCGGAGAGATTGTGCCACCAGAGAGTCGCTGGTCTGTGAAAGCACCCCCAGAGATTGTGTCACATCCTCCGTCGCTCGCATCCATTCGCCATAAGGACTCTCCTCCCCCACCTTCAGTTTCGTGGTCTTGCATGCTTTTGCCTCATGACCAAGGAGGCCACAATGGAAGCCGTTCGTACTTGAAAACCACCCTAACCGTATCACCTTCCTGATTCCCTACTTGGGCTCCCCGGCGTATCGGCTTGTCGAAGGGCACGTCAACTCTGACCCGAGGCAATGGCTTTACAATCTACCTCAATGACTCTACCAATTCCTCGTCCAATAGCTCTCCCTGCTTCCTGGTTTATCAGATCTAAGGGTAGTTCCCACACTTGCACCCACATCGGAACAGTTTGGAAGTTAACCGAAGAGGCCGTCATTCCTTTCTCCCACCTTCGCAGTAATAGGATATGATTATCGAAACTCCAAGGACCATTGTTAATAACCCACTTCAATTGGCATTCCATCGAGAATTTAAACCGAAACAGTCCGTCCCCAGCATCTGTAATTGTTAGATCGTTCCCCTCCATCTTCCATGCAGAGTGTAGATGGTTTTCCGCAGCTCTAAAGTTGATGAGTTCGGTCTTGTGAAACCTTCCTAGCAAACTGAGGGACCACTCTTCTAGAGTTTTCTTGCGATGCTCCGACCGAACCATGATCACCTCATCTTCCTCTGCTGTCAAACTAACCGAGTCCATGCTGACAAAACAATAATCTGAAAAGGATAGGGTACCTACACTTAAGGTCGACCCAGATTTCTCTAGGATTCGACAGTTGACTAGGAGGAAAGAAAAAAATTAAGGTCTCACCCTGTGTGAGAAAGAACGACTCCTAGCAAACTTTATAATCGTGACAATAATTGTGACAACTTTCCAGTTTGTCACAATAAAGTAAAATTTCCTTTTCAAAAAAAAAATAAAATAAAATAAAAGAGAAAAATTTAATAAAGTTTTTCAATTTATAAAACATGTTCATAAAAATATATAAAATGAGAAATGATATGTCCAAAAATATTTTCATAATATTTTCACATCAAATCATAAGTGGCAAGTTCTTACTGGTTGTTATTGTTAGGACAAAAAAGTAATCTCAGTTGTAGGTTCAAATTTGAACCAATAACAACTGACCATTTATGATTTGTTGTAAAAATGTTATAGACATAGCACTTCTCAAATAAAATTGCTTCAAAGGAGTTTTCTTTCCCTTAATTAAATTTGGGAACTTCAATAAAAATATCATTACTAGTTTAAATTCCTACAAAGAAGCAAAAGAAAGAAGGGAAATTTTGTTTCGATATTCAATTTCTCAAAAAGAGAATCCTTGGTTCAATTTCCATAAAAACATGGGTTCTTGACTTATCCTTGAGATTAAAATAAATTATCTCACCCAAAAACAAAATTAAGTCAGTGCTTAATTAAATACTAGGTATTTGACTTAAATATCCATCATTTGACGTGGACAAAATCGTATTTGAGGATTTTACATCTAAAACCTCAATTTAAGAACTACTAATTGGTTTGATCCCCGCCAAGGATACGTAGGCAACTTAAATAAATTCTTAGATGCAACCACAAATAAATAAAAACACATATCCCCTCAAACATGAAAATAAATAAACTTATGTACAAAGGCGATGTGGTTGGAATCAAAAGGTCTTTTTTTAAAACAAGAGATTGTAAATGACCTTAAACTTTTTTTTTTTTTTCGAGGAAATACAGTTAGCTTAAATTGAGACTCTCTTATTCTAATCGAATTCCACATTCACTAAAAAAATAACTGCCGTATGCTAAAAAAACCAATCATCATATAATATGTTTATATCTATCGGATCTTATAGATACAAAAGACAGTTAGATTTAGAATTGATTTTTTTTTTTTTTGGCTAAATTCGTTTAAAGTATAATATATATTTTTTAAAATGAGCTTTTTAGAAATTGAGCATATAAAAAAATTATTATTAAGCATAATATCTATTAGTATTACTAACATTTTTTTTCTCAAAAAAAAATTATTAATACAAATAAGAATGACAAAAGTGTCCCACCTTACTTGGACTGACATGTATTACACAAGTTTTCTCCTTCAGAAGAAATGATAAAGGTGAAATAGGTTTTAATAACCCACACCTGACTGTATTATATTATTTAAAATATATTATATACGATTTAGTCATTTCTATACACATGATTTTATAATCTAATTTTTATAGATATTCCTAAAACACTCATCCTCTCTCTTTTAGCACTTTCATCGTCATCCCTCTATTTTTTCTTGTCTTTGCCTCTTTAGTGTTAAAGTCATCTTTAATAAGGATGAAAAATTATTTCTATTATGCCTCTGCCCACCCGCTTCCTTCTCAGAGAAGGAACGTGATGGAGATAAGACACCCATGATCTGATCATGTCCATTTTTTTACTATTAATAATTAATGGTACTTGTATTAATAATCATATCTTGGGGAGTGGAAGTGCTAGTGATACAATGAAATTAACTTAATATTAAAAAATGCTTAATTTTGGTTAGATTATTTAAAACATATAAAATTACAATATACTCTCTCCTTATGCTTTTTCCCTTTTTAATATTAAATAAATCTCTTTCTCAAAAAAAAATTTAAATAAATCTTTTTCCCCTCTTTATCAATGCACTTTATCAGCAAACTTGCGAATTAAGTTCTTATATTCTTTCTCAAAAAAAAAAAAAAATGTTCTTATATTGGTCCCCCTCAAAAAAGAAGATGTTCTTATATTGGTCCCATAAGAATATGTCAAACATTAAAATTCAACATCACTAACATTTATACAAGTACACAACCACATCAAATCAACGTTTTTCTTGTGTTAATGCTTTGCCTTAATCAATTCCATTCAATTAATTCTAAAAAGAAAACAAAAATCCATTCCATTGAATTTGGGATTGGGATTGGGATTGGCTCAAAGTTGTTAATAAATATACACCATGAATCTATTTTTGGTACCAGTCGAACTTCCTTCTCATCATATTGGCAAGACACAGTCGTCTCTGGTGTATAGGAAAGTTCTTAAAACCAACAAGTAATTTATAAATTTCTATCCAAAAGAAAAGTTATAAAATCTTTTGGTCTCAAATTAAAAAAGAATTAGGACCATACCTTTCCTTTGTCCAAACTCCAACACAGGATTTAATCATTTACTTAAAATATTAATCTTTATAGTGAGTGACCATTATTGTTACAAATAACTAGTCGCTAACCCGTACGATGCACAAGATAGTTAAGTAAAATTGAGTTAAAAATGAAGGAAAATAAATAATTTAGTTCAAAATAAAGGTTCAACTAAAAAATTGGTAAAAAATACAATTATTTTTTACTTTCTTAGAAATTGAACAAAGTAATGCAAATTCAGAACCAATAACCCAAAACCAAAGAAAAAAAATAGAAGAATCTTCAACCTCTAGAGGAAGAAGCCCAAGTTTGAAAAACCCCACTAAAGTATTCGATTTGTACCACAATAAGACATAGAAATAATAAATATATCAGTAAGTATATGAAAAATTGACAATCACAATCAAATTCAAAAGTCAAATGGAAGGACATGTCAATCTCACCATCTATAGGACTGTTTCTATAAAGAAAAATGCATATTTTAGTTTACTGTGCAGTATTAGAGAAACAAAAAAGAAAAATAGTTCTTGACAATATCTAAGGACCTTAAACAATCATAAATTATGAACATTCTTTATTGACAGAAATAATTTTTATTTCAAAAAATTGCATACCCAAACCTTAGCCTAAATTAAAACAAATTCAAATGAAAGAAAATATTAAAAACCCCAACAACTTGAAACTGAAACAAACCATAATTGAAGGAAATATTAGAAAAAGAAATTAATACCTTTGCATTGATGAAATTAGAATCTCTACATTGTGAAAGATTCCACTTCATCTCTACAAAGAAACTGAATTATTTAAATCCAAAAGAGACAAATTTTTTTAAAAAAATTTATTAACGAAAATATTTAATAAAAACTGTCACATATTATAATCCTATTTTCTAAGCCCTAATTTATGAATTTAAATCTAGAACCAAAGCCAACTGTAATTGTAAAATGAACACAAACACTCATGTGCAAATACACATACACTAAAAAAGATCCAATGTTTTATGTTTTGGTGTGTATTGTTTTTCTTACTATCTCTGTTTTTGCTTTTAATACATATACACTCACTTTGTGTTAGAAGCTTCCACTGCCCATTTTAGCACTGCCCCAAATTCTCACCTACATGCTCTATATGCCTTTTTTTTTTTTTTTTTTTTTTTGCTTTTGCTTCTTTATATTTTAAAGTTTTTGTAACAAATATTCAAGTCATTGGGTTCACATATTATTTCAGCTTACTTAACGTTTAATTTCTCACAAACCAAAAACACAATAAGTAAATAAAGTAAGTAAGATCTGTATTTTCTTCTTTACACGACATTCAAAGCAACCATTAAAAATGGTTTGCAGACAACTATCTGAAAAAAAAAAAACAAATAAAAAATAATACCCTAGGACTCCTTTCACATATTCTTAGAGATTAAAATTACACAGTATAGGATCTCATCAACTGTTATGTTATTTCCAAGTAATGCAGAATAGATTCACAACAATGGAATTTCCCACCAAAGCAATTCAGTTTTGTTTCTAATTGAAGAGACAAAAACACAAACCATAATAAGAAATGAATGTGCTAAAAAAAAAAAAAAAAAGCAACTGGTGACAAAATTTAAATCTATTAGAATTGAACCAAAAGACAGATCTCCAATTTAAAACCACAGGAATCAAAACAATCATCCACACCACACCACAGCAAAGCAATTCATTGTTATTTCTAATTGAACAAACAATTACAATGTCTGCACCTCTTCTAAGCCTGTCCTACCTGGATTCCAAAAGATAAGTTGCAAAACAATATGGCTTTGAACATATACATTCCAAGTTAATTCCAATCGATTAGTGGGCATGGTTGCCTAAGCCAGAAGTACAATTTCACCACAATTAATTGGGTATTAATCCCACCTATAGCTTATTTCATAAATTAAAACCTCCCTTAAGCATAAAATAAGACACAGAAAAGAAAAACGATAAGAAGGAAAGTATAAAAATAAAACAACCTAGGAAAAGTACTATGGCTTTGTAAAATACTGACTTTTACATTTTATTTTGGAAGTAAAATGGAACAGTTTGTGGCAAGATACAATGTTTTGGATGAAAGTTGACCCACAAGTCTCTAATTTGCCAAAGCACACTCCATTAAACCCGTGAATTACAAGAACAGTGCAGAGATATAGATAAGACTTAAAGAGTCCACATCCGTTTCAATTTTCCAGGGCTTTTCTCTCACTTTCTCTCCCTCACTCTTTGTTTCTCAATTAATCAATTATATCTCTGTCAAAGACCTAAACTCTCAAATCAATAATAAAGATTCAATTTTGAATGTGTGTTTATCTTCCTTATAATCTCAGAAACTGAGTTATGTGTTCAAAACGGAGCAGCAAACCATTACTACCAATCCATATAACAAAATGTAATAAGGGAAACAAAAGCCATCAAGCAAAAGAAATAAGAATGGAGCACAAAAAGAATTGAGATTTAGAGATACCTAAACCGAAGTAGCCACATTCTGTCAATATTTATACACTGTGAGGAGAGGAAGACAGGAAGGAAGGAACTCAAATAGGCTGCCGTTACTGTGAAACCGTAGAGCGAGAAGGTGAGGAGATTTCAACGGTTTCAAATGGTATCAAATTTTCCTGGCCTTCACGGTTTCAGAATCTTTGTTTTGAGTAGCATGCCAATATGACGTTATATTTTTCAAACTCTTTGTTTTCTCACACAAAACCCTTCCACGTTAAATTTTTCAAACTCTCTGTTTTCTCACGCAAACCCCTTCAGGGTTCCACCTTCCACGATTTCTTTTTCTTTTTTTTTCCTTTAAGCTGAAATGGCCTTGGGTTGGGCTTGATAGTGGAAGTAAATAGATAAGAAGTGGGCTGAGATTTATTATAGGGCTGAGATTTATTATGCAGAGTTACTATTATTTTGAAATTTGTAAAAACTATTTTCAAATTGTAGGACAAAATAAAAAAAAAATAATAATAAAAATTGGAATGACATGGCCACTGACGTAGTGCAACATGAGTGCAACAACATTAAACTCACGCTTCAACTTTTAGTAATATATAGATATAGATAAGACAAAATAAAAGGAGGGACGGGAAAAAGAAATAAGAAGAAGATAAATTATATTTTAAACCAAATAGTTTATAAATTAGGGGTCATACAAACCTTTTTTTTAAAGAGAATTTCAACCTATGATGTCTACTTTTGATGATAACTCTTCATTGTTAGACCAATAAATTAAACCAAGCAGTTTTTTGTGTAGGCTAAGATTGAACTCCAAATATCTTATTTAATTATCAAAGACTTTACCAATTAAGTTAACTAAAATCCACAAGAGTCATATAAACTTAAATCTCGAACTTCCAAAAGTTTCAAATCAAAGCCTATATTTTTAAAAACATGTAAGACTGTAATTTAAAACCTTCGAAGTTATGGGTCCAAATTGGAAATAATAATAATAATAATGTGTAAAATGTAATTTATTTATTATTTACTAAGTCAACCAAACCAGTTTTAATTGAGTCTTAATTTCTATGGGCTCCAATGCATGCTGAAGATGGACAACTAAAATTCAATATTTATAATTAAGGATGGAATTGAATTGTCTAGCTTGGCAAAAGAGAGAGTGTGCCCCCACAGACTGTGATTCTGAAAATTGACAACTAAAATTCAATATTGATAATTAGGGATGGAATTGAATTGCCTAGCTTGGCAGAAGAGAGAGTGTGCCACTAGAGACTGTGAGTGATCGCATGAAGAATCGGTTCATGTATAAGCATTTTCTCTCAAAATCATAATTTTTCGCTTCTAAGTTTTGTTTGATGTGAGAGACTATGTCCCCCACCTATTTGTTTCTATCAGGGCCAACCAGTGTGAACGAATGGGGTCATGTTGGTGCCTCTCAAAATAACGGTTTGATTAATTATATTTTTCCAATAAATAGAGGGTTTTATATGGAGTTGTCACTTATTTTATTAAAAAGGAAACAAAATAAAGAGAACCATGTGATGCAATGTTATTTATTACATGGATTTCTTTCTCCCCTTATCCTCTTCCATTTTCTTTACCTTTCATACTCTCAAACTTTTGGTTTAAGGTTGGTTACTCTCATTGATGCTAACCCTTATTGATTTTCTTGATCCCTCTCAATCTTCCAATATTTTCAATTTCACGCCATCATCAAAGTTGCAATTGTTGAAATCAATGAGACCAACTAAACCTAGTTCTTATACTTGGGTCGACATTCCCATTGATCTTTGTGGGAATGAGTTCCTACTTCCTTTGATACCCATACATATTTACGCTAAGTGATGGGTTTAGGTGCAACTTGAGTTTGACCAATTTGTGATCACCTATACCATAATCATCCTTTAAAAAAAAAAAAATATATATATATATATATATATTAAAAAAATGAAAGGGCAATATTGTACAATTAAAAAAATAAAATAATAATAAAGTTTTGAGTAACTAACTAACAACAGCAACATGTTGAAGCTAAAGACATGAAAATAATAATATGGAAAGTCTAAAATATAAAACCGAAAACTGCTCTACTATAAGATTTTGGTAAAATCTAAAAACTATAAATGATTCAGTATGTGACAAAGAAAAAACTTGTCTAGTTGAGTTTTTTTTTTTTTTTTTACAAGATAGAATTTCTACTCTAATTTAATCTAAGTGCATATGTGTGTGAAGCTCCCTTCTAGAGACTTCAACCCCGAACCTTGCCCCCACACCCAACAAGCATTTATATTTGTGGAATGACCATCGCACCAAGAGTGCGCGGTGGTTGTCCAATTGAAATTTGAAAATTAATTGATCTGTAAATTTGTGAAAGCCCATTAAGGCATTAACACAATAACAACAGGTATCCCCTTCTCTCCCCATCATCTCATTTCCATTTTTCTCTTTCGTTCTTTCTCATTCATTCACATTCTCCATTTCCTTAAGTCTTGGATAGATCACTTGATTTTAGTGGAATTTCTTAAGTCTTGGAACAACTGGACTTACATTAATGGTTAAATGTGTACATAGAGGGCTCCTAGACTTCTAGTTTTCTAAAAGTGAATGAACAGTAGGATTAGGAAATGGTTCATAAGCAGGCTTAGAGAATATACATGTATTTGTGTAAATATTGATAAATAGATAGGAAAACAAGTTTGTGAGCTAAACATCCTTGAAAATAAACATGTTTTAAAACACCTTGCCATGCCTATTTTGGGTACACGTTCAATTTGAATATACTTTAATGTTTTGTGGTAGGTGTTTTTCAACGGCTGAGTTTTGGGAGGGAGGGCCTATGAAGAAAATCCAAAGTGGAAGGCATTGAGAAGTGATTAGGTCATTCACAACTTGCTTGGGTTTCATTGTGTGATTGGATTTTAGGACTTACACATGGGACCATCACATGAATTTAATTAAAGCAAACTTTAAGTTCACCAATCACAAAGGGATACTTAATCATGTTGTAGATTTGGGTATCTCTAAACTTTCTCTTACTAGAAACAATGAAGAAAATATATAGATTATTCCGAGTTGGCTTTGCGTTGAGCCCAACTTTTTCTTTACAAAGTGTTTACTGTTCTGCTTTGTCGTCCTACCTTTCCCCTTGGACGTTCTATTTGGTGCTTTTATAACATGCATATTTTCTTTTGGAGAACTTAAGATTTAAGAATACTATATGCATGCGAAATGAGTAGATCGTGAAAGTTGGTAGGGCCACATGATTTGGTGTTTATATGAAAAACGATACCTCATCATGTGCAGAAAGACCTCTTTTTGAAGCCTTTCTCATAGAGACTTGGTAATGTCACTGGATCACATTGCTTCATAGCACTTCAAAAATTATATATTATATGCTTCATAGAACTTCAAAAAAATTTCAAATTTGTATTACATACTAATTAAAGAATTAAGCTGAGTCATCAGTCCTGCCCATATATGAGCTCTCTTATTTGTAAATTATTTCCAAATAAGCCAAATTAGCAACCTAAAAATTTAATTTCAATAAGAACTTAAAGTAGTCTTCCAAATTGAATCATTAGGACTAAAAACTTTTAACAAAAGATCACCAAAATAGAGATAAGGCAGTGATATAGTTGATTTTTCTTTATTAAACTGGCATTAGAATTTAGATGCAGATTTTTCAATATTACAAAAATAGAAAACGTGCATAATCACAAAAAAGAAGCATAATTGTACTACTACAACTACTTCTACAAAAAATTTCACTTATAAAAAAGATTGCTAAAGAGTTGCTTTATCCTTGTTTCCTATTATTGCTGCCAGTGTTTATGGTTTCCATTACCTTTTTCCACGAGCTAGTAATGTTGGAAGATTTGTCTATCGTTTACAATGCCTTGGGCTTTATCTCAAGTTGTAAGTGGGATGGGGGTTTGTAAGTCTTAAGATTAAATCTTGCTAAGAAACAAGGAGATCAATTGTTGACAAATCTCAATACTTGTTAAGGCTTTCATGAAATGCAGATTAGCTCTTTTATATATAAGATTCAGTTATTTACATGTTACTATTTTGGAATTTTTTTGAAAAGGTTAAGATGTACGTACTAATTTTTTCACATATAACCCCCCCTTCTTCCAAAAAGACCCTGCAAGCTGCAACATTTTTTTTTTTCGTTGTTGTGTATCTAGCTCATGTTGTAGGAAACATAATTTTCCCCAGTGCATTTATAGTAGTGCAATTCTTTGCTAGAAGTGACTGTTCTGCTTTAAATATTACTTTCCACTTGAACATTTTATGAACCCAGCATAAAGTGATGGGAGCGTAAGAAAAATCTGGATTTGCTGGATACATCCATTTTTAACATGCACTCATAATTATTCTCTATGGAATATGGAATATACTGCAAGTGCACTGACCAGCTTCAATGCCTTCAGGCCGAAGAATTTTCTTCACGTATTCAGAAAATTGCTAGCCAAGGTTCTGCTGCAGATCGCGAACCGATGGGTCCAAAGTTCTGGAAGTCCTGATATCTGGAATTGTAAACTACCTCGCTCCATGAGATAATTTTCCCTGGAAGTGGAAGTGGGCTAAAGTAGAACACTACAGTAAAGGAGGAAACTTCGTGGAACTTCCCTGAACTCTCTAAAGTTAGTCACCATTACTGTCCGCTTCTCTATAACATTTTCTATTTTCTCAAAACTGTGAACTGTACAAAAAGTTTTATCTGCGACTAATCGTTTGAGGCTCTTCATCTACTCAACCTTGACATTGTGATCCGCAACCTCAAGGTCCTCTCTTTTCCTCTTATGCAATGCTTATACAAATTTTACGTTCCTTTCATTTTCCATCAATTTTCTCATCATTGGAATAGAAATTGAACTCAAACTAAATACAAATTTAATAAGAGAAAAAAAAAAAAAAAAAAAAAAGAGAATTCACACAAAGCATTATTGCATAAGAGAAGAGAGGAGTGAGGAGGTGGATCGCTTTGTCGTGGTTGAGGAGATGAAGAGGTTCAAACAATTGGTCTTTCCGTGTGCTCAGTTTATATATGAAAAGGGAAAATAAGAGACATATTGTATGTTGAACAGGAAAACTATGTTGGCATTGAGGAAAAGAGAGAACTTGATAGAGAACTTGACGACACTAACGGTGACAACTTTAACCAAAATCTGGGGTTCTGTTCTGTCGTAAAATCCAGAATTTGTTTCCGTTTGGATCGTCTAATTGAGCTTTCTTTGATTTCCTCGCACCTAAACTCATAAAAAAAATATCAAAATTATGACTTTTTTTTTAAAGGCTATTAATGATTTCATCACGAAAAAATCTCTAAATATTACTAAAAAAAAATACATATATCATCTGACTTTTAAACTTATACTAGCTGTTGATCCGTGTTTCCCACGGCTTTGTAAATATTTAAGTTTTGCCAAAGATTATTATCTGATGAGGCAACCATTTTCAAGCACGTGAGAGACACATGCATGTGTGGTGTGGATTCTAAATTTTCTAATGAATCAAAATCTTCTGGTGGTGATGGGATGAATATGCATGCATTGGGTTTTTCCTTTTTCATTTATTTTAGGTAAGCGAAATAAGCACAAGATTTTGATTCCTAACACATATACCAATCCTCAAACCTCCCATCATGTCCAAGTCACAAAACCCCATCATCTGTTTCAAAGGAATAAACCGTATTATATCTAAATAAAACTTAGAAACAGAACCACAATATATATACAGAAAGTATATTCCATGAAAATTTATAACTGAAGTAAAAAATTAGAAGATAAATTAGGGAAGAGGAAAAACAATTTGTTGTGGATATTTTAGTTCGTAGAGGGAAATAAAAGACATGGATGTGTGCAAGCGAATTAATTGCAGCAATTGGTTGTTGTGAAGCTCTAAAACCTCTTAATAATAGAACTTCTTATTTTGTACCATTTGTTTTTGTGCGTGGGCAATGCTCTCAAAAGCACAATTCGAACGTTTTCTTTTATCCTAACTAACACGACTGGCTATTCTGAATGCCTTACTCTTGTCTTTGCTTTTTTTGGTTTCTTTAAAGGCAGCACATGGGATGAACTTTGTAAGATTGAATTTATTCAACCACCTAATTGGCTTTATTCCGTGCCAAATTTGCTTGTAATTCAGCATTTAGTAACCCTGTATTTAGGTGGGTTTGATGTAAGGGTAGTGAGTGAGATAGAGTGAAGTTTGCTCAAGAGTGTGCAAGAAAACAGAGACTCGCGGCTGGGACTCGCGGGTGACTCGCGGCTGCAAGCCGCCAGAAGCAGCACACGTGCCAAGCATGCTGGAAGGTGAACAGTCATGCCAGCTGGAGCACTACAGGACAAAACAGGACAACTGGCCATACGGTTATCTCGCGACTGGATCTCGCGACTTGGTCAAGCCGCGAGGTCAAGCCGCGAGCCACCCCTGTTTTGTAAAACCTGACGTTTCACATTCCTCTCCCACTCTAGTATAAATACCCCTTTTACCCACGATTGAGAGAGAGCTTCCAGAGAGAATTTTGAGAGAGAAACCCTAAAGAAAAACAAGATTGATTCACCCACAATCTATACCTTAGAGTCTCTCCAAATTCCCCAACTCTCTTCCTCTCCATTGTCAAATCCTTGAGAGGCATTATACCAGACCTGGTTCTCACCATCATCATCATTGTGAGACAGTTGTTTGGATTTCTGGGAAGCAGTTAGGAAGGAACCAATCTTCATTGGTTGATGCTATGGTCTAGTAGCGGAATCCGGGAAGCTAGAAAAGAAAAAGGTTCGGCGCAACCTCGTTGGAGCAAGAAGCTTGGAGGGCTTAGGTGCACTGGGTAGATTAGGCTTGGAGGGTCTATTGCTGTCCTTGTATCCCAACTACATTTTCTAGTGGATTATTGACCGCTTGGAGGGCGGCGGAGAGGTTTTACGCCGAGGGCTTCGGTTTCCTCTTCGATAACACATTGCGTGTTGTCTTTGTGTTTGCATCTTCCTTCCTCTCTATCTTTGCCTTTTTATTATCTGCTGTGGTTTTTATTTTGTTATGGCTTAGATAGTTTTTAACCTATTTCATATTATAGCATATGTTAAGTTTCCGCACACTTGTTGTTTGACATATTGCTTGAATTGGTTAAGTTGTAAGTTGGGGGTCTAAACGTTCAAAGGTGTTTTTACACGTTTTTGAACTTTCAAACTTAATTAGAACTATATGAAAGTAGTTAACTCCCCCATTAAGAAAAGGGAAGAAAGATTAAATTCTAGATAACTAGTAAAGTTTTGTTTACACTTTATTAAATTCTAGAGAAATTTTTATTTTTGGGGATTAAGATTGTAGTGGAAATTTGATGACAATTACTCTTACACATTCTAGAATTTGTTTTTGGCATTTAGTCTGATTTTACTAACAATTTCATTAGTTGACAAGAAAACCAAACATATTTGTTAAATAACATCTCACGTCTGTGAGAAGAAGAAAGAGAGAACCCCTGCAGAGAAGCACCAAAGGATCAGATTTGCAGATTTGGAGAGAAGTAGCTTCGGCCTCCAATGCCCAATTTGGGCTTGATCTAAAGAGAAGAAGGAAGGATCGGTGGTAAGCTTGAGTTTTTCACTTGGTTTTCTTTAAGGAAGAGACTCGAGTTCCTTCATTGATCTTGAGTCTCATAGACTCAAAAATACTACTTAACAAACATGTTTACAAAACTTGTTGACTGACAAAATTGTTTCCAAATTCAAGCTAAATGCCAAAAATCCCCCACATTGTGTATATGTGTGACCATCACACTAAAGGTGTGCGGTGGTGGCTAGCATTGAAATTCTGTTTATATTACTTTATGACAAACTATTCAGAATCAAGATGCTATCATGATGTGACACACATAAATGCTCAGTGGAATCTAGAAACTTTATGACTAATACTATCAAAGTTGTGACTCACATCAGAAAGAAAGAAAAGGGATAAAGCGAAAGAAGAAAGAAACGAAGAAATGAAGTTTCAGACTAAACGACACCAGTAAGCTACCTGTAGTTTATAATGTATTTAAGTAGGATGTGTTCACACGTGGAGTAACTAACCAAACACACGTGCTATAACTGTCCCCGTGTAATTTGGGATATTTTTCTTTGCTCTGTTTTTGTATTTAGTCACAGAGATTGTACAGATTCATTCAGTTAGTTGAAATCAATATTTCTTCAACTTCAATTCTTTCTCTCTAGCACTCTGTTTCTTCTTCAAGATTCTTGTGCTTTCTTATATACCTCCCTGTTGATCAAATGATTCAAGCATTTTGGGCTCGAGCCACAACCGCAATCAGGAGGATCACAACAGAGAGAAGCAATGATGATCTAACTTTTTCCTCCATCTGCTCCTTGTTTCCTTCTGTGGGATTGTTCCTCTTAGGAGGTTGAAATAGCTCGTTCACTAGAGACAAAAATTTCTCAATGAGCTCTATACCTGTTGCTCTTGTGGCATCCAAAATCCACATCAATTTGCGTGAATTCATAGATTCATGAAAATTAATAGATGCAATGTAAGTACTAAGTTTGTTGGTTTGGTTGGAGTAAAATTAATAGATTCATGTGGCTACCATACTTTATCTTAATCTTTTTAGTTTGATTGTATCCATTCTTTTTCACAACTCATATGCATCCCCGTATGCCTGCTTGATAGTTGATAATTAGGTTGTATGCATTCTTTGTCACAATCCATATGCATTCCTTATTCGGCTTTCAGTCTATTGACTAGGCTGTCCCACATAAAGCACAGCTGTTGCCTGCTTCATAGTTCATAATTAGGTTGGATTCAGGTTGATGGTTTAAGGTTATGTTTGCAGAAGCCTACTTTTTATTAAAAAAATTCTAGATTCTGGTTGTGTATATATTGCTATCTCTCTGTCCATCCCCATTCTAATATATCAATGTCATTGTATATTTTTTTGGGGTGTGGAATACAGGTATGAACAGCGAATTTATAGAGAGGGAATTAGAGTAGATGACAGAACAGATCAAATCACTTATTCAGACCCTAAATGCCAACCAGGTAAATACTTTGAGTTCAATGTTTCCACTCCTTGACAAGTTTTTTCTTAAAGATGCAAACGAGTGATACCTACCTTAAGATTTCATTTAGGGAGGAGAACTTGAGGCAGTTGATGGGATGACACCTTTAAATGTAGTTGTCCGGATTTTAAACAATCAACCAAGTTCTTTAATGTGGATTGATGAGAAGGTTAGTATCCTATGTTGTATTATCTCATGGCAGTAGCTGCACTTGGCAGTTTTGATTGGTAATTATTATGTGTAGAAATGAAAAAAAGATTGCTAAATTTTTGTTTCCTATTATTGCTGCTAGTGTTTATGGTTTCCATTACCTTGTTCCACAAAACCTTGGGCTTTAGCTCAAGTTGTAAGTGGGATGGGGGTCGGTAGGTCTTAAGATCAAATCTCAATACTTGTTAAAGCTTTCATGAAATGTAGATTAGCTCTTTTATATATAAAATTCAGTTATTTACATGTTAGTGTTTTGGAATTTTTTCGAAAAGTTTAAGATATACGTACTAATTTCTTCACATGTAACCCCCCTTCTTCCAAACGACCCTGCAAGCTGCAACATTTTTTTTTCTTTGTTGTGTATCTAGCTCATGTTGTGGGAAACATAATTTTCCACAGTGCATTTATAGTAGTACTCTGGCAATTCTTTGTGCTAGGCGTTACTGTTCTGCTTTAAATATTACTTTTCACATGAACATTTTATAAACGCCAGCATAAAGTGATGGGAAAGTAAGAAAAAACTGGATTGCTGGATACATCCATTTTTTACATGCACTTATAATTATTCTCTATGGAATATATTGCAAGTCCACTGACCATCTTCAATGCCTTCCGGCCGAAGAATTTTCTTCTCGTATTCAGAGGATCGCTAGCCAAGTTTCTGCTGCAGATTGCGAACTGATGGGTCCAAAGTTCTGAAAATCCTGATATCTGGAATTGTAAACTACCTCAAATTTTTTTTTTTTCAAAATCAGCTTGAACTGTCAAGAATCAAGATTAGTAAATGAAGGCAGAGGAAAAGGTTTCATTATACCTGTGTTTTTTATGCATTAAATGCATTTGTAGTGTCTATTGATGTTTTTCATTTGTAGGAATAGATATTCTCTTTAATAGCATTTTGAGAATCTCTAGCAGTGAAATTAGGTTGTAAATGGTGATTGTAGCCATCTGATAAATATGCTCTTGATCAAATCCACAGGTGAAAGATGTGATTACGCTAGCATCCATCCTTAAGTGGCTGGGTGCCACGGGCTTATTATGTTGGTTTTTTTCTTTAACTTACGTTATATTAATATGCTTGAAATCTTCAAGCTCAATAGATTTTAGGTCTATTGAGCTACACAATGGGACTTACCTGAATGGTTAGATGTGTACAGAGAGGGCTTCTAATTTAGAGGTTTGATGGGCATGACAAGACAATGGTTCTCCGTAAGTGAATGAACAGTAGGATTAGGAAATGGTTCATAAGCAGGCTTAGAGAATAAGAATGTATTTGTGTAAATATTGATAAATAGAAAGGAAAACAAGTTTGTGAGCTAAACATCCCTGAAAATAAACGTGTTTTAAAACATCTTGCCACGCCTATTTTGGGTACACATTGAAGTTCAATTTGAATATATGAAGAGAATCTGCATGTGTCTCACAAGTTTGAAAATAATTGCTCCATCAGATAATCTATTCGAAAAATGGGACATGGTCAACGCAAAAATGAAAAAGAGCTCCGAAAGTGCATAGAATTTACCTCTCCATGGAGAAATTATTAGCCACAACAGAGGACTACGTGGATGTGCTGACTGGTCCTCCCAGCCAATGTTGAATTGACCCACACAATAAACTTCAACTTGATTCTAGATCGGATTAACCTAACTAGCTTAGCTCTTAAAATCAAAACCAAAGTAAGCCACCCGCCACTTTAACCCAATCCACCAAACCAAACCAAACCCACTCGTGTATTTGACTATAATAGAATAGTTACATTCCCTCCTTTAATTGGGTTTTCCGCCAATAACAATTCCCTCTTTTGAATCCAAATTATTTTTTCAGAAATCAGTAAATTTTTCAGTCTTCTTGCAATACAAATCCTTCTCAATGTCATCTTTTTAATTTTGATAGTCTTGAAGTAAGTTTCACAAATCTAATTCATCATCATCAAATATCATCTCCCTAATTTTGCATTGCCGAATTGTTTGAGGTGGTTGTCCAAACACCACCAATGCAGCTAACCATGACTGATCAAGGTATTTAACAAAAACTCATTTCACTCTTCAATGTATAATTTTCTTGCTCTGTTTTCATTCTATCTAGTTTATTAATTGGTGCCTTCTATGTATAGGAACAATGAGCACATAATCCTATTTAGCTGAGGTGGAGGGTTTGAAAATGTTGGATTTATAAAATGAGATTGCTATAATGTGGTGAACAAGCAAAAGTTAATCAATGTTGAGGCTAGGGATGCTCAAAGTTGAGTAAATCATTTTAAACAGAAGTAATTAGAAGATCCTATGTCTTTTTTATGCAATTCAAGTTGATGATGAAAATCAAATGACAAATATTTATTGGAGAGATGGTAGATCAAGGATTTATTATATCTCTTTTGGGGATGTAATATGTTTTGACACTACATATCGAACTAACAAGTATAATATGATATGTGCTTGATTTGTAGGTGTCAACCATCATTGGAAGAATGTGCTTTTTGGTTGTGCTTTTTTATTGGATGAAACAACTATTTCTTTACTTGGTTGTTTGAAACATTCTTGGAATCAATGGGAAATCAAAAACCAAAGACAATTTTTACTGACCAATGTTAGGCAATGAAGAATGCCAAAAGAACTGTGCTTCCCAATACATGTAATCGCCTATGCTTATGGCATATCTCAAAAAATACTGCAAAAAATTACCAAGGCATTATGGGATTCCTGAATTTAAGTGTAGATTTAATAAAATTCTTTATAATTGAGAGATAGAAACAAAGTTTGAGTCTTGTTGGGATGCCTTGCTTAGAGATTACAATTAGGTGGGCAATAAGTGGCTTAATTCTTTATATGAAAATCACGAAAGATGATGTTTAGTTTTTAGCCATAACATTTTCTCTACCAGAATGAAAGCTTTGTCAAGGAGTAAGAGTGTTAATAATATCTTTCAACATATGGTTTGTAGAACAATGAGGCCAAAAGAATTTGTGCACAAATATGAGAAAGCTTCAAAATATATGTGCATGAAAGAGTTAGAAGAAGATTTTCATTGCAAACAAGGTACATCTTCACAAATAGTTAAGAATTGAGGAATTTTGCAACATGCATTATCTGTTTATACACGTACAATATTCAAAAGATTTGAGTTAGAATTTTCTTCTACCTTGGGGGTCACACGCCATGTCTTTTTCCTATGAAGTTATTGAAGTGGGTGGTTGGAGGGTTCATGTTGTCCCTTTAACTCCTCAAATAATGTTCTAACATACAGCTGTAAAAATTTTGAAACTTTGGGATTACTATGTTGACATGCTTTGCGAATACTTAATGTGAAAAATGTAACAGAGCTACATGTTCAGTTTATTTCGAAATGATGGACAAAATATGCAAAAAAAGATAGTTTTATATGTGATCATGGCAAATCAATAGATGCAAAGGATAAGTTGTTAATGACTTCACATTGTAATGAAATAATGTGCTCAGTTTATGAATTTTTCACAAAAAGTGCAAAGACAACTCGACATACTGAAATGTGCAAAAGAAAATTTAGGGAGATGATTGATTTCGTTGAAAAAGATATGGCTGTGGGAAGAGATGGTGATGAGAAAGAAAATAGTTTTGTTGCTAATAATGTCATTGATGATGCTAAGAAGAAAAATTGCTCACTCAATAATTTGCCAATATTAAATCCCCTGTGTGTGCACCAAAAGGAATCACAAATGCAAAAATCAAAAGCAATTTGGAGAAGCATAAAAGGAAGGCATTAAAAGATGTTACAAGATCAAGTAAATATTTTCTAAATTTTAAATAAAAAAATGCTACTAGTATGATTTAAATATTTATTTGTTGTGAATTATTCCTATTATTTCCTCTCTTCTTTTTTTCTTTTTTTTTTTTCTTTTTTCCTTTTTTTACAACAATTGTCCACAGGAGGACTTTTAGCAAGCTCAAGCCTTGCACCCAAAGGCATTAGTTCTTTTCTAAATGCACTATAAGCAGCACATAAGTTCTATGAAAATAAAAATATTAATCTAGCACTATTTGTATTATCAATTCAGTTTTAATACCAAGGATTCTTTTTCAGAACAATTGATAGATAAAAGACCTTCACAAAGCTCAAACTATACACCATAACATAAAGTATAATACATTGACAATCAATGCACCCATTTAGTGTACCCATGGATGAAAACTATAATAATCAAGTATGTTCTATGCCCCTTGCATCCTTTATTTTATTTTATTTTTTAAAATTGATCATACATTTTGTACGTGCAAGTTAGACTATCAAGCTTGTAAAGGAAAATAAGCTATGGATCGTACAGTACATTTAAGTGCAAAAGCTCATGAACAATAAAAATGGGAACTTTATCACTTTAGCATCTAAAGAAATGTAAAGGCAAAACAAGGAAAGTAAAGAAGCGTGTAACATACATGGAAAACCCTCAGTGTGGGATGAAAAACCATGGTTGAGTGAAGGACAGAATATCCTTCACTCCTTAAGACTTTCTATTATATGAAAGTTTAGGTTTTTACATATGGTGATGTTCTTCCCAAAGAAAGCTTCCCTTTTTCCTCACTTTCCTACCCAGACTTCCACCTTTTCTCTCTATCTTTCTTGCCTCTTGCCCTAATTGTTAATCAACATGTTCCTCTTATGGTACGAGGAATATTGTTAGGTATATAAGGACAGGTGTCAACCCCCCATTCCCCTATTTAAACCCTAATACAGCTATTGTACTATACTATGGTTAAAGGAAAGAGAAGACATGCCAATGTCAGGCCAGTAAGATGAAGGGCAACTCTGCTACACTGTGGGGGACAAGTCATAGACAAGGAAAGGGACATCAGGGAGGTCAGGAGTGATACATGCGTCCTTTGTAGTGGTCTAACACAAATTCAGCCAATGAGGGGTGTTCTATAGCTTCTAACCATAGTGGCTTGCTATCTTCCTTTTACGTTGGTACTAGGTGTCCATGCCAGGCACATATTTCGCTCTTCCCCAAGATGGTCATGTCGTTGGCACAAGCTGAAAGTACTCTTCCTCAACCAACATTCTTCCCCCTTTCCTCGTAGTTGGCCTATGTGTAGGGTTCGGATCCAGCCACATCAACACTCAAGTTTGCCTTGGCTGGTGTAATGTACATTAGCCACCCTGACTATCAATTGCATTAATGCCCAATACTATCGACAGTCACATATTTTCAGGCTTCAATGCTCTTTGTAATCATGCTATTCAATTTCCAACAACAAAAAAATGGTTACTTAAAAAAAATGTCCAAGTAAGATTTATAAAATATATATATATATATATATATATATATATAAATTTTGGATTGGAGCCAAAAAAATGCCCTCAAAAATTAACAAAGTTAATTATAATAAGAAATAGTGCAAACAAAAAAATTTATAAGGATGACATAAAAAATAAAAAATAAAAATTAAACAAAATCTCACACTCACATCACGTGACAAAGGAGGCGGGGTTGTTTATGGCAGCCCAAACTTACTGCCACAATGTCACATCTTTATACATATATACCAACAACAAAAAAGGTAGAATGCACAAAAGAAAAACACGCAACAAAACATAGAGTACCAAAGAAAAAAAAGAGAGACACGGACAGAGAAAAATAGAGAGCAACATCAAGCAGAGAAAAGAAAAAGAGAAGAGCATACAAAGACTTGGAAAAAGTTTCAACAATAGGTTTGTACGTGGGATTTCCCCAGTCCCTTCTTCTTTAAATCTCTCTCTCCCTCTTTCTCAAAACTAAATTTTTGTTTGGTAAAACAAATAGGGTTAGGTTTCATGAGGAGTTCCTAACTCCATATATGAAACTTGAAGTTCGAGTCCCTGACTCACAAATCCTATTTGTGGATTACCAAATAAAAAATCTCTCAAGCTTTAGTCCAAAGTTTTCTCAAGTAGAGTCCTTGACACTACCAAATCAAATATATCAATGGAGTCCTTGACTCCACCAATTTAAATATTATAGTCCTTGACTTTACCATGATGAATTACATCAATGGAATCCTTGATTCTACCACTACATGGAGTCTTGACTCTACCAATTTAAAAATTGGAGTCTTTGACTCTCCCCTATTTAAACAAATTAATGGAGTTCTTGACTCCATCAATTTAAAATTATATGCTTCAACGGAGTCCTTGACTCCCAAAATTATTTTAAATAAAGTGGAGTTTCTGAATTCCTTCAAATTCCAATATGACTAATTCTTTGGTATTCCTAATTTCTTAACCAAAATTGGAGTTTCCAATTCCTAAAATAAAATGTCCACAAAATTAATTTGAGGAAATGTACCAATTCCCAATTTCTAAAACATGTTCATAAAAATAAAATTGCTTCAAAGGAGTTTTCTTTCCCTTAATTAAATTTGGGAACTTCAATCAAAATATCATTTCTTGTTAAAATTCCTACAAAGAAGCAAAAGAAAGAAGGGGAATTTTGTTTGGATATTCAATTTCTCAAAAAGAGAATCCTTGGTTCAATTTTCATATATGGAGTTCCTAATTCCATATATGAAACTTGAAGTTCGAGTCCCTGACTTGCAGATCCTATTTGTGGATTACCAAATAAAAAATCTCTCAAGCTTTAGTCCAATGTTTTCTCAAGTAGAGTTCTTAACTCTACCAAATCAAATACATCAATAGAGTTTTTGACTCCAACAATTTAAATATTAGAGTCCTTGACGGATAAATTGCATCAATAGAATCCTTGATTCTACCACTACATGGAGTCCTTGACTCTACTAATTTAAAAATTGGAGTCTTTGACTCTCCACCATTTAAACAAATTAATGAAGTTCTTGACTCCACCAATTTAAAATAATATGCTTCAATAGAGTCCTTGACTCCCAAAATTATTTTAAATAAAGTGGGGTTTCTAATTCCTTCAAATTCCAATATGGCTAATTCTTTAGTATTCCTAATTTCTTAACCAAAATTGGAGTTTCCAATTCCTAAAATAAAATGTCCACAAAATTAATTTGAGAAAATGGTCCTGTAAGGACACGATTTGCTCCACAGCCCAAATGGATGGACAATGGCCCAATGAGCCCAAAACAATGAATTTGTTAGAGAGTGGGCTTGAAACTAAACTTTCAATGAATTAGGTAGATAATGATCAAAATAGGTTAGTTATTGTTGGAAAGAATGAAACAAGCTGTTTTGAACAAGAAAAGTTCTCCTCGGTCAAGTCCAAGGAAGGTCGGTTCTTATATATTTCACATAGACTTATACAAAAATTACAGTTCTTGGGTACACAGTGATTTATCTCTAGTTTTTCTGATCATCTCTCTGTAATGGGGTTTCACCCTTTTATACTCCCTTCCCTTCTTTCATCTCAGTCCTCCACGTGTAGATCAAATTGTTAATCTTGATACTTGTCCCATCAGCACCTTCCTGAAGTCTTTGTGGGTAGCTATAAGGCTGAAAGTTATTATTCAGGTATCACCTCCACATTAATGCAGCTAAGGGGTTAGATGCAGAGTATTCAATGCAGTGGTAACAGCTTTCTTCCCAGATATTTCTCAATTCTTTGTTGACTCATCTCTTTTTTATGCTTATCCTTCTAAGCACGATTGCCTGCTACCCAGTACTTGGTGGGTGGCCAGCCTCTTGGCCTCCACCCTGCTGGCTGAGGAGGTATTGTTCCTCAGACAACGTCCCCTGCTCATCATGACCTAATCTCTTCCTTGGCCCAATATCTGTCTGCCTTCATTTGTACTAGTCTGTCCTTGGGTTATTTGACGTCGTCAGACGCGGCCCACGGCCCAATACCTATATCTGGGCCCTTCATCCTTATAAGTCCAATTCCCAATTTCTAAACCGTTTTCATAAAAATAAAATTGCTTCAAAGGAGTTTTCTTTCCCTTAATTAAATTTGGGAACTTTAATCAAAGTATCATTACTTGTTAAAATTCCTACAGAGAAGCAAAAGAAAGAAGGGGAATTTTGTTTGGATATTCAATTTCTCAAAAAGAGAATCCTTGGTTCAATTTCCATAAAAACATGGGTTCTTGACTTATCCTTGAGATTAAAATAAATTACCTCACCCAAAAACAAAATTAAGTCAGTGCTTAATTAAATACCAAGTATTTGACTTAAATGTCCATTATTTGAAGTGGACAAAATCGTATTTGAGTATTTTAAATCTAAAAACTCAATTTAAGAAATACTGATTGGCTTGATCCCACCAAGGATACGTAGGCAACCTAAATAAATTATTAGGTGCAACCAAAAGTAAATAAAAACACATCCCCTCAAACATGAAAATAAATAAACTTATATATGTACAAAGGCGATGTGGTTGGAATCAAAGGGTCTTCCCTTGAAACAAGAGATTGTAATTAAGAGATACATTATCTCAAATGGGCACTGCTTACATCAATAAAACCCATACACCAAAAGTCCTATGGGTGAAATTATGTTTGATGAATATTATTAAATAACAATTTTTGTTAAACTATTTTGTTAAACATAATTTAACATTTTTTGTTAAACATAATTTAACAGCAATTTTTGTCAACACATGCCTTGTGATGTTCAAAGTTGGGACACATGGCATTCGCGAGTGTGTCTGGCCATTTTGGCAACTCATCATTTCCCACGCTTAGCAGACAAACATTAAGCTTCATAAATGTCGCGTCTTTTCACTTGACCTTGGTGATTTAAAAAGTAAAGCAACCTTCCTTATTCTTCACTCCTTTTTGCATCCACACCTCCTTTCCTTACATAGAAAAAGAGAGCCTTCATTTTTTTTTTTAAATGGCTAGCCCTTCTTCAGCAAGTTCCAACTCCCCAGACCATGACTCAGATTTTTCCAGTGTTGGCAACAATCCCCTTATGGTTCCAGACCCCATTCCTCCTCTTCCTTTTCCCATCTTTCCTCTTCGCCCCCCCCCCCCCCAACCACCCCCCATGTGTCCTTCTTAAGGTTGGGGAAACCTAACCTAGGGGGGAGGGTAATGGAAAAAAAAAGGAAGAGAGTGAATGAATACTTTCAGGTGAAAGCTAAGAAGAATACGAAAGGCTAATGTTACACATATTCAAGATAGACCTCTCAAGGCAAAGGAGCAGGCGTATAGACTCTTGAACTAATTCTAACTCAAGCACAGAGGCCACTGATACTCAAATGTCTTTGGAACAGATGAGTCTGATTCTTCAGAAGCTTCGGACTCTGGAAAGGAGGAGGAGGAGTACCTTGGCCCAAACCACCCACAAAAGGATTCTGATGAAGACATTGATGCTTATGGGCACCGTTCTCCTTGAGTTTCCCGCCTCCAAACCTGTTTTTATGTAAACAAGCCATAATAGGCCTTAGGTTTGTAACTTATTTTATATTTATTGTTTTTTTCTTTCTTTATTTATTTATGTATTTATTACTAATTGTAAAGAAAAAGGGGTGATAGGCCATAAAGGCCAAACTTAATGTAAATCCCCATTTTTTGAATATATATATATATATATATATATATATATATATATATATATATATATATATGTAGGGGCGGTTTTTGGGGCCCAAGCCCAGCAAGCAAGCGATTCTGGCCCAAAAGACCCTCGACAATGAATTTGTAGAGAGTGGGTCTCAGAACTAGGTCTTGACAGGGTGAACGTGATTATTGGTGAACCATGCAACAAATGGAACGTGGGAATGTTTTGTTAAGTTTCATGAGATAACAGTCCATGGGGCTGTTTTAGTGTTTCCTCTGCTCTGTTCTTAGAAAATCTTTCTTCCTTCTTTTTTTCCACCCCTTTCTTATGGAGACTTTCTTCCCTTATATATCCTCCTTCAATTGATAATAACCTTACATTTGTTAATCATCTAGGCCTCTACTTGAGTGCCTGTCCCAAAGGACATCCTCCTCCTTTTTCTGTGAGTTGCAATGGCCGAGATAATACTATTTTCCCGTCCAATCCACATTAATGCGGCTGGAAAAGTAGCTTCCTTGCATTTAATGCGGCAGTTGTGGTTGCTCCCTGCCCGTCTAGCATTTTCCTTCCATTTAGAATGATTCCTCACCGTGGACAGGGCGCGCGCTGGACTTCCATTTAGTGCGTCCGAGGAGACACTCCTCCTCGGACGGCCCTTAAACAAGCCCGGCCCGGCCCAACAGGATTGGGCTAAAAGTCTTCCGACCATGTTTCCGCTTCCCGCTATGGCTGGGCTTCATCCGGGTCCCAAGGCCCACCGTTGACTGACAAAATTAGCCCCCACAATATATATATATATATATATATATATTTATACAATATAATTTTTTTATAAAATTCTGAGTAGGAGATATGTGTATGTTTATTCTTATGTTTCTGTTTGTTTTTTTTTTTTTTTTTTTTTTTTAAATGATTAACAAGTCAAACTGACTTGCAAAAATGAACTTCCTGCATAAGAAAACAACGCACAAACATAGTTAAGCAAAATACAAGGTGAAAGGTGCAAAAGGAACCTGTTGGTGATGGGTCTTGCTTTTTCACAACTCCCTTAATGGCGGTTCCTTAGGAACCTGTTGGTGATAGGTCACACCTTTTCACAACTCCCTTAATGGCAGTATTTGTTTTGAGAACTGATTTGTCCAAGATTTTGCTGTTATCTAGCATTTCCCTTGCTAACACGTGTCAAAATTTTGAAAAAGTGGTTCACTTTCAAAAGACTCCTTTTAGAGGGAAAACTTTTGCCTAAGGGTTCGTTTGTATGGAGGAGTGGAAAATTGAGAGGATGGAAAATTAGTGGGAGGATAGAAAAGTGGGAGGATAGAAAATATTTAGTTTTCTCTCGTGTGTGTTTGGTTGGAGGGATGAAAAAGTGGGAGGGTAAAAAACTCTTTTGTTTGGTTGAAAAGAAAAGTGAGAGGATAGAAAATGTAGTTTATATAAACTGACTATTATACCCTTGTTACATAATAAGTAAGAAATAGATTTATTTGTACTCATTAAATAATATAAAATTTACCAACAATTATATTTTTTAATGAGAAGTGTTACGTCCACAATATTTTTCGCAATACTTTCACAATAAAATTTATGTGGAAAGTTGTTACTAGTTCTAATTTGAACCCACCATTGAAATTATTTTTTTACTCACCAAAATTAACTAATAACAATCTGTTACTTAAAATTTATTGTGAAAATATTGTGGTAACATTTCTCAAGATTTTTTATTCTTTATATTATTTCTCCTTTCTCAGCCTTCATTTCATCCATACGTTTTTCTTCTTCTTCTTTTTTTCCCTTGTTTTTCTCCTCCATACATTGTCCTTATCTCTATCCCCCTTCTTTTATTTGCTTTGTCTCCCTCATTCAAGAACGTTTCAGGCTTCCAGCACTAGCTGACGCAGCTCTCATTCTCTAGCGCTCTTTCTCTGTTACTTTTTTTCTTTTTTCTTTTTTCTTTTTTTTTTTTTTCTTTTTTTTTTTTTTTTTTTTTTTTTTTTTTTTATAACTTGATTCCATAGGGAATTTGTGTAAAAATGCCATAAGTCCACTTCTCTCCCCACAATTTTCCTCCCGATTTGGGAGGATGAGATTTATGGGCCTGGGAGAGAAAATTTTCTCCTGGGTTTTCCATCCTTAGTGTTTTCCTTCTTTTGTCAAACAGTGAAAAACACTGTTTTCCACCCACTTTTCCTCCGTATGTTTTCCATCCTCCCTAAAATCACCCTAACCAAACACAGTGTAAAGTATATAAGGAGGGAAAAACTGTTGCCCTCTTCCCATCTCTCTTATTTTTCCTTATCTCTTCTTTTCCGAACTCCAAACCTCAGAGTCACCACAAAAAGATCTCATGGGTTTCAAACGTACTCTAAGATCTAGTTCTTCAAAAATCACAAAACCTTTAACTCCTAAAATCGGAAGACCGCTACTAGGAGGAGAAGAGAACCCTTCCATAAAGGAACAATGGATCATTCCATCCTTCTTTGGAGATAACCTGTTTGATAAAAGTTTTGCTTGGGAATCTCTCCCCTGTCCTGCGAAACCTCCTTACATGGCCTGTGGAGAGCTTGATGATCTTTTGATCATGGACCTAGACTTGAAGCATGTCCCTCAACTTGGCACCTGTAGAGGAGATTTTGCCCCCACCACTAATATGGTTTTCAAATCTGATACCTTAGTTTCTAAAGGTTGGAGGAGTTAATGTTGAATAGTGCTGACACATTCTTCTTTTATGGATATCCTGCAAAAAGTGCATCTAGTGCACACTGTGTTGGTGTTCTCCAGGCTAGACATCAGTAAAGACAGTGAAAGCCTCCTTTGCCTTTTGTGTCGATGGAATTCTACTACCCACACTTTCTTCTCAGGGTCTCAAGAAATCTCCCCTTCCATTGAGAAAGTTTATAAGATATTGAGACTTCCCTTATTTGGGGATGGAGAGGTGGCTAACATTTCCTTATCTTCTGATAAGGCCAAAGCTGTAAAGTTTCTTGAGGATGCAGTAACGAAGACTTTGAAGAAGTCAGTTCGAAAGACGGCAAGGAAAGAGAAAGCCCCTAGCGAGGAAGTGATGGAAGACACTAGTGTTGGTGTTGATAAAGGCTTTAGGGCCAACTTTTGGGGATGGATCAGATACTTCTAGAGGGAGTATATGCTGATGGTGTAAGTGAAAAAGCAACCACAGATTCTTTGAAAGAAGGTATAGACTTTGTTGTGGGAGTAGGTAATTCTAGCTCTTACGAAGTTGAAGACTTTATTGCTTTCCTACTATCTCGCCATTTATTTGAAGGATATCCCCATGAAAGGATCCTAAGTAGACGTTTCCCTCTAGTAGTTAAGTTGGCCAAAGGATACTCTTTCCCCCTTTTCCCTTATTTCTTAGGGACTCTGTATGCCCATTTAGATCGTTTCACCCTCGACCTACAGCGCTCTTGGGGTCGATTCCAAGTGGAAACCTTTGTACCTATAGCAATTTTGCAAATTTGGGTGTGGGAATGTTTTAAGAATTATGCCCCTGTTCCAGCTCCAAGTTCCTTTAAAACCAGTTTGCCATCACCCTAGGGATTACCATGATCATAGCGTTGGAATAAGGTTTTGGTACCCTCTGATAGCTTCCTTTACAAAGTGCTAGATGACCCTACTAACTGGACAGACAGACCTTATTCCCCCCTTAAGGGTGGACTTCCATCCTTGTTTCATTCCCTCAAGACTGAAACTGTTTCCCGTTATAGAGATTCCTCTTGGACTGAAGAGGAGCTCTCTTTTGTTGCATGTGCCTTTACTTGATATCTGGACTTGTACTGAGTCAAGATTAGTAAATGAATGCAGAGGAAAAGGTTTCGTTATACCTATGTTTTTCAGGCATTAAATGCATTTGTAGTGTCTATTGATGTTTTTCCTTTGTAGGAATAGATGTTTTCTCTTTAATAACATTTTGAGAATCCCTAGCAGTGAAATTAGGTTGTAAATGGTGATTATAGCCGTCTGATAAATATTCTCTTGATCGAATCCACAGGTGAAAGATGTGAGTACGTTAGCACCCATCCTTAAGTGGCTGGGTACCATAGGCTCATTAGGGTGGTTTTTTTCTTTAACTTACATTATATTAACATGCTTGAAACCTTCAAGCTCAATAGATTTTAGGTCTATTGAGCTACACAATGGGACTTACCTTAATGGTTAAATGTGTACATAGAGGGCTCCTAATTTAGAGGTTCGATGGGCATGACAAGACAATAATTTTCTAAAAGTGAATGAACAGTAGGATTAGGAAATGGTTCATAAGCAGGCTTAGAAAATATGAAGGCATTTGTGTAAGTACTGATAAATAGATAGGAAAACAAGTTTGTGAGCTAAACATCCTTGGAAATAAACATGTTTTAAAACACCTTGCCATGCCTATTTTGGGTACACGTTCAAGTCCAATTTGAATATACTTTATGGTTTTCTGGTGGGTGTTTTTCAATAACTTAGTTTTGGGAGGGAGGGCCTATGAAGAAAATCAGAAGTAGAGGGCATTGAGTGAATAGGTCATTCGCAACTTGCTTGAGTGTCATTGTGTGGTTGGGTTTTAGGACTTACACACGAGACAATCACATGAATTTAATTAAAACAAACTTTATGAGTTCACCAATCACAAGGTGCAACTTAATCACGTTGTAGACTTGGGTATCTCTAGACTTTCTCTTACTAGAAACAATGAAGAAAAATATAGATTGCTTTGCGTTGAGCCCAACTTTTTCATTACAAAGTGTTTACTGTTCTGTTTTGTCGTCCTACCTTTCTCCTTGGACGTTCTATTTGGTGTTTTTATAACATGCAAATTTTCTTTTGGAGCACTTAAGATTTAAGAATACTAGATGCATGTGAAATGAGTAGATCGTGAAAGTTGGTAGGGCCACATGATTTGGTGTTTATATGATAAACGATACCTCATCATGTGCAGAAAGACCTCTTTTTGAAGCCCTTCTCATAGAGACTTGGTAACGTCACGATAATTAGCCTTTTATATACTGAGGTAATGACAATATATTATTGTTTAGACCTGAGAATGGGAAAGCAATCCTTTTTAACCATGCATAAGCAACTCATTCATGTGAGTGGAAGAACAAAGATGAATCTAGAAAAAGCAAACCGAGCACTTGACTTGCTGCGTCTTTCAGATGCAGGGTTCAGGACCTGAGATGTATGTAGCATTGTTCAATTGGTGTTGGATACTGCAGGCTGAAGCTGAATTGCAAACAGATAATGTTAAGGATGAAGTTAACTTGGCAAACGTGGTCGATAATATCCATTATAGATGACTGGAAGTATGTGAGTTTTCCTTCAAGACCTTCAGGAATTTATTTATGAAACAAATGTAGGAGTTCAAATATTTGGAAACATAACCGTTTTGCAACATATACAATACGGGGGGAAAAATGCTGAAATTAAATAGGTACTCATCAACTAATGGTGCCCCACTGTTGATCAAATAATGTGGTTTATTCTTGCATTCTTCTGCTTATGCTATGGTGATTCAAGCAGTTTGGACTCGAGCCACAACCGCAATCAGGAGGATCACAACAGAGAGAAGCAATGATGATCTAATTTTTTCCTCCATCTGCTCCTTGTTTGCTTCTGTGGGATTTTTACTCTTGGGAGGTTGAAATAGCTCGTTCACTAGAGACAGAAATTTCTCAATGAGCTCTATAACTTTTGCTTTTGTGGCATCCAAAATCCACATCAATATACGTGTTGCCAAGTCTGGCTCTTCATTAGAAATTAGAGGCCTCACATAATTAACTACATGGATAAAATGAGAATAAGTTAGTTATAGAAATGAGAAAGAAATTATAGGAATATTCACGTTATTGGTTAAGTGATCAAGTCTCACGATAATACTGACTAGAGTAACAAGTAGTGATAAAATTTTGTTGGATTAAATCCTCTGGGGTAAGCTTTTGAGTTAAGGTGTTGTTCCAACATGTTATCAAGCCCTCAAAAAAAGACCCTAAGATGTTACTCTCAACTTTCACAAATCTAAAATCCTAATTGCAAGAAAGAATTCTATTTTATCCAAACCCGCATTAAAAAAATAAATAAATAAATAAAAGAAAAAAGAAAAGAAAAAACCACTGATTGCTCTAAAAAGCACTTCTAAAAACCACTGCCAAAGTCTTGAACAACACACACACACAAGTAAAATCCTAAGATCCAATGCTCCAAGTTTTGTTGAGGTCTTTCATAAGGGCTTCTTCTTAAATTCATACATTGACCAAGCCTTGAACAATAATTTTCAAACTCTTAAATTTTATAGCAGCAAGGGCACAACTGTTCTCTCTTTTGTGGTGTCAAATAACCACAACCATGTTTCTTCCCATAGTTCTATTCCATTCGCCTGTTGGATGTTTTCATGCTACAAGTCTACTCCAAAGTTGTATTTTTATTAACATGTATGATAACACCACCACCAACACATAATATCCAAAGGCCATTTAATGGTTGGGTTGGTTCTAGAGAAATGAAACTCCCATGAGAGTGAAAATCACATGCAGAGTTTCTCTAGAAATGAGAGGAGATAGGGATCAAATGGCCTGAATACTCAGGGCCTTTTTATACACCCTTATACCCAATCGGAGAGTTGTAACTTTAGGAACAAACACAACCCTCTGTAGAGTCATATCCATTCACTAGAGAAACTAATTGCATTGGAAGTTATCACCACTCTACTTCTCTAGGAGACAAAGTAGGAAATTTTATATGAGGGAATGCCACCATTGTTGTGGTGTGATTACCCCCTCCAATACCAACAGAGATGCATCTAGCCATAGGACAGACAGTATTTTCCAATTGAAAGAGTCGCTTGGCCAAACAAATAAAAGAAAAGAATTTATTTCTTGTGCATCTATTAAAACAAACCAAATATGTGATGAGAATAGAGAAAACCTGCGTAGGGTGTCCATTGAAACTCTCGAACTGACTCGTTCCTCAAAATCGCATCCCAAACAGCTTTATCAGATGCTAGAGAAACCACTAGTCGCTGCATTCAAGTTAGATTCCTTAAAGAGACATACATTAGCAGGAAAAGATTCCTACTTTCTGTAAAGTGAAAGAAAAAAAAGAAAGGAAAAGAAAAACAAAACATACCAATTATAAGTATTTGAAACCCATTATTTGATTTATATATGGTTTTTTGAATTGGAAAAGAAATTTGTATAGACGAAATGACATTATCCTTACAGTTGAAACAAGTAAGAGTCTAAAGATGAAAATAAACATTGATCCAAACAAAACATCAGCAAAGAAGAGGAGAGGGATGAATAGGAACAAGGCGTTTGGAACTTTGGTAAGGTACAATCACTTCTGAAGGACTCATCTTTGAGCCAATCATGTCAGAAATGCTTTTGGTAAAACAATTTTCAAATTCTAAGATTATCCAAAGGGAGAATTGGACCTTGACCAAGTTTGAAGAATGCTCACATTAAAGTCAAAACCAAGAATTCACCTTAACAGTGGGATCTGTTTGCAGCAATTGAAATGCATCACAGAGCCTTCTGTATCCCTGAGATAGCAATAGTCTCGGATCAAAATAATCCAATTTCTGCTCAAGCCATTTCAACTCTGACCCAGATGAGGATTTCCCAAGCACAAAACTGTTTAAGAAAGCAATCTGATCAGAAAAATTGTAGTTCAAGCTAAGGGTAATCTATTTTTTATGGAATGAATATTGAAACAGTGTAAAGGATTTATACAAGTAATAAAAGCCAATTATCCTTACAATCACCTTGGTATTGTTTTAAAACTTATCCAAGACAAGTTAAACTTGAGAAATAGAAGTTGGTACTGGAACATAAATGACCTCATCAACTACTGGAATCATTCAAAGTGACATCAGGGATACAAATTTTTTCCAGCAGAAAATTCAATTTTTTAGAATGCTTCTTTCTGAAGTTCTATCTTGAACAATAAACCATGGTTTTAACTTCTAATAGGAAAGTTGCCCAGATCAGTCTGAATAAGGTTACACGATACTGCTTAAGAATGGAGATATCCTAATTTGGTATGTGGGACCTTGAGCACAGATAACCTAATTTCACAATGTAGCAGACCTGGACAGCAGCAAAAAGCTGCAGAAAAATCCGAAATGAAAGTGTATTATTAGGTAAAACTCATATATTTTATGCTTCATAGCACTTCAAAAATTTTGCCAATTTGTAATACATACTAATTAAAGAATTAAGCTGAGTCAACAGTCCTGCAGATATATGAGCTCTCTTATTTTGTAAACTATTTCCAAATAACCCAAATTAGCAACCTAAAAATTTAATTTCAATAAGAACTTAAAGTAGTCTTCCAAATTGAATAATTTGGACTAAAAAAATTTAACAAAAGGATAACCAAAATAGAGATAAGGCAGTGACATAGTCGATTTTTTTTATTAAACTGGCATTAGAATTTAGATGCAGATTTTTCAATATTACAAAAACAGAAACCATGCATAATCACAGAAAAGAAGCAGAATTGAAATACCACTACTGCTCACTTTTGGAGGGCATGAATTGCATTTTCAATCTCCAACTGGGATGGAACTTGTCCAAAAACAGGATTATAGAGAGACCCAGTTGCTCTTTTTTCTTCTCTTCCATCCACAGTCTCCAGTTTTCCACAAGTTTCACTGTGGCTGGAGCATCTAGTAGCAGAACAAGATGTTGTAAGATTTCCAGCAAAAGTTGCTGAAACTGGAAGGTTTAGACTTTTTTTAGAAGAAGAAGAAGAAGAAGAAGGTGGTAGATAAGGAAGATTAGAGGAAGAAGTTTTGAACTGCATCTTAGGAAGGTCAATATGCAGTGCACCTCCACCCATGGCTTCTCCCCTCTACTGTGTGTACTCTTTATCTTCTCTATCCAATTTTGGTTTATATCCGAGGCTAGATTGAACTGAGTGTATGAAAAGTTGGTGGGGGGTGTGGGCACATGTGCTTATGTTGTAAGTTTAAGCAGTGTGTGAATCTATTTCTTATTAGTATGACGTGTCAAAGTCTCAAATCTCAAGAAAATGAGTGATTGCCTGATAGCTCATATTAGTGGATAGCATCAGTCTTGGTGCCAAAAATTTTAACTTTTTGTCAAAAATTATTTTACCTATTTTATCACTTTATTTTATTAAATATTTAACATCATAGTAATTTTATTTTAGTATTTAATACATTAAAATAATATAAACAACATAATAAAAATAATATATCTACTACAATAAACAACAATCACAATCACGACTACATAAAATATTTTATATCACGTCTACATAAAATATTTTATATTGCTATCGTGTAGAGCTACTCAAGAGCTAAAAATTTTAGCTTCGGCTCCACCAATGCAACCCTATTTTTGTAGTTTGTAGTGCTAAAAAAAGCATTTTAGGAAATGCATTTAGCTTAAATTGTGTGAAAATCTCTTATTCTAATCGAATTCCACCTTCACCAAAAACTTTGGTATATGCTAAAAAAACAAGAGGGAATTCTTTTTTAACATTGCACGGTATAGTGTAAATTTACATAATAGATACAAAAAAAATAGTAAATATTATACATTTTTTACAAATGTGTATAACATTTGGTGTGTCTACAATGTAAATTTATATTGCAAGTATGATGTATCCTGGGGAGTGAAAGTGCTAGTGATAGGATGAAATTAGCTTAATATTAAAAAATGCATAACTTTGGTTAGATTATTTAAAACATATGAAATTACAATATACTCTCTTCTTATGTTTTCCCCCTTTTCAATATTAAATAAATCTTTTTACCCTCTTTATTACATCAATAAATGCACTTTATCAGCAAACTTGCAAATTGAGTTCTTATATTGGGTCCCATAAGAATATGTCAAACATTAAAATCAACGTGACTAACATTTATACAAGTACGCAACCACATCATACCAACGTTTTTCTTGAGTTAATGCTTTGTCTTAATCAATTCCATTCAATTAATTCTAAAAAGGGAAAAAAATCCATTTAATTGAATTTGGGATTGGGATTGGGATTGGCTCAAAGTCTTTAATAAATATACACCATGAATCTATTTTTGGTAGCAGTCAAAACCAACAAGTAATTTATAAAAGTTCTATCCAAAAGAAAAGTTATTAAAAGTCTTTTGGTCTCAAATTAAAAAAAAAAAAGAATTAGGACCATACCTTTCCTTTGTCCAAACTCCAACTCAGGATTTAATCATTTACTTAAAATAGTAATCTTTATAGTGATTGAACATTATTATTACAAATAATAAGACAAAATAAAAGGAGGGACGGAAGAATTCTAAGAAGAAGATAAATTATATTTTAAATCAAATAGTTTATAAATTAGGGGCCATATAAACCACTTTTTTTTAAAGAGAGTTTCAATATATGAAGTTTGCTCCTGATGATAACTTTTCATTGTTAGATCAAGACATCAATCAGTTTTTTGTTTAGACTGGAATTGAACCATAGATCTCTTATTCAACTATAAAAAATTTTACTAACTGAGTTAATTAGAATACACAGGGATCGTATAAACTTAAATCTTGAACTTGCAAAAGTTTCAAATCAAAGCCTATATTTTTAAAAACATTTAAGGCTGCAATTTGAAACCTTTGAAGTTATGGGTCCAGATTGGAAATAGCAATAAGGTGTAAAATGTAATTTACTTATTATTTACTAAATTAACCAAACCAAGTTTTAATTGAGTCTTAATTTGTATGGGCCCCGGCGCATGCATCAATGTTATTCTGAAAAAGGACAACTAAGATTCAATGTTGATAATTAGGGATGGAATTGAATTGCCTAGCTTGGCAAAAAGTGAGAGTGTGCCACCAGAGACTGTGAGTGATTGTGTGAAAAATCGGTTGATGTATAAGCATTTTCTCTCAAAATCATAAATTTTTTGCTTCTAAGTTTTGTTTGATGTGAGAAACAGTGTCCCACACCTATTTGTTTCTATTGAGGCCAACCCGTGTGAATGAGTAAGATCATGTTGGCACCTCTCAAAATGACGGTTTAATTAATTATATTTTTCCTATAAATAAAGGGTTTTACATGGGGTTGTCACTTATTTTATTGAAAAGGAAACAAAATAAAGAAAACCATGTGATGCAATGTTATTTATTACATGGTTTCTTTCTCCCCTTATCCTCTTCCATTTTCTTTACCTTTCACAGACTCAAACTTTTGGTTTATGGTTGGTTACTCTCATTGGTGTTAACCCTTATCGATTTTCTCAATCCCTCTCAATCTTCCAATATTTTCAAATTCACGCCATCATCGAAGTGACAATTGTTGAAATCAATGAGACCAACTAAACCTAGTTCTTATACTTGGGTCGACATTCCCGTTGATCTTTGTGGGAATGAATTCCTACTTCCTTTGATATCCACTCGACATATTTACATCGAATGACAGGTTTAGGTGCAACTCAAGTTTGACCGATTTGTGATCACCTATACCATAATCATCCTTTTAAAAAATATATACATAATAATAAAGTTTTAACTAACTAACTAACAACGTGTTGAAGTTAAAGACATGAAAATAATAATATGGAAAGTCCAAAATATAAAACCGAAAACCGCTCTACTATAAGATTTTGGTAAAATCTAAAAACTATAAAAAATGATTTCAGTATGAGACAGAGAAAAAACCTGTCCACTTTGAGATTTGAAAATTAATTGATTTGTAAATTTGTGAAAGCCCATTAAGGCATTAACAGGTCTCTCCCCATCATCTCATTTCCATTTTTTCTCTTTCTTTTCTTTCTCATTCATTCACATTCTCCATTTCCTTATAAACACATTTTCTATCTCTCTCTCTCTCTCTCTCTCTGTGATTTTGTGTTGATTTGTTTGTTGAGATCAGATCACAGATCAAATGGGTGATGGGAATGCATCACGTTACGTGAAGTTGGTCAGAGACCAAGCCCCTGCCGAAGATATCACCCCTGGAGAGCTTAACCAACCCATTCAAGTCCCTCAGGTTCTCTCTCTCTCTCTCTGTCATCAATTTTTTTTTTTTTTTTTTTTTGATAATTCTGATTCTTTGAATTACATATTCTTGTTTGTGTGTGTGTATGCGAAAATGGGTTTGTGTTGTTTTTTTTGTTTCTTATGCAATTCGGGTCAATGCTGCGATGTTTTTACTCTGTTTTTTTTTTGTTTGTTTTATAAACTATTAATAGTTGTTTTCACTTTTTGTTTTTGTTCTGTTTGGTTGCCGAGAAAATGGGAAGGGAAAGATTTGTTGGGGAAGCGTTGAAAAAAACAATGTGATTCGTGTATTGTGTCTCATTTTCCGTTTCCACACTTTTCCCGCTAAATTTCTCATCTCTGTTAACTTTTTTGCGGTGGATGCTTGTATGAATGTAAGTATTAAATATATAATTTGAAGGTTTGGATATTTGAGTGTATTGGTGGTCATGGGGTATTCAATTCAATGACTATATTGAATATCTTAGGCCCCGATTAGTTTCTTGCTTTTACCTTAACCAAAGGGGTTGCAAATTGTATTAGATATAATATATTGAACATACGGCTGACCCTGACTAATTTGTCAAGAATCCATAACCGACCCCAAAAATTTGGGACTAAGTTTTTGTTGTTGTTATTGTTGTTGTTGTTGTTTTATAATGAACAATTTGAATAGTGAAAGCCTTTGGAATGAAAGCCATACTTTTATATGGATGAACACTTGTTAGAATTATGATTAAATTTACTATTTTCTATCAGCTTAAGTCTTGGAACAATCGGTAATTTATCAATACCTAATTTTCCATAAACAAGGCTATATTTTTTTTAATGATTTTAGTGGAATTTTTTATTCCTTTGTCTTGTTTCTCGGTTTCTAATTTGTTGGCCTTTTAGAATTTAGAGAATAGATTCATTGTTGCTATTCTCTTGTATACTTCTTGTGTACTGGTTGTGGCCGTCGCTGCCTATTTATAAATATATTATTTAATTACATAAAAAAAAAAATTTAAATGAAGAAGAAAAGAGAAAGTGTGATTCCATTGCATGGATTCCAATCAGAACATGAATATCATTATTTATTCTTTTTTAATAACTGATTCTATCTCCTATTGAACAGTTAGCCATCCATAGATGTATTGAATGTGGGCAACCCCTACCCGAAAGTTACCAGCCCCCTTCTGATGAAGATTGGACAACTGGGATTTTTGGCTGTGCTGAAGATACTGAAAGTTGTAAGACTATTATCTGCTTCAATATTGTGGACTTAACATTCAAATTATGATTCATTGGCCTTTTTTCGTTTGGAATTCATCATAATTTGACATTTATGGTAATAGGGAATTCATGATTCTTCTGATTTTTTTTTTTTCATAAATTTTTTTATACCAAAGTGGATTGATGGAAAGGCACTGATGAGGTGCGTGTTGCAGAATTTTGTTTGGAAGCATTTAAGACACTTTTTTGGAAAGGGCAGATTTAGGGAAAATACACTAGGAAGGAAATTGAATCTAGAAAATTTGTGTCATATTGAAATCATCTAATGGGGGAAAAAAAAGGCCTAATAATTAAGATATGCATGTGAGTGTACATTTGTAATTTGTGAATCTTACTTACTTATGGTTGAATTAAAACTAATATAAACTAACAAATGAGTCCGTTAACTTTACCCTGCCCTCTTCAAGTCCTAGTTGATTGCATTCATCTGTTCTTTTTATTGAACTTCTATTCAAATTACAATTATTTCAGGATATGATTCTACTTCTACTATGTAAGCATTCTTTAAAAAGGTCAAGAGAATTATTTCTTTTTAAGGTCATGCTTGGAGAAGTTATACTTCCCCTGGCTTAAAATGGCCATGATATGAAGTGTTAGGAAATTGAAATTTCTTTTGTGCAGGCAACCATTGCTTCCTCAGCAGGTTTTAAGGCTATTACTCACACAGGGAGCAGCATTTCATGATGATAATTCTTTGTCTAAATTGATTTAGATCTTCAATTGCTTAGATTTTAGAACATGCAGTAAAAGAAACAGGGGAAATGTAATACCTTTTGGGTTTGTCTACCATGTTTGTTTTGTTCATGGTTGTTGATCATTCTAAAATCACTGTGGTTTTGTTGCAGGCTGGACTGGACTGTTCTGCCCATGTGTGTTGTTTGGGCGTAATATTGAAAATTTGCAAGAAATTCCTTGGAAGAATGCCTGCGTTTGTCATGGCATGTGTGTTGAAGGTGGAGTTGCACTTGCAGCTGCAACTGCTTTATTCCATGGTATTGATCCCAAGACATCATTCCTCATTTGCGAGTGCCTGTTCTTTGCTTGGTGGATGTGTGGCATCTACACTGGTTTGTTTCGACAGTCATTGCAGAAGAAATATCATCTCAAGGTAATTTGATTTTCTCTCTTATTATTATTTTGAATTTAATACTTGAAAAGGCAAGATCTAGTATGAAATATCTTATAGTTTCATGCCCGGAAATGTGGTTATTCTCATCAATATTAGCCCTACCTTAGTCAATGACACTAAATTCAAGTAGTGTACCACTTCCATGATCTATTATAAGCACAAAAACTAGTTTATATTCACCAATTTCAACATTTGAATGTGAGATATTCAGATTACTCTGTACATTTATGATGTGCTTCATGAGATGACTTAATCAAAAGAATAACTTGGTCTTGGCCATGGACAGTTTTAGACAACTGAACATGACAGTTCGAGCCCAAGATTTTGTTGTGAACATTACATTTGAGCCCAGATTTTGTTGTTGAACACCCGAAGATTGTTTTGGTAAAGAAAAGCTAATGGAGATTTTCATTTTTACATAGTATCATCTATCAATGTTATAGCATCATCCATGGATGTTTGCTGGGGGTTATTTGCTGAGTCATCATGTTGCTTGTTTGCAGAACTCACCATGTGATCCCTGCCTGGTGCACTGCTGCCTGCACTGGTGTGCCATATGTCAGGAGCACAGGGAGTTGAAAAACCATCTATCCGATAATGCCGCTGTGGCCATGACCGTTACTAACCCTCCTCCAGTTCAAGAGATGAAGACTGGTGAGAATAAGGAGTCTGCATCATCTGCGTCATCTTCTGGAAATGGTGAACGCAGGGATTTGGAAATTCAGCCTTTGTAGGATATTCAATTTACTTATACACAAGTCCAGCATTCTCTCTCTCTCTCTCTCATTTCTATTTGTTTTTGTGGATCAACTTGTGCCGACCTTTATGTCAAAGAGCCAAGTTTTTTTGGTGTTCGAAAAATACCATCTATCAAGTTGACTGGCATCCTAAGTCGGCAACAATGTAATACCAAGATATATTTGCAAATGAATTTGAACATCAATTAATTGAGCCACAGGTTAGCAGCTCTAGTGAATGGGAGTTAATATGAAGTCCATGTCAACTTCTTTGACTTGTGTTTCTCTCATGTACTACGGCTCTTTGTAGTTTATGGCATTGTGGGAGTTACTGTAAATCTCTTGTGGCTTGCTTGCAAGGTTATACCTCTCATGTCATGCCTGGCAGAGGATTACTGTTTGTTTGCTGTAGATTGCAAATAAGCAACTGTGGACACGGCAATTTACAATTTGGAAGATCTATGATGGAAGTTGAAGTTGATGGAGCAGGAGGGTAATGAAATTCAGTTGAATAATAAGGATTTGGGGGAGTTTGCAAAACACAACACAATTTACATACTGTGCTACTGCTATCACACTGGAACCATTTTCTACCATAGGTGTCTCAGGGTTTTTCCCATTTGTTATGCTGGTGATCCCATCAGGACAATCAGAAGATAAACAAGTGCCAACCCTTTTGGTGGTAATGTGTTCTTTAGCAAAACGAGTGTGGATGCATCTTAGTTATAACACAACTAAACCACATTGGAAGAAGCAGATTCAAATTTTTCTTTAAAAATTTAAAATGAATTTTTAAAGATTCTACACATTATAATCCTCAAGTGTATAGGATTTCATGTTACAGATCATGATCTAATGTCAATCTCCGAGGCAAAACTAGTCAATCCTGGAAAGAGCATGTGTAGAAGTTCAAAAACAAAACTCATATCTATAATTTTATACAGAGATTCATATACAATTAGATCAAAATATTCAGGAGTGCCTAGGCTTTCAACATGGTGCCAAACTGCCAGTCACAAACTCATATCCCGCAAGTAAAATTGCTTCAAATTTGTCAATATATATATATATATATATATGTGTGTGTGTGTGTGTTACGTGTTCACGCGCACTTTTTATAACAACTAAATCACATTGGAAGAAGCATCTTCAGATAAAAAAATAAAAAAATAAAAATAAAAATGAATTTTAAGATGTAAGAGTCAGTCAACACATTATAATCCACAAGGGAAATTTTTTTTTTTTTTTTTTATTAAAATCCACAAGGGAAATTAACATGAAATTAAAGGTGTAACACATTATAATCCACAAGAGTATTGCCTTGGGTTTCATGTTACAAATCTGAATCATCTGATGTACAATCCTTGAAGACAAAATTAGTCAAATCAATCCTTTTGGAACAGAACATATCTAGAAATACAAAAGCAAAACCCATTTATATTAATTTTTCTAGAGGGCTTTGCGTACACCTGAGGTTTTGATTTTTTTTTTTTTTTTTTTTGAAATGAAGGTTTTGACTCTATTCTAATGGAACTAAAAAAAAAAAAAAACACCCTCTAATTATCACTGTGGTCAAGTCAAACCTTGAATAACTCCTCGAACACAATTTAATAGCATTAGTATTAAGCAATCTGAAACTCATGTCCTGCAACCACAAAACACAAAAAAGAAAACCTCAGATTCAATAATGAGAAAACTAGCATTATTTTCTATTGAGAAAGAGCGGAAAGAAAATTATCTCCAATCCATTTGTCCTAGCAGGTGTAATTTCTACAATTTTAGGCACATAACAACAAGGATGGAGCTAGAATTTTTTGTTTGGGGCCAAACTTTCGTACTAATATAATATTATACAAGACAAACCTTCATACACGTGTAACACACACACACACATAGTTTAATATTAAGGGTAAGTCATAATTTATATATCAATATATTGTATACAAAATTATTAACTTTAATGTATATGTATTTACTAGATAACTTTTTAGGAAATGAGCAAATAATGGTTGTTTAAACCTGATATTAGGCATGTACAAAAATATCAACAAAAAAAACTTAGTATCTTTCATAAAAATTACACTCGATGATGATCTTTTATAAAATAAAATTCATCATAGTGAAATTCTTAAATTCGATTTCAATATAAATTACAAAGTTGACTACAGAAGTAAATAGATTTTTTTTAGTAGAACTAATAAAGTCTTTGAAGACATGAATATTGATCCAAACTTTAACAAATACAAGAACAAATTTCACAATAAAAAATAAAATTGAGAAAACAAAAACTGATTTGCCACTATAACTATTAGGCCAATTAATTTTTTTTTTTTTCCAAAGAACACCATTGAACTAACTCAAACAGGGGCAGAGCCACCAATAACATTGGGGGGGGCATGTTCGAACCTATGAGGTTTTTTCCCATACAAATTTGATCATTTTCTCATAATGTGATTTTTTTCTCTAGCTGATTTTATCTTTTGCTATTTGGATGTAGTTGCTTGATAAGTTGTGCTAATATTAATTTATTTTTAGAAGAGAATTTAGGCTGCCATAGACATAAGATTTATTCTTTACAAAAATTGAAAAAGAAATTGCTAAGAATTTCCCTATAGAATTCATAATGAATGAATTTTATTTAATGAAAGATTAAGCATAACTTTTATAAGAGATGCCAAATTTATTTTTATTTTTAAAATTCGGTACATGTTTATAGCAAATTAGAAAAATTTTGTACACTCATTTGATTCTAGAAATATTATTATATTTTAAATTTGATTATCTTGAATACAAGCCTTCAAGTAAAAAATCATTGCTACGCCCTGAACTCAAATATTTAGAAGACCGGTTAACTCCTATTTTATAGGCTGAATCTTTAAAGCTTTTAATAATTATATATACTATAAAGTAATTATTTAAAATTTTACCATGCCTGTATATAACTATGTCACTGCATCACAACAACCCAAAAACAAAATTTATTTTCTTTAGTTTTCCTTTGTTTTCTCGGCAGACATACACAATTTGATTCCAGAAATACAAAAGAAACTTGCATATTAAATAAATAAACATCCACTATAAATAACCCTAATCATAAATAATAATAAATTAAAAAAAAAAAAAAAATACCATCAAGAAGTGGTGAAGGTGACCCTAAAGCCGTATCCAGCAGGACGAGCAAGTAAGAAGTCATTTTGAGACGTATGCTTTGTACCGATCTTCCTTTGTTTTCTCTTGTGAAGCCTCTTTCCTTTCATCACTTCTATCATATCTTTCTCTTCTTCTTCCTTCGTCAACCCCATCTCCTTCACAACCTTTCGCTTCTTCTTCTGCTTTGCCACCTCCGGCTTCTTCGTAGTCGTAGCAGCAACGATCTCATTGGAGGCAGAGTCGTCCTTGTTGATGACATCTTTCTCTTCCTTTTCCTTCAAGGTAAAGGAAAAAGAAGGTGTCTCGGTGAACTTGGTGGGTGGTTTTTTCAGGCGTTGAATGTTCACGTGGCGGGTAGCCGGCCATCCGCCGCTGGGCAACGTGAAGCTGTGGAGGGTGTGAGACTGAAGAGGAGAAACGGAAGTCATATTGCCATGCACTAATCCGTATAAGAAACGAGAAATTTGAACTCTGAATATCTTACTGAAAAGTAAGGAGATGAAATGAAAACAGTGCCTTTAATCCTAGTTTATAGGAGGAGCCTATCCTACGAGCACAAGGATTAGATTTTAAATAAATAAATTTATTTACTCTCTCGGCCCAAATTTTTAGGTCGTTTAGAAAACCCAACGTTTAGAAAACCTACTAATATTGCGCCAAGCAACTTTTTGGTGTGATATTTAGAAGCCAAATCTAAATTCAAATTCAATCATATCTTAAATAAAATTCCAATAAGAATTGTGGTAGATTACAAACTCTATTGGAGTTATACAATACCTATACAACATCTATTAGCTGAATTTTCTTTTTCCTATAAATATTAATTCTTAAACCTAAACAAACAATCCAACGTGTAGATGACTCTTTGTTGGTTTTTTTTTTTTTTTAATCTGAATAAGATTTAGATTTGTTAGTTTTTTTATTTTTCAAAAAAAAAAAGCTTCTAAAGATAAATTAGGGGCATAATAAGAATGTTAATAAATTAGTAACTTTGACTTTTCAAATACGACTTAATTTTGAGACATCTCAAATAAAATACTGGTCAAATAATTCGAAATTGAAAGAGTGTGTTGGATAAATCATTGAGAAAGTTAGTAGGGTATAGACTATGGCCCCAAATGGAAGAAGACTCCCTAAAATCAAATCATTTTATATTCTATACTATATAGTAAACATTTGCATTAAAAATTGTAATTGTGCCAAGTGACTGTACCAAATTGCAACAATTTTTTTTTTTGGTAGTGGTACCAAGTGACTGCGACTGCACCAAATTGCAACAATTTTTTTTTTTTTTTTATATAGTAGTAATTTAGTTGTTCTTGGATAAAATAACAAAAAATGTTTTAACAAAGAGAATAGGCAACCTAAGTTTTGATTCTTATCAACATTTTAACCTACATTTTGTGATTATTTATTCAAACTAATATGATTTAGATTTTTCTATTGGCCTTGACTTTTTCTTATTTAATATTTTTTTTCTTGATAAAGTAGAGAGAAAAAAACTCCTTTTATTTTGTATTTTTTTTTCTTTATACACGCTAGTTGTCACAATTTTATTCAAGCTAGTATGATTTTAGGTTTTGTTATTAGCATCTAACTTCTTCAAATATCTCTGTTTGATCATGTGTACTTAATCTCCATGTGCCATAGTTGCACATGGAGTTGTGGTTTGTTTATGCACTATAAATTTTTATCTGTGCTTCACCTGTAAGAACAACCAACTAAAAGTGAAGAGAATGGCGCACCTCCTCCATAAAGATTCATCAAATCCCTAAAGCAGGGAAACCAATATTTACAAGTTGTAAATCAAAACTGGTGAGAACCACAGAGAAGCTCGATCTAGAGATGAATGTTTGGAGGATCACTATATGTTTCATAAGTAGATTAAAACGTAATTTAAAAGTATCCTCTTAACTTATTTTTCAATTTTAACTAATCCAGATGGTGGGGCAGAATCGACAACAGAGGACAATGCCATTTATGTATGGTTGAAAGAGATTGAAATGCCATAGAAACTTACAAATGGATGAAAATACTTAGTTATTTGCTTTGTTCATGGTACTTGAACGTTGAACCCCTTAGAAACAATCATGATTATAAAAATAGAATCGGATTTTTCTAATATAAATTTGGGGTTATACAAATCTCTATTGTTGTATGATAATTTTTTTTTTTTTTAAAAAGGTAAGTTAGTCATACACTAAAAGTTGAAGCAATGAAACTGTTGTGTTCATCTACTTTTTCACTCCTCATGGGCAACTGTTACTATATTTAGTGCATCATTGAAGAAGTTTGTGTTTTTTACAAATTTCATAAAATAGATTTTTCTGTGGCCTCCATTTATTGTAGACATTGTAGTGAAACTCTAGCAGTTATTTTGTTTATTTTAATTTATTCTAGAGGAATATGCACAAGAAAAATCTTTAGTAAAGAGATATGTGGTGAGTGAATATTGCAAAGGATACAAATCAAGTTATTGTTAATCTACATATTTTTGTGCTATATTGTTGGTGACACAAATAGGTGACATATGGAACATTAATAATTGATTCAAAATATGATGGTTTTGTGCTTTACCTATCTTTTGGTATCCCACAACAATTTTCACAATGATATTCTTTCATTTTATTACACTAGATCTAAGTTCTTCAAGAATCACAGAGACTTCACTTCTCTAGTTTCTCATTAATGTAGGTAACTAGGAAGCTGTTGTTGGAAGGAAAATGATGCAGCTCCTTTTAGCTTATCATTTGTTGGGGCTGATAGCTCTGATTGAACAAAGATGGTCACTCTTCACCATTCTAAATGAGAGCCCGAATAGTATAGTTTGTTAATTTCTATTGAAAAAAGATTCTATTATCAAGTATAAACTATACTTTCATGAAAAAAATTTCTTCTTCCTCTTATTTTATTTTTATATAATTATTTGCATTTTTCTTATCAAGCCTTTTTTTAATTATTAAATTGTTCTTATAAACAGATAAGAAAGATGGACACTCCTCACCATTGTAAATGAGAGCCGGAACAATATAGTTTGCTGGGATATAATTTCTATCGAAAAAAGGATTCTATTATCAAGTATAAACTATACATACTTCTCCAAAAAAAAAAAAAAGTATAAACTATACATACTTTCATAAAAATATTTCTTCTTCCTCTTATTAAATTTTTATATAATTATTTGCATTTTTCTTATCAAGTGTTTTTTTTAAATAATTAAATCATTATTATAAACAGATAAGAAAAAATATAAATATATATAACTTAATTTGTACAATAGTCAGAACACTTAAATTGCATTATTTGATGTTGATATTGAAAAGAAAGGAGAAGTTCAGAAGTAATCCTTGATTTATGTATGCTAGATTGTTTCTATTTTTCCTTCTTAATACGTTTGTTGTATTTGTTTTAATATCATCTTCATTATTGTTATTATTTTAATGATTTGTTATGCAAATTAACTAATTGGGATCTACTTATGTTTAGAAGATTATCAGTTAAAAAACACTATTCTGAGGAAGTAAGCACAACCCCAAAAATAATTTTACAATTTTTGTCACTTCACACTGTCTTAAATTTTCTCATCAAGAAAAAAATTATATTTTTTTCAAATGGAAGAGAAATAGAAGAAGATGATTTGAAAGCTCAAATAGAGTTTACTATACACAGGCTGTATGTTGGTTTTAAGCATTAAAAGTTGATTTGAAAGACGTGGTGTTGTTTTGAAAGAGATATGTTATTGCTTAAGTTTTTCTACACATGTTTTTATTCATGGCTAAAGGAATGATGAAAATTATTGACTATATTATACGAGATTCTAAAATTATGTATGAAATTGACATGAGTAAGGCCTATGATAGGGTTGACTGGACTTTTCTTAAGGCTGTCCTTACTGTTATGAAGTTTGAGGAAAGATGGATTCAGTGGATAATGGAATGTGTGACTTCTGTTAGCTATACATTGCTTGTTAATGGGAATCTAACATCCTCTTTTAAGCCTTCCCAAGGACTACGACAGGGAGATCCCCTCTCTCCCTATTTATTCCTGTTTTGTGCCAATATCCTTTCTATTGCCTTATTGCAAGCTGAAAATCGGAAACAATTAAAAGGTGTGAAGATTGGTAGGAATGGTCTCTCATTCACTCATCTCCTTTTTGCGGATGACTCTCTTTTCTTTTTCAAAAAGGATGATATGTCAGTTACAAAATTGATTGCCATTTTGGACTGGTATTGTTCTATCTCTGGACAGAAAATTAATTTGGCAAAATCGGATCTCTATTACTCTCCTAACATGGCTGCTGTGGACAAAGAATCTCTTGCTTCTACCCTTCATGTCAATCTGGTTCAGAATCCAACTAAGTACCTTGGAATGACTTTTAAGATGAGGGGTAATAGATGCGCAGACTTTCATTTTCTGGTAGATAAGCTCCATTCTAGACTTCAAGGTTGGAAGGCTAGACTCTTATCACAAGCTGGTAGAACTACACTCATCTCTTCTGTTCTCCAATCTCTTCCCCTCTATGCTTTTTCCTGTTTCAGGGTACCTAATACCATTTGCAACAAAATGGATGCCGTTGTAAGAGCCTTTTGGTGGGGGCATGAGACTGGGGAAAGGAAATTACATCTAATCAAATGGGATAGAGTTTGTCAACCTAGGAGGCTAGGGGGGCTTGGTCTGAAAAAATTCAAAACAATGAATCAAGCCATGATCACCAAACAGTGCTGGCGTATTCATCATAATCCCCATTCTCTTCTAGCTAGGACCTTCAAAGCAAAGTATTTCCCTAGAGGACCAATTCAGGATTGTTGCCCCAAACCACACCATTCATGGTTTTGGAAAAACATCATTAAACAGGAATGTCCAACTTTGAGGGAAGGAAGATGGTGGATTGGGGATGGTTATAATATCCCTCTCAAGCATAAAGACTGGGTTCAATGGTCTCCTCTTAATCTTCAAGACCATAGACTTCCTACTGGAACTGTAGGAGACTTAATTAACCACACATCTGCCTCTTGGAACTGTGATCTAGTTAGAGATCTCTACCCCCCTTCTTTGGCTAGAAAAATCTTTCAAATTCCCATCTCTAAAACAAACTCTGTTCAGGACAAATTGGTTTGGAAACACTCTTCTGATGGGGTGTACAATGTTAAGAAGGCCTATGAGATTCTTAACTTAGAGCAATTACAACCTTCTAATCATAATCCTTTTAATCAGGTGGTGTGGACCAAACTCTGGAAAGTGAAAACCCCTCTGAAAATAAACACTTTTGTGTGGAAGTTGCTTCTTGACAGCTTACCTACATTTTCCAATCTTAGGAGTAGAGGAATCTCAGCTGAATCTAATTGTCCTTTCTACAATGAGCATGAGGAGACCAGCACTCATTTATTTCTTTTATGTTCCTTTTCGAGAGCTTGCTGGCATGGCACCACTTTGGCCATACACTCTTCTGACTTCAATAACTTGTCTGTGCAGCAGTGGCTAACTGGGGTTATCACTATGCACAACAACAAGGATCCTAATGTTATGAACTATCTGCAAGCATTATTCACAACCTTGTGGTCTATTTGGAATCATAGGAACAAAGTTGGTCATGAGGGTATTTCTCCTAATCCTATGAATGTAATTCTCATGGTGCAATCTCTATCTTGCAGGTATAAGGATGCATTCTCAGAACAGCTCAGCTCAAACCAGTCCCCAAGAATATCAACAACTCCAGTCCAATCCGCAGCTGGATCCTGGCAATTAATTATCAAAGTTACTGGGTTCAGAGACAAGAAGAGGAATAGAAGTGCTTTTGGTTTTGAAGCTGTCAACATACAGGGAGAAAGTGTCTTCCTTGCTGTGAATAGTAGCCTAGTTGGAGCAGCAGAGGAATTTTTGCTTGAAGCTGTGGTGGATGCCTGCCTTACAGCAAAATATCATGGGTTTCATAGTATTTTGTTCCTAAGTGATAGCAGAGGATTGGTCAAGCTCTTCAATACCAGGAAGGCTTCTGATTGGCAAACTCACTATAGGTTTGCTGATTTAAATTTTCTTGTACAAAATGGTCTTCTCTGTCACATGATCCTTGTTCCTCATATGCTGCTTAAAACTTTATGTAACGTTGCAAAAAAGGCAGTACAGGTGCCTATTAAACACTGCTGGTTGAACCCAGCTCTTTTGTAATCTCCCTTTTTCAGTATAAAAAAAAAAAAATTATGTATGAAACAATTATATTTATAAGTTCATGACTAAAACTGTGTAACACACGATTACAAATAGTATAATATATTACTATATTCCATCTATTTGTCTTATAGCTTTGCTCATAAATACTGTAATAAAAAAGTAAGGTCTATCACTTAGAAAAAAACAACATAAAAATTATTTTTTAAATATTATGCTCTTTTCAAATATTCAACATTTTATTAATATGTTTTAATATGTTTGTTGTAGTTCAAAAGTGTAAAAATTTTCGATCTCCCAAAAATGTTACTCTTCATTTCTCATCTCTATCAAAATTAAAATTAGAATTAATAGTTTTCGGGACAAATTCATTACTGAAATCCATTGTTCAATAACTGAAGTTCAACATTCCCAAGAGAGATGGTGACCATTTAAAATATGATTTTTTTTTATGCTAATTTTTTCAATATTTTTAGAATTAAAAGTTTTTTAATACGATTTATAAATATATAAAAATAGTCCAATTAATGTATTAAATTATTATAAAAATGTTAATTTTTTTCTAATTCATGTATCATTTATAAAATATTAAGTAATAATACATTTTGCACTTATGTCTGGCCCAAAAATGTTTTGAATCTGACTCCAAAATACATTGAGTCCACCCTACACTAGACCTTATTTTTGCAGATCGTGAATTTGATCAAGATTTGAAAATAATATGTTTGAAACTTAATTAAGGTATTAAATAAAATAACATAGTTTAGAATTTACAAGTTTTTACAGCTTTTTATTTTATATTTAAAATACCATACGCATATGAAAAATCTTCATAAGAATGTAACCATATTTTGCAGGAAATATATTTAACCTGCCTAGTTAATACTTCATGATTTTGGTATGATCATAGTGGTATTAATACAAAGAAATTGAGGATAAAGTTGTTAAATTTAATGGTTTTACAAATAAGTGTTCAACAAGTATCATAATTGAGATATTGAAAGAAATTAATAATTATTTGATGAATAAAAAACTAGATATTTTAAGATTTACGTTTGTGCACTCACAAGCTTTTAGTATTGGATTACTACTATATTCTTATTATTGGAAGTTATAATCTCCAGCAAGAAATCCTAGTTGTACCCTTGGATAATCTGAACTCCATGGATGAGTTGATATGGAAGGAAAATGCCTCTCAGAAGTTAACAATCAAATCAGCCTACGGGGTAGCACTTGGGCTTCTAAACAAATCTCCAACTGCGCACTCACAGGCCAAAAGTGATGGGAGTTTCTGGAAGAAGATATGGAAATTAAACATTCCTCCAAAAGTACGGACTCTATTTTGGAGGGCCTGTTCAAACATACTGCCCACAAGATATAATTTGCAGCGACACAAGGTGAAAATTGACCCAAGGGGTGAAATAAGTTTTATTTCGAAAGAGCTCAGCTACAACCTGACTACCTGAGGGCATTGTTGAGGGAGCTACCAGCATGTTGACAAAGTCTGCAGTTTTTGGCTTATACAAGTCTGCAAATAACCAGCTTGTACGCTACATGTAACACGTTTTTTTTCAATCAGTAATATATATTCTATCTTCAGTCTCAAAAAAAAAAAAATTTATAATCTCCTATTTAAGTATCCCACAACAATTAATTTAAATTACACATATACTGGTTGTTAATTAGATACATATTCCCGTTCAATATTATATACCCACTTATTAAACAATACCAAAATATCCTCCATTAATTAAAATTGGGTTTCTAGAATTATCTCCCATCTCATTACTAAAATTGGGCCACAATATAGCCTATCCCAAAATCCCAAAATATCATATTAAACCTGAAAACTGAAAACCCAAAATCTCATATTAAACTCAATTTTATATGACTAATTATCAAAAGCTCAAAACCAACCCAATAAGCTGAAACTCTTACCGTTTGGCAAATCTTCTCAAAGTTCCAGACAATTAGTGCATGGCAATATATTCAAAGGTCAAGGTGATTATTGGCAAATTATTACAAATATTTTACTTAAGAACTAAGATTAATAATTCTTAGCAAATAATATCATTTAAGAACAAAGAAACTATTATTCAAAAATCCATGCCAAATATTTTTTATAAAATACTATGAAAAATATTTTAAACCATGGAAAATATTATTCAAAAACCTATGACAAATGTTTATGGAAGCCTAATGTATACGCTATTTCATTAATAACCAAAAAAAAAAACCATGTAGGATACAAACCGATGCCCATATTATTTATTTTGTAGGGCTAAAGAGAAACAACAAAGGAGTAAAAGAGCTACCAAGACATGGCCCACACTCATTCTCAAAAAAAAAAGACAAGGCCCACACTAAATATTCAATTTATGTAAGAAAACCCACGTTTGCAAATAAGACAGTTGGGCAATCGTTTCTTCAGTTTAGTCCTAACCAGATGCCAGCTAGACAATGCTACAAAAGCAGCTAAGATCCTTAACTAAGTCAAGAACTGGGTTTGGATACACGTTTGCGTTTTCTAGTTTTTTTTTTTTTTTTCTCCCAATGCGTGAACTTCACAGTAACATCACATGGGTTCACTGTGCAGGAGACAAAATGCACTATTCATGTACTGTTCATGCACTGTTCATGAATCTCATGGCACTACTCACACATTAAAAAATTATTTTGCTATAGTATTTTCAATTTTCAGTTTCAGCAAATATAAGTTGTATCCAAACAGACCCCTAGCCTCCTATCAAGCTAAAGTCTCATCTACACTTCTGTCACCTGCAACATCAAAAGACTAATGGTATGTTTGTTTGGAGGTGAAACAGGGTGGATGGAAAACTTTAGAAAGAAAATAGAAAGGAAAACTTTTTTGAAGTGTGTTTGATTGAGTGGAGAGGAAAGAAAATAAATGGTAGGACCCAGGTATTTTCTCCCCTACCCCACCAAAATGTTCTTTCCAAAATGAAGAGAAAACTGAGTGAGGATAAATTTTTGGCGAAAATGCACTTTTAATCCCTATATTTTGGGTCAATTTCTATCTTGGTCCCAAAATTAATTTCGTTGCAAATTTCATCCCAAAAAAAGAAAATCGTTTTTAAAATCGTCCTTATCGTCAACCAACCAATGGAAATATCCTACGTGTCTGACGAAATGCCCTACTTGCTGACATGACGCTAACGTGGTCATTAAAATATTATTAAAAAATATTATTTGGCATTTTTTATAAGCTCAGTCATTCTGGATCTTTTTCTATAAGCTCAGTCATTCTTTGTAATAACTTGAAATCATTTTTTGTTCACTGCCCTTCACAGTAGATTCAAGATTAAAGAGGGGCGGTGTGGGCATAGTAGAGGTAACCCTTCTGGCCCTTTTTCCCTCTCCATCTTTTCGATATTTAAGATTGAAGAGTTTGCTTTTTATTCAATTTAAATATTTTAAATTATATTTTTTAATCTACTTGATTGATAGGACATCACACTAGTCTTACACAGCCCACAACACTGCATAATGCACACAACTTGATAGGACAACACTGCATAGTGTACACAGCACTGCATAGTTTGCCCATAGATCACATCACTGCACATTTTGATTCTGCACAAGGCCATAAGCCCATAGTTCACACTTCACACCTAGCCCCCACACGCCATGTAGCCACACACTAACCCACTCACACCCACACTCAATGTATACATACACACCACTATATCTTTTGCTTTTTTTTATGCAAATTTTTACTTTATCAATTATTATAAGTTATCACACCAATTAATAATTTGATGTATATCATATCAACTCATTTGTATTATAGTAGTTAATATTATTTTAAATAGATTTTAAATAAAAAAATTCAATAAATATTATTTAATTAATATTTAAATATAAAAAAAGACCCCCAAAGTTGTTGAGCTGCCCTGCCACAACTTGACATATTGGTTAGGTGTAAAAAATTGGATGCATCTCTAGACTTACTGTTTTTTTTTTTTTTTTTTTTGAGAGAGAGTTTCAACTTATGGCGTTCGCTCCTGATGATAGTTTTTTATCATCAGACCAAGAAACCAATCAGTTTTTGGTGTAGGCAGGGATTGAACCCCAGATCTCTTATACAACCATCAGAAACTTTATCAGTTGAGCTAACTGGAATCCACCTAGACTTACTATTTTGAAGAGTGAAATTTTATGATAGTTGTGTTTGGTTGATAAAAAAAAGAGAGGAAAATTCGGTGGCTATAAGGGCAAATTAGTAATTTACACTCAGCCCACGTTTTCCCCTCTCTTTCTCTTGAGTCCACTTCCTCATTTTGTTTAAGGCCCAAAAAATTCATAAAAAAGGCCCAAACTCCCCCTCAAAAAAAAAGAAAAGAAGTGGACCAATCCCCTAGCCCATTTTCATTGCCATTCACTGTGGGCCTATCAAAAGACTTTCCACAGTAAGCCGAGCCCGGCCTAGTTTCACTCAGACTCTCTCACATGCTAACCTGAAGAACAAGAAAACCTCATCACTTTTTTTCCTTTACATTTTATTTTAATCCTCTTCAGTCTCTCTCTCTCTCTCTGCTTCGTCTTCGTTGTCTTCTTCATCAAGAAAAAAAAAAGGTAAGAATGCTACAATTATCTCTACTCTCAGTGATTTTAATTTGAACTTTCATAGTGGCCTTTTTTTTAGGTTCTCTCTGTGCTTGTTTGAGGAGAAAATATAAGAAAGAAAATTTTAGGTCTCGAATCTGAGAATTTCTTTTGTGGGTTTCGTTCTTGTAAGTTTTTAATTTCTGGGTTTGTGAAAATAAATTGATTTTTGTAAACTCACCTTTATTTTAGCTTGTATGACATTTTTTTGTTTGTTTGTTTGTAGTATTTTTCTGGTGGTTGCTTAAGCTGTGATTTTATGTTGTATTATTCTGATTTGACTGATTAATTTTACAACTAAACCCCACCAATAATGGGGTTGGGTTAGTTTAACTGGCAAAGTAAAGTTTCTTGTTGTCGAATAAAAGATCTGGGTTTGAATGCCGGTGAAACCAAAAACCCAATTGGTGCATTAGTGGTTTGATGATAAAAGGGTTCAAATCTGTTGTATTTATCAATAAACTAACCCCACCAGTAGATCTTATGCTGTGTGTATTGTTTCTCAGTTTACAAAATCATGAAGCTTGATACTAGTGGTCTTGAATCAACTGCCCCGCTCTTTGGGTCTCTGAGCAGTGGGATTCATGATGAGATTTCTGCCGCCCCATCTTTTGCGCTTCCTAATACTATCAATGTGAGTTCAAATGTTGTTTTGTTATTTTCTCTGATTTCTCTATTCACATGAGAGAGAAGTAGAAGTTTTATTGGCTGAATATTGACTTTTTTTTTTTTTTTTTTCCTGCTGTTTCAGTTTGATGGATTCCAGAAAGAGGCTATACAGATGGTGAAGCCAGCAAAGGGAACCACCACGCTTGCGTTCATATTCAAAGAGGGTGTCATGGTTGCTGCTGATTCTCGAGCTAGCATGGGAGGCTATATCTGTATGTTATTTCTGTTCTTTCTTTTTTCCTATCTTGCATATAATTATATATGGGTTTTGGATGCTGATTTTGTACATATTAATTTCTTTGTAGAAACTAGACTTGTTGATGATCATGCTTATGAATGTATTTACACACAAACATGCTCACAGTTAGCTTGGTATTATAAATGTTCCTTTGTTAGTTAACTGGAATAGCATGTATGAGTTCCTTTTTGAGATAATTGACTAATTAATGTTGCAAGCAACATTAATCGTAGTGTTCAATTGCATTGTCTAAAGTGGATGTGAAATGTAATGTTGCACTTACTCTTTCCTTCCTTATCTTATCAGCATCACAGTCTGTAAAGAAAATCATTGAAATCAATCCTTACATGCTTGGCACTATGGCTGGAGGAGCTGCTGACTGTCAGTTTTGGCACAGAAATCTGGGCATTAAGGTAATGTATTAAAAATGTTTTTGCTGTTTTCCCCAGATTTAGAACATATTTTTTCAGGCATGTTGGCTCCAATTAATTTGAGTCAGTGAGTGTATAACGATTATGATAAGTTAGTATCGTTAGCTTAATGCTGTCTGCTTTGTAGTGTTGATGTTATCAGGAAAAGTCCAATTTGTTAAGTGAACCTTTTTAGTATAGTGAAGTCTTATTGCTTTGTATATACATTAGGTTGCTAGAAATTGTTGTAGTGGTGAGGGTTTCTACATACTGGGTTATCTTGACTAACAAAAAAAGAACATTTATTTTCATCATAACACTGATTCCTTAGTTCTTTTTGAAGATGGATAATAGAAATGGTAGAAATAATAATAATCCCTCCCAAAAAGGAAATATAATTTGATTTGTTAAATAGTCACTTCTAATTTGACTGTTTATGCAAAGTCAGTTAGGCATTTTACTTAAATATTTAAGTGGTGGCTGACCCCATGCCCACTGAAGAGACCATAGCCTAGCCATGGAAAATAGTTTGAGCTCCTGGCATGCCCTGGTGTGAATATGTCATCACAGGCAGTGCCCATTTTTTAAGTAGCTTTAAAACCCAATATGATGTGTTTTTCTTCTTTTGTCACTTCCTAATTGACACTTTTCTTGGCATTATTTAGTGCCGATTGCACGAATTGGCAAACAAGCGCAGAATTTCAGTTACAGGAGCATCAAAGCTGTTGGCAAACATTCTGTACTCTTACCGTGGAATGGGTCTGTCTGTTGGGACCATGATTGCTGGATGGGATGAGACGGTAAAGACATATGACTGTATCATGTCATGTTTTCACATCATCTTTTAATCAGACTCTTGTAATTTGTATTTTCTATATGGTTGTAGGGTCCTGGACTATATTATGTGGACAGTGAAGGAGGAAGGCTCAAAGGAACACGATTTTCAGTTGGATCTGGTTCACCCTATGCTTATGGTGTCCTGGACAATGGGTGTGTGCTCTTTCCCCAGTATTTTACATTGCCTAATGTCTTCTTGAAATTTGTTGAAGGAAACAATGATTTTGCATTTTTGACGTTATTTCGCATGAGATTGATTGGAAGTAGGTAGTATTACTTTCCTTGAAATATCAGATATTAGAGAAAAAAATTAAAACATATATTATTAAGGAAAGAAAATATAAAATAAAGGACTGGGAAAATCCTTTCCTTTTGGACTTGAATTATGCTATTGGGCACCCATATTTGCCGCTTCCTCCCAACTCCTCCTCCCTGCTTTTTGCTTAGGTTTATGGATGTATGGGAGGACTGAATTGTGGGCTAAGTATTGAAATTCGAAAGAGTTCCTAGAATTTTGTAATTGCGGGCAAGAATGTAGGCACTTTGTTTTTACATATTCTGCACTCGATCAATTTATATAGCATACAATGTACAGGATGCCTGAGAATTGTGGTGTAAATGGGGGATGCCACTATTTAGGAACTTGGCTGAACAGGCCAGCTTCACTCATTTTGTTTATGCAAGTTTGTCAATTTGTACTTGTATGACTTCCATAATCATAGGAGCATGCTGCCTTATCCAATTTTTCCATAGTCTGTGTGCTTTGAGTCAAATTGAGCCCTGCCTTTTTCTTTCCCCCCTCTCCCCGCTCCCCTTCTTTTTCCATTAGCTTGCAGTTTGTGCCAGATTTATTTCTGAGTCAAATGTATACTTATTTGAAATTTCTGTTTTCTATGGCACTGCTTACACCAGTTACCGGTATGATATGTCAATCGAAGAAGCTGCAGAGTTGGCTAGAAGGTCTATTTATCATGCAACATTCCGTGATGGTGCCAGTGGTGGAGTTGCTAGCGGTACTCTCTCTTTCTTTCTTTTTCTCTCTCTCTCTCTCTCTAAACACCACACATCCATGATCACAGTATAATTTGAACTTGTTCTTTTTATCAGTTTATTATGTGGGACCTGATGGATGGAAAAAGCTCTCTGGTGATGATGTTGGAGAACTTCATTACCACTACTATCCAGTTATGCCGAGCACAGTGGAACAGGAAATGGTTGAAGTAACTGGGCAATAAAGCTCTTGCTGAACTTGGACTCTGCTATAGATGTTCTCTCCGTAAGAGATGGATTCCAAGATATGCTTACAAGGCCTAAAATCCTTTAAGCACATGCATTTCCAGTTGGTCTTTGAAACAATTTATAGATAGACTTGTCTTTAAGGTTATCACTTATCTGAGCCCAATGATTCATGGCTGTGTAGTTTTGTTGGGCAGACTATTGTTGCTGATTGTTCCAAAGTTTTAATTAATTCTATTTGGTTTTACCATATTTTAATCTCTATCTGTGTGTGTGTGTTTTCATGGCAATGCATAAGAAAACTCTTGCCTTAGCTGCTCTTGTGGGCACTGGAAAACCTCATTTGGTTTGAAGAGGTTCTAGTAAGTAGTAACTAGAGACTTCGTTTGCTTCGGTAACAGTGATATTGTAGAGTTGTGCCGGTTATGCTAGTATCTTTTGGGAAGGATTGAGCATACAGTAATATAGACTATAGTATATACCAATGAGATGGAACTTACAAGGAGACGAGGTATGCCATTGGCCACTGGGTAATTTATAGTAACAATGTTTTAAATTTCATTTTGAACCTATGCACATTGCCATATTACAGTTCCAAAAAAAAAAAAAAAAAAAATCCCCTAATGTATATCGGCTTACCATATTGGGATGTTCTGGGCATTTAGCTTATTTTGGCTCGAGCACTTTTATAATTTTTACTCCCCAAAGAAAATCTGAACATGTACATGTCCTTTAAAATTGGTTGTTTCTAAAAATTTTGTTTTTCTTTTGAAAATAATTCTAGGAAGGGTATTTGAAATGACTCAGTTGTTATTCGTGATTTTTCATAGTATAAATATTTTATATTGAGCGATGAATGAGATGATAAATTTTTATTTAGTTATTATATTTATTTTATTTAGTTATAAGTTATAACTATATATATTCACACGAAATGTTATTCAAAACTTTGACATTTTTACTCCACTTATATGTAGTATCATATTCAGTATGCCAATTGCCAAATTCTATATATATGTATACATATATATATATATATATATATATATATATATATATATATATTAAGAACTTTTGGCATAACATTTTTTTTTTTTTTTGGATTAAACAGGCTCATAATATTAATTAATTAGTCACAATAAGTCTATCACAAAATAGTTCGGCTTTATCAAAAAATAAAAATTCTTTTCACTTAAAAATTTTTAGGAGAAAAACTCTACATATAAAACTTTACACCATACAAATTCTTTTAGTCAGTTTTCAATTTCAGAGGACCAACCGGTTTCACTTTTCTCTATTAGGTTCTAGATAGTCTTTGACTGTAGAAGCTTCAAACTCACTTTCCCTTTGTGAGACTTAAGGATTGTTTAGTACATGCACTTAAACAACCATTTTCAATTTTTTTTTGGATATACGTGTGGGTGAAAAAATGTATAGAAATACGTGTAATGTTGTTTTTAAACTGAAAATTGTTATTTGAAAACATGTACCAAACACTCCCTTAACTTCTCCAATATCTGTTGTTAAATTGTGGTAGAAGTTTTGTTTTTCTTTCTCCTTTTCCTTTTCCTATATCTCACATAGCTCTTTATTACTACTGTTTTATTCTTGTTACTATGGATGCATCTATGGAAGAACTCTGGAAACATTTCAAATTGTCAGAAGAGGAAAAAGGCATTATGGCTGTGGAAGCTTCTAAGGTAGCTATTTCTAAACAGAAAGCACAGTTTAGCATCTTGTTCAAGTTGCAAACTACTAAAGATTTCAACAAGGGAGCTTTTAAAGCCACTTGTGTGAATCTTTGGCGTTCTTCTCAGGATGTAACTATTAAAGAGGTCAGACAAAATCTCTTTCTTGCTATTTTTGGTTCAGAGGAGCATTTGACAATTGTATTAGATAAAAGTCCCTAGTCCTTTGATAAAAGATTGATCATGATGAAGCGATTTCATAGTGATTCCAGTCCAGCCAACGTCACCTTCTGTCATTCCTCCTTTTGGATTCGTATTTTTAATATTCCTATTAGAAGTATGAATAAGGCTGTAGGAACCTGAATTGGCAATGAGATGGGCAAGCTTCTCATGGTGGATGCACCCAAGAGTGGTATTGCTTTGGGAGTGGGGACCTGGGTTGTCTTTAAATATGAAAGGCTTCCTATTTTTTGCTATAGATGTGGAATTATTGGCCATCAAGACAAAGAGTGTCCTTAATTGAAGATGGGTTGTTTTTCCTCTGATGATGATGTTTTTCAATTTGGTCCATGGCTCCGTTCTTTGACTTCGAAGGGTAGCGAAAAAAAAAAAAGAGTCAGGGAACTCTTAATCAGACGCACGAGATGAATATGAGGATGGCATTCAGTCAGTGGCAAAAGATTTTGATGATTCATTACATCATCGCCAAATTTAGGTTGAGCTTCCCACGGCGGCCGTGATGAGTAATCCAAGGCAATCTGTGCCGTTTGGCACTTTGCTAGGAAGAGACACAACTGTTCTGGCACCAAAAAAGAAGTTGGTTCCTATTTCCAAGGGAATTTCGAATTTTCAAATGGATAAGGTAGTCAAGATTACGGAGATTGCAAGTAATTCAAATTCTGATGATGTTATCCTTGATCAAAACCATGATAAGCCTAATTGTTTTCTTCCATCTGATATAGTGGCTTCTCATTTGGATACAAATTTGAATTGTGATAAGACTATTATCCCTCGTGAATTGGAACATTGTGATAATGCCGAAATTCATAATATAGACTTCTTTGAGTCCTCGTCAAACACTAAGTCTATTCACCACAGCTATCCTGTTTCTGAGATAGAGGTAAGTAATTTCGAAAATTCAATTGAGAAACTTCCCGAGATTTATGAGGATATTGAGATGGAATTCTCTTATGAGGAACCTACCGAGAATCTAAAACTAAAGACATCATCCTTACATAGCTGGAAGCGAGTTATTAGGAATAAGGCCAAATTGAATTCTAACGACTCCCTTGTATCCACGCCATTACCTTCTAAACGGTTTGCTAGAGCCTCTGTTTCTAACGAGGATCTTGATTTGAATCATAAACAAAAAAAACAGATGATTGAGAAATGCAGCATCCATTTGGTTATTCCCATCACTGGGGTTGGTCCTCAACCCCAATCCAATCCATGAAAATTCTTAGCCTTAACTACCATGGGCTTAGGATCCCAAAGGTAGTTTTAGAATTTTCATTGTTTATCAGCTGAAGAAAGTCCCCAAGTTTTGTTTCTATGTGAAAACTAGATTTGTTCATAAAAAAAAAATATATAAAAAATTGAAAAAAGGGAAAAAAATTGAAAACTAGACTTGACAACCATTGATGATGCTTCCAAAGACAACATGGCTTCAACCTCTAATCCAACTAAATCATGTATACATCTGCTACAAGAATGTTCCTTTGCACACGTCATTTGGCTTCATGCTCATTATTGGAATTCATTCAGGCTGGTCATGCATGTTTAGTTTTTTAGAAAATAAATGAATTGATCTTTGAAGTCTGCTACTTACACTATGGAGTTCATGGAGGTCAATGCAATCAAGATTAGATAGTATTCTTTGGAAGTGGTTGGCTAGATCTTGAAGGGTATTAAGCTGATTTGTGAACAACTTGTTAGTATTTATTTTTTATTTTTATCTTTTGTTTTTTTTTAAGATGTAATTGTGTTGTTTTAGTTCTTCCTAGTGTTGCAATTTGCAAAAAAGAACGAGGAGACCATTGTTTTGACCCTCTTTTCTCTTTCCCTATTGTATACCATGATATTAAATGAATAAAGTTTACTATAGTTTCCTCTTAAAAAAAAAAAAAACTTTACACCATACAACAATAACAAAAAAAAAAAAAAAAAATTTCTTGGTTACAATAACATCCACCTAAGACTTTTTTTTTTGGTACTCCACATTATATTTCAACAAAAATGAAAACCCCTGATTTCTAAATTTATTAAAAAAAAAAAAACCGTTTACAATGACCCGACCCGCTTTAATACAATCTCTTTCTACAATCTAAAACCCCCTAACCACCATTTCCTTTACTTCTCTCTCTCTCCAGCACAGTCACACAAACCCCTGGGTTTAGGGTTTTACCTAAAAAAAACCCCAAAACCAAAAACAACCACCATCCATGGCTCGCTTTCCAAGACCCTCCACACCTCGCTCACTCTACACTCTCTACACTTCCCCATCCAAAACCACACCGTCCCATTCCCACACTCACTCCCACTCTCACTCCCCAACCGCCGCGCTCCTCCTCCTCCGCCACTTCTCCTCCGGGAGCTTGGCCCGCGCGGCGTCGAAAGATGAGAAAGAGCACTGGTGGAAGGACTCCATGAGTCGGCTCCGAAACATCGGGATTTCGGCCCACATCGATTCGGGCAAAACCACGTTAACCGAGCGGGTACTTTACTATACGGGTCGGATCCATGAGATCCACGAGGTTAGAGGTAGAGATGGAGTCGGAGCTAAAATGGATTCTATGGATTTGGAGAGAGAGAAGGGTATTACTATCCAGTCCGCCGCCACTTACTGCACTTGGAAAGACTATCAGGTACTACTCCCTTCTGTTTGGTTCCCGAGAAAATGGTAGGAAAACTTGAACGAATCTCAAAGGAAAAAAAAAACTACCACTCAATAAATATAGAGTCACCAAAAATTTCACCATTGCTAGGTAAAAAAGTGCGAGGAACAGTAAGAACTTGTCAATTTAACAGTTGTGAAAATTGTTGTGTCTATAGGGTTAAAAAAAAAAAAATACTACTATTACTACTAGTACTAGAGGTTTTAGCTGAGTGCAAAATATGTGAGCATTTTTGTGTATGCTAATGAAAATTAAATCACTGTTGTTTTGTTAAGTGCTGAATTTGTTAGTGTCCAGTCTATTAGTCTATGGCTACTCAATACGTCTAGAGTTACATTAATTTTCACAATTTTTGGGGCGTTAAGTTGTTAATGGTAGATGATAAAGTAATGTTAGTAATGTGGGTAGAGATGAGAACCAATAAAAACCTGACACCAACTCAACTATTATGAAAAATGTTGTGTTTCTGGCATTACTCATGGCTACGTAGTGTGTCAATTGGCCATGAAACCGCGGGATTAAAATTTTGGTTAAATTAAATATCTGGTTCTCAACATTTGTTTCACTTTCCTATACTTCAAAAAGGTCTTTATTGTCATCTAATGAATGGAAAACCTTGGTTTTGTGAATTTTATTTGTTATGTGATCATTTTCCATCTATCAGATGATGGTAAAACCCTTTTTGAAATGTTTTAAAACATAAGGATGATTTTGAAACAAAGGTTGAAGATTGAGGACCGAGTATGCAATTTAAAATAAAATTTAAGTGTTTTGGTTTTGAGCAATTGGTATTCTTAAAACTTTAATGGTTGTTGTGAATTTAAATAATACGTGGTTTGTGAAAAAAAATATTGCTGCCTGCTTAGCTGGATTTCTGTTTGGTTCCCAAGACATTGCTAGGAAAACTAGAATGAATTTAAAAGAAACTACTACTATGCTTCGGGTGTTTTTTCCTTCATTTCTTTACCGGATATGCTTCATTTTTGTACTTGCTTTGTTACTTAATTTTTTCGATGTTGCTTCTAGCACATGGCCTGTATGCTTCTTTCTTCTGTATTTTCTTACATCTTTTTTTCAATAAAGTTTATTACTTATCAAAAAAAAAAAATCAAAGAAACCACTACTACTACTACTACTACTACTAGAATTTTCAGTTGAGTGTCAAATATGCAGGCATTTTTGTATACTAATGAAAATGAAACCACTGTTAAGTGATAAATAAGATAGTCTACAGCTACTTTGTTTGTTAATTGGCCATGAAATTGAGGAATTAAAATTTAGGTTAAAGTACACAGTTGGTCCTCAACATTTGCATTTTGTTTCAGAATCTTCCTCATAATCTAAAATGTTTCATTTTGGTCGCTGTACTTTCAAAATTCTTCCAAAAAGTCTAAAATTTTAACGTGGCAAGCAGAATTCATGCCACATCATAGGCTCCACATCATCAAAGTGACCTTGGTTTCATGAATTCCAGTTTTTATGTGAGCATTTTCCATCCATCAGCTGAAGATGAACATTTTAAAGTATAAGGATGATTCTAAAACAAAGGTTAAAGGTTGATGAACTGATGACCAAATTTGCAATTTAACCAAAAATTTAAGTGTTTTGGTTTTGAATGACCGATTGCTAAATGATTGTAGTGAATTTGAATATATACATGGTTCGTGAAAAAAACTGTTGCCTGCTTTGCTGGATTTCTAATACTATCTGGAAAACTTGCTCTTGCAGGTTAACATTATTGACACCCCTGGTCACGTAGATTTCACGATCGAGGTTGAGAGGGCTTTGCGTGTTCTCGATGGTGCCATTCTTGTACTTTGTAGTGTTGGCGGTGTGCAAAGTCAGTCGATTACTGTTGATCGGCAAATGAGAAGATATGAGGTTCCAAGACTTGCATTTATTAACAAACTTGATCGGATGGGAGCAGATCCGTGGAAAGTTCTCAACCAGGTGTGTTGTAGAATTATGAGACATCATAAGAAATATCTTAAATGGTTTCTGTATTGTTTTATTTACTGTTTTATCATAAGCCGAAGGTAGAATATCTAGTTTACGTTTATTTATATTGAAGACAAAGCAAGATTCTTGTCCATAATTTCATTGAAGAAAACAATTTAATGATATTTATTTTTAAAAAAAATGTTTGACAACTTGAGTACATAGAATTAGTGAATATTGTGAATTGTAGTAGTTAACAAACTATCATTTTCCTGGGTTGGCAAAACATTTTAACTTCTGCTTTGATTGCCTGATGCCTGATGCTTGATTATTTTTGTGAAAACATTATTAAGTGCATCTTATGTAATTTATGTTCATTTTCTTACACCGAATACAACATTCTTAAATGAAATAAGTGTTCTTTAAAATTCTGCAACTAGGATGCTTTTGTTGTTTAATTGGAAAATTTGTCAGGTCCATTCTAGTTCTAGATGATGATAACTTTGAAATTTCAGAGCAATGATATGCTGATTATTTTGATTTCTCTTACAGGCAAGGTCTAAACTCCGGCATCACAGTGCTGCCATGCAAGTTCCAATTGGGTTGGAGGAGGATTTTAAGGGGCTTATTGACCTTGTGCAATTAAAAGCATTATATTTTCACGGCTCCAGTGGGTCTGTTTCTGAGATATGGTGTTTGTGTAATTTTTTTAATGGACATTGCATTATGGTTCCAAATTTACCGCTTCTTGTTGCATGTTGCAGTGAAAAAATAGTTGCTGAAGATATACCTGCGAATATGGAGGCCTTAGTTGCAGAAAAGAGACGGGAACTAATAGAGGCTGTTTCTGAAGTTGATGATAAACTTGCTGAAGTATTTCTCAATGATGAGCCTGTATCATCAACTGAACTTGAGGTGTGCCAGCATGCTTTCTGAAAAAATATTCTGTGAAACAATAATTTGATACGCGATTCATTTTTGGCAATAGAGGTCATAAGAGTAAGAGAATAGCTGATGAAGACTGTCAGTTTACTGCCCTTACATGTTAGGGGTGGACGCTTGTGCATGATAAAATGAAAACCAACTTGTTAGGTGGCGATGACCGCTTGAGCTCTTATTTTGTCTAAAAATGTAAATGTGACATCAGCTAACAAATACAAAGTTCATATTGAATTAGGAAATGGAATGTCATTCTCAGGAATTTAACATTATTCTTTGCATATTGCAATTACATTGTTAGGCACTGTAAACTTTTATAGGTTCTGTTTGTTTGAGAGAATTTTTTTATTTTTATCTGTAGGAAGCAATTCGCAGAGCAACTGTAGCACGGAAATTTGTACCTGTATTCATGGGTAGTGCATTTAAAAACAAGGTAACCTAAGAATATAGTCAGTATACTTTTCCCCTCTTTAACTTGTCAATTGATTCCTTGTCTTCTCCCCATTAATCTCGCTGTATACACTGCCAATTTTGTAGATTTCATGGTGAGTATATATTTAATTTGTTTGTACTTAGAGATTTTTTCTTTCTATCTATAGTTGTTTGGTTCCTACCAATAAAATAAAAATAGTTGTTCAGTTCTTATAAGAAGGTGATGCTGGTTAGATTAATACACCATGACCTGTCAAGTAACTTTTTCTTGCATGTCTTTGTGGAGACTATACAGTCGGTGCAGGTGACAGTTGAGGTTGTTAATGCTATTATGGCAATTTGATGAATGTACTACCATTTTTCTCTTCATTTGGCCTGCTTGCGATGTTGCTTGAAATTTTCATAATTGGAGTTCTCTTCATCATTTCATATTGCCTAGTCCTATCTTATAATTAATTATCATCCTAAATAAAACGACACACAATATATGCATTACTAGGGTCCATTCAATGGTGCCTTCTATGTAGTAAACAATTATTGAAACTACTTGTTTGTTCAACTATCAGAAGTCTGTTGATTATATTCCTCATCTTTTACGTTTTCTGGATTACAGGGAGTACAACCACTTTTGGATGGTGTACTTAGTTATTTGCCTTGTCCAACTGAAGTCAGTAGCTATGCTCTTGACCAAAGTAAGAATGAAGAGAAGGTATTGGGTTGATGAAAATAAATTTGTCCTGAATCTTTTGTACTATCATCTCTTATCTAAAAAATCTTTTGTACAGTCATCTGTTTTATAACCTGACTGGGGAATTGATATATTTTATTCTCGTAAAGGTCACATTGTCTGGAACTCCAGATGGGCCTCTTGTGGCGTTAGCTTTTAAATTGGAGGAAGGGCGCTTTGGTCAGTTGACATATCTAAGGTATGCCTGTCTGAGAGGTGGTATATTTTCATTTTCTTGATAGTCCAACTATCTTATTATTTCATTCATGTGCTGGCAATGTTAGCACTCAGACATGTAGATGAGCCATTATGCTAACATGGTTTTTTATTTTATTTTAAATGAAGAATCTATGAAGGTGTCATTCGGAAGGGTGATTTTATACATAACATAAATACTGGAAAGAAGGTTAAGGTCAGTTCAAGATGTGTAATTTATTAGCTTGTTTGTTTCCAGTTGAAGTTGCACTTATGGGCTTGAGATCTTTTGTTTTGAGTTATTCTGTTAATTAACCCATTTAACATCTTTCAGTGTCATTTGAAAGAAGATAATTGCAAATGTCAGCAAATTTTTGTTTCTCAAAACTTATCCTTTTATAACGTGTTCCTGCCTGAAAATATTGCAATTTTTAACCTTCTATGGTACACCATATAAAAATAATTTTTGGAAAAACTTGAATCACATTGAGTGGTGAATATGATACGCCTCCTCCCCTTGTAAGAGGAAGGTGGAAGGTGAGGTCATGGTTCAAAACCCACCAGCTGCATGTGTAACTTACCAATCAAAATGAATTTTCAAGTTGGACATCCTTTTTGGAACATCTTAAAATTGGAAAAGGGACTAACATTTTGAGACAGAGGAAGTGTATGGGATAGACTGGTGTTTGCATATGTTATGATCGTTTCAGTATGTACTGCAAGGTGACCAAGCTTTTTTTTTTTTTGATAAGTAAGGTGACCAAGCTTCTATTTTTCTCTGATTGCAATGCTCATTATTATGGTTCAATATGGTAAGACATGTTGTATGTGTGTTGTGCACTTGTGCTTTTATGAATGATATAATCTGGACAATTACATCCTTTAAATTTTGAAAAATAGTTTTATTTTATTAATGAATTTTCCAGCATGCCCATTGTATCATGCTATCAGCACTCTGATACTGATTGAATTTCTAAATTAAATTTAATAGTTATGGATATATTATCTTCCTGGTACAGATTCCTCGCTTGGTTCGGATGCATTCTGATGAGATGGAGGTTAGTTTTGCGTTGACATTCATCGTAGTAATTAATTCTAATGATATGATTGGAATTTTTTTATACAAGAAATCAAATTTTGCGAACCAACTATCTCTACAATGTCTTCTGCCTGTCCCCATGCTGTGGCTTAGGTGGTAAAGGGGTAGGGGTGAAGTTGGGGTAGGTTGCACTCTAATCTTTCAGAACAAAAGAATATTTGTGTTAGATTAATAGATTGGGGTTTCAAGTCATATGTTTTCTACTCTCAACTAGTGTACTCATTTTCTTCTTCCTTGGGTTTTTGTTGTTGATTTTCTTTTTTATATCTACAGGATATTCAACAGGCACATGCTGGGCAAATAGTTGCTGTATTTGGTGTGGATTGTGCATCAGGTCCCACTTATCCCTTTGCATATGTGTACACAATAATTTATGTTTTTGTGTTGTTTTCCATAGTTGTCTGAATAGAATGGGGGTCGGAGTGAGGACTGAGGAGCTAGTGCAAGTTGAAGTTTCTAAAAGTGAGAGGAAAATACCAAAATGGACATTCAAGCCCATGACCTCTAAGTAAAATGGCATTCCCTATAGTTGCAACAGAGATGTCTAGGGTTCGAGTCTCCCTTCCCCAACTTGAAATGTATGAAAATAATAATGGTATTCAGAATGGTTATAATTACTTAGACTGCTAATATTTGAGATGAGGGCATGAGGCTTTGAAACCTGATGATTATGACATTTTTTTTTCTAGTTGCTTTTTTCTTTTGCTTTTCTAATTTTTCTCAACTTATGTATTTTTTGTGTGATCAGGAGATACATTCACTGATGGGTCTGTTAAATACACAATGACTTCTATGAATGTCCCTGAGCCAGTGATGTCTTTAGCCGTTCAACCAGTTTCAAAAGATTCAGGAGGACAAGTGAGTGGTTTGTTCAAGTGTGCCTATATGCGTGCATATTGTATTTGTTGGTGTCCAGTGTTACATGACAATCTTCTTGTTTTCTTTTTTAATAGTTTTCAAAGGCTTTGAATCGTTTTCAGAGAGAGGACCCTACTTTCCGAGTTGGGCTGGATGCTGAGAGTGGGCAGGTCTGAGTTGTTAATATGATATCTCATATTTTTTACCCGTATAATTATTGAGGTCACAAAGAATTTATATCGTGCATTGCAATGTCAATTTATTTTTATCCTGAGTAGACAATTATTTCTGGAATGGGAGAGCTGCATTTGGATATATATGTTGAACGCATTCGGAGAGAGTATAAGGTGCCTATCAGTTCTGTCTCTGTTTATATATTAAATTAGGATTTTTGATATTGTTTCTCAGAGGAAGTCTGCAGCCTTGCATCATGTTTTTATTCTTTGTTTGCTAGGTTGATGCTACTGTTGGTAAGCCTCGTGTAAACTTCAGAGAAACTGTAACCCAACGTGCTGAATTTGATTATTTACATAAGAAACAAACTGGTGGACAAGGTCAATATGGACGAGTATGCGGGTGAGAAAAAATGTTTAAGATTTGTGCCTATACTTAAGGCACTTGGTGAATTTCATTTCTTTTTATCTGTCATAATCATATCATCTTTGGTGAACTTTGTATAAGTTTCTATGTAGATTGTTAGATTTGGTTCTCCATTGGGAAAAACTAGATTTTGGTTAAGTTGCTTATAACTATGACTCGGTGCAGAAACCTTAGCTATTACTTAGTCCTGAAAATTTTTCTTTGCTTGATTAGTAATGTGGGACTATATATCTTTCAAGATGAATATCTTAGGACTTTATATATTTACACTACTGGTTGGAAAATAGTATTGGCAAGTTTATCTGCTTTGCAATTTTTTTTCTTCTGCGTAAAAGAAATTAACAGTTTTTATGTATCAAAATTGTTAAATCACAGTTGTGTGTTGCCCAAGTGCTCAAGGACATTTCAAAAGTTTTAGATTATTGCTGTCTTCTGTGATATTTTGCATTTAATTTCATAATTTGATATCAAGGTAAGATTATGTAGACCTGTCTTAGCTTCTATCTTCCATCATAATTGTTGGCCTTCCTCCCTGAGTACACCACCGCTGTACTTAGTGTTTTTTTTTTTTTTTGGTAATAAAATTTTCGTTTCTTATCAAAAAAAAAAAATTTGTTGGCCAACTTATGCTTGAATTATATGGAACTCTCAGAGCACATTGTTATTTAAGGATGCTATGTACCATTGTTATTAATTCCATTCCATTCCGGCCGGAATGGCCAGAAAATTTCGTACCGGCATATAAACCTGGAACAATAGTCCCCCATGTTCCACCTCGGATCAAATTTCGGGCTGTTCCAGTGAGTTTCGGGTGTTTCGGGCTGTTTCGGTCAATTTCAGCCGAAATACAAGATTTGGCCGGCATGAGTTGAAGTTATGGGTCTGAATATAGAGAGAGAAAGAGAGGTTTTGAGGTATAGGTGTGATGTGAGAGAGTGCTTTGTGTGAGATAGAGAGAAAACAAAAGGGGAAAACAAGTTTAATACATGCTTATCTGCATTCGGCATTAAGACAGAAGCAATGAGCAAAAGGAGAGTTGTTTCGGTCAGTTCTCCATTGTTCTTCAAAGTTTTGAGAGAGGCAAGATTTTGAACTTGAAATATGCAGAATGGGCTGTGGGGTAGGTAGGGTAATAAATGGGAGAAGATATTTGAACAATTTTATTACTTTTTTATTCAACCATCTGTTACTTCAAGTGCTTTTATCTATTTTTTTAATTTTATTATTGGGATATGTATGGCACACGTGGTAGGTAGCTTAAGTTTCACACAATCTCAATGATGAATGTTGCACTAGTGGGTTATTCAGGGGAAAAAAAAAGTAAAACTGAAAAAGAGAGAATAATAAGAAAAAAAAAAAACTAATATGATGATTCCGATCAGTTAATTAAGCATTTTTTTTAATATTTATTTCATTAACTTGTATTATTATTTAACTAAATAAAAATAAAAATATGTAATACATTTTTTTTGATGTTAAGACTTAAGACTAAATAATTTGTATTATTTGATATTTAGTTATTTACTTCTTTGAATTGCTAATTTTATATTGTATAAGAATATATATATTTATTTATTTTAGGCAACCCGAAACACTTTGAAACGGTACGCCGAAATAGGCCGGTACCGAAATATTTCATTCCATTGGACAAACCGAAACGGGGTCCGAAACAGTATTCATAACATTGCTATGTACATGACTAAAGGTTGATGGTAAACTTACAAGTTTGACATGGATACGGTACAGATTACACAAGGGATTTGCCTTTTGTTAAAATGAATTTTCTTTCATAATCTTTAAAAACAATATAAGATATGTTTAAATGATTCTGGAGACAGCATGACAGGGGTATAGTTCTCTGTTATTAGTGGGCCTACCTAGTGCTTGATGCTTCAGAATATGTCTGATCCATTAAAAAGAGGAACAGATTGTTATTGTGCTGGAGGTTTTCTAGATACTTCCCTTATTTGTTCCTTTCTCATGTTGATCTAGTTGGGTGCATATGTTAGACATGGTGTATTATACCAACTTCTATTGATCCCAAGGTATAAATAGAACAAAGGGGCTTATTTGATCTTAGTGTTTTACCTTAATCTCTGCCGGATGCATTTGTCATTACCAAAAAGAATCTCTAAATATATTTGTTGTAACAACAAACAACACTTTTTAATGTATAATTAGTTAAAATATCAATACCAGGTGTGCTACATATGGCATGATTTGTGTTGCATGTGAATTGGGTGTTGATTAGGTGCCCATGTTAGTGCTTGGGTAAACCTATTGAGTAGAGTGGGCTATGACTTTGGCTCTTTACAATTTTACAATGCCAATAATATCATATTAATTATAAATATTAATTCAGTGGCAAGTAAGGAATGGTTCTATCAATAGCTTGCTTTTCCCCACGGTTTAGTTATGTATTATCTTTTATTTTGTATACTGCAGATATATCGAACCACTTCCTCAAGGGTCATCAACTAAGTTTGAATTTGATAACATGATTGTTGGGCAAGCTATACCATCAAACTTTATCCCGGCAATCGAGAAAGGTTTTAAAGAAGCCGCGAATTCGTGAGTAGCATCATGTTATTATAATATTGCATGAGTTTTTCAAAGTATTATGGTCATCATAGCTTTTTATTTTTTTTAGAAAGTATTATGATCTTATATCATACTATGGCCTAGTTTCATTGTGAATATGAATTGGTATAATGTTTGTTCTTGCATGTACAGGGGTTCACTAATTGGACATCCAGTCGAACATCTTCGTGTTGTTTTGACAGATGGTGCTTCCCATTCTGTGGATTCCAGTGAACTTGCATTCAAGTTAGCCGCAATATATGCATTTAGACAGGTTATTCTCAAATCCTGTGTTCAGGGTGTAATTCCCTGTAAAATGGATTTAAATTGTCTCTTGGCGATTTGGGCTATTCTTAGCCTTTTAATTATAGTATAACCTAATTACTAGGCTTTCTTTTACTTCCATGCATTTATATTTCAATTTTTTGAAACAGTGCTATACAGCTGCCAGACCGGTAATTTTGGAGCCTGTCATGATGGTGGAGTTGAAAGTTCCAACTGAATTTCAGGGCACTGTTGCTGGTGATATCAACAAGTGAGTTTTTTTGTTTTAACCATAATATCATAAAGATTTTCTAATGCTTTTGTCTGATTATTTCTGTGCATTTATCACATGATAGGAGAAAAGGTGTTATTGTCGGAAATGACCAGGATGGAGATGATTCTGTGATTACTGCCCATGTAAGCTTTTTTCTTTTTCTTTTATATATATATATAACTTATGTATGCATATTTGTGCATGACTTGCATTTTTTTCAAGAAATTACTGGCAGAGTTTTGTTTAATTACTGCAAAACCTCAATGCTTATGTTTCTTCTTCTTTTTATTTTTTTTACAAGTAAGAAAAATTGTATTAAAAGAAGACTACTACTTCATTAAAGAAATGAAGTAGCCAGAAAAAATTTGTACAAGCGACAGAAAAGAAAAACTAAAAAAATAATGTACAAGAAGAAAGGGAATATCAAGATTCCTTGGAATATCTAGATTTTGATATTGATTTTTTTTTTTTTGGTTTTTATAAAAAAATAGTGAATTCTTTGGAAAAAAAGGGGCAAACCTCTGGTACATGGGGGTATACATATTCAACCAATCAAACAAGGATCTAAGAAATTGGATTTTTTATTGAAGCAATTAAGCCTCTATATTATCGAACATCCTAGAATTACACTCATCCAAGAACACCACACCAAACATATTAGGATAGAATTCCATACAACAGAACTATGATGAACCTTAAAGCTCCATCTCCATCATGCTAACAAATCATTCAGTGAGTTTAGCATGAACCAAGAGACTCCAAATAAAGCAGAAACGAGAGACCAAAGCTCCCTAGAAATAGTGCAATGCACAAAGAGTTGATTGATTGACTCCCCAGCCCCTTTGCACACAACACTAATTAGCAATGATATTCTTGCACTTGCGAAGAATTTTTCCATGAGCCACAGTCCAAGCAAAAAAAACTACCTCCTAGGGAACCTTGGTCCTCAAAATTGCATGCCATGAAAATCTGTTCTTGTTTCCTGTAGAATATCAAAAAATTTGTCTTAAATGAATAGAGGAAATAGTTTCTGTGATTGGTTTTTAGATTTCAAAATAAACAATAATGTCTTGGCCTGTTCTCAGACATCTGGTCTGTCTTTCTCTGTAGCATATGGATGTTATATACCGTGCTTTATAAGTCTGGCATCAAGTAATCATGTATTCCACTGGTCAATTTAAAAAAAAAAAAATGTAATAATGTAATTCCAGTTACTTTCCAGCTATCTTTTCGCTAAAAGTTCTGCACTAACTTCGTTCATGACATTTTTATGAATTCCTATGAGTCAACTACATAAATTTTTTCTGCTGCTATGTTTCTAATTCCTATCTTACATCCTATTAACTGTAATCAATGTTTAATTTTTGCATGGAATGGTAGCATCTGATCAGTCCACAAAACCTATTATTTCCTACTAACATCCATATTGATGTCTAAAGCTGATGATTTGATTTTAGAGCAATGAGAACTTTGCTAATATGCTGATTTATTTGAGGAATTTCCAAATTCAAAACTTTGGATTGTTATGCTAGCAAAAAACTAGTGCAAATCAGTCTGCCATCATGCCAAATTGTCAATGTTTATTACGCTGTTGAATTCTTTGGTTTCAGTAGTCATATGTTTCTCAGAACTCCTTATCAAAAAATAAAAAATGTTTCTCAGAAGTCATTTTGTTGTCTTCGCAGGTCCCTCTGAACAACATGTTTGGGTACTCAACGTCTCTTCGTTCAATGACACAGGTAAAGTGGAACACTGTTTTGTAAATGAAAATTTTTGCTTTACTTGTTTCCCTGTTGAATTGTCTAGAATTGTCTTGTTGACCTCTTTGTCCCCATCCGTGTAGGGAAAGGGTGAATTTACAATGGAATACAAAGAGCATTCAGCTGTTTCTAATGATGTTCAGACGCAATTAGTTAATACTTACAAGGGCACAAAACCAGCTGAGTAGTTGGGAATTTCAATTGAAGCATTTGCCCTTATATTAATTGATAGGCTAAATTTGTCTTGTTATAGTGATTTTTTAATTTTTTTTTAATCAACTTTACAAGGTTATTGTGATAAATTTGATCCTGTGGAGATCAATAAATTTTGAAAAGCAGAAATAAATTTAGGTGCCCATTTTTTGTTTGATCCTGTGTAATACACTGATAATACTACTCAACTTTCTAGTCGGACAAGCATGTATCATAATTCTTGACAGTGTTTTGTTTCATAATCTAATATTTATCTTCATAGAGAGCAATACAATGTTTGTCCTGACTTTCTTGATGTTTGTTCCTTCAATTATACACATCAATCACCACAGATCTAGGCCTGTGCCATACATGTATTTTCACATAGATGAAAAGCTATAAATTCTGATTTTATTGGAATTCTACTAACAGGATAGCATATATATTTTATAGTGAAGCTGCTTCTGTTTGTCAATTTGTTTTGAGAATCATGCTGATTTGGGGGTTTTTTTTTTAGGGTATGTACTACTTTGGACTATTACGAAGTGTGTGGGTTATTTGTGGTGTGCGCTAAGAAAAGATATCAATATTTGAGTTGTATTTTCTCCATGGAAGTGATGCCTGCATGGTCAAATGACCCAATTTATATTTCCTTTTCTCCTTTGTTTCTCAAAATTGTGCGTTTTCTTCAGCATTTATGTGCATATTGGAGCCTTATTGCCCAAGGTCCTAAACAACTCTCTTTTTTAGTGCTTCATAGCTGCCATTATTTTTATAAAAATTCTTACAGATGACTGTACATAATAATATCCGTGAAGAGGTAAAGTATTTGGTCATGTAATAGTGGCAGATGACTGTACGAGTAAAATTGGATTAAATTCTTAATGCTTATAGGAGTGTGCATCTATGCATCTAACCACCGAGCCAATTCAACCCAACCCAACACCTGAGATTTGTTTTTGTTTTCATGGGTTGATAAGTTGGGTTGGGTTTGGCCTGTTTGAATTAATAACTTTTTCAACTCATCTAAACCTAACCCAATAAATTAGTATTAAACCCCAAAAAAAAAAATAGTTCAATAAAATTGACCCAATTTAGTGGCTAAATTATTAAACCCAATAAATTATTATTATAATTCACATAATATACCTAATTATATTTTGATTTTTTAGTTTGATTTATTTTGGTATTTTGAGAATTAGTTTTGATATATTTGGAATATAATTTAGGTCTATTATGTGAATTATCATAATTTATAGGAAAAAAAAATTCTTAAATAGTTTTAATAAAAGTTCAAATTTTTTATAAGACATGAAACATGTAAGCACAAGTGTACAACCCCACTAATCCAACCTAACTCATGTAGGTTTGGTTGGGTTGGTTTCTACATGTCCAATGAGTTGGGTTGGGTTGAGAATTTATCAATTCGACATTGGGTTAAAAAAACTCTCCAACTTGACTCATACACACTCTTGTTATAACTTATCCAATCAAGGAATCCTTTTGGATCAACTTCTTTGCTATTTGTAAGCACAACTTGAAAGTAAAGAAACGAGACACCAATCTATTAACCGGAGGAAGGTTGATAGTTATCTTTTTGAGTAACTTAGGGAAGAAACCACCCAAGCAGCATAAAAATTTAATTATTGAAAAAGAAAAATGTTACCAAATGTTCTCTGTTCTCCAGTTTAAGAAGCTAAATTTTTTAGTAACAAGCAGCTCTGCACTATACAATACTTTTGGTCATTCGGTTTCTAATATTACTTCCCCACCAAACTTGACATTCTCCTTACACATGTTTTCCAAGGAAATATGTAAAATTTCATAGCGGATTCTTCGATGATTCATGGACATGCATATGAAATATGTGGGGGTAAGACTTCTATCTAAGGTACTAGAGCACTGGATGGGATAACTCTTAACAAAAAGAATGGCATTCTTATATAGTAAAAGAGAGATGCAAGAATACAAGAACTAACGAATTTGGTACACAGGTATCCTTGGTGTCATGATGGACAATACATATAAAAGAAATTAGATACATGAATTATTACATCAGGTGTCCCAACAAAGTTTTTTTTTTTTTGACCGGCAATATCCTGAACTCAGGCTTCAAGTCCTGGCAGCTAAGAGGGCCATGCCACTTGAGTTTCAATCTGAGTGATAAAGAAAGATAAGCAAAACAAATTCAATTTGTGTTACACATTCACAAATTGAAATCCCATATTTCTTGTGTCTTCTATTATATTAAAAAACTACATACTACTTTAGCCACTGACTTTGGCGCTAACCAAAAAGCAGGACTGAATTTTTTTTTTTTTTTTCAATTGTCCCATCCCTAGTAATCCACTATTACTTCAAGAAATGTTCAACACTGCAGAATTCAATCTAGTCCCTGTTCAATGAGGTACATTCTTCTGTCACAAAAAGATCCATGACAACAAACCCAAAATTACCAGTCTTAAAGCTAGAAACATACTCTGATTAAAGTTTCTTGCGTAATTGTGATGTTCTTTGTAGGCCACATCCACTAGTCCAAACAAAATCTACAACTTTATTTATTTCTTTATTTCTTTTACTTTTCTTTCATTCCAAGGTCAACAATAAGCTACAAAATAATGGGTTAGTTCTCCCCTTTGTATTGATAATTGCCAATGATGAAAGGCTACAATCCAGGCAGATTCATCCAAAATACCTTTGGCTTCTTCCATTAATTAAGCAAAACTGTTGCAATTTGATTAACTATGTGAATGCTTCTCGCAGTTCTGTGGGTAGCTCCAGATCAGGCTCAGATTTGCTGAGTGGTGAAAAATAGTGCTCTACCATGTCTTTGGACACCTGTTCCAAGCTCGGAGGATTCCACTGCAAATAGAACATGACAATTCAACAATTTAAATGTAATCGATGGACAATTATCTACTAATAATAAAAGTAGATTAGCAATATTGCCATCGACAAATCTGATTATCAATGATAGAACCCCAGTCTTCCACAGTACCTTCTCCTCTTACAACAACTTGCTTTGTTTTTAAAAAAAGAAAAGAAAAGAATTTTAGATTGGATTCTTAAATGCAATATTGCTACCCCACTTGTCCAAAAGGCTGATAACATAAGCTGATGATACCTTTGGTGCCATGTCCTTGTCTACCATTCGTGCCCGAACACCCTTTAGAAAAAGTACAGAAAAAAAGTAAGTAACTAGGATCATGAGGGTTTGTTTTATTAAGAAGATAATCAGGAGAATGTATACCTCACAAAAATCTCTGGAAACCTGATTAGATATCCCTTGCAGTGACATTCGGTACTCACGTATCAAGCACTGATCAAGGGTCTGAAATCTACCTTCTCGTATCTGAGCCAGTATGGTGGTTAGGTCGTAATGCAATAGTTTCTTAAAGGGGGAGGAGGAGGGGACAAGGGAAAAAAGGCCCAGTTCTAAGTATCAGGGACTCACAGATTTCAAAGAAACCTTCAAGCCTAATGGTGAAGCTTCCTTAAGTCTCCTTAGGGTGGAAATGCACCATGCATCATTCGTTTTACTTGTCTCACTCTCCTGAGAGAATTGTTTAATTTAAAAACGCAATCACAACTCACAAAGTTCATCCAGAAAAGGATAGGGAGTAACAATTTAGAGAAATACCCACATATTTTGTTTCATTTAATTACCATAAAGATGGCAATACTAGTATGCGACAATCACAACTCATACAGCCCAACCTTCAGGTTAGTACTTAAGAGACTTAACACACACTATATATAGATATGGTCCAAAAAGTCAAAAGGAAGAAGTAACCAATTCAAGACACACTTCCATTATTTGTATTTTTTTTTCTTTATTTATTTTTTATTTTTACACATGCTTTGGGTTGGTCTTGAACCCATGACCTTAGCCTCCATCCCATTCTTAAGTTAAAAGTGTCATTTGAGCTAGGTCTCATTAGCACTTCCATTAACTGTATATAAAATGTATCCCTACAAAATTGCTTTCCAGTCAACTGTGAGGTAGCTAAAGACATTGATCATAATGCTGTTAAGTTGTATTTTTTAAATTCAATAAAATGATTTTGGCTATATGGCTGCCTCCGCCATTCTAGCCACTTGTAAAGGTGAAGATGACAGGAAGCATCTACAGGGTACTCAGATCGACTAATTGAAAAGTGTCTCCTTGATGAAGCAAAAGTTTTAAAAATGATACAGTTCTCCAAGTAAGAGTTGGTATAGACATTTTTTCATTTAATTTTCCTTTTCTCCAGAAACATGGTTTCTCATGCCTAAGATTTTCTATTATTTTCTTTTGTACCATCAATTTTAAAAATAACAGAAAGAGATTTGAGTATGAAATCAGACATGTTGAACATTTTGTTCCATACAAAGTATCATGGAAATCTGTTATATTGTAATGGGTTAATACTTAATAGTTCTGAAATAAAAAGAAATATTCAAATCAACATGCTCTTACCAAGGCATCGATAATTTCTTCAACTGTGTCATGGCTAAAACATTTATCAAGTATTTCAATCCTAGACAAAATTGCATAATAAATAGATTAGCATTTTATATCTGCTACGTAAATACTCAAAAACCTGAGGGGATAATAGACATACCTGTGAAGTACACTTATATTATCTAGATAGACAAGGTCACTATATTTTTCTAAAGAAGTTTCAATGACAGAAGGATCATCAGTATCCAATTTCCCAAGTTGTTCTTCAATTAATGCAAGCTTCTGTGGAAAAAAGGAGGCAATACTATGTTATATAAACAAGAAACATGATTAAAACAAAGAAAGGGTCCAACAATCTTAACTGAACTATGCGCATAGTGTGTAGCAAGCCCACAAGAAATCATTTCTGCTCCATTAAGTTTTTGTCCTGTCAGACCCAAGTACTCCCCTGCAAAAAAGAAAAGATACAAACTATATAAGAATTTAATTGAGAAGCATATACAGGTGTCGTCAATGATTCATCCTACTAATTGGTTTCTCATTTATCAAGACCTAATTACATTGTCAACATTGCTTGATATGTTTTTTTTTTTTGATAGGTAACATTGCTTGATATGTAGAAAGGGTCAAGTTAACCCCACAAGTTGCTCGGAAAACAACATTGAATAAAGTCACCCAGCTATCCAAAGTAAACTTTAGCATTAGAATATTTGTCATTGCAACGTCTACTTTCAGTATAATGGTCACAGAGGAAGTGACATCTTATGGTGTAATGAAACCAAATGCAGCTCCCCATATGTCAACTACCAACAGCCATAACAGTGCCTCAACAAAAATTTTAGACTATAGAACTTTTAAAGCAATTTGCTAGAGCTTGTTATCCAACATCCACGCAACAAATTCATGACAAGAGTCCTAATGCAATTTGTATAAAGAACATTGCTGAACCAACTGCCACTGTGTACTTCTAGAGATGAGGAGCATACTTCAAAATAAAAATATTTTGCAGAGGCACTTCATTTCCACATTCACTCCATTCATATGAAAAAACTGAGTGATTTGATTTTAATTTTAGAGGCCTTTTAAAAATTTCACGTTCATACAGCCCTTAAATTTCTTCCAATGCAACATTACAAGAAAATCATAAAAGACTGAGGTAAATTCACATTAGGGCAGAATGCTCATTGCAAAAATAATGCTTTACATGATGTTTTTATCAGACTTATGCGAGAACCAGAAATAGTCCAAATCAACAAAACCATGTACAAGAAATTCAGACAAAATTTTGACTACACGTGAAAAACTACAATGCACTACAGGCATACCCAGGTGACCAGGCAGATGTGAGAGGAAAAACGATGCGCCAGCATCAGGGTGGAAACCAATTAGAGTTTCAGGAGTAGCAAAAACCTGTGAATTGTGAGAATAAATTATTTTTGAACCTGTCTGAGCAAATGATGTATAGAAACTAAGGAATCTGAAACAAATAAGAAATTCAACACTATTTTTCCCATCACATATATATGCAAAAAGAATCAAACATATAGTTTCATTCCTAGATTACATGAATTGGATAAGCGTGTGTAATGTGTACAAGTGCTAAGTCCCATATCAAGTGTTTACTAGGTTGAATTGGGCTATACATTGATTATGAAGAACCCCAATTATAACCTGACTAATCCTTTTGGGGTATAGCACAGATTTGGCTAGTGCTTACTTGAGTCGATACAAATAGTGTCAGAGTCAATGTGGGACTTGACAAGAACATAAGGAATTGAGTGGAAAGATTGTGATACTCAGATTATGTGGATTGGATAGGTATGTGTTGTGCGGACGTGTGTTAAGCCATACATCGGGTGTTACCAAGCTTGGGCTATATTGGAGATCACAAGCAACCCCAATTATAACTTGACTAATCCTTTTAGGGTATAGCATATATGTGGCCAGTACTTCCTTGGGTCGTGACAATAAGTGTATGCTACTGAAAGTAGAAGATCATACTCCTCAATTATCTAATAAAACTGAGCATTCAGTTATAAGTCAACAAACCAAATCCACCCTAATGCATGACAAATTTAAGTTACAAATATAAACTTCCTGTAATGATATTAAATAATTACTCTAATTTAGAGGGTGAAAAATAATTAAAAAATTTCTTCCACAAAAGAAAGTCAGCAAGGAAAAAAATTCGAAACAATCATCAAAACCAACAACTAGATAAGAAAAGAAAAGTTTCTCCAAAAAAAAAAAAAAAAAGATAAGAGAAGAAAAGGACAAAAGTACATGCGAAATTGCTACATACAGTTTTATCAGTTGCAACCCTAAACATCCCAGGGATTGAAACTCCAGCCCCACCACCCATAGTAATTCCATTCAAAAGAGCCACCTGCATGGAGATTATTATTACACTACCATGAATATACTGGGTTCTGACTAATGTAGTTATAATAAACAGAAAGTTAATGTCCAACATTCTACCATAGGGACTTGGGGCTAATAAAAATCATCCCCACATGAAAGGGAAAAAGATAAAGAAAAAAAAGATACAGATCTGAGACTTTTGAGTAGATACCATAGTTCCCTAAACCAGAATTCAGTGACTTCTTTAACATAAGTACAGCAGGAGGAAAAACTTCAAAACTTTTTGGGAAAATTTAGAAAATCCAAGTATGCTAGCAGAAGGAAGGATAAAATAAAAATAAGAGGAATGTCAAAATATGGTGGTAACTGGTAAGAGTGTAAAGAAAATTGTTCAGTGCTAGAATAGGAGCCAAAGATCAATATACTAACAAAACCAAGTATCTTTTGATAAATTGATAGTTGAGAGAGGGGGAAATTGAACCTTGGACGTCTTAGTTGGAAACACTAGGAGGAGCTAGCTGAGCCACAAGACTCTTAGCCATAACAAAACCAAGTATCTAAAAGAAAACTCTCCATAAATGATCAAATCAAAGCTATATTGATGGTAATATAACACTCCAAACATAAGAGCCCCCAATATATTAACCACTATGCTTAAAAAAAGAAAGAAAGAAAAGTAAAACTTACATGTGGCTTCAAATATGTACCTAAAATGTATATGTAAGCATATAACGTTCTAAAAAATTCCTTACAATCTTCCATTTTCCCTGCATAGAGTTAACCAATGGTTAATGGATGATTCTAGTGAAGAAACAAGCACCAACTCCATAACAAAGATTAGCAACTTAAAGATTTGTGAAGTACTTAAGTATAAAGTTTTCTTTAGCTTTATCAATAACTGACCATCACAAAACATTCTGGTTGCATCTCCATACTTTATTGATCCCACTCTTATACCGTAAACACTGGGAATATTTTCAAACTCTCAATTCTTATGGAAAGATCAATCCAAGGTAGTGTAAAGAAACAAATTCTGAGATCCATGTATCTATGGGTCATTTAATACTAATATTGTCACCTCATTTCTAATTTTTGATTTAATAAAGCTATATTTACTAATACGCTATCTTACTCTTGCTTATCCTTTTTTTTTTTTTTTTTTTTTTAATAATTAGATAGATGGGGGAGGGGAGATTTGAACCCTTGATGTCTCTGCTGGAAACACTAAGAAGTGCCAACCAATTGAATTACAAGGCTCTTGGCTATCTTACTCTTGCTTATCCTAATCTTGAGACTTCCCCAATTTCCTCCCAAACAAAGCGACAATCAAATTTGGCATCTTTTGTTTGGACATAGAAGATTCCATTACCACTAAATATTCTCTATAGTTCCAGCTTAGGTTTACTGCTAAGTGCTAATAACTGCATCCCACAATCCTATATCATCTCCCTCTAATTAAGGCTAGCTAGCCTAGCTTTCTCTAGATCATATACAATGAAGAAAAATACTCTGTTCGCTATAAAAATTAACTTTTAAGTAAATGACCTTTTCCAGATAAATCTTAAAAGCAGAAGTAAGATGAGTCTATTACCTGCGTTTATCATATGATAAAGTGTCACAATATCTCCGCCAGCACAAAATGCCCTGCCACTGCCCTTCAGAGAATGCAAAACAATGTTTAAGTTTTTAACTAGTTCTTGAGCAAAAAATAATCACAACCAAACTTTATCTTTCCCACTAGAAATATTACATGTAAATGAATTCAATATCTGATAACAGCGTAGATGTTTTTTACCTTCATTGCCACAAAACCAATATCTGGATTATTTTCCCAAGATGTATATAACTTTTGCAATCTAGCCCCCTAGAAACCAAAGACAACTCATTAAAAGATAGATAAATGTTTCTAGTTGGTAATACAGAACAACTCAAACCCATATAACAAACTCAAATCATATAAATTGAGACACCAGGAAGCAAAACAGTAAGTCTACTCATACTATGAATTTCCCTACTTTTTCCACTACTGTTGAGTTTGCAAGTTGTGATTGGTGTGTACACGATAAAATAATAAGGAAAATGTTAGAGATACAAACTATGTTACAATATTCTTTACAAACTGCTAATGTGGTGAATGGTTGATATGGTGAATGGTTATTGGTAAGTGAAAAAATGATATTAGTGGTGGGCTCAAATGAGAACCACTAAGAAATTGTCATATCAACAATTTGTAAAAATGTTGTAAATAGTTTGGGACTGTAACATTACTCAATAAGTAATAGTTGTCAATTAAACACCATAAAAATAATAACCCAAGTAATGTTTTCAATTGAACCAAATGGAGGGTATATAACAACACAGATACAGAATATTACACAATTGGAGTCAACCCAATTACACATAATGATTCTCAACCAAACACCATAAAAACAAAGACCCAGATAACATATCTTTCAACTGAGCCAATCTTACAAATTGGGTACCAACCCAATAGCCAAAAACACAAACACACACAGAGTATCTAGTAAAAAACACACCATGGCAGTACTAAGACAATTGAGCACCGATGGCCTGTTCAGAATTGCTGTTCTAGACCAAGCTTTGCCCTCAACCAATACCTGCAGAGAGAGACAGAGAGAGAAAGAGAGTTAGTGTGTGGGGGTTAAAGAAAGAGAATAGACAAAAGGGTATTCTTGAAAGTTGAAACTGACTTGGTTGTCAAGTTCATCGGTAATATTAGTGTCCGGAAGAGAACAGAGATTCCTTGTGTGGAATTGGTTGAGACTGTGAATGTGAAGATTGTTGCGCCTCTGCAACAGGGCTGCCTTAAACCTCTGCATCATTTAGCTCACCCACTCTTTCAAATTCTGCTCCGACACGACACAACACAACCCAAGCTCTCTACTCTCTAGTGATAAATTGATAATAAACAATTCTGAGGAAAAAATTAAAAAAAAAATGAGAAGAAGAAAAATGCTAAAATATTATTTTTATCCCTAAATTTTAAAATATTTATTTTTTAACCTTTAACTTGGCAAAACATTCTTTTTTAAGTCCCTCTGTCTATGACCGTCTACGTGTTAACGGAGTATTGCCTTAATATCTGACTTGGACTAAACTATTTTATTTAAAAGAAATTATAGTATTGGCATGCCACAAACTTGATAACAACTTTTTCAAAAGGATGATATGTTTCAAAAAAAAAAAAAAAAAAGAGGATGATATAACCCTCGCTTTGTTTGAGAATAATTTATTTTCGGTAGGTTATTTGCATAACGTGAGGTAAAAAATTAAAAATTAACTTATTTTTAAAAAATAAAAACTTAATTTACATCGAGGGACGGACTTAGAATTTCAAGCTAGAGAGGGTTGGAGTATAAGAAAAAAAAAATTATAAATAGGCATCCATATAATATTAACAAATTATAAATACATAAAATCATTATTACTTAATACATTAAAATGCAATCATCTACAAAAAAAAAAATAAAAAAAAATAATAATTTTTTTTAAATACTAGGCTAGCTAGGATTTTTATTTTTATTTTTTAAACTTAGAACATTCACAGTAGTGGTGCTAAAAAATTTAGTTTTTAGAACCTCAAAAGGCTAATTTCTCTATTTTTCCACCTCATTTTGCAATACACCCAACATCAAATGTTCTTATGTTCTATTTTTTTCCCACTTCATTTAAAATATTATAAACAATTCATTAAAATAATAAAGAAAGAGAGAGAATTTGAGTTTTTTAATTGAAGGTAGAGAGATAATCTTAATAAAATATTGTATTTTATTTTTAAGAACTTGCTACAGTCAATTGATATTTATACCAACTTACTGTAGTAGCAAAAAATTTAGTTTTAAATTTTCCAATAAAAGGTTTTTTGGTGATAAAATATTTTTTTGCTAAAATATAATCAACATTATGAATGTTTAATTATTTTGTTTAAGTTTTTGGGTTGAATAGTTGCTAGTTGGAGGGGGGGCCAAAAGTTTTGGAATGGGGGCAACTACAAAAATAATGTATATAATTTGTAAAAAAAATTTGGACCCGGGGGGCTCGGGCCCCCACCTAGGTCCATCCCTGTTTACATTCTTAGTGCAATGGTTATTCTACAAATACAAAATTTTTGTGGGGTGGAGGGTAAAAGTCAGAATTCAAATCTTTAGGAGGAAATTTTACACACATATACATTTGGATGATTCTAGAGTAGAATTTCTATCTTATATATATAAATAAAAATAAAAATAAAAACTAAAACTTATATTATTTTTGAAATAAAGCAAAAACAAAAGAATAGTTGGGACCCACAAATAATAGATAATTTAAACTAAAAACTAGCTTATAATTGGTTACCAAACACACTTGAATCGTAAAAATTCTAGTCAATATAATTCTTATGTAAGGCCATTCTATCCAACTTTCCTCACTTCCTCTTGCATTAGGCAAAACGCAAAACACAATAAACCTTCATTCCACGACATTAAGGACCCGTTTGGTAGAGGAATTTAAGTAATATTGTTTTGGTGTTTTTGATATACGTGTGGGTGAAAAAATGTGTAATGTTGTTTAAAATGTGAAAATGTGTGTTAGAACTTACTTGCCAAACAGGCCCTAAAGCCCCTACGAGGATGAAAGGCCAGGGAACCCAAATCTATGTATATGTTGGGCCAAGGGCCCAATCCAAGGACTCTAAATAACCTGAGGACGAAAAACACTTCCAGAAGAGTCCGTGTTAGTAAGTGAAGGAATGAAATCCGATCAGAGCCACCCCGGGGGTGGTCCGAGGAAGAACCCCTCCTCGGCTAGGTGAGGTCGAGGACAAAGGGTATGGGCTGCCACTAAGAGCGACGTTCCGGACCATTCCATGGAAGATGATAAGTATTAAAAGGGAACAAGACAAAGGAAGGACTGAAAATATCTAAAAGAAAGCTGTTACCATCGCATTAAATGCTCTGCAACTAACTGAACCATACTTTTCAGCCTTACAACTACTCCCAAAGAGTTTAGGGAGGGGCTAGTGGGACAAGTATCAACACTATCAATCTAAATTTACACGTAGACGGTAGAAGTGAAAAGGAGGATAGTATAAAATAGAGGAGGGGGACAAAAGAAAAAGGCTCGGAAGAACCTGGGAACTAGACTTGTAACAAAGTTTTAAGAGCAATATATATATTTAAGAATCAATCTCCTTAGATGTCTTTCCCAGTAAAACTTTTGTGATCTTTCTTTCTTTATCATCAAAATCCATGGCCCAATCCTCTAACTCACAAAAGCCCAGGTTTTCAACCCATTTCTCTACAAATTTATTGTTTGGACCTTTTTGGGCTTAAGTCCGAATCTCTTTTGTGCTAGAAGCCCAGGAACAGAACTTTACAACCCCAATGTCCAACCCCCTCATAGCCACACCCTCCACCAGCAAGTTCAGAGGAGTGATATTCTCTCAAACCTAATTACCATAATAATTTAAAAGTGATATAAAAGAGTAAGTATAGGGACACATACAAACTCAAATTCATAACATGTTTAGGTGTCATATTGTGATTGGTACACCTATTTTTTTAGTAAGTACATGTGGTGTTATGTGTAAATGCTGAAATTTAATCACAATTTAACACCCAAATGGCCAAACATATTATAAAATTACATGTAAATGTTGGTATACGATTGAATTGATAATATAATATAATTTTATAAAACTTTTGCAAAAATTAGCAAGATATTTTAATTTTTGTCGGTAAGTTTGGCTTTTATCCCAAGAAATAGAATCCCCACATTTATACTTTTTTGTTTTTTGTTTTTTGTTTTTTTTTTTACAACCCCTCTTTTTTTTTTGTTGGTACTTTAGTATTTAGGGAGGTGCCATTAGACCAACGTCATCATAAAGTAAAACAATTACAGAGTCCAACATTTTATTTATTTATATTTTTCCAGGGACAGTCAGGATGGTAGACTTAAATGTATTTGAAGGACTTGAGTAAAACCCAAGGTACCATCACATTCTAAATTATATGAAAAAAAAAAAAAAAAAAAAAACAAACAAACAAACGTAAATATACTTTTGATAACTACATATCGGGTCATTTTTCGATTTGGTCTTTAAATTGATTTTGCTCCTAAGTCAATCCCTAAAATCAGAAAATCGATCCTATTTTGGTTCCTATCGTCAACCCACTAATAAAAAATATATATGTGACAGGCAGAATACACTGTTTGTTAATGTGGCTAATTAAAAAAAAAAAAATTTAGCATTTTCTAAATGCCACATCACATTTAAATTAGTAAAAAAATGCCAGCTCAGAAAATTTAAACAAAATTTTTTTAATCTAATTTAAAGTAAAATCATTTCTAAAAAAAAAGGAAAATGTAGTCTTTTTCTTTTTCTTCATATTTCTTTAACCACATCAGCATTTACTAATGTCAAATTCGCTCTTTTTAAAATTCTTTTTCTTTTTCTTCTTATTTCTTTAACCTTATCTTTTTTAAGTCTATTTCTTTTTCTAATCTCAAATATTCTCTCTCTTCACCGTCTATGGACGGAATTTCTCTCCATTGTAACTCCATGGCCGGAGCTCACAAGCTTGATGAGGAGAAAACGATCTGCCATGGACGGTATCTTGATGCGGTCTTGGGTCTTGGTTCGGCGGAGTTTCCCTTGAGGATTTTCACGTGGGAGGCTCGTTGGTGGAGGTAGCAGCACACCTATTCCCGATCTGCCATGGACGAGCCACCCCAAGCCTTATCTCCTCCGCCTACGGCTTCACATGTGGTCCGATTTTCCTCTCCTTTTTCAATTGCAAAACTTTGTTCCTCTTGTGTTCTTGTTCTGGGTTTGTTTTTGTTTTTTGGAGAGAATGTGGAGTTGTTTGATTTTATGGGTTTTTTGTGTGTTTGTTTCCCAAGAAAATTTCTGGGTTTATGGGTTGCTGGAGATTGGGTTGGTTACTGTGTTTATGGGTTTGTTTCTCGGGTTTATTTATGGTTTGGTTTCTTGGATTTATTTTCTGTTTTCTGGATTTGATGGAAATTGGATTTGGTTGCTGGATTTGGATTTGGGGTTTGCTAGAGATTGGTTTGGTTGCTTCCTGGACTTGGGAAGAACATGAAGAATATTTCCTGTTAGTAGTTAATTTAATTTTTTCTTCTTTTCGTTTGTGTTCTTCTGATATGGGTTTGAGTTCTTACCTTTTTGGTAGCTGGGTTTGTGTTATTGTGATTTGAGTTTTGGTTGCTGGGTTCGTGTTCTTGTGATGGGTGAGTTCTTGGTTGCTGGGTTTGAGTTCGTGGTTGCTGGGTTTGGTTTGTGAAGAACATGAAGAACAAGCTGAAAAACATGAACAACACTACGAAAAAAAAATTTTAATTGTTTTTCTTAAATTTTTGTTTTAAATTTTCTGAGGTGGCTTTTAAAAAAAATTAAAATAATTAAAATGCTGAAGTGGCATTTAAAAAAGGCTAAATAAAATATTTTATTATTATTTTAATAGCTACGTCAGCATTTATGTGCCAACAAGGCACTCTATTTGCTACATCAAATTTTACTGTTAGTGGGTTGACGGCAGAGACCAAAATAGAATCGATTTTTTGATTTCAAGGAATGACCTAGGAGCAAAATTAGTTTAGGAACTAAATCGAGAAATGACTCAAAATGTAGGGACTAAAAGTGCATTTACGCCAAAAAAATGAAGAACTTAAATTTTTTTATTTTTTAAAAAACTTGTTAATATCTCAAACGTTCTGGAAGGTGTATTTGCATCTATTCCGTTCACAATTCACTGCTAATAAGGAAAAGGTTCCATTGCATGGTGCATGGTGACACAATCTGTAACTGGCATGTTGACACATTGCATGGTGGTGACACAATTTCTAACTGTAAGAGGTTGCTCTCTCATCATCATCGATCATCACTCTCACCCTTATTTTCGATTACCGTACAACACTCTTCCATCTTGCTTCCACATCCCATAGTTTTCTTTCTCTCTATATATATCACCATTCCATGTTTCAACTTCTCCTTCACTCTCTATGTATCTAGTTCTCTAGCTTGAAGAACCACACTTTTCAAATGGCAAAAAACCCAGTTACAGTTCTAATCACTGGCGCGGCTGTTATATATACCATTCCTTTCTTATTATATGACTTTATTTTCAATATATACTCTTTTGTTTTGGAAGCTTAGAAAATGTGGGAAATGGCACAATATGATTTTCAAATGATGAAATATTTATTTATTATTCATTATGAATCTTATATTATATATGATAAAGAAAGCAAAACCCCCTCTCAACTAAGTCTAGCACAACCATTTAGCTTGGTTGAGGTGGTTCGAAGTGGGTCTTGCATTCAATGGAAGTTTCATTCTCATCTTTTTCCTTTGATTGGAAAACAAACAGATGGATAGGTTCTTTTATTTCATTACATTTTTTTTTGGTCTCAAATGTTGCCAAAATTTATCTACAAACAATATTTTAATTATTTATCTTCAAAATTATCCATAACTTCATTTGGAAATCCTGTTTTCTATTTAGTTCACGACTTCCAGCAATGCTGTTCTATGATATAATTCTTAATGCAACTGTTTAAATCCGCGGTTATCTTTGTGTGATGAGTTTAAGTGCCATTTTTGTAGATAATCTAAAGAAGTCCTAAAAGTTTTAGGTGCTTTGTTGTTGTTATAATCATTATTATCTTATTATACATTGTAGTCTTTTGCAAATAGTGGGAAAGAATGAAAATTGAAAGAAAAGCTTGATTTACAACAATATGACTGTTGTTACATGTCAGTAATTATGTCAAGGAGCAAGTGTATTTGATTTTCAATTGTATACGTTGGCGATTCTTTCTTCTAGACATGATAATATATAGTTTTTGTATCTGTAGTTCAAAATTTTGATTTTGTTCAACAGTGCAAATAGGTTATGCCATTGCTCCAATGATTGCGAGGGGAATCATGCTGGGTCCTGATCAGCCTGTGATTCTGCACTTGCTTGATATTGAACAGGCGGTTGAATCCTTGAATGGGATAAGGATGGAATTGACTGATGCTGCCTTTCCTCTTGTTTTTAGAGAAGGAATTCACGAAGGAGGAAGTCCTCCAGGTCTTAAGGGAGATGGAGGGTGATAAAGCCCCTGGTCCGGATGGTTTAACCATAGCTTTCTTTCATAAATGTTGGAGTGTTGTGGAAAAGGATGTCGTGGATTTTTTTGAGTATTTTCATTGGCACTCTGTGTTTGAACGGTCTATGAATGCTTCATTTCTCACTTTAATTCCTAAGAAGGGTAATGCTGTCAACATTAAGGACTTCCGCCCTATCAGTTTGGTGGGTAGTGTGTACAAGTTGCTGGTGTTGGCTAACAGGTTGAGGGTGGTGTTGGATAACCTTATCTCTGAGAATCAAAATTCGTTTGTTGGTGGAAGGTAAATTCTGGATTCAGTGCTCATTGCAAATGAGTGTTTGGATAGTAGGCTAAAGAGCCGGATTCCGGGGGTGGTTTGCAAACTTGATAATGAAAAAGCCTATGACCATGTAAACTGGGAGGCTTTGTTTTATCTGTTGGACCGGATGGGATTTGGGCTGAAATGGAGGGGGTGGATTAAGGCTTGTGTTACTTCTGTCCGTTTTTCAGTCCTGGTAAATGGATCCCCTGAAGGCTTTTTTGGAAGCTCCCGTGGGTTGAGACAAGGAGACCCGTTTTCCCCTTTTTGTTTCTCTTGATAATGGAGGTTTTAAGTAGAATTTTGAAGAAGACAGAGGAGAATAACCTTATTCGGGGTTTTCATGTGGGAGCTGTGAATTCTATTGGTGTGTGGATTTCCCATTTGTTGTTTGCAGACGACACTATCTTATTTTGTGATGCCTCTAGGGATCAGCTGTTGGCTATAAGGTTGGCGTTGTCTTGTTTTCAGGCTTTTACGGGTTTGAAGGTCAATGTTGGGAAAAGTGAGATTGTCCCTGTTGGAGAGGTGAATAATCTAGTTGCACTGGCTAGTATTCTGCATTGTAGAGTGGGGAGTTTGCCTATGAAATATTTGGGGATGCCTTTGGGAACTTATTTTAAGACTGCTTCGATTTGGAATCCTATCTTGGAGAAGTTGGAGAAGAATCTTTCAGGGTGGAAGCGACTCTATTTATCTAAGGGTGGTAGACTCACTTTACTTAAGAGTACTCTCTCTAGCCTTCCTACGTACTTTTTATCTCTCTTCACTATTCCTAAAGCTGTTGCTGCTAGAATGGAAAGTATTCAGAGGAATTTTCTTTTGGGGTCTTCTGAGGGGAGCTTCAAATACCCTTTAGTGGCTTGGGAAAAGGTGTGTTTACCGGTTGAATTGGGGGGTTTGGGGATAAGAAATGTGGCGTTGTTTAATCAAGCTTTATTAGAGAAATGGTTGTGGCGTTTTGGTCATGAAGTTACCCATCTTTGGCGGAGAGTTATCTCCACAAAATATGGTGAGTGTCAAGGGGGGTGGTGTACGAAGGTGTGCAGGAGGACTCATGGATGTGGCCTTTGGAGAAGCATTCAGGAAGGATGGGAGAGTTTTTCTAAGCATCTGTCTTTTGTAGCTTGTGATGGCACTTGTAGCTGCTTCTGGCATGATAGGTGGATTGGGGATAATACCCTAAAAGATCTATACCCTGAGCTCTTTGTGTGTTCAGCTGCCAAGGACGCTTGCATCTCTGAGGATTTGTGGCTTCCGGAAGGAGGCACTATTAGAGTGTGGGATTTAAGGTTTCACAGAGCTTTCAAAGATTGGGAGCTTGCTGCATCTTTTTCCCTACTTTAGTATTCCACGGGGTGATAGGAGGGATTCTCTTTGTTGGTGGCTCAAAGGTAATGGTAAGTTTGACACCCAATCGTATTACCATGCAATTCAGGGTAATCCGAACTCTCAATTTCCTTGGAAGGGTGTTTGGAAACCTAAGATTCCTAAGCGAGTGGCCTTCTTTTTGTGGACAATTGCTCACGATTGGATTCTCACGTTGGATAATCTCATGCTTAGCGGTCGCATTTTGACAATATGGTGTTGTATGTGTTGTTGTGATGGGGAGTCGGTTGACCATCTCCTTCTTCACTATCCTGTTACACATACCTTATGGACCTTCATGCTTTAGGCTTATTGTATTCATTGGGTTATGCCAGGATCGGTGGTGGGTTGTTGTCTTGTTGGCATCAGTGGCTCGGGAAGCATAGCTCGAATATTTGGAATTTGATTCCAGGGTGCATAATGTGGATTGTTTGGTTGGAACGGAATCGTCGCTCCTTTGAGAACAAGGAGAAGACGTTGGATGAGTTGAAGGTTTTAAGCCAACGTAGTCTTTTTGAGTGGTCTCGTTGTTGGGGTTTTACTGAGTCTTCGTCTCTTCCAGAGTTTTTGTTTTCCCTTAGATTATCTATTTGATTTCCCTCTTCTTCGTTTGGCCGTAGGGGTGTGCATGGGTCGGGTTGGGTCGGGTTGAGGGGATTTTTTGACCCAACCCACCATGGTGGGTCAAAAAAAACCCAACCCAACCCAACCCATCACATAAGTCCAACCCAACCCAACCCAACCCACATGGGTCGGGTTGAACCCATGGGTTTGAAATTTTTTTTTTATTATTATTAAATTGAGTAGAAAAAAAATATATTAAAATATTAAAAAAACCTAAAGATTAGTATCAATGCAACTCCTTAAAGGCAAACAACACTAATGACTAAACAACAATAGTAATTTATTAGGATTTGTGTGAACTAATTGGTTTTTATATAGGATAGGAAGAATTGGCTATTTAAAAAAATTTATTAATTATATAATATATTATATATATATATATATTAAATTAGTATTAGTAGGAGGAACTAAGGAAATGCTACTCTACAATTGTTTTTTTTTTTAATTATTAAATATATATATATATATATATATATATACACATAAGTGCCCTACAATTGATTTTAAAAAAAAATTATTAAATATAAAAATATATTTTAAATATATATTAAATATGGGTGGGTCGGGTTGGGTTTGGTGGGTTTGTAATTTTATGACCCAAACCCAACCCAACCCACCATAAAATTTTTTTTTATAACCCAACCCAACCCACCAAGCCTTAAAAACCGACCCAACCCGGCGGGGCGGGTTGGGTTGGGTCGGGTTTGGCGGGTCGGTGGGTTTTCTGCACACCCCTATTTGGCCGTTTGTTTCTTCTGTTTCTTATTGTTCATCATCATGAATAGCTTGTATTATTCATCTTTTATTTATTAATAATAGTTCTTATATTACCTATCCAAAAAAAGAAAGAAAGAAAGGTATGTCCCTTATCTTGAGAGCTAATTCTAGGTAGGTAGAATTATTCTCTTCCCTAAGGTTTCTTAACTCATGTCATGAATATGGTTCAATAGGTGTGGTTGCTACCACAGACGTTGTTGAAGCTTGTAAAGATGTCAATATTGCCGTTATGCTTGGTGGATCCCTACGGAAGGAAATTACGTTGAGGAAGGATATGTCGTCTACAAATGCGTCTATTTACAAGGCTCAAGCTTTGATCTTGGAGGAGCATGCTGTTGCAGATTGCAAGGTGACCATATAAATGCACTTCAGAGTGTAGATATAAGATTTTAGAGATACCCATTAGCTTGTAAAAAACTATTGATTTCAGCATCTTGTTCTATTACCATTAGCTTGTAGAAATATGTCCCAGTACATTCCTCATCTCACTTGTTAGAATTATGGTTAAGTGATTTAACTTATCATTTCCTGAGAGTTTAAGCTTTTAGAATAATCAGTAATTTAACATGGTATTAGAGCAGGAGATCTAAGCTCGATCCTTGTTTTTACTCTACCTCCTATTTTAAAATGTTAAATTCCTATTTGTTGGGTCCCAACTTATTAAGAGGAAGTTTAGGGTCACAAGTAAGAGGGAGTGTTAGAATTATGGTTAAATGATTAAACTCACCATTTCCTGAGAGCTTAAGCTTTTGGGACAATCGTTAATTTAACATCACTATCATTTCTTGTTCATACTCTTTGGCATGGCTCTATTGCTTCTATTCTATTCAGTAGTAATTGCTTTGTACCATGCCTTTCGGCATGTTCTTTGACCTTACCTGCTTTGGTTGTTGTTGCAATCTGAATGTCTATATCTTAGTTATTGTCACCGGAGGGACGCTTGTACTCAAGTTAGTAACGTTGTTGAGCAACCTGATCTAGAGTTCCTTTAAATCTTAAGACTAATTGATCAGATATTCTTTATATGTCATGGTGTTTAAATGTACCATTTAGGTCAATCTTTAAAATTCAAAATATTTGTGTTTGTTTGTTTATTAATCCTCTCAAACATTTTTTCTTTATGTGCTATTGTTGACAACATAATTTGCTTTTCAAGTCTCGTTTCCAACTTATTATGAACATGTTTAGTGAAAACACAGATTTCCAACGAGTCTGTTTCCAACTTATTTGTTCAACTCTTTGACTACGTGCATCCCCTTACTCACCTCGTAATCTATAAAAAAATATTATATAAATATTCAGCAAAAACCAGATTTCTACTAATTACAAATGTTGGAAGATTGAAATATTTTAGAGTTTTTTTTTTCCTCAATGCTGTGCAGTTAATTTTGGAATTGATATTGTTGACTAAGTTGATGCGCTTTCATTGCATATATTATGCAGGTGTCAGTTGTTGCCAACCCAGCAAACACTAATGCCCTTATCTTAAAATAATTTGCTCCTTCAATCCCAAAGGAAAACATCACATGCCTAACATGACTTGATCACAACAGAGCATTGGGCCAAATAGCTGACAGGCTAAAGGTTCATGTTAGTGATGTCAAGAACGTAATCATCTGGGGAAATCACTCTACAACTCAATATCCGGAAGTCAATCATGCGACTTTCACCACTAGAAATGGAGAGAGACCAGTCAGAGAACATGTTGCTGACGATCATTGGTATCTCAACATATCCAACATGTTTATTTATTACCACTTTCACATGTTTAAATTACTTGAAAACATGGGTTGATAAACTACTTTAAACTTTTCAAATGGGAGGTATAGTAACATAGGGTTCAAATTCAGAACACATAACATGATAAACTACTACTTGTTCTAAAAGTTTAATTATTAGGAAATAGTAAATTTAATTATTTAATTATTGTTCTAGCATAACTTGTATCTAAGTCAAATACATAATGTTATCAACATTCAGGATTTTGGTAATTGTAGCAATCCCTCCCCCTCAAAATAAGTAGTGATTGGTCATCTATAAAGAGAAAACTGACCTAGTGAAATTATGGCTCTCCTTAGATTATCTTGCTTCTTTTAGGCAATAGCTTCAGGTGTACTGTCAAGTAGTATCTACATGCCAATTACCTAACCCAGGGATCCCAATTTTTAGGGTGTAGGTGGTAACCATTTTTATACTTGAATTTGTACTTATCAAAAAAAAAAAAAAAAAAAATTTATATACTTCAATTTGTCTTGAGAATCCTGTTAGGACCTGGCTTTGATATTGAAAAATTATTAAACAACAAAGTTTTAGGTTGGAGTGGGGTAAAGTAGTGTGCATGTTGAAATTTTAGATTGCAACCCTTTGCAGGATCTTCAAAAACCTAGTTATGTTGACAATATTCACATCTCTAAGCATCCTTGTCCACTATTTACTCTGCTTCACTCCCAACAAGTCTCTTTTCTTTTTTCTTTTTTTAAATAAATAAATTTTGTTTGTCATAGGTTAAAAACTGAATTCATCACCACCATGCAGCAGTGTGGTGTAGCCATTATCAAAGCTCGGAAAGCATCAAGTGCATATTCTGCTGCAATTGCTGCTTGTGATCATATACGTGATTGGGTTTTTGGGACTCCCCAGGTTGATTCTCTTTCACCTCAAATAGCATTTGATCATGCTGACCTTAATTATTTGCCTTTGAGATTCTGTTTTTTGTTTTTTTAATTACTATCTTTTGTAATTCTTCCTTTGGCTTTGTCATTCAGGGAACATGGGTTTCCATGGGAGTGTATTCTGATGGTTCTTATGGGATTCCACCTGGCCTTATTTACTCTTTTCCTGTTAAATGTGAGAAAGGGAAATGGTCAATTGTGCAGGGTAAGTTCTATGGCTTCTATATGTTGTAAATGTAACATCTTCTTTCCTTGAGAGTTGAACTTACTTCCAATGTTTCAGAAACTACAAATCACTGTAACCTGCATGGAGGAATATATGTTGTTTGTCAATTATTTCTTAGATCTAAGTAACGGTATTAACAAAGGTAGATGTTGAATAGAGCAAGGATATATTTTTGGAATATATTTTTGGAATAGTATGGACTGTCACAATAACATGCACAAAGCTCAGAACTCCCAGTTACCGACAAGCAATCAATAACGATTAAAGAGGGCTGAGAGTAATATAATTGAGGATTCATGAATAAATAGTTATAATTATGAGAGCCTACTATAGTTTTGTGTCAACATTTTATATTCCAAAATTTTTGTGAAATGGTCTAAATTTTATGATATTACTTGCATGATATGAGACTATTTCAGTGCACTCAGTGTTTGGTACTTGTTTATGCAATGGCAGGGCTCAAGATTGATGAGTACTCGAGGGCAATGATGGATGCAACAGCAAAAGAACTCATTGAGGAAAAATCCTTGGCCAAGTCATGCCTAGAGTAATAATGAAGACAACTTAATAAAAATACATGAAAAGGAAAAAAGGAGTTCCAGTTTCCTTTGCAACTTTATGTACAACTTTTATCTGTCACGTATAAGCTTTATTAGTTTTGGAACAATGACAGAACAAGATGTGTCATTCTGATTTATCTTTTCTCATGTGTTGGCAAAAGTGTAGACGAATTCACCAAGCACCTCCCCAATCATTTTCTTATTAGTCATTTAAAGTTTATATTAATTATTTTGAAAGTCCTATAAAACTACTATATTACATGTAATACATGTGTACTGTAGTCAATCAATATATTACTAAAAGCTGAAGCGTAGCGTTTAATGCTGCTGCGCTCACGTTGAGCCACGTCAACGTCCACGTCATCATCTTTTTTTTTTTTTTCTTTTTTTTTTTCTTTTTTTTCCATTTTCTTATAATTATTTATATATATTTTTTTTATTTCATATTTACACTTCTCCAACCTTTCTTCCTCCTTTACCTTTTCATCTCCCCACTACTTCTCTAACCTTTCTCCTTCTCTCATTCTCTCACCTTCTCATCTCCCCACTACTCTCTACATTAATATCATTCTTCATCTTTCCCTTCATCTTCCTCTATTTTTGTCTCTTCTTATTCATACTTTCTTACTATAAATTTTTCACTATCTCATTCATTCCATGCATAGTTTTTCCTTACAAAAAAAAGGTTCTCTCTCTCTCTCTCTCTCTCTCTCTCTCTCTCACACACACACACACACACACACACACACACAATTTTTGAGTGGATTTTTATTTTTTATTTTTCTTGCATCTTCGCTTTAGGTTGATAATTTTTTATATTCTTTAATCTACTTTAGGTTAATGCGATTCAGTTCTCTCTCTCTCTCTCTCTCTTTGATTGTTAAATGTTATCCTATTGCATTATAAAGGATTAAATATAAAAATATAATATTATTCTAATACATAACATGATTTGGATAATTTAATTTGGTAGCTACTGTAATTTGATAGCATGATTTTTATAGTGCTCAATTTAGATGTTAAATTATGAGACTTTAATCATTTTTGTTTATTTTTTAATCCTTTGTGGTAGACAAAGTACTCTATAATGCAATTTATTTAGAGAAAAGCAAAGGTTGGCTAAACAAAAGTTATTGGATGAGAGACAAATTTTATCTTTCGCAATTTTACTTTAATTATTATTATTATTATTTTATAACAATGCATATATAAAAATTTAATTCTTAGATTTTGCTAATAATTGATTATTTGATAATATGTTTTGGGTGGACGAAATTACAATTTCCGCAAAGAAAATAACCTTAGTAGATTATAAATAACAAATTTTTTTCCTAATTGGTTCAATTAATCATAGTTAAGTTTTATTAATTTTTTTAGTTACTTTTTTCAGTGTTTTGGATTGTAGGTAGAAAAAATAAGTTTGAGAAAGCTGCGCTCATGTTGAGCCACGTCAACGTCCACGTCATCATCTTTTTTTTTTTTTTTCATTTTCTTATAATTATTTATAATTTTTTTTTATTTCATATTTACACTTCTCCAACCTTTCTTCCTCCCTTACCTTTTCATCTCCCCACTACTTCTCTAACCTTTCTCCTTCTCTCATTCTCTCACCTTCTCATCTCCCCACTACTCTCTACATTAATATCATTCTTCATCTTTCCCTTCATCTTCTTCTATTTTTGTCTCTTCTTATTCACACTTTCTTACTATAAATTTGTCACTATCTCATTCATTCCATGCATAGTTTTTCCTTACAAAAAAAAGGTTCTCTCTCTCTCTCTCTCTCTCACACACACACACACACACACACACACACACACACACAATTTTTGAGTGGATTTTTATTTTTTATTTTTCTTGCATCTTCGCTTTAGGTTGATAATTTTTTATACTCTTTAATCTACTTTAGGTTAATGCGATTCAGTTCTCTCTCTCTCTCTCTCTCTCTCTCTCTCTCTCTTTGATTGTTAAATGTTATCCTATTGCATTATAAAGGATTAAATATAAAAATATAATATTATTCTAATACATAGCATGATTTGGATAATTTAATCTGGTAGCTACTGTAATTTGATAGCATGATTTTTATAGTGCTCAATTTAGATGTTAAACTATGAGACTTTAATCATTTTTGTTTATTTTTTAATCCTTTGTGGTAGTCAAAGTACTCTATAATGCAATTTATTTAGAGAAAAGCAAAGGTTGGCTAAACAAAAGTTATTGGATGAGAGACAAATTTTATCTTTCGCAATTTTACTTTAATTATTATTATTATTATTTTATAACAATGCATATATAAAAATTTAATTCTTAGATTTTGCTAATAATTGATTATTTGATAATATGTTTTGGGTGGACGAAATTACAATTTCCGCAAAGAAAATAACCTTAGTAGATTATAAATAACAATTTTTTTTCCTAATTGGTTCAATTAATCATAGTTAAGTTTTATTAATTTTTTTAGTTACTTTTTTCAGTGTTTTGGATTGTAGGCAGAAAAAATAAGTTTGAGAAAGTTTGTTTAAAACTAAAAGAATAATTTCTAAATTTTCTTTTCTTTTTAATGATTCACAAAATGTTATAAATAACTTTTATTAAAAAATAAATATTTTCGTTAAATTGCCTTTTGAATTTTTGAGAAAAATTGTATTTTTTTTTTCATTTTAGTACGACAAAAATTATTAAATTTATGATTTATGATTGTTTCTATATTACATTTATGATTATTCTTATAATGAATAAAAATATAATTACAAAATACATTACTCTTTATTAAATTAGTTTAAATTGTATAAAAAAAATTTAATAAAACTACCATAAAAATAATTATCATGCGCAACGCGCAGGTTTGTGGCTATATATATATATATATATATATATATATATATAAAACCGAAACCTTTGGAGCTCCCACAATTTTCCACGTCATTACTATTTTCTTTTTCTTTTTATTTTAGATTCTTTTTATTTTTGGTTCAATTTTCCACGTCATCACTATTTTCTTTTTCTTTTTCTTTTTATTTTGGATTCTTTTTATTTTTGGTTTTATATCTTATCAAGTATTACAATAGTTTAGTTTAAATAAAATTCTATTAGATATATGTTTCAAAAGCTTGAAAATAGCCTTTGGAGCTCCCACAATTTTCCACGTCATCACTATTTTCTTTTTCTTTTTCTTTTTATTTTAGATTCTTTTTATTTTTGGTTTTATATCTTATCAAGTATTACAATAGTATAGTTTAAATAAAATTCTATTAGATATATGTTTCAAAAGCTTGAAAATTCTATTTCAACTAAAATTCTATAACAAAAATTTTCACAAATATAAACTTCTGCCAAGGTCGAAACCCTTCATACTCACTCAAATTTTCACAAAGAAAACACACATATCAAATTGAAGCCATAGCAGGAAGCAAGTTGATTCTTCAACGAGAACAAATCCTGTAGTACAAAGGCCACCTAATTGCTTTTAGTTTTGAACTCGATTGTCTTATTAACAACAAAGTCTAAGAATTGCAGTGATGGACAGCCGTCCACAAATAACATCCACGCAAGGGCTTGATGTTCTTCTTAATTATCTCATATAATTCTAGGAATTATTTTATTTAATTTTTTTTGGAATTAATATATTTAGATGGTTGGCATAGCAGACAACGTAAAAACAATTTTCTGTCATTTATGTTGCCTTCTGCATAACCCTAAATCAATGTTGAAATGTTGTGTTTTACAACCATCTGATCTTGGTAACCAAACCCTGCACCTATGATTGTTTATGATTATTTTTGTTCATTGTTTGTAGTTTAAACCCATTAAAACTTATTGGCTGATGGTATTTCATGGTTTTTTTTTTCCCTTTACTTTTACTTTAAAGGTTGCTAGGAACACAACCTAACATGTGATTTTTTTTCATTGTTTAAAGTTTAGACCTATTAAAATTTAAAACTAATTACTTTATAGGTTCATGTACTTTTTTCTTCTTCTTATTTTTCTCTTTTGAATAGTCATATATTTTGTGTTAGTTTTTGCAATATTTGTACATGTTTAGCAGATTTCAACAACTATACCATGTATTATTCTTTTGAAGATAATCAATTTTTCTTTTATATTTCTCTATTATAAAATCATATATATATATATATATATATATAGTTTTGTTTCAATAATTTATAGGATGTAAATCTTATGATTCCTTAATATTTTTTGGCCTTTTGGAAGTTTTAACATCTGACTTTTTGAGTTATATTTTTGTAATATCCAAAACTATCTGGAAAATTTCAATAATTATAACCATGAATTATTATTTTGAGTGTAACAAATTTTTCTCTTATATTTCTCTGTTGTGTAGTCACACACACATATATTTTTATAATTTTTAAGCTCTTAATCTTTTGATTCTTTTCAATAGTTATAAGTTTATAGTCATGAACTATTCTTTAATATTTTTCGTAAGTCATTGCATGTTCAAACAATGACTTCTTTATCAAATTGTAACACAAATTGAAGTTATACAAGAGCAATTCATGCAATAATATAGTTTCTTAATCAATTTAAAATTTTATAAAATCAATTTAGTTTACCACATAAATAGGTAGGTTCCCGTGCATAGCACGGGTTGGCGACTAGTATATTACTAAAAGCTGAAGCGTAGAGTTTAATTCTGCTGTTCTCACGTTGCGTCACATCAGCTGTCACGTCATTTTCTTTTAAAAAAAATTATTTTTCCTTCAATTTTTAAATGGTTCTTATAATTTACAGCCCTATAAATCTCATCAATATAAATCCTAGCCCACTACTTTTTTATTTACTCCCACTATCACCCTATAATAAATTTGTATAATTAATCCAGTCCATCTTTTATTTATTTAGTTTTACTATGAAGCCCAACTCAAAACCTTTTCAGTTCACCTTAAAGGAAAAAAAAGGGAGTTTTAAAGGTAGGATAATATTACGTTCAGGGTTTTGAAGATATCTAACATTCATGTCAGTTTGAAAAAAAGAAAAAAAAAAAGGGAAGCTTAAAGGGAGGATTGGGTTTTAAATATGTAACGTAGAGGGGAGATTAAAGGGAGCAAAAAGGAAAACAAAAAAACAAAAAAAGAAACGTGCATTCAAGCTGGTTTGGAAGAAAGAAAAAAAATAAAAAAAATAAAAGAAAAGGGAAGCGTTCAGGGTTTTGAAATATTGTGTTCAGGATTTTGAAATATGTAACGTAAAGGGAAGCTTAAAGGGAAAAAGAAAAAGAAAAAAAAAAACGTTGAAGCCTTCAGGTATTGCTTGAGAAAACAGAGAGTTTGAAAGCTATCCACCTTCCTGCTCTATCGTTTCTCAGTAACGGCTGCCTATCTGATTTCCTTCCTCCCTTTATTCCTTTCCACGTGGTTTATAAATGCTGACAGAACCTCCCTGCTTTGGTTGAGGTATCTCTACATCTCAATTCTTTTTTTGGGTGCAAAACTTTTATTCTCTGTTTCAATTATTTTTTTTTGGGTGCAAAACTTTTATGCTCTATTTATATTAATATGAGACGCTTTTATTTTATTTTTTGTTTGTTTGTGTTTGTGTTTATATTATTTTTGAGCATCCTTGGCATGCCATTGATGTGTTTGTGAGATTGCCTGAATGTCGTTTCAATAGTGCTATAATTTTACTGCCCAAAAAAGTATTTTGGTTTATTTGGAAATAGACAGGCTTATCAGCAGTTCATCTGTGGCTGCTCGGAATGGTGTCAGTGTCACACCTATTGGACATGTGGTGCTTTGTTTTGCGAAGGAAGTCAAAATTACTACTCCACCGAGTTATTCTTCTATAGAACGTACAAGGTCTACCTACTACTACAAACTTTTCTTAACAGACGATCCTGCTGAGTGCTGAGGAAGAATCTAGCGGATTTCACTCCATGGCAGCAAAAGTAAATAAACATATTACAACACTAAAATGTTATTATTGTTATATATTTTGAATTAGTATCTTATTGAATTACATTTTTTTTTAAATATTTTTAAGGTCCATGTCATAATTTATATTATATTTTTCCTTCAATTTTTAAATGGTTCTTATTGATATTTTTCATTGCACTTTCCATTGAAGAGGTATCGTGATCATCTCTATTAGCTGTATTCTTGGGAACCCACCAAACTCTTATGCTTTTGTCAAGGCTTCCACTATAGAGCAAGAACCCACCACCAATATTACTTGGTGATTCTTGCAAGCATTTGACTGGACCTTCATGGCCACTTAATGTTATTATTGTTATATATTTTGAATCAGTATCTTATTGAATTACAATTTTTTTTATATTTTTAAGGTCCATGTCAAATTTTGTTCAATTTTTTTTTTAGGTTCAAGGCCACCATCAACTTTAATGGTGAGGAGTTGTTAGATACCGAGCTGTTGATATCTACAAGGTTTGTATATCAAGTTGAGGCAGGTTGTGTATGTTTACTGTTTTAATTTTCATGTTGATGATCATGACATGTATTGGTTTGGGGAAAAAATATAGTTGCACTTTTAATGGTTTTCAGCTCACTATGAATATAATTTAGTATAAATGTGTCCACATCTTTATTTGATCAATCTTCAGTTGCATAAGAAAGTTAAGCTTAAAGTATGTAATATGGATATGTTTTACACATTTTGATGAATCGTTTTCCTTAAATGTCAAACATTGTAAGAAACAAAAAAAAAAAATTGTTGTAGGAAAACCAAAGGTTGCCAACTCCATCAACAATCAAAAAATAGAAGTAGCAGAAAGTTTAACTAATAATTCTCCCCTTGCTTCCCTCATAATTGTTGAAGCTCTAAAATGCCAATCCAAATGCTTCACAAATAATTAAATAACTTATCTTTCCTATTTTTTTTCTTGAAGGAAACATATATTTTATTGCAATTGCATCAAGGATAAATTGTTGTTGGACAAAGCTTCATCCATCCAAACTATCAAATTCGTCCCAAATTGGGCATGCCTAGCCACTGTAGATTTTCCATGTCAACTTCTCTTTTTACAACAAAAACTTCAAAGTGCTCAAAGTTGTTCAGTAATGGTCTTACCTCCTCAATGATGTTTCTAACCATGTTGATCAATATCCATATGGATATGTAGCTGAATCACCTTCTAAAATATAAGCATTTTTCTATTCTTCATGAGCAAAATTCCAACAACACAAACAGCCACCAGCTCAACTTCTAGAGGATCTTCGAATTGTCTATTTTTTTTTAATGCATAGCACTGTCATTGGAAGAAACATTGAATTTTAGATAATGGCACACATTATTGTTAAAGTTTTAAATTTTATATCCAAATTTGCTGCTAAAATATGATTAAGGCTTTGGTCATTAATTTCCTTTGAAGCACTATTTGTGCATGAATTTTTTGAAGAAGAACAGGGGGTTGGTTATTTGAGTGAGAGTGCAATTATTTATGTAAATCTGAATGCATATGTAAATTGCAAATATGACTGCATTTTTTTTTTAGAAATTTATTGTTGAAAACTTTCACAATGTGACACCTTTGACGGTTGAACCAATTGTTACTTGCTGCCGACAATCTTTTAAAACAATTGAGTGAAAAAGATTGTTTTGACTTCAATGAGATAATGTAGAAGAGAATAAAATATATAAAACAAATTCCTATTTTGTAGAAAGTTTTTCTTCCTTCACCCATTGGTACACATAATGCATCCAGCCAAAAAAAAAGAAAAAGTACACATGATGTAGCTATAGGGTCCCCAAAGAGAGAGAGAGAGAGAGAGAGAGAGAGAGAGAGAGAGAGAGAGAGAGAGAGAGAGAGAGAGAGAGAGAGAGAGAGATTGTATAAAATTTCATTGACGGCTAATTTTTGGTCACTCACACGCACACCTTTTCGAGTCTCAAGTATCAACCCTCCAGTCCATGTCTACACCTACTTTTCTTTTCACCCCCAGCATTTTTTTTTTTTTTAAGTCTTCCGTTTGTATTTTTTTTCCTTATATATATATATATATATATATTGTAATACTGACACAACAAATTTGACAATATTTTCACAATTATTAAGGTGTCAATTTCTTATAAATCAAAATAAAATAATAAAATATGAAACTGTGTAATTTGATATGGAGTGTAATTTGTGTTTCATACATTTATTGGATAATTGAGAAATTCTGACATTGATATCCTAATGTACAATCAAAGGGTAAAAGGCAAAGAATTGTTTACATCTTCAAATATGTTAAATATTTTTACAAATTTAGTAGACTATTGGTGGTGGGATTGGTATTGAACTTGGACTTGGTCTTAATGTTTTGGTATTTAACTTTTGAAGACAATTTCAGGTTATGCAAATAGGATAGGTTTATATGGTAGAAAGGAGATGAATTGAATCACAATAGTCTTTGAGATTATGCATTTGAAAGTTTATGGGATATTGAGAAGAAGGTTTGATTTTTTAATGATTTATACCAGACAACAGTAGTGGCTGCCACTACTGCATAAGATTGGTTTAAAAAACTAAGGGGGCCATTGGAAGTTGTTATGGTTTTTAGTGCATAAAATTGTACATTCATGTTGCTAAACTCATCTAAATAGAGATTGTAGTAATGCATGTCAATGACTACATGATTGAAGTTTCTAGCAAACCTAGGTTTGGTAGATCCAAATTTTGCTACCAAAGTTGGGATTTTTTTTTTTTTTTTTTTTCATTTGGAAAGGTTGGGGAGGGGGGCATTCATGTTGAGATGAATTTTCTTTGATATTTAGGTAGCTTGGATCTTAGTTGGATAATATTATTGTTTCAAGTATATTACAAAGTGCTGTATAATAGTGTGACAATCATGTAGTGCAAAATTAGGCAATATTGTACCAGCTGGAAAAAATTTCCCAAGACAACCCTATAATTCCTTTTTTTTTTTTTTTTTTTTTTTTTTTTTTTTTTTTTTTTTTCATTTCGAAAGGTTGGGGAGGGGGGCATTCATGTTGAGATTTCAGGCAATATTGTAGCGATTGGAGAAAATTTCCCAATACAGCATTTATACCTGTAAACTTTCATCCGAACCATTGTCTCTTGCCACAAACTGTGATACAAAAGCCACATCATCACCTTCCATAGTATCTCATATGCCTTTTGGAATATGATTTTGCAAATTCTCTTTTGTAACGCACAATAAATGACCAAAGTACATCAACCATGTGCCTCTTTGGTCCACAAGTGTCATTGATAGATCCAGAGCTATTACCACTATGGATGCAAAGGTAGCAGCCTATCTGGATAAAAAACAAATATGCGAGCAGTCAGAGATTGATACAGTTGCACATAGTCAGAACATATTACTTCTACTTTTTTGCAATGTATTGTTTAATGAGTTGCTTTGCTAGGAAATTCCATAGTTGCCTGAACAGTTTGTGTAACCAAAGAAAATAACCAAAAAAAATAGGACATTGTTGAATGATTTGCTTTGCTCGGAAATTCCATTGTAAATAAAGTTGGAATGTTTCTTAAAGTATGTCCAGCACTCAATTATAAATAAAATGAAAAGGCTATGCTAAAATATTTTTTATATTTTCTTTTGGTCGTGTAGGTTGTTCATATTTTATACCAGTTGATTACGGGTTATAGAATTGAGGTTGTATTATCTTTTGGTGTGCTAAACTAATTTTTATATTATCTTTTGGTTTCTACTAGATTATAATGGATTATCTTGGGGGAATTTTATAAATAAAAAATTTTCCAATTACTTTAGAACCACATGATATTCAAATTTTGAAATAACCGTCAGATGAGATTGTATAATAATTTAGTAAAAATTCCAAATTCTTTAGAATCACATGATGTTCAGGTTTTGAAATAACCATCATATGAGATTGTAATATGTTTAGAGATTATATATTTTCTATTGAAAAGCATGAATGGTGCAAAAATATCACATAAAAGGTCTTGGTGTTGAATGATGTGGACATCTGTCATCGTTCTGATTACTATTTTAATCACCAGTTGCTCACAAGTTACCTGTTAATTTACATGTTTTTAAGCTGGATGGTTTCTTCAAGTATTTGTAACTTTTAATTATAAATAAAATGAAAAGGCTATGCTAAAATATTTTTTAACTTTTTATTTGGTTGTGTAAGTTGTACATTTTTCCTAGCAGTTGATTACGAAATATCTATTAAGTTGTAAGTTGAACAACTATAGATTGAAAAGGCTATGCTAAAATATTTTTTATTTTTATTTTTCAGTTGTGTAGGTGGTTCATATTTTGTACCAGTTGATTACGGATTATCTATTAAATCGCAAGTTCAACAGCTGGATTGTTTCGTAAAGTATGTCCAACTCTCAATTAATGAAAAGGCTATTATAAAATTGAGATTATATTATCTTTACGTGTGCTAAAATAATTTTTATATTATCTTTTGGTTTCTACCAAATCATAATGGAATACCTATTAAATTACAAGTTCACACAAGCTGGAATATTTCTTCAGGTCTCTCTAAAATGAAATTCGTAGCTAAAATAGTCCTCATATTATTGGTAGGGTGTTCATGTTATCCACCAGTTATTTCAAATGATCTTTTACTATAATGACGGTAAGTAAATGATGGTTGGTAGGTATTATGGAGTCACGTCAGCAGCTATGGTGTCTATCCTTCAATATGAAATTTCACTAAATTACATTCCCACGATACAAAAGAATATAAAACCCAGACAAGTTGGGAAAATGGGGAAATTTTATAAATAAAATATGTTCCAAATACTGTAGAACTACGTGATATTCAAATTTTGAGATAACTGTCAGATAAGATTGTAAAATAATTCAGTAAAAATTCCTAATTTTTTAGAACTACATGATGTTTGGATTTTGAGATAACCATCAGATGAGATTGTAATATGTTCAGAGATTAGATATTTTCTATCGAAAAACATGACTGGTGCAAAAATATCTCATAATTTTTATTTATATTTTGCAGCCACAATGCTTAATATTTTATTTATATTTACATTTTGAATGCAATTGCATAAAGGATGGAATCTCCAAATAGTCTTAGAAAAATGCCCTTCATGTTACACGTATGGACTTACTTACCAACCAGGAACACACTATAAATAGATGATAGCAAAATGAATGCACCCCAAAAAAGAAGGCTAAAATATTTTTTATATTATCTTTTAGTTGTGTAGGTTGTTCATATTTTGTATCAGTTTATTACGGATTTTCTATTAAATGTTCAAAAGCTGGATTGTTTTGTCAAGTATGTCCAACTCTTAATTATAAATAAAATAAAAAGGCTATGGTAAAATATTTTTATATTCTGTTTTGGTATGCTAAAATAATTTTTATATTATTTTTTGGTTGTGTAGGCTATTCATATTGTCTATCAAATTATTGCGGATTATCTATCAAATTGCAAGTTCAAAAGCTGGAAGTTTTTTCCAAGTATGTCCAAATGTCAATTGTAACAAAAATGAAATGTTTTTATAAAATTGTTGGCATATTATTTTTGGTAGTGTAGGTTGTTCATATTATCCACCATTTATTTGAAATTATTTTTTACTATATTGATAGTTAGTAATTGATGGTTTGTAGGTACTATGGAGTCTTCTTATTATGCACGATTGAGAAGAAGGATGATTCTTGCATCCAAGAGAAATCGCAATTATCCAACCAATATTCATGCTCCTGCAACTCAACGTATTTCTACTGACTTACAGTTGAATAGGGGTACTGTGTTGGATAGGCAAATGAATATGAGTTACTGGGCAGCTAATAGAAGTCATTTAGTAGATGCTAACTTCAACAATGTTGATGCTTTGAGAGGAGAGGTTTCTATAGAAAGAGGATCTGTTTCATTTACGATTGTGTCACCTTCACATCGTATTGTTGGTAGGTTTTTCAAAAAGTTTCATTTTTTAAAAATTATATATTATTAAAGTCTTCAATTTAACATATATATATATGTGTGTGTGTGTGTGTGTGTGTGTGTGTGTGTGTGTGTGTGTGTGTGTGTGTGTATACATATGTGTGTGTGTGTGTGTGTGTGTATAAATTATGAATTTAATTATATTTGATTACTCTTTAGGCCATTCAGGAGATATTGAGGATGATTCATTTGTGAGGAGCACTTGACAGAGACGACATGATTATAATAGTGAGACTACGAACAAAAATTCTAATATCTATATACACACTACTTTAAATGAAAATGGTGATGTCACCACAAATGTATCTGAAGACCGAATTCCTCCAGGTAATAGTCATTTTAGTAATAACGTATTAAACATAAAATGTCATACTGACATGCTGCATGTATATATTTTTAAAAATTGTTAGGATGCCAAATTATTCCACATTGCAATATTAACTTATTATTCAATTATAATCTCAGGAAGTTCACGCATGACTAATGCTGAGAGTTCAGAAATGCAATCAAGTGAAGCCACTCTAGGGGAATCTAGAGGAACTCATTGTAAGTGATATATGAAATGGGTAACATGCTTTATTTGTTTTAATGGATTTCTCATTCTAAATCAATTTTATTTCATTGAATATATTTGTTTGTTTTAGGTAAATTCACCGAAGCTTGGAACTTTGGCCCTCCTACTCATATATGTGAACATTGTGGAGCACAAGTTTGGTATGAAGAGAGGACTATAAAATCAAGGAAGACTAAAAATCCAAAATTTAGTCTATGTTGTTCTAATGGCATTGTCCATCTACCTCTTTTGAAAAATCCACCTGCTTTACTAGCAAAACTACTCAATCTAAATGGTGGGAAAAAGTCGTTCAATTTTCGAGTGGGAATAAGGATGTATAATTCATTGTTTGCTTTTACCTCTTTGGATGGTAAAGTAGACAAGTCTGTAAATAATAGTACAGGCCCATATGTTTTCCGTCTCAATGGCCAGAATTATCATAGGATTGGGTCACTGCTTCCTATTGAAGGAGAAAAACCTACATTCTCTCAACTCTATATCTATGATACAAATAATGAAATACGACATAGAATTGATGCAGTGGTCAAGAAGTATAAGAAACATGAAGCAGATCCTGATATTGTTGTTGGATTATTGGAAATGTTAGATAATTGTAATGAATTGGTGAAAGCATTTAGGATGGCAAGGGATAGATTTACTGAATCTGAAATACGAAATGTCAAAATTCGCTTGATTGGGACATGCAATCCAAATGGAAGACAATATAACCTCCCTACATCATCTGAGGTTGCTGCTGTTATTGTTGGGGATTTTAATGTTGAAAGCTCCAATTGTGATATCATAGTTGAAAATAAATCGTCAGGCTTGCAACGAATAAGTGAGCTTCATCCAAGTTTTATGTCATTGCAATATCCTTTACTTTTCCCATATGGCGAAGATGGTTTCATGAAGAATATAATATTAGTTATGGAAGTAATGGTGAAGGGAAAGTAAGGAAAAGAGGAGCTGTTACCATGAGAGAATATTATGCTTTTAGACTTCAACAGCGTGCTAATGAGGGGCAAACATTGATACTTGGTGGGAGGTTGTTTCAGCAATTTATTGTAGATGCATACACGTGTATTGAGGAAGCACGTCTTCGATATATTTGAGACCATCAGAATGACTTTAGAATAGAGATTTTAAGTGGTCTAATGGATGCCATACTTGGTGGAGATACAGACGCAACAACAGTTGGAAAACGTGTGATATTGCCTTCTTCATTTACAGGTGGTCCAAGATATATGGCACAAAATTATCAAGATGCAATGGCAATATGTAGATGGGCTGGATATCCAGATCTTTTTATAACCTTCACCTGCAATCCTAAGTGGCCAGAAATTAGTTTGTTTTTGGGCTCTATTCCTAATCAGAAAGCTGAAGACCGACCTGATATTGTAGCAAGAGTGTTCAAAATAAAGTTGGATCAACTATTGCATGATCTCACCCATGGAAAGCACTTTGGAAGAGTAATTGCAGGTATGTAATTTTATACAAATTTCTGTCAACTTGTAAGTACGTATAATGATTGTATATTTTTCTTAACTTATAAGTTTAAAATTATTAATTGCAGTTGTGTATACTATTGAATTCCAAAAAAGAGGCCTGCCACATGCACATATTCTTCTTTTCCTTCATCCTAAAGACAAATGCCCAACTCCTACACATATTGATAGTATAATCAAAGCTGAAATACCAAATTCATGTACAGACCCAGTAGCTTATGAAGCTGTGAAACTATATATGATGCACGGACCATGTGGACTTGCTAACATGACATCTCCTTGCATGATCAATGGTAAATGTTCAAAGCATTTTCCAAAAAGCTTTTATACTGAAACAACTATTGATGATGATGGTTTTCCAAATTATCGAAGAAGAAACGATGGACAAACAATAGAAAAAAATGGAATACTTTTGTATAACCAATATGTTGTTCCTTACAACATAGACCTCCTGGTCAAATACCAATCACATATAAATGTTGAGTGGTGCAACCGGTCTCGATCAATCAAGTATTTGTTTAAGTATATAAACAAAGGATCAGATAGAGCAACTATTGTTTTACAAGAAAATCCTTTAACAAATAGTGGTGATAATTCTGAGATTGTTGTTGATGAAACAAAAGACTATCTGGATTGTAGGTATATTTCAGCATCTGAAGCGTGTTGGAGGATATTTGAATTTAAAATTCAATATCGGAATCCAGCTGTTGTGAGGTTAAATTTTCATCTAGAAAAAAAGAATACCGTAACATTTCCAGAGTCTATTAATCTTAGGCAATTAGTTCATCATCCTGGAATTAAAAATACCATGTTCACAGAATGGATGAAGGCTAATAATTCTTTTGAAGATGCTAGAGAGTTGACATATACTGATTTCCCTACAAAATGGGTCTGGCATAGTAATGTTCAGCAATTGAGGCGAAGAAAAAATGGAAAATGTATTGGGAGGATTTATTTTGCACATCCTTCAAGTGGTGAGAAGTATTACTTGAGAATGCTGCTTAACATTGTTAAGGGTCCTAGAAATTTTGCTGAAATTAGAACAGTAAATGGTATTGTGTTTGAAACATATTAGGAGGCATGTTATGCACTTGGGCTTCTTGATAATGACAAGGAATGGCATGATGCCATATTGGAAGCATCCAATTGGGCTTCTGGAAAACAACTACGTGAATTGTTTGTGACTATTTTGATGCTTTGTGAAGTAGTTGATCCATCCAATCTATGGAAATCACATTGGAAAATATTCTCAGAAGACATACTTCATATTCAAAGGCGTATCTTGCAATTTGATGAGCTTAAATTGTCAGAAACACAGTTGAAAAATTATGCCTTATATGAAATTGAAAAATTACTTCAACAATTTGGGAGATCTCTTGGAGACTATCCACAAATGCCACAACCTGATATGAATTTGATTCAAAAGAGTACAAATAGGCTGATTCAAGAAGAAACGTCGTACGACATCTTAGCCTTAAAAAAAGAACATGAAGTTCTTCTTGCTGGTTTGAATGTTGACCAAAAAAAAAATTTATGATTCAGTAATGCAAGCTATCCACAATGAAACCGGTGGATTTTTTTTTGTCTATGGCCATGGTGGAACTGGGAAGACTCATCTTTACAAGGAAATTTTGGCTGCTGTCAGATCCCAAGAAAAAATTGCTCTTGCTACTGCAACATCAGGAATTGCTGCTTTGTTACTCCCTGGAGGTAGAACTGCTCATTCACAATTTCATATACCAATTAATATTTCTGATGAATCTACATGTGAAATTAAGCAAGGAACACAAGTAGCTGAACTTCTGTTGAAAACAAGTGTTATTTTATGGGATGAGGCACCTATGGCACATAGAAATTGTTTAGAGGCACTTGATCGCTCTCTTCGCGATATTTTACGTATCCAAAATCCTAATTGTGCTAACAAACCATTTGGAGGAAAGGTTGTGGTATTAGGGGGAGATTTTCGACAAATACTACCGGTTGTCAAAAAAGGTAGAAGAGAAGATATTGTGCATTCTGCAATTAACAAATCATATCTATGGAAAGAATGTCCAGTTTTCAAATTACACACAAATATGAGGCTTCTGCAGAATAGATTAAACAATTCAGAATATGCATCAATGATAAATTTTAGTGAGTGGATTTTGAAGATTGGAAATGGTGAAATGGGCGAAGGAGATGGAGAGAATTCAATTACTATTCCAACTGACTTAATTATCAAACATACTGGAAATCCAATGGAAGATATTGTAAGAAGCACATATCCTGATTTACAAATGAAAATCACAGATCATAGTTATTTACAAGAGAGAGCTATACTTGCACCAACTAATGAAGTTGTTGAAGAACTTAATGATTATGTAGTATCATGTTTACATGGTGAAGAGCAAACATATTTAAGTTCAAATTCCATATGCAAAGCTTCCTCCAATATTGCTGACCAAGACGTTTTGTATCCTGGTGAATTCTTGAACACATTAAGATTTCCTGGATTGCCAAATCATAAATTAAAGTTGAAATTAGGCTTGCCTATCATGTTGCTTCGAAATCTAAACCAAAATGCAGGTCTTTGTAATGGAACAAGATTGGTTATTACTAAATTGGGTACATGGGTCATAGAAGCAAAGATCATTACTGGTACCAATATTGGAGCACATGTTTTTATTCCAAGAATCACATTGTCTCCAAGTGTGTCAAAATGGCCATTCCTCTTGAAGAGACGACAGTTCCCAATTTCAGTATGTTTTGCAATGACAATTAATAAGAGCCAAGGTCAATCTCTGAAACATGTTGGTGTGTATCTCCCAAATCTGGTTTTCAGCCATGGACAATTATATGTTGCAATATCTAGAGTTACAAGCAGAGATGGCCTGAAGTTCCTCATCATCAACAATGAAATCAAAGAAGAGTCGAATACAAAAAATATTGTCTACAAAGAAGTATTCACAGGCCTTTCTTAATCTTTGATACTACAAATAATAGAATTCCTTCTCCAGGTTTGTACCCACCTCTCCTATCATTTATTCAATAATATTTTACTCATTAATGTTAACTTAACTTGAAAAAAATTACAGATTATAGTATCTTATTTTTGGGAGTTTTTAAGCTAAAATTAATTTGGAAGACCAAGATGGGTTAACAAGATCAGTTTGATATGCTTACCCATATTTTCTACACTTTTCCTCTCTAATGCTTTCATTCTTTTAGGTGAAGACAATAGAGGAAATGGGTAACCAAATTTTGATAGAGGAAAACTTTACGGGGCTTCCAGAGGTGCAGATTTGGAAGCTGTAGACATGTCTTGGCAAGTACATGCATTACTTTTTTTAAAAGTAAGATATTTTGCTGATACATTGAGAAATGAAACTAATGGGAAAAAGATTGTAACAATTGTACTAGTTTGCTGTTTTATTGATTCTAATGTACTCATGATTTTCCCTTTTTGTTCCAACATTAATATTTGTTAGATGATGAAACATAAAAATAAAAAATAAAATAAAAACAATTTCACACATTTTTCATTGCTGGAACAAAAATACTTTCTGTGTGTTTTAATACAATTGTAAAATAATTTGGTAAAAACAAAGGTAGATTAAAAGCAAGAATGGGGGGAGATTAAAAAAAAAAGAGTTTGGTAAAAAAAAAAAAAAAAATAGTTTAAGTTTTTGGGACTCCAAATAGTCTTACAAAAATGGTCTTCTTGATACTTCTATGAACTTACTTACCAGCTCTCAATTAATGAAAATGTTATTATAAAATTGAGATTATATTATCTTTTCGTGTGCTAAAATAATTTTTATATTATCTTTTGATTTCTACCAAATTATAACAGATTATCTATTAAATTCCAAGTTCAAAAAAGCTGGAATATTTCTTCAAGTCTCTCTAAAATGAAATGTTTTGCTACAATAGTCCTCATATTATTGGTAGAGTGTTCATATTATCCACCAGTTATTTGAAATTGTCTTTTACTATAATGACGCTTACTGTTGTTGACTACACATATTTTTTACATCTGCTAGTGGACTCTGATTATCACAATTGGGTATTATCTTAAAAACACCCTCTTTCTATTTGTATCATTGTGTGCAAGTTTGTTTGTTTTTTTTTTTTTTTTTTTTGGGAATAATTTCAGTTTGCTTTGCTATTGCATCGACCCATAAAAAATATGACTTTAATTTTGTTTAATCACCCCCAAATGATGAATTCATGATTTAAATAGAAATAAATAATAGGGAATTAAGTATCAAGTTTGTTGTTTTCGTTTGATCAATAATTGGTAATAACTGAAAGCATGAATAGTTTTAAATTTTCATAGAACCTACAAAAAATTCTACATCTAAATAACTAGCATAACAAATGGTCCATTCCCACAAATATTTAATTTCCATTCAACCGTTGTTTAAAAATTGACAAAATATCTCTTTATTGCTTTCACAGTTTTTCTGATTTATATTGAATATTTTTTCTATTCCTATGACGACACTTTATTATTAGACAAAACATTAGGCACTTAAATTAAAAAAAAAAAAAAATTGCTATGGTCTCAAAAAAGAAATTATAAAGGGAAGGAAGAATCTCTTATGCCACATACCAATACCATCAGTCATGTAGTAAACCATTAAGTGAAATGGCACCTTTTTTGTTTGTAAGAAAAAATGTGTGAGAATATTTTAAATATTCATTTATTTCATTTTTATATTTAACAAGTTCATCTACTTAATTTAGACAGTAATAACTAGACAATTAAATAATAATTCATACAAAATTAAAAACTACAAAAATTGTCTATACATATTCATCATGGATGGTTTTAAATTTACATTTAACTTTGCATTTATGTATTCTTATGCTTTAATTTACATATTTATAACTAACCAATGAAAATTATGAAGAAAATAATTACAGCATTTCTTTTTTCTACTCTTTAAAAAGTCACAAATTTCCTTTTTTTTTCCCTTTTTTTTTTTAATGATTTCGGTTTGCTTTGCTATTGCATCGACCCATAACAAATATGACTTTAATTTTGCTTAATGACTCCCAAATGATAAATTCATGAATTATATAGAAATGAATAATAGGGAATTAAGTATCAAGTTTGTGGTTTTCGTTTGATCAATAATTGGTAATAATTGAAAGCATGAATACTTTTAATTTTCATAGAACCTACAAAAAATTCTACATCTAAATAACTAGCATAACAAATGGTCAATTCCCACAATTATTTAATTTCCATTAAACCGTTGTTTTAAAATTTACAAAATATCTATTTATCGCTTTCACAATTTTTCAGATTTATATTGAATATTTTTTTCCTGTTCCTATGACGACACTTTATTATTAGACAAAACATTAGGCACTTATATTAAAAAATAATATTGCTAGGGTCTCAAAAAAAAAAATGATAAGGAGAAGGGAAAATCTCTCATACCAAGAACATCAGTCATGTAGTAAACTAATGACTGAAATGGCACCTTCTTTGGTTGTAAGAATAACGTGTGAGATGATTTTAAATATTCATGTATTTCATTTTTATATTTAAAAAGTTCATCTACTTAATTTAGACATTAATAACTAGACAATTAAATAATTATTCATACAAAATTAAAAACTTCAAAAATTGTCTATACATATTCATCATGGATGGTTTTAAATTTACATTTAACTTTGCATTTATGTATTCTTATGCTTTAATTTACATATTTATAACTAAACAATAAAATTATGAAGAAATAATTATGGCAATTCTTTTTTCTACTCTTTAAAAAGTCACAAATTTTTTGTTAAAAATTTGTTTATATGTCCACATGTTGATTGGAAGATCCGTAACACTAACCTTCAGTAGTAGAACAAAATTACAAAAGAAAAACCCACCTAATTAACCAATGACTCAAAAAACATATTCAAAAAGGCAAAAGCACCATATACATAATATATATTTTAAATTATATCTCCTTTTTGCGCAGATCAACTTTAGATTTCATCCTGGTATCAATTAATTGACCTAACCACTAAATACATTATATTTACAAAAGTAAGGCCATTATTACTTCTGTTACAATTAAATAATTAATTAATTGAGACTAAAATAAATCAATGCCTTCGTATTCCATTGAAACATTAGAGGGGAGGGGGAGATCCTTTCACATACCACCAATGTAACCACATCTATAACTATTTAAGAAACCCATGATATCTATTTCTATTTCATAACCATACCATACAAATTACAACTACCAACACAACGTACTTTGCAACAATAGAGATAGAATTTCCAGCTACAAGATATTGGAAAGACAATAAATTTTCCTTATGTACAAGGTATGTATACTACATCTCAAAACTATTTATTTCTATTTCATAAGATGAATAAAGATCATTACAAATTTTAGATATGCTTAGTTAGTTATATAAAGCGTTCAATTTCATTACTCTATTTCCATTCTAACAATAGTTCAACTCAATTGGGTCCAACTAATGACTATATTATCAGTTCCAAAAATGAGTTACAATCTCATCAAGCAACTTTCAGATAAAAGGGAGAATTGGAAGGTAATTAAGAGTCAGACTTTCAAGAATGTGGGAAGCTATCAACCGAAAAAATCTAGAACTAATCAGTTTGGACATGGTTCTTATAGATGAACAGGTTAGATTTGCATTGAGATTCTATTTTGTCATATTTTCTTTACTCGACTCGCACCTTAAAACTAAAATTGTCACTAACAAATTACTTTTTTAAGTACCAGGATGACACAATACACGCGACAATTCAAAAAAACAATGTTAAGAAGTTTCAGGAACAACTACGAGAAGGACAATTATATTCACTGTCCAATTTTCGAGTAGATACTTACAAGGAAAAAGATAGCTATCGGCCTATAAGTAAAGACAAGGAAATAAACTTTCTACGTACAACAGTTATTGAGGAGCTAAAAGAGGCTGAAATTACTATCTCTCAACATAAATTTGAATTTGTTGATTACAGAACAATTGTGGATCGCTTTGACAATAACAAACAATTGACAGGTAGCCTAAAAAGTCTCAAATTTATTTTCAAATAATTATGTTTCAAATTACTTAATCAACTTTATTTGCTGCAGACATCATTGGAAAAATAGTTGGTGTTGGACCACTAGAAAATGTTCATGTTCAAGGATCTACTGTCCCAATGAGAAATATAGATATCATGAATCCAGAGTAAGCTTTAGCATGTACATATGGATTCATTGCATAATACTACTTCAAACTCTTTATCACTGACATATTTGTTTGCCACAGAGAAATCAAAATAAGAATTACTCTCTAGGGACCAACATCGAATGAAATTGAGGACAATTTTTACACCAACAATCTAGGACCCTTTGTCATAATAGTGACATCTACTATTGTGAAAACATTTAGAGGTAGTAACTTCTTTTAAACATATCTTTTCTTTTACATAATTAACATATTTTTATTAAATACAGGGGAACACTATTTGTCATCTACAAGTGCAACAAAAGTGTACATCAATTTAGAAATACCTGAAACTGCAACATTGATTGATAGGTATTTAGATTTTCCATACCATACTTTTATTCTAATTTATTATTTTAAAAATAATCTTGATACTTTTATTTAGTACAATACAATCTTCATATCAAATAATTATTCACTATGTTTTGATTTAAATCTTCTACCATCAAAGAAATATGGAAAATACTGAAATTTAAGGCATTCCTCTACAATTCAACCAAGAAATATCAGTTGAAAAAAGAATCACACAAAATAGAAGAACAATCAAGGAAATAACATCCTTGGAATGGACGTCAGATGATCAGGTAATCAACATTTTTTCCCAATAACGTTAGACCAATAATATATTTAGTTCTCAATAAGCTTAATGCTAAATACATTTCTTTTTTTCTTTTATATTGTAGGAAAATGTCTTCACATGCCTTGCAACAATTGAAAATATTGAAAAAAACTTTGGATGGTACTATATCGGATGCGCAAAGTGCAACAAAAAAGTTAAATCTGAAAATGAATTTTGGTGTAGCCATTGCAAAAGTAACTCTAATTTTCCAATTCCGAGGTAAAATATAAATTACCAATTTTAGAATTATTCAATATATGTAAACATAAAACAAAAAATATATATTTATAATAAAAAATGATACAAATTATATATTTATACATGCAGGTATAGAATTCAACTCAACGTTGATGATGGAATAGAGCATGCCGTATTTATTTTGTTTGACAAGGAAGCTGAAAAATTACTTCACACAACAGCAAGAGAACTATCAAACAAATATGCAACTGTAAGATCATACAATTAGCATATATAATCTTTCGTTTAATTTGAAAAGAATATACAAATTTACATTTAATATTTTATCAGATGAATGCAAATTCCACCCTACCAAATGAAATAGAGAAGCTCATTGGAAAAACATTTGTGTTCCAACTAAAGCTTAACGACTATAATTGGAAGGAAGGATGGGAATTATATACAATTGAAAAGGTGTTTGACAACATTTCAAATGACGAAACGGCAATGAAACTTGATCATATTGCAACAGTAAGCTGTCAACTATTAAACACTTAAGCCTATTTGCAAATCCAAATATTATGTTTTAAACCACATATTGTGTTTTAGGAACCACTGCAAAATGATGAAATCAAGGAAACTCCAGATCAGACTTCTGACAAAAACACATTTGAAGTATTTGATACAAAACCATCCACAGGCGCAAATAATGATCCAGTTGACCCACCCAAAAAAAAACCAAATGGTGATATCACAATAGTAAGCTTTCTACTTCTACATTTATTTGCAAATTCATTCAAAAAAAAATATCTACTATGTACTTTAATAAACATTCTTTGGTGTAGGAAGCATTGGAGAATTATAAAGTCAAGAAAAACGCAGTCCAAACTTCTGAGAAAAACAAATTAGAAGTTCTGGATACAAAACCATTAACAAGCACAAATAATGATGAAAAAAGATCAAAACAAGAACACAATAATGGTGCCATCCCATCAATGAGTTCTGCCTCTAATGTTGAAGATGTGGAACCAAGTGACGATAACATGTTCCTTCGAGATCTAATCAATCATTGAAGAGCTACAAAACACAAGTCGTCAAAAAAGAAGAAGCTTCAAAGACGCAAATGATATTGGACTTTTATATTTTCTTCCCTTTATGAACTTATTTCAAGGTTCTATTATATCTTCATATTGTCCCAAAAAAATCAAATAAAATACTTTGCTTCATTAATAATAAAAGTTGTTTGGAAAATCAAATTGGTGTCCAATTAAGCACAACCACTAATAAAATCAATACCAGCCACCACCTATAGCTACTCTTATTACATGAAATTCACTCATTTAAGTTTAATTACAAAGTGACCTTATGTTTCCAAAAAGCATAATACAATAAAATTTCCTCATTGTATTTATAATACTAATCTCTATCTTTAAAGGAATAGATCTTTTTTTACAAGTTCACACAAGCTGGAATATTTCTTCAGGTCTCTATAAAATGAAATTCTTAGCTAAAATAGTCCTCATATTATTGGTAGGGTGTTCATGTTATCCACCAGTTATTTCAAATGATCTTTTACTATAATGACGGTTAGTAAATGGAGGTTGGTAGGTACTATGGGGTCATGTCAGCAGCTATGGTGTCTATCTTTCAATATAAAATTTTACTGAATTACATTCCCACGATACAAAAGAATATAAAACCCAGACAAGTTGGGAAAATGGGGAAATTTTATAAATAAAATATGTTCCAAATACTCTAGAACCACATGATATTCAAATTTTGAGATAACTGTTGTTGACTACACATATTTTTTACATAGGCTGCCAGTAGACTCTAATTATCACAATTACCTATTATCTTAAAAACACCCTCTTTCTTTTTGTATCATTGTCTGCAAGTTTGTAAATTTTTTTTTTGGAATAATTTCGGTTTGCTTTGCTATTGCATCGACCCATAACAAACATGACTTTAATTTTGTTTAATCACCCCTAAATGATGAATTCATGAATTAAATAGAAATAAATAATGGGGAATTAAGTATCAAGTTTGCTGTTTTAGTTTGATCAATAATTGGTAATAATTGAAAGCATGAATAGTTTTAATTTTTCATAGAACCTACAAAAAATTCTACATCTAAATAACTAGCATAACAACTGGTCCATCCCCACAAATATTTAATTTCCATTCAACCGTTGTTTTAAAATTGACAAAATATCTCTTTATCGCTTTCACAGTTTTTCTTATTTATATTGAATATTTTTTGTGTTCCTATGACGACACTTTATTAATAGACAAAACATTAGGCACTTTTATTAAAAAAAAAAAAAAAAAAAAATTCTGCTACAGTCTCAAAAAAAATTATAAACTGAAGGAAGAATCTCTTATGCCACAAACCAAGACCATCAGTCATGTAGTAAACCAATAAGTGAAATGGCACCTTCTATGGTTGTAAGAATAACGTGTGAGAGGATTTTACATATTCATGTATTTCATTTTTATATTAGCATTTTTTTTTTTTTTAAGATGGACTCATTAAAATTCTTTTAATCTACCATCCAAATATGGTAGATACCTTCATACCTTTACTGTTTTCTTAAATAGTACCTAAAATCCCTTTAAAAATAATTGCATTTGTTATTATTATTATTTTCCTTTCCAAATGGAAATAAATTTCAAAGAACATGGACATTGAAATAGTTATATATCTACAAGGTCATTCGATCAGCATTTTCTTATTTAATTGTTTTATAATCAATGATAGCAGGACATTTGTGCGAATTTCTTCACAGTTTGTGAACAATGTATGTGAGCAGTACATGTTAATATAATTTGTCTATACATATTCATCATGGATGGTTTTAAATTTACATTTAACTTTGCATTTATGTATTCTTATGCTTTAATTTACATATTTATAACTAAACAATGAAAATTATGAAGAAAATAATTACAGCAGTTCTTTTTCCTACTCTTTAAAAAGTCACAAATTTTCTGTTTTTTTTTTTTTTTTTAATGATTTCGGTTTGCTTTGCTATTGCATCAACCCATAACAAATATGACTTTAATTCTGTTTAATGACTTGCTGACTCCATACTTGGAAATGAGGCAAAATTTTGGTTGAGTTACTGTGGCGTTATAGCATCTTCAACAGCCACGCTTGAGGCTTTTCCTCTTCATTTCTACATACCTCACTTGAGGCTTTGTAGAAAATCCAACTGCTACAGCAGCTCTCTAAATCCAGAAAGCCACTGTAGCTCTCCAAGGCATTATATTATATTTTCCTTCAATAATACACAGCTTTTTGACTCTTAGAGAGCTAAATTTAACCCATGGTATTTTTCTCTGGCTTTCTTATTCATATCTCCAACAAACACATGCCTCTCGGATATACCCAAACCAACAATCTAACCCAACCTAGCTAGCCCTGAGCTCCAATGTTGCTCTATCTCCAGTCCCAACATTATATACTAAAAGTTGATGGCCGGCAGAGCAAAAGCCACCTGAACATATCAAAAGCCCCAAAGAAAATGGAAAATGGAAAAAATAAAATATGCCCAAAAAAAATGAAAATTGAACAGTCAAACATAATTTACAAGATTTAGGACTTATAGAGAAGGGTATATGAAAAGCTTCTATTCAAAAATAAAACCCAAAAAATTAATTATAAATAATTGCAAATAAATTCAAGAATCACTCATCCATATAACAATCAAAACACTATAAATTACAGAACAAAACAACCAAAAAATACACACCAAAAATAGCATAATAATACACTCACCACAATCACAAAAATGAGCATGCAACATGAATTACCGACAGACTTATTGCTCGAAATATTTTCCAATGTTGGAAGACAATCACCAAAATTTTTAGGCAACATCAAAATCAGGTACACAACTTTAAATTCAAATCTCATGTTTGTTACTTTCATATGAACTCGCCACTTTTTCCCTACTAATCACAATCAATCACATCCATAATTGTGCCACAAAATATTGAAATCTTATATTTCCTCTTTTTATTAACATTTACTATGACATAGTGCGCAATTCTATAGTCATCGTTATATTTCTAAAACGTAAAATATTTATAGCTTCATCAATCAAATATTGCAATTAAAAAATAATTAAAAAATTTACACTCCCTAGGGGTTGAATAGATGCAGAGTTTTTCTTTATGACTATGGCCCTTCACATTAAACTTCCCTACGTTACATAGATGGTGTATTCCAAAATCGTGACATGAATGATGTTATATATATATATAGATATATTTTCTTCCTCATTACAATGTATATATCTATATATATATATATACATATATTTTCTTTCTCATAACAATGTTGGTCCGTATATCACAACTTCAAGTTTCCTCTTTTTATTAACTTTTTACTGTGAAGTACTGCGCAATTCTATAGACATTGTTCTATTTCTAAAAGAAAAAATATTTTTAACTTCAATAAAATATTGCAATTGTGATAATAATAATGTTCAAGTATAATTCTTAGTATATGATTATTGTCATGTTTTGTCACCAGTTCATTTTTTCTAGCGGATTACTTTCTTAATATGTCTTTTTATTTTTTTTTAAAAACAGCTGCAAGCGATTCAATTGGCTAACCAAAAGGAAAAAAGTTCTTCACCACATCAATCTAACTGGACTACTCCAAAATCCATTATTCCTTCGAAACGATGAAGAAAAACTCATTCATCAATGCTTTAGGGCTGGAAACAAACAGGCACTATTTTGGGTTGGAGCTCACAAATATTTTGTACAAGATCAAACTAAAGTGGGAAAACAAATCCTTCTTCAAGCAAACATAGAAGGAGACAAAAATGCAAAGTATGGACTGGCAATTGCGTTGTTATGTGAATCAAATGATGAAGGAATACAATTACTGTTATCAATTCTAAACCAACCAAATCGAAAACAATTGCTGCAAAACTATCGACAAATCCTTCGACATACAGTTCTTGGAACAAAATCATTTCGCATCCCAAAAAACCAAGCATGCAAGAAAAATGGAGTGGGTCATTAGGATCGTGAATGCCCTTACCCATATGGAAATGAAGAATTACATGTAACATGCAAAATGTGCTCAATTGACTTGAAAATGTACAAATTAGCCAACCGAGTTTGGTAGAAATTATGTTTCCAAAAAGCATAATACAATAAAATTTCCTCATCCTATTTATAATACTAATCTTTATCTTTAAAGGAATAGATCTTTTTTTATTATTAAAATTTAATTAAAAACACTTGAAACAACTTAATTACAATCCTCTAAAGTTTTCACCTACCATGACGCTAACTTCGAATTTATAAAATTCTTTCTATCTAATTTTAAGTTAATTAAATTTTGCTAACTTGGGAAGACGGATGATCAACTCTTGACTGACTACAAGGCCAACTATAGTTCTATCCTTTCCACATCTAATTCCAAGACAATACCTTCTATCATGAATCCTACAATATATTGTTTATACATATATAACACGATCATTAAAAAAATAACCACGTGCAATGCGCGGGTCCGCGACTAGTTAATAGTAAAATCGAAACATTTGCTTTTGGGAGTAATTACGCTCTCTTCCCTTGAAGTTTGGGGAAATCACAATCCATCTCAAATTTGAAGGGAAAAAACAGTCAACCTTAAATATTTTGTTTATAGGAAATGTCATTCATTGCCTTAATTCCCATAAAACGCTGAAGCTAAGATGTGGGTGTGTTTTCTCAATCAAACACCATAAAAAGTAAAAAACCCAGATTACATATCATTCAACTGAGCCAATATTTACACATTGGGTGACAACCCAATAGCCAAAAAGACATACACAGACGAACAAAAGTATCATCCAGTGAGAACACATACCATTGCAGTACTAAGACAATTGAGCACAAAGGGCCTGTTCAGAACCGCTGTTCTGGACCAAGCTTTGCCCTTAACCAATACCTGCAGAGAGAGACAGTGAGTAGACAAAAGGGTAATCTTGAAACTTAGTTGTCAAGTTCATTGGTAATAGCAGTGTCTGGAAGAGAACAGAGAGTTCTTGTGTTGTATTGGTTGAGGAAACGAGGACTTTGAAGACACGAAATTAGTCCTTTACTTTTAATTAGTGCCTAAAAAAGGTGGGTAAAAATTTAGATCATCAAAATCCTATAAAAAAAAATTTGAGATAAAAATGTAATTAACAGTTATATATTATAATATATTAATAAGTTAAGGGAGATAAATAAAAATTTTCATCATTTTTAAGGTGATATCTTGTGATTAGTGCATACTGCATACTAAAAGTAATGCTAATGACAGATATTTGTTCAATTAACAACTTAAATTGTGAAAAAAAAAAGTTATTTAAGTTACAATCTATTTTGCAGAAATTAGCAATATATATTAATCAGTAAGTATTGTTACGCAATAAATTTTTTGATCTTTTTTTCATAATTGCTATTAAAGTGACAGATTGTGAATTAGTGTACATTAAAAATGATGCCAATAATAGTCCTAACAATGAAAGTGACATTACATTAATCACAATCTACCATCTCAATTGATTGCAAAAAAAGTTGTGAAATTTGCCTATCGGTAACAACAATAATTTTAGTTTTTAAAGGGTTTAGTCCTAATCTCCCTTTGATCCCCAGTCCCAATAGCAAGCCAAAGACAAAGTCTTAACATCTCCTTTTGTTAACATCTTTGTAGAACCCATGTGAAACCCAACCTCTCCCTTCCTCACTATATTCCCATCTCCAAATATGATACATATATATCTCAAACTTTCTGGAAGTAATTTAAGGAAAACGCAAAAAAAGGGGGGAAAAAAAGAGTATTCAAAATGATGAGCATGGTGACACATTTTTGAAACTGGTACCATTCTTTTCTCATCGTATGACTTTAGTTTCAATATTAACTCTTTTGTTTTGGAAGCTTAGAGTAGAACATGTGGGAAAATAACACTACGATTTTCAATAATGATATATTTTTTTATTCTTCATTATGAATTTTATATTATATGATAAAGAAAGCAATCCTCTCAACAAAGTCTAAGCACAACCATTTAGCTTGGGTGGTTAGAAGTGGATGTTGCATTCAATGGAAGTTTCATAACTTAATTCTATAATATCCTTATCTTTTTCCTTAGTTTGATTGGAAAACAAACAGATGGATAGGTTCTTTTCGTTGATTGAGGAGATCTCTTATACTTGTGCATCTCTTATGCAGGTTGTTTTGGCATCTGAAATTAATGCCTTGTTGTACAGGTTTCTTTTAATATTCTTTGTTTTTTGTTCATATATTTTTTTATTTTGATGCATCATACATATGTGTATATATGTTAGAAGGTTGGATAGTTTTGAGAAGAAATCTACAAGGAACTGTTTATTGATCAATTTGGTTTTTGAGAAAATGGAGTATCTTGTATTGCTTCAAAATGGTCTCGTTATTTTGTTAACTATTGCTTTCTCTTGGAAGCTTATTACATACATGTGGGGCTCCGTGAAGATGGAGAAGGAACCAATGAAAGTATTGGTCACTGGTGCTGCAGGCATGCTAGCTCAACCTGATAGTCTATTTGGTTTTTCTTGGTCCTTGCTAGAAATGTTTGATTGTCTTGTTATCATCAAGAAACTCAATATTAGAAATTTGAATGCCTTTTATATTATTATATATTTATTTTTGCTGAATTTCTGAAACAGTCATCTAAATTTTCATTCAAATTGACAAATATGAATGTTCTCCAAATGATAAACCCCAAATTTTCCAATTTTGTATGATTGCTTAATCTAAATTTGCTTGTATGCCTGTGGATACTTGTTGTTTTTTGGTTTCCTCATTATGGTGTCTTTAGCTCATATAGATATCATTTATTGGTTTTGTTAGAATCAATGATTAAATGATAAAATTTACTTTTTCCTACCAGCTTAAACTATTAAGGCAAATGCTAATTTACCAGGTTTCTCCTTCATGGGAGTTAAAGTCAAAACTGATCCCAATTGTTAATAAGTGAAATTTATGGAATTTGTTGCTTTGTATTTTTTTTATAAATATGTTAAAATCATCATCCAATTTTTCATGAATTTTTGTCTCAATTTTTGTTAAAAATTATCTACAAAAAAGTACTTCAATTATTTTTCTTCAAATTTATCCTTAACTTAATTTGCAAATCCTGTTTTCTATTCAGTTTATGACTTCCTGCACTGCTGTTCTGTGATGTAATTCTTAATGAAACTGTTTAAATTTGTGGTTTTCTTTGAAGATGAGTTTGACTACCATTTCTGATTTCTGTAGATAATCTAAAGAAATCCTAAAAATTGTAACTGTTTTGTTGTTGAAATAATCATTGTATTATCTTATACATTGTAGTCTTTTTGAAATAGTTGGAAAGAATGAGAATTGAAAAAAAAAAAGCTTGATTTATATCAAGATGACTGTTGTCATTATGTAAAGGAGCAAGTGCATTTGATTTTCAATTCTATAGGTTTGGTATTCTTTCTTCTAGACATGATAATATATAGCTTGTGTATCTGTAGCTCAAAATTTTGATTTTGTTCAACAGGGCAAATAGGTTATGCCATTGCTCCAATGATTGCAAGGGGAATCATGTTGGGTCCTGATCAGCCTGTGATTCTGCACTTGCTTGATATCGCACCGGCAACTGAAGCCTTGGATGGGGTAAAAATGGAATTGCTTAATGCTGCCTTTCCTCTTCTGAAAGGTATGTCTCTTATCTTGAGAACTAACTATACTCTCCCCTGAGGTTTCTTAAATTGTCATGAACATGGTTCAATAGAGGTGTATGCTACCACGGACATCACTGAAGCTTGTAAAGATGTCAATATTTCCATTATGCTTGGTGGATTCCCCCGGAAGGAAGGTATGGAAAGGAAGGATATGATGTCTAAGAATGTGCCTATTTACAAGGAACAGGCTTCGGCCTTGGAGGAGCATGCTGCTTCGAATTGCAAGGTGACCCCATAAATTCTCTTGAGTGTGTAGATTTAAGATTTTAGGGACACCCACACAGCCACACTCAGTTTGGAATATTATCAGTTCACCTTTACATAGATTTGTATTTTTTGTATATATGGCTCCATTTACTTTAAAAATTAAAAGTCATGAAACTGGATGTTCTGAGATGTTTTGAAGTTTAAAAAGAGGAGACATATTGGTTCTATTGATGCTGATTGATTTCATTGGATAATATTGATGCTAATGGATCTGAGACTTTTTTTAGGATATTATTTATTTATTTATTTTGTATTTAACGAAAATTTTTATGAGGTATTTCCCTTTCTTACTTGATTGTGAAGTTATTTCCCTTCCTTCTTTAATTTAATTTCACTACAGTAGACAGGTTGATCTTAAAATTTGTTGGAATTTTTACTTCCAATGCTTCGTGTTGAATACAAGCATATCTCTGTTACTTTGCTTGGTACTAACTCAAAGTAGTCTTTAAGTGCTGATTCTTGGGTTTTATCCCTCTCTCCACGTCTTGGCATTGATTCATGGGTTTTATCCTGTTTGTTTTTATTTTACTTCCCAAAAACACATTCCCATTGAAAACTGGTTGTCCTGCTCCTGCACCACCTATTACTAGATGCCCTCTAGGCCATGATAAAAATTAGTGAATCAATAAAACTAATGATCTTTGCATCCTGTTCCATTATTATTAGCTTGTGATAATATGTCCCAATACATTCCTTGTCTCGCTATCATTTCCTGTCCATACTTTTTGGCATGGTCTGTTGCTTCTATTAGTTGTAATGGCTTTGTAGCATGCCTTTTGGCATGTCCTCTGACCATTTCCTGCTTTGGTAATTGATACAATCTGAATGTCTATATCTTGGTTAATGTTACTATTTTATGTTACATCTTGGAGGGACACTTGTGCTCAAATTAGTAATATTGCTAAGCTACCTAATCTAGAGTCCCTTTACATCATAAGAATAATTGATCAGACATTCTTTATATTGCATGAAATATAGTATTTCCCTAGAAAGAAAAATCTTTTAGTCATTAGGGAGTAGTGTTTGTCCTTTTTGTCCAGATTGAAGAAGTATTTATATCTGAATTACTAGTTCTCCAGCCCCCTCACTCACTCTAAAAATGGAAGAACAAGAAGCTGCCATGAAAATGCACCATTCAAGCAAATCCTTAATACTCTAAATATTTATGTTTGTTTCTTTTAATCCTCTCAAATCTTGTGTCTCTATGTGCTACCATTGACAACATAATCGTGCATTTTCGAGTCAAGTTTCCAACTTATTAATGAACATATTCAGTGAAAACCAGATTTCCTATATGTCTGTTTCCAACATATTTATAACCAATAATATTGTCAGATTTCTAACAATTACAAATGTTGAAAGATTGAAATCTTTAAAGAGTTCTTTTTTTTTTTTTAATCTTCACTTTTATGCAGCTAATTTTTTGAATTAATATTGTTTCCCAAGTGTTTTCTTCTTCTTCTTCTTCTTTTTTTTTTTTTTTTTTGGAGAAAAATATTGTTTCCTATGTTGATGCCCTTTCACTGCTTTATTATGCAGGTGCTAGTTGTTGCCAACCCTGCAAACACCAATGCTCTCATCTTGAAAGAATTTGCTCCTTCAATCCCAGAGAAAAACATCACGTGCCTAACACGACTTGATCATAACAGAGCATTAAGTCAAATAGCTGAGAGACTAAAGGTTTATGTTACTGATGTCAAGAATGTAATCATCTGGGGCAATCACTCTTCAACTCAATATCCGGATGCCAATCATGCGACTATCACCACCACAAATGGAGAGAGATCGGTCAAAAAACTTGATACTGACGATCATTGGTATCTCAAAATATCCAACATGTTTATTTTTTGCCACTTTCACATGTTTAAATTATTTGGAGACATAGGTTGATAAAGTACCTTTAAGTATTTAAATGGGAGGTAGAGCAGGCATAAGGTTCAATCCTCCAAATTTAGACCACCTACATACCATGATACTATTTTTCCTAAAAGATTAAGTTCTTAGGAAATGGTGAATTTAACTATTTAACAATTTTTTTTTTTTTTTTTTAAATTATGGATTCTAGTAATTTTAGCTATCCCACCCCCCAAGATAAATAGTGATTGATCATCTATGAAGACAAAATTGCCCCAGTGAATTTATGGCTCTCCTTAGATTACCATGCTTCTTTTAAGCAATAGCTTGGGGTGCACTATCAATTAGTACCTACATGCCATTTTCCTAACCTAGGGATCCCAATCTTTGGGGTGTAGGCGGTAACAATTTTTATACCTGAGTTTGTACTCATCAAAAAACAAACTTATTCTTAAATTTGTCTTGCACCCTGTTAGAGCATTTGCACCAATTGGTGTAGACAGAAAAAGATGTGAAATTTATACATTTAAGCCCCAAAACTACCCACATCAGTCCTTCTATATTAGGACCTGGCTTTATATTTTTGAAAAGTTATTGAACTCCAAAGTTTTAGGTTGGTGTTGGGTACATTTGGGTGCATGTTGAATATTTAGGTTGCAACTCTTTACAGGGTCTTCAACAACATAGTTATGTTGACCATCTTCACATCTCTATGCATCCTTGTTAGGCTATTTACTTTGCTTCCCTTTCTGTTATTCATTTATTTAAATTTTGTCTGTCATAGGTTAAAAGACGAGTTCATCAACACTGTACAACAATGTGGCGCAGCCATTATCAAGGCTCGGAAAGCATCAAGTGCATTGTCTGCTGCAAGTGCTGCTTGTGATCATATGCGTGATTAGGTTCTTGGGACTCCCAAGGTTGATTAACTTTCATCTCAAATAGCATTTAATCATGCAGAACTTATTTGCTTTCATATTCTTCTTCTTTTTTTTATATTTTTAATTATTATTATCTTTTGTAAATTTTCCTTTGGCTTTGTAATTCAGGGAATGTGGGTTTCCATGGGAGTGTATTCTGATGGTTCTTATGGGATCCCAAAGGATATTTTTTACTCTTTTCCTGTTAAATGTGAGAAAGGAAATGGTCAATTGTGAAGGGTAAGTTCTGTGGCTTCTATATGTTGTAAATGTTACTTCTTCTTTCCTTAAGAGTGAACTGCTAATGTTTCTGAAGCTACAAATCACTATAATCTACATAGAGGAATATATGCTGTTTGTCGATTATGTCTTAGATCTAAATAATGGTTTCAGAGCAAAGGTAGTTGTTGAAGAGAGCAAGAATATATATTTGGAATATATGGACTATAAGTCTATAACAATGAAATGCACAAAGCTCAGAACTTCCAGTTACTAATGAGCAATCAACGATGATATAAAACGAGGGCTAAGAGTAATACAATCGAGGATTCATGAATGAATAGTTATAATTATGATAGCCTACTATACTTTTGTGTTAGCAGTTAGCATGTTATATATTCCAAAATGCTGTGAAAAATGGTCCAAATGTTTTAATACTACTTGCATGAGACTATTTCAGTGCACTCAGTGTTTGGAACTTGCTTACGCATTGGCAGGGCTCAAGATCGATGAGTTCTCAAGGGCAAAGATGGATGCAACAGCAAAAGACCTCATTGACGAAAAAGAAGTGGCCCATTCATGGCTCAACTAACAATAAAACCATCTTCCTTGGAGAATAATGAAGAAGACTTGATAATACATGAAAAGAAAAAAGGGATTTCCAATTTCCATCCTAACTTTATGTACAAATTTTATCAGTCACTTATAAGCTTTGGAACAATGACAAAACAAGATGTGTCCTGATTTATCTTATTTCATGTGTTGGCAAAAATGTAGACTAGTTCACCAAGCGCCTCCCCAAATCCAATAATCAGGTCCATGTTATTACTCATATGTGTTCATTGACTTTATATTATTTTATAAGTCCTAAAAAAAATCAAATTTATAAATTATTAAAAAAAAAAACTAAATTATTATAGGTCATACGATTGAGAATTTGAATTCACTTACCATTATGCTATAATATATGTACAATATTCTTCAAAACCATCTTACATAAAACATTACAATATTATCCGTACACAACAACTTACTAATTGAATTAAATAAAAAACCATACATATAAACCCATAAATTAAATAAGACTTACTTATTAATAGAAGAAAACCCAGCCCATACCCAACAATTATATAATTACTAAAATACCCTTGACTATAGAATAACTAAATAAATATAAAAACCTAATTAACTACTATGGATATGTTAAGCTTCCAAAGGAATTTGCCTTTTAATTGAATGCAATTCCAGGGCTACTCTGTTCATGTCCATTCTGTCTATAGGAGATTGTGCTGAACATGCAAGTCCAATCTGAAAGACCGATATCAAGCATTCAGTCTGTCCACTTGTCCAGTCACTCCAACTTGAAACCATGTTATCATTTTCTCCTACTTTGTTGAAAATTGAATGGTCCACAATCTCCATCACTCGTCCCGGCAATGCCAACTTAACAAAGTTGTGAAGGTTCAAGTCATCTTTGAATAGTTTATCAGTGGGTCTTCTTCTAGTTAACATCTCCAATAAGAGGATCCCAAAGCTGTATACATCCCCATTAGTTGAAAGTTGACTACCCATTCCATACTCTGCAAAAATTTAGAGCACTTTCATACACTAAGAACAATTCTTACTCAATGCTATTAAACTAGTGATTTGGTGAAGTCTGTATATAAATATTCTATACGGGGCATCCCTGTTTTGATTATTGATGCATTCATTATACGTTAATACTTTTACAATTGAGTGAAATCATGATACATTACATGGAGCAACATATCCAACAGTTCCCTTAATCCCTGATGAGCTTAATTGATTAAGAAAAGCTTCCTTCCCAGATTTCGAAAGGAGTCTAGCCAAACCAAAATCACTTATATGAGCAATCATATCATCATCGAGAATAATATTGCTTGGCTTTAGATCACAATGAATAATAGGGGTTTGGCAGTGATGATAAAGATAAAGCAAAGCCGAAGCCACGTCTATGGCAATGTTGATTCTTTGAAGAAGATTTAAACTTCTCAATTGCTTGAGCCCATCTTCAGGATGTAACTGCATTTCCAAGCTTCCATTTGGCATGAACTCATATACTAAAGCTTTAAAATCATTGCCCTTAAAATCAATACTCGAACAAGCAGTCAGAATCTTAACGAGGTTTTGATGCCGGATGTTCCTCAAGGCTTCACATTCGGCAATGAAACTCTTGGAAGCTCCTTGCTTTTGAAGATTGAGTACCTTGACTGCAACATGTGTTTCATCTGGACCAAGTTTTCCTTTATAGACACTACCAAAATTACCTGAACCAATCAAATTCTCCAGAGAGAATCCATCAGTTGCATTGTGTAATTCTTTATAAGAGATCTTTTGGTAGGAGGGTCCAAAGGTGGAAATGGAAAGGCTTTTTTTCTTCGACTTTTTCAACCAAGAAAGAGCCATCAAAGAAAACAATGTCAAGCAGAAAGCAGCTGCAATGCTTATTGCCAGTATCAATTTAAAAGCAAAATGCTTTTTGTGTTTCTTGGGGCATGCAGGCAAATGCAGCTCTTGGATCCCCCCACAAAGACCAGTGTTGCCTTTGACTTCAACTACACTAGCATTTCTGAAGACCCCTTCTACAGGTACATCTCCCTCAAGATTGTTGAAAGATAGGTTTAAAGTTTGCAACACGGGAAAATTAACCATATAGCTTGGGATTTGGCCGGACAAGTTGTTGTGGGAAAGATCAAGATATTGAATACCTTTTAACTTACTTAGGTTGGGAATGGTTCCTTCAAAGGAGTTGCCTTGCATATAAAGTGTTTCTAAGGCCAAACAGTCCCCTAGCTGGGCTGGAATCTCTTTGGAAAATTTGTTGTATGAAACGTCTAGTGCAACAAGAAGTTTCAGGTTTCTAAAATCTGGTGGTAAAAAATCGGTCAAGGAGTTATGAGACACATCAATTTGGACTAGAGGAATGCCAAAAAGCTGCTCGGGTATGGTGCCATTTAATTTATTATGGTAAAGGACTACATATTGCAGGTGGCTACACCTTCTAAGACTAGTGGGTATGCTCCCTTCTAAGCTGTTATTGAACAATTCGAGATGTAGTAACGGAGTCATGTTGCCAATGGAAGACGGGATCACCCCAGTCAATTTGTTTTCATACAAGGACAAAACGTTCAAGTTTGTGAGCTTTCCAATTGAAGATGGAATATTCCCTGTAATCAAGTTAGATGCCAGGCCAAGTGCAGTTAGGCTAACAAGATTTGATATTCTTGTAGGTATGCTCCCACCAATAGAATTGCCAACTAGCCCGAGCTTTAATAATTGGATTGAGAGGTTTGTTATGGAGTTAGGCAGCTCACCTCCAAGCTGGTTGTAGCTGACATCCAGATAGTTTAACTGGCTGCAATTGTTCAAAGAACTCAGAAAACTCAAATCATCAACTGAGTTATTTCCAAGAAGATTATAAGAAGCACCAAACCATTGAAGATTTAGTAGATTACCAAAACTCATAGGAATGGCTCCTGTAAATTGATTGTCTACGATATCAAGCTCTTGAATGTTTGACACATTGGACAATGAAACTGGAATTGCTCCTGTAAATTGGTTTCCGTCTATCCAAAGTATCTGCAGATTTTGAAGGGCAATGCCCAAGTTGGGGTTGAGGTTACCAGTGAAGTTGTTCTCATCCAAGGCAATAAATGTGAGCAATGATAAATTGTATAGGGAAGGTGGAAACACCCCAGAAAGATGATTTAATCCTACAGTAAAATATGTCAAGCTTTTCATTTGGGCTATTGTATTTGGGATTTCTCCCTCCAAATTGTTAAATGCAAACGAAAGATTTTGGAGAGAGGACAAGTTCCCAAGAGAAGGTGGGAACCTTCCACTTAGATTGATTGTTACGAAGAATTAGCATCTGAAGTTTTGACAAAAAGCCAAGTTCTGAAGGGATTCCTTGTACTAAATCGTTGTACTGGAGATCAAGATACTGTAGGTTGGAACAGTGAGAAAGATTAACTGGAATTTCCCCTCCCAATATTGGATTATGACTCAAGTTCAAATTTCCAAGCCTGGTCAAGTAACCAACTTCTGAGGGAATTCCACCATGGAAAGAGTTATTTGCAAGGTTGAGGGATCGAAGGAAAGAAAGATTTCCAATGTGGGGTGATATGGTGCCTACCAACTTATTGTTTTTTAGGTCCAAACCAATGACTCTTTGGTGTTTGTTGCCACAAGTGACCCCAACCTAGTGGCAGAAATGGAAAGAGTCATTCCAAGAAGCCAGGACATTAAGAGGGCTATCTATGTGGGACTTGAATTCGAGCAGTGCAAGTTTATCAGTTTCATTTGAAAGTGTGGTCGCTAAGGAAAATTTTGAGATCGATAAGGAGAGGAACAGAAGAAAGATGGCATGGTAGGTTAGTGAGAAGAGTGATCGTGTATTCATAAGCAGATGATCCATCTAGTAGGAAGAAATTAGCTTCTTCAGAGAGAGATACTGACATAGGCAGGAACTCTCACACGAATATATAGAGAACAAACTTAACAATTTTCTCAAAATAAATATATAGATAATATTTCTATTATTACTTTCTATTTACTATTTATTAATTCTATAATTTTTTATATATAAGAAATTCATTGCTATATAATTTATAGTTTATAGTTTATATAATATATAATATTATTCTTGGAGCTTTAAGTGGTTATATATCTAAATTTATATTCATTGAAATAGTGAATGAGTTTTGCTCATATTAACTAGTAATTCAGTACTGGGTGTAACTTGTTATTGGATATCAGCACATACAAATGAGACTACCACGGATATTTGATGAAAAAGTAAATTTGAGTGTACTATCATAAGCTAAGACTAAAGTATATTGTAGGTTTGGGAGTGAAAATAAGTGTATTTCTAGAGTTTTCTTAATTAATTAGATTACCTTTCTTCAATCTTTGATCAAGTCAGTCACATCAAAGATTGTAATACAAATTTTATAATACGTCTAATTTGTTTTATTGGACTAAGTCCATGTGAAAGAGTGAGACCATACATAGTGTCTCTTAAAATGGTGATTTGACTTTGGAAATTTACTGCTTAGATTAAGAGTTGTACATTAAAGTTGACACATTTTTTTAATTTAAGGGAAAAAAATCAGAAAACCATGCAATAAAATAAATTTCTCATTTTATTAATTTGAATTTGAATTTATATTTGGTAGGGAAAAAAAATACATTGCTTTGGTCCTAGATATAATCTAAGAAAATATAGGGCTTTGATTTCTAGTTACATTCTAACAAATGAAAATGGTGTAAAATTAGACGATAAATATGATTGTAAATAAACTATCTTGTTTATGAACAACTTGAGCTTAACTCAAGAAAAAGTTTGTTTCTGTTCGTTTATTTCGCAAACAAGACAAACTTAAGTTGAAGTTTAGGCTCGACTTTTGAATAATGTTAAGTTACAGAGTGAGAAGGTGTTAGACACCCACCTTGCTTGGTGAATTGGTATTCTAGAATATGGTGGCCATGATCATGTCGTGCAATTACTATCCAAAGATGTCATAAGATTTTAATTTGTTACCTTTTTAAGACTTTATAATTTAATTTTTTTACTTTTAAAACTACAAGATTTAATTTGTTACACCTATAAACTACAAAGTTTAAAATAAGATATACAATATAACTCTTTTTTCTTTTCTTAAAAATGTAATATACCTTTTTTTTTCTTGCATATCTCTTTAAATTTTCCTTCTCTTCTGCTGAAGAACATAAACTTAAAAAAATAAAAATAAAAATAATTAGCTGACAGAGTTGGAAGTATAATAGTGATGTTTAGTTAGACTATTCCACTTCTTATTCATCAAAACACTCCAAAAACCCTTATAGACCGAAAGTTTGGTGAATTGAACTCAGGACCTCTAGATTTAGATTAATCCTAGACCAATGAGCCCACTATCCAGATACCCACTTGGAGGTTCAAATACGATATTCAATCATGGTTATTAATCATTATCATAGGGCATTAGAACCATAAAAGGATTGGACAGGAGTGTCTTTGTTTAATCACTACTATTAATTATGGGAGTAGACACGAAATGTGCAAATCAATCAAACACATATTAGCATTTTCCTTAGAAATAGTAAACAAGATAAATATCTGTAGGGTTACATTGCCACTTATCCTATCCTGCTTGACAAAATGGACTTGTTCTCGCTCTATATAAGAAAATGGCATGAAGAGATTTGGCCCATTCTCAAAACCAAGAACCCTCCAAGAACCATAAAAGGATTGGACGAGAGTGTCTCTGTTTGATCACTACTATTAATTATGGGATTAGACCCCAGACGTGCAAATCAATCAAACACATATTAGCTTAGAAATAGTAAACAAGATAAATATCTGTAGGGTTACATTGCACTTATCCTATCCTGCTTGACAAAACGGACTTGTTCTCGCTCTATATAGGAAAATGGCACGAAGAGATTTGGCCCATTCTCAAAACCAAGAACCCTCCAAGAACCATAAAAGGATTGGACGAGAGTGTCTCTGTTTGATCATTGCTATTAATTATGGGAGTAGACCCCAGACATGCAAATCAATCAAACACATATTAGCATTTTCCTTAGAAATAGTAAACAAGATAAATATGTGTAGGGTTACATTGCCACTTATCCTATCTTGCTTGACAAAATGGACTTGTTCTCGCTTTATATAGGAAAATGGCATGAAGAGATTTGACCCATTCTCAAAACCAAGAACCCTCCAAGAACCATAAAAGGATTGGACAGGAGTGTCTTTGTTTGATCAATACTATTAATTATGGGAGTAGACCCTAGACATGCAAATCAATCAAACACATATTAGCATTTTCCTTAGAAATAGTAAACAAGATAAATATGTGTAGGGTCACATTGCCACTTATCCTATCTTGCTTGACAAAATGGACTTGTTCTCGCTTTATATAGGAAAATGGCATGAAGAGATTTGACCCATTCTCAAAACCAAGAACCCTCCAAGAACCATAAAAGGATTGGACAGGAGTGTCTTTGTTTGATCAATACTATTAATTATGGGAGTAGACCCTAGACATGCAAATCAATCAAACACATATTAGCATTTTCCTTAGAAATAGTAAAAAAGATAAATATGTGTAGGGTTACATTGCCACTTATCCTATCTTGCTTGACAAAATGGACTTGTTCTCACTCTATATAGGAAAATGGCATGAAGAGATTTGACTCATTCTCAAAACCAAGAACCCTCCAAGAACCATAAAAGGATTGGATGGGAGTGTTTCTGTTTGATCACTACTATTAATTAGGAGAGTAGACCCCAGATGTGCAAATCAATCAAACACATATTAGCATTTTCTTAGAAATAGTAAACAAGATAAATATGTGTAGGGTTACATTGCCACTTATCCTATCCTGCTTGACAAAATGGACTTGTTCTCGCTCTATATAAGAAAATGGCATGAAGAGATTTGACCCATTCTCAAACCCAAGAACCCTCCAAGAACCATAAAAGGATTGGATGGGAGTGTCTCTGTTTGATCACTACTATTAATTATGAGAGTAGACCCTAGACGTGCAAATCAATCAAACACATATTAGCATTTTCTTAGAAATAGTAAACAAGATAAATATGTGTAGGGTTACATTGCCACTTATCCTATCCTGCTTGACAAAATGGACTTGTTCTCGCTCTATATAAGAAAATGGCATGAAGAGATTTGACCCATTCTCAAACCCAAGAACCCTCCAAGAACCATAAAAGGATTGGACGGGAGTTTCTCTGTTTGATCACTACTATTAATTATGAGAGTAGACCCCAGTGCAAATCAATCAAACACATATTAGCATTTTCCTTAGAAATAGTAAACAAGATAAATATGTGTAGGGTTACATTGCCACTTATCCTATCCTGCTTGACAAAATGGACTTGTTCTCGCTCTATATAAGAAAATGGCATGAAGAGATTTGACCCATTCTCAAACCCAAGAACCCTCCAAGAACCATAAAAGGATTGGACAAGAATGTCTCTATTTGATCACTACTATTAATTATGAGAGTAGACCCTAGACGTGCAAATCAATCAAACACATATTAGCATTTTCTTTGAAATAGTAAACAAGATAAATATGTGTAGGGTTACATTACCACTTATCCTATCCTGCTTGACAAAATGGACTTGTTCTCGCTCTATATAAGAAAATGGTATGAAGAGATTTGACCTATTCTCAAACCCAAGAACCCTCCAAGAACCATAAAAGGATTGGACGGGAGTATCTCTGTTTGATCACTACTATTAATTATGAGAGTAGACCCTAGACGTGCAAATCAATCAAACACATATTAGCATTTTCTTTGAAATAGTAAACAAGATAAATATGTGTAGGGTTACATTGCCACTTATCCTATCCTGCTTGACAAAATGGACTTGTTCTTGCTCTATATAGGAAAATGGCATGAAGAGATTTGACCCATTCTCAAAACCAAGAACTTTCCAAGAACCATAAAAGGATTGGACAGAAGTGTCTTTGTTTGATCACTACTATTAATTATGGGAGTAGACCCTAGACATGCAAATCAATCAAACACATATTAGCATTTTCCTTAGAAATAGTAAACAAGATAAATATGTGTAGGGTTACATTGCCACTTATCCTATCTTGCTTGACAAAATAGACTTGTTCTTGCTCTATATAGGAAAATGACATGAAGAGATTTGACCCATTCTTAAAACCAAGAACCCTCCAAGAACCATAAAAGGATTGGATGGGAGTGTCTCTGTTTGATGACTACTATTAATTATGGGAGTAGACCCCAGACGTGCAAATCAATCAAACACATATTAGCATTTTCCTTAGAAAAAGTGAACAAGATAAATATCTGTAGGGTTATATTGCCACTTATCCTATCCTGCTTGACAAAATGGACTTGTTTTCACTCTATATAGGAAAATGGCATGAAGAGATTTGACCCATTCTCAAAACCATGAACCCTCCAAGAACCATAAAAGGATTGGACAGTAATGTCTCTGTTTGATGACTACTATTAATTATGGGAGTAGACCCTAGACGTGCAAATCAATCAAACACATATTAGCATTTTCCTTAGAAATAGTAAACAAGATAAATATCTATAGGGTTACATTGCCACTTATCCTATCCTACTTGACAAAATGGACCCGTTCTCACTCTAATAGGAAAATAACATGAAGAGATTTGGCCCATTCTTACCAAGAACCCTCTTTGCCAATAGCAATCAACTTCATAAACATCCCCCATATTGCTGACTTTTTGCATTTTTACAACACAAAACTCTGGGAGTAACACAATCTAATAACTGTGAAGGCAATTTATTATATGCTTACTGATTGGATTAGTATTTAATGAGCTTTGAATCTGGCTGGCGGGGCTCAAATCACATAACTAATAACTAACAACTACTTTGTAAACCCACCCAATAACTACTCGTGAGTCGTGACTGTGGAGGCAATTTATTGTATGCTTACTGATTGGATTAGTATTTATGAGCTTTGAACCTTTTTCTTTTTTTTTTTTTTTTTTTTTTTTTTTTTTTTTTTTTTTTTGAGAAAGCATGAGCTTTGAACCTGAGATATATCATATATACCCAAAGCGTAGTTTTACTTGTTTTAAATTTATTTCTTGAGATATATCATATATGCCATTGATATGACATGGCATGAAAAATGTACAGTATGGAGAAAGTTAACTCTTGAAACTGTGTGGAAACCCATCCCTGTAATTAATGAGGCTAAGTGCTGAGAAATGAGATATGCATTGATGCATTCTATGTGTTCTGTGTATATTTCAAAGCTGGTCAGTGCACGGCTATGATAAAGATAATTGACATAATATTGACAGATTCTGGTATGGTTCCTATAGTCTTAGAAATCCCCATGCTCTCTTACCTATTCCATATGATGAGGAAATCATGATATGATGAATTTCTTCTTTGATCAATTTTGAGGGCGGACGTAGCTAGGCAGTCAAAATTTGAAATTGCTATTTACTTGGTGGGGAGAAGATTCAGATATCAGAATCTGGTGATTAATCAATCATCGCATCTAAAGATAATTTGCCAGCGGACTTGCATTGGTGGCTGAAAATAGTTTTCTGGGGATGTTACAGACTACAGATATCAATAACAGACACAAGCTTGAAGGCTTTGATGATCTGAATAGTTCTTGTGGAAACAATCATGATTAGATCTCTGATAACTCATAGTTGAGCTTAGAGGTGACAATGGTTGCCAATCTGGGTATCATGTAAGATGTAAGGTGGGAAATGGATTTGCACTAATGAGCTAGGTAGTACCTGGCTTCAGAATACAAGAAAGAAATACTGTATAGTATTATTACCATGAATCTGGCAACAATTTCATTCTGTTTCTATTTGTGTTGTCCTTCACAAAAAATTTACTTGACAAGGCTAAATGAAAATACCTGAGGTAATTATTAGTCTTTATCTCTTCCTTTTTGAGATTTTCAAATTTCATTTGTTTGTCTAATCAACAATGTAGTAAAATATTTTTAATTTTTTTCCATTTATTTCAGCAAGTTGTTTTGTTTTCTGAAATTTGTATGGTGAAAATGATTTAAATAACTCTAATTACATATTTTGGATGTTATATCACCCAAAAATGGAGGTAATAGTAATCATGTTCAAAAGGCTCCAAGGCAGGTTTTTACTTCTCTTGATGTTAATGACTTCGATAATGATATCACTAATGATATCACCTGTGGTTGAAAGTGTATCATGGTTAAGAAACCTTATTTCTGTGTGATGCAGAAGCCTACCTAGATCTTGTTCTTCCTTGAATTTGCTTCAGAGCACATCTTTGTATCCTTGTGATATTATTTATGAATTTTTCACAACTTGTTTTCAATCCATATTGTTAGGTTATATTCTATGAGCAAGATTGGAATCCTCAAGTTGACAAGCAGGCTCTGCAGCGGGCACACCGAATTGGTCAAATGAATCAAGTTTTGTCCATAAACATAGTTACCAGACATACTGTGGATGAGGTGAGATTTACTAATCACTATCAGCCTGTGATGTTGAAAACCATAATGTAGACTGTTGGTTTCATGTGTGTTAGTATAGGTTATCATGAGGAGAGCAGAGAGGAAGTTGCGGCTTAGCCATAATGTTGTTGGGGATGATCTTATGAACTGGGAAGGTAAAGAAACTGCAGGAGTTGAAACTGGTGATTTGCGTTCTATCATATTTGGGTTACACAGGTTTGATCCTACTGAGATCTCTACTGAGAAATTGGGTGAGACGCAGATGTCTGACCTGAATGCTATGGTTGAGAAGGTACTTGCAAAGCGCTATGAACAAACTGCGGAAAAGGATGATAGGAAATTTGAGGTCAACCCATTAGATTTGTCAAGTGAATCTGATATTGCTATTGGAGAAAGTTCTACCTCTGTCAGTTTAGATCCTGGTCTTGATGATGCTTCATATCTCTCCTGGGTTGAAAAAATTGATGGAGGCATCACAAACGGGCAGTAACCCAATTATGGAGTCAGGAACTAGAAGGCAAGCCCCTGAGGAAAAGCATCTAAAACATGAGGCTGCGAGGAAGAAGGCAGAAGAGAAGAAGTTGTCTAAGTGGGAAGCCCTTGGATACTGCTCATTGTCTGTAAAAGAACCTATTCCTCCTGAGGATAGTGATATGATGTCAGATTCAGGTTCTGTTCATTTTGTTTATGGAGATTGTGCACAACCATAAAAAATTTGTCCATCTGAGCTCACAGTTATCTTCAGGTAAGTTCATTGTTCTGGAAAGGCCTTCAATTCTGAATTTGTAGAAGTTTATATAAAACGATCTATTTCATCTCCTGTTAATAGGGATTTTTTAGAAAATAACAACAAAACCCAAACAATATCATTAGTTAGGAAACGTTTTAAACTATTTTGGTTTCTAGCAATTCGAGTGAAGAGGGGTCGATTTCTGGGTTTTGCTCTGAGTTAGTGGAGTGGCCACGTAGGCAGAAATCGAGTTCAAAGCTGTCGGTTTGTAAGCTTAGAAAACGAGTTCAAAGGACTTGGTTTCCAGGCTTAAAAAACGAGTTCAAATGACTCGGTTTCCAGGCCTGGAAACCGAGTGCAAATGTCGTTCCAACTCAATAAAAACAAGAAAAAATGAATGCAATTGGATCAGAAGGTGCAGGGAAAAGGACGGAGCTGCAGAGAGGGCGACGGCGACGGAAAAGGACGGAGCTGAACTCGGTTTCTTTGTGTGCAAATATCTCAACTCTTTATGTTCTGTAATGGTTCCATCTCATTGGAGGGTTATCCATTTTTACTTGTAGTGTTGATTTTTATGTTGATTTTGCAGTTGTGTTGATGACTCTGGAAATTGGGGCTGTGGAGGAATATTTGATGCTCTGGCCAAACTTTCTGCAAGTATCCCTGATGCATATCAACAAGCTTCTGAATTTGGGGACCTGCATGTTGGTGATCTGCATCTTATTAGAATTAATGGTCGGCTTCTGTGTTCTCTCTTCCTTATTTTAGATTGTTTAATAACCAAATATACTTCGGATTGTTTAAAGACACACAAGCACACTTTAGAAGTTGTTCAGGTACTGATGACAGGTCACAGGATACAATGTTCAACCCATGAAACAATGTTCAAGACCCACTGGTTGTGTGTAACTTACTAATTGAAAAATTAAATCCTTAGATATCCTGTTTCCAGTTTCTACTCAATGACTAAATGAAGAAGATTATCACAAGTAGGTACTATTTATATGATTGTCCAATGTAAGAATGTGTTACCTCATTGTAGATAATCCATCTAATTATAAATCAAATGATTATGAAGGACACCACACAGCATTGGTTAGATTGCGTTAATTTATGCAGATACCTGTAAGAAGGACCCATGGTTGTAGCCTTTGAAGTATTATGGTGGGCTAGGATAGATTCATGAGGCATGTTCAGTATGTGGTAATAGATGGGAACAGGGTGTGGATTTGGCATGATGCATGGTGTGGACATCAACCTTTGGACCTGACTGTGATAATCACATAACTAATTACTAACAACTACTTCGTAGACCCACCCTAGAACTTCTCGCTCCCTGATGTCTCTTTTTATTGGTACCAAATAAATTGCACGGACAAGAACAATATGCTCCTATATTTTATTTCCACGATCAAGATTCATATATAAATTAAAAATAAAAATAAAAAAAATAAAAACATTTTAACACTTATTTTTGCTAATATGGACCCGAGGCCCAAGGCTGGAAAAGCCCAAACCAGCCCAAAAAAAAGTAATAAGTGAAAAAGAAAGGCAATTGGGCTATGCCCCACAAGCCCAAGAAGTAAGCAAGCTTGGCCCAAACAAAAGCCCCAAGAAAGAAAATACCCATGAGGAACAAGAGATACAGCGCCCACTTTACGATATGGGCAGTGCATAGGAGAATGCCACAGTGGGATGGCCCTCCTTGAAAAATAAGAATGGGTCTTAAAAATGCCCAACAAAGAATGAATAGGGTAAAGGTCCAATAGGCCGGCCTAGCAGAAACTTATGGGAAGCAAGAAAGGAAGACATCAAGAGCCAATGGGCTCAACCCAGATGAAAAGTAGCAAGCCTAATGAGCCCACATCATCTCTATACAAAAGAAACACGGGTGAGAAAACTCCAAACTCAATAAAAGTAAAAAGAAATGTCACGTCCCAAACCTGATGCCCAGATTTGTGACCATGATCGACATGCTAATATCAAGCTTAAACATGATATTAACAAGAACTAACTAAACTTTTTACAAAAGCTTTCCTTTCTTTTCATTCTTGTTTCTTTACTTCTTGATATAACTTTTCACTTGATATTCAAAGCATCTACAATGTACTTCAAGAGATAACACAATCCACTAGTTATTCAAATTCTAAATTTCACATAATACATCTCTTAATACTTTAAGAGTTTAAGGTACAAAACTTCCATTAGATCCTAAAATACACAATATTACAAAACTAATCATCAAATTGCCAAATTAGGGTCTACACTTTCAAAACTAAACTATCTTCTCCCAAAACTCAACTAAGGCTTCCTCTGCTCCACAATAAATCTGATTGATTGAAAAAGTGAAAGGGGTGAGCTACACCCTCACAACTCAGCAAGGGTAAATTACACGAGAATTTAATAAGAATGCATGTAAATCAAATCATTTCATTTTATGATTATTAATTTTATGATTATTCAGATAGGAGGACATATTTCATGCATAGTATTTTATACTCTTTATAATTATAACTTATAAACTTTTTATAAGAAATTAATTGTTCTCCTTTTTCTTATTAGAATAATATTACAAAATCTTTCAGACTAAATTTCTTTCATTTCTTACAAAGTCACCAAATATAATATTGACTATTTAAAATCATAAATATATATATATATATATATATATATTCTTATTACAAAATAATCATTTTGACTTAAATCAGATAATTTGTAACTTTGACATAAATCAGAAATTTTTTATAAAATATTATACCTTTCATAGTCACAAAACTTAATGTTTCATAAAAACAGATATCTGATAACTTTTTAACATAAACTTTCATCAGAAGCTTTATCTTTAAAGAAAACTAAAACCTTTTCATCAGATACTTCATCTTTAAAGCACAAAGAACTTCAAAAACTTTTATCTTTATAGAACAGCTTTTCTTTTCATCAGAAACTTCTTCTTTTCATGAGAGCTTTTTACTTTTCATAATGTATTCCAATAAAAATCACTCTCATGATCATAATATAACATAGTTGTTCATAAATAATATATTGGTTAGTTCATATCTAATAAGTCTGTATAAAATTGGGAGGCTTCCAGCACCACTGTGCTAGGCATCCAGCATTCTCCATAATGCCAGGGATTCCCAGGATCATATCATAACATAGATCATCAACCATGGGGGTCGGTTGGCATCCTCCACAAGTTGGCCATTCCCAACAAGGATGGGTACAACAGAGTCCTCACCACTTTTAATGGCCAATCAAAGAACATTTTCCATGGAAAACCTGTAATTTAACCCGTACTGGCCAAGTTTAGATCACCAGAGGACATAACCCAAAAACATTTCATACTAATACATCATACTAAAATTCATAATTTGCATAACATTTCATGATAATAGCATTTCCATTATTTTCTTTAAACATCATGTTCATGGAATTAATAATAGCATCAATATGCTTAAATCATATATATATATATATATATGCACACACACACACACACACACACACACACACACACACACACACACACACACACACACACACACACACACACACACAAGATTTCAAAAGCTCATGAACATATCTTTATTTGAAACATAATTATATGCCATATCTCTAATCAAAAACCTTTTAATGCATAATACACTTTAAAATAACCTCATGATTTACCAAATGCCTATATAACTTATCCTTCACATGAAAACAGAGGAATCAAGAGCCTACAGTCAAAGGAGCTCAGACTTGGGTGTTGGTAACACCTAAACCAAATATCAAAACTTATTACTATCAATTATACCTTAGCATAAACTTACACATTCATCTCAAAGCCTATTTCTTAAAATCAAGAAAATCCTAATCCCACCTCAAAGAGGTTCCCCAAACACAAGATACATTCATCAAACATGATGTAGCAAACCATAGAGAAACCATTATTCTCTTATTTATATCATATCTCCAGAGGAGCCAACTTCATTTCAAAATGTGCTTGAGATTAGGGCAATAATGCACGCATAAACATAAAATCTTTTAAGCATAGTCATATAACCATATACACCCATATAGCAACATACAACGCATGAGCAAAGCAGCAACATGAAAAAGCAATAGAATGGTTTAGAACCCCTCCTTTGAGTACTAAACCTTGAACCAAGGTATACTAAATTTATCTATGATCTAGACATACCAAATGATGAGCATATTAATTTACAACTCAAATCATTCGCCCTAACTTTAGAATTAAGTCCTCAAAGTTATGTATGTCACTTACTGTTCACTGTTTATTCCAGCAACATATACTTCACTTATAAAATACAAATGGGCTACCAAATTACATCCAATTACTGAATCAATTACACATTCTGCACCTCAATTAGCAATTCCATAAGTTTATCTAATTATTTTACTCATTTTAACATTTACCAATAACATATTTTATCTTAGTCTATCATCTAAGAGCACATGCAAGTATAAACAATAACTTAATTCATATTTGGGCAATCAATGGTCTCTAGAATCCAGCACACCCATATACAAATTCATATAACCATCACTTAAGTTTAAATGGACAGTAAATTAAAAGAATTAGATTTTCCCCTTACCCTAGGCACGGGTTCTTGGAGTGATAGAGCTAGAATCACTCTAGCTTTAAGTTGGGAACAAGAGCTTGAGAAGAATTGAAAGAAACTTCCTTGTTGTTGCTGGACCCGTAGGTGTGAGAGGGAGAGGGGGGTTGAGAGTTTTTCTTTCTTTTGATGGGGGACCCATGGGTATGAGAGGGAGAGAGTTTCTAGATTGTTCTAGTTGCTTTGAGAGAGAGTAGAAAGAAGAATGAGGTGGAGCTTGTTTGTTGCATGGCCGGCCAAGTGTTGGTCTTTGGGTCAAAAGAAGATAACATATGTCACCATGATACTTTGGCATTACATATGTTGAATTTCAATTGGTTGCATGTGTAGGTGGAATTTCCACTATATCCTTCTCTTGGCTACCTATTTGTAACCTTAACCATGTTATAACATCTCATGCATCATACCTAATCAAAACACTAACTATGTATCTAATAACTTAAACCACTTACTATAGTTTTGTAGATAATACAATTAGCCATTTTGTTATTTATAATCTTTGCAACTTTTATTCAATGGCATTATATAATAATATGCTTATGAAATACTCTTTCCATTAATTACAGAAAGGAAGTGGCTTAAAATAATAATTAACTACTCAAACACATAGGTTAACTATAAAGTTGGGTTGGGGTGTTACAAGAAATGAGACAAAGCTAGGCAGCAATGGCAGAAAATGCATGTAAAAGAAAAGACAAAACACAAAGGAGAAAACAACAATGTAGTGGTTTGAGCACCTCCAACATGTAACCTTACCAAAGTAAGGGACGTGGGCCCACAATTGAAGAGATTACAGAGGGTGTGGTTTGGTAGAAAGGGAAGGGGATAGAGCCTAGTTCCATTATTCTACCAAAACCTCTTTTGGGAGATGCTTTGCTGGAAAGGCATCTTTGCCAAAACGGGTAACAACTGGCTATGACCATATGATGCATGCTAGAAGGAAAAGATGAAAAGGGACATGAGGTCTTACCATTCGGGCAGAGAGAGAGAGAGAGAGAGAGGTAATCACGGTAGAAGTTATTTTACCCAAAATAGAATAGAACTTGTCATGGGATGAGTAGTGGAGGGGAAAGAGAGAGAGAGAGCCTTACCCACAGTCAGAAGGTAGTGGGACTAAACCCATTCACAAACAGCCAAAAGGCAATGGACGCTCTCTTGACCCAGTAAGTGTCTACAGCAGACAAGAGTGTTTGGTGAGGAACAAGGATAAAAGGGAGAAATCACATAAGCTTGATGTAGCATATAAATAGGAACAATACCTATAAGGGGAACAAGAACAGTAACCTAGGCAGCCTGAATAGGAAATTGAAAGTGAAAGAAGAGAGAAAAAGGAAGCCTGAAGTGAAACTTGGATAAAATGTAGCAAGCCCAATAAGCCCACATAATCTCTTTACTAAAGCTTAAGTTATTGGGACAATCGGTAGCTTAACAGTTTCCAACTTATTAATGAACATATTCAGTGAAAACCAGATTTCCTATATGTATGTTTCCAACTTATTTATAATCAATCATATTGTCAAATTTCTAACAATTACAAATGTTGAAAGATTGAAATCTTTAAAGAGTCCTTTTTTTTTTTTTTTAATCTTCACTATTATGTAGCTAATTATTTGAATTAATATTGTTTCCTAAGTGTTTTCTTCTTCTTCTTCTTCTTTTTTTTTTTTTTTTTTTTTTTTTTTGAGAAGAATGTTGTTTCCTACGTTGATGCCCTTTCATTGCTTTATTATGCAGGTGCTAGTTGTTGCCAACCCTACAAACACCAATGCTCTCATCTTGAAAGAATTTGCTCCTTCAATCCTAGAGAAAAACATCACGTGTCTAACACGACTTGATCTTAACAGAGCATTAAGTCAAATAGCTGAGAGACTAAAGGTTTATGTTACTGATGTCAAGAACGTAATCATCTGGGGCAATCACTCTTCAACTCAATATCCAGACGTCAATCATGCGATTGTCACCACCACAAATGGAGAGAGACCAGTCAAAGAACTTGATACTGACGATCATTGGTATCTCAAAATATCCAACATGTTTATTTTTTGCCACTTTCACATGTTTAAATTATTTGGAGACAGGTTGATAAAGTACCTTTAAGTATTTAAATGGGAGGTAGAGTAGGCATACGGTTCAATCCTCCAAATTTAGACCACCTACATACCATGATACTATTTGTCCTAAAAGATTAAGTTCTTAGGAAATGGTGAATTTAATTATTTAACAATTTTTTTTTGGAAAAAAAAAATTATGGATTCTAGTAATTGTAGCAATCCCTCCCCTCAAGATAAATAGTGATTGATCATCTATGAAGACAAAATTGCTCCAGTGAATTTATGGCTCTCCTTAGATTACCATGCTTCTTTTAAGCAATAGCTTGGGGTGCACTATCAATTAGTACCTACATGCCATTTACCTAACCCAGGGATCCCAATCTTTAGGGTGTAGGTGGTAACAATTTTTATACCTGAGTTTGTACTTATCAAAAAGCAAACTTATTCTTAAATTTGTCTTGCACCTCGTTAGAGCATCTGCACCAGTTGGTGTAAACAGAAAAAGATGTGAAATTTACACATTTAAGCCCCAAAACTACCCACATCAGTCCTTCTATATTAGGACTTGGCTTTATATTTTTGAAAAGTTATTGAACTCCAAAGTTTTAGGTTGGTGTTGGGTACATTTGGGTGCATGTTGAATATTTAGGTTGCAACCCTTTGCAGGGTCTTCAACAACATAGTTATGTTGACCATCTTCACATCTCTATGCATCATTGTCAAGCTATTTACTTTGCTTCCCTTTCTGTTATTTATTTATTTAAATTTTGTCTGTCATAGGTTAAAAAACGAGTTCATCAACACTGTACAATAGCATGGCGCAGCCATTATCAAGGCTCGGAAAGCATCAAGTGCATTGTCTGCTGCAAGTGCTGCTTGTGATCATATGCGTGATTGGGTTCTTGGGACTCCCAAGGTTGATTATCTTTCATCTCAAATAGAATTTGATCATGCAGAACTTATTTGCTTTCATATTCTTCTTTTTTTTAAATTATTATTATCTTTTGTAAATCTTCCTTTGGCTTTGTAATTCAAGGAACGTGGGTTTCCATGGGAGTGTATTCTGATGGTTCTTATGGGATCCCAAAGGATATTATTTACTATTTTCCTGTTAAATGTGAGAAAGGAAAATTGTCAATTGTGAAGGGTAAACTTGACATGCTCCTTACACATGTTTTCCCAGGTATTACGTGAATTTCACAGCAGATTCTTCAAACATATCATGGACATGCATATTAAATATGCGGGGCAAGGCTTCCATCTAGTGCACTAGACCACTGGATGGGATAACTCTTAACAAAAAGAATGGCATTCTTATATAATAAAAGAGAGATGCAAGAATAAAAGAACTAAGGAATTTGGTACATAGGTGTCCTTGGTGTCATGATGGACAATACATATAAAAGAAATTAGATACATGAATTATTACATCGGGTGTCCCAACAAAGTAATTTTTATTTTTGTGTTCATGTGACATGAACTGTATGGAGAGGAATTAATAAAATTCTCAGGAAAGAAACTGATTTTTTTTTTGACTGGCAATATCCTGAACTAAGGCTTCAAGTCCTGGCAGCTAAGAGGTCCATGCCACTTTCAATCTGAATAAAAAAGAAAGATAAGCAAAGCAAATTCAATTTGTGTTGCACATTTACAAATTGAAATCCCATATTTCTTGTGTCTTTTATTATATTAAAAAACTAAATACTACTTTAGTCACTGACTTTGGCGCTAACCAAACAGCAGGACTGTTTTTTTTTTTTTTTTTACAACAATTGCCTCATCCCTAGTAATCCACTATTACTTCAAGAAATGTTCAACACTGCTGAATTCAATCTAGTCCCTGTTCAATGAGGTGCATTCTTCTGTCACAAAAAAGATCCATGACAACAAACCCAAAATTACCAGTCTTAATGCTAGAAACATACTCTGATTAGTGTTTCTTGTGTAATTGTGATGTTCTTTGTAGGCCACATCCACTGGTCAAAACAAAATCAAAAACTTTATATATTTATTTTTTTTCTTTTACTTTTCTTTCATTCCAAGGTCAACACTAAGCTACAAAATAATGGGTTAGTTCTCCCCTTTGTATTGATAATTGCCAATGATGAAAGGCTACAATCCAGGCAGATTCATCCAAAATACCTTTGGCTTCTTCCATTAATTAAGCAAAACTGTTGCAATTTGATTAACTATGTGAATGCTTCTCGCAGTTCTGTGGGTAGCTCCAGATCAGGGTCAGATTTGCTGAGTGGTGAAAAATAGTGCTCAACCATGTCTTTGGACACTTGTTCCAAGCTTGGAGGATTCCACTGCAAATAAAACATGACAATTCAACAATTTAAATGTAATTGATAGAAAATTATCTACTAATAATAAAAGTAGATTAGCAATATTGCCATCGACAAATCTGATTATCAATGATAGAACCCCCAGTCTTCCACAGTACCTTCTCCTCTTACAACAACTTGCTTTGTTTAAAAAAAAAAGAATTTTAGATTGGATTCTTAAATGCAATATTTTCAATATTGCTACCCCACTTGTCCAAAAGGCAGATAACATAAGCTGATGATACCTTTGGTGCCAGGTCCTTGTCTACAATTCGTGCCCGAACACCCTTTAGAAAATTACAGAAAAAAGAAAAAAAAAAAAAAAAAAGAAAAAAAAAAAAGAACAAAAAAAGATAAGTAACTAGGATCATGAGGGTTTGTTTTATTAAGAAGATAATCAGGAGAATTTATACCTCACAAAAATCTCTGGAAATCTGATTAGATATCCCTTGCAGTGACATCCGGTACTCACATATCAAGCACTGACCAAGGGTCTAAAATCTACCTTCTCGTATCTGAGCCAGTTAGGTCATAATGCAATAGTTTAAAGGGGGAGGAGGAGGGGACAAGGGAAAAAAGGTCCAGTTCTGTGTGTCAGGGACTCACAGATTTCAAAGAAACCTTAAAGCCTAATGGTGAAGCTTCCTTAAGTCTCCTTAGGGTGGAAATGCACCATGCATCATTTGTTTTACTTGTCTCACTCTCCTGAGAGAATTTTTTAATTTAAAAACGCAATCACAACTCACAAGGTTCATCCAGAAAAGTATAGGGAGTAACAATTTAGAGAAATACCCACATATTTTGTTTCATTTTATTGCCATAAATATGGTAATACTATGCAACAATTACAACTCATACAGCCCAACCTTCAGGTTAGTACTTAAGAGACTCAACACACACTATATATATATATATGGTCCAAAAAGTCAAAAGGAAGAATTAAACAATTCAAGACACACTTCCATTATTTGGTTTTTGTTTTTTTTTTTTTTTTTTTTTACACATGCTTTGGGTTAGTCTTAAACCCATGACCTTAGCCTCCATCCCATTCTTAAGTTAAGAAGTGTCATTTAAGCTAGGGCTCATTAGCAATTCCATTAACTGTATATAAAATGTATCCCTACAAAATTGCTTTCCAATCAACTGTGAGGTAGCTAAAGACATTCATCATAATGTTGTTAAGTTGTATTTTTTAAATTCAATAAAATGATTTTGGCTATATGGCTGCTTCAGTCATTCTAGCCACTTGTAAAGATCAAGATGACAGGAAGCATCTACAGGGTACTCAGATCGACTAATAGAAAAGTGTCTCCTTGATGAGGCAAAAAGTTTTAAAAATGATACAGTTCTCCAAGTAAGAGTTGGTATAGATATTATTTCATTTAATTTACCTTTTCTCCAGAAATATGGTCTCTCACGCCTAAGATTTTCTGTTATTTTCTTTCATACCATCAATTTTAAAAATAACAGAAAGAGATTTGAGTATGAAATCAGACATACTGAACATTTTGTTCCATACAAAGTATCATGGAAATCTGTTATATTGTAATGGGATAATACTTAATAGTTCTAAAAAAAAAAGAAATATGCAAATCAACATGTTCTTACCAAGGCATCGATAATTTCTTCAACTGTGTCTTGGCTGAAACATTTATCAAGTATTTCAATCCTAGACAAAATTGCATAATAAATAGATCAGCATTTTATATCTGCTACATAAATACTCACACACCTGAGGGGATAGTAGACATACCTGTGAAGTACACGTATATTATCTAGATAGACAAGGTCACTATATTTTTCTAAAGAAGTTTCAATGACAGAAGGATCATCAGTATCCAATTTCCCAAGTTGTTCTTCAATTAATGCAAGCTTTTGTGGAAAAAAGGAGGCAATACAGTGTTATATAAACAGGAAAGATGATTCAAACAATGAAAGGGTCCAACAATCTTAACTGAGCTATGCGCATAATGTGTAGCAAGCCCACAAGAAATCATTTCTGCTCCATTAAGTTTTTCTCCTGTGAGACCCAAGTACTCCCCTGCAAAAAAGAAAAGATACAAACTATATAAGAATTTAATTGAGAAACAAATACAGGTGCCATCAATGATTCATCCTACTAATTGATTTCTCATTTATCGAGTCCTAATTACATTGTCAACATTGCTTGATATGTAGAAAGGGTCAAGTTAACCCCACAAGTTGCTCGGAAAACAACATTGAATAATGTCACCCAGCTATCCAAAGTAAACTTCAGCATTAGAATATTTGTCATTGCAACATCTACTTTCAGTATAATGGTCACATAGGAAGTGACATCTTATGGTGCAAAGAAACCAAATGCAGCTCCCCATATGTCAACTACCAACAGCCATAACAGTGCCTCAACACAAATTTTAGACTACAGAACTTTTAAAGCAATTTGCTAGAGCTTGTTATCCAACATCCACACAACAAATTCATGACAAGAGTCCTAATGCAATTTGTATAAAGAACATTGCTGAACCAACTGCCATTGTGTACTTCTAGAGATGAGCAGCATACTTCAAAATAAAAATATTTTGCAGAGGCACTTCATTTCCACATTAACTCCATTCCTAAGAAAAAACTGAGTGATTTTATTTTAATTTTAGAGGCCTTTTAAAAAATTTCATGTTCATATATCCCTTAAATTTCTTCCAATGCAACATTACAAGAAAATCATAAAAGATTGAGGTAAATTCATATTAGGGCAGAATGTTCATCGCAAAAATAATGCTTTACATGAGTTTTTATCAGACTTATGCAAGAACCAGAAATAGTCCAAATCAACATAACCATGTACAAGAAATTCAGTGAAAATTTTGACTACTCATGAAAAACTACAATGCACTACAGGCATACCCAGGTGACCAGGTAGATGTGAGAGGAGAAACGATGCGCCAACATCAGGGTGGAAACCAATTAGAGTTTCAGGAGTAGCAAAAACATGTGAATTGTGAGAATAAATTATTTTTGAACCTTTCTAAGCAAATGATGTATAGCAAATAAGGAATCCGAAACAAATAAGAAATTCAACACTATTTTTCCAATCACATAAATATGCAAAAAGAATCAAACATATAGTTTCATTCCTAGATTACATGGATTGGATAGGTGTGTGTAATGTGTACAAGTGCTAAGTCCCATATCAAGTGTTTACTAGGTTGAACTGGGCTATATATTGATTATGAAGAACCCCAATTGTAACCCGACTAGTCCTTTTGGGGTATAGCATAGATTTGGCTAGCGCTTACTTGAGTCAAAACAAATAGTTTTAGAGTCAACGTGGGACTTGACAATAACATAAGGAATTGAGTGGAAAGATTGTGATACTCAGATTATGTGGATTGGTTAGGTATGTGTTGTGCGGTTGTGTGTTAAGCCATACATCGGGTGTGACCAAACTTGGGCTATATCGAAGATCACAAGCAACCCCAATTGTAACTTGACTAATCCTTTTGGGGTATAGCATAGATGTGGCTAGTGCTTCCTTGGATCATGACAATATGTGTATGCTAATGAAAGTAGAAGGTCATACTCCTCAATTATCTAATAAAATTGAGCATTCAGTAATTCAGTTATACGTCAACAAACCAAATTAACCCTAATGCACGACAAATTTAATTTACAAAAATAAACTTCCTGTAACGATATTAAATAATTAGTCTAATCTAGAGGGTGCAAAATAATTAAAAAATTTCTTCCACAAAAGAAAGTAAGGAAAAGAATTTGAAACAATCATCAAAACCGACAACTAGATAAGAGAAGGAAAGTTTCTTTAAAAAAAATAAAGATAAGAGAAGAAAAGGATGAAAGTACATGCGAAGTTGCTACATACAGTTTTGTCAGTTGCAACCTTAAATATCCCAGGGATTGAAACTCCAGCCCCACCACCCATAGTAATTCCATTCAAAAGAGCCAACTACATGGAGATTATTATTACACTACCATGAATATACTGGGTTCTGACTAATGTAGTTATAATAAACAGAAAGTTAATGTCCAACATTCTACCACAGGGACTTGGGGCTAATAAAAATCATCCCCACATGAAAGGGAAAAAAATAATAATAAAAAAAGAAGCAGATGACTTTTGAGTAGATACCATAGTTCCCTAAACCAGAACTCAGTGACTTCTTTAACATAAGTATAGCAGGGGGAACAACTTCAAAACTTTTCGGGAAAATTTAGGAAATCCAAGTATGCTAGCAGAAGGAAGGATAAAATAAAAATAAGTGTAAAGAAAATTGTTCAGTGCTAGAATAGGAGCCAAAGATCAATATACTAAAAAAACCAAGTATATTTTCACAATTTCATAGTTGAGGGAGGGGTAAATTGAACCTTGGACGTCTTAGTTGGAAACACTAGGAGGTGCAAGCTGAGCTACAAGACTCTTAGCCATAACAAGACTCTTAGCCATAACAAAACCATGTATCTCAAAGAAAAATCTCCATAAATGACCATATCAAAGCTATATTGATGGTAATATAGCACTCCAAACATAAGAGTCCCCAATTTATTAACCACTATGCTTAAAAAAAGAAAGAAAGAAAAGTAAAACTTACATGTGGCTTCAAATATGTACCTAAAATGTATATGTAAGTATATAACGTTCTAAAAAATTCCTTACAATCCTCCATTTTCCCTGCATAGAGTTAACCAATGGTTAAAGGATGATTCTAATGAAGAAACAAGCACCAACTCCATAACAAAGATTAGCAACTTAAAGATTTGTGAATTACTTTAGTATAAAATTTCCTTTAGCTTTATCAATAACTGACCATCACAAAACATTCTGTTTGCACCTCCATACTTTATTGATCCCACTCTTATACAGTAAACACTAGGAATATTTTCAAACTCTCAATTCTTGTGGAAAGATCAATCCAAGGTAGTGTAAAGAAAAAAATTCTGAGATCCATGTATCTATGGGTCATTTAATACTAGTATTGTCACCTCATTTCCAATTTTTGATTTAATAAAGCTATATTTACTAATACCCTATCTTACTCTTGCTTATCCATATTTTTTTTTTATAATTAGATAGATGGGGGAAGGGAGATTTGAACCCTCAATGTCTCCACTGGAAACGTCAAGAAGTTCCAACCAATTGAATTACAAGGTTCTTAGCTATCTTACTCTTGCTTATCCTAACCTTAAGACTTCCTCCACTTCCTCCCAAAAAAAGCGACAATCAAATTTGGCATCCTTTTGTTTGGACATAGAAGATCCCATTACTACTAAATATTCACTACAGTTCCAGCTTAGGTTTACTGCTAAGTGCTAACAACAGCATTCCACAATCCCATCTCATCTCCCTCTAATTAAAGCTAGCTAGCCTAGCTTTCTCTAAATCATATACGATGAAGAAAAATAATCTATTCACAATAATAATTAACTTTTAAGTAAAATATTTTTTTCTAGATAAATCTTAAAAGCAGAAGTAAGATGAGTCTATTACCTGCGTTTATCATATGATAAAGTGACAATATCTCCGCCAGCACAAAATGCCCTGCCACTGCCCTTCAGAAAATGCAAAACAATGTTCAAGTTTTTAACTAGTTCTTGAGCAAAAAGTAACCCAAACTAAACTTTATCTTTCCCACTAGAAATATTACATGTAAATGAATCCAATATCTGGTAACAGCATAGATGTTTTTTTACCTTCATTGCCACAAAACCAATATCTGGATTATTTTCCCAAGATGTATACATCTTTTGCAATCTAGCCCCCTAGAAACCAAGACAACTCATTAAAAGACAGATAAATGTTTCTAGTTGGTAATACAGAACAACTCAAACCCATATAACAAACTCAAATCATATAAATTGAGACACTAGGAAGCAAAACAGTAAGTCTACTCATACTATGAATTTCCCAACTTTTTCCACTACTGTTGAGTTTGCAAGTTGTGATTGGTGTGTACACAATAAAATAATAAGGAAAATGTTAGAGATACAAACTATTTTACAATATTCTTTACAAACTGCTGACCTAGTGAATGGTTATTGGTAAGTGAAAAAATGATATTAGTGGTGGGCTCAAATGAGAACTACTAAAAAATGGTCATATCAACAATTTGTAAAAATGTTGTAAATAGTTTGTGTTTGTAACATTAATCAGTAGGTAATAGTTGTCAATTAAACACCATAAAAATAATAACCCAAGTAATGTTTTCAATTGAACCAAATGGAGGGTATATAACAACACAGATACAGGATATTACACAATTGTAGTAAACCCAATTAAACATAATGATTCTCAACCAAACACCATAAAAACAAAGACCCAGAAAACAAATCTTTAACTGAACCAATCTTACAAATTGGGTACCAACCCAATAGCCAAAAACACAAACACACAAAGTATCTAGTAAAAAACACACCATTGCAGTACTATGACAATTGAGCATAGAAGGCCTGTTCAGAATTGCAGTTCTAGACCAAGCTTTGCCCTTAACCAATACCTGCAGAGAGAGCCACAGAGAGAAAGAGAGTTAGTGTGTGGGGGATTAAAGCAAAGCCGAAGCCACGTCTATAGCAATGTTAATTCTTTGAAGAAGATTTAAACTTCTCAATTGCTTGAGCCCATCTTCAGGATGTAACTGCATCTCGAAGCTTCCATTTAGCATGAACTCATATACTAAAGCTTTAAAATCATTTCCCTTAAAATCAATACTCAAACAAGCGGTCAGAATCTTAATGAGGTTTCGATGCCGGGTGTTCCTCAAGGCTTCACATTTGGCAATGAAACTCTTGGAAGCTCCTTGCTTTTGAAGATTGAGTACCTTGACTGCAACACGTGTTTCATCTGGACCAAGTTTCCTTTATAGACACTACCAAAATTACCTGAACCAATCAAATTCTCCAAAGAGAATCCATCAGTTGCATTGTGTAATTCTTTATAAGAGATCTTTTGGAAGGAGGGTCCAAAGGTGGAAATGGAAAGGCTTTTTTTCTTCGACTTTTTCAACCAGGAAAGAGCCATCAAAGAAAACAATGTCAAGCAGAAGGCAGCTGCAATGCTTATTGCCAGTATCAATTTAAAACTAAAATGCTTTTTGTGTTTCTTGGATCTTTGAATGGGGCATGCAGGCAAATGCAGCTCTTGGATCCCCCCACAAAGACTAGTGTTGCCTTTGACTTCAACTGCACTAGAATTTCTGAAGACCCCTTCTACAGGTACATCTCCCTCAAGATTGTTGAAGGACAGGTTTAAAGTTTGCAACACATGAAAATTAGCCATATAGCTTGGGATTTGGCCGGACAAGTTGTTGTGGGAAATATCAAGATATTGAATACCTTTTAACTTTTTTATATCGGGAATGGTTCCTTCAAAGGAGTTTCCTTGCATATAAAGTGTTTCTGAGGCCAAACATTCCCCTAGCTGGGCTGGAATCTCTTTGGAAAATTTGTTGTATGAAACGTCTAGTGCAACAAGAAGTTTCAGGTTTCCAAAATCTGGTGGTAAAAAACCGATCAAGGAGTTATGAGACACATTAATTTGGACTAGAGGAAGGCCAAAAAGTTGCTCGGGTATGGTGCCATTTAATTTATTATGGTAAAGGTATACCTCTTGCAGGTGGCTACACCTTCCAAGACTAGTGGGTATGCTCCCTTCTAAGCTGTTATTGAACAAGGAGAGAATTTGTAATTGAGTCATGTTGCCAATGGAAGACGGGATCACCCCAGTCAATTTGTTTCCATACAAGTACAAAGCGTTCAAGTTTGTGAGCTTTCCAATTGAAGATGGAATATTCCCTGTTAACAAGTTAGATCCCAGGCTAAGTAGAGTTAGGCTAACAAGATTTGATATTTGTGTAGGTATGCTCCCACCAATAGAATTGCCTCATAGCCTGAGTGATAATAATTGGATTAAGAGGTTTGTTATGGAGTTAGGCAACTCACCTCCAAGCTTCTAACGACCCAAGGAAAAGCGCTAGCCACATCTGCGCTATACCTCAAAAGGACTAGTTACAATTGAAGCTCCTTGTAGTTGTTAATAAAGCCCAGTTCAACCCAGTAAATACCTGATGTAGGACTCATTACACACCCACACACATCATACAATCAATCAAATTGAGGCATCACAATCTCCTCCACTTAAATCCCTAACGTCCTCGTTAGGGCCCACTTTGTGGGGTAGTGTCTCTGAGCCCACATGGGATTACCGGGCCGGCTCTGATACCATATGTAATGACCCAAGGAAAAGCGCTAGCCACATCTGCACTATACCTCAAAAGGACTAGTTACAATTGAGGCTCCTTGTAGTTGTTAATAAAGCCCAGTTCAACCCAGTAAATACCCAATGTGGGACTCATTACACACCCACACATAGCACACAATCAATCAAATTGGGGCATCACAAAGCTGGTTGTCGCTGACATCCAGATAGTTTAACTGGCTGCAATTGTTCAAAGAACTCAGAAAACTCAAATCATCAACTGAGTTATTTCCAAGAAGATTAGAAGAAGCACCAAACCATTGAAGATTTTGTAGATTACCAAAACTCATAGGAATGGTTCCTGTAAATTGATTTTCTAACATATCAATCTCTTGAATGTCTGACACATTGGATAATGAAATTGGAATTGTTCCTGTAAATTGGTTTCCTCCTATCCAAAGTATCTGCAGATTTTGAAGAGCAATGCCCAAGTCGGGGTTGAGGTTACCAGTGAAGTTGTTATAAGCCAAGGCAATCCATGTGAGCAATGATAAATTGTATAGAGAAGGTGGAAACATCACAGAAAGATGATTTTCACCTACAACAAAAGATGTCAAGCTTTTCATTTGGGCTACTGTATTTGGGATTTCTCCCTCCAAATTGTTATATCCAAACAAAAGATCTTGGAGAGAGGACAAGTTCCCCAGAGAAGGTGGGAACCTTCCACTTAGATGATTGTGGCGAAGAATTAGTATTTGAAGTTTTGACAAAAAGCCAAGTTATGAAGAGATTCCTTGTACTAAATCGATGTACCCGAGATCAAGATACCGTAGGTTGTAACAGTGAGAAAGATTGACTGGAATTTCCCCTCCCAATATTGGATTATGACTCAGGTTCAAATTTCCAAGCCTGGTCAAGTAACCAACTTCTGAGGGAATTCCACCATGGAAAGAGTTATTTGCAAGGTTGAGGGATCGAAGGAAGGAAAGATTTCCAATGTGGGGTGATATGGTGCCTACCAACTTATTGTTTTTTAGGTCCAAACCAATGACTCTTTGGTGTTTGTTGCCACAAGTGACCCCAACCCAGTGGCAGAAATGGAAAGAGTCATTCCAAGAAGCCAGGACATTAAGAGGGCTATCTATGTGGGACTTGAATTTGAGCAGTGCAAGTTTATCAGTTTCGTTTGAAAGTGTGGTAGCTAAGGAAACTTTTGAGATCGATAAGGAGAGGAACAGAAGAAAGATGGCATGGCAGGTTAGTGAGAAGAGTGGTCGTGTATTCATAAGCAGATGATCCATCTTGTAGGAAGAAATTAGCTTCTTCAGAGAGAGATACTGACATAGGCAAGAACTGACCGGTGTGTGTGTATATATATATATATTTATATTTATTTGCTATATAATTTATATATATTTATGGGAAATGCTAACGAGTGCCCTTAGGGCACTCGTTAACAATCCAGTTAAAGAAAGTTTTTATGGGAAAAGAAAAAAAAGCAATTAATGTTTTGACTGCTTTTTTCATTTCCCATAAAAGTGATGTCAAAACTTTCCTAAAATGGATTGTTAACGAATTCCCTTAGGGCACTCGTTAGCATGACCCTATAGTTATATACGTAGTTTTGCTATAGGTGAGAGTATGAGAGAAGTAAGGAAGGAAGGATGAGGAAGAAGGGGAAACGGCGCAAGAGAGAATGAGATAAAGTCGTTTCTAAATTTTAACTCTACAATACCAAATCGACGCCATTTGAGCCTGATGTTAATTTTAATATCAGTTCCAGAATGACGTCGTTTTGGTATTAGTTTAAAAAAGAAAAAAAAAAAAAAACTTGTAACGTTGCCGTTTTATAAACCCTTTTTTTTTATCCCCATCCTAATCAGTTTCGTACCTCTCTTTCCGTTAGTCTTCAGCCTCCGCCACTGGCTGTCAGTCTGTCACCATTCTCTACTGCTTGATGCCTTGTTCTTGGAGTTTCACCCTCTCCCCTCCCTCTTCAGCCTCCGCCACTTGCTGTCAGTCTGTCACCATTCTCTACTGCTTGATGCTTTGTTCTTGGAGTTTCACCCTCTCCCCTCCCCCTTGTTCTATCAGGTTTGTTAATCTATTTTCCTTTGATAGTTTTGTTTCATCTTTTATGACTTAGGTTTAGTTTATTTATTATTATTATTATTTTTTTTTTGTGATTTGAAATGGTATATTTTTTAGAGAGATTATGAGTTTGTGCATATTTTTTTTGTTTTCTTTCGTGTATGGTTTTTTTTTTTTTTTTTTTTTTGGTGCAGAATATATGGGTTATCTAATGATTATGTTGCAGTTTGGGAGTGTTAAATTCTGTGTTTGGATTCTGAGAAAATTGAGGAATTCACCAAACTAACCACACCGAACTGGTATCTTGCACCGCACCTTGTGCAGACCAGTTATACTATTCCACTAGTGAGGTGCGGTCAAGCACTTGGGGAAACCGCACCTTATAGCAAGCCCAATAAGCCCACATAATCTCTTTACAAAAACTTAAGTTTTTGGGACAATCAGTAGTTTAACAGTTTCCAACTCATTAATGAACATATTCAGTGAAAACCAGATTTCCTATATGTCTGTTTCCAACTTATTCATAATCAATCATGTTGTCAGATTTCTAACAATTACAAATGTTGAAAGATTGAAATCATTAAAGAGTTCTTTTTTTTCTTTTTTTTTAATCTTCACTGTTATGCGGCTAATTTTTTGAATTAATATTGTTTCTCAAGTGTTTTCTTCTTCTTTTTTTTGAGAAGAATTTTGTTTCCTACGTTGATGCCCTTCCATTGCTTGGTTATGCAGGTGCTAGTTGTTGCCAACCCTGCAAACACCAATGCTCTCATCTTGAAAGAATTTGCTCCTTCAATCCCAGAGAAAAACATCACGTGCCTAACACGACTTGATCATAACAGAGGATTAAGTCAAATAGTTGAGAGATTAAAAGTTTATGTTACTGATGTCAAGAACGTAATATAATGTGTAATTTGTTTTCTAAAATTTGTTCCCTGTAAAAATGAAACAATTTCTACAACTATTTTCCATCACTCTATTTCCACAAATATAACATTCTATTATTTTATATTTGGGTGTGTTTGATTGATATTTTTTCAAAGGTGGTCCATATTCTTTAACCACTATTATAGAGCATTATGTTTTCCTAATTTGTTTTTTTTGTAAAACTAAATTTTCAAAATTTCAAATATATTATACAAATTTCTTCTTCTCTTAATTAAGTAGATTATCATGATAATCAAAACTCACCACAAAATTGTAAAATTATCTTAACCAAAATTAAAAATAAACTGAAGGCATTAAAGATAAACAATATAATAATTTATTACTAACACAATATGCAGGCACATTCAAATATGTTACCATGTAGATTTTGTTTGAATATAAACTTAAATATTCATTTTCAAAATAACTAAATATTAATCCAAACTAAGATCAACATAAATTATAAGAGGAAAGAGGAGACTTAAAAAATATAACACTAAAACGTATCAACACAAAGTAGAATTATAAATAAATAAAATTTCATCAACTTGAGGGTTAAGAAACAATAAAAAATTCAGCGAAAGAAAGAAAAAAAAATTGTGAAAGAGAGAGTATTCACCTCTTCTTTTTTCTTCTTTTTTTTTTTTTTTTTAAGCTCTTAGACGGAACTGAGAAGCTACAGTGATGAAGTTGTTCGTACTTTCTCTCTATGTGGAAAATGCAGAATGTGTAGGACACCCTCAGTGGAAAATTGCATGGAGGAAAGTTCGTGGAAGAGGGATCTTTGATCAAATCAATTGATGGGAAGATTTTCTCTCCATGTGGAAAATGCAAAACGTGTAGGACAACCTGTCACCCTCGGTGGAAAATTACATTGAGGAAAGTTTTTGGAAGAGGGATCTCTGTTCAAATCAATTGACGTGAAGTTTTTCTCTCCTTGTGAAAAATGCAGAACATGTAGGACACCCTGTCACCATCGGTTGAAAATGGCATTGAAGAAAGTTTGTGGAAGAGGGATCTCTGATCAAATCAATTGACGTGAAGTTTAAGACGAGGCTATTCAACAAACAATGGCTCAAACAAGACAAGAAAAGTAAAATACAACTTGTAAGTTGTAACAATGTTTATGTACACAGCACCATGAATTGAAAGGAAAAATAATATTGGGGAAATGTACATAAAAATCTTGTAATTTTAATTCTTAGGATACGTTAAACTCCAAACTGAGTTTAACTTTTAAATGGGATACTTTAAATTTCATACTTCCACAAATATATATAAATCCAAATCTGGAGTTTTAAGTGTCCTATTTATGAAATAAAGTGTGTGGTTTAAAATATGTCCAATTTAAAAGTGTGGGGTTTAATGTGTCCCAAACAAAAAAATATAATTTTTTGTTTTTACTTACTTTTCCTTAATATTAGCATTTTCTCATGAAATACCAATTGGCTTTAATTGCTTAGTAGAATTCCAACTAATAGGGTATGTATCATTCAAACTATGCCATTCAACGATGAAGTAATGTTGGCATTCAGGTATGGTCATTAGTGTCTCTTTGATCCAATACTCAGACATGCATATTATAGGTTCATAAAACAAATTCCAACTTGTTTGGGTTGGGTGCAAAATATTTGAACCCTATATATTTTGGACACTTCAAGAAATACCACCTTGTTGAGCTCAAAGGTTGGCAATAAAAAATTTATTAACTATTTGAAAAGCTTGGGTAGAATAACCCCCCCCCCCCTTCCCAAAAAAAATAATGGACATGTTTCGTGTATTGAAGCCTTGACCCATGACTCAAGTCATGAGTTAACAAAATCTAATTATTTATTATATATTTTATTTAATTAAAATATCAATTTTTATTTTTTTGTTTTTTCTCTTTTCACACATAACTATTATTCACTTTTTGTGGTACTCAAGAAACGTAAAGAAATAATAAAAAATTATCTTGCACAAGCTACTGACTTGTGTATTTGCACAAGCATTTTAGCAACATGTTTAACAACATTACACGCATTTTTACATACTTTTTCACCTACACGTATTTTCAAAAAATACAAACAACGTTACTAGAACAACGTTACCAAACGGCCCCCTTATTTTGCATAACTAGTTCATGATATGATGTTGGTGATTTTTTGGATTCTTTAGGCTTTATATTATTTTCTATGAGCTTGTGTGAATGCTCTAATTGAACTCATGAATTTATTTATTTTTTCTATTAAATTGACAATGGGGTGGGGTAATTAAAACACATACCTTTCGCTATAAATAATAGAAAGTGTAATTTTTTTTCTTTGTTAACAGATTGCTTAGAATATCTACTAAATATTAGTTGTTGCATCTGCAACCTCTATGCCCAACTTTCAAGGACATTGTACTTGAAGATATACCACTTAGGCCAATATATTCCATTAGTAAATATCAATTAAGTTACAAAACTTTTATAGAATTTAGTAAAGAAAAATGTTACGTACATAATATCTTTACTACAAATCTTTGATGGTTTGTTGTTACTGGTTTTAATTTAAACCCCTACTAAAATTACTTTTTTTTTTATTACCAATAACAGCTAGTAATAACCTGTCTATTAGAATTTGTTGTGAAAATATTGTGAACATAAATTTCTTTTTATAATTTGAAAAGTTATTGGAGGGTAAAAGAACTTACCTTGATATTCAATGGTAAGAGGCTTTCGACAATAATGGACAAGTTTGGTATGGGTGTTGTGAAAGATGTTCCATTCACCTTCATATCCAATTGAAGCCATGACTCAAGACTCAAGCCATGAGTCAACAAATAGCTTCCACGAAGCTAAGGTTCCATTCCATTATTTCCATACAAACTTGAAAATAACTTTTGCATGTAGAGTCATCCCTATTTTTGTTTCTTTGTAAGAAAAATTGATCAATTTCTTATTAAATTTAATGCACAAAGTGATTATCATTCTTATTTGTTATTATTATAATTACTATTAAATAAATCAATAAGAAAGAGAGCTTGATGGGCCCAGTCACTATTCTTTTTCAGTCCTAAAAGCTATCAGCCTTACAAAATCAGCCCATCCAACTTATAAAAGTAGCCCATGAAGAATGAAATTATTTCATGTAATTCCTTTTTTTTTTTCATATTAAGAATGAAATTTGTGACACTTTATTGATTGCACCATTGATTTGCATCTTTTAATAGACTAGTGTATTTCAATGTATTAAAAAATTGGTTTTATGATTTTTTTTTCATACTTTGGTCTCCTATTCACATTAGCTCATGAAAACATTTCTATCTATTTTAACAAAAAAAACCTACTTTTTTTATTTTACATATTCACTTTTTGAAAACACCTCATATCAGATTATCTACTTTACACTATTTCTTTAAAATATTAATTTTTCTTGAATTTTTTTGTTTTGTTTCTCTTTCTTCACAAATAACAACTGCCATCCACTTTCTTCCTTCATCCTTGGCATACGTAAAGAAAGAATAAAAAAACTAAATACAACATGAATAATGCTAGTGTAAATTTACATGGATATTGTAGTAACAATATATTTTTACACAATTTTGCATAGTCTGATGTGAGTGAATTTTGGGCTTGGTTGGCTAAAATGTGATAAATTTTCTATTATTCAAGCACTGATGCGAGTGCTTTGAGACTCTAAATCCTGGTTCATCCCTACATGAGAGTGATGCATGTCATCTTACTATTGTTGGTTCAACGAAGTTTGTATCCAAATTTTTTCCTATGACCAAAAATATATGTGGATGATTTTATTAATCGCCAAGTAGTGAGTTGAAAGAATTTTCCTTCAAACTAATTGAAGGTAAACTTTTTTCTTTACTATTTTGGGTGTTATATGCCTTTTGGAGATAAAATATGTTTTGATGTTGTTGCCTGAGACTTTATCTATTGTCTTGAGATTTTTTGTATACTCGTAGAACCATTACAGACTCATGCGATGCGTGGGAATATATAATTATTTTGTGATATATTATAATGTCTAATTTGTTCTCTAAAATTTGTTGAAGAAAATTTGTTCCCTCTAAAAATAAAACAATTTCTATAAGTATTTTCCATTGCTCTATTTATACAAATATAAAATTCTATTATTTTATATTTGGGTGTGTTTGATTTCTTTTTTAAAGGTGGTCCATATTATTTTAACTACTATTATAGTGCGTACCATTTTCCTAATTTGTTATTTTTTTTTTTTTTTTTGGTAGATCTAAACTTTCTAAGTTTCAAATATATTATACAAATTTCTTCTTCTTCTCTTAAGGAGATTATCATGATAATCAAAACTCATCACAAAATTATAATATTATCTTAACAAAAATTAAAATTAAACTAAAGGAATTAAAGATAGACAATATAATAATTTATTACTCAAAAAATTTATAGGTACATTTAAATATATAACCATGTATATTTTATTTGAATATAAACTCCAACCTCCATTTTCAAAATAACTAAATATTAATTCAAAATAAAATCAACATAAATAATAAGAGGGAAAGAGGGGAGTTGTGACGGAGACTTAAAAAATACAATATTAAAACGTATCAACACAAAGTAGAATTATAAATAAAAAATAAATAGAATTTCATCAACTTGAGGGTTAAGTCTATAGTTAGTAAAATACGGTATGCATATATTATTATAAACATACAAACAGGTTTAATTCGGTATCTTTCAATAAAAGTGCATTTAAAAATTTCAGCATAAAAATATGGAAACGGAAAAATAAATAATACGTGTGTCATACAGGTGTTAAACATTTATTTTTAAAAGGTTGTGTAAAAAATACAAAAAATATTTATCATATAAATACAATATATATATATATATATACACACACACTCAGTTACTCACTTACAATTATTATTGGGGTGTACTAGCGAGGGGATGAAGCATGGCAATAGGTTGTGGTAGCTTTTGTGTTTAACTTTTTGTGAGTTTCACAATTTAATAAAAAGTAATGCTAAAGACACAAATAATTTTACAACATTTTTACAAACAGTTAATGTGAGACGATGATATGATAAATTCTTACGAGTTTTCATCTGGGCCCATCATTAATACATATTTTTATTTACTAATAATCACTTATCACACCGGTAGTTTGTAAAAAGATTTATAAAATAGTATGTGGCATTAGTATTTTTCCTTAATAAAAGAAAGAATAATTTTCACAATAATTTGATAATAAAAACTAGGTGTCAAGCTATTAATGGAAGGAAAAAAAAATTATATAAGTTATGAACTCTAAAAGGAAATGAGTAATAATTTACCACATAAACTTTGTTGTAAAAATATTGTTTATTGTAGCACTGTTTTAAAATAATATTAAAAAGTTAAAACTGATTCTTTGTGTTTGACTTTGAGGGCATTACGTTTCATTTAAGATTATTTTAATCTTTTATATGTGTAGTTTCTCACTTTCGAGTGTGTTTGGATACCGCTTATTTTGCTGAAATTAAAAAATTATTGTTCAAAGTACTGTAAATAAAGATAAAAGTTAATTAAAATAGTACAGTGAGACCCATGAATAATGTCAAAAAATACAGTAATGCATATAAATAATAGCAATAATTTTAATTTTTCATTTCAGTCTTTGACAGCAACAGATTTGCGTTAATTTTGTTTAACTTATATATATTTTCATATTTTACAGACCCTTTTTAACGTTTTTCAACCAACACACGAAGTATACTTTTACGTACAAAGAAGTTTAAGTGTAAGACACGCTTATATACTAAGAAACAATAAAAAATTCAGCAAAAGGAAAAAAAAAATTGTGAGAGAGTACTCAATTTTTTTTTTTTTTTTTTTTTTTAAGCTCAAGGACAGAAGTCATAGAATTAAGAAGCTGCAGTGATAAAGATGTTTGCACATGAATGCGCGTTGTCAAAAAAGAAAAAAGATTCCCACTTCCTCTCTTTGTGGAAATTGCAGAAAATTGCAAAACGCGTAGGACACCCTCAGTCGAAAATTGCAATAAGGAAAATTCCAACCACGTAACATTAAGTCATGACTCATGAGTCAACTCACACTCTATAGTCATGAATCAACTGACACTTTATAGCCACTATATTATTATTATTATTATTATTATTATAAAAAAATAAAAAGGTGTCACTAACTTTTGAATAGAATATATATATTGTGAAAAGAAGCCACTATTAGCCATCCTTTCTTATTTCATATTGTAGTGAGCACTATTTCTCTTTTTCCCTATCAATTCCATATTTCCAATTTGATTTTCTCTCTCTAAGATTCAATTCTAGTACATTTGTTGTAAATCATCATTCTTTCGTCAATTTCCCAATCAAACATACGTACTCAAAACCTTTCTGTTGGGAAATTTAGAACCCGGTTAATAAAATTAACAAGTTTTAAATCCAAGTTATTAATTAAATTTATTATGAATAAACCTTGTTAAATCAAACTAACATCAATATCATGCACAACAAAAAATTAAATAAGACAAGATATGATGACCCAGGAAAACTAATGAAACAAACGATTTTCATAGTAAAAAACCTGGGGGAAACCTTCCCGAAAAGCAATCCACTATAATAAAGAGAAGTTTCAGATCTAGTACAAAACCTTTGTCCCTAGACTCTACAATCCCCATAGATGAACTTACAGCAGAAACCTTCTACCGCTTCAGAACCTATGAACTCTTCAATATATGAACGCCACCCTTTTTACACGGATTCCAGTATGTGACTAACCAATGATGCATGGTTCCTAGTACGTGACTAACTCACCAACTTGAAAAAGATGTTAGCTGCAAAGTTCTTCACTTCATCAACAATGAAGAACAAGAAGCACTAGGTTACAAAACCCTAAGGCACAAAGATGCAATAGTTTCTTTCAGAGAGAATAAGGCATCAGTCACCTTTTGCATGTGTTCTCCTTGTATTCTCTTATGTGACGGCCTTTAAAATAAGTCTTATATATGTCTAGGGTTATGAGAAAAGAAACCCTACACAAATATATAAGCATGGGCCGAAAATCAAATCTGAAAATTCAGATTTTGTAATTCTCAATAGATAGTATCTGTCAAGCAACTGTCGAGACCTTGATAGATAGTATCTGTCGAGCAGCTATCGAGACCTCAATAGATAGCTATCTGTCAGGAATCTGTCCAGCTTTAATAAACAATTCTTCTTCACTTGTTTCTTGGACAGATTTGCATGGCTTCAATACTAGACTTGAACTCTTATTCTTTGACGTATTAAACACATCCTAGATCTACCCAATTACAAGTAAGTGCGTTTTGTCAAAGGATTAGCCAAATCTAATTTGACATATGTTCCTAACATCAAATCACATGTGTCCTAACAATCTCCCCCTTTGACAATCCGTGACAAAACCACAACAAACAAATGAACATATGAGAGAAGTCATAAATCATTCAACTCATACTCACTTGTTGAATACAATAAAATCTATCCTAACACAAACTCTTGAAAAACTTTGCAAGAAGAGAGTTCATGGCAAGAAAGACTTTGACAACCTGTATTTCTGAAACACTTTAAACAAAACTCATCACGGCATCGTAGTGTGAAACAGAAATAAAAGATTGCATACAAAAAATAAGAAGCATGTGTATAAAGAGAAAAAAGAAACAACACATAGAGAGATAGGTATAGCAAACCCAACCCAACCTTACCGAATTACCTACTAATCGACGAATATATATAAGAAAAATAGTACTCCTAAAATCTCTAAAATTCTCAAAATACCCTTAAATATTCTAAAATTATCAAAACACACACTAACAATTGAAAATTACCAAAATGACCTTGAAACTCTTAAAATGACCCTGAAACACATTCCTAACATTTTTTTTTAATAGATTTCATTGACTCCCTAAATATGAGTTTGTAATCATTTAGGTGTAGTTTGGTACAGTGCATACTGATTACCATCTTTCTTTTTATTGAAATTAATATTTATAATAATAGAGCGATTAAATTTTTATGTTAGCTTTTATTGAAATTATTATTAAAAAGAATCAAATCGAAACTGGAAAGAACTCACTCAATCTAATAAGAAATAGTATATTAAGCCAATTATGCTAATGATCCAACACAAACTCTAAATGTTTATGTGTATTCCCAGAAGCCAATCATTCCTATAAACTCCAATTCTTTCTGCAAGAACATGATCAATCACAAGTCGTACACGAAACATTGAAATTTCAGATTCCATTTTATTCTCTTTTCCTAATACATTCTAAGCAACCAAACAGAGGATACCAAAAGTATGAAACGCATGCAAAATTAAATAACCATAAACAAAATGACCAATCACCAAAACGATAAATACCCATCAAAATCAAACCCCAAACAAACACAAATCCTCATGAAAAATCAATAAAAATGCGAACTTTATCAAATTCTTCTAACAGAACAAAGGGGGAAAAAAAGTCAACTTGGAAAGAACAAACCTCACAAATGCCATCATCAAGCAATTTTGGTGAAAAAGTGAAGCACAAATCAAAAAAATTTGGGGAAATTTCAAACCAACTCTACAGCACCTGAAATGGGTTTCGATCTTCGCCATGTAAAATCCCTTTCCCTTCGCCGGCAAGGTCAATTAATGGTGATGTCCTTTCTAAAAATGGAGCGAAGTCAAAAAGAGAGGAAAGAGAGCATGGTCGAGAGAGAGAGGGAACGCAGGACAGCAAATAAACAATGGATTTTTATTGTTTGGCGAGAACAATTCCCTCGCTAGAGCTGGTGAGGTACTGTTCATGGCTTAGGGATCTGTTTCTTCTTTTGTGGGTCTTGCTTAAGGTTTTGTTTAGTAATCGTCGCTCTAGATAGGCTCTTGTGAATGGTTTGGACGAGAAGAATTTGAGAGAGAAGAAACTGAAGAGAGAAGCGTAGACTATAGAAAAACTGAGAGAGAGAAGAAGAAAGTCAGAGACTCAGGTACTAAGTACTCCCCTTCTGAAGATGGTACCATCAAAATGGGAAAAAATAAATGAACCATAAGACAATAGACAAAAGACAAAAGTACATTAACATATGATGTTGGTACTCTATAATATGAGAATAAGACCATCAAATGTGAGAAAAAAAATAAGAGAACCACTAAATGTGACAAAAAGACAGTTATATATGATGTTGATACTGCGCAATGTAAGGATGGTACCATAAAATGTGAGACAAAATAAGAAAATCATCGAATATGACAATAGTACAGTCACATGTGATGTTGGTACTGCACAATGGGAGGATGATACCATCAAATGTGAGAAAAAAAATAAAGGAATCACCGAATGTGACAAAAGTAAAGTCACATGTGGTATTGGTATTGCGCAATGTGTAGATGGTACCATCAAATGTGAGAAAAAATAAGGAAACCACAGAATGTGACAAAAGTATAGTCACATGTGATGTTTGTATTGTGCAATGTGAGAATAGTACCATCAAATATGAGAAAAAAAAAAAGTAAACCACCGAATGTAACAAAAGTACAGTCACATGTGATGTAGGTACTGCACAATGTGAGGCTGGTACCATAAAATGTGAGAAAAAAAATAAGGGAACCACCGAATGTGACAAAAGTATAGTCACATGTGATGTTAGTACTGTGCAATGTGAGATTGGTACCATAAAATGTGAGGAAAAAAAATAAGGAACTACTGAATGTGACAAAAGTACAGTCATATGTGATGTTGGTACTGCGCAATGTGAGGATAGTACCATAAAATGTGAGAAAAAATAAAGAAACTACCGAATGTGAAAAAAGTATAGTCACATATGATGTTGGTACTGTGCAATGTGATGATGTTACCATCAAATGTGGGAAAAAAAATAAAGGAACTACCCAATGTGGCAAAATAAAGTCACATGTGATGTTGGTACTGCACAATGTGAGAATGGTACCATCAAATGTAAGAAAAAAAAAAGAACCACTGAATGTGACAAAAGTACAGTCATATGTGATGTTGGTACTACGCAATGTGAGGATGGTACCATCAAATGTGAGAAAAAAAATGAGGGAACCACCGAATGTGACAGAAGTATAATCACATGTGATGTTAGTACTACACAATGTGAGGATGATACCATCAAATGTGAGAAAAAAAATAAAGGAACCATCGAATGTGACAAAAGTACAGTCACATGTGATGTTGGTACTGCACAATGTGAGGATGGTACCATCAAATATGAGAAAAAATAAGGGAACCACTGAATGTGACAAAAGTACAATCACATGTGATGTTAGTATTACACAACGTGAAGATGGTACCATCAAATGTGAGAAAAAATAAGGGAACCACCGAATGTGACAAAAGTACAATCACATGTGATGTTAGTACTACACAATGTGAGGATGGTACCATCAAATGTGAGAAAAAAAAATAAAGGAACCACCGAATGTGACAAAAGTACAATCACATGTGATGTTAGTACTGCACAATGTGAGGATGATACCATTAAATGTGAGAAAAAATAAGGGAACCACCGAATGTGACAAAAGTACAATTACATGTGATGTTAGTACTACACAATGTGAGGACGGTACCATCAAATGTGATGTTTTGGTAACCTGATATAGCAGGTTGCCTACTAATGGATACCGTACCCCCCAAAAAAGGGGATGTATTGTAGAATTACCCATATTAAAATATTGTATTGTAGATGAAGATGCTGATGAAATTGGCTAACTTGAGCTACAATTTGCAAGTATGAATATTTGCGGTGCTGAATCTGCTACCAACGTTGAGTAGATTGAGATTGAGGAGTAATTCTTATAAAATATTTACTTATTCTTCTTTACTTAATATGTTATGTTTATTTTTAATTTTTTTTGGTTTATTTTATCTTTCTAAGTAATCTAACTTTACTATGATTTTAAATGCAACAAGAACATGTGCACTTAAGAAGACTGATAACTTGCTACTTTGCTGGCTTACTTGTTTTGTTTGTTTTAAGATCTATCTCTTTTTGAAGATGTAAACTTGTAATTATATGCATTTTTGACAGTGAACTATTAACACTGAAGACTTTTTCCATCATGAATTTATGACTATAAATAATTTTTGTCATGCTCAAAACTGTCAAAATTGGAAGGATATTAACAAGTGGCATTAAGTGCAATCCATTTGCTTAATTGATTTTATTCATTCTCTTTAAACATGTTGTCATTGATTTATTTTTGTAATTGAAAAAAAAAAAAAAACTTGTTTGAAAAATACGGGTCAACCCGAACCGAAACTCGATTGACCCGTTTTGACCCATGACCCGTTTAACCTGCAAACACGATTGACCCGACCTGAACCCGACCCAACTCGTGTTTTGCCACATCTAAGCTTAATTGCCCAAGGTCCTAAACAACTCTCTTTTTTAGTGCTTCATAGCTGCCATTATTTTTATAAAAATTCTTACAGATGACTGTACATAATAATATCCGTGAAGATGTAAAGTATTTGGTCATGTAATAGTGGCAGATGACTGTCCGAGTAAAATTGGATTTAAATTCTTAATGCTTATAGGAGTGTGCATCTAACCACTGAGCCAATTCAACCCAACCCAACACCTGAGATTTTTTTTTGTTTTCATGGGTTGATAAGTTGGGTTGGGTTTGGCCCGTTTGGGTTAATAACTTTTTCAACTCATCTAAACCTAACCCAATAAATTAGTATTAAACCCCCCCAAAAAAAAAATAGTTCAATAAAATTAACCCAATTAGTGGCTAAATTATTAAACCCAATAAATTATTATTATAATTCACATAATATACCTAATTATATTTCGATTTTTTAGTTTGATTTATTTTGGTATTTTGAGAATTAGTTTTGATATATTTGGAATATAATTTAGGTCTATCATGTGAATTATAATAATTTAAATAAAAGTTCAAATTTTTTATAAGACATGAAACATGTAAGCATAAGTGTACAACCTCACTAATCCAACCTAACTCATGTAGGTTTGGTTGGGTTGGTTTCTACCTGTCCAATGAGTTGGGTTGAGTTGAGAATTTATCAACTCGACATTGGGTTAAAAAAACTCTCCAACTTGACCCATACACACTCTTGTTATAACTAATCCAATCAAGGAATCCTTTTGGATCAACTTCTTTTCTATTTGTAAGGCCGACATGGGCATAATTCAAGCACAACTTGAAAGTAAAGAAACGAGACACTAGTCTATTATCCGAAGGAAGGTTGATAGTTATCTTTTTGAGTAACTTAGGGAAGAAACCACCCAAGCAGCATAAAAATTTAATTATTGAAAAAGAAAAATGTTACCAAATGATCTCTGTTCTCCAGTTTAAGAAGTTAAATTTTTTAATAACAAGCAGCTCTGCACTATACAGTACTTTTGGTCATTCGGTTTCTGATATTACTTCCCCACCAAACTTGACATTCTCCTTACACATGTTTTCCAAGGAAATATGTAAAATTTCACAGCAAATTCTTCAATGATTCATGGACATGCATATGAAATATGTGAGGGTAAGACTTCTGCCTAATGTACTAAAACACTGGATGGGATAACTCTTAACAAAAAGAATGGCATTCTTATATGGTAAAAGAGAGATGCAAGAATACAAGAACTAAGGAATTTGCTACACAGGTGTCCTTGGTGTCATGATGGACAAAACATATAAAAGAAATTAGATACATGAATTATTACATCAGGTGTCCCAACAAAGTAATTTTGATTTTTTGTTCATGTGACATGAACTCTATGGAATGAATTAATAAAAGTTTCAGGAAAGAAAGTGATTTTTTTTTAGGTTCTTTGACTGGCAATATCCTGAACTCAGGCTTCAAGTCCGGGCAGCTAAGAGGGCCATGCCACTTGAGTTTCAATCTGAATAATAAAGAAAGATAAGCAAAACAAATTCAATTTGTGTTACACATTTACAAATTGAAATCCCATATTTCTTGTATCTTTTATTATATTAAAAAACTAAATACTACTTTAGCCACTGACTTTGGCGCTAACCAAACAGCAGGACTGATTTTTTTTTTTTTTTTTTAATTGCCCCATCCCTAGCAATCCACTATTACTTCAAGAAATATTCAACACTGCGGAATTCAATCTAGTCCCTGTTCAATGAGGTACATTCTTCTGTCACAAAAAAGATCCATGACAACAAACCCAAAATTACCAGTCTTAAAGCTAGAAACATATTCTGATTAGAGTTTCTTGTGTAATTTGTGATGTCCTTTGTAGGCCACATCCACTAGTCCAAACAAAGTCTACAACTTTATTTATTTCTTTTACTTTTCTTTCATTCCAAGGTCAACAATAAGCTACAAAATAATGGGTTAGTTCTCCCCTTTGTATTGATAATTGCCAATGATGAAAGGCTACAATCCAGGCAGATTCATCCAAAATACCTTTGGCTTCTTCCATTAATTAAGCAAAACTGTTGCAATTTGATTAACTATGTGAATGCTTCTCGCAGTTCTGTGGGTAGCTTCAGATCAGGCTCAGATTTGCTGAGTGGTGAAAAATAGTGCTCTACCATGTCTTTGGACACTTGTTCCAAGCTCGGAGGATTCCACTGCAAACAAAACATGGCAATTCAACAATTTAAATGTAATCGATGGACAATTATCTACTACTAATAAAAGTAGATTAGCAAATTGCCATTGACAAATCTGATTATCAATGATAGAACCCCAGTCTTCCACAGTACCTTCTCCTCTTACAACAACTTGCTTTGTTTAAAAAAAAAATATGAATTTTAGATTGGATTCTTAAATGCAATATTTGCAATATTGCTACCCCACTTGTCCAAAAGGCTGATAACATAAGCTGATGATACCTTTGGTGCCAGGTCCTTATCTACCATTCGTGCCCGAACACCCTTTAGAAAAAGTACAGAAAAAAATAAGTAACTAGGATCATGAGGGTTTGTTTTATTAAGAAGATAATCAGGAGAATGTATACCTCACAAAAATCTCTGGAAACCTGATTAGATATCCCTTGCAGTGACATTCGGTACTCACGTATCAAGCACTGATCAAGGGTCTGAAATCTACCTTCTCGTATCTGAGCCAGTATGGTGGTTAGGTCATAAAGCAATAGTTTCTTAAAGGGGGAGGAGGAGGGGACAAGGGAAAAAAGGCCCAGTTCTGAGTATCAGGGACTCAGATTTCAAAGAAACCTTCAAGCCTAATGGTGAAGCTTCCTTAAGTCTCCTTAGGGTGGAAATGCACCATGCATCATTTGTTTTACTTGTCTCACTCTCCTAAGAGAATTGTTTAATTTAAAAACGCAATCACAACTCACAAGGTTCATCTAGAAAAGTATAGGGAGTAACAATTTAGAGAAATACCCACATATTTTGTTTCATTTTATTGCCATAAATATGGTAATACTAGTATGCAACAATTACAACTCATACAGCCCAACCTTCAGGTTAGTACTTAAGAGACTCAACACACACACTATATATATATATATGGTCCAAAAAGTCAAAAGGAAGAAGTAACCAATTCAAGACACACTTCCATTATTATTATTATTATTATTATTAATTTTTTTTTTTAACACATGCTTTGGGTTGGTCTTAAACCCATGACCTTAGCCTCCATCCCATTCTTAAGTTAAGAAGTGTCATTTGAGCTAGGGCTCATTAGCAATTCCATTAACTGTATATAAAATGTATCCCTACAAAATTGCTTTCCAATCAACTGTGAGGTAGCTAAAGACATTCATCATAATGCTGTTAAGTTGTATTTTTTAAATTCAATAAAATGATTTTGGCTATATGGCTGCTTCAGTCATTCTAGCCACTTGTAAAGATCAAGATGACAGGAAGCATCTACAGGGTACTCAGATCGACTAATTGAAAAGTGTCTCCTTGATGAGGCAAAAAGTTTTAAAAATGATACAGTTCTCCAAGTAAGAGTTGGTATAGATATTATTTCATTTAATTTACCATTTCTCCAGAAATATGGTTTATCATGCCTAAGATTTTCTGTTATTTTCTTTCGTACCATCAATTTTAAAAATAACAGAGAGATTTGAGTATGAAATCAGACATACTGAACATTTTGTTCCATACAAAGTATCATGGAAATCTGTTATATTGTAATGGGATAATACTTAATAGTTCTAAAACAAAAAGAAATATGCAAATCAACATGTTCTTACCAAGGCATCGATAATTTCTTCAACTGTATCATGGCTGAAACATTTATCAAGTATTTCAATCCTAGACAAAATTGCATAATAAATAGATTAGCATTTTATATCTGCTACATAAATACTCACACACCTGAGGGGATAATAGACATACCTGTGAAGTACACTTATATTATCTAGATAGACAAGGTCACTATATTTTTCTAAAGAAGTTTCAATGACAGAAGGATCATCAGTATCCAATTTCCCAAGTTGTTCTTCAATTAATGCAAGCTTCTGTGGAAAAAAGGAGTCAATACAGTGTTATATAAACAGGAAAGATGATTAAAATAATGAAAGGGTCCAACAATCTTAACTGAGCTATGCGCATAATGTGTAGCAAGCCCACAAGAAATCATTTCTGCTCCATTAAGTTTTTCTCCTGTGAGACCCAAGTACTCCCCTGCAAAAAAGAAAAGATACAAACTATATAAGAATTTAATTGAGAAGCAAATACAGGTGCCATCAATGATTCATCCTACTAATTGATTTCTCATTTATCGAGTCCTAATTACATTGTCAACATTGCTTGATATGTAGAAAGGGTCAAGTTAACCCCACAAGTTGCTCGGAAAACAACATTGAATAAAGTCACCCAGCTATCCAAAGTAAACTTTAGCATTAGAATATTTGTCATTGCAACATCTACTGCCAGTATAATGGTCACATAGGAAGTGACATCTTATGGTGCAATGAAACCAAATGCAGCTCCCCATATGTCAACTACCAACAGCCATAACAGTGCCTCAACACAAATTTTAGACTACAGAACTTTTAAAGCAGTTTGCTAGAGCTTGTTATCCAACATCCACACAACAAATTCATGACAAGAGTCCTAATGCAATTTGTATAAAGAACATTGCTGAACCAACTGCCATTGTGTACTTCTAGAGATGAGGAGCATACTTCAAAATAAAAATATTTTGCACAGGCACTTCATTTCCACATTCACTCCATTCCTAAGAAAAAACTGAGTGATTTTATTTTAATTTTAGAGGCCTTTTAAAAAATTTCATGTTCATATATCCCTTAAATTTCTTCCAATGCAACATTACAAGAAAATCATAAAAGATTGAGGTAAATTCATATTAGGGCAGAATGTTCATCACAAAAACAATGCTTTACATGATGTTTTTATCAGACTTATGCAAGAACCAGAAATAGTCCAAATCAACAAAACCATGTACAAGAAATTCAGTGAAAAATTTGACTACACATGAAAAACTACAATGCACTACAGGCATACCCAGGTGACCAGGTAGATGTGAGAGGAGAAACGATGCGCCAGCATCAGGGTGGAAACCAATTAGAGTTTCAGAAGTAGCAAAAACCTATGAATTGTGAGAATAAATTATTTTTGAACCTTTCTAAACAAATGATGTATAGCGAATAAGGAATCTGAAACAAATAAGAAATTCAACACTATTTTTCCAATCAAATAAATATGCAAAAAGAATCAAACATATAGTTTCATTCCTAGATTACATGGATTGGATAGGTGTGTGTAATGTGTACAAGTGCTAAGTCCCATGTCGAGTGTTTACTAGGTTGAATTGGGCTATATATTGATTATGAAGATCCCCAATTGTAACCCGACTAGTCCTTTTGGGGTATAGCATAGATTTGGCTAGCGTTTACTTGAGTCAATACAAATAGTGTTAGAGTCAACATGGGACTTGACAATAACATAAGGAATTGAAGGGAAAGATTGTGATACTCAGATTATGTGGATTGGTTAGGTATGTGTTGTGCGGATGTGTGTTAAGCCATACATCGGGTATTACCAAACTTGGGCTATATCGAAGATCACAAGCAACTCCAATTGTAACTTGACTAATCCTTTTAGGGTATAGCATAGATGTGGCTAGTGCTTCCTTGGGTCATGACAATATGTGTATGCTAATGAAAGTAGAAGGTCATACTCCTCAATTATCTAATAAAATTGAGTATTCAGTAATTCAATTATAAGTCAACAAACCAAATCAACCCTAATGCAAGACAAATTTAAGTTACAAAAATAAACTTCCTGTAACGATATTAAATAATTAGTCTAATCTAGAGGGTGAAAAATAATAAAAAAATTTCTTCCACAAAAGAAAGTAAGGAAAAAAATTTGAAACAATCATCAAAACCAACAACTAGATAAGAGAAGAAAAGTTTCTTTAAAAAAAATAAAGATAAGAGAAGAAAAGGACGAAAGTACATGTGAAGTTGCTACATACAGTTTTGTCAGTTGCAACCCTAAACATCCCAGGGATTGAAACTCCAGCCCCATCACCCATAGTAATTCCATTCAAAAGAGCCACCTGCATGGAGATTATTACTACACTACCATAAATATACTTGGTTCTGACTAATGTAGTTATAATAAACAGAAAGTTAATGTCCAACATTCTACCATAGGGACTTGGGGCTAATAAAAATCATCCCCACATGAAAGGGAAAAAAATAATAATAAAAAAAGAAACAGATCTGAGACTTTTGAGTAGATACCATAGTTCCCTAAACCAGAACTCAGTGACTTCTTTAACATAAGTACAGCAGGGGGAACAACTTCAAAACTTTTCGGGAAAATTTAGGAAATCCAAGTATGCTAGCAGAAGGAAGGATAAAATAAAAATAAGTGTAAAGAAAATTGTTCAATGCTAGAATAGGAGCCAAAGATCAATATACTAAAAAAACCAAGTATCTTTTGATAATTTCATGGTTGAGGGAGGGGTAAATTGAACCTTGGACGTCTTAGTTGAAACACTAGGAGGTGCAAGCTGAGCTACAAGACTCTTAGCCATAACAAAACCAAGTATCTCAAAGAAAAATCTCCATAAATGACCATATCAAAGCTATATTGATGGTAATATAACACTCAAAACATAAGAGTCCCCAATTTATTAACCACTATGCTTAAAAAAAGAAAGAAAGAAAAGTAAAACTTACATGTGGCTTCAAATATGTACCTAAAATGTATATGTAAGTATATAACGTTCTAAAAAATTCCTTACAATCCTCCATTTTCCCTGCATAGAATTAACCAATGGTTAAAGGATGATTCTAATGAAGAAACAAGCACCAACTCCATAACAAAGATTAGCAACTTAAAGATTTGTGAAGTACTTTAGTATAAGTTTCCTTTAGCTTTATCAATAATTGGCCATCACAAAACATTCTGTATGCACCTCCATACTTTATTGATCCCACTCTTATACAGTAAACACTAGAAATATTTTCAAACTCTCAATTCTTGTGGAAAGATCAATCCAAGGTAGTGTAAAGAAACAAATTCTGAGATCCATGTATCTATGGGTCATTTAATACTAGTATTGTCACCTCATTTCTGATTTTTGATTTAATAAAGCTATATTTACTAATACCCTATCTTACTCTTGCTTATCCAATTTTTTATTTTTTTTTATTTTTTATAATTAGATAGATGGGGGAAGGGAGATTTGAACCCTCAATGTCTCTATTGGAAATGTCAAGAAGTGCCAACCAATTGAATTACAAGGCTCTTGGCTATCTTACTCTTGCTTATCCTAACCTTAAGACTTCCTCCACTTCTTCCCAAACAAAGCGACAATCAAATTTGGCATCCTTTTGTTTGGACATAGAAGATCCTATTACTACTAAATATTTGCTATAGTTCCAGCTTAGGTTTACTGCTAAGTGCTAACAACAGCATTCCACAATCTCCCTCTAATTAAGGCTAGCTAGCCTAGCTTTCTCTAAATCATATACGATGAAAAAAAATAATCTATTCACAATAATAATTAACTTTTAAGTAAAATATTTTTTCCAGATAAATCTTAAAAGCAGAAGTAAGATGAGTCTATTACCTGCGTTTATCATATGATAAAGTGACACAATATCTCCGCCAGCACAAAATGCCCTGCCACTGCCCTTCAGAAAATGCAAAACAATGTTCAAGTTTTTAACTAGTTCTTGCGCAAAAAGTAACCCCAACTAAACTTTATCTTTCCCACTAGAAATATTACATGTAAATGAATCCAATATCTAGTAACAGCATAGATGTTTTTTTACCTTCATTGCCACAAAACCAATATCTGGATTATTTTCCCAAGATGTATACAACTAGCCCCCTAGAAACCAAAGACAACTCATTAAAAGACAGATAAATGTTTCTAGTTGGTAATACAGAACAATTCAAACCCATATAACAAACTCAAATCATATAAATTGAGACACTAGGAAGCAAAACAGTAAGTCTACTCATACTATGAATTTCCCAACTTTTTCCACTACTATTGAGTTTGCAAGTTGTGATTGGTGTGTACACAATAAAATAATAAAGAAAATGTTAGAGATACAAACTATTTTACTATATTCTTTACAAACTGCTGACCTGGTGAATGGTTATTGGTAAGTGAAAAAATGATATTAGTGGTGGGCTCAGATGAGAACCACTAAGAAATGGTCATATCAACAATTTGTAAAAATGTAGTAAATAGTTTGTGTTTGTAACATTAATCAGTAGGTAATAGTTGTCAATTAAACACCATAAAAATAATAACCCAAGTAATGTTTTCAATTGAACCAAATGGAGGGTATATAACAACACAGATACAGGATATTACACAATTGGAGTAAACCCAATTAAACATAATGATTCTCAACCAAACACCATAAAAACAATGTCAATTAAACACCATAAAAATAATAACCCAAGTAATGTTTTCAATTGAACCAAATGGAGGGTATATAACAACACAGATACAGGATATTACACAATTGGAGTAAACCCAATTAAACATAATGATTCTCAACCAAACACCATAAAAACAAAGACCCAGAAAATAAATCTTTAACTGAACCAATCTTACAAATTGTGTACCAACCCAATAGCCAAAAATACAAACACACAGAGTATCTAGTAAAAAACACACTATTTCAGTACTAAGACAATTGGGCACAGAAGGCCTGTTCAAAATTGCTGTTCTAGACCAAGCTTTGCCCTCAACCAATACCTGCAGAGAGAGCCACTGAGAGAAAGAGAGTTAGTGTTTGGGGGGTTAAAGAAAGAGAATAGACAAAAGGTTATTCTTGAAAGTTGAAACTGACTTGGTTGTCAAGTTCATCGGTAATAGCAGTGTCCGGAAGAGAATAGAGAGTTCTTTGACTATAGAATAACTAAATAAATATAAATACCTAATTAACTACTGTGGATACCTATTATTGGGGTTTGCCTGTAACGTTAAGCTTCCAAAGGAATTTGCCTTTTAATTGAAAGCAATTCCAGGGCTACTCTATTCATGTCCATTCTGTCTATAGGAGATTGTGCTGAACATGCAAGTCCAATCTGAAAGACCGATATCAAGCATTCAGTCTGTCCACTTGTCCAGTCACTCCAACTTGAAACCATGTTATCATTTTCTCCTGCTTTGTTGAAAATTGAATGGTCCACAATCTCCATCACTCGTCCCGGCAATGCCAACTTAACAAAGTTGTGAAGGTTCAAGTCATCTTTGAATAGTTTATCAGTGGGTCTTCTTCCAGTTAACATCTCCAATAAGAGGATCCCAAAGCTGTACACATCCCCATTAGTTGAAAGTTGACTACCCATTCCATACTCTGCGAAAATTTAGAGCACTTTCATACACTAAGAACAATTCTTACTCAATGCTATTAAACTAGTGATTTGGTGAAGTCTGTATATAAATATTCTATACGGGGCATCCCTGTTTGATTATTGATGCATTCATTATATGTTAATACTTTTACAATTGAGTAAAATCATGATACATTACCTGGAGCAGCATATCCGACAGTTCCCTTAATCCCTACTGAGCTTAATTGATTAAGAAAAGCTTCCTTCCCATATTTCGAAAGGAGTCTGGCCAAACCAAAATCACTTATATGAGCAATCATATCATCATCGAGAAGAATATTGCTTGGCTTTAGATCACAATGAATAATAGGGGTTTGGCAGTGATGATGAAGATAAAGCAAAGCCAAAGCCACGTCTATAGCAATATTGATTCTTTGAAGAAGATTTAAACTTCTCAATTGCTTGAGCCCATCTTCAGGATGTAACTGCATCTCCAAGCTTCCATTTGGCATGAACTCATATACTAAAGCTTTAAAATCATTGCCCTTAAAATCAATACTCGAACAAGCAGTTAGAATCTTAACGAGGTTTCGATGCCGGATGTTCCTCAAGGCTTCACATTCGGCAATGAAACTCTTGGAAGCTCCTTGCTTTTGAAGATTGAGTACCTTGACTGCAACATGTGTTTCATCTGGACCAAGTTTTCCTTTATAGACACTACCAAAATTACCTGAACCAATCAAATTCTCCAAAGAGAATCCATCAGTTGCATTGTGTAATTCTTTATAAGAGATCTTTCGGTAGGAGGGTCCAAAGGTGGAAATGGAAAGGCTTTTTTTCTTCGACTTTTTCAACCAAGAAAGAACCATCAAAGAAAACAATGTCAAGCAGAAAGCAGCTGCAATGCTTATTGCCAGTATCAATTTAAAAGCAAAATGCTTTTTGTGTTTCTTGGATCTTTGAATGGGGCATGCAGGCAAATGCAGCTCTTGGATCCCCCCACAAAGACCAGTGTTGCCTTTGACTTCAACTGCACTAGCATTTCTGAAGACCCCTTCTACAGGTACATCTCCCTCAAGATTGTTGAAAGACAAGTTTAAAGTTTGCAACACGGGAAAATTAGCCATATAGCTTGTGATTTGGCCGGACAAGTTGTTGTGGGAAAGATCAAGATATTGAATACCTTTTAACTTACTTAGGTCCGGAATGGTTCCTTCAAAGGAGTTGCCTTGCATATAAAGTGTTTCTAAGGCCAAACAGTCCCCTAACTGGGCTGGAATCTCTTTGGAAAATTTGTTGTATGAAAGGTCTAGTGCAACAAGAAGTTTCAGGTTTCCAAAATCTGGTGGTAAAAAACCGGTCAAGGAGTTATGAGACACATTAATTTGGACTAGAGGAAGGTCAAAAAGTTGCTCGGTTATGGTGCCATTTAATTTATTATGGCTAAGGTCTACATCTTGTAGGTGGCTACACCTTCCAAGACTAGTGGGTATGCTCCCTTCAAAACTGTTATTGAATAAGTAGAGAATTAGTAACCGAGTCATGTTGCCAACGGAAGACGGGATCACCCCAGTCAATTTGTTTTCATCCAAGTACAACACGTTCAAGTTTGTGAGCTTTCCAATTGAAGATGGAATATTCCCTGTTAACAAGTTAGATTCCAGGTCAAGTACAGTTAGGCTAACAAGATTTGATATTCGTGTAGGTATGCTCCCACCAATAGAATTGCCACCTAGCCCGAGCCATAATAATTGGATTGAGAGGTTTGTTATGGAGTTAGGCAACTCACCTCCAAACTGGTTGTCGAAGACATTCAGAAGGTTTAACTGGCTGCAATTGTTCAAAGAACTCAGAAAACTCAAACCATAAACTGAATAATTTCCAAGAAGATTTTCAAAAGCAGCAAACCATCGAAGATTTCGTAGATTACCAAAACTCATAGGTATGGTTCCTGAGAAATAATTATTGCCAAGATCAAGCTCTTGAATGTCTGACACATTGGACAATGAAACTGGAATTGTTCCTGTAAATTGGTTTCCTCCTATATAAAGTATCTGCAGATTTTGAAGAACAATGCCCAAGTCGGGGTTGAGGTTACCAGTGAAGTTGTTAAAAGCCAAGGCAATAAATGTGAGCAATGATAAATTGTATAGGGAAGGTGGAAACACACTAGAAAGATGATTTTTTGACACCCTAAAATATGTCAAGCTTTTCATTTGGGCTACTGTATTTGGGATTTCTCCCTCCAAATTGTTATATCTCAAAGAAAGATTTTGGAGAGAGGACAAGTTCCCCAGAGAAGGTGGGAACCTTCCACTTAGATTATTGTGGCCAAGAATTAGTATCTTAAGTTTTGACAAAAAGCCGAGTTCTGAAGGAATTCCTTGTACTAAATCGTTGTACTGGAGATCAAGATACTGTAGGTTGGAACAGTGAGAAAGATTGACTGGAATTTCCCCTCCCAATATTGGATTATAACTCAGGTTCAAATTTCGAAGCCTGGTCAAGTAACCAACTTCTGAAGGAATTCCACCATGGAAAGAGTTACTTGCAAGGTTGAGGGATCGAAGGAAAGAAAGATTTCCAATGTGAGGTGATATGGTGCCTACCAACTTATTATTTTTTAGGTCCAAATTGATGACTCTTTGGTGTTTGTTGCCACAAGTGACCCCAACCCAGTGGCAGAAATGGAAAGAGTCATTCCAAGAAGCCAGGACATTAAGAGGGCTATCTATGTGGGACTTGAATTCGAGCAGTGCAAGTTTATCAGTTTCGTTTGAAAGTGTGATAGTTAAGGAAAATTTTGAGATTGATAAGGAGAGGAACAGAAGAAAGATGGCATGGTAAGTTAGTGAGAAGAGTGGTCGTGTATTCATAAGCAGATGATCCATCTTGTAGGAAGAAATTAGCTTCTTCAGAGAGAGATACTGACATAGGCAGGAACTGACCTGTTCAGTATATATATATATATATGCTGTATAATTTATATATGTAGTTACTATAGGTTTCAGACTTTCAGTAAGGAAGGAAGGCTGAGGAAGAAGGGGAAACCGCGCAAGAGAGAATGAGATAAGACGTAGGGTTTCTAAATATTAACTCTACAATACCAAAACGACGCCGTTTGAGCCTGATATTAATTTTAGTATCAGTTCCAAAACGACGTCGTTTTGGTATTAGATTTAAAAAAAAAAAAAAAAAACCTTGTAACGTTGTCGTTTTAATTGAACTTTTTTGGCGTGAAGAAGAGAGAGCAAAGAGACAGTGCAAAGGGGAAAACTTGAAAATGAAACAAAGGATTTAATAGATGCTGTAATTTAAGGACTAAATTGATCATTTTTTAAAAACTTTAGATGGATTTGGTGTTACCCTGAATCTGGGGATAAGTTGCTGTAATTTACCCTTTTTTTTAACATCAATATTCATTAAAGGATAATCTGCAGAGTGCAATAATTCTAGATCTCAATCCGTGTTAAAAAAAAACGTTTGATTGTTGTTTCATCGTCGTAAAACCAAACAATACAAATTGTGTGTATATATATATATATATAAAAAGAAAGATACTATGCGAGAGGAGAGAGAAGGTGTATCTACTTACAGTGAAGTTGAAGCTTGTACAACTCAGCCTAGGGGGCGTTTTACTTTTACGAGGTCAAACTAGAGAAACCGGAAACAAAAGAGTGGCGAGTGATAGGACTTTCAAAATGTGAGGAAGATGCAATATTTTTTCTTCTGAATAAAAATGGGTGAGGAAGAGCAATTTACTCTCTTTCTCTCTCTTCCCGTTAGTCTTTCTTACCCAAGCATCTCCGCCTCTCCTCTCTCTTCCCGTTAGTCTTCAGCCTCCGCCACTGGCTGTCAGTCTGTCACCATTCTCTACTGCTTGATGCTTTGTTCTTGGAGTTTCACCCTCTCCCCTCCCCCTTGTTCTATCAGGTTTGTTAATCTATTTTCCTTTGATAGTTTTGGTTCATCTTTTATGACTTAAGGTTTGGTTTAGTTTAGGATTTTTTTTTTTTTTTTTTTTTTTAAATGGTATATTTTTTAGAGAGATTGTGAATTTGTGCATATTTTGTTTGTTTGTTTGTTTTTTTTTTTTTTTTTTTTTTTTTTTTTTTTTTGTGCACAATATTTGGGTTGTCTAATGATTATGTTGTGGTCTAGGAGTGTTAAATTCTGTGTTTGGATTCTGAGAAAATTGAGGAATTCACCGAACTAACCGCACCGAATCGGTATCTTGCACCGCACCTTGTGCAGACTGGTTTTACTACTCCACTAGTGAGAAACCGCACCTTGTAGGTGCAGTGCTAAAAACACTCTCATAACAGGCCGCACCGCACCGTGTACAGGCCTGACGCGAATAGATAGAGAACAAACTTAACAATTTTCTCCAAATAAATAAATAGATAATATTTCTATTATTACTTTCTACTTACTATTTATTAATTCTATAATTTTTTTATATATGAAATTCGTTGCTATATAATTTATAGTTTATAGTTTATAGAATATATAATATTCTTAGGGCGTTAAGTGGTTATATATCTAAATTTATATTCATTGGAATAGTGAATGAGTTTTGCTCATATTAACTAGTAATTCAGTATTGGGTGTAACTTGTTATTGGAAATCAGCACATACAAATGAGACTACCACTGATATTTGATGAAAAAGTAAATTTGAGTGTACTATCATAAGCTAAGACTTAAGCATATTGTAAGTTTGGGAGTGAAAATAAGTGTATTTCTAGAGTTTTCTTAATTAATTAGATTACCCTTCTTCAATCTTTGATCAAATCAGTCACATCAAAGATTGTAATACAAATTTTATAACACGTCTAATTTGTTTTATTGGACTAAATCCATGTGAATGAGTGAGACCATATATAGTGTCTCTTAAAATGGTGATTTGACTCTGGAAATTTACTGTTTAGATTAAGAGTTATACATTAAAGTCGACACATCAATCAATCAATCAATATATATATATATATATATAAGTAGAGACCTCATGTGGGAAAGTATGAGGTTCTGCCAAGTGGCACATTGTATGACGCCATTCTCATTTTGGCTTCCACCTTATCTAAATTTAGCATTTTTGTTAAACTATTATATAATGGCAAATGCATTTATTCAGATATATTAATCAAATTCAAAGAATCTGTATACATTTTTATCTTTACATACTTTGAATTGATAAAGATGGATTTTAAAAGTCATGGGAAATATAGGAATAAAATTCAAAGAATTTGTATTCATTTATAACTTTACATGCTTTGAATTGATACAGATGTATCTAAAAAGTCATGGGAAAGGTAGGAGTCAAAAAAACTTTTCAATTTTCTACATAAGACTAACTTCAATGTATAATTGTAAGAGTCAAATTCAATAAATTAGACAAATATTATTTGTCTCCACATCAATATATATATGCGAGACCTCATGTGGGAAAGTATGAGGTTCTGCCAAGTGGTATATTATATAACATCCTTCTCATTTAAGCTTTCACCTCATCTAAATTTAGCATTTATGTCAAACTATTAAGTAATGACAAATGCATTTATTTCAATGTATTAATAAAATTCAAAGAATTTGTAAGTTTTTTACGCTTTTAATACACGTAAATTTTTTTGTCAATTGGATGCTATTTATTATATGATTTATAAACTTATTTTTTATCTATAATTTTAAATTATAAAAATTGAAATTTAAACAACCAATTGATGACATAACTATTGATTATTGATCTTATCAAAATTTTGCAAGCATAGAGGATATAAGAAGAAAATGAATCTAATGATGGATTTATCAAAATTCACATCCAAAAAATATATATTAAATGAAATAGTAGCCAAACTCTGTCCCATAATTGTTCTATTATTTTATTATTTTCACTAGTTATCCATTGTATGTAAAAAAGAATATTTGCCAATTTAATTAAGATGATATCTTTTTATTTTTTTTTGAGATAGAATTAAGATTACATTGTATAAAAGTGAACACATTGCAATTAAAATATTACTCAAATTTCTTTCTCTATCCAATTATTTTACTTCATGTGTGTAGTGCATATGATAAAAATGAGAAAATTATGAGAAGATGAAAAAAAAAAAGTTTTTTCCTGGTTAGAATGGAAAAAAAAAAAAATATATATATATATATATATATACACACACAAACACATGAATAACTATCATGTATTTGTATTATCAATGCTTAAAATAAAATGATCAACCAACCAATAGCTAATATTAGAATGTGTTGAATTAAATCATACTAATTTTACGTTGTTAAATATTTTATTTTAAATTAATTCTAATATGACTTACCCTTGTAATCACACTCCCCATCATCAGAACATTGCGTCATAAATTTGTAAGAACAGCAATTGAAAAAAGTAATTTTGGAATAAATTTTATGTTTATTTTTCCTTTGTAAACTGACAAATTTCATGTCCAAACTATGAGATGGAAACACGCGTACACCTAGGCTGCCTGGGCTGGTTCGGTCATGACTCATGAGATGCAAGTAATGTTCCGGTGGCTTAAGTTCTATTCTAGTGTCATGCAATCATGCATAATTTCTTGGGGAAAATGGTTGTTTAGCCTTAATTTTTTAACTATGTAGCCAAAGAGTCCATTTTTCAAACTGTGTAGGGGTGTGGGGGGTAAATGTCGTGGTTCAAGTCTTTAAGAGGGAGCTTCACATACATATACACTTAGATTAAGTTAGAGTAGAAATTCTATCTAGTAAAAAAAAAAATGTGTAGCAAAATACGCTTGTTTCTGCACGCAATTATTTATTTTTTTGGTGTAATTCTGAATTTTGAATTCTATAGCATGTAGTTGTGTACTTCCAAAATTCAAATGTTCTAAAAGCACAAACAATGAAATAGTAATATTTCCATGGGGATCCCAGTGCACCCAATTCCTCTAATGAATTAACCCGTTATTTATCATCAATAAAAATGAATGGGAGAAAATTTTAGTAAAAATCGTGATTGCAGTTCAAGTTCAACCTCATAGATACCTTCAAGGTCAATAATCAACTGCACATGGGTAACAAAGTTAGTCATCAGCCATATACTACCTAAAAAAGTCTAGGTCTTTGTCTCATGTGGGGAAAAAATGTATAATTAATTGGTTACCCACAAAGAATAATTTCAGTCCAGTTGAAAAGTTAACTTCAAGATCAATATCAATGGCACATTGTATGCATTTATAACTTTAAATGCTTTGAATTGATACAGATGGATCTAAAAAGTCATGGGAAATGTAGGAATCAAAAAAACTTTTCAATTTTCTACATAAGACTAACTTCAATGCATAATTGCAAGAGTCAAATTCAATGAATTGGATAAATATTATTTGGCACATTGTATGACATCCTTCTCATTTAGGCTTCCATCTCATCTAAATTTAATATTTATATCAAACTATTAAATAATGGCAAATGCATTTATTTTAATGTATTAATAAAAGTCAAAGAATTTGTAAGTTTTTTACGCTTTTAATACACGTAAATTTTTTTGCCAATTGGATGCTATTTATTATATGATTTATAAAATTATTTTTTATCCATAATTTTAGGTTATAAAAACTTAAAATATAAACAACCAATTGATGACATAGCTATTAATTATTGATCTTATCAAAATTTTGCAAGTATAGAGGATATAAGAAGAAAATGAATCTAATGATGGAATTATCAAAATTTACATCCAATAAAAATATATTGAATGAAATAGTAGTCAAACTTTGTAGAATGTGATATATTGCTGAGAATGGGTCTATGATTGCTTTTTTTTTTGTTGGTTGGTTGGGTTTGAGGCATATTGTTGCAGTGTTATATAATTTACATATTTATTGTTCATGAAATTTGTTATTGAATGATATACAATAGTATTTGTAGTGATTGTGGTTGTGTTTTGTATTATTTAATAAAATCAACATGGATTTTTCCTATTCCTTTTATGTCGTAGTGTTAAAACAAAAAAATATTTGTTGTTTTCCTGATGTTTCCTCACATTTTCAATAAAACCTTCTCTTAACAGTATTTTAACAAGGTTTTCAGTGATGTTAGTAGATGGTATTCAAACTGTTCCCTTTCTATTCATTTCAGCATTGCATAAAGAAGTTATTATATCAGCAATAGTGTCTTTATCCATGATAAATTGAAATTATTGTTACCCCGAACTTTGATATAATCAACATGCTTTTTTCTTTCTATTTTATGAATTGTTAAAGATATATGTGTGACCCAAAATAAGTTTTCCATTTCCATTAAAATTTTTTGATTGAAAGAAAAGAAGACCCATTATTAGCCCAAGTCTCCCACTCAAGCAATGAAAACTGATCCTCACCCATTAATAAAAGTCTTCCATTTCCATTAAAAAAATTTTATTGAAAGAAAAGAAGACCCATTATTAGTCCAAGTCTCCCACTCAAGCAATGAAAACTGATCCTCACCCATTAATAAAAGTCTTCCATTTCCATTAAAATTTTTTTGATTGAAAGAAAAGAAGACCCATCATTAGTCCGAGTCTCCCACTCAAGCAATGAAAATTGATCCTCACCCATTATATATACTAGCTTTTAAACCCGTGCAAATGCACGGGAATTACATAAGTACATGTATTTTCGGGTTCTTGGAAAAAGCAAATACATCTATTTTCAACAAAATAGAAATAAAAATAATGAAAATTTGGTAAGAGTCCACAAATAAATTTTTGTACATAAAAATAATTAGAATCCGAGAAAGCAAATATATTCAAATAATTTTAGGTAAATATTTGGAGATACATTTTGTTTCAAAAGTCGTACTTAAATAAATTTAATTAAATAAGTATGTAGCTAATGCAATTGAATTTATAAATTTTAAAAAATAACACTTGGTATGAATTTCAAATTTAAAATGTATCTAACACTCAGTATGCTATCCATAAAAATATGTGTTGTCTTACAAATAGATTTTCTTTTAAGTCTATTCTAAACAACTAAAACTATAACATCCACTATGATGGAAAGAAAAATATTTCTAGCAATTGAAATAAAAAATCCAGCTAAAGAGAATGGTGTGATCATCCTTCCTTGGAAGCAAATTGGTGGAGAAGCAAGATTGTTGTCCATTTCACATCCTTTGTCTTAATACTTCTTCAGCTAAAGAAATTGAACCCATGAACCTAAGGTTAACAGGAAAAAAAAAAAAAAAAAAATCAAAGAGATTTAGACATCAAATTTAGCACTAACTTTGACAAGACAATTTTAATTATAAAAATACAAACCAACCTCAAGAATATCTCATCATCTCCCAATCTAAATAAAACTTGCTTAATTTAATGTGCATGATAGTGGATGACAAAATCTTTGGTTTACGCAATGGTGAAGACTAATGATTCCATAATGACATAAGACTTGATATGTCATATTAAACTTTACCTTGAAACTACCCAACTACTCATCTAAGCCCTTTTTTTCACTAACAAAATAAACATTTCCAAGATGCATGATACTAAGAAAAAGTATGCAGTCCTTTCCTTACCTTGCATAGACTACAGAAGTACCTTTAAAATTCAAATGTAAATATAATGTAAATTGAAAAATTCATCCTAGCAGTATACTTTTTTTCTTCTAAAATCAATTTCACACCATCCTCATGATCATGATCATCATCAAATCAACATTGTAATTCAAGATAAATAATGAAATAACTTATCTTTGGTTTTTTTCCCCCCCAAAAGGGAAAACATATATTGTATTGCAAATAATATTAAACAATTACATCAACGATAGGTTATTGTTGGACAAAAAATGGAGCTTTTTCCATCCTATAGCTCGGTGTTCTGCACGATTCTACTTGAAAACAATGAAAATCAATAATTAATTCAATTTCTCAATGAATTTGTTTGACTGCCAAATGTATATTCAGCTATATATAATAAAACCTTGAACTAAAACTGAACAACATAAATTTACATTTCAAAAAGGTAGATTTCTGAATCTAAATCTTCTCAACTACCTTACCACTTACGAATCATTTCACCACTCCCTCCCAAATTATGAAGCATTTAAAACTTCTCCTAGAGTCCTAATATTCATAGTTAGGAATCCCAAATAGAAAAACATATGCAAAATTGGGCCTAACACAACTATTTAACCTACTTAACTGAGACATTTATCCAATTTTGATAATCCCCAGAACAGGTTATTAAAAAACCAAATACCAAACCCACGAATTTTCATATTTTTTCTGCCCTTCTCACCATACACACATCATTCACGGCACAGGGTTTAGAGCATTCACCCTTTCATATCAAAAAGCAATATTTATCCAACATCTTTATTTTTAAGGCAAATAATAAGAAATCTTATATAATTTTTTTATTCTATTTCACTAATTAATTTTCCAGATTTGTAGCAAATCTATTTGTTTAGTGAATTATTACTAAAACTAATTATAAATCAATCTTAAAAAACAAAATCTTTATGGACTTCAAACAAATATCACAAAATATTTTCCTATACCTCAACAAATACCCTCAATTTCATTAGCCAATCAGCCATGAAAATAAACATACTTTGGTATACGGTGGTAGATTGTTTCAACAAAAAATCAAACTCAAATGAAGCATTTGCAATGTTTTCTTTAATTATCAAATATGACCACCCTCATTCTCTAACATTATAACATCATTGAAACATGATCTAGATTAAAAAAATTCATATATATACATGTGTTTATAGCAACAGTAAACAACAAAAAACAAAAAACAAAACAAAAGGCAAAGTTTGACCCGAGGCAGTTTTGACATTATCCATAATTTTTACCTTATAGGAGATGGGATAATCTGATTTGTGAAAGACACATCAAACATGTTTTTATCTTTTTAAAAATGCAGAGAGTACATTTGATCAAGTAATTTTGGAAACTGCATCAAAGTGAACAGTACAAATGAGAAATAATAGAGGCTCAGATGATGCATGTGATATCTTAAAACTCAAAATTCAAAGTACCATGGATGAAAAATGAAATAGTTAAACTGTGGAATTATGGCCATTAGATTAACTCAAATAGACAGTTAGTTATCATGCAGTTTAATCCATTAATATCTCTTATGACTATGTTAAGCACTACTACTACTGCCGTGAAACCTTGCCATTTCTAAGCCCAAGAGAATGCATCAATTGATTTTTTTTAAACACATTAAAACACAAATGTATAATATGCAAACTTCCCCGATAATGGCGAATTTAAAGGCTTTCTCTAAGAGAATACGTCAATCTCAATTAAAATTATTTTCGAACACATTAAGAGGATTTGCAATGTTTTCTTTACTTGAGACATATTAAGAGGAACAAAATATTTTCTATTTTTCCCAAATAGCATTTGAATACCCAGAAATTGGGTTTTATGAAATATTCCAGAATATGTTAAAAAAATTCAAAACTTACATTTAATAATTAGTTATTTCATTCATATACCAAAACGCAACAATACCCAGCAAATTTTATTTCTTTTTTTGGGGTTATACCTGTTGAGGAATAAGTCATGGGCAACTTTCCTAAAAAAAAGAAAAAGGTTATGGGCAACCTAGTAAGCAAGCATTCCGTTTCTTTGCAGTAAAAAACCAAAACTTTTTTCAAAATCTATAAAAAATAACAAAGGCAAATAGAATTTAATAAGCTTATTGTACATTAAATCGAAAAAGACAAATTTTGAGAAAAACCTTTAAAATCAGATCAAAACCTAATGAAACCCAAATAACTAATTATAAATAATTCCAACCAAATTACCTTGTACAAAAATATAAATCATTCCAACTAAATTACCCATCATATTTCATACTGAAATCCAAGAAAAAAAAAAAAAAAAAAAAAAAACTTTACCAGTGGTGTTGATGGCACTTATATCTCTCCTCCTCAATCTCAATTCATTCATGTGTGCACGTTATGGACTGTATCTCTGTGTGCTTGCAAGAAAATTGATTGTGATGATCAGCGGTAGATATTTCTCTTTTGGAGCCTCATAAACTGTCTTTCTATATATCTGTATCTCAAGCCTTTTGATATTGTATTTTAACTGGTTAGATTGTTTTTATGTTGAGAATTTTTTTTTTTTTTTTGGTTAAATATGTTGAGAAATTGCTGAACGGTTTTTTAACTTTACCGAAACGGTATAATTATTAGTTTTTTTAATGGTAAACGTGGCAGATTTTAAAGTGGTCTTTTTTTCTACATGTTGCAACCACCTTAAATGCAGGAAAAGATTTCTACTATTATATATAGACCGTTTAACCCACGCAATGCACAAAAACATTTTACATATTAAAAGAATAACTTAACATAACAATACAATAAATAAAATACAATAAAATTTGTTCGGTTCAAGTTGTACAGCTACTCATTTGTCCTTGTCGTCCTGCTTGTAGGTATGCTATCTTTTTTTTTTTTGATAGTCAACACAAATAGCTTTCATTAATTTGAACAATTGTTCATCAAAAGAACATCTCTATGCACTTGGCATTGAATCATCGGTGGGGTGTCTTCTACCCACACTACACAATCATTAATAAATTTGGCATTTTGAGCCATTACATGAGCAGCCCAATTTCCTGTTCTACGGACATAGCTTACTTTCCAATCCCGAACCCATTGCTTCCAACGGCTAGCACCAGAAATCAGCATTTGAATTGAGGTTGGCGGCAAGCACTTACCCAGCAAAGCATTAGTAACAATCTGAGCATCTCCTTCCAGGATTATTTGCTTCAAGCCGAGTTCCCCTGCTAGCATTAAGCCTTCTTCAAACGCTTTCGCTTCAACTTCCACAGCTCCTAAAGGAAGATTCAGCTTCTTACTCATAGCTCCCATGATTTGGCCTTGGTCATTTCTAATCACAACTCCAATACCACAGCTGTTAGTCTCCTTAAAAACTGCCCCATCCACATTAGCTTTATACCACCCCTCCCTAGGCGACCTCCAAGCTTGAGATCTCAACACCACAGGAAGCTTTTCCCTTGTATTCCCTGATCTGAATTCCTCCACCAGCAGCTCAGCCTCCTTGACAATCACCTTTGCTGCCTTGCCCCTCCCTTCAAATTTTAATGAGTTCCTATTTTTCCAAATGCACCAAGCCGTAGTCGCAAAGCACTCCCAATTCAACTCCCTACTCCCTTCCCAAAGCTTCCACACAACCTCCATGAAGTCACGGTGTGCACTTCTGAGTTTAGGCAGCTGCAGATTTGATTCTCTCCACACAGCCCCCGCCGCCTCACAGTCCCATAAAGCATGCCCTGATGACTCCACCATTCCACATACCCCGCACGCCTCCTCAATAGGAGTTTTCCTAAGCTTTAAGCAGTAGTTCGTAGGGAGAATATTCTTACACGCCCTCCACAAAAATTGCTTTATCTTACTAGGACAGTGCAACTGCCAAAGGAACTTCCAAAACTTTCTGCCCCTTCCTGGATCCGACCCCTCACAAGTTTCCCCTTTGTTGCTTCTTTCACACAACCAGCTGCAAGCCACCTTATATGCACTACTTACCGTGAACCTTCCATTTGGAGTCCAAGCCCATGTCACCCCGTCCTCTGGAAGAGAGAAGCTTATTGGAATACCTAAGATAGTTTCCGCTTCGTGGGGAAAAAAGACACTTCTCACCAGATTTTTATCCCAGCCCCCCTCAATCTGATTAATTAAGGACTCCACCATTTCCCCTTCAAAAGCTTGTGGTTTAGGACTAATCACCTTGAAAGAGTGAGGGGTTGGCAGCCATCTATCCGCCCAAATTCGCACCTTTTGCCCATTTCCAATGCTCCACCGCATACCCCTCTCCAGAATCTCCCTTGCTGCCAACAAACTCCTCCATGTGTAAGACGGCCTATTACCAAGCTGTGCCTCCATGAAGTTGTTACCTGGGAAGTACCTTGCTTTTAGAACTCTATGAGCAAGGGAGCCCGGGTTTTGGGAGAGCCGCCACCCTTGTTTCGCCAACAAAGCCAGATTAAAAGCCTTCAAATCTTTGAAACCCATCCCCCCATCGGCTTTTGGCTTGCACATTTTCCCCCAAGCGATCCAAGCAAGCTTCTTTTCTTTATCCCTTTGGCCCCACCAGAAATTGCGAACCATAGAGTTTAGCTCGCTGCACAAGGATTCGGGAAGCATAAAACAATTCATTGTATACGTCGGGGTAGCCTGAGCCACTGCCTTTATCAAGATTTCCCGGCCTGCATTGGACAGTAACCTACTTCCAGCTTGCTACCTTCCGCCCCACTTGATCCTTTATACGATTAAAAGCTTTCCTCTTGCCCCTGCCTACCAACGGAGGCAGCCCCAAATACCTTTCGTGTTGATGGATTATTTCAGCCCCAAACATCTCCTTCACCGCTTCTTTAACCTCCACCGCCGTGTTCTTACTAAAAAAGAGGGAAGTCTTTTCCTTATTTAGCTTTTGCCCGGACTCTCTTTCATAGTCTTCAAGTATTTTGGTGACTTTTAGATCCTCTTCCAACGACGCCTTACCAAATACAATGCAATCATCCGCAAAAAGGAGATGAGAGATCCTTGGTGCCCTTCTACAAATTTGAACCCCACTCACGGCCTCCCCTCCCCCATTTCTTTGCAACATGGCCGAGAGGCCTTCCGCACATAAAAGAAAAAGGTAAGGAGAAATAGGATCTCCTTGCCTAAGTCCTCTAGTAGGGACAATCCTTCCCTTTGGCTCCCCATTAATTAACACCGAGAAAGAAACAGTGGTCACACACATCATCATTAGAGATATCCATCTTTCCGGAAAGCCCATTTTTCGCATCATCGCCTCCAAATACCCCCATTCCACCCGATCGTACGCCTTGCTCATATCAAGTTTAATTGCCATTAACCCTTCCTTCCCCTTCCTCCTTTGGTTAATGCAATGCATAACTTCAAAGGCTACAAGAACGTTATCTGTGATTTGCCTTCCAGGAACGAAAGCGCTTTGAGCTTCATCAACAACATCCGGAAGTACCCTCTTCAACCTATTAGCAAGAACCTTGGATACAAGTTTGTACGTCACATTACATAAACTAATTGTGCTCTCTCTATTTTTCAAGGAGTTGTCATTCTTTAGTTCTCATACAAAATCATATTTTGTGCCCTGTAATGATTGACACTTTAATTAAATGGTGCCTCAAGAAATGGTTAACATTAAATCAAGTTCAAATTTAGATTGCATTCTTTGTACTATATTTTGACTTTGAAGCTATTAGAAAAATTATTATAATATTTTCCTCATTCTAATGACAACTTATTATATATAAATCGGATGTACATAATTAAAAATCTTATTCATGAATAATAAAAAGTAATGTGCAGAATCAAGCAATTAGTAAGGACTAAAAACAGATTTCAAAAAAGGCTCAAACATTATCATCTATCTTTTTTGTTGTGGTGCTGTTACATTATCCGTTTTTGTTTCTATTATAAAATGGTAAAGGACCAAAAGTAATTTTAACGTTTTTTTTTTTAAAATCAAAAAGTACGTATTTGAAAATCTTCTTATACTTTTTTTGTGCTAATTTTTTTTAAACATCAACAAATAAGATAGTTTCATATTAAAATAAAAGTAACAAATTAGGCTATCCTGACCTTTCAATTTAACTCAATAGCTCTAATCAAGTATAATTATCTGAAATCTATAAAATATAGTAGGTTTAAATAAATGAACCATAAAAAATAAAAACATTTAAGGTTGAATAAAAAATAAAAACATTCAAGGAAACTGGAATTGATCCTGTAAATTGGTTTCCTCCTATCCTAAGTATCTGCAGATTTTGAAGAGCAATGCCCAAGTCGGGGTTGAGGTTACCAGTGAAGTTGTTATAACTCAAGGGAAGGTGGAAACACACCAGAAAGATGATTTATTCCTACCCTAAAAAATGTCAAGCTTTTCATTTGGGCTACTGTATTTGGGATTTCTCCCTCCAAATTGTTATATCTCAACGAAAGATTTTGGAGAGAGGACAAGTTCCCCAGAGAAGGTGGGAACCTTCCACTTAGATGATTTTTTTCAAGAATTAGTATCTGAAGTTTTGACAAAAAGCCAAGTTCTGAAGGGATTCCTTGTACTAAATCGCTGTACCCGAGATCAAGATACCGCAGGTTGGAACAGTGAGAAAGATTGACTGGAATTTCCCCTCCCAATATTGGATTATCACTCAGGTTCAAATTTCTAAGCCTGGTCAAGTAACCAACTTCTGAAGGAATTCCACCATGTAAAGAGTTACTTGCAAGGTTGAGGGATCGAAGGAAAGAAAGATTTCCAATGTGGGGTGATCTGGTGCCTACCAACTTATTGTTTTTTAGGTCCAAACCAATGACTCTTTGGTGTTTGTTGCCACAAGTGACCCCAACCCAGTGGCAGAAATGGAAAGAGTCATTCCAAGAAGCCAGGACATTCAGAGGGCTATCTATGTGGGACTTGAATTCGAGCAATGCAAATTTATCAGTTTCGTTTGAAAGTGTGGTAGCTAAGGAAAATTTTGAGATCGATAAAGAGAGGAACAGAAGAAAGATGGCATGGTAGGTTAGTGAGAAGAGTGGTCGTGTATTCATAAGCAGATGATCCATCTTGTAGGAAGAAATTAGCTTCTTCAGAGAGAGATACTGACATAGGCAGGAACTGACCGGTGTTTGTATATATATATATATATATATATATATATATATATAAATATTTATATTTATATGCTATATAATTTATATATGTAGTTACTATAGGTTTCAGACTTTCAGTAGAGAGAGGCAAGGTGAAAGTTTGAGAGAGGCAAGGAAGGAAGGATGAGGAAGAAGGGGAAACGGCGCAAGAGAGACTGAAATAGGACGTAGGGTTTCTAAATTTTAACTCTACAATACCAAAACGATGCCGTTTGAGCCTGATATTAATTTTAATATCAGTTCCAAAATGACGTCGTTTTGGTATTAGATTAAAAAAAAAAAAAAACTTGTAACATTGTCATTTTATAAACCCTAAATATTTTTTATCCCGTTAGTCTTTCTTACCTAAGCATCTCCGCCTCTCCTCTCTCTCCCCTTCCTCTTCAGCCTTCGCCACTGGCTGTCAGTCTGTCACCATTCTTTACTGCTTGATGCTTTGTTCTTGGAGTTTCACCCTCTCCCCTCCCCCTTGTTCTATCAGGTTTGTTAATCTATTTTCCTTTGATAGTTTTGTTTCATCTTTTATGACTTAGGTTTAGGTTTTTTTTTTTTTTTTTGTGATTTGAAATGGTATATTTTTTAGAGAGATTGTGAATTTGTGCATATTTTGTTTGTTTTCTTTTATGTATGTTTTTTTTTTTTTTTTTTTTTTTTTTTTTTTTTTTTTTTTTGCAGAATATTTGGGTTATCTAATGATTATGTTGTGATTTGGGAGTGTTAAATTCTGTGTTTGGATTCTGAGAAAATTGAGGAATTCACACAAAACTAACCGCACTGAATCGGTATCTTGCACCGCACCTTGTGCAGACCGGTTTTACTACTCCACTGGTGAGGTGCGGTCAAGCACTTGGGGAATAGTGAATGAGTTTTGCTCATATTAACTAGTAATTCAGTACTGGGTGTAACTTGTTATTGGATATCAGCACATAAAAATGAGACTACCACGGATATTTGATGAAAAAGTAAATTTGAGTGCACTATCATAAGCTAAGACTAAAGCATATTGTAGGTTTGGGAGTGAAAATAAGTGTATTTCTAGAGTTTTCTTAATTAATTAGATTACCCTTCTTCAATCTTTGATCAAGTTCGTCACATCAAAGATTGTAATACAAATTTTATAATACGTCTAATTTGTTTTATTGGACTAAATCCATGTGAATGAGTGAGACCATATATAGTGTCTCTTAAATTGGTGATTTGACTTTGGAAATTTACTGTTTAGATTAAGAGTTGTACATTAAAGTCGACACATTTTTTTAATTTAAGGGAAAAAAAATTAGAAAACCATGCAATAAAATAAATTTCTCATTTTATTAATTATAATTTGAATTTATATTTGGTAAGGGAAAAAAACATACATTGCTTTGGTCCTAGATATAATCTAAGAAAATATAGGGCTTTGACTTCTAGTTACATTCTAACAAATGAAAATGGTGTAAAATTAGACGATAAATATGACTGTAAATAAACTATGTTGTTTATGAAAAACTTGAGCTTAACTCAAGAAAAAGCTTGTTTATGTTCGTTTGTTTTGCAAACAAGACAAACTTAAGTTGAAGTTTAGGCTCGACTTTTGAATAATGTTAAGTTACGGAGTGGGAAGGTGTTAGACACCCACCTTGCTTGGTGAATTGGTCTTCTAGAATATGGTGGCCATGTTCATGTCGTGCAATTACTATCCAAAGATGTTATAAGATTTTAATTTGTTACCTTTTTAAGACTTTATAATTTAACTTTTTTACTTTTAAAATTACAAGATTTAATTTGTTGCACCTATAAACTACAAAGTTTAAAATGAGATATACAATATAACTCTTTTTTCTTTTTGTAAAAATGTAATATACCTTTCCTTTTTTTTTTTTTCTTTCTATCTTGCATATCTCTTTATATTTTCCTTCTCTTTTGCTAAAGAACATAAACTTTTAAAAAAAAAAAAAAAAAAAAAAATTAGCTGACAGAGTTGGAAGTATGATAGTGATGTTTGGTTAGACTATTCCACTTCTTATTCATTAAACACTCCAAAAACCCCTATAGACCAAAAGTTTGGTGAATTGAACTTAGGACCTCTAGATTTAGATTAATCCTAGACCAATGAGCCCACTGTCTAGATACCCACTTGGAGGTTCAAATACGATATTCAATCATGGTTATTAATCATTATCATAGGGCATTAGAACCATAAAAGGATTGGACGGGAGTGTCTTTGCTTAATCACTACTATTAATTATGGGAGTAGACACCAAATGTGCAAATCAATCAAACACATATTAGTATTTTCCTTAGAAATAGTAAACAAGATAAATATCTGTAGGGTTACATTGCCACTTATCCCATCCTGCTTGACAAAATGGACTTGTTCTCAATCTATATAGGAAAATGGCATGAAGAGATTTGACCTATTCTCAAAACCAAGAACCCTCCAAGAACCATAAAAGGATTGGATAGGAGCGTCTCTGTTTGATCACTACTATTAATTATGGGAGTAGACCCCAGACATGCAAATCAATCAAACACATATTAGTATTTTCCTTAGAAATAGTAAACAAGATAAATATGTGTAGGTTTACATTGCCACTTATCCTATTTTGCTTGACAAAATGGACTTGTTCTCGCTCTATATAGGAAAATGGCATGAAGAGATTTGACCCATTCTCAAAACCAAGAACCCTCCAAGAACCATAAAAGGATTGGACGGGAGTGTCTCTGTTTGATCACTACTATTAATTATGGGAGTAGACCCCAGACTTGCAAATCAAACAAATGCATATTAGCATTTTCCTTAGAAATAGTAAACAAGATAAATATGTGTAGGGTTACATTGCCACTTATCCTATCCTGCTTGACAAAATGGACTTGTTCTCGCTCTATATAAGAAAATGGCATGAAGAGATTTGACCCATTCTCAAAACCAAGAACCCTCCAAGAACCATAAAAGGATTGCACGGGAGTGTCTCTGTTTGATCACTACTATTAATTATGAGAGTAGACCCCAGATGTCAAATCAATCAAACGCATATTATCATTTTCCTTAGAAATAGTAAACAAGATAAATATGTGTAGGGTTACATTGCCACTTATCCTATCCTGCTTGACAAAATGGACTTGTTCTCGCTTTATATAGAAAAATGGCATGAAGAGATTTGACCCATTCTCAAAACCAAGAACCATAAAAGGATTGGACAATAGTGTCTTTGTTTGATCACTACTATTAATTATGGGAGTAGACCCCGACATGCAAATCAATCAAACACATATTAGCATTTTCCTTAGAAATAGTAAACAAGATAAATATCTATAGGGTTACATTGCCACTTATCCTATCCTACTTGACAAAATGGACCCGTTCCCACTCTATAGGAAAATGACATGAAGAGATTTGGCCCATTCTTACCAAGAACCTTCTTTTATTGTTTTCCTAGACTTTTGCAATTTTTGTATTTGATTTCCTTTCCCTTGTTCACTCCCGGTGCACTAGGGTGTTCCTTTTTTATCAATATATCTTATTACTTATCAAAAAAAAAATCAACTTCATAAACATCCCCCATATTGTTGACTTTTTGCATTTTGACAACACAAAACTCTGGGAGTAACACAATCTAATGACTGTGAAGGCAATTTATTATATGCTTACTGATTGGATTAGTATTTAATGAGCTTTGAATCTGGCTGGTGGGGCTCAAATCACATAACTAAGAACTAACAACTACTTCGTAAACCCACCCAATAACTACTCATGAGTCGTGACTGTGGAGGCAATTTATTGTATGCTTACTGATTGGATTCGTATTTAATGAGCTTTGAACCTTATTTATTTATTTATTTATTTTTTTGAGAAAGCAAGAGCTTTGAACCTGAAATATATCATATATACCCAAAGCGTACTTTTACTTGTTTTAAATTTATATCTTGAGATATATCATATATGCCATTGATTATGACATAGCATGAAAAATGTACAGTATGGAGAAAGTTAACTCTTGAAACTGTGTGGAAACCCATCCCTGTAATTAATGAGGCTAAGGGCTGAGAAATGAGATATGCATTGATGCATTCTATGTGTTCTGTGTGTAATTCAAAGCTGGTCAGTGCACGGCTATGATAAAGATAATTGACATAATATTGACAGATTCTGGTATGGTTCCTATAGTCTTAGAAATCCCCATGCTCTCTTACCTATTCCATATGATGAGGAAATCATGATATGATGAATTTCTTCTTTGATCAATTTTGAGGGCGGATGTAGCTAGGCAGTCAAAATTTGAAATTGTAATTTACTTGGTGGGAAGAAGATTCAGGTATCAGAATCTGGTGATTAATCAATCATCGCATCTAAAGATAATTTGCCAGCGGACTTGCATTGGTGGCTGAAAATAGTTTTCTGGGGATGTTACAGACTACAGATATCAATAACAGACACAAGCTTGAAGGCTTTGATGATCTGAATAGTTCTTGTGGAAACAATCATGATTACATCTCTGATAACTCATAGTTGAGCTTAGAGGTGACAATGGTTGCCAATCTGGGTATCATGTAAGATGTAAGGTGGGAAATGGATTTGCACTAATGAGCTAGGTAGTACCTGGCTTCAGAATACAAGAAAGAAATACTGTATAGTATTATTACCATGAATCTGGCAACAATTTCATTCTGTTTCTATTTGTGTTGTCCTTCACAAAAAATTTACTTGATAAGGCTAAATGAAAATACCTGAGGTAATTATAAGTCTTTATCTCTTCCTTTTTGAGATTTCAAATTTCAGTTGTTTGTCTAATCAACAATGTAGTAAAATATTTTTAATTTTTTTCCATTTATTTCAGCAAGTTGTTTTGTTTTCTGAAATTTGTATAGTGAAAATGATTTAAATAACTCTAATTACATATTTTGGATGTTATATTACCCAAAAATGGAGGTAATAGTAATCATGTTCAAAAGGCTCTAAGGCAGGTTTTTACTTCTCTTGATGTTAATGACTTCGATAATGATATCACTAATGATATCACCTGTGGTTGAAAGTGTATCATGGTTAAGAAACCTTATTTCTGTGTGATGCAGAAGCCTACCTAGATCTTGTTCTTCCTTGAAGTTGCTTCAGAGCACATCTTTGTATCCTTGTGATATTATTTATGGATTTTTCACAACTTGTTTTCAATCCACATTGTTAGGTTATATTCTATGAGCAAGGTTGGAATCCTCAAGTGGACAAGCAGGCTCTGCAGCGGGCACACCGAATTGGTCAAATGAATCAAGTTTTGTCCATAAACCTAGTTACCAGACATACTGTGGATGAGGTGAGATTTTACTAATCACTATCAGCCTGTGATGTTGAAAACCATAATATAGACTGTTGGTTTCATGTGTGTCAGAATAGGTTATTATGAGGAGAGCAGAGAGGAAGTTCGGCTTAGCCATAATGATGTTGGGGATGATGTTATGAACTGCGAAGGTAAAGAAACTGCAGGAGTTGAAACTGGTGATTTGCGTTGTATCATATTTGGGTTACACAGGTTTGATCCTACTGAGAAATTGGGTGAGTCGCAGATGTCTGACCTGAATGCTATGGTTGAGAAGGTACTTGCAAAGCGCTATGAACAAATTGCGGAAAAGGATGATAGGAAATTTGAGGTCAACCCGTTAGATTTGTCAAGTGGATCTAATATTGCTATTGGAGAAAGTTCTACCTCTGTCAGTTTAGATCCTGGTCCTGATGATGCTTCATATCTCTCCTGGGTTGAAAAATTGAAGGATGCATCACAAACGGGCAGTAACCCAATTATGGAGTCAGGAACTAGAAGGCAAGCCCCTGAGGAAAAGCATCTAAAACATGAGGCTGCGAGGAAGAAGGCAGAAGAGAAGAAGAAGTCTAAGTGGGAAGCCCTTGGATACTGCTCATTGTCTGTAAAAGAACCTATTCCTCCTGAGGATAGTGATATGATGTCAGATTCAGGTTCTGTTCATTTTGTTTATGGAGATTGTACACAACCATCAAAAATTTGTCCATCTGAGCCCACAGTTATCTTCAGGTAAGTTCATTGTTCTGGAAAGGCCTTCAATTCTGAATTTGTAGAAATTTATATAAAACGATCTATTTCATCTCCTGTTACATGACACTAATATCTCAACTCTTTATGTTCTGTAATGGTTCCATCTCATTGGAGGGTCATCCATTTTTACTTGTAGTGTTGATTTTTTTGTTGATTTTGCAGTTGTGTTGATGGTACTCTGGAAATTGGGGCTGTGGAGGAACGTTTGATGCTCTGGCCAAACTTTCTGCAAGTATCCCTGATGCATATCAACAAGCTTCTGAATTTGGGGACCTGCATGTTGGTGATCTGCATCTTATTAGAATTAATGGTCGGCTTCTGTGTTCTCTCTTCCTTATTTTAGATTGTTTAATAACCAAATATGCTTCGGATTGTTTAAAGACACACAAGCACATTTTAGAAGTTGTTCAGGTACTGATGACAGGTCACAGGATACAATGTTCAACCCATGAAACAATGTTCAAGACCCACTGGTTGTGTGTGTAACTTACTAATTGAAAAATTAAATCCTTAGATATCCTGTTTCCAGTTTCTACTCAATGACTAAATGAAGAAGATTATCACAAGTAGATACCATTTATATGATTGTCCAATGTAAGAATGTGTTACTTCATTGTAGATAATAACAATATGCTCCTATATTTTATTTCCTTGATCAAGATTCATATATAAATTAAAAAAAAAAAAAAACCATGTTAACACCTATTAATACCCATTTTTGCTAATATGGACCAGAGGCCCAAGGCTGGAAAAGCCCAAACCAGCCCAAAAACTAGTAATAAGTGAAAAAGAAAGGCAATTGGGCTATGCCCCACAAGCCCAGGAAGTAAGCAAGCTTGGCCCAAACAAAAGCCCCAAGAAAGAAAATACCCATGAGGAACAAGAGATACAGCGCCCACTTTACGATATGGGTAGTGTATAGGAGAATGCCACAGCGGGATGGCCTTCCTTAAAGAATAAGAATGGGCCTTAAAAATGCCCAACAAAGAAAGAATAGGGTAAAGGTCCAATAGGCCGACCTAGCAGAAACTTATGGAAAGCAAGAAAGGAAGACATGAAGAGCCAATGGGCTCAACCCAGATGAAAAGTAGCAAGCCTAATGAGCCCACATCATCTCCATACAAAAGAAACACGGGTGAGAAAACTCCAGACTCAATAAAAGTAAAAAGAAATGTCATGTCCCAAACCCGATGCTCGGATTTGTGACCATGACCGGATTTGTGACCATGATCGACATGCTAATATCAAGCTTAAAAACCTGATATTAACAAGAACTAACTAAACTTTTTAGAAAAGCTTCCCTTTCTTTTCATTCTTGTTTCTTTACTTCTTGATATAACTTTTCACTTCATATTCAGAGCATCTATAATGTACTTCAAGAGATAACACAATCCACTAGTTATTCAAATTCTGAATTTCACATAATACATGTCTTAATATTTTAAGAGTTTAAGGTACAAAACTTCCTTTAGATCCTAAAATATACAATATTACAAAACTAATCATCAAATTGCCAAATTAGGGACTACACTTTCAAAACTAAACTATCTTCTCCCAAAATTCAACTAAGGCTTCCTCTGCTCCACAATAAATCCGGTTGATTGAAAAAGTGAAAGGGGTGAGCTACACCCTCACAACTCAGCAAGGGTAAATTAAACGAGAATTTAGTAAGAATGCATGTAAATCAAATCATTTCATTTTATGATTATTCAGATAGGAGAACATATTTCATGCACAGTATTTTATACTCTTTATAATTATAACTTATACACTTTTCATAAGAAATTAATTGTTCACCTTTTTCTTATCAGAATAATATTACAAAATCTTTCAGACTAAATTTCTTTCATTTCTTACAAAGTCACCAAATATAATATTAACTGTTTAAAATCATAAATATATATATATATATATATATTCTTATTACAAAATAATCATTTTGACTTAAATCAGATAATTGGTAACTTTGACATAAATCAGAAATTTTTTATAAAATATTATACCTTTCATAGTCACAAAACTTAATGTTTCATAAAAACAGATATCTGATAACTTTTTAACATAAACTTTCATCAGAAGCTTTATCTTTAAAGAAAACTAAAACCTTTTCATCAGATACTTCATCTTTAAAGCACAAAGAACTTCAAAAACTTTTATCTTTATAGAACAACTTTTCTTTTCATCAAAAACTTATTCTTTTCATGAGAGCTTTTAACTTTTCATAATGCATTCCAATAAAAATCACTCTCATGATCATAATATAACATAGCTAACATAGTTGTTCATAAATAATATATTGGTTAGTTCATATCTGATAAGTCTGTATAGAATTGGGAGGCTTCCAGCACCATTGTGCCAAACATCCAGCATTCCCCATAATGCTAGGGATTACCAGGATCATATCATAACATAGATCATCAACCATGGGGGTTAGTTGGCATCCTCCACAAGTTGGTCATTCCTAACAAGGGTGGGTACAGCAAAGTCCTCACTACTTTTAATGGCCAATCAGAGAATATTTTCCATGGAAAACCTGTAATTTAACCCCTACTGGCCAAGTTCAGATCACCAGAGGACATAACTCAAAAACATTTCATACTAACACATCATACTAAAATTTATAGTTTGCATAACATTTCATGATAATAGGCATTTCCATTATTTTCTTTAAACATCATGTTCGTAGAATTAATAATAGTATCAATAAGCTTAAATCATACACACACACACACACACACACACACATACAAATATAAGGTTTCAAAAGCTCATGAACATATCTTTGTCTAAAACATGATTATATGCCATATCTCTAATCAAAAACCTTTTAATGCATAATACACTTTAAAATAACCTCATAACTTACCAAATGCCTATATAACTTGTCCCTCACATGAAAGCAGAGGAATTGAGAGCCTACAGTCAAAGGAGCTCAGACTTGGGTGCTGGTAACACCTAAACCAAATATCAAAACTTATTACTATCAATTATACCTTAGCATAAACTTACACATTCATCTCAAAGCCTATCTCTTAAAATCAAGAGAGTCCTAATCCCACCTCAACGAGGTTCCCTAAACATAAGATACATTCATCAAACAACATGATGTAGCAAACTATAGAGAAACCATCATTCTCTTATTTATATCATATCTTCAGAGGAGCCAACTTCATTTCAAAATGTGCTTAAGATTAGGACAATAATGCATAAATATAAAATCTTTTAAGCATAGTCATATAACCATATACACCCATATAGCAACATACAACACATTGAACAAATCAGCAACATGAAAAAGCAGTAGAATGGTTTAGAACCCTCTTTTGGGTACTAAACCTTACACCAAGGTATACCAAATTTATCTATGATCCAGACATACCAAATGATGAGCATATTAATTTACAGCTCAAATCATTCACCATAACTTTAGAATTATGTTCTCAAAGTTTGGTATGCCACTTACTGTTTACTGTTTATTCTAGCAACATATACTTCACTTATAAAATATAAATGGGCTATCAAATTACATCCAATTTTCATGCCAATTTACAGAATTTCTCCTTTAGATATCTAGTACTTTCCCTAACAGTTTCGTAGGTAAAGACTAGAGCCATGATTTAATAAAAATCATACAATCCGTCATACTCAAATATGCTCTGATAGAAATTCAGTCAACTTATAAATTACACAATTATTTCTATACTCATCCAAATGCTGTGAGATTAGTTCAATAACAACCACAAGTGTCTTAGCTTACATGGGAAACATCTCTAGCATCTAAATTCACATTATACAATTTATTGTGTAATTTATTATGTTTGAACACATAATCTGTCACAGTGACAGCTTTGCAACATTTTTTTGTAAACTCACAAACAATTATCAAACGATGATATTTACATATGAAATTTAATACACACATACTAGACATATTAATAATAATCTCCAATAAACTTTTTACCCATAGCTGTCCTATAAAAATACAGGATTCATAATGACAAAACAAGTTAACGAATGAGTGCAACTCTTAACAAGTTCATGAAGTGCCTATTAACTAACTCTCAACAAGCTTCAATTACTGAATCAACTACACATTCAGCACCTCAATAAGCAATTCCATAAGTTTATCTAGTTATTTTACTCATTTTAACACTTACCCATAACAGATTTTATCTTAGTCTATCATCTAGGAGCACATGCAAGCATAAACAATAACTCAATTCATATTCTAGCAATATCAACGGTCTCTAGAATCCAACACACCCATATACAAATTCATATAACCATCACTTAAGTTTAAATGGACAGTAAATTAAAAGAATTAGATTTTCCCCTTACCCTAGGCACGGGTTCTTGGAGTGATAGAGCTAAAATCACTCTAGCTTTAAGTTGGGAACAAGAGCTTGAGAAGAATTGAAAGAAACTTCCTTGTTGCTTCTGGACCCGTAGGTGTGAGAGGGAGATGAGGGTTAAGAGTTTTTCTTTCTTTTGATGGGGGACCCGTGGGTATGAGAGGGAGAGAGTTTCTTGATTGTTCTAGTTGCTTTAAGAGAGAGTAGAAAGAAGAATGAGGTGGAGCTTGTTTGTTCCATGGCCGGCCAAGTGTTGATCTTTGGGTCAAAAGAAGATAACATATGTCACCATGATACTTTGGCATCACATATGTTGAATTTCAATTGGTTGCATGTGTAGGTGGAATTTCCACTATATCCTTCTCTTGACTACCTATCTACAACCTTAACCATGTTATAACATCTCATGCATCATACCTAATTAAAACACTAACTATGTATCTAATAACTTAAACCACTTACTATAGTTTTATACATAATACAACTAGCCATTTTGTTATTTATAATCTTTGCAACTTTTATTCAATGGCATTTTATAATAATATGCTTATTAAATACTCTTTCCATTAATTATAGAAAGGAAGTGGCTTAAAATAATAATTAACCACTCAAACACATAGGTTAACTATAAAGTTGGGTCGGGGTGTTACAAGAAACGAGACAAAGCTAGGCAGCAACGGTAGAAAACGCATGTAAAAGAAAAGACAAAACACAAAGGAGAACACAACAATGTAGTGGTCTAAGCACCTCCAACCTGTAACCGTACCAAAGTAAGGGACGTGGGCCCACAATTGAAGAGATTACAGAGGGTGTGGTTTGGTAGAGGGGGGAAGGGGATAGAGCCTAGTTCCATTATCCTACCAAAACCTCTTTTGGGAGATGCTTTGTTGGAAAGGCATCTTTGCCAAAACGGGTAACAACTGGCTATGACCATATGATGCATGCTAGAAGGAAAAAATGAAAAGGGACATGAGGTCTTACCATTCGGGCAGAGAGAGAGAGAGAGAGAGAGAGAGAGAGGTAATCACGGTAGAAGTTATTTTACCCAAAATAGAGTAGAACTTGTCATGGGATGAGAAGTGGAGGAGAGAGAGAGAGAGAGAGAGAGCCCTACCCACGGTTAGAAGGTAGTGGGACTAAACCCATTCACAAATGGCCAAAAGGCAATGGACACTCTCTTGACCCAAGAAGTGTCTACAACAGATAAGAGTGTTTGGTGAGGAACAAGGATAAAAGGGAGAAATCACATAAGCTTGATGTAGCATATAAATAGGAACAATACCTATAAGGGGAACAAGAACAGTAACCTAGGCAGCCTGAATAGAAAACTGAAAGTGAAAGTAGAGAGAAAAAGGAAGCATGAAGTGAAACTTGGATAAAATGTAGCCAGCCCAATAAGCCCACATAATCTCTTTACAAAAGCTTAAGTTATTGGGACAATCGGTACCTTAACAGTTTCCAACTTATTAATGAACAGATTCAGTGAAAACCAGATTTCCTATATGTCTATTTCCAACTTGTTTATAATCAATCATATTGTTAGATTTCTAACAATTACAAATGTTGAAAGATTGAAATCTTTAAAGAGTTTTTTTTTTTTTTTTTTTTTAAATCTTCATTGTTACGCAGCTAATTTTTTGAATTAATATTGTTTCCTAACTGTTTTCTTCTTCTTCTTCTTCCTTTTTTTTTTTTTTTTTTTGAGAAGAATGTTGTTTCCTACATTGATGCCCTTTCATTACTTTATTATGCAGGTGCTAGTTGTTGTCAACCCTGCAAACACCAATGCTCTCATCTTGAAAGAATTTTCTCCTTCAATCCCAGAGAAAAACATCACGTGCCTAACACAACTTGATCTTAACAGAGCATTAAGTCAAATAGCTGAGAGACTAAAGGTTTATGTTACTGATGTCAAGAATTTAATCATCTGGGGCAATCACTCTTCAACTCAATATCTGGACGTCAATCATGCAACTGTCACCACCACAAATGGAGACAAACCAGTCAAAGAACTTGATGTACAGACTATCATTGGTATCTCAAAATATCCAACATGTTTATTTTTTGCCACTTTCACATGTTTAAATTATTTGGAGACATAGGTTGATAAAGTACCTTTAAGTATTTAAATGGGAGGTAGAGCAGGCATACGGTTCAATCCTCCAAATTTAGACCACCTACATACAATGATACTATTTGTCCTAAAAGATCAAGTTCTTAGGAAATGGTGAATTTAATTATTTAACAATTTTTTTTTGGAAAAAAAAAATTATGGATTCTAGTAATTGTAGCAATCCCTCCCCTCAAGATAAATTGTGATTGATCATCTATGAAGACAAAATTGCTCCAGTGAATTTATAGCTCTCCTTAGATTACCGTGCTTCTTTTAAGCAATAGCTTGGTGTGCACTGTCAATTAGTACCTACATGCCATTTACCTAACCCAAGGATCCCAATCTTTAGGGTGTAGGGGGTAACAATTTTTATACCTGAGTTTGTACCTATTAAAAAGCAAACTTATTCTTAAATTTGTCTTGCACCCCGTTAGAGCATCTGCACCAATTGGTGTAAACAGAAAAAGATGTGAAATTTACACATTTAAGCCCCAAAACTACCCACATCAGTCCTTCTATATTAGGACCTGGCTTTATATTTTTGAAAAGTTATTGAACTCCAAAGTTTTAGGTTGGTGTTGGGTACATTTGGGTGCATGTTGAATATTTAGGTTGCAACTCTTTGCAGGGTCTTCAACGACATAGTTATGTTGACCATCTTCACATCTCTATGCATCCTTGTCAGGCTATTTACTTAGCTTCCCTTTCTGTTATTTATTTATTTAAATTTTGTTTGTCACAGGTTAAAAAACAAGTTCATCAACATTGTACAGTAGCGTGGCGCAGCCATTATCAAGGCTCGGAAAGCATCAAGTGCATTGTCTGCTGCAAGTGCTGCTTGTGATCATATGCGTGATTGGGTTCTCGGGACTCCCAAGGTTAATTATGTTTCTTCTCAAATAGCATTTGATCATGCAGAACTTATTTGCTTTCATATTCTTTTTTTTTTTTTTTAATTATTATTATCTTTTGTAAATCTTCCTTTGGTTTTGTAATTCAGGGAACGTGGGTTTCCATGGGAGTGTATTCTGATGGTTCTTATGGGATCCCAAAGGATATTATTTACACTTTTCCTGTTAAATGTGAGAAAGGAAAATGGTCAATTGTGAAGGGTAAGTTCTGTGGCTTGGAAATAGATAATATATGAGTTTATATGCTCATGAGTTGGAAATTGGGTTGGGCTTTTGGCATATGTGGACTAGGCCTACTTGTCCAAATAATAATATTTTATTATTTTAATTTTTGAGTCAGTTAGTCTATGCACAGCAGTTACTACTGAAATAGAGTACCTGTTCAATAACGTATAATAATTCATAGTCCCTCATTCATAAAAACAATTTTCAGAAAACTCTCTCAGTAAGAATATTTTGTGCATTTTCATTTTGTGTCAAAGAGAGAGAAAGAGACATTGAGTAGTTCGTAGAGCACGACCTTGTATGCTTCGTTTTCGTGCTGTAGATCATTTTAACCTAGGAGGTAGACGTCCATGAGTCTCAAAGCATCACAGTGATTGTGTGAGGGGCGAAGTCTGCTTTAAGGAGATTGTGTCAAACACAAGACTTGATCTGAATCATTCATCCTACATGCATTTGATCTGTGAGTTTTTAATTATTTGCAGATTTCTTCTTATATATATATATTCAGTATTTGTTTATTGCTTTTGCCTATTACATCTTTTTGTGTTATTGATTATTCTTAGATTTGTGTAATGTTTCTTTGAGTGAAGAAGAAGAGGGTCAATGTAGTTCACCTCAAATCTTCAGGCAAAGTTCTCCTCATCTAAAAAAGAGGGTGTAAAGGTGGATGTGAGTAATAAACATCAAAGGCAAATGCATCTTCACTTTGCGTGTCCTTAATATAGAGGCGATGGCTTGAACTTTTAAGCCACTGTGGAGAACTCATAGAGGGTTCCATGTTCGAGATTCCCAACTTTTGTCACAACTTGCCCACATGGCGAGTTGTGAGTGATGAAGTTGTGAACCTACTACTTTTACTTTATCATTCACAACTCGCCACGTGAGCAAGTTGTGGCAAAGTTGTGATACTAGTATTATTTATATGCTATTGTTGTGGTAATAACCGACCCACCATTTTTATTCCATCACTCATAACTCACCACGTGGGCAAGTTGTGACAAAATTGTGGTACTAGCATTATTCATATGCTATTGGCGTGGTAACCCACCCACGAAAAGAAAAACAAAATGTGAATTATGAGTTGAGCAAAGGTTCTTTGAAAATGAAGGATAAACAATCTACAATTTGGTAGAGGAAGGGAATAGCGGGAAAAGGACAATGCAATATGATCTGAAGACTACAGAAGCTACATCAATGGAGGCCAGTTACCAGCCCCGCCGAGAACAATGAGTTGCCTAGCTTGGAATTGTCATGAGCTTAGGAACCCATGCAGATAGTTCAAGAGCTTGTTACTTTTTTACAAGCAAAAGATCCCATGATCATGTTCTTATCAGAGACTTGGCCAAATGAAGCATGGTTGGTAAGAATAGGGTGCAAGATGGGTACTGATGGAAAGTTTGTAGCTAAGGGTGAGACTCTAGGGGGAGGTCTGGTTCTCTTTTGGAAATCTGCCCTCTCTATCTCTGTTGATTCCTACTCATTTGAATCATATAGATGTTATTGTAGATAAAGGCTCTGAGAATGTTTGGAGGCTCATTGGCGTGGGGTCAATACGCTTATAAATTTGATAACATCTATTACTCTAATCAATAAAAAATCAATCGTAGGTTAAAGTTGGATTTCTATCTCAAATATAAAAATATGTATATTCTTAATAATTTAATTTGTCCAGAATTTTTGGGTTTCCCACCTTAACGCAATAACACCCCAATCAATTCTCCTCCCCCATTAAGTTATTCTCTCTCCATCAAACCGCTTCATTTACCTCTTTAATAAAAAAAATTACACTTTTTTTCGATGTTCTTCATTTTTTTTTTTTTTTATTGGTGAAATTGAGCTTAAATTAAATAGAATCAAAGATTACATAGTCTAGAATAAAAAACACCTCAAGCATCAGCTAATAACTGGTACAAAATACAAGGAGAAGGATGTGAATACAAAACAAAACTATCACTTGAAGAATATTCTTCCTTGGCCAAAGGGTCCACACATTAATTCCCTTCACGGTAGGTGTGGTGGATCCATGGATGTGAGTTTTTAAAATTTTTCTTAAATATTAATTTAATGCCTTCATGATTTTAGACTTCCCTCTTTAACACCTCTCCATCAATCCTGTTTATTTGCCTCATGACATTAATTTTCTGAGTACTGCAAGAATCACAAACTTTTTTACAAAAATTTTTACAAACTGCTGATGTGGTGAGTGATTATTGGTTAATAAAAACGTAATGTTAATGGTGGGCCTAGATGAAAACCAATAAAAAGTTGGCCACATCACCAGTTTGTAAAAATGTTATAAAATAGACATTTGTGGCGGTAGCATTACTCTAATTTTTTTTACCTTATTTTTTAGTCTTCTTCATTATTATAGCATTATTTCTTTTAACCTTGTTTTCATGCTTTTTCATTAATTTAATTATTTTTTTCTTTTTCCTTCTTCGTTCTCTTTTATTGTTTCCTATTCCCCCCCCCCCCCTTCCCCACAAATTTCTCATCTCTCTTTTATTTTCCTCTTACCAACCATTTATTAATTTTCCTACTCAATGGCGATTAATTGATGCTTCAACCTCCTCCCCTTCCCCCAATTCAGCTATTATTTTCTCCATCAAACCTAATAACATCAATTTTTTATTTCCTTATTTTCTTTCATTTACAACGTACTTGTATTGAATGACTCCTTATGTTCCCTACTTCCTCATTTCCAATACCTCTCCTTAAATGCCTCAGAAACAAAATGATTCTCTTAAACAAACTAAAAAGGTTTGGCTCCAAGCACAAATAGAAAAATGACACTGTATGCACATGATTCACTTGATTAATTGAACTAAGCAAGTCATGCATAAATGTCATCTTCCTATTGATAGTTGGAGCCCCAAACTTTGTCCCAAACAAAAACTGATATAAATATAAGCAAACCATTAAAAGCACTAGGAGTTTTAGTGTTTTACTAGAAACTGATGTAGTAAAACTTGTAGTACTGTAACATTACTCTAAATATACACTCAAGTTTGTTTTGTTAAATACAGCTAAAATGAAATATTCTTTTAGCATAAATAATTTCTAAAACATGATTAACTCTAATATATTAACTTGCATAAATTTTAAAGAAAAAAACAATCCAGACCTTTACAAATTAATTACATATGCTGCAATATGTGACTAGTATCATATGATAAAGAAAGTATTTAGCTTGGTTGAGGGGGTTCGAAGTGGGTGTTCCATTCAAGGGAATTATTTCATAACGTAATTCTATATTCTTATTTTTCTCCTTAGTTTGATTGGAAAACAAACATATGGATGGGTTATTTTCTTTCATTGGGGAGATCTCTTATTATACTTCTACATCTCTTGTGCAAGTTGCTTTGGCATCTAAAATTAATGCCTTGTTGTAAAAGTATCTTTTTATATGCTTTGCTTACATTCATATATTTTTTATTGATGTATCACACAGACACACACACATATATATATGTCTTGCAAGTTAGGATTGTTTTGTGAAGAAATCTACTAAAAAACTGTTTATTGATCTGTTTGTTTTTGAGAAAACGGAGTACCTTGACTTGCTTAAGAAGGGCCTCGTTGTTTTATTTTCTATTGCTTTATTTTGAAAGCTTATTCCATACATAGAACCGTTTTAGGATCTGTTTGTTTCATGGAGTATCTTGAATTGCTTCTGAAGTGTCTCGTTGTTTTGTTTCCTATTGCTTTCTGTTGGAAGCTTATTACATACAAGTGGAGATTCCGGAAGATAGAGAAGGAGCCAACGAAAGTAATGGTCACTGGTGCTGCAGGCATGCTAGCTCAATATGATATTCTATTGGCTTTTCTTGGTCCTTGCTAGAAATATTATGATATCTCCAACTTAGATAGCTGAGCCTAGAACTTTATTTATTTTTGCTGAATTTCTGAACCATATTTATCTAGATTTTATTCTAATTGACAAAAATTAATGTTCTCCTAATGTGAAACCTCAAAAGTTCCTTTTTTGCGTGATTGCTTAATCCAAATCTGCTTGTATGCTTGTGGATAATCGTTTTCTTTTTTCCTTCTTTTGGTATCTTTAGCTCATATATACATATTTCATTTATTTGTTTTGTTAGAATAATGGTTAAATAATTACTATTTGTTTTTGAAAAGGTAACGCTTAAATAATGCCACTGTTTTTATTTGAAAATGAGTTTAAATGACCTTTCTGTAGATAATCTAAAGAGATCTTTAAAATTGTAACTATTTTATTGTTGTTATAATCATTATTAACGTATACATTGGAGTCTTTTCCAAATAGTTGGAAAGAAAGAGAATTGGAAGAAAAGAGTGTCTTATATCAAGATGACTATTGTTACATGTCACTATATCAAGGACCAAGTGTATTTGATTTTCAATTATGTAGTGTGTATATCAAAATTTTGATTTTGTTCAGCAGGGCAAATAGGTTATGCTATCCTTCCAACGATTGCAAGGGGAGTCATGTTGGGTCCTAATCAGCCTGTGACTCTGCACTTGTTTGATAATATTGAGCAGGTAGATGAAGCCTTGAATGGGATAAAAATGGAATTGATTGATGCTGCCTTTCCTCTTCTGAAAGGCATGTCTCTTATCTTGAGAGATAATTCTAGGTAGATAGAATTATTCTCTCCCCTGAGGTTTCTTAAACTGTCATGAATATGTTTGGATAAGTGTGATTGCTACCATGGACATTGTTGAAGCTTGTAAAGATGTCAATATTGCTGTTATGCTTGGTAAATTCCCACGGAAGGAAGGTATGGAAAGGACGGATATGATGTCTAAAAATGTGTCTATGTACATGGCTCAAGCTTTGGCCTTGGGCAAGCATGCTATTGCGGATTGCAAGGTGACCTCATAAATGCACTTGAGTGAGTAGATATGATATAACTTATATAAGATTTTAGAGACACCCACACTAGTTTCTATCAATATTGAACCAAAAGACAGAGCTCCAATTAAAAACCCCAGCAATAAAAATTTCAGCATAACAATCATCCACACGACAGCATGAAAGAAGTAGTAACAAAATGTAAAAAGGGAAACAAAAAAATTAAGCAAAAGAATAGAGCACAAAAAGAGCTAGGATTTAGAGATACCCTAACCGAATCAACCAGGTTCTGTCAGTATTTATATACTGTGATGAGAGGAAGACAGGAAGGAAGGAAGTCAAATAGGCAACTGTTACTGCAAAACTGTGGAGCAGGAAGGTGGGGAGATTTTCACAGGTTCAATTGGTATCAGATTCCTTCCCTTCATGGTTTCAAACGTTCTGGTTTTCCTTAGGTTGAAACGATGTGAAACTGTAGAAAAGAATTAGAGGTGGGAGAAATTCAAACTGTGTGATTGTCCTTTTCTTTTGTTGCCGTTCCCCACGCTTTCTTCAAAGTCCTTTGTGAAACCCTTTTTCATGGTTTCAAATTTCCTGTTTATTCTTAAGTTGAAAAGGCTTTGGGTTTGGGCTTTATAGTGGAATTAAATAGCTAAGAAGTGGGCTTTATGGTAGAGATAGGGTTGTAATTTATTATATAGATTTACTATTATTCTGAAATTTATAAATTTCTTATTATTTTAAAAAATTTTAAAAACCATTTTAAAATTGTAGGACAAAAAAAAAAAAGAAAAGGAAATAACATGGACGTTGACGTGGCTTAACATGTGCGCAATAACATATGTGGAAGTTTATGAGGTCCTGTCATGTGGTCCTCTAATTTTGCATTTAGCTTTTTTTTTTTTTTTTTTTTTAACTCTTTGTATTAAATTTTTTTTACTGTCACCTAAAAGATCAAATTAACTTATTTTTACTGTTATCTCATTAATTACCTAAGCTTACACCACTCATTTCTCTCTTCTTCATGTTTTTTAGCATATTCATCATTTTAGTATTAAAAACAAAAGAAAAAAAGAATCAAGGACTAATCTAACTAACTAGATAAGGTCCTAAGGATTGTTAAATAAAATGCATTGTTTCACTATTACCTAAATAAAATACCTAAGATTGGCAAAGCATTTGTAAGAGAGAGCAAGAGAGGAATCTAAGAGGCCACCACCATCGTTATGCTGGCCTCCCACCACTATCAAGTTGCCAAAACTCCTACAGGTATTTTATTTTTTTTTTGCTTTTTATGATGAACTCATCACTAACAAAGTTCTTTAACAATTACGCTATAATATATGTACAATATTCTTCAAAATCATCTGACATAAAACATTACAATATTATCCGTACATCGCATGGACAACTTACTAATTGAATTAAACAAAAAACCATACATATAAACCCATAAATTAAATAATACTTACTTATTAATAGAAGAAAACCCAGCCCATACCCAACAATTATATAATTACTAAAATACCCTTGACTATAGAATAACTAAATAAATATAAAAACCTAATTAACTACTGTGGATACCTATTCTTGGGCTTTGCTTGTAACGTTAAGCTTCCAAAGCAATTTGCCTTTTAATTGAAAGAAATTCCAGGGCTACTCTGTTCATGGCCATTCTGTCTATAGGAGATTGTGCTGAACATGCAAGTCCAATCTGAAAGACTGATATCAAGCATTCAGTTTGTCCACTTGTCCAGTCACTCCAATTTGAAACCATGTTATCATTTTCTCCTACTTCATTGAAAATTGAATGGTCCACAATCTCCAACACTCGTCCCGGCAATGCCAACTTAACAAAGTTGTGAAGGTTCAGGTCATCTTTGAATAGTTTATCAGTGGGTCTTCTTCTAGTTAACATCTCTAATAAGAGGATCCCAAAGCTATACACATCCCCATTAGTTGAAAGTTGACTACCCATTCCATACTCTGCAAAAATTTAGAGCACTTTCATACACCAAGAACAATTCTTACTCAATGCTATTAAACTAGTGATTTGGTGAAGACAGTGGCAACTCCAGGAATTTTGTTTAAGAGGTTCATTAAAATTTTTTAATAAAAAGAGATCTTAAATATATCGAGTTATCGACAAATAATAATAATAATAATAATAATATGTGAAGTTTTATAATTTTATTCTACAAGTTTTCAAATTTTGAATGTTACATGATACTTCATTACGAGTATCTATTGCCAATGTGGATAGCTAGCCCATGACCATTTTATTTTGTTAAGTTTGTCTAACATTTTTTTTTTTTTAATACAGTTGTTATTATCTATTTGACTTTGTTTTTATAAAAATATTTTAGACTAAATGACTAATCTCAGCTCATTGGCTCCGTATTAATTATTAACGCACACAATAATACTCATTCATACATAAAATTATACACTACATGTCTACTTAACCAATCAAATGCTTGAACAATCACTAACTTTACAATTTTTTTCTTGAATTTTACTTACTTTATAACAAAAAGTTATTATAATACGATAACAATACACACATGTAAAAAAACCCTCTCTATTATAAAGTTATGTTATATTTATATTGTACACACAAACAACCACATATATCATAATTTACACAAATAACATTACAACAAAAAGTAATGTACACAATCAATATTAGACACACTCACACACATATAATATAAATTTATAAAAAACAATTACACTTACAATTCACAAACACGTACTCTTTACTCTTAGAGTCGAAAATACTTGTAATAAAGGTGTGCAAGATTTAAGTTAGGGTGTGCAAAAAAATATTTTTAAGAATAAATTAAAGTATTAAACTAATAAAAAATAATAATTTTAATATTTTACATATATAATTTTTATTTTTTTATTTTTTTTGAAGTCAGGGGGTTTAAAATCCCCTGATTAAGTTGTAGCACCGCCCTTGGGTGAAGATGTATATAAATATTCTATACAGGGCATCCCTATTTTGATTATTGATGCATTCATTATACGTTAATACTTTTACAATTAAGTGAAATCATGATTCATTACCTGGAGCAGCATATCCAACAGTTCCCTTAATCCCTGCTGAGCTTAATTGATTAAGAAAAGCTTCCTTCCCAGATTTCGAAAGGAGTCTAGCCAAACCAAAATCACTTATATGAGCAATCATATCATCATCGAGAAGAATATTGCTTGGCTTTAAATCACAATGAATAATAGGGGTTTGGCAGTGATGATGAAGATAAAGCAAAGCCGAAGCCACGTCTATAGCAATGTTGATTCTTTGAAGAAGATTTAAACTTCTCAATTTCTTAAGCCCATCTTCAAGGTGTAACTGCATCTCCAAGCTTCCATTTGGCATGAACTCATATACTAAAGCTTTAAAATCATTGCCCTCAAAATCAATACTCGAACAAGCAGTCAGAATCTTCGATGTCGGATGTTCCTTAAGGCTTCACATTCGGCAATGAAACTCTTGGAAGCTCCTTGCTTTTGAAGATTGAATACCTTGACTGCAACATGTGTTTCATCTGGAACAAGTTTTCCTTTATAGACACTACCAAAATTACCTAAACCAATCAAAAACTTCAAAGAGAATCCATCAGTTGCATTGTGTAATTCTTTATAAGAGATCTTTTGGTAGGAGGGTCCAAAGGTGGAAATGGAAAGGCATTTTTTCTTCGACTTTTTCAACCAGGAAAGAGCCATCAAAGAAAACAATGTCAAGCAGAAAGCAGCTGCAATGCTTATTGCCAGTATCAATTTAAAAGCAAAATGCTTTTTGTGTTTCTTGGGGCATGCAGGCAGATGCAGCTCTTGGATCCCCCCACAAAGACCAATGTTACCTTTGACTTCAATTGCACTAGCATTTCTGAAGACCCCTTCTATAGGTACATCTCCCTCAAGATTGTTGAAAGACAGGTTTAAAGTTTGCAACACGAAAAAATTAGCCATATAGCTTGTGATTTGGCCGGACAAGTTGTTGTGGGAAAGATCAAGATATTGAATACCTTTTAACTTACTTAGGTCGGGAATGGTTCCTTCAAAGGAGTTGCCTTGCATATAAAGTGTTTCTAAGGCCAAACAGTTCCCTAGCTAGGCTGGAATCTTTTTGGAAAATTTGTTGTATGAAATGTCTAGTGCAACAAGAAGTTCCAGTTTTCCAAAATCTGGTGGTAAAAAACCAGTCAAGGAGTTATGAGACACATTAATTTTGACTAGAGGAAGGTCAAAAAGTTACACGGGTATGGTGCCATTTAATTTATTATGGCAAAGGCGTACATCATGCAGGTAGCTACACCTTCCAAGACTAGTGGGTATGCTCTCTTCTAAGCTGTTATTGAACAAGTACAGATATAGTAATTGAGTCATGTTGCCAACAAAAGACGGGATCACCCCAGTCAATTTGTTTTCACCCAAGTACAAAGCGTTCAAGTTTGTGAGCTTTCCAATTGAAGATGGAACATTCCCTGTTAACAAGTTAAATCCCAGGTCAAGTTCAGTTAGGCTAACAAGATTTGATATTCGTGTAGGTATGCTCCCACCAATAGAATTGCCTCCTAGCCCGAGCTATGATAATTGGATTGAGAGGTTTGTTATGGAGTTAGGCAGCTCACCTCCAAGCTGGTTACCGCTGACAAACAGATAGTTTAACTAGCTGCAATTGCTCAAAGAACTCAAAAAACTCAAATCATAAACTGAATAATTTCCAAGAAGATTATTAAAAGCACCAAACCATCGAAGATTTCGTAGATTACCAAAACTCATAGGTATGGTTCCTGTGAAATAATTATTGCCAAGATCAAGCGCTTGACAGTCTGACACATTGGACAATGAAACTGGAATTGTTCCTTTAAATAGGTTTAATCCTATCCAAAGTTTCTGTAGATTTGGAAGAGCAATGCCCAAGTCGGGGCTGAGGTTACCAGTGAAGTTGTTATCAGTCAAGGCAATAAATGTGAGCAATGATAAATTATATAGGGAAGGTGGAAACACCCCAGAAAGATGATTTATTGCTACAATAAAAGTTGTCAAGCTTTTCATTTGGGCTACTGCATTTGGGATTTCTCCCTCCATATTGTTATATGCAAATGAAAGATTTTGGAGAGAGGACAAGTTCCCTAGAGAAGGTGGGAACCTTCCACTTAGATGATTGTTGTCAAGAATTAGTATCTGAAGTTTTGACAAAAAGCCAAGTTCTAAAGGGATTCCTTGTACTAAATTGTTGTACTGGAGATCAAGATACTGTAGGTTGGAACAGTGAGAAAGATTGACTGGAATTTCCCTTCCCAATATTGGATTATGACTCAAGTTCAAATTTCTAAGCCTGGTCAAGTAACCAACTTCTGAGGGAATTCCACCATGGAAAGAGTTACTTGCAAGGTTGAGGGATCGAAGGAAAGAAAGATTTCCAATGTGGGGTGATATGGTGCCTACCAACTTATTGTTTTTTAGGTCCAAATCGATGACTCTTTGGTGTTTGTTGCCACAACTGACCCCAACCCAGTGGTAGAAATGGAAAGAGTCATTCCAAGAAGCCAGGACATTAAGAGGGCTATCTATGTGGGACTTGAATTCGAGCAATGCAAGTTTATCAGTTTCGTTTAAAAGTGTGGTCGCTAAGGAAAATTTTGAGATCGATAAGGAGAGGAACAGAAGAAAGATGGCATGGTAGGTTAGTGAGAAGAGTGATCGTGTATTCATAAGTAGATGGTCCATCTAGTAGGACGAAATTAGCTTCTTCAGAGAGAGATATTGACATAGGCAGGAACTCTCACACGAATATATAGTGAACAAACTTAACGATTTTCTCAAAATAAATAAATAGATAATATTTCTATTATTACTTTCTATTTACTATTTATTAATTCTATAATTTTTTTTATATAAGAAATTTATTGCTATATAATTTATAGTTTATAGTTTATACAATATATAATATTCTTGGGGCGTTAAGTGGTTATATATCTAAATTTATATTCATTGGAATAGTGAATGAGTTTTGCTCATATTAACTAGTGATTCAGTACTGGGTGTAACTTGTTATTGGATATCAGCACATACAAATGAGACTACCACGAATATTTGATGAAAAAGTAAATTTGAGTGCACTATCATAAGCTAAGACTAATTGTCCGTTTGGATTGAGGAGGAGGGAGGAGGAATAGAGTAGAGTAGAGTAGATTTAGCACAAAATTAGCTTATTTTTAGCTATCTCTTCTCTACTCTACTCTCATCCACTCTCCCTCCTTCTCCCCTCCATCCAAATAGGCCATAAAGCATATTGTAGGTTTGGGAGTGAAAATAAGTGTATTTCTAGAGTTTTCTTAATTAATTAGATTACCCTTCTTGAATCTTTGATCAAGTCAGTCACATCAAAGATTGTAATACAAATTTTATAATACGTCTAAGTTGTTTTATTGGACTAAATCCATGTGAATGAGTGAGACCATATATAGTGTCTCTTAAAATGGTGATTTGACTTTGGAAATTTACTGTTTAGATTAAGAGTTGTACATTCAAGTCGACACATCAATTCAATATACATATATATATATATATATATATATATATATATATATATATATATTTATATGTAAGTAGAGACCTCATGTGGGAAAGCATTAGGTTCTGTCAAGTGGCACATTGAATTTTGTATGTTTTTGTTGGAAAATATCAAGAGGTACAACTTGAACTACAAGCTTCTTGGCTAAAACTAAATTTTTAAAAGAAAAAAAAATATAGAAAACATGTAAAAAAAATAATAAGCACAATCTTTATATGTTTTAAGATAATGCTTGATCAATAACTCTAGAGTCAAAAAAAATTTCTTTATTTATTTAAGAAATTAAATTAAATTAAAAAATTAAATTTTTTTAATAAATGATAAGATGACAAGTTTTTAATAATAAATAATTAAAGATGCTTGTAATAAATCTAAATAAAAAATAATAACAACTTGTCAACATGAAAAAAATATTGTATCTTAGTATTACTGGCATAACCATAGATTGGTTCAGGACAATATCTTGTATCATTTAGTAAGTGTGAGTTTTTTTTTTTTTTTTTTCTCTAAAGTCTAAACCTCGTGAATTGGAAGATTAGAAAGACGACCTCTTGCAAATGTGAAAGCTAATCAGTCTCCTAATCTCATGGAACGAAAGTTCTAAAATGTTTGGCACTTTTAGGAAGACCGAGGAATATCGTATGAAGTTTCAGCACCAAAATGTGAAAGCCAATCAGTCTCCTAATCTCATGGAACGAAAGTTCTAAAATGTTTGAAACTTTTAGGAAGACCGAGGAATATCGTATGAAGTTTCAGCATTTGGTAGGAAAGACAAAAGGTAATTCCTTTTTAAGAAGCTTTATATGTTAAGTAGTTCCGACTTGAAGTCTTCCATGTTGGCCTTTAATTTTACTTTCCTGGGTGCGTCGGTGAATGTGGGGACAGTAGTCTGAGGCGACGTTTTGTTTGGTTGCTTCTACCTCCCAACTAACTTTTTCTTCAATAACTAATGTTATCGCAGAAAAGTAAAGAAGCCTCCAAAAACCATAAAAGAATTGGACGGGTGTGGCTCTGTTTGATCACTACCATTCATTATAGGAGTAGACCCAGACGTGCAAATCAATCAAACACGTATTAGCACTTTCCTTAGAAATAGTAAACAAGACAAATATATGTAGGGTTATATTGCCACTTATCCTATCCTGCTTGACAAAATAGACTTGTTCTCGCTCTATATAGGAAAATGACATGAAGAGATTTGACCCATTCTCAAAACCAAGAACCCTCCAAGAACCGTAAAAGGATTGGACAGGAGTGTCTCTGTTTGATCACTACTATTAATTATGGGAGTAGACCCCAGATATGCAAATCAATCAAACACATATTAGCATTTTCCTTAGAAATAGTAAACAGGATAAATATGTGTAGGGTTAGATTGCCACTTATCCTATCCTGCTCAAGGATGTCAATACCGTACCGGAGGCCGTACCGATTTGGCCACCGGTACAATATATTTCGGATACTGGTCAATACCGGTGTACTGTTTCGGGTTTACAGCTATTTTTTATATTTATAAATAAATAAATATATATATATATATATGTATGTATGTATGTATGTGTCTGTGTATATATATATTATAATAAATATAAAAGTTTACCATAAAACATTTCCTCAATTCAGAACTAATTATTCATGGTTTTAGACTTTAGTATCAATTAAAAGGGAAAAAAAATAAAAAATAAAATAGAAAGCTTAAAAGTTACCATTGCATACTAAGAAAACAAATAATACTAATAAGTTAATGCAAATAAATTACCATTCTGTCCTAACAAAAATTCAAAAATTACAAAACTAAAAAAAAAAAAAAAACTTTTTTCTGTACCGGCCGGTACGCCCGGTACCGGCCAGTATTGCCCGAAATTGGCCGGTACGAGGCCGGTACGGCCGGTATTTTTTCCGGTGCGAAACAGGGGGGTTGAGCGTACTGGATTGCTGGCCGGTACGGTATATTCCGGCTGGTACGGCCGGTACAGTACGGAATTGATAACCTTGATCCTGCTTGACAAAATGGACTTGTTCTCACTCTATATAGGAAAATGACATGAAGAGATTTGACCCATTCTCAAAACCAAGAACCCTCCAAGAACCATAAAAGGATTGGACGGGAGTGTCTTTGTTTGATCATTACTATTAATTATGAGAGTAGACCTCAGATGTGCAAATCAATCAAACACATATTAGCATTTTCCTTAGAAATAGTAAACACATAACTAATAACTAACAACTACTTCGTAAACCCACCCAATAACTACTCGTGACTGTGGAGGCAATTTATTGTATGCTTACTCAGGGCCGGCCCAAGCGATTTTGAGGCCTAAGGCGAAATTTTCAAATGGGACCTTTATGTTATCACTTTAATAATACTTAATTAGCATTTTATATAATACTTTTTTTTTAAATCCATTCTTTTCGCTCTTTAATATGATTTTTTTTTTTTTTTTGTTGAGAAAATGCTAAAGTTATAACAAATTTTACTATAAACTGGTGTTGCAATGAATGTGATCAATGATATGAGGCTTACAAAAATACTAGAAATATTATAAAATTTACAATATGAGAATTACAAAGATATATCACCAATCACAAATATTTATTCAAAAATGCATTTAATAGTTTGTTGAAATCTACCTATCATATTCATTGTCACATCAAATTATAAAAGTTATGGAGACCATTGCGCACCCTTGGTGCAGTGATCACTTCACAAGTATAAGTTTTTGTGGGATGTGGGGGGCAATGGCCGAGATTTAAGTCTCTAGAAGAGAGTTTCACATACATATACACTTAGATTAGGCTAGAGTATAATTTTTATCTTGTATAAAAATAATTAAATAAATAAAAGTTATGTAGTAAAATTTATAGTATTTTTAACATTTTCCTATTTGAATTACTTGTGATTAGTAACACGTCTATTTGTAAGACCTATTTATTTAAATTGGTCTTATTTGTATCTCTAGCATTACTTTATTTTTTGAGCCTTCTTTATAGTGAAAAAAAATGTAAACTAAAATGTTTTAATATCTCCCAAAAATATTTATATATAAAAAAATAAAATTTGCCCCCACATTTGGGGCATTCTCTAGTAAGGGGCCCTAGGCAATGGCCTAATTGGCCTAAGCCTAGGGCCGGCCCTGTGCTTATTGATTAGATTAGTATTTAATGAGCTTTGAACCTAACTGTGATAATCACATAACTAATTACTAACAACTACTTCGTAGACCCACCCTAGAACTACTCGCTCCTTGATGTCTCTTTTTATTGGTACCAAATAAATTGCACAGACAAGAACAATATGCTCCTATATATTATTTCCATGATCAAGATTCATATATAATTTTTTTTTTTAAAAACCATGTTAACACTTATTAATACCCATTTTTGCTAATATGGACCCAAGGCCCAAGGCTGGAAAAGCCTAAACCAGCCCAAAAAAGAGACTAATAAGTGAAAAAGAAAGGCAATTGGGCTATGCCCCACAAGCCCAAGAAGTAAGCAAGCTTGGCCCAAACCATAGCCCCAAGAAAGAAAATACCCATGAGAAACAAGAGATACAGCGCCCACTTTACGATATGGGCAGTGTATAGGAGAATGCCACAGTGTGATGGCCCTCCTCAAAGAAAGAATAGGCCGGCCTAGCAGAAACTCATGGGAAGCAAGAAAAGAGGACATCAAGAGCCAATGGGCTCAACCCAGATGAAAAGTAGCAAGCCTAATGAGCCCACATCATCTCTATACAAAAGAAACACAGGTGAGAAAACTCCAGACTCAATAAAAGTAAAAAGAAATGTCACGTCCCAAACCCAATGCCTAGATTTGTGACCATGACTGACCTGCTAATATCAAGCTTAAACCTGATATTAACAAGAACCAACTAAACTTTTTACAAAAGCTTCCCTTTCTTTTCATTCTTGTTTCTTTACTTCTTGATATAACTTTTTACTTGATATTTAGAGCATCTACAATATACTTCAAGAGATAACACAATCCACCAGTTATTCAAATTCGGAATATCACATAATACATCTCTTGATACTTTAAGAGTTTAAGGTACAAAACTTCCATTAGATCCTAAAATACACAATATTACAAAACTAATCATCAAATTGCCAAATTAGGGTCTATACTTTCAAAACTAAACTATTTTCTCCCAAAACTCAACTAAGGCTCCCTTTGCTCCACAATAAATCTTGTTGACTGAAAGAGTGAAAGGGGTGAGCTACACCCTCACAGCTCAGTAGGGGTAAATTACACGAGAATTTAATAAGAATGCATGTAAATCAAATCATTTCATTTTATGATTATTCAAATAGGAGAACATATTTCATGCACAATATTTTATACTCTTTATAATTATAACTTATACACTTTTCATAAGAAATTAATTGTTTTCCTTTTTCTTATTAGAATAATATTACAAAATCTTTTAGACAAAATTTCTTTCATTTCTTACAAAGTCACCAAATATAATATTGACTGTTTAAAATCATAAATATATATATATATATATATATATATATATATATATATATTCTTATTACAAAATAATCATTTTGACTTAAATCAGAAAATTGGTAACTTTGACATAAATCAAAAACTTTTTATAAAATATTATACCATTCAGTCACAAAACTTAACGTTTCATAAAAACAGATATCTGATAAATTTTTAACATAAGCTTTCATCAGAAGCTTTATCTTTAAAGAACACTAAAACCTTTTCATCAAATACTTCATCTTTAAAGCACAAAGAAATTCAAAAAATTTTATCTTTATAGAACAACTTTTCTTTTCATCAGAAACTTCTTCTTTTCATGAGAGCTTTTAACTCTTCATAATGCATTCCAATAAAAATCACTTTCATGATCATAATATAACATAGCTAACATAGTTGTTCATAACTAATATATTGGTTGGTTCATATCTGATAAGACTGTATAGAATTGGGAGGCTTCCAGCACCACTGTGCCAAGCATCCAACATTCCCCACAATGCCAGGGATTCCTAGGATCATATCATAACATAGATCATAAACCATAGGGGTCAGTTGGCATCCTCCACAAGTTGGCCATTCCAACAAGGGTGGGTACAACAGAGTCCTCACCACTTTTAATGGCCAATCAGAGAACATTTTCCATGGAAAACTTGTAATTTAACCCCTACTGGCCAAGTTCAGATCACTAGAGGACATAACCCAAAAACATTTCATACTAATACATCATACTGAAATTCATAGTTTGCATAACGTTTCATGATAATAGCATTTCTATTATTTTCTTTAAACATCATGTTTGTGGAATTAATAATAGCACAAATATGCTTAAATCATATATATATATATATATATATATATATATATAGACACACACACACACATATAAGGTTTCAAAAGCTCACGAACATATCTTTGTCTGAAACATGATTATATATCATATCTCTAATCAAAAACCTTTTAATGCATAATACACTTTAAAATAACCTCATGACTTACCAAATTCCCATATAACTTATCCCTCACTTGAAAGCAGAGGAATCAAGAGCCTATAGTCAAAGGAGCTCAGACTTGGATACTGGTAACACCTAAATCAAATATCAAAACTTATTACTATCAATTATACCTTAGCATAAACTTACACATTCATCTCAAAGCCTATCTCTTAAAATCAAGAAAATTCTAATCCCACCTCAACGAGGTTCCCCAAACATAAGATACATTCATCAAACAACATGATGTAGCAAACCATAGAGAAACCATCATTCTCTTATTTATATCATATCTCTAGAGGAGCAAACTTTATTTTAAAATGTGCTTGAGATTAGGGCAATAATGCATATATAAAAATAAAATCCTTTAAGCATAGTCACATAACCATATACACCCATATAGCAACATACAACACATTGAACAAAGCAGCAACATGAAAAAGCAGTAGAATGGTTTAGAACCCCTCCTTTGAGTACTAAACCTTGAACCAAGGTATACCAAATTTATCTATGATCTAGACATACCAAATGATGAGCATATTAATTTACAGCTCAAATCATTTACCCTAACTTTAGAATTAAGTCCTCAAAGTTAGGTATATCACTTACTGTTCACTGTTTATTCCAGCAACATATACTTCACTTATAAAATACAAATGGGCTATCAAATTACATCCAATTTTCATACCAATTTACAGAATTTCTCCTTTAGATATCTGGTACTTTCCCTAACAGTTTCATAGGTAAAGACTACAGCCATGATTTAATAAAAATTATACAATCCATCAGACTCAAATATGTTCTGACAGAAATTCAGTCAATTTATAAATTACACCATTATTTCTATACTCATCCAAATTCTGTGAGATCAGTTCAGTAACAACCAAAAGTGTCTTAGCTTTCATAGGAAACATCCCTAGAATCCAAATTCACATTATACAATTTATTGCGTAATTTATTATGTTTGAACACAGAATCTATCAAAGTGATAGCTTTGCAACATTTTCTTGTAAACTCACAAACAATTACCAATCGATGGTATTTTCATATGAAATTTAATACACACATACTAGACATATTATATAATAATCTCCAACAAACCTTTTACCCAGAGCTGTCCTAGAAAAATACAGGATTAATAATGACCAAACAAGTTAACGAATGAATGCAACTCTTAACAAGTTCATGAAGTGCCTATTAACTAACTCTCAACAAGCTTCAATTACTGAATCAACTACACATTCAGTATCTTAATTAGCAATTTCATAAGTTTATCTAGCTATTTTACTCATTTTAACACTTACCCATAATAGATTTTATCTTAGTCTATCATCTAGGAGCACATGCAAGCATAAACAATAACTCAATTCATATTCTGGCAATCAACGGTCTCTAGAATCCAACGCACCCATATGCAAATTCATATAACCATCACTTTAGTTTAAATGGATAGTAAATTAAAAGAATTAGATTTTCTCCTTACCCTAGGCACGGGTTTGTGGAGTGATAGAGCTAGAATCACTCTAGCTTTAAGTTAGGAACAAGAGCTTGAGAAGAATTGAAAGAAACTTCCTTGTTGCTTCTGGACCTATGGGTATGAGAGGGAGAGAGTTTCTTGATTGTTCTAGTTGCTTTGAGAGAGAGTAGAAAGAAGAATGAGGTGGAGCTTGTTTGTTGCGTGGCCGGCCAAGTGTGGGTCTTTGGGTCAAAAGAAGATAACATATGTCACCGTGATACTTTGGCATTACATGTGTTGAATTTCAATTGGTTGCTTGTGTAGGTGGAATTTCCACTATATCCTTCTCTTGACTACCTATTTACAACATTAATCATGTTATAACATCTCATGCATCATACCTAATTAAAACACCAACTATGTATCTAATAACTTAAACCACTTAGTGAATGTTTGGATAGCGTTTAGCGTTTGCGCATCCAGCGTTTTGTGCATGGGTCCTGTGCACTGTTCACGGGACCCACAAACCTCATTTTTCAGCAAAACTTTCATTAAAAATGGGTCACACGGAACTATTCACACATTTAAAAATTATTTTGCTACAGTGTTTTCAGTTTTCAATTTTCAGTTTTCAATAATAAGTCGTATCTAAACACACCCTTAATATAGTTTTGTACATACTTGGTATACAATCATAAATTCATAATACAATTAGCCATTTTGTTATTTATAATCTTGGCAACTTTTATTCAATGGCATTATATAATAATATGCTTATTAAATACTCTTCCATTAATTATAGAAAAGAAGTGGCTTAAAATAATACTTAACCACTCAAATACATAGGTTAACTATAAAGTTGGGTCAGGATGTTAAAAGAAACGAGACAAAGCTAGGTAGCAGTGGTAGAAAACGCATGTAAAAGAAAAGACTAAACACAAAAACGCATGTAAAAGAAAAGACTAAACACAAAGGAGAAAACAACAATGTAGTGGTCTGAGCACCTCCAACCTGTAACCCTACCAATGCAAGGGACGTGGGCCCACAATTGAAGAGATTACAAATGGTGTGGTTTGGTGGAGGAGGGATGGGTAAAGAGCCTAGTTCCATTATCCTGCCAAAACCTCTTTTGGGAGATGCTCTGTTGGAAAGGCATCTTTGCCAAAATAGGTAACAACTGGCTAGGACCATATGATGCATGCTAGAAGGAAAAGACATAAAGGGACATGAGGTCTTACCATTCAGGCAGAGAGAGAGAGAGAGAGAGAGGGGTAATCACGGCAAAAGGTAATTTACCCAAAATAGAATAGAACTTGTCGTGGGATGAGTAGTGGAGGAGAGAGAGAGAGCCCTACCCACGGTCAGAAAGTAGTGTGACTAAACCCATTCACAAACGACCAAAAGGCAATGGACGCTCTCTTGACCCAATTAGTGTCTGCAACAGTCAAGAGTATTTGGTGAGGAACAAGGGTAAAAGGGAGAAATCACATAAGCTTGATGTAGCATATAAATAGGAACAATACCTATAAGGGGAACAAGAACAGTAACCTAGGCGGCCTGAAAAGGAAATTGAAAGTGAAAGAAGAGAGAAAAAGGAAGCTTGAAGTGAAACTTGGATAAAATGTAGCAAGCCCAATAAGCCCACATAATCTCTTTACAAAAGTTTAAGCTTTTGGGACAATCGGTAGTTTAATAGTTTCCAACTTATTAATGAACATATTCAGTGAAAACCAAATTTCCTATATGTCTGTTTCCAACTTATTTATAATCAATCATATTGTCAGATTTCTAACAATTACAAATGTTGAAAGATTGAAATCTTTAGAGAGATCTTTTTTTTTTTTTAATCTTCACTGTTATGTGGCTAATTTTTTGAATTAATATTGTTTCCTAAGTGTTTTCTTCTTCTTCTTTTTTTTTTCTTTTTTTTTTTTTTTTTTTTTTGTGAAGAATATTGTTTCCTACATTGATGTTGCCAACCCTACAAACACCAATGCTCTCATCTTGAAAGAATTTGCTCCTTCAATCCCAGAGAAAAACATCACATGCCTAACACGACTTGATCATAAAGGTTTATGTTACTGATGTCAAGAACATAATCATCTAGGGCAATCACTCTTCAACTCAATATCCGGATGTCAATCATGCGACTGTCACCACCACAAATGGAGAGAGACCAGTCAAAGAACTTGATACTAACGATCATTGGTATCTCAAAATATCCAACATGTTTTTTTCTTGCCACTTTCACATGTTTAAATTATTTGGAGACATAAGTTGATAAAGTACTTTTAAGTATTTAAATGGGAGGTACAGCAAGCATACAGTTCAATCCTCCAAATTTAGACCACCTACATACCATGATACTATTTGTCCTAAAAGATTAAGTTCTTAGGGAATGGTGAATTTAATTATTTAACAATTTTTTTTTTTGGAAAAAAAAAATATGGATTCTAGTAATTGTAGCAATCCCTCCCCTCAAGATAAATAGTGATTGATCATCTACGAAGACAAAATTGCTCCAGTGAATTTATGGCTTTCCTTAGATTACCATGGCTCTTTTAAGCAATAGCTTGGGGTGCAGTGTCAATCAGTGCCTACATGCCATTTACCTAACCCAGGGATCCCAATCTTTAGGGTGTAGGTGGTAACAATTTTTATACCTGAGTTTGAACTTATCGAAAAACAAACATATTCTTAAATTTGTCTTGCACCCTGTTAGAGCATTTGCACCAGTTGGTGTAAATAGAAAAAGATGTGAAATTTACACATTTAAGCCCCAAAACTACCCACATCAGTCCTTCTATATTAGGACCTAGCTTTATATTTTTGAAAAGTTATTGAACTCCAAAGTTTTAGGTTGGTGTTGGGTACATTTGGGTGCATGTTGAATATTTAGGTTGCAACTCTTTGCAGGGTCTTCAACAACATAGTTATGTTGACCATCTTCACATCTCTATGCATCCTTGTCAGGCTATTTACTTTGCTTCCCTTTCTGTTATTTATTTATTTAAATTTTGTCTGTCATAGGTTAAAAAACGAGTTCATCAACACTGTACAACAGTGTGGCGCAGCCATTATCAAGGCTCAAAAAGCATCAAGTGCATTGTCTGCTGCAAGTGCTGCTTGTGATCATATGTGTGATTGGGTTCTGGGGACCCCCAAGGTTGATTCTCTTTCATCTCAAATAGCATTTGATCATGCAGAACTTATTTCCTTTTATATTCTTCTTTTTTTAAAAAAAAATTATTATTATATTTTGTAAATTTTCCTTTGGCTTTGTAATTCAGGGAACATGGGTTTCCATGGGAGTGTATTCTGATGGTTCTTATAGGATCCCAAAGGATATTATTTACTCTTTTCCTATTAAATGTGAGAAAGGAAAATGGTCAACTGTGAAGGGTAAGTTCTGTGCCTTCTATATGTTGTAAATGTTCCTTCTTCTTTCCTTAAGAGTTAAACTGCTAATGTTTCTGAAGCTACAAATACTATAATCTGCATAGAGGAATATATGCTGTTTGTCAATTATGTCTTAGATCTAAATAATGGTTTCAGAGCAAAGCTAGTGGTTGAAGAGAGCAAGGATATATATTTGGAATATATGGACTATAAGTCTATAACAATGAAATGCACAAAGCTCAGAACTCACAGTTACAGATGAGCAATCAACGATGATATAAAACGAGGGCTAAGAGTAATACAATCGAGGATTCATGAATGAGTAGTTATAATTATGATAGCCTACTATACTTTTGTGTTAGCAGTTAGCATGTTATATATTCCAAAATGCTGTGAAAAATGGTCCAAATGTTTTAATACTACTTGCATAAGACTATTTCAGTGCACTTAGTGTTTGGAACTTGTTTACGCATTGGCAAGGCTCAAGATCGATGACTTCTCGAGGGCAAAGATGGATGCAACAGCCAAAGACCTTATTGACGAAAAAGAAGTTGCCCATTCATGCCTCAACTAACAATGAACCCATCTTCCCTTGGAAAATGATGAAGAAGACTTGATAATGCATGAAAAGAAAAAGGGATTTCCAATTTCCATCCTAACTTTATGTACAAATTTTATCAGTCACTTATAAGCTTTGGAACAATGACAGAACAAGATATGTCCTGATTTATCTTATTTCATGTGTTGACAAAAGTGTAGACTAGTTCACCAAGCACCTCCCCAAATCCAATAATCAGTTCCATGTTTCTACTCATATGTTTTCGTTGACTTTATAATATTTCATAAGTCCTAAAAAAACATCAAAAATATAAAGTTTAAAAAAAAAAAACTAAATTATTATAGGTCATATGACTAAGAATTTGAATTCACTTACCATTATGCTCGGCTAGAGCAGCCAACAAATTTTGATTAAATTATGTTTGATATTATCTAAATAAAATCTAGGGTCTGTTTGGATATCGCTTGTTGCTGAAAACTAAAAACTGAAAACACTGTAGCAAAATAATTTTTAAATGTGTGAATAGTACCGTGGGACCCAGTTTTAAAGTTTTTTTTTTTTTTGAAAAAAAGTTACTTGTGGGTCCCGTGAACAGTGCACAGGACCCACAAAAAACGCTGGATGATGGACGCACTATCCAAACTCTACCCTAATTATACTGTGTTCGATGATAAGAAATTGTAAAAAAAAAAAAAAAAAAATCGAAATTGTAAGTACTAAGTACTATTCAAGCAAGGCGTTTTATTTTACTATTGGTTTGTGGGTTTCAGTTAGCTCAACTAGTAAAATCTCTGATGTTTAAATAAAAGATTTGGGGTTCAATCCCCGCTTACGCCAAAAACCAATTAGTTTCTTGGTTTGTGATAAAAAGTTATCATCAAGAGTGGACGCTATAGGTTGAAACTCTCTCTAAAAAAAAGTTTACAATTGGTTTAATTATGTCTTTTAATTAAACTAATTTTTTATTTTGGCCGTTATCCACGTTAGCAATTTCCATCCAAGAGATAGCGGCAAAGACTAAATCGACATGACATTAAAAGATTAAGGACCAAATTAACATAATTGAAAGGATATGGATCAAATTGAAATATGGTGTAAAGTGTAGGGATCAAATACGTAATTTATCCTAGTAGTAATTAGTAGGCATTTATTATGATTATGCTTGTATGTGAAATTATACATTCTAATATTAGGCAAGTATAACAAGTTTAAGTTTTGGACCATGTTTCTCCTCTTTTTTGGTGAGTACAGTTGTCTCCCTTTTGTGTCATAGGGTTTGTTTTGTTGAAAGGGTGGAAAAGTAAAAGGATAGAAAATGGGGAGAGGATAGAAAAGTTTTTAGTTTTCCTTCATGGTATTTGGTTTGAGATCAGAAAAGTGGAGGGATAGAAAATATAGTTTGTATAAATAAAAAGAAAATACAGATGAACAAAAAGAAAATAACAAATTTAAAAAAAAACGGATGAACAAAAAATCAAAAAAAAAAAAACACCAACCGAATGAAAAGTATAAAAAAGGACCAAAAAAAAAAAAAAAACTAAAGAACTCAATTTTTTTTTTAATAGGACAAAAAACTAAAGAATAAATAAATAAAGGAAACAATTGACATGTAACAAAAAATGAAAAAAAAAAAAAAAAAAGCCATGAAAAGTAGAAAACCCAGCATGTTGTAGTATGTGGGTGCGTTACTCCAAACATTTTATAACTTGTTTTCTCCCCAATTTAGGGAGAAAACACGGCCTCACCAATTTTTTTTCCTCTCCTCCTTCTAATCAAACACCCATTAAAAACATTTTCTCTCTACTTTTCTCTCCTTTTTATATCTATCCTCCCTATTTCACCTGCAATCAAACGGACCTTAGTATGAGAAGAGGAAACTATGCTAGTTCTTTGAGTGAAGAAGAAGAGGGTCAATGTAGTTCACCTCAAATCTTCGGGCAAAGTTCTCCTCATCTAAAAAAGAGGGTGTAAAGGTGGATGTGAGTAATAAACCTCAAAGGCAAATGCATCTTCACTTGGCATGTCCTTAATATAGAGGCAATGGCTAGAACTTTTAAGCCACTATGGAGAACTCATTGAGGGTTCCATGTTCGAGATTCACAACTTTTGTCACAACTTGCCCACATGGCAAGTTGTGAGTGATGAAGTTGTGAACCTACTACTTTTACTTTATCATTCACAACTCGCCACGTGAGCAAGTTGTGGGAAAGTTGTGATACTAGTATTATTTATATGCTATTGGTGTGGTAATAACCGACCCACCATTTTTATTCCATCACTTATAACTCACCACGTGGGCAAGTTGTGACAAAATTGTGGTACTAGAATTATTCATATGCTATTGGCGTGGTAACCCACCCACGAAAAGAAAACAAAATGTGAATTATGAGTTGAGTAAAGGTTCTTTGAAAATGAAGGATAAACAATCTACAATTTGGTAGAGGAAGGGAATAGCGGGAAAAGGACAATGCAATATGATCTGAAGACTACAGAAGCTACATCAATGGAGGCCAGTTACCAACCCCGCCGAGAACAATGAGTTGTCTAGCTTGGAATTGTCATGAGCTTGGAAACCCATACAAAAATTTCAAGAGCTCATTACTTTTTTACGAGCAAAAGATCCCATGATCATGTTGTTATCGGAGACTTGGCCAAATGAAGCATGGTTGGTAAGAATAGGGTGCAGGTTGGGTTCTGATGGAAAGTTTGTAGCTAAGGGTGAGACTATAGAGGGAGGTCTAGTTCTCTTTTGGAAATCTGCCCTCTCTATCTCTGTTGATTCCTACTAATTTGAATCATATAGATGTTATTGTAGATAAAGGCTCTGAGAATGCTTGGAGGCTCACTGGCATGGGGTCGATACGAGTATAAATTTGATAACTTTTATTACTTTAATCATTAAAAAATCAATCGTAGGTTAGAGTTGGATTTCTATCTCAAATATAAAAATATGTATATTCTTAATAATTTGATTTGTCTAGAATTTTTGGGTTTCCCTCCTTAACGCAATAACACCCCAATCAATTCTCCTCCCCCATTAAGTTATTCCTCTCTCCATCAAACCGCTTCATTTACCTCTTTAATAAAAAAATTACACTTTTTTCGATGTTCTTCATTTTTTTTTTGTTGGTGAAATTGAGCTTAAATTAAATAGAATTAAAGATTACAAAGTCTAGAATAAAAAACACCTCAAGCATCAGCTAATAACTAGTACAAAATACAAGGAGAAGGATGTGAATACAAAACAAAACTATCACTTGAAGAATATTCTTCCTTGGCCAAAGGGTCCGCACATTAATTTCCTTCACAGTAGGTGTGGTGGATCCATGGATGTGAGTTTTTTAAACTTTTCTTAAATATTAACTTAATGCCTTCATGATTTTAGACTTCCCTCTTTAACACCTCTCCATCAATCCGGTTTATTTGCCTCATAACATTAATTTTCTGAATACTACTAGAATCACAAACCTTTTTTACAAAAAATTTTACAAACTGCTGATGTGGTGAGTGGTTATTGGTAAATAAAAAAGTAATGTTAATAGTGGGCCTAGATGAAAACCAATAAAAAGTTGGCCACATCACTAGTTTGTAAAAATGTTATTAAATAGAAATTTATGGCAGTAGCATTATTCTAATTTTTTTTACCTTATTTTTCAGTCTTCTTCATTATTATATCATTATTTCTTTTAACCTTGTTTTCATGCTTTTTCATTAATTTAATTTTTTTTTCTTTTTTTTCTTCTTCCTTCTCTTTTATTGTTTCCTATTCCCCCCCCCCCCCCCCCCCCCCACCACAAATTTATCATCTCTCTTTTATTTTCCTCTTACCAACCATTTATAAATTTTCCTACTCAATGATGATTAATTGATGCTTCAACCTCCTCCCCTTCCCCCAATTTGGCTGTTATTTTCTCCATCAAACCTAATAACATCAAATTTTTATTTCCTTATTTTCTTTCATTTACAACGTACTTGCATTGAATGACTCCTCATGTTCCCTACTTCCTCATTTCCAATACCTCTCCTTAAATGCCTTAGAAACACAAATGATTCTCTTAAACAAACGAAAAAGGTTTGGCTCCAAGCACAAATAGAAAAATGACACTATATGCACATGACTCACTTGATTAATTAAACTAAGCAAGTCATGCATAAATGTCATCTTCCTATTGATGGTTGGAGCCCCAAACTCTGTCCTAAACAAAAAATGATATAAATATAAGGAAAGCATTATAAGCACTAGGAGTTTTAGTGTTTTACTATAAACTGATGTAGTAAAACTTGTAGTACTGTAACATTACTCTAAATACACTCAAGTTTGTTTTGTTAAATACAGCTAAAATGAAATATTCTTTTAGCATAAATAATTTGTAAAACATGATTAATTCTAATATATTAACTTGCATAAATTGTAAAGAAAAAAACAATCTAGACCTTTACAAATTAATTACATATCCCGCAATATGCGACTAGTATCATATGATAAAGAAAGTATTTAGCTTGGTTGAGGGGGTTCGAAGTGGGTGTTGCATTCAAGGGAATTATTTCATAACGTAATTCTATATTCTTATTTTTCTCCTTAGTTTGATTGGAAAACAAACATATGGATAGGTTATTTTCTTTCATTGGGGAGATCTCTTATTATACTTCTGCATCTCTTGTGCAAGTTGCTTTGGCATCTAAAATTAATGTCTTGTTGTAAAAGTATCTTTTTATATGCTTTGCTTACATTCATATATTTTTTATTGATGTATCTCACACACACACACACATGTATATGCGCTGCAAGTTAGGATTGTTTTGTGAAGAAATCTACTAAAAAACTGTTTATTGATCTGTTTGTTTTTGAGAAAACGGAGTACCTTGACTTGCTTAAGAAGGGCCTCGTTGTTTTATTTTCTATTGCTTTATTTTGAAAGCTTATTCCATACATAGAACCGTTTTAGGATCTGTTTGTTTCATGGAGTATCTTGAATTGCTTCTTAAGGGTCTCGTTATTTTGTTTCCTATTGCTTTCTGTTTTATGCTTATTACATACGAGTGGAGATTCCGGAAGACAGAGAAGGAGCCAACAAAAGTATTGGTCACTGGTGCTGCAGGCATGCTAGCTCAATATGATATTTTATTGGTTTTTCTTGGTCCTTGCTAGAAATATTATTATATCTCCAACTTAGATAGCTGAACCTAGAACTTTATTTATTTTCGCTGAATTTCTGAACCATATTTATCTAGATTTTATTCTAATTGACAAAAATGAATGTTCTCCTAATGTGAAACCTCAAAAGTTCCTTTTTGCATGATTGCTTAATCCAAATCTGCTTGTATGCTTGTGGATACTTGTTTTCTTTTTTTCCTTCTTTTGGTATCTTTAGCTCATATATACATATTTCTTTTATTTCTTTTGTTAGAATAATGGTTAAATAATTACTATTTGTGTTTGAAAAGGTAACACTTAAATAATGCCGCCACTATTTTTATTTGAAAATGAGTTTAAATTACTTTTCTGTAGATAATCTAAAGAAATCTTTCAAATTTTAACTGTTTTGCTGTTGTTATAGTCATTATTATCTTATACATTGAAGTCTTTTCCAGATTCTCCAAAAAAAAAAATATTTTCCAAATAGTTGGAAAGAATGAGAATTGAAAGAAAAGAGTGTCTTATTATATCAAGATGACTGTTGTTACATGTCACTATATCAAGGACCAAGTGTATTTGATTTTCAATTGTGTAGTGTGTATCTCAAAAGTTTGATTTTGTTCAACAGGGAAAATAGGTTATGCCATCCTTCCAATGATTGCAAGGGAAGTCATGTTGGGTCCTGATCAGCCTGTGACTCTGCACTTGTTTGATAATATCAAGCAGGCAGATGAAGCCTTGAATGAGATAAAAATGGAATTGATTGATGCTGCCTTTCCTCTTCTGAAAGGTATGTCTCTTATCTTGAGAGATAATTCTAGGTAGATAGAATTATTCTCTCCCTTGAGGTTTCTTAAACTGTCATGAATATGTTTGGATAGGTGTGATTGCTACCACGGACATTGTTGAAGCTTGTAAAGATGTCAATATTGCTGTTATGCTTGGTGGATTCCCACGGAAGGAAGGTATGGAAAGGATGGATATGATGTCTAAAAATGTGTCTATGTACATGGCTCAAGCTTCGGCCTTGGGCAAGCATGCTGCTGCGGATTCAAGGTGACCTCATAAATGCACTTGAGTTTGTAGATATGATATAACTCATATAAGATTTTAGAGACACCCACACTAGTTTACAATATTATAAGTTCACCTATATAGATTTGTATTGTTTGTATATGTATCCTACTATCCTACTTTAAAAGTCATGAAATTGGATGCTCTAAGATGTTTTGAAGTTTTAAAAGCGGAGACCTTTTGGTGCGGACACCATATTGGACTTATTGGTGCTGATTAATGATGTAGAACATACAACATAGGCTTTCCTTAAGTAGAGAGACAATCAGAAGTTAGTGTGCAAGAAATCTAGGAAGTAGAAAAAGTACTAGTAGAAATCATTGGTGATGACCACTATGCACCCTTGATATGATATTCACTCCAAAAGTACAAAGTTCTTGTGAGGGGGGGGGGGGGGGGGGGGGGGCGCAGGGCAGGGATTCAATTCTCCAGGAAAGAGTTTTACACACATATGTACTTAGATTATGTTAGTAGAATTTCTATCTTGTATAAAAAATAAAAAATAAAAAATAAAAATCATTGGTGATGGTGATAGAATTCCCTAAAAATTATAAGGGAAACAATGCTAGGAGCTAAACTCGTCACCTCCGAGTCTTTGACCACGACCAAAGCCACTTTTCGAGAAAACTCTTTCATTTAGTCCCTGAAATTGTCATTTTTGCCATTTTTAGTAATTTTATTTGGTTACAACTTTTCATTTAAAAGTCAAAATAATGTCCCATCTATTTTGGGATGTCTACTAGAGATAGTAGAGTTTGATTTTGCAATTATCTCAATTTTGCAATTTTTGGGTATTTGTTTTCTTATTTTGTCACCTAATTTTGTACTTAATGCGAATTAGAGTTTTAGGGTGTTTTCCTAGCCGTCTTAGGAGTGCTTTAACGTTTCTAAGGGTCTCCTAGCAGCCCTAGGACTGCTTCACTATTTAAATGCAAGTAATAAATATTCAGACTTGTGTCTCCCAATTTGATGGTAGATTCCAATAACCATTCTTGTGAATTCAAGGAACCTAGGTTATTTTTCCTAAACAAACACGTTTTGTTCCTTATTATAAACAAAACTAGTTATGAGTTAATTTTTCAGAATTTAATTTTTTTTTTCAGTATTTAATGTATTTGTTTTGAAGTTATTTCCTTTAATTTCACTATAGAAGACAAGTTGATTATGAATAAATAGAATTTTATTGGATGTTTTTCTTCCAATGCTTGATGTTTAGTACAAGCAATCCTAGGCAGTGAACCTAGGTTCTTATCTCTGTTACTTTGCTTGGTACTAATTCCAGGCAACTGTAAGTGTTGATTCCTGGGTTCTATCCCTCTTTCCATTGCTGACTCCAGGTTTTATCCTGTTTGTTTTTATTTTATTTCACAAATACACATTCCCATTGAAAATTTGGTTGTCCTGCATCACCTTTCTATTGAGATGCCCTCTTTAGGTCATGATAATTGTGCATTTTCAAGTCTAGTTTCCAACTTATTTATGAACATATTTAGTGAAAACCAGATTTCTAACTATTTCAAATGTTGGAATTTTTTAGTGTTTTTTTCCCTTAATCTTCACTTCCATGCTATAAATTTTTGGACTTGATATTGTTTCATAAGTTGATGCCTTTTCATTGCTTTTATTATGCAGGTGCTAGTTTTTGCCAAGCCATCAAACACCAATGCACTCATCTTGAAAGAATTTGCTCCTTCAATCCCAAAGAAAAACATCACATGCCTAACATGACTTGATCATAATAGAGCATTGAAACAAATAGCTAAGAGGCTAAAGGTTCATGCTAGTGATGTCAAGAACATAATCATCTGGGGCAATCACTCTTCAACACATTATCCAAACGTCAATCATGCGACTTTCACCACTAAAAATGGAGAGAGACTAGTCCGAGAACATGTTGCTGACGATCATTGGTATCTCAAAATATCCAACATGTTTATCCATTTCCACTTTCACATGTTTAAATTATTTGGAGACATAGGTTGATAAACTGCATCAAACTTCCTCTGATACCATGATAATTAAACTACTACTTCTCCTAAAAGCTTAAACTATTAAGAAATGGTAAATTTAATAATTATTTAACCGTTCTTATAGCATTACTTGTTGCTGAGTCAAATGCATAATGTTATAAACATTCAGGATTCTGGTAGTTGTAGCTATTGCCCCCCCTCGAGATATTAGTGATTTATCATCTATGAAAACAAAAATGCCCCAGTGAAATTATGCTCTCCTTAGATTATCATGCTTCTTTTAGGTAATTGCTTGAGGTGTACTGTCAAGTAGTATCTACATGCCAATTACCTAACCCAGGGATTGAAATCTTTAGGGTGTAGGTATATATACACACACGCACTTGAATTTTTCTCGAGTCCTGTTAGGACCTGGCTTTGATATTGAAAAATTATTAAACTAAAAATTTTTAGGTTGGCGTGGGGTACAGTATTGTGTGTGTGTGTTTTAATTTTAGGCTACAACCCTTTGTAGGGTCTTCAACAACTGTCCTCTTTTTTCAAAAAAGAAAAATTTGTTTATCATAGGTTAAAAACCGAGTTCATCAACACCGTACAGCACCGTGGTTTAGCCATTATCAAAGCTCGGAAAGCAATAAGTGCATTGTCTGCTGCAAGTGCTGCTTGTGATCATATATGTGATTGGGTTTTTGGGACTCCCAAGGTTGATTCTTTTTCATCTCAAATGGCATTTGATCATGTAGAACTTATTTGCTTTTATTTTCTTTTGTAATTTTTCCTTTGGCTTTGTAATTCGAGGAACGTGGGTTTCCATGGGAGTTTGTTCTGATGGTTCTTATGGGATCGAACCTGGCCTTATTTACTCTTTTCTTGTTAAATGTGAAAATGGAAAATGGTCAATTGTGCAGGCTAAGTTTTGTGGGGGCTTCTAAATGTTGTAAATGTTACATCTTCCTTCCTTAAGAGTTGAACTTCTAATATTTTTGAAGCTACAAATCCAAATAATCTGCTTAGAGGAATATATGCTGTTTGTCAATTATGTCTTAGATCTAAATAATGGTTTAGAGCAAAGGTTATTTGGAGTAGTGTGGACTATAACAATGAAATGCACAAAGCTCAGAACTCCCAGTTACTGATGAGCAATGATGATTAAAATGAGCGCAGAGAGTTATATAATTGAGGATTCATGAATGAATCATTATAATTTTGAGAGCTTACTATACTTCTGTGCCTGCATTTTATATTCCAAAATGTTGTGAAATGGTTCAATTTTATTATTATTATTATTACTTGCATAAGACTATTTTAGTGCACTCAGTGTTTGGAACTTGTTTATGCATTGGCAGGGCTCAAGATCGATGAGTTCTCAAGGACAAAGATGGATGCAACGGCAAAAGAACTCATCGAGGACGCATCATTCGCCAAGTCATGCCTCAACGAACAATGAACCCATCTTCCCTTGGAGAATGAAGAAGACTTGATAAATATATGAAAATAAAAAAGGATTTCCAATTTCTATTCTAACTTTATGTACAAATTTTATCCATCACTTGTAAGCTTTGGAACAATAACAAAACAAGATGTGCCTTTCTGATTTATCTTTTTTCCATGTGTTGACGAAAGTGTAGACGACTTCACCAAGCCCCCTCCCCCAATTCAATAATCAGTTCTATGCCACTAATCATATGTTTTCATTCACTTTCTAATTAGTCATTTTAAGTTTCTATAAATTTGTATGTTTTTAGACCCCTTAAAACACAATTGAATTAACCTAGTAAATTAGCCAAGTGATTACTTAGTCCAAGTTTCAGATCTAGGTTATCACAATCAAACAATCATATCATGCATAGCAACGGAAATATAAATAACACAATGATATGATGACCTAGGAAACCACACCGGTAAAAACTTGAGGAGGATTTAACCTAGCTATCCTCAAGATAAACCTGAATCCACTATGAAAGAATCGAAGTTTTACAATAGGACTTTGACCACTAACATCCTATTGCTACCCACCAGTAGAAACTTACTGACACGACCACGTGCAAGCTCCGAGACCACGGACTCCTTTCTTGGATTCTCCAGCAAGTACAAGCACACCCGCTTGTGTTTCTTTAAACTCCTTAATGCAGCAACTGAATGATCATCAAGCTCTCAATCAAATCTCCTTCTTGATAATCCTAAGCATGTGTGAAAGCAACCACCTCTAGATCTTACAAGAGATTTACACACATAGCAAATAGAGCAACCTCAAAAACGTGGCTAGGGTTTGCCTTTTATATTTAGGGCAAAACATAAAACCTTACACGTTTTAATAGGCTAGGGCTGAGTTGGAAAACTTCTGCAGAAAAAACATTCTGCCCGAGATTCAATCAATCGAGTCTAAGCTTCGATCGATCGAGCCAGGCCGAAATGCACACTTAATTCTGCAACAGCTTAATTCCAACTTTACATAAAAGACACAACTTTGAGCAAGTCTAAACAAAACTAAACAACCTGTTTTGATCATGGTTTGCCAACAATACACATTACAGTTCTAATACATTAGTTCCTAAGTACTTAGAACCTAACAAAATTATTTCAAAAATCCTATAAAATATGAAATTTCGAAGTCATAGAAAATGCTAAATTATTATAGTCATATGACTAACAATTTAACCATGTTGTTTTGGGTTTAACTAACAAGACAGCTTGTGTCCTGTGTATCAGTGCACTAGACACGTGTCCACATTATAACATGTGTAGTGCACTGATGCACTGGACACAAGCTTAACCTTAATTGTCCAAAGGAAAGTCGACGGAAGGGTTTAAATCCAAATGCTCTATAACATTAGGATAATGAACTCAAATTTTAAAACTTTTAGGAGGCAAAATCAAAATTACATTAAAAATTTTAATTGTGTAAATTACAATTTAATCTAATTTATATTATCAACGTATATGGGTTATACTCTTTATCAAAAAAAAAAAAAAAGAACGTATCCGGGTTATACTTATTCACGGTACCTCTATGTTTTTTGAGTACCAAACCCACTAAAATCTTAAGAACTCTCAATATAATTGTTTTAATCATCATCATTATTAGTTGTAAGGTTGAATTTAATCAACCATCTAATTGGCTTTATTCCGTGCCAAATTTGCTTGTATTTCAGCATTTAGTAACCATGTATTTAGGTGGGCTTGTTGTAAGGATAGTGAGTGAGATAGAGTGAAGTTTGCTCAAGAGTGTGCAAGAAAACAGAAACTTGCGGCTTGGCCTCGCGGGTGACTCGCGGCTGCAAGCCGCTAGACGCAGCACACGTGCCAAGCATGCCAGAAGGTGAATAGTCATGCCAGCTGGAGCACTACAGGACAAAATAGGACAACTGGCCATACGGTTATCTCGCAACTGGATCTCGCGACTCAGTTAAGTCGCGAGTCCAAGCCGCGAGCCAGCCCTGTTTTGAAAAACCTGACGTTTCACATTCTCCTCTCACCTCAGTATAAATACCGCTTATACCCACAAATGAAAGAGAGCTTCCAGAGAGAATTTTGAGAGAGAAACCCTAGAGTAAAACAAGATTGTTTCATCTACAATCTTTACATAAGTGTCTCTTCAAATTCCTCAACTCTCTTCCTCTCCATTGCCAAACCCTTGAGAGGCCTTTTACCAAAACCTTGTTCTCACCATATCCATTATTGTGAGAGGGCTGTTTGGTATTCTAGGAAGCAGTTAGGAAGGAACCAATCTTCATTGGTTGATGCTATGGTCTAGTAGCGGAATCCGGGAAGCTAGAAAAGAAAAAGGTTCGGCGCAACCTCGTTGGAGCAAGAAGCTTGGAGGGCTTAGGTGCACTGGGTAGATTACGCTTGGAGGCTCTATTGCTGTCCATGTATCCCAACTACATTTTCTAGTGGATTGTTTACCGCTTGGAGGGCGGCGGAGAGGTTTTACGCCGAGGGCTTCGGTTTCCTCTTCGATAACACATCGCGTGTTGTCTTTGTGTTTGCATCTTCCTTCCCTTTATCTTTGCCTTTTATTTTCTGCTGTGATTGTGATTTTAATTGGCTTAAATGGTTTACCAATTCTGTGTTATGCTTTAGTTCATGTTCTGCACATTAATTATTTGATATAAAGCTTGAATTGGTAATTTGTAAATTGGGGGTCTAAACGTTCAAGGGTGTTTTTACACTAATTTGAACTTTCATTAGTCATCACTCATTAATTTCCATCCTCAATTACCTTCACTCTTCCATTCTGCTTCCTCATCCCAATTTTCTTTCTCTCTGTATATACAACCATATTTCAATTTCTCCTTTTCTCTTTATCTCTTTCTCTAGCTAAAAGAACCACACTTTGAAATAGTGGTCTAAAACCCAGTTACAGTTCTAGTCACTGCATGGCAGGCCCGTTAGGCTAATTTTCCAAACATATTAGTTATGTCGTTGATTTTGAAACATTTTTGTTATGTGACCACTTTTGGAACTCGAGTCTCTAGAAACTTAAAAAATATATCATCTTATGATTTTCTCTGTGAAACTTGAGTACTCGAGTTCCAAAAGTGATCACATAACAAAAATATTTCAAAATCAGGCACATAACTAATATGTTTGGGAAATTAGCCTAACAAGCGCGTGCGCACACACACACCCAAAAAAAAAAAAAAAAAAACTTGCATGGCACAACTTACCTTTCTTTTCTTATTACGTGACTTTATTTTCAATATTTTCTCTCTTTTTTTTCTTCTTTTCTTTTTTTGGAATCTTAGAAAGTGCAGGAAAATGACACAATGTGATTGTCAAAAATGAGGAAAGGAAAGTAAAAGTCTCCTCTAAACTAAGTGTAGCACAACCATTTAGCTTGGTTAAGGTGCTTTGATGAAAGTGAATTTTGCATTCATGGGAACTTTCTTAACTTAAATCTATATTCTTATCTTTTTCCTTAGTTCGATTGGAAAACAAAAAGAAGGATATGTTCTTTTCTTTGGATTGGGGAGAACTCTTTTACTTTTGCATCTCTCATGCTGCTATGCAATTTTCTTTAGCATCTGAAAAGCTTTGTTGTACGGACCTTTAATATCATTCATATATATACATGATGCAAGTTGGGCTTGCTTTGTGAAGAAATCCAGATGGAACTGATTATTGATCTGTCTGTTTTTAGGAAAATTAAGTATCTTGAATTGCTTCACAAGGGTCACATTGTTTTAGCTTATATTATATTGTATTTGTGGCTTATCAGATACATTTGGAGCTTCTTTAAGAGAGAGAAGGAACCGATGAAAGTGTTGGTCAAGGATGCTATAGGCATGCAAGCTAGCTCAATCTGATATCCTATTTGGTTTATCTTGGTCCTTGCCAGAAATATTTGATTGACCTGTTATATTATTATGTCCCTAACATCAATATAGCTGAATCTCGAAATTTTCAGTTTTCTGATTTTTTTTGGGCTGAATTTATGAACCAGTCATCTAAATTTTCATTCAAATTGACAAAAATGATTCTTCTCCAAATGTCAAACCTCATAATTTCCAATTTTACATAATTGCTTAATTTAAATTTTCTTGTATGCTTGTGGGTACTTGTCGTTTGGTTTCTTCTTTTGGCATCTTTAGCTTCCTAACAATTTAAGTTTTTAGGAAAAGTGGCAACTTATCAAGTTTTCTTTGATGGGAGTGAAGGTCAAATTGACCCCAATTGCTGCGAAGTTCAATTTTCATTCAAATTTGTCCAAGTTTTCATGATTTTTGTCTCAATTGTTGTCAAAAATTATCTAAACAGAGTATTTTAATTATTTCTCTTCAAATTTATCCTTTACTTCACTTGAAAACCATATATGTTTTCTATTTGGTTCACGACTTCCTGCAATACTGTTCTGTTATATAATTCTTCAATGAAACTGTTTAAATCTGTGGCTTTCTTTGAAAATGAGTATAAATGCCATTTCTGTAAATTATCCAAAGAAATCCTAAAAACTGTGAGTTCTTTGTTGATGTTAAATCATATTATCTTATACATTGTACTCTTCCAAATAGTTGGAAAAGAATGATAATTGAAAGAAAAGCTTGATTAATATCTGTTAAATAAAAAACATAATATCGATATGACTGTTGTTACATGTCAAGGAGCAAGCTAATTTTATTTTCAATTATATAAGTTGGCTATTTCTTTCTTCTAGACATGATAAAATTTTGTGTATCTGTAGCTCAAAATTTTGATTTTGCTCAACAGGGCAAATAGGTTATGCCATTGTTCCAATGATTGCAAGGGGAATCATGCTGGGCCCTGATCAGCCTGTGATTCTGCACTTGCTTGATACTGAACAGACAAATGAAGCCTTGAATTCACTAAAAATGGAATTTCTTGGTTCTGCCTTTCCTCTTTTGAAACGTATGTCTCTTATCTGTGAGAGCTATACTGAGGTAGATAGAATTATTCTTGTGGGGGCCAAATAATTAGGAAGTATTGTTAAAAGCGGTATTGGCTGGGCCTTTGGCCCTATCCGAGGACGTTTGACCGTCCAAGGAGGCCCAAATTCGGCTATGAAGAGAATAAAGTTAAGAGAGGAGTAGGGACAATATAAGATGGATCTGATAATCGTCCAAAGACAAAAGTCTTCTCGGAAACTCGCGTCCGAGGTAAATCTAAATGCCATATCATCATAGACTTACTACAGAGTAATCCCACCACAAGGGATGAGACATTGGGCCGGGGGTAATATTAGAAAGGTAAACAAATATCTTCAAAGGTTGCTACCTCTGCATTAAATGCCTTCCAACCAACTCTCTGGCCGCATTAATGTAGAAGTGATGCATGAACAGTGATCAAGCAGCCTTACAGCTACTGGTTGACGGTTTTAGGAAGTGCTGGATGGGACAGGAAGGAGTCCCCTGAATCTAACCTACACGTGTGTGGTAAGGATGATACCAAGACTGCAGTATATAATCTGCAAGAATGCACTGAGAAGAGGATCGGGACTGATATACAATTTTTGTTTTGAGGAAAACCATATGAAGCAAGGAGCTTAGCTTGTTCCGAGGATAAACTTGATAATCTGATTTGTGTTGAACCATCTTGAATGGTTGGAATTAATCATTTTCCTTTCGAGATAAATCTAGTTTATCTATCTACACTCTACAAATTTATTGTTTGGGCCGTTAGCGTTTTAGCCCAATCCAGTTTTGGGACCAACACATTTTCAGTCCTTACAATTCTTTCCCTTGAGGTTTCTTAAATCTTGTCATGAATATGTTTCAACAGAAGTTGTTGCTACCAACGACAATGTTGAAGCTTGTAAAGATGTCAATATTGCTATTATGATTGCTGGATACTCACGAAAGGATGGTTTGGACACCAAGGATTTGATGTCTAAAAATGTATCTATTTACAAGGATGTAGCTTCGGTCTTGGAACAGCATGCTGCTGCGGATTGCAAGGTAAGAAACCCCATAAATGTGCTTCAATGTTTAGGTATAAGATTCTTGGGACACCCATCTCTGACACTGGTTTGATTTTTTTAATATTTTTGCTGAATGACACTGGTTTAGAATCTTATTTGTTCACATTACATAGATTTGAATTATTTGCATCTGTAGCTCCATTTACTTTAAAAGTCATGAAATCGGATGTTCAAGATGTTTTGAAGTAAAAATACTTTCTATCCTTGCAGGTGGGATGGTACTTATCCATGCACAAAGTGCTTGAGAGTTTAGGGAAGGGGTTTGAGTTGCAAGATCAGCATCATATTAATGCATATATTTTTCACCATCTAGAAAGAAAAAAAAAACTTACTTCTTTTTCCAAAAAAATAAGAGATTGGTTTCAAAATGAGTCCGTTAGATCATTGTGCTTATATATGGAGGTGCAAGAAAAAATTAACAATATTATCATTATATGTGGACACATTGTTAGCAGGAAACTTTCCAGTTATGATGATGAAAATAAAGTCCTTGGCATCAACGTTTGAAAAGAAGGGCATGGGTCCAACAACCAACGTGTTGGGAATAAAAGTTATAATGAATAAAGATGCAAAACTCTTATATCAAGATTAGGAAAATTACTTGGAGAAAGGTGCTCAAATGATTTAACATGGATGATTCCAAATTGCATCTGTCAGTAAAGGAACTATCCAACTAAATGACAATACAATTGTGCCTTTCTGAGTTTGTTTCCAACTTATTTATAATTAAAGCAAGTGAAAACAGATTTCTTAATGTTGATGCCTTTTCATTGCTTTTATTATGCAGGTGCTAGTTGTTACCAACCCAGCAAACACCAATTCACTCATCTTGAAAGAGTTTGCTCCTTCAATTCCAGAGGAAAACATCACGTGTCTAACACTACTTGATCATAACATAGCATTAAGCCTAATATCTGAGAAGATAAAGGTTCCTGTTAGCGATGTCAAGAACATAATCATATGGGGCAATCACTATTTAAATCAATATCCGGACATCAATCATGCAACTGTCACCATCAAAAATGAAGAGAAACCTGTTAAGGAACGCATTGGTGACGATCATTGGTAGCTCAAGATATCCAACATTTTTTCTTATTGCCACTTTCACATGTTTAAATTATTAGTAGACATAGGTTGATAAACTACCTTTTTTAACTTTCTAAATGGGAGGTACAGCAGACATAGGGGTTAGAAATCAGGCCATTTACTCTAATGCTATAATAAACTAGCACTTGTCCCAAAAACTTAAGATATTAGAAAATGATGAATTTAATTATTTAACCATTATTCAGCCATAGCTGATTGCTAATTCAAATGCATAAAATTATTAACATTCATAATTTTGGTAATTGTAGGAATGTTTCTTCTTTTAAAGTCTTTAATTGTGTTTGATATGCATTTGTGCCTATTCATCTCTGCAGTATGTTAAAAAGAAACTGTTGCATCTTCATGGGCTACGATAGCCAAAGAAAATGTTAAAGATGCTGTGACCTAACAATCGTTGTTACACCTTGAAGAATGTGAAATTTGATGAAGCATCTTCATGGTGGTAAAAAGAGATTGCATCATTGCCAATCTCAAGGGAGATTGAAGATAAAATGATTGAGAGTATGAGGGAGCAATCGGAGAAAGATCAGTTTATGGCAACTGATATGAAGACTTTTTTGAAGATGAAGGTGAGCCACAGTCTAGAGAAGTAACTCAATGTCCTTGGCAAACTATTGTACAACCATAGGACACTAGAGGAGGATTGATCTAGAATAGAGAAGGAAGAAATCTCATAACTACAAAGGTCAACAAGGTAACAAAAACTATATTCCAAGTGTGCAAATGCAGCAATTACGGAGGATGACAAGATAAAAGAGCTGTCAACATATGAAGAAGCATCTTGAAGTGAAGAATGGATAAAAGCAATGGAAGAAAAAATTCACGTACTAAAGAAGAATCAAACTTGAGACATTGTGCTAAAGCTTAAGGATGTGAAACTCATTTCTTGCAAATGGTGTAAAAGGTAAAGACTCATGCATATGGATTGGTAGGGAGATACAAGGCTCAACTTGTAGTTTGAGGATTCTCTCGATAATATGGGCTAGACTATGATGAAACGTTTAGCCCAGTGACAAGGATAACCATTGTACGTGTCCTGTTAGCACTTGACAACAAGTAAATCTTGGAAGCTATGATAGACAGATGTAAAGAATGCTTTCCTGCATGGAAAATTGGATTGAGAAATTAAATGAAGTAACCAAAAGGATTTGAGAGCAAAGTCCAACCAAACTATGTATGTAAGTTAAGGAAAGCTCTTTACGAATTTAACAAGTGCCAAAGGCATGGTATGGTATGGTAAGATTGCAGAAGTCTAATTTAGAAGTTTTTCTCTGGGTACTTTTATCACGTGTTGCTCCCTTTTACTCAATATCCTCTTCAAGATAAGTAGTGATTGATCATCTACAAAGACAAAAACTGCCCCAAGGAAATTATGGTTCTCCTTAAGTTATCATTCATATTTTAGGCAATAGTCTATTAAAGTTTGTACATGTTAGAATTATGGTTAAATGATTAAACTCATCATTTCTTGATAACTTAAACTTTTAATAAAATTGGTAATTCATCGTAGCATCAAAGCAAATGGTTAGGAGTTCAGACACTATCTCCACTCTACATTCTGTTTAAAAAGTTAAAAATCTTATGTGCCCAAGGATCCCAATCTTTTTTTATACTTGAACTGGTCTTGAACCCTGTTAGGACCTAGCTTTGACATTGAAGATTTATTAAACTCCAATGTTTTAGGTTGAAGTAGGGTACAGTAGTTTCCATGTTGAAATTTTAGGTTGCAACCCTTTGCAGGGTGATGTTGACAATCTTCACATCTCTATGCATCCTTGTCTTCTATTTACTTCGCTTCACTCCCAAAAAGTCTCAATTTTTTTTCATTTGTCATAGGTTAAAAACCGAGTTCATCACCAATGTGCAGCAGCGTGGCTCAGCCTTGAACAAATCTTAGAAAGCAAAAAACAATGCACTGTCTTGTGCAAGTGCAGCTTGTGATCATATACATGATTGGGTTTACGGGACTCCCAAGGTTGATTCTCCTTCATCTTAAATAGCATTTGATCATGCAGAACTTATTTGCTTTTATATTCTGTTTTTTATTTTATTTTATTTTATTAGTTATTAACTTTTGTAATTTTCCCTTTGTCTTTGGAATTCAGGGAAAATGGGTTTCCATGGGAGTGTATTCTGATGGTTCTTATGGGATCCAAAACGATATTATTTACTCTTTTCCTGTTAAATGTGAGAAAGGGAAATGGTCAATTGTGTAGGGTAAGTTCTGTGGCTTCTATATGTTGTAAATGTTACATCTTTCCTTGAGAGTTGAACTTTTACTTCCAATGTTTTAGAAGCTAGAAATCACTATAACCTGCATGGAGGAATATATGTTGTTTGTCAATTATTTCTTAGATCTAAGTAATGGTTTTAGCAAACGTACGTAGTTGTTGAAGATAGGAGGATATATTTTTTGAATACTATGGACTAAAACAATGAATGCACAGAGCTCAAAGCTCCCAATCACCAATGAGCAATCAATGATGATTAAATCGATTCTTCTAAAAAAAATGATGATTAAAGCGAGACTGAGTACTGTAATTGAAGATTCATGAACGAGTATTTATAACTATGAGAACCTACTGCACTTTTGTGTCAACAGTTTTTATTCCAAAATGTTTGTGAAATGGTCCAGATTTTATGTTATTACTTGCTTTAGTGCCTCAATTTTGTCAAGGAGTGTTATAGCTCAACTAGCATTTTTTGGTGTTTTCAATTGAAACATTCAAGGTTCAAATTTCTTCTCTCCTATTATAACTATCAAATCAATAGGAAGAAAAAAAACGTGCATTCAATGTTTGGAACTTATTTATGCAATGGCAGGGCTCACAATCGATGCGCTTACGAGGGAAAAGATGGATTTAGCAGCAAAAGATCTCGAGGAAGAAATATCAATGGCCAAGTCATGCTTGGACTAACAATGAACCCATCTTTTCTTGGAGAATAATGAAGAAGACTCAATAAATACATGAAAAGAAAAAAAAAAAGGAGTTCCAATTTCCATTCTTACTTTATGTACGACTTTTATCTGTCAGTTACTAGCTTTGGAAAAATGGCATAACAAGATGTGTCATTGTGATTTTATTTATTTAAAAGTCGCAGACCCACGCGATGTGTGGAAATATATAATTATTTTGAAATGTGGTATAATGTATAATTTATTTTCTAAATTTTATTGTAAATAATTTGTTCTCCCTAAAAATTAAACAATTTCCAAAAGTAATTTCTTTCTCTCTATTTTTACAAATATATGGTTTTATTATTTTTTGTGTTTTTTGAAGTGGTCCATATTTTTCTAACTATTATTATTATACATTATATTTTCCTAATTTCTTTTGGTACAACCAAAATTTTTAAGTTTCAAATTTCTCATTCTCTTAAGGAGATTATCATGATAATCAAAACTTATCACATAATTACAACTAAGATTACTCAAATAATTTATAGGCACATTTAAATATATAGCCATGAAGATTGTGTTTTGATATAAACTAAAATTCTCACTTCCAAACTAAAGATAAACTCAAACAAAAATCAATCCAAAACTATAAGAGGTAGAAAGAGGACTTGTGATGAGTAACTCAAAAAATACAATACCAAAATGTATCAACCTAAAGTAGAGATATTAACTAACATAAAAAATCATCAACCTAAAGGAGAGGGGGAGAGAGAGAGAGAATAATGGGCCGAATGGACGAAAGTGGACAAAATGGATGGAAGTGAACTGAATGGGACCAAATGGACTAAAGTAGACCAAATGGATCAAGCGGACTGAATTGGACCGAATGGACTGAAGTGGACTAAAATGGACCCAATGGACTGAAATACTACACTACAATGATGTGGCTCAATAGTAGTGTATAAATGCTATGTTTCAGCTTTTAAATATTATATATGGGTCTGGTTAATGGATGCCCTTAGGACATTTGTTAATATACCATTTTAGGAAAGTTTTGATACCAATTTCATTGGAAATATAAAAAACTGTCAAAAAAATTAATTGTTTTTTTTTTAATTTTCCATAAAAAATTCTAAAAATATTTCATAAACCAATGCCCTTAAGGCACCGTCAACTTTTCCCATATATATATATGTATGTATGTATGTATGTATGTGTATAGATTTATTTTTCATGTATTTGCAAACTTGAAAACAACTTCACCAAACACCATACCAATAATTAAAATTGTCACCAATCATATGTATTCATTCATTTCAATTTTGTAGGACCCTTTTTTTTTTGGGAAAGGTTCCTTAAGCCTAAGCCCAATACAATCTTGTGGGTCTGTTAAAGGGTTGGAGGAATTGTGAGATACTGAGCAAGGGAATTGAGCTCAGTCCCACTATGGCCAATTAGGTAGTTCTAACGAACCAATATGTGCACAAGTAGGTCCAAGAAATGCAACAATATAGAAATATATTTGCAAGAATCACCCTGGATTGAAGTACAGCCCCTAAGTAATACTACAAATAAGGGGCACTATTTTTCTAGGAACTTGACCTAAGTTCTATACTCTCCCTATTATTGCCAATTTTCTCTCTTGCTCTTTGTTTTTCTTTCTTCTACTGTTTCTCTTTTTCGTACTCTACTTTTTTCTTGTTCCTCTTCTATGGTCGATTCCTCCCCTTTTATGCTAATCTTGGTTGGTCTAAAATTACTATTTTCTCCCTTCTTCTTGATCTTGCCGTTTTCCCTTGGACCAAGGCCCTGTGTGCTTTCTTTCTCATCTTTGTTCTTATTTCGTTTTCTTGGGAACCCATGTATACAAGTATTTTGATTGCTTTCCTTTCATGGAAGTTAACTTTCCTTGGCAATCCAAGTGTCAACCTAGGTCAACAAAAGGGGTTTCTGCTAAAGATTGGGAGAGAGACATTTCAAAGGTTCCTTTGGGTTGATGGTGACTTCTCATATTGAGTTTCTTTCCAGGAAGTGGTGAAGATGCCCCTTTGAGATGGGTGAGCTTATAAAGCACCCAAGCATCTTTCTTTCTTCGCCATTCTCCTTTTGGCCAAGGTCTTTCAAATTTCTCCCTTATGGTCTGGTTGGTTTTCACCCCAAGTCCCAAGGTTTGGTGGGATTTCAATAATTTTCTTTTTGGGGACTTGGCCTTTCATGGCCCCTTCCCTAGTGAACCCCTTTTGGGCTCCCTTATTTACTGGGCAGGTCTCATTTCAAGGATCTCCTCACTTGCACCCCTCTATAGGGTTGTTTGCACTTTGTTTTCAAGGCCCTTTCTCTTCTTTCTTTCATTGTTAGGCTTTGGCCCCATTTTACTTAGTTCCCCTGCCTCTTTTGTAAGAGCATTTCCATGAGCCATGAGTCTTTCATATCCATGCAAGGCCCATGGTCTATTTCCTTAGGCTAGATCTGTTCCTTTAATTTTTTGGGTATCAACAAAATATCAATTGCTTCCAAGGTCCTTCATATAAAAACAATATAAAATATAACTTGAAGATGACTTCACCAAGCACCTTCCCAATAATTAATTTTGTCACTATTCATATGTTTTCATTCATTTTCTAATCAGTTCCAAGGTCCTTAGTATAAAAACAGTAAATCATATAACATGGAACAGATGTACTTCATTGCCATTGGTAGATGATTATATTAAATAGTTAAATATTGGACAAAGTTTGGCTCCAATCCGTCATAATGCACATGAGCAACACATCATATTTCCAGTGGGAGTTGAAGTCTAGTGGAGGTTGACGCTTAAGACTCCAAACATGTATGAAGCTAAATTTTTTTCTTAAATATTATATTTACTATTAATCAGCTTCTATGTTTTAAGTTTTAGAAGAGTCACACACACATATATGATGTTTGTTGCATGATATGCACTTTATTATCGAGTTTAAATCTTCTATTTCATTTTTCCTGCTCAACTCTATATTCACAAATAAAAACTTGACACATACATATATTTAATTAAATTATTTTTTTCTTATTTTAGATACCTAAAATAAATAATAAATAAAAAAAACCAACACATCCCCAGATTGCCATTAACCCCTCTCTATTTTGTGTGAACACTGTCGTTAGCCTGCCTTCAAAAGAAGCCCACCTCACAGTTTCCTCCAAATCAATGACTTTGTCTACCAAACCAAGCCAAATTGCTTTGTTGATTTGAATTGAAAGTTAGAAAGCATAAACTTCTAGGCTTGCAATTTGTTGTGATTCAAAATATATGAAGGAAAAAGGATAATTTTCGGTGCCTTGATAATTGAAGAGGAAAGCTACGAAATAATTACAAATAAAAATCTTTTTTTTTTTTTTTTTTTTTTTTTTTTTTGCGTTTGCTGAACACAAGGTGGCTCTTCTATCAAAAAAATAGGATTTAATATTTGGGTTTGCTAAGCAGAAAGGCAATTTTTTGAAAATAGAGGTTCTGGTGGCCTAGACTAGCAACATTGATGGCACCAGTGAGCTCTGCCTATGGTGACCGATGGTGGTGAGAATGTGTTGGGCTTTTTATTTATTATTTATTTTAGGTATCTTAAAAGAGAAAAGCAAAAATTTGGAATTTAATTAAATAAGTGGACATGTGTCAAGTTTTTATTTGTAAAGTATAAAATGAAGTAGAAAAAGCTGAATAGAAGATTTGGACTCTCTATTAACAAGCTCAAACACCAATTAATTTTTGGTGTAAGAGGAATATTTTAATTAAATTACATTATATATATATATATATATATATATATCATATACTATATGATAAAAGTTAGACTTAGATGTCGTGGTTGCGTCACGTGACTTCACCAAATTGCAGAATTTTTTTTTTACATTTTTAAATTTTTAAATATATATATATATATATATAATTTTTATACTTCTATAATCTCTAAGTTGATAAAAATCTTAATTTGATTATAATCCAAATTCTTCATCTAATTCTTATTTTTTACGTGTAGTGTATTATAAAAAAAAGCAACAACTTTCTTATTTTTCTTAAATACTACACTACATGTTCTAATGCATCTTTAACTGCAGAAATTTTTTTTAGATTTTTAGTTTTTTTTGAAAAAAATATATATATAATTTTTCTTCTCCTATAATTTCTAAGTTGATAAAATTTTTAATTTGATTACAATTCAAATTCTTCATCTAATCCATCTAATTCTTATTTGATTTTAATTTAATTACAATCCAAATTCTTCATCTAATCCATTTAACAAACAAGTTCAAGTTTAAGTAAGACTCTAATTCTATTTGTTCTTATCGACTTATTTGGATAAAGTAACAATAAGTATTGTATCAATTTTTTTAATAAAGTAACAATTTTACTTTTAGCCTAATTTAAACGTTAATTGTTTTTTTGTCCCCCCGACTAAAAGTTTCTCTTGTTGCTAGGGTTAGGGTTATGCCTTTCCCTGCCGCCTGTAGAATTGTGTCCCTTGCCTAGTCTAGGTTTTGTTCCCTTTAGCCTCTAGTTCAGTTTGATAGGACGATGGTGTTTGCTGTGGTGTAGTTTGTTGGTTTTCTATTTTCATTTGTTGGTGTTTTGCATCCTCTCATGGCTAGTTTGGATGATCTATGGTCTCGGTTCTCTCTCACTAAAGAAGAGTAAGGAAGGGCAGAAGTTCCACGACAGGAGGCTGACGTGATTCATATGCTTGTTGGTAGATTCTTTATAAAGAGGGTGGTGAACGTGGATGCTATTGCGCGAACTTTCAAACTATGGGAGCCTATCGATGAATTAAAGATTAGAGATGTGGGGGAAAATATTTTGTTGTTTGAATTTGAGGATGTCTTGGATCTTGAACATGTGCTTAAGTTTGAACCTTGGTCTTATGACAAAAACCTAGTGGCATTCCAACGAGTTGAGGATGTGGAGTCGGTTCCCTATCTGAATTATTCTAGGTTCAACTTCATAATACTCGAGAAGAGTTTAATGTGCGAAACAGGGGAGTCGATTGGGAAGTCGATTGGTGTGGTGGTGAAGGTTGCTGATCCGGAGGACGACGATGTTGGGGGTGAGTTTTTGAGAGTCAGAGTTACCTTAGATATATCAAAACCCCTACCACATTTCTCCAAGCTCAAGTCAGAAGGGAAACAACTGGGGTGGGTAGGTATCAAGTATGAATGCCTACCTAGTTTTTGTTATTGGTGTGGTCGCCTTACTCATGGTGAATGGGATTGCAAAAATGGCTTCGGGGTAAGGAGAATTTGCAAAAAGATGACCAGCAGTATGGGGAGTGGCTGCAGGCAGATCCAACACAATATACTCGGAAGACAGTGGCTATGATTTCAGGTGCTTCACACACATAGGCTCCATGGTGGCGGAAAAATAAGAATTATAAGGGGTCGCAGAACACACAATCTTGTAACAGTGGTTTGGGTTCAAACAGAGATGAATCTAAAAAGAATAATGATTCTGCAATGGATGCAGAAAACTCAATGAGTGATTTCGCGACTTCCATGCCAACCTCACCTCGTGGTGATCTGCAAGTGTCCCATGATGCCACAGGAGATTTTGTTAGGAATCTGAATACCAGCAGGAAGATGGTGTATCATTCTGTTCGACTAGAGGAGGTAATGGATGGGCTTTCAATCAGTGATAAGGTGCAAGACAACAGTATAGTTGATTCAGGTTTATTTAATTCCAAACTGATAGACTTAGATGCTCTGAAGTATAGTTCTATTCCATTGTAGGACTGCACTAATCTGATTTCTTTCATTGTCCCCGTGGCCTCTGCTAGTTCCACCAAAAAATGGAAGAAACTTGCCCAAGCTACTAGGCAGCCTTCCATGAATGCGACCCTTATGTCCGTTGACAAGCGCCCTATTATTGAGATGATTGATCAACTGGGAGGTAAAAAAAATTGTTTAGAATTTTGTAACTCATATGATAGAGAAAAATTCCAGGTGGTTGCTGGGGTCCAGCACCACCGATCCTTATGAGTTGTCTTAGCTGGAACTGTCATGGGCTTGGGAACCCACAGACAGAGGATGAACTCATTGCGTTAATTCATAACAAAGATCCCAAAGTTGGTTTTATTGATGGAAACTAAGGTTGAAAAGTTTGTCTTGGAAAGAGTGGGGAGGAAGACACAGTTTTCTAATCTTTTTGTTGTTCCATGCCATAATTTAGGTGGAGGCTTAGCTTTGCTCTGGCCATCAGATATGAGTATGGATGTACAGTCTTATTCTGATGACTATATTGATGTTATTATTGACCATGGAGTTGATGACGCCTGGCGGTTTACGGGTTTTTATGGGGACCCTGAAACCGCCAGCTGGGAAAACTCCTAGTAGCTCCTCAAAACTTTAAGTCACCGGCTCAATCATCCTTGGGTGTGTATTGGTGATTTTAACGAGATTTTGTTTGCAAATGAGAAACAAGGGTGGTTGGCAAGACTGGAGAGACAAATGCAAGGGTTTAAGGAGGCTCTAGATTATTGCAGATTGAAGGACATGGGGTTCAATGGTTTTCCATTTACACGGTGTAATAGATGACCCGGTGATCAGAATGTGTGGATTCGTTTGGATAGAGGTGTATCTTCAGTTGACTAGATGTTAAGATTCCCTACTGCTCGTATTCATCACCTGGATGTCTTCCACTCCGATCACAAGCCACTGCTTCTTTGTGAAGATTCTGAATTCAAACGATTTTATAAAAAAGGGCAACCCTTCCAGTTTGAGGCAATGTGGTTAAGGATAATTCTGATAAGGAGGTGATATGCGAGTTGTGGGGTGAGGGGCAACAATCAGGGATGGCTTAGGAGTTTAATAGGAAGATTTTTGCATGTTAGAAAAATCTTAAAACTTGGAACAAGCACTCATTTGGCCATGTCAGTAATACACTTAAGAAAAAATTTGCAGAGTTGAAGTCAGCCAAGGAAGGTGGCGGGTACTTAACAGATCCAGCTCAGGTTCATCATTTAAGGGAGGAAGTCCGAAAGTTGCAATCTAAAGAAGAATGTATGTGGAAGCAGAGGTCTAGAAATTCTTAGCTCATAGAAGTAGATAAAAATACTAAGTACTTTCACTGCAGAGCTAATCAAAGGAATCGTCAGAATCTGATTTTGGGTCTAGAGGATGAAGTCGATTCTTGGGTGGAGAATGAGACAGAAATAAGATGTGTGGTGGAGAGGTATTTTCAAGATATATTCACTAGTTCCAATCCATCAAGTTTCGACACTATCTTAGGTGGCATCCAACATACTGTGGTTGATGTTCTTAATCCTAACATGGGTGGAGATTTCCTAGCTATTGAGGTCCAACAAGCCCTTAGTCAAATGTCTCGGCTCACAGCACCAGGGCCTGATAGTATGTCTCCAGTTTTTTATAAATCATTCTGGCACATAGTGGGAGAGGATGTCACTGCAGTGGTTCTTCGGACTTTAAACTCAGGTATTGTTTCGGAATCCATTAACACCACTTTTATCTCTCTCATTCCAAAAATTAAAAATCCAAAGAAAGTTTTGGATTTTAGGCCTATCGGTTTGTGTAATGTGATTTATAAATTAATTGTGAAAGTGATAGGTAATCGATTGAAAAAGTTTTGACCAAATCTATTCCAGATTCACAAAGCGCTTTCCTTTTGGGAAGATTTATTATTGATAACATCTTGGTGGCATTTGAAACTCTCCACTACCTCAAAAGGAAGACATAAGGAATGATGGGGTATTTGGCTCTTAAGTTGGATATGAGCAAAGCGTATGATTGGGTTGAATGGGAATTTCTGGAGAGAATAATGACCCATCTAGGGCTTGGGGAGAGAATGGTAAGGCTTATTATGTCATGTTTGAGAACTGTGTCTTACTCTATTTTGCTTAATGGTTAACCAGTAGGTAACATTAGGACATCTAGGGGTCTTCATCAAGGTGATCCATTATCTCCATACTTGTTTATGATGTGTGCAGTGGGTTTACAAAGTTTATTGCAACAAGTTGAGGTGAATGGGGAGATTAGTGGGGTTGCTATTTGCAGAAATGGTCCGTGGATTTCCCATCTATTTTTTGTGGATGATAGTGTATTATTCTGTCTTGCAACAGAAGCAGAATGTTAGAAGATCCTAGAGATTTTGGCCATCTATAAGAGAGGTTCAAGCCAAAAAATAAATAGGGAAAAGACCAATATTTTCTTTAGCTTAAATACATCTCAACCACTCCAATCCCGAATCCAACAGCTACTAGGTGTCCCGACAATTCGTTAGTATGAAAAATACTTGGGGTTACCAACTTTGGTGGGTAGAGGTAAGAAATAAAGCTCCATCAATTTGTAGGAGAGGGTGTGAAAGAAGTTGCAAGGATGGAAAGAGAAGTTACTTTCTTAAGTCGGTAGGGAATTCCTTATCAAATCTGTCATCCAAGCCATTTTGACGTACACCATGAGCCGTTTTAAACTTCCCAAAGGTCTAATTAAAGAATTGGAAGTGTTGATCCGCAAGTTTTGGTGGGGGTATAATGGAGACTCGAGGAAAGTGCATTGATTCAAATGGGAGAGGCTTTGTAAGGCTAAAGAAGTGGGCAGGTTGGGTTTTAAAGAAATTGAAAAATTCAATGAAGCCCTTTTAGCTAAACAAGTTTAGAGAATGGTCAATAATCCGGATTCATTGTGCTATAGAGTTTTTAAGGTGAGATTTTTCCCCAACTACTCTATTCTTGTGGCAAAAGATTCATTCATCGGGTCATATGCTTGGGAGAGCATAATTAGTGGTAGAGATGTTATCCGAAGAGGAATGGTTTGGTGAGTGGGTGATGGACAATTGATCCGAATAAAGGAGGACAGATGGCTCCCTATGGGAACTAGCAGTGCTATTATTTCTCCCTTACCCTCTGTTTTGCCTAAGACTAAGGTGAGTGAATTGATCATCCGAATTTGATTACATGGAAAACAGAGAGAGTTAAGCAGATGTTCCTCCCCCATGAAGCATCTATGATTCTGGGAATTCCTCTTAGCTTGAGGAAACCCCTTGATCGAGTGGTTTGGGCTCATACTCCATCCAGTGAATTTTCAACTAGCAGAGCTTATAAGCTTTTGGTTGCTTCGGCCTTAGTTAACAATGCAGGAAGTTCTTCAGGGGTTGCTCAAAAACACTTTTGGAAGGGGGTATGGCAGCTACGTGTACCCAACAAGATTAAACATTTCATTTGGAGGGCCTGTAATAATGCCTTGCCAGCAAAAAGTAATCTCTTTCGAAGACAAATTACTACCTCTGACACTTGTGAGCTATGCAATGGTGCACCTAAGGATGTCTTGCATGCGGTCTGGAGCTGCAAAGAATTGGAGGTTGTATGGAGTCCAATATATTGGGCTCAACAAGCATCGGTTCCCCCCCCCCCCCCTAAATTTCTGTGATTTACTTAACCATTTTCTGCAGGTTCAAGATGATTTTTGAAAGGAGTTTTTTGCAATTTTTGCTTGGAGTTTGTGGAATAGACGGAATTCCCTCCACGTTGGGCATGCTGTTCAACCTTTGTCCCACATCTGCTCCTTAGCGGGCAACATGTTGTAGGAATTTCTGGCAGCTCAAGAAGAAAATCCAAAGGAAGCTCGAACTACTATTCTTCCTCACTGACGGCCTCCAGACGCAGACATGATCAACATAAACTTTGATGCAACAGCCTTCAAGGTGACGAACACAGTTGGGATTGGAGTTATTGCTCGGAACTAGTGCGGTGAGGCAGTCAGAGCTGTTGCTATGCCTATTCCTCTATCCACCTCGATAGCTGATTTGGAAGCTCTAGCATGTCGTAGGGTAGTTCTGTTTGCTGCTGAATTGGGACTTCACAAAGTCATTTTTTGAAGGAGACTCGGCTTTGGTAATTAACGCTATCTCGCAAGGGAATGCAGCGTTGTCTTCATATGTTAATATCGTCGAGGATATTCGTGATTTATTGTCAGGTTTTAAAACTTCGGATGTTATGCATGTGCATCGCTCTTGTAATATGGTAGCAGATGCTTTAGCTAAAAAAGCAAAGAACCTTCTGGGGCCTCAGGTTTGGTTGGATGTTTTACCGGAGGATATTGCCTAGTTAATTGGTTTTGATGTTCACTAAGTTTATTTATGCAGTTTCTTCCCAGGCCTTGGGTTTGGTTTTTCAAAAAAAAAATTGTTGGTTTTTTTTGTGTGGATAAAGTATCAAATAATAGCTAATATGTATTAATATTAATGTAAACTTAATTTAAAAAATCTAATTTAGATAACGTCAAAAAAAAAAAGAAGATAAAGTAACCAAAAAAAACTAATATATATATATATATATATATATATATATATTTCTAATTCTATTTGTTCTTGTTTACTTATATGGATAAAGTAACAATAAGTATTGTATCAATTTTTTTATAAAGTAACAATTTTACTTTTAGCCTAATTTAAACTTTAATTTTTTTTTTTTTTTTTGGATAAAGTATCAAATGATAGCTAATATGTATTAACATTAACATAAACTTAATTAAAAAATTAGGATAAAGTAACCAAAAAAAAAACTAATATATTTATATATTTAAATAATGACAAATGTAGGGGGATGATATGGAGCCCAGATCTTTAGCTGATGGAGTCTTGGTCCAAGAAAACCCAACACAATAAATTTTGTAGAGTATGGGTTAAAGAACTAGGGTTAGATAAGTCAAACAAAGGCTTGCATGGGATCTAGGAACACATAAATATGGATAAAAACCGTTATGCTAGAATATCTTACTCTCCAAAGGAACTTCAGATTTCATTTATCAATTAAGACCAGTACATTAGGGTTTCTTTGTATGCTACAATATTTTTTCTCCCCCTTCCTGGAGACTTCTACACATTATATATGCTCCTTCTTCTCATCTGGGCTTTACACTTGTTGATCATTCAAGCCTCTACTTGAGCTCCTGTCCCATCAGACACTTCTTTCAGTCCTTTGTGAGTTGTGGTAGCCAAGGTAACACTGTTCAGGGATCCTCTCCACATTAATGCGGCCAGGAAAGTGGTTGTAGTGCATTTAATGTGGTGGTGGCAGCTTTTGCTTAGGTATTCTGTGTTCTCTTCCTTTTCACGTATTTTGGGGATGTGCCTTGATGGCTTGGACATATATACGTTCTGGGCTTTCAGATCCGAGGAGAGATTCCCTCTCGGACTCTTTTTCTTTGTCTCCAGTGATAAGGCTTAGCGTGGATCAACTGAGTCACGCTGCCTCCTCGGAAAAACTGACGTCCTCGGACGGGCCCAAGGCCCAATTCGTTACTTTGGGCCACAACCCCCACAATAGCCCCTCAAAACTCTGGTTTTATCTCCGTCCGAGGAGAAAAGCGGGGTTTTGATTTATTTATATATATATATATATATATATATATTTTTTAAAGGATATTACCGATTAGTTCCCGGTTCACACGTGTGGAGACAGTTGCTTTTAATACGTTGCAAATTACGAGGCGCGGCTTATTACTCCAGGCGGCTTCTTGTCTCACCCATCCAATGGCGAAGTGTAGATCCAATGGTTGGCATTCTTCCTCGAACTTTGGGCGGGAGCAACCTTCTCTTTCTTCCCTCACTATATAAGGCCCTGGAGAAGATTTTTTTTTGCTTTTCTTTTCTGATAATACCCAAATCCGCCAGAGAATCCCAGTGTTCAGTTCTTCGTCAAAGTTCCAGGCCTTCGCATCTCTGTGACTGCTCCAGTAAGCAACCTTTCTCTGAGGAAATCTCTGAGAACTTCAGAGATTGTTGTAAGGATATTTGTAAGTTCTACTTCCTCTCCGTACCCTCAATTTTCACCTCGGCATTCCTTCTCGATTCACAGTTCGATTAGATGGGTAGATTCAAGTGTCTAGTAGAGTCTCCGACCGCCATGGAGGCCTTTAGGGCAAAATACCGCATCCCGCAAGGGGTGGTTTTGACATATTGTCCTCTAGAGGGAGTGTCGACCGATAGGGAAGTGGGTCAAGTCGTCATTCCTATGATTGCTTTCATAGAGGGAGGAATGATGCTTCCCATGGGTAGTATTACCCGGGACTATTTGCGTAACCATAGGTTGACACCGCACTAGTGCGCTCCGAACTTGTTTAGGATCTTAGGCAGCATAGATGTCCTGAACGAACGGATGGATTTAGGCCTTACATGGCATGACGTTGTTCACCTGTACGAGTGCCACCATCTCGAAAAAGTGGGGTACTATCTTAAGTCTCGATCCGAGGTCGTTAGACTAATTTCCTGTCTTCCTAAATCCAATAAGAGTATGAAGGACGACTTCCTTATTGCTTCAGGAGAGTGGAGCAATGGTCCTCATTGTCCAACTCGGGCAGGAGAGCCAAGTGCGGTGTCTTTAGGATCAATCCCCTGGGAACGGGGTTTAACCCTAAAGTTTTACTTCCCTTTGATTGAAGATTAGAAAATTTTTGTAATTTTAACTGTAATTTTCTTCTCGGCTGTTTTACAGATAGAGCACACGTTGCTCCTCGGCTGAGCCACGTAAACGTTCAGGCTTTGAACTATCTTTTGAGGTCAGAGATCTACGTTCACACGGACGGACAATTTCATGCGGCTCATTTGATTTTGGGCTACGAACCTCTGTCCCGCGCTTTTCTAGACGTCGGCCAGTCCATAAGAGCTAGTAGTCCGAGGTTGGCGAGGATTAACGTGTCGAAACCAAGGTTTTTGGCTTGAGACGATCTTGGGCCGGTCGTTTTACCTGGTATTCAAAATCCTCAGCCAGCTGCACAATAACTTCCACAAGATAACCCTGAAGTTGCAGTGCATGTTGAAGAGGAGAGTGAGTCATCTCGTCTTTCTCTTGAGGAGGAGATGGACGAGTTCTACTTTGAAGAGGACGTTCCAAAAGCTCCATTGATCGAGCTTTCAGACGTTGGGGGAGAACAAGATAGAAATTCCATGGTAGGCGCTCCTCTTATTATTGCCAGCTCGGACGACTCTTCAGCCGAGGAGGTGGACAACATGGCCTCCAACAAAGGAAAAAGTTTGCGAGAGCTAATGGCTGCCCGAGGCAAAGGCCAGTCGTCGAAGGCCCCTGCCAAATCCCAGATTTCTGTCCTTCCTCCTACCGCCCCGCAAATCCCTACTGACCTTGGCTTGAAGGCTATTCCAGACCTGAAGAAGAAAAGGACAGTTGAGTCCCTGGAGGAAGGCGAGGTGGGTCCTCACCAAGGGGGCAAACAATAGAAAACAACTCGGGAGCACCGGGATAAAAGGGCTCTCTTGGTAAAGAGCCGAAAAGAGACGGATCGGGCTGAAGTGCGAGTTCCCCTACGCACTTGGAGTCCTTGGCTCGAAGTGGATGGGGTGGCAATTCCGTACAACGCCTCCATCCGAGAGTACAATAGGGGCCAAGCGGGATATATTGTTGAAGCCCTGGAACAGCCCATGCTCCTTCCCAGGGACATGGAAGCTTATAAGCGCTTTTCACAGGCTGAACTCTTCTTGTCCCTGAAGAGAGATCTTGCAATGGTAAGAAAAACCTATCCTTTTTACTAGCAAGACCATTGGGTTGTGTCATATTCTAACTCATATCGATTTGCCATCTCTTGGCAGCTTACTTAGCAGGTGTTTGTGGCCGAGGAGTGGTGCTACGATAAGTCCAAATTGGCTGACGCCGAAGCCCAGTCCTGTGCTGAGGTAGAGAAGGCTCTAGGAGCCCTTAAGCAGGAGAATTATGAGCTAGCTGAAAAGCTCAAGGAGACTGAGTCAGGTTGTAGGAGTGCTGAGGCTAGTTTGAAGACTGCCGAGAAGCAAGCTGAGGACCAACGCCAACTACTGCACGTGACTGAGATCAACCTTGCTACTGAAAAGCAAGCTGTACTGGATCTCAAGACAGCGTTGCAGAAAGCCCAAGAGGAGGCCCGGCTTGCCAAGGAAGAGGTTCAGTTAGTTAAGGAAGCAACTGAGGCCAAAAAAAGGGCTATTTACCAGCTCGGGGTGGAAGAGACTGAGGCAAGGCTTTCCGAGGAGCTACCAGAGGTATGTAGGGACTACTGTAGTATTTCGTGGGCTCATGCTCTTAATGCTGCAGGGATCCCTGCAGTGTAACGCCCCAAAATCATAAGCATTAAAAGTCTATTTGATCTGAATAATCCATAAAAATATATTAAATAAAAGAAACTAGCAATCTTAAATCTCATCACAAGAGTCAGAGCTCTAATTCACCAAATACAAAACATCCTCAAAATAATTCTCCAATACATTGTTTAATGCCATAAATTAATAATAAAAATCCTCAGTTCCACAAAAATAATTTGTAACTTCTGTCTCCCAAGAATCTCTACTCCAATAATCCACCTAATGTATCTGTAATGGGAAATAAAGGGGGGGTGAGATAACTCAATAAGTGGAATTCACTAACATTGGGGTGTGGGAACAAACCTTTCAAATAAATAATTCTTTCAACAGATTCACAACTTATAATTCACCAATGTTTTGTCATCAACTATTTCATGTAAAAGAAAATAATATCTTTATATTGTGAGCCATCATAATATATATATATTGATACCATCACATAAACAATTCCTTAGGCTTTTCTCGTGGTCAACGTTTACGCCCCGTTGACAGGGTTGTGCTGTCCCCTTTTTGGGACTGGAACCTCCTTTCATCCCATTTCTCAAGGATGGCTCCTTTGGAACCTAAAGGTACACTCCCTTGCTAAGGAGCTTCCTTTTGGATCCTTAATAGTATGCTCCCTTGCTAAGGAGCTATCAAATGTGCACTGTCCCCTTTTGGGACCGTCCCTTGCTAAGGACTAGCTGCAGCATGATTGTCCCTTGCTAAGGACTAAATATCATACTGAGCTTCTAATCACGACTTGCCATAGGTTTTCAAAACATATTCAATATGCTCACAAAATAATCCATTCATACTTCTCAAAATATAAAGACATATTCACACATACAAGTTTAAATAAAATTAGGTTGTCCCACAAGTTCTTCATAAAACGAATAGCCAATGTGTACATCAAACATTTGTAAAATATTCATTTATATATAGAATATCAACATATTCTTTCATATAAAATAGTTTAATAATTAACACTGTTTTGGGAAAACCCCCAAAATTAGTAAACACCACTTACCTCTTAGTTGCAAAAATAAAGGAAATCAACCTCCCTTGAATCACAACAATTCAGTAGAATTAGAACCTAGCAATACCAAAAATAGGTTCATCAATACACAATTTCCCACTTCAAAATTTATTTTCACACTTAAACGGTTTTATCCTAAACAATATTAATATATCCAAAATCCTCCATTTATTCACTTAACTATCAAATTTACTATTGAAAGCCACGTATTGTCTTAATTTGTTGCTTAGCATTCCCTCTTGATGCCACTGGATGTCCATTGACTCTAACCACTATATATGTAACTATATATATTCAACTTAACATTGAAGGCCATGTGAGATTGCTTTAATCCATCAATCTTGTGGTAGAATGTTCTCTTGATGCCGCTAGGCATCTACTGACCTTAATATTACATATATATATATATATATATATATATATATATATTAAACCAAAGTAAGAGCTACGTAATCAATCAAGCTTGGACCATGCTTAGTAGGGAATAGCATGGCAATACATGAGGTAGCATGGCAAACGGTCAGAATTTATTTAGTATTCTTAGTTTTTCAGCCTCAATGTTGGACTTAGAACTACTAGATCACTGCAGCTATATAAACAATTGCTATTATAATATTGAAATCATCACCCCAAGGACTCAAAATCTATTACACGTTGAACTAGTGTGAATGCAAAATAACCGGTCAACAATTGTGGCTTAGTGTGAATGCAATAACATAAGCATTCTTTTCACTTTAACATGGTGACCAAGTCCACACCTATTACTCTATTTGGCTCAATTTCAAGTCTGTATCTCTGCCTGACATATTGACCAATTCTTTACCTAATATAATACAATTATAGGAAACCCTTTTCTATTAGTATAATGATAGTCTAGGTTCCAATCAATTGCAAGCTATTGACCACACAAACTTTTTAAATCTTGAGCATGAGAAAAATCATACCTGAAGACTCCCACCAACGCCACAGTGGAGAAAAGCAGAATTCAATTGTCGGCTGAAGCAAAAAGAAATCCCATCAGAAAAACACGTGTGACCTAAGAAGAAAAAGACTAGGGTTTTCAAGGCCCATATATGTACTAATGTCACCTCACTTGGGCTTCATATTCCATAGAATTTATCTTCTTTTTAATACCTTAGGCCCAAATTTATTTAATCCATTTTAATTATAGGCCTCCATTAAAAATTTACATATAATAATTTAATTGGTATCAAATTATGGGGTGTTACATCCTTCCCCCCTAAAAAAAAATTTCGTCCTCGAAATCGTACATACCTTCGTTAATGAACAACTCTGGATACTTTGATTTCATCTCTTCTTCTCGCTCCCAAGATGCCTCCTCCACTGTGTGGTTCTTCCAAAGAACCTTAACCAATGTTATGGTCTTGGTGCGTAGCACATGGTCCTTATGGTCAAGAATTTGGATTGGAACTTCCTCATAAGTCAAGTTGTCTTTGATCTTGAGTGGCTCATAGTTCAAGACATGTGAAGGATCCGGGATGTACTTTCTCAGCATGGAAACATGAAGCACATTATGCACTCCTGCAAGTGTAGGCGGTAAGGCCAACTCATAGGCAACTTTACCAATACGTTTCAGGATCTCGAATGGACCAACAAATCTGGGACTCAACTTCCCCTTCTTCCCAAATCTCATCACACCCTTCATTGGGGAGACTTTCAAAAATACCATATCTCCAACTTCAAATTCTACTTTCTTTCTTGAGTGGTCATAATAACTCTTCTGTCGACTTTGTGCTGTTTGCAATCTTTTACGAATCAAATCAATCTTCTCAGATGTCATCTGAATGATTTCTGGTCCTAACAATTTCCTCTCACCAACCTCTTCCCAGCACAATGGGGACCTGCATTTTCTACCCTACAAAGCCTCATAGGGAGCCATCTCAATACTAGAGTGGTAGCTATTATTATAGGCAAATTCCACTAAAGACAAGTATTTTTCCCAATTCCCTTTGAAATCCAACACACAAGCCCTTAACATATCCTCCAGAGTACGAATAGTCCTTTCTGATAATCCATCAGTTTGTGGGTGGAAGGCAGTACTAAAGCTAAGATTAGTACCCAAAGCTTTATGTAGACTTTCCCAAAACCTTGAGGTGAATCTTGGGTCTCGATCGGACACAATAGATGCTGGAACTCCGTGAAGACTCACAATCTCATCAATATATATCTGTGCTAACTGATCAAGTGAGTAAGTCATTTTAACAGGAATAAAATCTGCTGTCTTTGTCATTCTATCCACAATTACCCAAATGGCCTCATGTCCCTTAGGAGATCTTGGCAAACCAGTCACAAAATCCATACATATACACTCCCACTTCCACTCAGGAATGGGAAGTGGTTGCAGCAATCCTGAAGGTTTCTGGTGTATTGCCTTAATTTGTTGACAAGTCAAGCATTGCCCCACAAACTGAGCTATCTCCCTCTTCATGTTATTCCACCAATAAGTTTCTCGAATGTCACGATACATTTTAGTGCTACCAGGATGCACTGAGTATGGGGTACGATGGGCTTCTTCCATAATCTCCTTCTTTATTGCAAAATCATTTGGCACACAAAGTCTTTTTCCAAACCTCAAGACACCATCATTAGACACATTAAATTCTGGTCTCTTCCCTTCATGTACTTCTTTTATGATCTTTACAATTTGTGCATCGTCAACCTGTGAACTCTTAATCTTCTCAATCAAAGTGGGTTGTATTGTCAAACTGGCCATAAAGACTTGGGAATTACCCATGAAAATTTCAATTCCCATCCTCTCCAAGTCCTTAATAATCTCCTTTTGAGTAGTTAACAAGGCAGCTGAGAAACCAGAAGACTTCCGACTAAGCGCATCAGCTACCACATTAGCCTTGCCTGGATGGTAATTGATTGAGCAATCATAATCTTTAATCAACTCAAGCCACCTTCGTTGTCTCATATTCAATTCTTTCTGAGTAAAGAAGTACTTCAAGCTTTTATGATCTGTATAAATCTCACACCTTTCACCATACAAATAATGTCTCCAAATCTTCAATGCAAACACCACTGCAGCCAACTCCAAATCATGAGTGGGATAATTTTGTTCATAACTTTTTAATTGGCGGGATGCATAAGCTATAACTTTACCATGCTGCATCAACACACAACCAAGCCCTTTTCTTGAGGCATCACTATAATGACAAAGCCTCCCACGTTGCTAGGGATGGTTAGTACTGGTGCAGTTACCAACCTTTGCTTAAGTTCTTGAAAACTTTTCTCACATTCCTCTGTCCACACAAACTTGGCATTCTTACGAGTTAGGTGAGTCAAAGGGGCTGCAATACGGGAAAATCCCTCCACAAACCTCCTATAATAGCCAGCAAGGCCTAAAAAGCTTCTAATCTCACTCACATTCGTCGGTCTTGCCCAATCAACCACAGCTTCAACCTTACTAGGGTCTACAGAAATCCCTGCCTTAGATATCACATGCCCTAGGAACACCACTTGGTCAAGCCAAAATTCACACTTCTTAAACTTGGCATATAGCTTTTTCTCCCTCAAAATTTGAAAAACAATTCTTAAGTGCTCTTCATGTTCTTCCATGCTCTTGGAGAAGATTAGAATGTCATCAATAAAGACAATAACAAAGCGGTCTAAGTACTCATGAAACACCCTATTCATCAAGTCCATAAACGCAGCAGGAGCATTGGTCAATCCAAAAGGCATTACCAAGAATTCATAGTGCCCATACCTAGTCCTGAAAGCTGTCTTGGGTATGTCTTCACCCTTGATTTTCAACTGGTGATATCCAGAACGAAGGTCAATCTTAGAGAAGACTTGTGCCCCTTGCAATTGATCAAACAGGTCATCAATACGAGGGAGAGGGTATTTGTTTCTCACAGTAACCCGGTTCAACTCACGGTAGTCAATACACAACCTCATAGTCCCATCCTTCTTCTTCACAAATAAAACTGGTGCACCCCAAGGAGATGCACTTGGTCTGATGAACCCCTTATCAAGAAGTTCTTGTAACTGTTCCTTGAGCTCCTTAAGTTCAGTTGGTGCCATCCGATATGGTGCTTTCGAAATAGGAGAAGTTCCAGGGAGCAAATCAATAGAGAATTCAATCTCCTTATCTATAGGTATCCCTGGTAGGTCTTCAGGAAAGACATCAGGAAACTCCCTTACAACAGGGATATCATCCAACTTCAATACATCTTTCCTAGTGTCCACCACATGAGCTAGGTACCCTTGGCATCCTTTCTGTAAAAGATGCTTAGCTCGAAGGGCTGATATCACCCTAGGTAAAGCGTGCATCCTAGAGCCCTTAAACCAAAATTCATGTTCTCCTAGAGGCCGAAACACCACTTCTTTTCTAAAACAATCTACACTAGCATGATAAGCCGCCAGCCAGTCCATGCCCAAAATTACATCATAGTCATACATGTCCATCACAATCAAATCTGCTAACATTTCCCTATCCTTAATTTGGATGACACAAGACTTAAGCATAAAATTACACACCAAAGAATCACCCATAGGTGTGGCCACAGACAAATCATAATCCATAAGTCCAGGTTTCTTATCACATAACTTAGCATATCGAGAGGAGATGAAAGAGTGTGTAGATCCAGAATCAAATAGAGTTTTAGCAAAGTTTGAGAATAAAGGGAGGATACCTGTAACCACAGTATCCGAAGCCTGAACATCTTGTGGTGTGAGTGCAAACACTCTCCCTTGCGCTTTCCTCCTCTGATCATTCCCTCCAGGTTGTGCCATTGAGTTTTGTTGAGGAGAAGTACAGCTTCTAGCTAAGTGTCCTGTCTTCCCACAGTTATAACAAGCCTTTCCTTCAAAGAAACACGACTTATCTCCATGAAACCTTCCACATGTAGGGCAAGCATTCAAACTTCTACCTTGAGCATTCTGGGGTGGATTCTTATTTTCTGGCTTATTTGATGATGAATTATTCCCAGACCTCCCAAAAGATCCTTTCTTGTTCCAATGACCTTGAGCATTGCCTTGACGAAAGCCTGTCTGTCCAGTGTTTCTAGGTGGGTTCTCCTTCCTAACATTGTTCTTGAAATCTTCCTCCAGTCTCATAGCTCTCTTAACTGACTCTGCATAGTTATCAACCCCTGCTGCAATCAAATGGTGTCGAAGTCTCTCATTCAACCCCTTTTGAAATCTGCTTGCTTTCTTCGCCTCAGTAAGGATTAAGTGGGGTCCAAAGTGAGATAACTCGATGAATTTAGCAGCATACTGCTCAACAGTCATACTTCCTTGCACCAAATCAGCAAATTCCCTCTCTTTTCGTTCTCGAACCACCTCAGGGAAGTAGTTATCATAGAAAACCCCTTTAAATTTCTCCCAAGTGATGGGATTTCTCTCAGTGTCCATTCCCTCCAAAATGGCTTTAGTAGATCTCCACCAACGCTCAGCTTCTCCAATCAACTTGAAAGTTGCAAACCGCACCTTTTGAGAGTCAGTGCAATCTAAAGCTTCTAACAATTTTTCCATTTGTAAGAACCAATTCTCAGCTTCTGTAGGATTTGGCTTCCCATCAAAGGAAGGGGGATTCTGCTTCATAAAAGTCTCAAAAGAGCAACCACCCCTTGCCTCTACTCTACCTACACCTCTACTAGCAACATGGGCCAACCTGTCCAACAGTCGAGCAGCAGCTTCATCCAAAGGATCAGTGCGTGTCACCCTAGGACGATCATTATTTCTCATGTCTTGAGTGACTTAAGCCTCAGTATCAACCCTTGCTTTGGTTGGCCGTCGCAAATTAACAATAGGTTCCTCGCTATTGGAATTAGCTACTCTCTTCTTTTTGGGTGGCATGATACCTAGTTAACAAAGAATCAAGAAATATAGACGTTGCAACAATTATTATTACTACACATAAGAAGCACATTGCTAAAATTATTTAAAATATCTCATCAAACATAACCCAAATTCCAAATGCTCTAACAAAAATCAAGATCATAGCCTAGTTTCAAGTGTCTATAGGATCATGACCTAGTTTTCAAGTGTCTACAGAATCATATCCTAAGCTCTGATACCACAATTGTAACGCCCCAAAATCATAAGCATTAAAAGTCTATTTGATCTGAATAATCCATAAAAATATATTAAATAAAAGAAACTAGCAATCTTAAATCTCATCACAAGAGTCAGAGCTCTAATTCACCAAATACAAAACATCCTCAAAATAATTCTCCAATACATTGTTTAATGCCATAAATTAATAATAAAAATCCTCAGTTCCACAAAAATAATTTGTAACTTCTGTCTCCCAAGAATCTCTACTCCAATAATCCACCTAATGTATCTGTAATGGGAAATAAAGGGGGGGTGAGATAACTCAATAAGTGGAATTCACTAACATTGGGGTGTGGGAACAAACCTTTCAAATAAATAATTCTTTCAACAGATTCACAACTTATAATTCACCAATGTTTTGTCATCAACTATTTCATGTAAAAGAAAATAATATCTTTATATTGTGAGCCATCATAATATATATATATTGATACCATCACATAAACAATTCCTTAGGCTTTTCTCGTGGTCAACGTTTACGCCCCGTTGACAGGGTTGTGCTGTCCCCTTTTTGGGACTGGAACCTCCTTTCATCCCATTTCTCAAGGATGGCTCCTTTGGAACCTAAAGGTACACTCCCTTGCTAAGGAGCTTCCTTTTGGATCCTTAATAGTATGCTCCCTTGCTAAGGAGCTATCAAATGTGCACTGTCCCCTTTTGGGACCGTCCCTTGCTAAGGACTAGCTGCAGCATGATTGTCCCTTGCTAAGGACTAAATATCATACTGAGCTTCTAATCACGACTTGCCATAGGTTTTCAAAACATATTCAATATGCTCACAAAATAATCCATTCATACTTCTCAAAATATAAAGACATATTCACACATACAAGTTTAAATAAAATTAGGTTGTCCCACAAGTTCTTCATAAAACGAATAGCCAATGTGTACATCAAACATTTGTAAAATATTCATTTATATATAGAATATCAACATATTCTTTCATATAAAATAGTTTAATAATTAACACTGTTTTGGGAAAACCCCCAAAATTAGTAAACACCACTTACCTCTTAGTTGCAAAAATAAAGGAAATCAACCTCCCTTGAATCACAACAATTCAGTAGAATTAGAACCTAGCAATACCAAAAATAGGTTCATCAATACACAATTTCCCACTTCAAAATTTATTTTCACACTTAAACGGTTTTATCCTAAACAATATTAATATATCCAAAATCCTCCATTTATTCACTTAACTATCAAATTTACTATTGAAAGCCACGTATTGTCTTAATTTGTTGCTTAGCATTCCCTCTTGATGCCACTGGATGTCCATTGACTCTAACCACTATATATGTAACTATATATATTCAACTTAACATTGAAGGCCATGTGAGATTGCTTTAATCCATCAATCTTGTGGTAGAATGTTCTCTTGATGCCGCTAGGCATCTACTGACCTTAATATTACATATATATATATATATATATATATATATTAAACCAAAGTAAGAGCTACGTAATCAATCAAGCTTGGACCATGCTTAGTAGGGAATAGCATGGCAATACATGAGGTAGCATGGCAAACGGTCAGAATTTATTTAGTATTCTTAGTTTTTCAGCCTCAATGTTGGACTTAGAACTACTAGATCACTGCAGCTATATAAACAATTGCTATTATAATATTGAAATCATCACCCCAAGGACTCAAAATCTATTACACGTTGAACTAGTGTGAATGCAAAATAACCGGTCAACAATTGTGGCTTAGTGTGAATGCAATAACATAAGCATTCTTTTCACTTTAACATGGTGACCAAGTCCACACCTATTACTCTATTTGGCTCAATTTCAAGTCTGTATCTCTGCCTGACATATTGACCAATTCTTTACCTAATATAATACAATTATAGGAAACCCTTTTCTATTAGTATAATGATAGTCTAGGTTCCAATCAATTGCAAGCTATTGACCACACAAACTTTTTAAATCTTGAGCATGAGAAAAATCATACCTGAAGACTCCCACCAACGCCACAGTGGAGAAAAGCAGAATTCAATTGTCGGCTGAAGCAAAAAGAAATCCCATCAGAAAAACACGTGTGACCTAAGAAGAAAAAGACTAGGGTTTTCAAGGCCCATATATGTACTAATGTCACCTCACTTGGGCTTCATATTCCATAGAATTTATCTTCTTTTTAATACCTTAGGCCCAAATTTATTTAATCCATTTTAATTATAGGCCTCCATTAAAAATTTACATATAATAATTTAATTGGTATCAAATTATGGGGTGTTACATGCAGACTCTACCTTGAGATTGCCTGAGAAGGTCTTCTTCCCTCCAGAGATCCGGGAAGTCCCTGCCAATACCCCTGAAGATTCTGAGCAAGCCATGGTTATTCCTGAGGCCATCCCCTTAGCTGAAGTTGTCGTCCGAGGTGTGGATGTGGAAGAAGAGAAGGGTAAAGGTAGGGGTAAGGCAAAGAAAAATTCCAAGGCCAAGGATCTTGCCAAGGAAGTAATCACTGAGGCTGAGGATCAGGGGGCGGGTCCCCAAGTCAAGGATGTACCACCTCTTTAACTAGAGCAAAAAGAAAATCCTCTTGTTGAGCCTTAGCTCCTAGGGTTTCTACTATTGTTATATTTTTTTTTTTTATTATTATTATTTTTTATTTCGGACAAAAGTTGTGCTGCATTTTGTTCCTTTGGAGAGACCTCTTACTGTATTATTTTTGGTTTATTAATACAAAAGCTCTTTCCTTTATATATATATTTTATGATTGAGGGTGATGGAATTTTATTATACTGTTCTGAATCAATGTTATTGCTTATGTAGTTGATGTTTGTAACAACCCTACCGATGTAATCAAATGAAAAGGGGCAGGATCGTGTAACGAACTTAAAATAGTAGATGCTGTTATACAAGACTCTGAACATACCTTAGAATTGGATAAAACTCTTGAGTTATTAATTTCACCTAAGCCTGTGATCCGAGGAGCCATACAGGGCTTAGGTTCTATTTAAAACTCGGATAGATGCCCTAAGTTATTAATTTCCCCTAAGCCTGTGGTCTGAGGAGCCATGCAGGACTTAGGTTCTGTTTAAAACTCGGATAGATACCCTAAGTTGTTAATTTCCCCTAAGCCTGTGGTCCGAAGAGCCATGCAGGATTTAGGTTCTGTTTAAAACTCGGATAGATGCCATAAGTTGTTAATTTCCTCTAAGCCTGTGGTCCGAGGAGTCATGCAAGACTTAGGTTCTGTTTAAAACTTGCATAGATGCCATAAGTTGTTAATTTCCCCTAAGCCTATGGTCCGAGGAGCCATGCAGGACTTAGGTTCTATTTAAAACTCGCATAGATGCACTAAGTTGTTAATTTCCCTTAAGCCTGTGGTCTGAGGATCCATGCAGGACTTAGGTTCTGTTTAAAACTCAAATAGATGCCAGCCAACAAATACACGATAATCACGGGACACAATACAGTCCTAGCTGTTCTTATTAATAGTAATATCTTCTTAGATTATTTACATTCCATGGGCGAAGTACAGTTTTCTCGTCTAGGTCTTCCAGATAGTAAGCTCCTATTTCTGCCACTGAGGTGATGCGATATAGTCCTTCCTAGTTAGGTCCCAGCTTGCCCCAAGAAGGGTTCTTGGCATTGCCAAAAATTTTTCTCATCACGAGGTCGCCTGGCCCTAAGGGCCGTAGTTTTACATTAGTATCGTAACCCTGCTTTAGCCTTTGGTGGTAATAGGCCAACTGGATCATTACCTTGTCTCTTTTCTCCTCGGCTAGGTCTAAGTCTTTTCCTAGTAACTCGTCATTATTTTCTAGAGTAAAAGTGCTGGATTTCAACGTTGGGAAACTAGTTTCCAGGGGGAGCACAGCTTCGGCCCCATAAGTCATTGAAAAAGGGGTTTCTCCCGTTGACTTTCGCAGCGTGGTTCGATAGGTCCATAAGACGTGTGGTAATTCTTCCATCCATCTTCCCTTTGCATCATCCAGTCTTTTCTTTAGCCCGCTCACTATGACCTTATTCACAGCCTCGGCTTGCCCGTTTCCTTAGGGATAAGCTGGAGTGGAATATCGGTTTGTGATTCCAAAGTCGCAACAGTATTTCTTGAAGGTCTTACTATCAAATTAAAGGCCGTTGTCAGAGATGAGGGTGCAAGGAGTTCCGAAACGAGTAATGATGTTTTTCCAAATGAACTTCTTTGCATCCACATCCTTGATGTTGGCTAAAGGCTCAGCCTCCACCCATTTGGTGAAGTAATCAGTGCCGACTATTAGGTATCGCCTGTTTCCGGCTGCTTTTGGGAGAGGGCCAACATTATCCAGACCCCACTGAGTGAACGGCCAAGGACTGAAGATGGGGTTAAGGACTCCCCTCGGCTGGTGGATATTTGGGGCAAATCTTTAGCATTGATCACACTTCTTTGCATATTCTTGGGCCTCTCTCTGCATGTTTGGCCACCAGTATCCCTAGGTGAGTGCTCGGTGTGTCAGCGATCTTCCTCCCGTGTGACTCCCACAAATTCCTTCATGCAGTTCTTCAAGCAATGACTCTGATACCTCTGGGTGAATACATAGCAGGTATGGCCCAGAGTAGGAGCACCTGTATAGCTTGCAATCTTCCGACAGCCAAAACCTAGGAGCATTCCTCCGTATCTTCTCGGCCTCCACCTTCTCTTTGGGCAATACGTCATCTTTGAGGAAGTTCATTATAGGATCCATCCAGCTCGAATTCTTTCTGACTTGATGGATCCGAACTATATCCCTTCCGATTGTACCTGTCTTGCATAAGTCCTCAACAAGGATTATTCGCGGTAGATCCTGCGTAGACGAGATGGCAAGAGTGGCCAACGAATCTGCATGTGTGTTTCCGCTTCTAGAGACATGCGTCAAGTTAAAAAATTCAAAGTCTGACTGCAGGTGTTTGACTTGACCGAGGTATTCCTGCATTCTCGCGTCTCTAGCTTCCAACTCACCTCCCACCTGGCCTACGACCAGTCTGGAGTCCGAGAACGCTTCCATTGCCTTTCCGCCCATTTTCTGCACCATGATCATCCCTTGCAGCAAAGCCTCATATTCGGCTTCATTGTTTGTAGCCGAGAACCCCAGTCTTAATGCCTTTTCAATGGCAATCCCTTCGGGTGATGTTAGAACTAGCCCTACCCCAGATCCCTTTTGGTTTGCTGCGCCATCCACATAGACTTTCCATCGCGAGGCTCCCTGTGCAGAGATTGTGCCGACCAATTTTCCATCCATGTTTTCCTCCTCGGCTACTGCTTCTACAGAGGGTTCAGCAAATTCGGCGACTAGATCCGCAAGGACTTAACCCTTGACAGAGGTCCTAGGCATGTACTTAATATCGAAAGCCCCTAAAAGCGTGCTCCACATGGCGATTCTTCCTGTGTAATCGGCGCTTTGGAGCACTGATCTGAGTGGAAGTTGAGTTAGGCCAATGACCGTGTGTGCCTGAAAGTAGTGGGGAAGCTTCCGCGTGGCATACACTATCGCAAGAATTGCCTTTTCCAGTGGTAAATAACGCACTTCAGCTTCATGTAACGACTTACTTACGTAATATATTGGTCGCTGTATCCCATTATCAACCCATATTAGTACCAAGCTTACAGCATGAGAGGCTACTGCTATGTATGCGAACAGAACCTCGTCGGGCTCGGGGCTAGACATGATAGGCAGCCGTGAGAGATGTTCTTTAAGTTGCTGGAAAGATAGGACACAATCCTCGGACCATTCAAATCCTTTCCATTTGTTCATCAAGAGGTAGAAAGGTCGGCATCGGTCTGCAGACCGAGAAATGAACTGATTTAATGCTGCGACCATTCCAGTGAGCTTCTGTACTTCTTTCGGGTTTCGAGGAGCTTGTAGGCTGTTAATCACTTTGATTTGATCCGGGCTTACCTCTATTCCCCTGTGAGTTACCATGTATCCCAGCAATTTACCAGACCCCACGCCAAATGAACAATTGGAGGCATTTAAGCGCAGCTTGTGCTCTCTTAAGACGCCAAAGATGACTTCAAGATCTTTTATGTGCTCGGACACCATTTTACTTTTTACTATCATATTGTCTATACAGATTTCAATAGTCTTGCCTAGTTGTAGCTCGAACATTCTGGTCATCATCCTTTGGTAGGTTGACCCTGCATTCTTTAAACCGAAGGGCATCACCTTATAGTGGTAGTTTCCGACGGGTGTCATGAACGCGGTTTTCTCTTGATCTTCTAAAGCTAGTGGTATTTGATGATAACCCTGGAAGGCATCCAGGAAACTCATTCGGGGGTGGCCTACAGTGGCATCTACCAACCGGTCTATCCAAGGCAACGGGAATTGGTCCTTCAGGCATGCCCTATTTAAGTCTATGAAGTCTATGCAAACTCGTCACTTCCCCGTCTTCTTCCTTACCACTACTGTATTTGCCAACCATTCGGGGTAAAAAACTTCTTTGATAGCCCCTGCCCTTTTCAGCTTCATCATTTCATCCCTCACAGCGTCGGCATGCTCTTTCGACGGGCGACGGGGTGGCTGCTTCCTTGGAAGTGAGGATGGATTAACGTTTAGGTAGTGACAAATGAGACTAGGGTCAACCCCCGGGGCATCGTAGGCGTCCCAAGAAAATACATCAACATTTTTCCTCAGAAACCCAATTAGTTCCCCTTTTTCTTGGAGAGGTAATTCCGAACCGACTTGGAAAAATCTTTCTGGATTATTGTCAACAGCAACCTTCTCTAGACTTTCACATTTTATCTCCTCGGCCAATTCACTGACTGGTACCGCCGAGGTGGTTGATTGCTATAAGTCCTTTTTCACGGGCGCCGAGGATTTGGCATTGGACTGGTGTGATATAGCGGCCACCATGCACTGTCTGGCCGTGGCTTGATCTCCCCCAATCTCTTCCACTTGGCCCCATGACGGATATTTTACCTTCTAGTGAAGTGTATAAGAAACAGCTCCCAGAGCGTGGAGCCAAGGTTTGGCCACTATGGCCATGTAAGGTGAGTAGGCATCGACAACAATAAAATCTACCTCCACCACCTCTGATCCGGTCTGTATGGGCAATCTGATCTGCCCTTTTGGCACGACAGTCTTCCCTTCGAAACTTATAAGAGGGAAGTCATAAGCTTCTAAGTCCTCGGGTTTTAGGTTCAGCGCCTTGTATAGATCAGGGTACATCACCTCTACAGCACTGCTCGGGTCTACCAGTACTCTCTTTACATCGAAACCTCCAATCCTTAGTGTAACCACCAGAGCATCATCATGAGGTTGGATAGTTCCCCTCTTATCCTCGTTCGAGAACCCCAGCACAAGTGAATTTCCCTTGGATCTCTTAGACTCCTTCTCGCCCTCCTCGGCTGAGAGCCGAGCCACAGATAGCACTCCGGGGGGAAAAGAGCCAGTTCTTCCTGGAGCAGCGAGGATGACATGTATCGTCCCCATGGGAGGTCTCACAGATACGTCCTTCTGAGGCTCTTGGACTGTCTGGCCCAGATGACCGCTGGAGGAGTGTAAAAGGTGTCATAATTTTCCTTCTCAGACTAACTGATCCAGGTGATTCCATAGATTCCTGCAATCCTTAGTGGTGTGCCCATTATCCTGATGATAATGACGGTACAGGTTCTGGTTGCGATTTGAGGGGTTTCCGGCCATTTTGCTTGGCCATTTGAAGAAAGGCTCGTTTTTTACTTTTTCCAGAACCTGTTGCACTAGCTCTCTGAATATGGCATTAACCACTTGCAAGTTGGATTGTGCAGTTTGTCTCGAAAAATCCCTTCTTGACTGGCTACTATTATATCGTTCCGACCTGTAGTCATTCCCTTTGGAAGGGATGATCTTCTCCTTTCCTTTCCCTTGTAACTGGTCCTCTTCTACCCTTTTGTATTTATCAATCTTGTCCATCAGTTGGCGAACGCTGGTGACAGGTTTTTCGGTTAGAGACTTCCTTAAGCTGTGCTCAGTGGGGAGTCCACTTTTAAACGTGTTGATGGCAACATCATCGTGGTTTTCATCCATCTCGTTGTACATATCCCAATACCTATCCGAATATGCCTTTAGGGTTTCCCCCTCGTGCATAGACAAAGATAATAACGAACTTAGTGGCCGAGGGACTCTACTGTTTGTTATAAAGCGGGAGCAAAAAACTTGAGTGAGCTGCTTATAGGAATCTATGGAGTTTGTCTTCAAACTGTTGAACCATCTCATTGCCACGAGTCCCAGACTGGACGGAAAAACTTTGCACATCAGAGCCTCATTTTGAGAATGGATAGCCATCCTTTGGTTAAATTGGCTCACATGCTCCACAGGGTCTGCTCGGCCGTTGTAAATGGTAAACGTAGGTTGATGGAAACGCCGGGGTAATTTAGCCCCCTCTATCCTGTGCGCAAAGGGTGATCTAGAGATCTGATCCAGTGCCTTGTTCATGGCATCATTACCCAACCCTTTACTAGATGGGCTCTTGTATCTCCGTTCAGAGCGCGACTCCTTTTCGTAGGAAAAAGGTTTCACTTGGGGGAGTTCTTGATCTCCACCTGTAACTGGTATCCTCTTCTTCATCAGAGGATGTGTCTGAGCTGGGGGGGAATCGTCTTTGCTGTGCACGGCGCAACCTCTTTTTCAAGTCGTCTATCTCTCGCTGCATGACCTGAAAGTTGTTTTGTCTTTGAGATATGCGACTACCTACTTGGGAGTGGCTTTGGCTCGTCTGAGTAGTATGTACGCTTCCCTCGCGATTCCTTCCATGGCCTGGATTTAGCCCAGGGTTAAGGGGATTGTTTTACTGCTGTGGCCCAATATGTTCTGTTTGCTGAGGGTTGGCTTGGCGTGAACTCTGTTGGTGTGGACCCGATCCTGCCATGCTTAAACGTCGCACTCACTAACACTTAAGCTTCCCACAGACGGCGCCAATTGTAGGGGGACGATATGGAGCCCAGATCTTTAGCTGATGGAGTCTTAGTCCAAGAAAACCCAACACAATAAATTTTGTAGAGTATGGGTTAAAGAACTAGGGTTAGATAAGTCAAACAAAGGCTTGCATGGGATCTAGGAACATATAAATATGGATAAAAACCGTTATGCTAGAATATCTTACTCTCCAAAGGAACTTCAGATTTCATTTATCAATTAAGACCAGTACATTAGGGTTTCTTTGTACGCTACAATATTTTTTCTCCCCCTTCCTGGAGACTTCTACACATTATATAGGTTCCTTCTTCTCATCTGGACTTTACACTTGTTGATCATCCAAGCCTCTACTTGAGCTCCTGTCCCATTAGACACTTCTTTCAGTCCTTTGTGAGTTGTGGTAGCCAAGGTAACACTGTTCAGGGGTCCTCTCCACATTAATGCGGCCAAGAAAGTGGTTGTAGTGCATTTAATGTGATGGTGGCAGCTTTTGCTTAGGTATTCTGTGTTCTCTTCCTTTTCATGTATTTTGGGGATGTGCCTTGATGGCTTGGACATATATGCGTTCTGGGCTTTCAGTTCCGAGGAGAGATTCCTCCTCGGACTCTTTTTCTTTGTCTCCCGTGATAAGGCTTAGCGTGGATCAACTAAGTCATGCTGCTTCCTCGGACAAACTGACGTCCTTGGACAGGCCCAAGGCCCAACTCGTTACTTTGGGCCACAGCCCCCACAACAAATTTTGCAAAAAAATAAATGACAAATTCAAATCCATGCAAGTTTGAAGAAAAGCATACAAATTTTGTTTCATGATATTGACAAAAAATAATATACAAAAAAAAAGAATAAATCATCTTATAAATTCTGAAAACAAACATATTTATTACGAGTCCAAATCTTCTGTCTCATCAATTATGCTCCACTTCATGCTCCACCAATAAAATTTGGACAGCTAGCCTCTCTCATTAAATGAAATAACTCTGACTTTAACACTCACGTTACTGAAACGTTAACGTTAAAATCCCTTTCTTTTTTTTTTCTTTTTTTTCTTCCGCGGCTTTAGTTCTTCTCTGTTCCGGCTTTTGATTTCTTTTTTTTCTCTTCTCCATGTGGTTTTTCTCTTGCCGCAGCTTTTGGGATTGATTTGGACTCTTCCCCTTTTTTTTCTTCCGCAGCTTTAATTTCTTCTCTGTTCCGGCTTTTGGTTTCTTTTTTTTCTCTTGTCCATGTGGTTTGAGTCAACAAGAACTCTTTTGAGTTTTGTCTCTTGCCGTAGCTTTAGTTTTTGATTTGGACTCTTCCCTATATTGTCTCATTATATTCCTTTCTCCCAAAGTGTTTCCAGCTTTTGCTTTTGTTTTTGTATGCCACAGAGGTTCCTTTTGTCCGGTGCAGATTTGCTTCAACTTTTGAGAGACTTCTGCTGAAACAAGCAACCTTCAAGGCTTTCAAGGTTTCTTTTTTTTTCTCTTCTCTATGTGGTTGACGTCTCAAGTGTTCATCTTCATCCTTATTTTGCCCCGGTTACAAACACATCCTCACTTCATCTTCAAGTGTTCATCTGCTTCTATTGGTTTCCACAAAGTGACTTGTCTATGGTGATAATGGTGTTTGATTTTTGTTCCATTATGAAACATGTGGAAAGAAAAACGTTTTTGGACGATGTAAAGGTTGTAGTCAGTAAATAATTGGGGTTGCTGGATTTTGTATTTTACATGTTTGTTGAAATTCTTAAATGAGTGACTGGGACGGGAAGCTCCTCCATAGAAGCTCTCTTGTATATATCTTATTGTAGAGATTACACTTTGATTTGAATATATGGATAATATTTTATTTAAATTCCAGATTTCATTATTTTATCAAACTCTATTTGATAAGGACTGACTGGATTAATGGATATCTGCTGAGAATGCTTGGACTGATGTTTTGGTTTTGTATTTCAATTGAGATAAAGTCAAATATGTCTCAATAGATTTTTTTTTTTTTTTTTCTTTTTAAGATGAAACCGGACCTATTATGTAGGACCAAAACATTGTATGCAGGAAAAATAGTTTCTACCGAAACAAAAACAGGGGAACCACACCAATTCTACAGAAACAGAGAAACAATTTTATCTGCTTGAAGTTGTACACATCCCTTGATGATGGTGAATGTTGGGTGCACTGCACCATGGTCCAGCCCACACTTTGTCTTAGCTCATTAAATGAGCTTGTTGGAGAATTGGCAAGAAGTCAGCAAAGCAAATTGAACTTGCTGGAGAATCTTGTCCGAAAGAGAAGAATTGAGTTCATCTTTTCCTCTATAATTATGTACAAAAGTCCAGCAACATTTATGAAGGGATGTACAAAAGTCAAGCCACATAAATGAATAAGTGATGTTAAACTTGTGGGACACGTTGGAAGTAAGAAAGAAAAGAAAGAAGCAAAAGGCAAGGGTGATTCGGCTTAGGGAGAGCTGAAGAAAAGAAATTGTTTGAAGCAAAGTCAAGATAAGTTGGCTTGCATTTATTATGACTTGATGTGAAGAGTGTGAAAGGGAGAAAAGAAGGAAAATATGAAGAAATAAAAGGAGAGGCCATTCGGCCATTTGAAGGGGTGAAGAGTGAAAGAGTGAAGTCCCAAAGTTTGCTTCTCAAGGCTAACCATGCTGTCAGTTAGGTTGCTTGGCTAGCCACTGTGCTTTGGCCGTTGCTTGGAGCTATCAAGAAGAGGCTAATCCATAGGCAGGGAGTAAACTTGTCAGGAGAGGCTAGTTACAATTGTACAGTCATGCTAGGCTAATAGGATCTCATATATGAAATTTAAAATCCACCGGTATTTTCTCTATATGGATATGACTTTCAATAGACTCTAGAGTCAAAAACTTTGTCACTACAATTAAAATAGGACTCCATGAAAAAAATTAGGCAAGTGCCACAAATACAGAAGTTCAAAGAAGATAATTTTTAAAGGAAGCAGAAGTTTTAGACCTACAAACAAACAAAAAACGATGCTCCTCCCCCAAATACAGAAGTTCAAGGAGCCCATTTGCTAACAAGATCTAACTAAAAGACACATCTAGAAAACCATAGTAAAAGATAAAAAATTTGCAAAATTAAGTTAATATCTCATTGCATGATCTCTATGGACTTGGAGCGTGGCTGATAAATTCCTACAAGCAATCGCACTTCTATCTTCAATTCTATCTTGTTATTCAACATCTTCATAATTTCTTTGATTTCCCACTTTGGGTAATTGTGCCTACATATAAATGTATAACAAATTAGAAATCAATAAAATCAAAGCAAAAAATTAATAATTAAATCAACTTTCATCTAATTACCTGTATCAAGTTCAACATATCAGTAAAGCCAGGTGTATTTAAATTTGTCATGCTATCTTCCTGATACATTTAACAATGAAACAAATAAAAATAAAAGCAAAAAATAAATCAATAAATAAACTTTCATTTAATTACCTGTGTCAAGTTCAGCATATCAGTAAAGCCAGGTGTATTTAAATTTCCCATACTATCTTCCTGATACATTTCACAATGAAACAAATAAAAATAAAAGCAAAAAATAAATCAATAAATAAACTTTCATTTAATTACCTGTGTCAAGTTCAGCATATCAGTAAAGCCGGGTGTATTTAAATTTCTCATGCTATCTTCCTGATACATTTCACAATGAAAATCATATAAATAATTTAGAGAATTAGTACATACTATTGTCTAACAAATCGTAAGCACAAAGTAACAAAACAAAAAACAAATTTCATACCGGTGTGAGCTGTTGAATATGAGAGGATGCTTTAGTTTGACGTTTTCTCTTTCTTGTAGCTTTCTCTAATGCACCCTTTCTTCTACGAGATGTCCCTACACATGCTTGTCTCCCTTTAAGCTTAATTCCTTTAATTTTATTTCCTTCACAATTAGTAGGCTGCACATTATCATTAGCTTGTTGAGCCTTTGATTTGAAATGAGTGCTCCCAACAGTAGATTCTTCAATTGATAAATTTTTCAAATTTGCCTCTACTTTGTTCAAAGTACTTTCATGAGCATCCAAAGAAATACGAAAAGTCTCATCAGTCAGTGCAGCTCTTGCTGCCAAATTAGAATACAATTTAAGCAACACTTTATAACGACTTCCCACATCTGCATTTTGGTCATGTGGTCCTACATGCATATAATTTTTCATTGCAGAACCAACCTTTGCATCTTTTGTCCACCTTTTTAAAATATACTGATTTGGCACCCTTTTACAATTTTGAAGAGATAACACTTTTAAGGCATGGGCACATAAAATTCCAACAAATTCAAATTTATTACAACTACACATCACTATAGAAGCCAATGAATCAAATTGAACAATGTGTTGGCGAGATTTACGGGGAGAAATAACTTTATATTTTACCACAGATCCAACCTCACCCTCCTTATGCAATTCACAATCCCAAGTGAGCCATAATTCATGATTAAACAACTTAAATACTGCAGGAGTATAAACACTTGCTGCATGCTTCAATATTTCTACTGGATATTCTAATGATGGTTTACTTTGAGTTGCTTTAAAATCTGCTCTCAACTCTTCAAAACGTCTATCATCAACCAACCTTTGAAAGTGATGAAAGAAACGCAACAAGTCATAATTATAAGTTATGTACCTTTTAATTTGACTGTTCATACTCTCGCTTCTCTGAGTAGTAGACATATCAGCACAAAATGTTTTCCTCCCATAAGCCAAAGCCCATTTCGCCCTTAACTCAAATTGTCTTTGCAACCAACTGTTATTCTTTAGATCATATTTATCAAGCATATTATCCCATGCATCTAAAAAATCATCTTCATAGTCATGGTCATATACACAACTACTAAAATCTGCTGCAAAAGTATTGTACCTTCCAAACACTTCTTTGAGGTTCTTAGCTGCATTCTGGTACATATGCCAAACACATAAATGATGATGTGTTTCTGGCCATTGTGAAGCTAATGCCTTTGCCATTGCAGCATCTTGGTCTGTGAGGATAGTCCGTGGTTTCTTACCAAACATTGCTTTCTGAAAAGAATCAAACAACCATATGAAAGTCTCAGATGTTTCATCATATAACAATGCAGCACCAAAGATGATAGTTTGTTTATGATGATTTACACCAACAAACAATGCAAACGGCCTACCTTCTTTATTTTTTTTGTAAGTTGTATCAAAGCAAACTACATCCCCAAAATATTCATAATCCAACTTCATTCTACCATCTGCCCAAAAAATATTTGTAATTAGATCATCAAGGTCAACCTAAATTGCATAAGAAAAATTAAGGTCTTTAGATTGCATTCTTTGAAGATATTCAAGTAAGCCTCCTGTATCCTCGTTTTTCATCTCTTCTGTTCGTCTTGTACGCAAATAATTATTATAATCCTCAGGAATGAAGCCAAGATTGTCAAGTCCACCTACCCTTCGGGCCATTAGTCCTACACTTGCTCTTGGTGCAATTCCAGAACTATCTGCTAATTCAGCCTCAACAGCTTGGGCTGGATTAATGGACCTTTGAGATCGAAAGAATATACGCTTATGAGGAGAAGCTAAGACATGTGTGTGCTCTGACACAAATTTTACCACACAATATTTTTCACTATATCTACAACTAATTTTCATCTCTGCTTTGCAACCACATCTTGTTTCTGGACGATGGCATTTCACATTATCATCTCTTTTGTCATTCCCTCGTATACCCTCGCAAGAGCAACAAAAAACTCTATCTAACCATTTACGTGAACCATCTTTATCACCCTTGTGGCCCTTACTTCGCCTAATACTAAATCCAACTACACGCGCATAATTATTATAGAAATCATACGCATCTTGCTCAGTCTCAAACTCAATTCCTAATTTCGGAATCACTTCTTCTTCTACATTGGCATGACTTTTATCGTTGCTATCTATTGATATTGGTTCTGGTTGTTCAACTATCACAAGTGGTGAATCCTCATCTTCAAAATTCAATTTTCGAACCGATTGACTATCAGTCTTAGTATGATAATTGCTATCACTCATGACCTTAATACAAAACAAAAACAAAATAGTTAGTTTTTTTAATAAACAACATATATATATATACACACACACACGTTAGACACAAACTCACACAAGTATAAGAAAGTTGTTATAAATCCTAAAATAAATTAAAAAAAGAAATTTATTTACATTAAACCAAAAGAAGAGGACTTACTTTGTGACTGAACAATACGTACAAGCCTTGTAGGTTGCTTGTTGCAGTAGGAGGCTCTCAAAAGTTGAAAAAAATATGCACTTATAGGAGAAAAGGACCTCTGTGTCATACAAAAACAAAAGCAAAAGCCTGACTTTGACTTTGGGAGAAAGGATTACAATGAGACAAAATAGGGGAAGAGTCCAAATCAATCCCAAAAGCTGCGGCAAGAGACAAACCACATGGAGAAGAGAAAAAAAAGAAACCAAAAGCCGGAACAGAGAAGAAATAAAGCCGCGGAAGAAAAAAAGAAAAAAAAAGAAAGGGATTTTAACGTTAACGTTTCAGTAACGTGAGTGTTAAAGTCAGAGTTATTTCATTTAATGAGAGAGGTTAGCTTTCCAAATTTTATTGGTGGAGCATGAAGTGGAGCATAATTGATGAGACAGAAGATTTGGACTCATTTATTACACTCTTTTAATAAGTTATTACTTATATATATATATATATATATATATATATATGTATGTATGTATGTATGTATTTCATAATACCTTAGTTTCATACAATATGAATTTCATATATAACTTAAAAGTAAAATATTTATTTATTTTTATTATCTATTCTATTATCTAATTTTAAGTAAATTAATAAAAAAAACACTATTTACATATAAATTTTAATTAAGCCGTGCACTGCACGGGCATAATACTAGTATGTATGTGTGTGTGTATATATATATCCCACATTTATTAAAAAAACCTAGCCTCATCACATGCGCTTTGTGCATGCAATGAGTTTTTTTTTTTTTTTTTTAGTGTCATAATTTTTCATTCATTCCAATTTGAGGTTTAGACATTCTCTCATTAATATTACGCATTTAGAACTACTAATACAACCAAGAGTGTCATGAGTTGGGCTTTAGTTGGGCAGTACTGGAAACAGATGCTCTGGTGTTGTCCAACGCGTTGAGAGATGAAAGCACGTACCTGTCACCCTTTGGTTTATTACTTGATGATATTAGGTGTAATTCTAGCTTGTTTAATAAATTACTTTACTCTCATGTAAAGAGAGAAGGTAATAAGGTAGCACATAATTTAGCAAGACATTCTATTAGTATTTCTGATTTTTCGGTGTGGATGGAGTCTGTTCCACCACTCTTTGTTTCTCTTGTATTAGTTGATACAGTTGGAATTTCCTAATACAGTTGACCGTATTCCTTCTCGAAAAAAAAAAAAAGAGTGTCATGAGTTTTTTTTTTTTTTTTTTTTGAGAAACAAACAGACGCACACAAGGGAGAAGGAAATGAGTTCTAAAACAAAGATACACCACAACTCCACTCAAAAACTATGGTGAGTGCCATGAGTGAGTCTTAGTGGTCCTATTTTGTAGCCCAAAAAAACCTGTTTTTATTTTTTATATATAATTTTTATTTTGAAAATCTAATTTACAAGTAGATAAAATAATTTAAAAATCAATTGAACCTATTTTTTAGGTCATGTTTTAGTAGAAGTTAGAGTTATATTTTTATTAGATTGTCCTTTAGTTTTGTTTCTACTTTTTTTTTGAGAAATAATTACAACATGCTGCAACCCTTTTCCCCTTAGACCCTAAGCACTTTGATCATAGAGAGGTGCTAATTCAGATACAAAGCCTTTGGCTAGTTTTGTTTAGGGACATTTTAAAAAAAAAATCAGAAAAAGTCAAATAATAAATAATAGTATAGAAAATAATTATTTATAACCCAAAAATTTCAGCTAAAAAAATACTCTTTTTCTCTCCCAAAAATACCTGATGTCTTCCACTCTCTTATCAGATTCTCTCATGCAACCATCTTCTTCCTGAAAGTCAAAACCCTCTCCTTCCCCAAAATCAAAACCCAAAACTCAAATATTGTCGGTGTCGTCGAGGAAGCTAGAAGCAATCCAAAATTTTTAACGCAACCTCTGAAGCAGTGCCTCTTCAATCTCAATCCCATCCAAGCCTCTCTTCCCCGCAGTCCGTTGAAGGCGAGAGTGACAGCGGCACCACTGATTTTAATAGTCTTATACTCAAAATAATTTGATTTCATATGTGAAAATCATCCAACTCTAACAAGCTATTAGAAAAGATTTGCTCTTTCCATAATCTAGTGATGACACTTACCTAAAACACATGGTGTAAACAAATTGGAAAAGGAAGATTTGCAAGGATCTTATGTTACTATCTCATTTTCATATATCTAATAGTAATATTTACTATTACATTTACGGGTAGGAAAAAAAAAATTTGAAGGGTTAATACAAGTATATATTAATATTCTAAAATGTTCTCATAAATTTAATAGCATAATATTGACAAGACATGGTATTGCAGTGACATACCAACACGGCCAAGACATATGGCCTCTATCCCGAGGAACATGAAATCGTTGCAGTGCTCCATGCTTGCAATGACACCATTGCCATTGAAGTGATTCTTTACAGAGGCAGTGAGGGCTTTGTAATATGCTTTTGCAAGCTCAACTCTGCCACCATAATTCTCGCATACCATCTCCAACAACTATATAGAATGAAAATTATTAACATTTTAGAATCATCCACAGTTAATTATAGGACAAGGTATATTATTTATTAAAAAAAAAAAAAAAAAAAAAAAAAAAGCTAAAGAGGACCGTGTAAATTACATTTAAACATATTAATCACTATGGTAATCAAAGATTCAAAATCATGGTTGAAAATCTTTTGTAGGGATTTTTTTTAATGAAAAAAAGTTTCATCATTTAATAGTGATACTACATTGGCATGCTCAAACAAGACAGACGAATAGGTAAAAGAAACTCCACATTTTATCATTGCAAGGATGAAGATAGACAACTGAGGACAGAATGAAGATAGATAGTTAATGGACTTGCAAGAAAAAAGATAGGCACTTACGAACAGAATGAGGACAAAATAAAGATAAGTACTCTTATAATTGCAAGAAGAAAGATAAGCAAGATAGGCACCTACGGATAGAATGAAGATAAAGACTCTTATAATTACAAGAAAAATAGGCACATACGAAAATACATGCCTAGTAAAACAAAAACGTCACTATTCATGAAAAGTTTAAACTACCTCCCTCTCTTCTCCGTAAGAAAGAGAAATAAACTTAATTAGTTCCTACAATATGACATCTAGCAATCTTATGTGACAAAAAAATTAGAAAGTCTTGCTCCAATCAAAATAAAATTAGGAAAATTATTAGTTTATATTGTACTATTCATGTAAGATTTATATTGTAGACTAAACAAATGCGTAAATTATACACTTTTATGTAAATGTAAACCAATAATTGTCTATAAAATTAAACAAAAAAGAAAACATGGAAGTTAGGACTTACATGAATAACATCAACTTTGACACCATCAATACCAACAGCCTCCAAGTGTGAGTGAAGCCCCTCATACATTTGAATTCTAAAAACAAACATATTTATTGTACTCTTTTAATAAGTTATTACTTTTATATATATATATATATGCATTTCATAATACCTTAAAAGTATTATATAACTTAAAAGTAAAATATTTATTTATTTTTATTATCTATTCTATTTTCTAATATTATTAAGTAAATAAAAAAAATATTTACATATGAATTTTGATTAAGTCGTGCATTGCACGGGCATAATGCTAGTATGTATGTATATATATATATATATATATATATATATATATATACTGTAAGGACTGAAAATGTGTTGGTCCTAAAACTGGATTGGACTCAAACGTTAACGGCTCACACAATAAATTTGTAGAGTGTGGATAGAAGAGCTAGATTTATTCCAGAAGAAAAACGATTAAGCTGGACGATTCAAGATGATATCACACAGACAAGATTGTCGAATTCTTCTCCTCGGAATCAACTATGTTGTTTCCGTTCTATGGTTTTCGTCAAGAAGTCTATTGTATCAGAGTTCCGATCCCTTTCTCGATGCATTCTTCCATATTATATACTGTCATCTTGGTGTCATCTTCACCACACACGTGTAGGTTGGATTTGGGGGATCCCTTCCTGTCTCATCCAACACTTCCTAGAACCTTCAACTAGCAGCTGTAAGGCTGCTTCATCACTGTTCAGGCATCACCTCCACATTAATGCGGTCAGAGAGTTGGTTGGAAGACATTTAATGTGGAGGTAGCAACCTTTGTAGATATTTGTTTACCTCTTTTGTCTTACCTCTGGTCCAATATCCCGTCCTTAGCTGTGGTGCAACTCTGAAGCAAGTCCATGATGATATGGCACTCAGATTTACCTCGGACGTGAGTTTCCGAGAATACTTTTGTCCTCGGGCGCTTATTGGACCCATCTCATATTGTTTTTATTCCTCTCTTAACTTTACCCTCTTCATAGCCGAGTTTGGACCTCCTCGGATGGTCTAACGTCCTCGGATTGGGTTTTAGGCCCAACTGGCATGGCCTTAATAGTACCTCCTGATTAATTGGCCCCCACATATATGTATGTATCCCACATTACACATTAGCTTTATTAAAAAACTAGCCTTATCACACGCGTTTCGTGCGTGCAATGAGTTTTTTTTTTAGTGTTGTAATTTTTCATTCATTCCAGTTTGAGATTTAAATGTTTACTCATTAATATTACGCATTTAGAACTGCTAATACAACTAGGAGTGTCATGAGTGTTTTTTTTTTTTTTGAGAAACAAATACACACACAAGGGAGAGGGAAAAATGTTATAATACAAAGGCAAATCATAACTCTACTCAAAAGTCATGGCAAGTGTCATGAGTCTTAGTGGTCCAATTTTGTAGCAAAAAAACCTATGTTTATTTTTTATATATAATTTTTATTTTGAAAATCTAATTTATAAGTAAATAAAGTAATTTGAAAATCAATAGGAATGTGATCCTATTTTTTAGGTCATGTTTTAGTAGGAGTTAGAGTTGTATTTTTATTAGATTGTCTTTTAGATTTATCTCTATTTAACCATAAGGGTATACTTTCTTTAAAAAAAGGCGAAAAACTCATTTTAGTTCCTATATTTTCATGCGATTCCCACTTTGGTTCCTAACTTTTTTTTTCCACCGATTTTAGTCCTTATCCTGGAAAACGCGTCTCGCTTTAGTCCCTGACGTTACATCAGAGACGAAAATTGCACAACTAGCAAACGGGAAAAATTAAAAATATTAAAATAATGCCCACTGTGTCCACGTGGCTTTCCACGTTAGTCTCTAAATTAAAAAAATTAATTTATTAATTTTAATTAAATAAAAAAATTAAAAGCAGAAATAAAAAATTAAATTCAACAAATTAAATTAAATTAAATTTAATCCAACAAGAACAAGAACAACAAATTTAAAACCCAGTAAGAACAAGATCAACAAAACACAAACCCAGCAAATTTAAAACCCAAAAAATTAAATTCAAACCCAACACATTCTCAAAAAAAAAAAAAAAATCCAACAGATATTCAAATTCAATTTCCAAACCCAAGTACCCAACCAGAAACCATCCTTCTCACCTTCCCATTTCACACAAGCCCCTTCATTTCCTTGGCTTGATTCACATGGCTCAAATAACCCAAAAGCTGAAACTTTTTTCCAAAATAATCAAATGTAATTTCCTGGGCATAACCAACACAACTCGGTTTGTGCATTCAATTGCAAATTCTGACAATTCCACCGAGTTTCAACACCAACCGACCATTTTTGTTCAAAACCTCCTCAAGTTTAGAAGGGACAAACTGGTGGAGATAATTGAGCAAGCTCTCGATCTCTATGCGAGCTTACGCTGACTGAGGACTTGGTCCTGAATGTGCTTCAACGACATTGTTCAGATTGGAGATAAGCTTGTGTATTTTTTACAACTGGGTTTGTAGAAAGGGAGGAGAAGGAAGTGGGCATTTACTTGGGTGTAGTGTTTACAATGAGACTCTTGTCATCCTTCTGAAATCACAACGTTTCAAGGAGGAGCTCCAAGTGCTCGATAAAATGTCAAAGAGAAAGGTACTTGTCAATGAAGGGACGCACGGTGCGGGGGTTTGAAACATGGGTTTGAATTTAATTTTTTCGGTTTTAAATTTGCTGGGTTTGTGTTTTGTTCATCTTGTTCTTGTTGGGTTTTAAATTTGTTGTTCTTGCTGGGTTTGGTTTTTATTTATGTTTTTAATTTTTTTATTTAATTAAAATTAATAAATTAATTTTTTTTAATTTAGAGATTGACGTGGAAAGCCATGTGGTATTATTTTAATATTTTTAATTTTTTCTATTTGTCAGTTGTGGAATTTTCGTTTCTGATGTAACGTCAGAGGTTGAAATGAATTTTTTGCCCAAAAAAAAACATAAGAGAGTAGCGACATTAAAAAAAAAAAAAAAAAAATCTAAACAGGAATTTCATCTAAAAAATAAGGAATTTAACCCAAAAATTTCATCTAAAAAATAGTCTTTTTCTCTCCCAAAAATAATTATTCCACTCTCTTTTCAGATTCTCTCATGCAACCATCTTCTTCCTGAAAAATCAAAACCCTCTCCTTCCCCAAAATCAAAACCCAAAAACCCAAAACTCAGATGTCGTCGGTGTCGTCGAGGAAGCTAGAAGCAATCCAAATTTTTTAACGCAACCTCTGAAGCAGCGCCTCTTCAATCTCAATCCCATCCAAGCCTCTCTTCCCCGCGGTCCGTTGAAGGCGAGAGTGACAGCGGCACCGCTGGTTTTCTCTAATTTTTCATTCTGGTCTTTATGTTTTTAATGCATTCAATTTGGTACTTGTTTTTCAAAAAATCAAAAAAAATTTCGTTAATGCATTCTAATGAAAAGGTCCATTTTAGAATAAAAATTAAAAAAATAATAATAATGAATTTAAAAGGAAAAAAAATGAATAAAAGAAATCGCCATCTTTTCTTGCACTTTCTTGGTGGCAACCAAACACAAGATTAGAGAGAAAACTTTACCTTGCTCATTGATATGAAGGAGCAAAAACAAAAGGTCTCGTCTCCTCTCTTCTCCTCTGTTCTCGGCATTGCAAGGTAAAGCCCTACTAGAAATTGTATTGTATAATAGTCTTTGTATTTTTTGTACATTTATTGTGGAATCTCCTTCATTTGAGTCTCTACTAATGGTTGATATTCAATCTAGGGCTTGGAGGAGTTCTTCAATTGTTGGACTGATTGTGGAAGATTTATGGTCTGTGAGTTTTCTGACTATTCAAAGAACAGGTTTTGCTTCGTCTTCCACCCCTTCCCTCTTATTTTTCTTAAACCTTGCTGACCTATATACACATTAGAGGTATCATTTTTTGTGAGCTTTTGTTTAATCTGCTTCTTGGCTACATTGTTAAGCATCATAGTTTTGGTGCAAACAGAGAATTTCATATTCCATTTTGGAACTTAGGATTTTATTCCCAAAAGAAAAGCCTTTTCTTTCAATCTTTTGATCTGATTGTTTACCCAAAATCCTTGTTTTTGATTCTTACTATCTTTCATTTACAATTCTCTTTCATATCCACTTCCTTCCTAGTTGGTTCTGTTAATTCTTGCGAAATTCACCTGGAGATTGGATGTTAGCCATTTTGAAGATCATTCTTTTGATCAATTGCCAAAGAGAATGCTTGGTGCTGTTTCTCCACTCAGCAAACTATGACCTGAACATATATGATTTTGGGCCAGCATGTTATTGATGCTTGAAGGTCCTAGTGTGGAGATAAGCATGTGAGTTTGTTTTTCTTGAGATTTGAAGCATGCCCCTTTGGTTTTTAACTCATTTCTACAGCGGGTCTTGATCATAACATGGTTCTGCGCTTCAATTCTTTTGGCTTGCCTCTTGTGGTCAGTTTTATGAGATTGTGACATCAAGCTGCCCTCCACATTGGTATGGTGCTACAGATTTGGAAAGAGTTTCTCATCTTTTTGCTGTGCATTTTCCTGCACTTACTGCATCTGTTGTGAGGTTCACAGGGGCTGGTGGTTGCTTGGTTGTTGGGACGCTTACTTCTCTTTCTGCAAGTGTGGATGTTGCACTTAGTTTTTGCTATGGTGGTTTACACAGTTTGCAGCTGGGTTTCATTGGTTTCTGTTGCCATTGGTATTGGCATGTCTTCTAAGAATTTGATTCCAGATTTTAGACTTATGGTTTGCTACCTCACTGCATTTGAAAGGTTCTGTCAATCCATGTCTAGTACTCTAGGCACTCTACTCTGTTTTGGAGCACTGGTGCTCATCATATTTTTGGAGCCATGGGGCTCACCTTTACGCAGAAAGTTCTGCATCATTTCTGGTTTTAGTAGAAAGTTCTGCGTTGTTTCCGGTTTCTGCAGCAAGTTCTGCGTTGCTTCCGGATTTGTTTCCGGTTTTGTTCCCCATTGATGTGTTGGTGTTTGCCAGCAATACTTTGTTGGGTCTATTGTTCTCCAGCCAGAGTTGGTGTTTTTGCGGCTTTCATTCTAGTTTCCGTCGTTGCCCTTTTTCGGCATCTTTTGTCTGCGATCAGTGGCGCCTCTCACTGGCACCTTCACGTTGCACTTGATCACGGCAACTTGGAGCTCACATTGAGCCTTTTACTTCTGCTATGCAGGATTTCTTCTTCTTCATCTAGGTTCATATGTGTGTACACTCCATCTTGACTCTTGAGGGGGCCTATTAGAAATTGTATTGTGGATTTGTCTTTGTATTTTGGACATTTTATTTTAGTCTACACATTTTCCATATTTTCCACATGTGATTTTTTTTAATTAGTTAGGAATTACCGAATTAGTTAGTTTGTTAGTGATATTTTCTGAGGCTACCACTTGTATATATAAGAGTGCTTAGATGTAATTTACACACGTTGATAATACAACTATACAAGAAGTTATTTATTTTACTCTCTATATTTGACAAGCCCTAAGCTCAACTTTTAGCTTCACCAAACCAAAGCATGTATTAATTATTATGGTTGATGATCAGGCATTCAAGGTTCTAATTACATCTAATTGCAATTTTTTTTATCTTTTTCTTTTTTGTGTAAAACTGAAAAACCCTAATAAAAATTGTCTTTTTGTTTCTCTTTTTTCTTTTCATTTTTTTTAATTTTTTGTTGTCTATTCTCTGTATGTGTGTGTTTCTCTTTTTAGAATTGAAAAATGGATGAGACTATGAAGCAATTCCAAGAGGGCTTAATTGAGCTTGAAACTGAAGCTGAGCATCTTCTTTTAGCTTGCCATCAGGTATTTTTCTCAAACTCACTGCATTGTTTGGAACATTTTGTTATGTTACTAAGAAAGTGTGGGAAAATACAAAGACATTTGACATTTGAAGCTTGAGGACAACTTCTATTCACTATTTTAAGACAAGTCTGTTAATTTAGAACTCAAAATTGAAACATTAATGCTTAAGAACACAAAATTATAAATTTTTTCTGTTATTAGGGAACTGAGAAACAAAATTGCAAAGCTCAACTAAGTCCAATACAAGTTGTTTGGCTCGGTTGAGTTAATAACCCTATTTTTTATTTACTTGAAGAAAAAGTTTTAATTTGTTGTTTGGTTGTTTTTTTCCCTCTTTGATTAAAATTATGTTTACCTAAGGAAAGGGGAAGGGAAAGGAAAGGAATTGGAGAAGAAAATAATTCAAAATTCTTCCTTGGAAGTAAACAAAAATTTTCTCTTCAAAATAGGTGAGATTTGGAGAGAAAAATTGGTTGCAAGGTGGGCTATGACTTGTGGAGTTTTGTTTTCCGATCTTTTGGGATGCATAGGGTTTAGCAGAGAAGTTGATTGATTTATTGCTTGGTTGGAGAAAATGGGTGGTAGACATTCATCTGACATATGGAGAATGTTTCCTTTGAGTTTGATGTGGACTATATGGAGAGAACGCAATAGGCATGCATTCAAGGATGAGAAGCACACAGGAAATAAGTTGCTTGTATTTTTTCTAGTTCCTTATTTGGTTGCTCTCAAGGCATGGGGTTTTACGAATAGGGATTCTATTGTTGTGTTTTTAGATGCACTGCCTTTTGTATATAATTTTTTTAATTTCTTGTAATTCTTTAGGCTTTTCGTGTTCATTTTACATGAAGTAGCCTCTTTTTAATAAATTATTATTACCTGTTGTTAAGGACGAGAATAAAATAATATAGAGAAGTGGTAGCAAAACAAAGAGAAAACACAAGGGATTATATGGTTTGGCCAACGGCCTGCATCCACAGGATAAAGCCATGGCGGCTACATCTTTACTGTATTCTCAAGTGTTGATTACAATGAACCATAGTAGGGCATATATAAGAGCTAGGGTTAGCCCTACAGGGGCTTACAATATATTGGGCCTCTTGACCATTTTACATTAACATAAACTCAATGTCTTCAACACCTATTAGAAAAAAAAAAATATTTCTTCTTTTTACTTTAAAGGAGGTAATATAGCTTTTTATTATTTTTCTTTCTTTCTTTTTTGTGCCTGTGTATGTGTGATGGCTAAATCTTACTTTCTTTGTGAAGACATGAACGGTTACTGATTCCTTTGATGAAAATGTAGCTAGTTGAAAATGATAGAGTGGGGAATGGGAATAGGGAGGCGCTTACTGCATTGAGGAAGAGGGCTCGGACGACAAAAACTAGTGTTCCATCACCTTTTGAGTCAATAATGAGAGATATTGGGGGTCCCGAATCCAGGCCCTTGGTGAAGGAGGTATGTACCACCTGTGGCAACCATGACTCTAATGAGCGGACATGGATGATGTTCCCTGGGACTGATCTCATTGGTAGGATTCCATTTCATGCTGCTCATACCATCTTGGAGACAGGTTTTTCTCAAACCTTTCTTATTTTAGTGCAATTGCGTGTTTAAGTTGCTTTTTAATATGGTAGTTATAGATATACACACTCATCACATACCAAATGAGGTGATTAAGTAAGGAGTTCCTAGGCTTACTAAGTTTTTGAGTATGTTGAGTTGTTGAAGAAATACAAAATTAACATACATCAGAAATGAAACTTTTGTTCTTTCTAGAATTTGAGCTCTTTCTAGAATTTGTGCTCTTTGTCATGAGGGTGATTTTGTAATATATATGTGTGTGTGCGCGCGCGCACGCGTGCGTGTCCATATGAAAATTGTCTCTGTTACTCAAATATTACTCGCATACTACTGTAAGTAAGCCTCTTTCTATAAATATTAACTCAAGTCAAACAATAGCTCTATTCCAACCCTCCTGGTAATCTAACCAAATTAAATTTTGAATTCCTCCATCCAGGACAAATAAATTAAAGTTTTTAAATTTAATTTCTCTGCATTGTTTGTTCCCCTAGTAAACAATAACATTTTGGATTCATTTGAGAAATGCAATAGAGAAGGCTTAAAATTTTAATTTGTTAGAGATACTTGTAAATATATAGAATAAGACCAATTAAGAAGCAATGACAGGCCTGATACTAATAGGTATTAGATTGATTGTTTTGGATTCTTGAACCCATATCTTGGAACTCAGAACCCTGTTTTGATAATCCACATGGTGCATGTGTAGCTTACCAATAAAAAACTAGTTACAAATAAAGGAATAGCTAGATGTTTTATATGTTCAAGTATCAAACATTCCATGATAATGTCATTGTATTATTGGCTTGATATATTGGTTTTTATCCCTGATTTCAATCATGGGGATTGTTGTCAATTCCATATCCAAAAAAAATGGTGATTGTTGTCAAGGCTATTGTTTTGTTGGTCTTATAGCAGTTCTTAACAACTTACAATGCCCGGTTTGCAATTTGTGCTAGAAAAAGCATTATGGCTCTCCCTATATGCATGCCATATGATCTTGGATGCAAGGTTGGATTGAGTTTATAACAGTTGGATCACAAAATCAAGATTTTGTTCTGTCCTATTACAAACTGATATCTAGATGAATCTCCTTCTTGTGTTGTTGTAACATCTAATATTTCTGATGTGGTGATGGAAGATCAATTTGTCACTGCTTTGCAATTTTTTTATCCAAGATTTATTTTATTTTTATGGGAAAATGTGTGAAGTTCGTTAGAATAATGGTTAAGTGATTTAATTCACCTCTTTCCTATTAGTTTAAGTTTTGGGGACTGGTGATAGTTTATCATTTATTAAGGCTCCACCTCCCCTTTAAAAATTAAAAATTCCATGGGTAGTCACTTATTGAGGGAGAAATTGGGTCCGTACATTAGGGATTGTATTAGAATAATGATTATGTGACTAAATTCACTTATTTCTTATTTGGTTAAACTATTGGGACTAGCAGTAGTTTATCGAAGTCCGATTGAAGCAAGATACGTATGATTTTAAAGATATAGTTATAAGATTTCTAGGCTTAAAACAATTTTTAACTTGGGTTTCTATTTTACAAGTTATGGTTAGTTTTATGAGGCAAGATTTTTCCTCCTAATTACTAGCTGGCATTTTTTAAAATAAGCCACTTGCCATTGGGTCTTATGAGAATCACATCATTTTTTATTTGATAGGCTAGAATCACATGATTTTTTTAAAGACTTAACAATGATTGCCTGTTAAGCCTATAATGTTTTTTTTTCCCGGTTCTCTCTCCAATCTCACTTTCCCTAAGTTGCAACTAATCTTTATCATTGTCAATCCCCATTTGCTAAGAATTCATCTAGTAAAAAATGCCGCACCTTTTCCAAATAAGATCACCGGTCTCTTCACGTTTCTAAGCAATGATGTTGTTTTCTCGGGATGGGCTTGGGCCGCGGAATAGGGAATTCAAGAGACTTGTGTGGCTTGGATTGAGAAGTTGGAAGAGGGCTTGATGGATTCAATGTGATTGAGCTATCACTATGATGATGGCTATTTAATTAAGGCCAACAAGCTCTGTATTTTGTGCACATGGGTGAGAGATTTCCTAGCGAGGGAAGTGCACATGGGTGGGCTTGCAGGGAATTTTGGGTCCAATAAAACCATTGAGGAGCTAGAGCACAATTCTACTAGCCAAGTCTTAAGTGAGATATCACCAAGATAATTGGCCAGAGTTGCCAATGTCAACTGGCCAAACACTAAGCAAAATGTTGGCCTTTACGCCCCTTTACTGGTGCTAGATTGCCCTAGGCAGGATGTAAGCATGGATTTCGTGCTAGGTCTCTCTTGCACCCTTAGGATGCATGACTTTGCTCTTGTGACTATGGATAAGTTATCCAAAATGGCCCAATCATTCCCTATTCTGAGACCTCTAATGCCTCCAAGGTTGCCAAACTTTATTTCAATGAAATTGTCAAGCTATATGGCCTCCCCAAAAACATAGTCTGATAGAGACGTTGGGTTAATGAATTATTTTTAGAAAACTGTTTGGCCCATAGAAAGAAAAAAGTTGAAATTCTCTACGGCTTACCATCTTGCAACATATGGCCAGACTAAGGTTGTTAATAAGAACCTTAGGAACATTTTAAGGTGTCTTGTAGGTGAACATGCTAGGAACTTGTATTCTATTCTCCCTACGGCCTGATTTGCATGCAATGCTCTTTGAGGTTGTGCATGGTTAGAAGGCTAGGAAGCCTTTAGGTCTCCTCCCCATATCCCCTCATGTTTGAGTGTCTGAGTCAACCAAAACTTCTGGATGGCATGTCCATGACTTGCATCATGACATCAACAAATGTATTCAAGCAAGTAATAAACAATATAAAATTTAGGTTGATTCTCATCATCAACATTTAGAATTTAACATATCAGATTATGTCATGGTTCATAATTTAGGCCGGAGCAGTAGATGCTTTGAAGACTTTGAGCGTGCTATGCCTGACCTCAAGCTTCTTTTCATCTGAACCTTACTTGAATGGTTCTCTGTGTGGAGAAACCATCCTTTTTCTATTTTGGATTTACTTGACTTTTGTAATTTTCGTTCTTGACTTGCTCCCCCATGTATACTCCCTGTGTGCTTGGGTGTATCTTTTTTATTATCAATGAATTCTTATTACTTATCAAAAAAAAAAAATAATAATTTAGGCCGGAGCAGTATCTTTTAGGAATAGTTAGGAAATTGCAAGCTCGCAGTGCTGGACCGTTTAAGGTGCTAAAGCTAATTGGACCAAATGTGTATGTCATTGATATTAACACAACTCTTAGCATTATTATTATAATTTTTTTATAAGTAACAAAAGTTCATCAATCAAAAAAGAGAATACCCAGGTACACTAGAGGTGTTCTTGAGTAGCAGTTCATCAAACTCGCAAATTACAAAAATTAAATCAAATAAATTAGAACAGGGAGGAGAAATTTAAGCAGTACTCCAGTCCAGCAAAGAATGAAGGAGGGATTTAATTTCAAATATAGACCGTTCATTTCCCTCAAAGCATCTCACATTCCGTTCTTGCCAAAGGCACCACATAACATAGTGAGGCACAACCCTCCGGAAGACGATATTTCTATGCGGGGAAAGAGAGGTGAGAGAAGAAAGCAAGAGCGAGAGTAACCCCTTACTTGAATTATTTCAAGTATAGGACTAACATTTTTTGCCAAATTACAAAACCGCCTTTTTTTTCTGCTGAATTTTCACCTCAAGCACCTTACAGCCTTATTTAAGGTGCTCAACTAGGCTCTAAAGGCAAGCACTTTACTAAAGGCACCTTGCAGGCTTCAATGGTGCTTTAGTAGCACCTCACCTCACCTGATCGTCTAGGCGAGTGCCTAGCTCGCGTGTGACTGCACTGCTTTGAGGTTCAAGATGTGTTGATACATGTATACAAGTATCTAGGGACCATCAAATATGACTTATTTCTTCAAAATTATTTTCCTGCCCAAATATTTGATATTTTTAAGAATTATTGGATGGGTTTCATGGGTGACCAAATAGTATCAGTATCTTGGATATGCTGCTAATATAGCTCCATCATAGGAAAAGAATTCCACCTGAAAGGAGTGGATTCAAGGTAGTGGAACAATGTTGTGAAGTTGCACAGGAAAGGATTCTTAGGATTCTTCGATAACATTTAGCTGCATTTGCTTACAAACTGGGCAGCTAAAAACTGTTTTCAGTCTGGCAATAAACCAGTCATCCAGGTGGCCTATGAGAAGGGATAAAGGACAGACTCTTCAAGAATCAAGAGTTGTTGAGATAATTAGTTCTCCTTATTCTCAAATGGAACCTCCTTCCTTGTAAGAGCAAGGCTGAAGGTGAGGTAATGGGTTCAAGACCCAACTTTCTAATTAAAAAAATTATAAATTATCCACATACTTTTTTTTCTTCATTTATAATCTTACAAGTGGTTGGTTCATAGAAAATAAAATTAGTTTTCTATCTAATGGTTTATGTTATTGCTTAAGTTACTCGATGCTGCTGATAGTGTTTTGATCTTGATAGTCATTATTGTCAAGAAAAATGTTTCTTCACTTTATATATATAAGATAATTAATATTGTGGATAATCTGGGCCTTGTCCTTGTAATGTAGATCAAGCGCAACTTGACTTTGATGCAAAAAGACTACAGAGCTATATGAAAGAGAAGTCCCTTTTGATTTCAGAAAGAGGTGCCATTACTGATAGGATCAGTTCAGGTGTACTCAAATCTCTCATAACCCTCTCAGACAAACCAAAGTAAGTGGTGATTTTGGAAATATAGTCTACGTCATGGCAATAACCTCACCTCTAGTCCCCCTGTGAAAATTGCACTCATTTCTTCTCCATCTCGCAATTGTAACATTCACATTTACCTGGTATGAAATTATGTATAGACTAGTTTTGAATGTTTTCTCCTAATGCTGCTCGTGAGGGTTGCCAATTGTAGCATTTGACTCCATGTTAGTAATGATAGAAAATTTGGAAGTTAATGTTTGTTTGATCTTCCTTAATCTTCATGGTTATACTTCTTTTTTGGGTCCTACTTTGCAGTTACACTTTTGTTCAGAACATTTGTGCTTGTCAGTGATTAGCATATCATACACACCTGGTAACAGTATTTTTATGACACACACTTGAATGTACCAGCCTTGTTCCTGAAATGCGCAGAAAAAGACGGTGTATCATTACCTACTGTAGATGATACAAGTCAAGTTATACAAAATAATATGATGGTCCAAATGTGGCCATCAAAGATAAGATCTCCATTTCCTTGACTTGTGCACACCATGATACAAGTCAAGTTATACAAAAATAGTACACCTATTTTTTTAGCAAGTACATGTGGTGTTATGTGTAAATGCTGAAATTTAATCGCATATTGACACCCAAACATATTATGAAATTGGATGTGAATGTCGGTATATGATTGAATTGATAATATAATATATTTTTACAAGACTATTGCAAAAATTAGCAATATATTTTAATTTTTGTCAGTAAATTTGGCTTTTATCCCAAGAAATAGAATCCCCACATTTATACTTTTTTTTTTTTACAACCCCACATTTTTTTTGGTACTTATTATTTAGGGAGGTGCCATTAGACCAAGTCGGTCATCTTAAAGCAAAACAATTACAGAGTCCAACATTTTATTTATTTATATTTTTCTAGGGACACTCAGATGGTAGACTTAATGTATTTGAAGGACACGAGTAAAACCCTAGGTACCATCACATTCTTAATTATATGAAGAAAAAAAAATGATGAACATAATTTTTTTTTTAAATATTATATCTCAAACGTTCTGGAAGTGTATTTGCATCTATTCTGTTCACTGCTATTAAGGAAAAGGTTCCATTGCATGGTGCATGGTGACACAATCTGTAACTGGCATGTTGACACGTTGCATGATGGTGACACAATTTGTAACTGTAGGAGGTTGCTCTCTCATCATCATTAATCATCACTCTCATCTCTATTTTTTATTACTGCACGTCACTCTTCCATCTTGCTTCCACATCCCATAGTTTTCTCTCTCTATATATATCACCCATGTTTCAACTTCTACTTCTCTCTCTATCTAGTTCTCTAGCTTGAAGAACCATACTTTTCAAATGGCAAAAAACCTAGTTACAGTTCTAGTCACTGGCGCGGCTGGTATATATACCATTCCTTCCTTATTATATGACTTTATTTTCAATATATATACTTCTTTGTTTTGGAAGCTTAGAAAATGTGGGAAATGAAATATGATTTTCAAATTAATAAAATGAAATATTTATTTGTTCTTTATTATGAATCTTATATTATATGATCAAGAAAGCAAAAGCACCTCTCAACTGAGTCTAGCACAACCATTTAGCTTGGTTGAGGTGGTTCAAAGTGGGTCTTACATTCAATGGAAGTTTCATTCTCATCTTTTTCCTTTGATTGGAAAACAAACAGATGGATAGGTTCTTTTATTTCATGACATTTTTCTTTTTTGTCTCAAATGTTTTCAAAATTTATCTACAAACAATATTTTAATTATTTATCTTCAAAATTATCCATAACTTCATTTGAAATCCTGTTTTCTATTCAGTTCACGACTTCCTGCATTGCTGTTCTGTGATATAATTCTTAATGCAACTGTTTAAATTCATGGTTATCTTTGTGATGAGTTTAAGTGCCATTTTTGTAGATAATCTAAAGAAGTCCTAAAAGTTTTAGGTGCTTTGTTGTTGTTATAATCATTATTATCTTAATATACATTTTAGTCTTTTCCAAATAGTGGGAAAGAATGAAAATTGAAAGAAAAGCTTGATTTACAACAATATGACTGTTGTTACATGTCAGTAATTATGTTAAGGAGCAAGTGTATTTGATTTTCAATTGTATACGTTGGTGATTCTTTCTTCTAGACATGATAATATATAGTTTTTGTATCTGTAGCTCAAAATTTTGATTTTGTTCAACAGGGCAAATAGGTTATGCCATTGCTCCAATGATTGCAAGGGGAATCATGCTGGGTCCTGATCAGCCTGTGATTCTGCACTTGCTTGATATTGAACAGGCGGCTGAATCCTTGAATGGGATAGTATGGAATTGACTGATGCTGCCTTTCCTCTTCTGAAAGGTATGTCCCTTATCTTGAGAGCTAATTCTAGGTAGGTAGAATTATTCTCTCCCTTGAAGTTTCTTAAATTGTATCATGAATATGGTTCAACAGGTGTGGTTGCTACCACAGACATTGTTGAAGCTTGTAAAGATGTCAATATTGCTGTTATGCTTGGTGGATCCCCACGGAAGGAAATTACGTTGAGGAAGGATATGTTGTCTACAAATGCGTCTATTTACAAGGCTCAAGCTTTGATCTTGGAGGAGCATGCTGCTGCCGATTGCAAGGTGACCATATAAATGCACTTGAGAGTGTAGATATAAGATTTTAGAGACACCCATTAGCTTGTAAAAAACTATTGATTTCAGCATCCTGTTCTGTTACCATTAGCTTGTAGAAATATGTCCCGGTACATTCCTCGTCTCACTTGTTAGAATTATGGTTAAGTGATTAAACTTATCATTTCCTGAGAGCTTAAGCTTTTGAAATAATCAGTAATTTAACATGGTATCAGAGTAGGAGATCTAAGCTCGATCCCTGTCTTCACTCTACCTCCTATTTTAAAATGTTAAATTCCCACTTGTTGGGCCCTAACTTATTAAGAGGAAGTTTAGGGCCACAAGTGAGAGGGAGTGTTAGAATTATGGTTAAGTGATTAAACTCACCATTTCCTGAGAGCTTAAGCTTTTGGGACAATCGTTAATTTAACATCACTATCATTTCTTGCTCATACTCTTTGGCATGGATCTATTGCTTCTATTCTATTCAGTAGTAATTGCTTTGTACCATGCCTTTCGGCATGTTCTCTGACCTTACCTGCTTTGGTTGTTGATGCAATCTGAATGTCTATATCTTAGTTATTGTCACCGGAGAGACGCTTGTACTCAAGTTAGTAACGTTGTTAAGCAACCTGATCTAGAGTTCCTTTAAATCTTAAGACTAATTGATCAGATATTCTTTATATGTCATGGTGTTTAAATACTATTTCTCTAGAAAGAAAATATTTCAAAGTCACTGAAGAGAAGTTTCTGTCCTCTCTGTCAAGATTAGAGAAGTATATGTAACCGTATAACTAGTTCCCCAGCCCCCTCTGCCACTCTGAAAATAGAAGAAAAAGAAACTGTTATCAAAATGTACCATTTAGGACAATCTTTAAAATTCAAAATATTTGTGTTTGTTTGTTTATTAATCCTCTCAAACGTTGTGTCATTAATCCTCTCAAACATTGTGTCTTTATGTGCTATTGTTGACAACATAATTGTGCTTTTTCAAGTCTAGTTTCCAACTTATTAAGAACATATTTAGTGAAAACACAGATTTCCAACGAGTCTGTTTCCAACTTATTTGTTCAACTCTGACAACATGCATCCCCTTACTCCCTTCGTAATCTATAAAAAAATATTATATAAATATTCAGCAAAAACCAAATTTCTAATTATTACAAATCTTGGAAGATTGAAACATTTTAGAGTTTTTTTTTTTTTCCTCAATGCTGTGCAGTTAATTTTGGAATTGATATTGTTGACTAAGTTGATGTGTTTTCATTGCATATATTATGCAGGTGTTAGTTGTTGCCAACCCAGCAAACACTAATGCCCTCATCTTAAAACAATTTGCTCTTTCAATCCCAAAGGAAAACATCACATGCCTAACACAACTTGATCACAACAGAGCATTGGGCCAAATAGCTGACAGGCTAAAGGTTCATGTTAGTGATGTCAAGAACGTAATCATCTGGGGAAATCACTCTACAACTCAATATCCGGATGTCAATCATGCGACTTTCACCACCAAAAATGGAGAGAGACCAGTCAGAGAACATGTTGCTGACGATCATTGGTATCTCAACATATCCAACATGTTTATTTATTACTACTTTCACATGTTTAAATTACTTGGAAACATGGGCTGATAAACTACTTTAAACTTTTCAAATGGGAGGTATAGTAACATAGGGTTCAAATTCAGAACACATACCATGATAAACTACTACTTGTTCTAAAAGTTTAATTATTAGAAAATGGCAAATTTAATTATTTAATTATTGTTCTAGCATAACTTGTATCTAAGTCAAATACATAATGTTATCAACATTCAGGATTTTGGTAATTGCAGCAATCCCTCCCCCTCAAAATAAGTAGTGATTGGTCATCTATAAAGAGAAAATTGACCTAGTGAAATTATGGCTCTCCTTAGATTTTCTTGCTTCTTTTAGGCAATAGCTTCAGGTGTACTGTTAAGTAGTATCTACATGCCAATTACCTAACCCAGGGATCCCAATTTTTAGGGTGTAGGCGGTAACAATTTTTATACTTGAATTTGTACTTATCAAAAAAAAAAAAAAAAAAAAAAATTATATAATTCAATTTGTCTTGAGAATCCTGTTAGGACCTGGCTTTGATATTGAAAAATTATTAAACAACAAAGTTTTAGGTTGGAGTGGGGTAAAGTAGTGTGCATGTTGAAATTTTACGTTGCAACCCTTTGCAGGATCTTCAACAAACTAGTTATGTTGACAATATTCACATCTCTAAGCATCCTTGTCCACTATTTACTCTGCTTCGCTCCCAACAAGTCTCTTTGCTTTTTTATTTTTTTAAATGAATAAATTTTGTTTGTCATAGGTTAAAAACCGAGTTCATCACCACCATGCAGCAGCGTGGTGTAGCCATTATCAAAGCTTGGAAAGCATCAAGTGCATTTTCTGCTGCAATTGCTGCTTGTGATCATATACGTGATTGGGTTTTCAGGACTCCCAAGGTTGATTCTCTTTCACCTCAAATAGCATTTGATCATGCTGACCTTAATTATTTGCCTTTAGTCTCTTTTTGTTGTTTTTTTAATTACTATCTTTTGTAATTCTTCCTTTGGCTTTGTCATTCAGGGAACATGGGTTTCCATGGGAGTGTATTCTGATGGTTCTTATGGGATTCCACCTGGCCTTATTTACTCTTTTCCTGTTAAATGTGAGAAAGGGAAATGGTCAATTGTGCAAGGTAAGTTCTGTGGCTTCTATATGTTGTAAATGTAACATCTTCTTTCCTTGAGAGTTAAACTTACTTCCAATGTTTCAGAAACTACAAATCACTGTAACCTGCATGAAGGAATATATGTTGTTTGTCAATTATTTCTTAGATCTAAGTAACGGTATTAACGAAGGTAGATGTTGAAGAGAGCAAGGATATATTTTTGGAATAGTATGGACTATCACAATAACATGCACAAAGCTCAGAACTCCCAGTTACCGACGAGCAATCAATAACGATTAAAGAGGGTTGAGAGTAATATAATTGAGGATTCATGAATAAATAGTTTTAATTATGAGAGCCTACTATAGTTTTGTGTCAGCATTTTATATTCCAAAATTTTTGTGAAATGGTCCAAATTTTATGATATTACTTGCATGATATGAGACTATTTCAGTGCACTCAGTGTTTGGTACTTGTTTATACAATAGCAGGGCTCAAGATTGATGAGTACTCGAGGGCAATGATGGATGCAACAGCAAAAGAACTCACTGATCATGTGTTTTCATTCATTTTCTAATTAGTCATTTAAAGTTTATATTAATTATTTTGAAAGTCCTATAAAACTACTATATTACATGTAATGCATGTGTACTGTAGTTAATAGTAAAATAGAAACATTCGCTTTTGGGAGTAATTACTCTCTCTTCCCTTGAAGTTTGGGGAAACCACAATCCATCCCAAACTTGAAGGGAAAAAACAGTCAACCCAACATCCATTTGACCAAGTACAGTTAACCTTAAATATTTTGTTTATAGGAAATGTCATTCATTTTCTTAATTCCCATAATAGGCTAAAGCTAAGATGTGGGTGTGTTTTCTCAATCAAACACCATAAAAACAAAGACCTAGATAACAATCTTTCAATTGAGCCAATATTTACACATCGGGTGACAACCCAATAGCCAAAAGACATACACAGAGGAACAAAAGTATCATCCAGTGAGAACACATACCATTGCAGTACTAAGACAATTGAGCACAGAGGGCTTGTACAGAATCGCTTTTCTAGACCAAGCTTTGCCCTCAACCAATACCTGTAGAGAGAGACAGTGAGTAGACAAAAGGGTAATCTTGAAACTGACTTGGTTGTCAAGTTCATTGGTGATAGCAGGGTTCGGAAGAGAACAAAGAGTTCTTGTGTGGGATTGGTTGAGGAAACGAGGACTTTGAAGACACGTAATTAGTCCTTTACTTTTAATTAGTGCCTTAAAAAGGTGGGTAAAAATTGAGATAAAAAATGTAATTAATAGTTATATATAATAATATATTAATAAGTTAAGGGAGATAAATAAAAATTTTCATCCTTTTTAAGGTGATATCTTGTGATTAGTGCATACTGCATGCTAAAAGTAATGCCAATGACAGATATTTGTTCAATTAACAACTTAAATTGTGGGAAAAAAAAAAAAAAGCTATTAAGTAAGTTACAATCTATTTTGCAGAAATTACCTATATATATTAATCAGTAAGTATTGTTACGCAATAAATTTTTCGATCTTTTTTTCATAATTGCTATTGAAGTGACAGATTGTGAATTAGTGTACATTAAAAATGATGCCAATAATAGTCCCAACAATGAAAGTAACGTTACATTAATCACAATCTACCATCTCAATTGATTGTAAAAAAGGTTGTGAAATTTGCCTATCGGTAACAACAATAATTTTAGTTTTTAAAGGGTTTAGTCCTAATCTCCCTTTGATCCCCAGTCCCAATAGCAAGCCAAAGACAAAGTCTTTACATCTCTTTTTGTTAACATCTTTGTAGAACCCATGTGAAACCCCACCTCTCCCTTCCTCACTATATTCCCATCTCCAAATATGATACATATATATCTCAAACTTACTGGAAGTAATTTAAGGAAAACACAAAAAAAGGGGGAAAAAAAAGAGTATTCAAAATGACGAGCATGGTGACACATTTTTGTAACTGGAACCATTCTTTTCTCATCGTATGACTTTAGTTTCAATATTAACTCTTTTGTTTTGGAAGCTTAGAATAGAACATGTGGGAAAATAACAATATGATTTTCAATAATGATATATTTTTTTATTCTTCATTATGAATTTTATATTATATGATAAAGAAAGCAATCCTCTCAACAAAGTCTAAGCACAACCATTTAGCTTTGGTGGTTAGAAGTGGATGTTGCATTCAATGGAAGTTTCATAAGTTAATTCTATAATATCCTTATCTTTTTCCTTAGTTTGATTGGAAAACAAACAGATGGATAGGTTCTTTCCTTTGATTGAGGAGATCTCTTATACTCGTGCATCTCTTGTGCAAGTTGTTTTGGCATCTGAAATGAATGCCTTGTTGTACAAGTTTCTTTTAATATTCTTTGTTTTTTGTTCATATATTTTTGTATTTTGATGCATCATACATATGTGTATATATGTTAGAAGGCTGGATAGTTTTGAGAAATCTACAAGGTGTTTATTTATCAGTTTGGTTTTTGAGAAAATGGAGTATCTTGTATTACTTCAGAATGGTCTCGTTGTTTTGTTTACTATTGCTATCTCTTGGAAGCTTATTACATATATGTGGGGCTCCTTGAAGATGGAGAAGGAACCAATGAAAGTATTGGTCACTCGTGCTGCAGGCATGCTAGCTCAACCTGATATTCTATTTGGTTTCTCTTGGTCCTCTTGTTATCATCATGAGACTCAATATTAGAAATTTGAATGCCTTTTATATTATTATATATTTATTTTTGTTGCATTTCTGAAACAGTCATCTAAATTTTCATTCAAATTGACAAATATGAATGTTCTCCAAATGTCAAACCCCAAAATTTCCAATTTTGTATGATTGCTTAATCTAAATTTGCTTGTATGCCTGTGGATACTTCTCGTTTTTTGGTTTCATTCTTTTGGTATCTTTAGCTCATATAGATATCATTTATTGGTTTGTTAGAATCAATAATTAAATGATTAAATTCACTCTTTCCTACTTGCTTAACCTATTAAGGCAAATAGTTATTTATGAGGTTTCTCCTTCATGGGAGTTAAAAGTCAAAATTGACCACAATTGTTAATAATTGAAATTTATGGAATTTGTTGCTTTGTATTTTCTATTACCATGTGAAAATCATCGTCCAATTTTTCATGATTTTATTGTCTCAACTTTTTGTTAAATATTATCTACAAAAAAGTATTTTAATTATTTTTCTCCAAATTTATCCTTAACTTCATTTGAAAATCCTATTTTCTATTCAGTTTATGACTTCCTGCACTACTGTTCTGTGATGTGATTCTTAATGAAACTGTTTAAATCTGTAGTTTTCTTTGAAGATGAGTTTAACTGCCATTTCTGATTTCTGTAGATAATCTAAAGAAATCCTAAAAATTGTAACTGTTTTGTTGTTGAAATAATCGATGTATTATCTTATACATTGTAGTCTTTTTGAAATAGTTGGAAAGAATGAGAATTGAAAAAAGAAGATGTAACGACCTAAGAAAAAGCGCTAGCCACATCTGCGCTATACCTCAAAAGAACTAGTCACAATTGAGGCTCCTTGCAGTTATTAATAAAGCCCAGTTCAACCCAGTAAATACCCGATGTGGGACTCATCACACACCCACACACATCACACAATCAATCAAATTGGGGCATCACAGAAGAAGCTTGATTTATATCAAGATGACTGTTGTCATTACGTAAAGGAGAAAGTGCATTTGATTTTCAATTCTATAGGTTTGGTGTTCTTTCTTCTAGACATGATAATATATAGTTTGTGTATCTGTAGCTCAAAATTTTGATTTTGTTCAACAGGGCAAATAGGTTATGCCATTGCTCCAATGATTGCAAGGGGAATCATGCTGGGTCCTGATCAGCTTGTGATTCTGCACTTGCTTGATATCACACCGGCATCTGAAGCCTTGAATGGGGTAAAAATGGAATTGCTTGATGCTGCCTTCCCTCTTCTGAAAGGTATGTCTCTTATCTTGAGAGCTAACTCAAGTTAGATAGAACTATACTCTCCCCTGAGGTTTCTTAAATTGTCATGAACATGGTTCAATAGAGGTGCATGCTACCATGGACGTCACTGAAGCTTGTAAAGATGTCAATATTGCTATTATGCTTGGTGGATTCCCACGAAAGGAAGGTATGGAAAGGAAGGATATGATGTCTAAGAATGTGCCTATTTACAAGTAACAGGCTTCAGCCTTGGAGGAGCATGCTGCTTCGGATTGCAAGGTGACCCTATAAATTCACTTGAGTGTGTAGATTTAAGATTTTAGGGACACCCACACAGCCACACTCAGTTTGGAATATTATCAGTTCACCTTACATAGATTTGTATTTTTTGTATATCTAGCTCCATTTACTTTAAAAATCGAAAGTCATGAAACTGGATGTTTTGAGATGTTTTGAAGTTTAAAAAGAGCAGACATATTGGTTCTATTGATGCTGATTGATTTCATTGGATAAGATTGATGCTAATGGATCTGAGACTTTTTTTAGGATTTTATTTATTTTTTTATATTTAACGAAATTTTTTATGAGGTATTTCCTTTTCTTACTTGATTGTGAAGTTAGTTCCCTTCCTTCTTTAATTTAATATCACTATAGTAGACAGGTTGATCTTAAAATTTGTTGGAATTTTTACTTCCAATGCTTAGTGTTGAATACAAGCATATCTCTGTTACTTTGCTTGGTACTAACTCAAAGCACTCTTAAGTGCTGATTTTTGGGTTTTATCCCTCTCTCCACACCTTGGCGTTGATTCATGGGTTTTATCCTTTTTGTTTTTATTTTACTTCCCAAAAACACATTCCCATTGAAAACTGCTCGTCCTGCTTTTGCACCACCTATAACTAGATGCCCTCTAGGCCATGATAAAAATTAGTGAATCAAAAAAACTAATGATTTTAGCATCCTGTTCCATTATTATTAGCTTGTAATAATATGTCCTAGTACATTCCTTGACATCCTTGTCTCGCTATCATTTCCTGTCCATACTCTTTGGCATGGTCTGTTGCTTCTATTAGCTGTAATTGCTCTGTAGCATGCATTTTGGCATGTCCTCGAATCATTACCTACAATCTGAATGTCTATATCTTGGTTAATGTTACTATTTTAAGTTACATCCTGGAGGGACACTTGTGCTTAAATTAGTAATATTGCTAAGCTACCTAATCTAGAGTCCCTTTACATCATAAGAATAATTGACCAGACATTCTTTATATTGCATGAATTATGCTATTTCCCTAGAAAGAAATATCTTTCAATCATCAGAGAGCAGTGTTTGTCCTTTCTTTCCAAATTGAAGAAGTATGTGTATTCGAATTACTAGTTCTCCAGTCCCATCACTCACTTTGAAAATGGAAGAACAAGAAGTGGCCATGAAAATGCACCATTCAAGCAAATCTTTAATACTCTAAATATTTATGTTTGTTTCTTCTGATTCTCTCAAATCTTGTGTCTCTATGTGCTATCATTGACAACATAATTGTGCATTTTTGAGTCTAGTTTCCAACTTATTAATGAACATATTCAGTGAAAACCAGATTTCCTATATGTTTGTTTCCAACTTATTTATAATCAGTCATATTGTCAGATTTCTAACAATTACAAATGTTGAAAGATTGAAATCTTTAAAGATTTTTTTTTTTAATCTTCACTGTTATGCAGTTAATTTTTTGAATTAATATTGTTTCCTAAGTGTTTTTTTTTTTTTGAGAAGAATATTGTTTCCTACGTTGATGCCCTTTCATTGCTTTATTATGCAGGTGCTAGTTGTTGCCAACCCTGCAAACACCAATGCTCTCATCTTGAAAGAATTTGCTCCTTCAATCCCAGAGAAAAACATCACGTGCCTAACACGACTTGATCATAACAGAGCATTAAGTCAAATAGCTGAGAGACTAAAGGTTTATGTTACTGATCTCAAGAACGTAATCATCTGGGGCAATCACTCTTCAACTCAATATCCGAACGTCAATCATGCGACTGTCACCACCACAAATGGAGAGAGACCAGTCAAAGAACTTGATACTGACGATCATTGGTATCTCAAAATATCCAACATGTTTATTTTTTGCCACTTTCACATGTTTAAATTATTTGGAGACATAGGTCAATAAAGTACCTTTAAGTATTTAAATGGGAGGTAGAGCAGGCATACAGTTCAATCCTCCAAATTTAGACCACCTACATACCATGATACTATTTGTCCTAAAAGATTAAGTTCTTAGGAAATGGTGAATTAAATTATTTAACAATTTTTTTTTCCAAAAAAAAAATTATGGATTCTAGTAATTGTAGCAATCCCTCCCCTTAAGATAAATAGTGATTGATCATCTATGAAGACAAAATTGCTCCAGTGAATTTATGGCTCTCCTTAGATTACCATGCTTCTTTTAAGCAATAGCTTGGGGTGCATTGTCAATTAGTACCTACATGCCATTTACCTAACCCAGGGATCCCAATCTTTAGGGTGTAGGTGGTAACAATTTTTATACCAGAGTTTGTACTTATCAAAAAGCAAACTTATTCTTAAATTTGTCTTCCACCCTGTTAGAGCATCTGTTGGTGTAAACAAAAAAAGATGTGAAATTTACACATTTAAGCCCCAAAACTACCCACATCAATCCTTCTATATTACTGGCTTTATATTTTTGAAAAGTTATTGAACTCCAAAGTTTTAGGTTGGTGTTGGGTACATTTGGGTGCATGTTGAATATTTAGGTTGCAACTCTTTGCAGGGTCTTCAACAACATAGTTATGTTGACCATCTTCACATCTCTATGCATCCTTGTCAGGCTATTTACTTTGCTTCCCTTTTTGTTATTTATTTATTTAAATTTTGTCTGTCATAGGTTAAAAAACGAGTTCATCAACACTGTATAGCAGCGTGGCATAGCCATTATCAAGGCTCAGAAAGCATCAAGTGCATTGTCTGCTGCAAGTGCTGCTTGTGATCATATGCGTGATTGGGTTCTCGGGACTCCCAAGGTTGATTATCTTTCATCTCAAATAGCATTTGATCATGCAGAACTTATTTGCTTTCATATTCTTCTCTCTTTTTTTTCTTTTTTTTTTTTAATTAATATTATCTTTTGTAAATTTTCCTTTGGCTTTGTAATTCAGGGAACGTGGGTTTCCATGGGAGTGTATTCTGATGGTTCTTATGGGATCCCAAAGGATATTATTTACTCTTTTCCTATTAAATGTGAGAAAGGAAAATGGTCAATTGTGAAGGGTAAGTTCTGTGGCTTCTATATGTTGTAAATGTTACTTCTTCTTTCCTTAAGAGTTGAATTGCTAATGTTTCTGAAGTTACAAATCACTATAATCTGCATAGATGAATATATGCTGTTTGTCAATTATGTCTTAGATCTAAATAATGGTTTCAGAGCAAAGGTAGTTGTTGAGGAGAGCAAGGATATATATTTGGAATATATGGACTATAAGTCTATAACAATGAAATGCACAAAGCTCAGAACTCCCAGTTACTGATGAGCAATCAACGATGATATAAAACAAGGGCTAAGAGGGCTAAGAGTAATACAATCAAGGATTCATGAATGAATAGTTATAATTATGATAGCCTACTATACTTTTGTGTTAGCAGTTAGCATGTTATATATTCCAAAATGTTATGAAAAATGGTCCAAATGTTTTAATACTACTTGCATGAGACTATTTCAGTGCATTCAGTGTTTGGAACTTGCTTACGCATTGGCAGGGCTCAAGATCGATGAGTTCTCAAGGGCAAAGATGGATGCAACAGCAAAAGACCTCATTGACGAAAAAGAAGTGGCCCATTCATGCCTCAACTAACAATAAAACCATCTTCCCTGGAGAATAATGAAGAAGACTTGATAATACATGAAAAGAAAAAAAGGATTTCCAATTTCCATCCTAACTTTATGTATAAATTTTATCAGTCACTTATAAGCTTTGGAACAGTGACAGAACAAGATGTGTCCTGATTTATCCTGTTTCATGTGTTGGCAAAAATGTAGACTAGTTCACCAAGCACCTCCCCAAATCCAATAATCAGTTCGATGTTATTACTCATATGTGTTCATTGACTTTATATTATTTCATAAGTCCTAAAAAAACATCAAATTTATAAAGTATTAAAAAAAAAAAACTAAATTATTATAGGTCATATGACTAAGAATTTGATTTCACATACCATTATGCTATAATATATGTACAATATTCTTCAAAACCATCTTACATAAAACATTACAATATTGTCCGTACATGGCACGGACAACTTACTAATTAAATTATACAAAAAACCATACATATGAACCCATAAATTAAATAAGACTTACTTATTAATAGAAGAAAACTTAGCCCATACCCAACAATTATATAATTACTAAAATACCCTTGACTATAGAATAACTAAATAAATATAAAAACCTAATTAACTACTGTGGATACCTATTCTTGGGCTTTGCCTGTAACGTTGAGCTTTCAAAGGAATTTGCCTTTTAATTGAAAGCAATTCTAGGGTTACTCTGTTCATGTCCATTCTGTCTATAGGAGATTGTGTTGAACATGCAAGTCCAATCTGAAAGACCGATATCAAGCATTCAGTCTGTCCACTTGTCCAGTCACTCCAACTTGAAACCATGTTATCATTTTCTCCTACTTTGTTGAAAATTGAATGGTCCACAATCTCCATCACTCGTCCCGGCAATGCCAACTTAACAAAGTTGTGAAGGTTCAGGTCATCTTTGAATAGTTTATCAGTGGGTCTTCTTCCAGTTAACATCTCCAATAAGAGGATCCCAAAGCTGTACACATCCCCATTAGTTGAAAGTTGACTACCCATTCCATACTCTGCAAAAATTTAGAGCACTTTCATACACTAAGAACAATTCTTACTCAATGCTATTAAACTAGTGATTTGGTGAAGTCTGTATATAAATATTCTATACGGGGCATCCCTATTTTGATTATTGATGCATTCATTATACGTTAATACTTTTACAATTGAGTGAAATCATGATTCATTACCTGGAGCAGCATATCCAACAGTTCCCTTAATCCCTGTTGAGCTTAATTGATTAAGAAAAGCTTCCTTCCCAGATTTTGAAAGGAGTCTAGCCAAACCAAAATCACTTATATGAGCAATCATATCATCATCGAGAAGAATATTGCTTGGCTTTAGATCACAATGAATAATAGGGGTTTGGCAGTGATGATGAAGATAAAGCAAAGCTGAAGCCACGTCTATAGCAATGTTGATTCTTTGAAGAAGATTTAAACTTCTCAATTGCTTGAGCCCATCTTCAGGATGTAACTGCATCTCCAAGCTTCCATTTGGCATGAACTCATATACTAAAGCTTTAAAATCATTGCCCTTAAAATCAATACTTGAACAAGCAGTCAGAATCTTAACGAGGTTTCGATGTCGGATGTTCTTCAAGGCTTCACATTCGGCAATGAAACTCTTGGAAGCTCCTTGCTTTTGAAGATTAAGTACCTTGACTGCAACATGTGTTTCATCTGGACCAAGTTTTCCTTTATAGACATTACCATAATTACCTGAACCAATCAAATTCTCCAAAGAGAATCCATCAGTTGCATTGTGTAATTCTTTATAAGAGATCTTTTGGTAGGAGGGTCCAAAGGTGGAAATGGAAAGGCTTTTTTTCTTCAACTTTTTCAACCAGGAAAGAGCCATCAAAGAAAACAATGTCAAGCAGAAAGCAGCTACAATGCTTATTGCCAGTATCAATTTAAAAGCAAAATGCTTTTTGTGTTTCTTGGGGCATGCAGGCAAATGCAGCTCTTGGATCCCCCCACAAAGACCAGTGTTGCCTTTGACTTCAACTGCACTAGCATTTTTGAAGACCCCTTCTATAGGTACATCTCCCTCAAGATTGTTTAAAGATAGGTTTAGAGATTGCAACACGGGAAAATTAGCCATATAGCTTGTGATTTGGCCGGACAAGTTGTTGTGGGAAAGATCAAGATATTGAATACCTTTTAACTTTCTTAGGTCGGGAATGGTTCCTTCAAAGGAGTTGCCTTGCATATAAAGTGTTTCTAAGGCCAAACAGTCCCCTAGCTGGGCTGGAATCTCTTTGGAAAATTTGTTGTATGAAACGTCTAGTGCAACAAGAAGTTTCAGGTTTCCAAAATCTGGTGGTAAGGAACCGGTCAAGGAGTTACGAGACACATTAATTTGGACTAGAGGAAGGCCAAAAAGTTGCTCGGGTATGGTGCCATTTAATTTATTATGGCTAAGGCTTACATCTTGCAGGTGGCTACACCTTCCAAGACTAGTGGGTATGCTCCCTTCTAAGCCGTTATTGGACAAGTTGAGATTTAGTAATTGAGTCATGTTGCCAACGGAAGACGGGATCACCCCAGTCAATTTGTTTTCACCCAAGTACAAAACGTTCAAGTTTGTGAGCTTTCCAATTGAAGATGGAATATTCCCTGTTAACAAGTTAGATTCTAGGTCAAGTTCAGTTAGGCTAACAAGATTTGATATTCGTGTAGGTATGCTCCCACCAATAGAATTGTGAGCTAGCCCGAGCCAAAATAGTTGGATTGAGAGGTTTGTTATGGAGTTAGGCAACTCACCTCCAAGCTGGTTGTAGTCAACAACCAGATAGTTTAACTGGCTGCAATTGTTCAAAGAACTTAGAAAACTCAAATCATCAACTGAGTTATTTCCAAGAAGATTAGAAGAAGCACCAAACCATTGAAGATTTGGTAGATTACCAAAACTCATAGGAATGGTTCCTGTAAATTGATTTTCTGGGATATCAAGTGATTGAATGTCTGACACATTGGACAATGAAACTGGAATTGTTCCTGTAAATTGGTTTCCACCTATAAAAAGTTTTTGTAGATTTTGAAGAGTAATGCCCAAGTCAGGGTTGAGGTAACCAATGAAGTTGTTAGAAGTCAAGGCAATACATGTGAGCAATGATAAATTGTATAGGGAAGGTGGAAACACCCCAGAAAGATGATTTTTTGACACTCTAAAAGATGTCAAGCTTTTCATTTGGGCTACTGTAATTGGGATTTCTCCCTCCAAATGGTTATATGCAAACGAAAGATTTTGGAGAGAGGACAAGTTCCCCAGAGAAGGTGGGAACCTTCCACTTAGATGATTGTTGTCAAGAATTAGTATCTGAAGTTTTGACAAAAAGCCAAGTTCTGAAGGGATTCCTTGTACTAAATCGTTGTACTGGAGATCAAGATACTGTAGGTTGGAACAGTGAGAAAGATTGACTGGAATTTCCCCTCCCAATATTGGATTATGACTGAGGTTCAAATTTCGAAGCCTGGTCAAGTAACCAACTTCTGAGGGAATTCCACCATGGAAAGAGTTACTTGCAAGGTTGAGGGATCGAAGGAAAGAAAGATTTCCAATGTGGGGTGATATGGTGCCTACCAACATATTGTTTTTTAGGTCCAAACCGATGACTCTTTGGTGTTTGTTGCCACAAGTGACCCCAACCCAGTGGCAGAAATGGAAAGAGTCATTCCAAGAAGCCATGACATTAAGAGGGCTATCTATGTGGGACTTGAATTCGAGCAGTGCAAGTTTATCAGTTTCGTTTGAAAATGTGGTAGCTGAGGAAAATTTTGAGATGGATAAAGAGAGGAACAGAAGAAAGATGGCATGGTAGGTTAGTGAGAAGAGTGGTCGTGTATTCATAAGCAGATGATCCATCTTGTAGGAAGAAATTAGCTTCTTCAGAGAGAGATACTGACATAGGCAGGAACTCTCACCTGTTCAGTATATATATATATATATATATATATATATTTATTTATATGCTGTATAATTTATATATGTAGTTACTATAGGTTTCAGACTTTCAGTAGAAAGAAGGTGAGAGTTTGAGAGAGGTAAGGAAGGAAGGCTGAGGAAGAAGGGGAAACGGCGCAAGAGAGAATGAGAAAAGACGTAGGGTTTCTAAATATTAACTCTACAATACCAAAACGACGCCGTTTGAGCCTGATATTAATTTTAATATCAGTTCCAAAACGACGTCGTTTTGGTATTAGATTTAAAAAAAAAAAAAAAAAAAAAAAAAAAAAAAAAAAAAAAACTTGTAACGTTGTCGTTTTATAAACCCTAAATATTTTTTATCCCCATCCCAATCAGTTTCGTACCTCACTTTCTCTCTCTCTTCCCGTTAGTCTTCCGCCTCCACCACTGGCTGTCAGTCTGTCACCATTCTCTACTGCTTGATGCTTTGTTCTTGGAGTTTCACCCTCTCCCCTCCCCCTTGTTCTATCAGGTTTGTTAATCTATTTTCCTTTGATAGTTTTGTTTCATCTTTTATGACTTAGGTTTAGTTTATTTTTTAGAGAGATTGTGAATTATGTAGACCGGTCAAGCACTTGGGGAAACCGCACCTTATAGCAAGCCCAATAAGCCAGATTTCCAACTCATTAATGAACATATTTAGTGAAAACTAGATTTCCTATATGTCTGTTTCCAGCTTATTCATAATCAATCATATTGTCAGATTTCTAACAATTACAAATTTTGAAAGATTGAAATCTTTAAAGAGTTCTTTTTTTTCTTTTTCTTTTTTAATCTTCACTGTTATGCGGCTAATTTTTTGAATTAATATTGTTTCCCAAGTGTTTTCTTCTTCTTCTTCTTCTTTTTTTTTTTTTTTTTTTTTTTTTTTTTTTTTTCTGTTTTTTTGAGAAGAATGTTGTTTCCTACATTGATCACCAAATGCTCTCATCTTGAAAGAATTTGCTCCTTCAATCCCAGAGAAAAACATCACGTGCCTAACGCGACTTGATCATAACAGAGCATTAAGTCAAATAGCTGAGAGACTAAAGGTTTTTGTTACTGATGTCAAGAACGTAATATAATGTATAATTTGTTTTTTGAAATTTGTTGAAGAAAATTTGTTCCCTGTAAAAATGAAACAATTTCTACAACTATTTTCCATCGCACTATTTCCATAAATATAACATTCTATTATTTTATATTTGGGTGTGTTTGATTGATATTTTTTCAAAGGTGGTCCATATTCTTTAACCAGTGCATTATGTTTTCCTAATTTGTTTTTTTTGTAAAACTAAAATTTCAAAATTTCAAATATATTATACAAATTTCTTCTTCTCTTAATTGAGGAGATTATTATGATAATCAAAACTCACCACAAAATTATAAAATTATCTTAACCAAAATTAAAAATAAACTAAAGGCATTAAAGATAAACAATATAATAATTTATTACTAACACAATATGCAGGCACATTCAAATATGTTACCATGTAGATTTTGTTTGAATATAAACTTAAATATTCATTTTCAAAATAACTAAAAATTAATCCAAACTAAGATCAACATAAATTATAAGAGGAAAAGAGGAGACTTAAAAAATATAACACTAAAACGTATCAACACAAAGTAGAATTATAAATAAATAAATAAAATTTCATCAACTTGAGGGTTAAGAAACAATAAAAAATTCAGCAAAAGAAGAAAAAAAAAATGTGAAAGAGAGAGTATTCACCTTTTTTTTTTTTTTTTTAAGCTCTTAGACGGAATTGAGAAGCTACAATGATAAAGTTGTTTGTATTTTCTCTCTATGTGGAAAATGCAAAATGTGTAGGACACCCTCGATGGAAAATTGCATGGAGGAAAGTTCGTGGAAGAGGGATCTTTGATCAAATCAATTGATGTGAAGATTTTCTCTCCTTGTGGAAAATGCAGAACGTGTAGGACACCCTGTCACCCTCGGTTGAAAATGGCATTGAGGAAAGTTTGTGGAAGAGGGATCTCTGATATTATTGTTTGGTGTGGGGGTGTTCCATGCACTTTTATATTCAATTGAAGCCATGACCCATGACTTAAGTCATGAGTCAACAAAATCTAATTATTTATTATATATTTTATTTAATTAAAATATCAATTTTTATTTTTTATTTTTAAAATTTTTTTTGGTCCTCAAGAAACGTAAATAAATAATAAAAAATTATCTTGCACAAGCTATTGACTTGTGCATTTGCACAAGCATTTTAGCAACATGTTTAACAACATTACACGCATTTTCACATACTTTTTCACCCACACATATTTTCAAAAAATACAAACAACGTTACTAGAACTACGTTACCAAACGGCCCTCTTATTTTGCATAACTAGTTCATGATATGATGTGGGTGATTTTTTGGATTTTTTAGGCCTTATGTTATTTTCTATGAGCTTGTGTGAATGCTCTAATTGAACTCATGAATTTATTTATTTTTTCTATTAAATTGACAATGAGGTGGGGTAATTAAAACACATACCTTTTGCTATAAATAATAGAAAGTGTAATTTTTTTTTCTTTGTTAAAAGATTGCTTAGAATATCTACTAAATATTAGCTGTTGCATCTGCAACCTCTATGCCCAACTTTCAAGGACATTGCACTTGAAGATATACCACTTAGGCCAATATATTCCATTAGTAAATATCAATTAAGTTACAAAACTTTTATAGAATTTATTAAAGAAAAATGCTATGTACACAATATTTTCACTACAAATCTTTGATGGTTTGTTGTTACTGGTTTTAATTTAAACCCCTGTTAAAATTACTTTTTTTTTTTTTTTTTTTATCACCAATAACAGCTAGTAATAACCTGTCTATTAGAATTTATTATGAAAATATTATGAACATAAATTTCTTTTTATAATTTGAAAAGTTATTGGAGGGTAAAAGAACTTACTTGGATATTCAATGGTAAGAGGCTTTTGACAATAATGGACAAGTTTGGTGTGGGTGCTGTGAAAGATGTTTCATTCACCTTCATATCCAATTGAAGCCAGACTCAAGCCATGAGTCAACAAATAGCTTCCACGAAGCTAAGGTTCCATTCCATTATTCCCATACAAACTTGAAAATAACTTTTGCATGTAGAGTCATCCCTATTTTTGTTTCTTTGTAAGAAAAATTGATCAATTTCTTATTAAATTTAATGCACCGAGTGATTATCCTTCTTATTTGTTATTATTATAATTACTATTAAATAAATCAATAAGAAAGAGAACTTGATGGGTCCAGTCACTATTCTTTTTCAGTCCTAAAAGCTATCAGCCTTACAAAATCAGCCCATCCAACTTATAAAAGTAGCCCATGAAGAATAAAATTATTTCATGTAATTCCTTATTTTTTTTCATATTAAGAATAAAATTTGTGACACTTTACTGATTGCACCATTGATTTGAATCTTTTAATAGACTACTGTATTTCAATGTATTAAAAAATTGGTTTTATGATTTTTTTTTTTTTTTCATACTTTGGTCTCCTATTCACATTAGCTCATGAAAAAATTTCTATCTATTTTAACAAAAAAAAAAAAAAAAAAAAACCTACTTTTTTTATTTTACATATTCACTTTTCGAAAACACCTCACATTAAATTATCTACTTTACACTATATTTCTTTAAAATATTAATTTTTCTTGATTTTTTTTTGTTGTTTCTCTTTCTTCACAAATAACAACCATCATCCAATTTCTTCCTTCATCCTTGGCATACGTAAAGAAAGAATAAAAACTAAATATAACATGAATAATGCTAGTGTAAATTTACACGGATATTGTAGTAACAATATATTTTTACACAATTTTGCATAGTCTGATGTGAGTGAATTTTGAGCTTGGTTGGCTAAAATGTGATAAATTTTCTATTATACAAGCATTGATGCGAGTGCTTTGAGACTCTAAGTCCTAGTTCCATCCCTACATGAGAGTGACGCATGTCATCTTACTATTGTTGGTTCAACAAAGTTTGTATCCAAATTTTTTCCTATGACTAAAAATATATGTGGATGATTTTATTAATCACCACGTAGTGAGTTGAAAGAATTTTCCTTCAAATTAATTGAAGGTAAACTTTTTTCTTTACTATTTTGGGTGTTATATTCCTTTTGGAGATAAAATATGTTTTGATGTTGTTGCATGAGACTTTATCTATTGTCTTGAGATTTTTGGTATACTCGTAGAACCATTACAGACTCATGCGATGCGTGGGAATATATAATTATTTTGTGATATAGTATAATGTCTAATTTGTTCTCTAAAATTTGTTGAAGAAAATTTGTTCCCTCTAAAAATAAAACAATTTCTATAAGTATTTTCCATTGCTCTATTTATACAAATATAAAATTCTATTATTTTATATTTGGGTGTGTTTGATTGCTTTTTTAAAGGTGGTCCATATTATTTTAACTACTATTATAGTGCGTAACATTTTCCTAATTTGTTTTTTTTTTTTTTTTTTGGTAGATCTAAACTTTCTAAGTTTCAAATATATTACACAAATTTCTTCTTCTTCTCTAAAGGAGATTATCATGATAATCAAAACTCACCACAAAATTATAATATTATCTTAACAAAAATTAAAATTAAAGTAAAGGAATTAAAGATAGACAATATAATAATTTATTACTCAAAAAATTTATAGGTACATTTAAATATATAACCATGTATATTTTATTTGAATATAAACTCCAACCTCCACTTTCAAAATAACTAAATATTAATCCAAAATAAAATCAACATAAATAATAAGAGGGAAAGAGGGGAGTTGTGACAGAGACTTAAAAAATATAATACTAAAACGTATCAACACAAAGTAGAATTATAAATAAAAAATAAATAAAATTTCATCAACTTGAGGGTTAAGTCTATAGTTAGTAAAAAATGGTATGCATATATTATGATAAACATACAAACAGGTTTAATTCGGTATCTTTCAATAAAAGTGCATTTCAAAAATTCAGCATAAAAATATGGAAACGGAAAAATAAATAATACGTGTGTCATACAGGTGTTAAACATTTATTTTTAAAAGGTTGTGTAAAAAATACAAAAATATTTATCATATAAATACAATATATATATATATATATATATATATATATATATATATATATTTATATATATATACTCAGTTACTTACTTACAATTTTTATTGGGGTGTACTAGCGAGGGGATGAAGCATGGCAATAGGTTGTGGTAGCTTTTGTGTTTAATTTTTTGAGAGTTTCGCAATTTAATAAAAAGTAATGCTAAAGACACAAACAATTTTACAACATTTTTACAAACAGTTAATGTGAGACATGATATGATAAATTCTTACGGGTTTTCATCTGGGCCCACCATTAATACATATTTTTACTTACTAATAATCACTTATCACAGTAAAGTCGACACATTTTTACTGTTTAGATTAAGAGTTGTACATTAAGTCGACACATTAAGAGTTGTACACCCGATTGTAGATTAAGTCGACACATTTTCATCTGGGCACATTTTTACTAATAATCACTTTTCACAATACATATTTACTGTTTAGATTAAGAGTTGTACATTAAAGTCGACACATTTTTTTTTTAATTTAAGGGGAAAAAATCAGAAAACCATGCAATAAAATAAATTTCTCATTTTATTAATTATAATTTGAATTTATATTTGGTAGGGAAAAAAAAATACATTGCTTTGGTCCTAGATATAATCTAAGAAAATATAGGGCTTTGATTTCTAGTTACATTCTAAAATGAAAATGGTGTAGAATTAGACTATAAATATGACTGTAAATAAACAATGTTGTTTATGAACAACTTGAGCTTAACTCAAGAAAAAACTTGTTTATGTTTGTTTGTTTCGCAAACAAGCCAAATTTAAGTTGAAGTTTAGGCTCGACTTTTGAATAATGTTAAGTTACAGAGTGGGAAGGTGTTAGACACCCACCTTGCTTGGTGAATTGGTCTTCTAGAATATGGTGGCCATGATCATGTCGTGCAATTACTATCCAAAGATGTCGTAAGATTTTAATTTGTTACCTTTTTAAGACTTTATAATTTAATATTTTTACTTTTTAAACTGCAAGATTTAATTTGTTACACCTATAAACTACCAAGTTTAAAATGAGATATACAATATAACTCTTTTTTCTTTTCTTAAAAATGTAATATACCCTTTTTTTTTTCTATCTTGCACATCTCTTTAAATTTTCCTTCTCTTTTGCTAAAGAACATAAACTTAAAAAATAAAAAATAAAAAATAATTAGCTAACAGAGTTAGAAGTATGATAGTGATGTTTGGTTAGACTATTCCACTTCTTATTCATTAAACACTCCAAAAACCCTTATAGACCGAAAGTATGGTGAATTGAACTCAAGACCTCTAGATTTAGGTTAATCCTAGACCAATGAGCCCACTACCCAGATACCCCACTTGGAGGTTCAAATACGATATAATTAGTAATTGAAACTTTACAAACCCTGAGGATATTATATTTTTGTTGAACTATGTTATTTTGAATTTGAGTTGAAGTGTATGCACTTCTTTTGGAGTGTAAAGAACTTATTTCTAGATAAATGTTATATTTTTATTGAACTATAATATTTTGAATGTGGATTGAAGACTTGAAGTGTATGCACTACTTTTGGGATTAAAAAAAATTCTAGATGGATGTTATATTTAATATTATGCAGGTTGAAATGGGTTATGTTACATTCATGTCAACCCAACACGACCCGTTTATTAAGCGTGTCAAATGGGTTGGGTCAAGTCAATCCGCCTTATTAACAGGCTGGGTTAGGGTTGAAGGATCATGACATGATTATTAAATGGGTTGGGTTTGTGTTAAGCCATTTAGTCAAATACCCCTACCTCGACACGATATGAACTCGACACACTAACCCGAATTGAAACCCCTACCCTCAAGTAAAAAAAGGCATGCAAATATATATATATATATAAGCAAAGATTTCATGTGAGAAAGCATGAGGTTTTGTCAAGTGAACATTTTATGCAAAGAGAATTCAAATATTCTCAATTGGCATATCAAAGATAAAGACAAATTAAATATTGACTTTTTGTTTTATTTGGTTCAATGTTTCAAGATTTTTCATCCCTCACACATACATACAAAACTTTTTGCATTTTAATTTAGCATTTTCACCTCTTACACTTCTAAGTTCTACCCCTTTATATATACTTACTCATAGCCATAGTTGTCAAAACGTGAATTGTATCGTGAATCGATTTTTAATTTTTCTGTATCGTGTATCGTATCGTATCGTGTATCGTAAGATACACAAACACTTAATAAAATTTATAAAAAATTATAAATATACATATATAAAGGGTATATTCATTATAAATTTTGAATATATTCAACTAATGACTAATTTATTCATCACTTATGTAATAATATTTAACCAGCTAACTAAATAAATCAAACTAGCATGTGTTTATAACATACGCATTCAAATTTCCTAAATTCAAAAGTGATAATATATTACAAATGATCCAAAAATAATAATTTATTTTCATCATATTGCCTAATCAACCCAATCTAAGTCAATGCTATCATCATGTTTATAATTTTGCAAACTTATTTCTTCATTAAAATTTTCTTCATCGTCATTTGTCATTCACATTTACAATCTCTTCTTGTTCTTTTTATTTTAATAATATTTTTATAAAAAAAATTTTGGCATTCTAGTTTCTTGGACTTATAACAATAATGATAAAAATAAAAAATTTATATTGTCAATTAATATTTTATTCATAGTATATAAAATAAATTTGTAAATATTAAAGTGAAAGGTAAGTGTGTACTATGTAGTCTAATTGTAGGAGAGAAAACAAAAAAAAAAACTTATGAATAAGTTATTTTAGTAGGATAAACTAAGCAAACTAATAATTTTTTGTTAAAAACAAGTCTAATAACTTGTTAGATTCAAATAAATGTACAAATTTTAACAAAAAATCTCATTTTAAAGCATTTGTCCATGTATCGTACGATACGTAAGATTTTACGATACGATACGATTCATACGATACGCACACTGTATCGTACGATTCATGAGCACTTACGATACGTCGATACGATACAGAACGTTTTACACACGATACGATACGTATCGTACGATACGTATCGCGTATCGTACGATACTGACAACTATGCTCATAGCCATTCATGTCATCCCATGTCAAATACACACAGACTAAAAACGATATCATTTACTTTCAATATTTTGACGACACCTACCTAGCTCTAACATTGTTGTTTCATCTAATCTTAACTCGTATGAGTTGGCTACAAACAAAGTAGGGGGCCTTACATTTTATATTGAGTAACAATGACAATTATGATTTGGATGTTAAAGTTGGACGTTGTGGATTTGTGAGTTTTGTATATTTCGTGATTAACTATGGGTGTTTGGGATGTGTATTTTGTTTAATAATTAAGTAGAAAGAGAAAGACACATTCTATATAAACTTTTATTCTATAATATTTCTCCAAAGTTTTTTTTTTTTTTTTTTTAATATCATTATTTCTCATTACTTCAATAGAATAATTATAATGGATATGTGTGTGCAATTTATAATTATTTCTTTTTATGATGAACTCATTACCAATAAAGTTCTATAACAATTATGCTATAATACATATATAACATTTTCCAAAACTATTTTAAATAAAACTTTACAACATTATCTGTGCATTTCACAGGTAACTTACTAGTAATTGTTCAATGGTTTGGTTTTGATATTTAATAAAATTTAATATCTAGGTTTAAAATATGAGTAATTTTAGGGAAACCATATGTATATTTTAAGATAAAAAACTCCTCAAAATTTGGAAGCCTCAATCTTTTGTCATAGATGTTGAACCACTAGAAAGACTCAAAGATGTGAACCTAAGCAAATAGATATTGTTTCCATAGAGTGTAATGTTGGATTACAACCACCAATATAATAGTATCCTATTAAATTCAACAAAATTTGTCAAGTGTATCTCAAAACTGGGTTATAGCAATATACAACTCATGATTATCAAATATCAAATGAGTTTTTAAGTTAATTAATGAGATGAGTTTTTTTTTTTTTTTTTTTTTTTGGGTCAAACATTTTTTTATTAAACTTGGCGCCCCTTATAATTTTTTCTTGGCTCCCCCATTGTTTCTAGATGTGTCCATGTTTTTGGAGATAGGTAAATAGGGGCCAGGAGCCTTGCGGGGTTTCTCTGTAGACATAAGCCATCATGCTAAATTATGTAATCCTTGTGTGTTATTGTATTACTATTTTATGCCTCCATTTTCACATCTATATTAGCATATTTAACATAATAATTATGAAGATGATTTAAATTTGCATTGGTTGCGAATGCATGACTGATATTTGCTATTCGGTTATTATTTACTATAATTAAAAGCTCAAGCATGACTCATTTATAAACAAACAAATATGAATGGACATTTTATCAAGTCAAGCCTGAACTTTTTATGAATAGCTTAGTTCATTTAGAGACCTATGCTTTTATAGGCTTGGGACTGGGCCATTGTGCTGCCTATAGTACCACAATTACTCCTATTGGCCACATGCCCACCCACTTCTTTCAATTTATTGGATATCATAGTGAATATACCAATATCAAATGCAACGTGACCAATCCATTATTGTTAGAAACAGCCGAAGACTCGGTGCATCATCGAGATGGACAAGTCTTCGTGGTCCCGTCATTTTTATTTGCATAGCCATCGAGAAAGACTAAAAATGGCTTGAACCAGTGTTTGGATGACAAAGAAGTTAAGAGTAGTTGGCTTGCAGTACTTAATCACGAGTGTGGAATTTTGGCATAGAAAACATAGAACCATTGAAAAAATGACGGGATTAAGTTACACCTAACTCTTAATATCGCATAACTTAATAATTACTGTTATTTTTATTTGGCTAAAGTTGTTTTTAGCTTTTAAGGGAGTTTAATTCTCTTTAGAAAAATTTTCAAATGTGAGACAATTTTTGTTAAAATAGTTTAAGGGCCTTCAAGCTCTTCTATGATATATTGTACTAATGCATATCAGATAACTTTGTTATCATGTATTTTGGATTGTTAAGTAAAAGAGCATTGTAGGTGATCAACAATTGTTTTTTTAATATATTGATAATTGTGGATAAAGGGATTAAATTTTGGACATCTTCGTCTCCATTGAAAATACTAAGAAGTACCAATTAACTTATGATGCTCTTGGCATAGATCAACAAATTATTCCATTATTTTTAGCCAACTTCGTTTATCTCCTTGAAAGGTGATACTGCCATAGATATTATCAAAATTTACCTGAATACTTTTCTGTGTAACACCTTTGGTCATCTTCTCGAAGGAATTTTCCCACAACTTTATGTGCAACCGTTTATTAATTCTCTTCTATGGTTAAAATTATGCATCAAGCTTAAAAGAGTTTAATCTATTTTGGGTATATATGCAGTTGGCGAAATCTGTCTTTGCATCATACATTCCCACAATCAATTCAAACTTGTCAGAACAAAATAACAAAAAATAAAAAAACAGAAAGAAAAGGGACTTGAATGAGCAATTTGCTTTTTAGTGAATCCCCCATTTTCAAAAGCACCTGGTCCAACTTATTATTGTTGAAAGCTTTTGCAAGTGAAGTCTATTAAATCAGAAAAATTTGAAGTTTCAGTAGCCAAAGACTTGGGCCAACATCGAGATGGACAGGTCTTTTGGTGGAGGATTTTTCTCCCTTGGCTGGAGGATTCCAAAATAGACTTTGGGTTGCCTAATTGAAAGCAAGCTGGTGGAATTGATAGGTGTCTAATGACTCTAATCTTATCAAGATGTTTTGTAGGAAATCTGTAGCAAACCAATACGTGAATTATGGATAACAAGGATAGGTAATCTTATCCATATCCAGCCCTCTGCCATAAGTCCTTTCCTTTCGTCCTTATGATGGATATATGTGTGGAGCCTAATTTATTGTGTTGCTTTATCTTAGCGGTCATAGAGAACGGAATTAAAGAATACCATTTTTTTTTTATACAAATAATACAATAGTTGACAGTTGACAGTTGACTTAGGCTTGTGTAAACAAATATGATTATTTCCCTCATTGTGATAGCATTAAGTAAACCCAAGTATTAGTCAATAAATAAAATAATATTTTTTTATTAAAAAAAAAAATGCTACGTCTACAATATTTTTCACAATAAATCTTAAGTATCAGGTTGCTACTGGTTGTTATTGCTAGGCGAAAAAGTAATTTTAGTGGTAGGTTCAAATTAAAACTACTAACAACTTAACACATAAGATTTGTTGTGAATGTAACACTTCTAAAAAAACTAAGAGCAATACATCAAAAAATTTCACAACATTTTTCAATAGTTGAGTTGGTAAACTTTTACTAGTTCTTATTTAGGTTCACCACTAACATCATATTTTTACTTACCACTATCAATTTGCCATATTAACTGCTGTGAAAAGTTTTGTCAAATTTTTTGTATCTATAGACTTTCTAAAAAAAAAAACCTTTACATGATTAATTAGTAATTTTGCTTCTAAAACGAGAGAATAGAATTTAAGTAATATTTTTTTTTTAAAAAAAATTCATATTCAAATATATAAAATACTTCAATTAATTTAGTAACAAGGATGCATTACTTTAACCATCATTGCACAAAGTTCATAAGACGTTCCGAATACTCGTGTCACATTCTCATATGCTACTTATGAGAATTTAGGAAGAGAATTATGAATTTTATCTCTCACTGCTGATGACGCGTGGATCTTCTTTAGGTAATTAAGCAATAGATGAGAACTAAGAATAGGGTTGCTCATATGTGTATTTAAAATTGTTGGGTAGATTGAAATTCAATGTTGGGGTGTAAAGGATTTGGCATATAGATAAGAGAAAGAGAATGAGTATGTTTTGGAATTTCGTTGATTTGGTAGATTTAATTTAATGCTATGAATCATTTTAAATTTTTTGCAAAACTTGTGATAATAGTCCAAGAAACTCTATAATTCAATAGATGAAGATAATGATTTGGGGGGGGGGGGGGGGGGGGGGGGGGCTTGAAGTACGAAAACAAAAATTCATGAAATACACTAAACAGTTAAAATTTCACTAATCCTTATCAGATTTTTGTTTTGTTTTTGAAAGGTTAAAAAAATGGGCTTCTTGTTAGATTTATTGTTGTCATTTGGGGTAGTTTTGTTCTTGTTTGAGTTAACTTTTGTTGTTATTTGGGCTATTTCAATTTTTAAGGTTTAAGGGGCCGAAAATTATGTTTGAAGGTGCTAAGTTTAATTTTATATAACAAATTCTAAGTGGCAGGTTGTTACTGGTTGTTATTGTTAGGCAAAAAAGTAATCTCAATGGTAGGTTCAAATTTGAACCAATAACAACTAACCACCTATGATTTGTTGTGAAAATATTGTGGACATAGTACTTCTATTAATTATATAATATATACACATTTTATTATTTTTTTAAAACCTTAGGCCGGCCCCCTTTTGGGCCAGTACGTGGCTATGGCCCTGACTAAATGAATACAATAGCAAGGAATTTCGAGAAGAGATCCAAAAGGACAATCAAAGCCTTAAACATTTGGAAGGAAATAATTTTTGTGGGTGAATTTGTTTGTATTTTTAATGAATGGACGATTTTATATCAGAAAAGCCATATATACTATGAGTTGCACAACAAAGGAACCAAACAAAAACAAGCAGCATATATGCTGCTGTGTTGAGCACTCTTCTATGGTTAAAATTATGCATCAAGCTTAAAAGAGTTTAATCTATTTTGGGTATATATGCAGTTGGCGAAATCTGTCTTTGCATCATACATTCCCACAATCAATTCAAACTTGTCAGAACAAAATAACAAAAAATAAAAAAACAGAAAGAAAAGGGACTTGAATGAGCAATTTGCTTTTTAGTGAATCCCCCATTTTCAAAAGCACCTGGTCCAACTTATTATTGTTGAAAGCTTTTGCAAGTGAAGTCTATTAAATCAGAAAAATTTGAAATTTCAGTGGCCAAAGACTTGGGCCAACATCGAGATGGACAGGTCTTTGGGTGGAGGATTTTTCTTCCTTGGCTGGAGGATTCCAAAATAGACTTTGGGTTGCCTAATTGAAAGCAAGTTGGTGGAATTGATAGGTGTCTAATGACTCTAATCTTATCAAGATGTTTTGTAGGAAATCTGTAGCAAACCAATACATGAATTATGGATAACAAGGATAGGTAATCTTATCCATAATCAGCCCTCTGCCATAAGTCCTTTCCTTTCGTCCTTATGATGGATATATGTGTGGAGCCTAATTTATTGTGTTGCTTTATCTCAGCGGTCATAGAAAACAGAATTAAAGAATACCATTTTTTTTTTATACAAATAATACAATAGTTGACAGTTGACTTAGGCTTGTGTAAACAAATATGATTATTTCTCTCATTGTGATAGCATTAAGTAAACCCAAGTATTAGTCAACAAATAAAATAATATTTTTTTATCAAAAAAGAAAAAGAAATGTTACGTTTACAATATTTTTCACAATAAATCTTAAGTATCAGGTTGCTACTGGTTGTTTTTGCTCGGCGAAAAAGTAATTTTAGTGGTAGGTTCAAATTAGAACTATTAACAACTTAACACGTAAGATTTGTTGAGAATGTAGCACTTCTAAAAAATATAAGAGCAATACATCAAAAAATTTCACAACATTTTTCAATAGTTGAGTTCGTAAACTTTTATTAGTTCTTATTTAGGTTCACCATTAACATCATATTTTTATTTACCACTATCAATTTGCCATATTAACTGGTGTGAAAAGTTTTGTCAAATTTTTTGTATCTATAGACTTTCTAAAAAAAAAACCTTTACATGATTAATTAGTAATTTTGCTTCTAAAACGAGAGAATAGAATTTAAGTAATATTTATTTTAAAAAAAATTCATATTCAAATATATAAAATACTTCAATTAATTCAGTAACAAGGATGCATTACTTTAACCATCATTGCACAAAGTTCATAAGACGTTCCAAATACTCGTGTCACATTCTCATATGCTACTTATGAGAATTTAGGAAGAGAATTATGAATTTTATCTCTCACTGCTGATGATGCGTGGATCTTCTTTAGGTAATTAAGCAATAGATGAGAACTAAGAATAGGGTTGCTCATATGTGTATTTAGAATTGTTGGGTAGATTGAAATTCAATGTTGGGGTGTAAAGGATTTGGCATATAGATAAGAGAAAGAGAATGAGTATGTTTTGGAATTTCGTTGATTTGGTAGATTTAATTTAATGCTATGAATCATTTTAAATTTTTTGCAAAACTTGTGATAATAGTCCAAGAAACTCTGTAATTCAATAGATGAAGATAATGATTGGGGTAGGGGGGGGGGGGGGGGGGAGAGGGGGCGGGGGTGTTGAAGTATGAAAACAAAAATTCATGAAATTCACTAAACAGTTAAAATTTCACTAATCCTTATCAGATTTTTGTTTTGTTTTTGAAAGGTTAAAAAAATGGGCTTCTTGTTCAATTTATTGTTGTCATTTGGGCTAGTTTTGTTCTTGTTTGGGCCATTTTTGTTCTTGTTTGAGTTACCTTTTGTTCTTATTTGGGCAATTTAGTTTTTAAGGTTTAAGGGGCCAAAAATTATGTTTGAAGGGGCTAAGTTTAATTTAACATAACAAATTCTAAGTGGTAGGTTGTTACTGGTTGTTATTGTTAGGCAAAAAAGTAATCTCAACGGTAGGTTGAAATTTGAACCAATAACAACTAACCATATATGATTTATTGTGAAAATGTTATGGACATAGTACTTCTATTAATTATATAATATATACACATTTTATTATTTTTTAAAACCTTAGGCCGGCCCCCTTTTGGGCCAGTACGTGGCTATGGCCCTGACTAAATGAATACAATAGCAAGATATTTCGAGAAGAGATCCAAAAGGACAATCAAAGCCTTAAACATTTGGAAGGAACAGTTTTTGTGGGTGAATTTGTGTGTATTTTTAATGAATGGCCGAATTTATATCAGAAAAACCATATATACTATGAGTTGCACAACAAAGGAGCCAAACAAAAACAAGCAGCATACATGCTGCTGTGTTGAGCACTCTTATAGACTAGCTTTTGTCATTCGCTCATGAATTATTAAAAGGGAATTTTAGCCAACCACACAACATCACAGCAAAATGAAAGCACGAAGATCAGAAGAAAAATGACAAGTCGTATAACTGTGTTTCTTTGACTACGACATGTCAACTATTCTGTGTTGGTTGTCGTTCATAGAATTGATTATAAAGCTACAAGTCGTGTATGGTCACAGTCGTGTATGGTCACAGTTGTTTTTAGCTTTTAAGGGAGTTTAATTCTCTTCAGAAAAATTTTCAAATGTGAGACAATTTTTGTTAAAATAGTTTTAAGGGCCTTCAAGCTCTTTTATGATATATTGTACTAATGCATATCAGATAACTTTGTTATCATGTATTTTGGATTGTTAAGTAAAAGAGCATTGTAGGTGATCAACAATTGTTTTTTTAATATATTGATAATTGTGGATAAAGGGATTAAATTTTGGACATCTTCGTCTCCATTGAAAATACTAAGAAATACCAATTAACTTATGATGCTCTTCGCATAGATCAACAAATTATTCCATTATTTTTGGCCAACTTCGTTTATCTCCTTGAAAGGTGATACTGCCATAGATATTATCAAAATTTACCTGAATACTTTTCTGTGTAACACCTTTGGTCATCTTCTCGAAGGAATTTTCCCACAACTTTATGTGCAACCGTTTATTAATTCTCTTCTACGGTTAAAATTATGCATCAAGCTTTAAAGAGTTTAATCTATTTTGGGTATATATGCAGTTGGCGAAATCTGTCTTTGCATCATACATTCCCACAATCAATTCAAACTTGTCAGAACAAAATAACAAAAAATAAAAAAACAGAAAGAAAAGGGACCTGGATGAGCAATTTGCTTTTTAGTGAATCCCCCATTTTCAAAAGCAGCTGGTCCATCTTATTATTGTTGAAAGCTTTGCAAGTGAAGTCTATTAAATCAGAAAAATTTGAAGTTTCAGTAGCCAAAGACTTGGGCCAACATCGAGATGGACAGGTCTTTGGGTGGAGGATTTTTCTCCCTTGGCTGGAGGATTCCAAAATAGACTTTGGGTTGCCTAATTGAAAGCAAGCTGGTGGAATTGATAGGTGTCTAATGACTCTAATCTTATCAAGATGTTTTGTAGGAAATCTGTAGCAAACCAATACGTGAATTATGGATAACAAGGATAGGTAATCTTATCCATATCCAGCCCTCTGCCATAAGTCCTTTCCTTTCGTCCTTATGATGGATATATGTGTGGAGCCTAATTTATTGAGTTGCTTTATCTCAGCGGTCATAGAAAACGGAATTAAAGAATACCATTTCTTTTATACAAATAATACAATAGTTGACAGTTGACTTAGGCTTGTGTAAACAAATATGATTATTTCTCTCATCGTGATAGCATTAAGTAAACCCAAGTATTAGTCAATAAATAAAATAATATTTTTTTATCAAAAAAAGAAAAAAAAGAAAAAAAGAAATGCTACGTCTACAATATTTTTCACAATAAATCTTAAGTATCAGGTTGCTACTGATTATTCTTGATGGGTGAAAAAGTAATATTAGTGGTAGATTCAAATTAGAACTACTAACAACTTAACACATAAGATTTGTTGTGAATGTAGCACTTCTAAAAAAAATAAGAGCAATACATCAAAAAATTTCACAACATTTTTCAGTAGTTGAGTTGGTAAACTTTTACTAGTTCTTATTTAGGTTCACCACTAACATCATATTTTTACTTACCACTATCAATTTGCCATATTAACTGATTTTCTGTCCTTTTTATTTTTTTATTTTTTTTATGAGAAGCCTCTATTTATAGGCAACTCAATAGCATTTGATTTGGAATTTTCTCTCATTATTTATTGAGAGTTAATTATGAATTTAATTTTGTCTTCCATTTAATAAGAGCTTTCATATGAGTTTTTTCTTCTAATGTTGCCACATGACTTTTTTCATTTGATGTTATCACGTGGCTTGATTTCATTGGTTGATCATCCACGTCATTCATTGGAGATTAATTTGATCATGAACAATTGGACAGTTGTGAATACATTATAAAATTTTGATGTCTACAACGTGAATTATATAAAAGGTGTTATAAAAAATTTGTTAATGAATGAAAAATTATGACACTAAATAAAATAAATAAATAAAAATAAAAATAAAAAAAAACTTATTGCACAAAATCCAATACCTTGCTTCCAATACCTATGAAACAAAATCCTGGAAATTGAATATAACATTCAAGGATTTTTATAAAAGCCATACATATTAGTTTGTTTCTCTTTTTGTGGGGTTGTCTATTAGAGTCATTAAAAATGGATAGGGAAAAAAAAGAAAAAAAGAAAAAGGAAAACACAACACATGATTGCGTGTACATATATAAAATTAAAAGGCCTAAGCAGCTTTGTGGTTGATAAAATCCCTAAAAGCATCTAAAGCAGTGACTGAACTTGTTGGAAAACCTTGTAGAAATTTAGTGCTGAGTGCTTGTGCTCTATTTTTCATACCTTCATCACCCATCAATTTCTCTATTGTGGGTACTCCTCTATGGTGGGACCCACCTCGGTACCAAAAGAAACGTACAGAACAGAGCCACGTGGCTTCGAATCCAACCATTGGATCACCTCGTCTTCGGTAACATTCGACTTCCTGTTGTTGGTACGAAGTTCACGGTCGTGAAGAAGTGAGCCTGCTGCTGCTGACTACCAATACTGTTCGGGCAAGAGTGGGCCCACGCCCCAGACTGGTTTGGATATCATAGTGAATATACCAATATCAATTGCAACATGACCAATCCATTATTGTTAGAAACAGCCGAAGACTCGGTGCATCATCGAGATGGACAGGTCTTCGTGGTCCCGTCATTTTTATTTGCATAGCCATCGAGAAAGACTAAAAATGGCTTGAACCAGTGTTTGGATGACAAAGAAGTTAAGGGTAGTTGGCTTGCAGTACTCAATCACGAGTGCGGAATTTTGGCATAGAAAACATAGAACCATTGAAAAAATGACGGGATTAAGTTACACCTAACTCTTAATATCGCATAACTTAATAATTACTGTTATTTTTATTTGGCTAAAGTTGTTTTTAGCTTTTAGACTCAGCTTAAAGTCGTTTTTAGCTTTTAAGGGAGTTTAATTCTCTTTAGAAAAATTTTCAAATGTGAGACAATTTTTGTTAAAATAGTTTTAAGGGCCTTCAAGCTCTTTTATGATATATTGTACTAATGCATATCAGATAACTTTGTTATCATGTATTTTGGATTGTTAAGTAAAAGAGCATTGTAGGTGATCAACAATTGTTTTTTTAATATATTGATAATTGTGGATAAAGGGATTAAATTTTGGAAATCTTCGTCTCCATTGAAAATACTAAGAAGTACCAATTAAGTTATGATGCTCTTGGCATAGATCAACAAATTATTCCATTATTTTTAGCCAACTTCGTTCATCTCCTTGAAAGGTGATACTGCCATAGATATTATCAAAATTTACCTGAATACTTTTCTGTGTAACACCTTTGGTCATCTTCTTGAAGGAATTTTCCCACAACTTTATGTGCAACCGTTTATTAATTCTCTTCTATGGTTAAAATTATGGATCAAGCTTAAAAGAGTTTAATCTATTTTGGGTATATATGCAGTTGGCGAAATCTGTCTTGGCATCATACATTCCCACAATCAATTCAAACTTGTCAGAACAAAATAACAAAAAATAAAAAAAAACAGAAAGAAAAGGGTCCTGGATGAGCAATTTTCTTTTTAGTGAATCCCCCATTTTCAAAAGCACCTAGTCCAGCTTATTATTGTTGAAAGCTTTTGCAAGTGAAGTCTATTAAATCAGAAAAATTTGAAATTTCAGTAGCCAAAGACTTAGGCCAACATCGAGATGGACAGGTCTTTGGGTGGAGGATTTTTCTCCCTTGGCTGGAGGATTCCAAAATAGACTTTGGGTTGCCTAATTGAAAGCAAGTTGGTGGAATTGATAGGTGTCTAATGACTCTAATCTTATCAAGATGTTTTGTAGGAAATCTGTAGCAAACCAATACATGAATGATGGATAACAAGGATAGGTAATCTTATCCATATCTAGCCCTCTGCCATAAGTCCTTTCCTTTCGTCCTTATGATGGATATATGTGTGGAGCCTAATTTATGGTGTTGCTTTATCTCAGCGGTCATAGAAAACGGAATTAAAGAATACCATTTTTTTTTTATACAAATAATACAATAGTTGACAGTTGACTTAGGCTTGTGTAAACAAATATGATTATTTCTCTCATTGTGATAGCATTAAGTAAACCCGAGTATTAGTCAATAAATAAAATAATATTTTTTTATCAAAAAAGAAAAAGAAAAAAAGAAATGCTACGTCTACAATATTTTTCATAATAAATCTTAAGTATCAGGTTGCTACTGGTTGTTTTTGCTGGGCGAAAAAGTAATTTTAGTGGTAGGTTCAAATTAGAACTACTAACAACTTAACACGTAAGATTTGTTGAGAATGTAGCACTTCTAAAAAATATAAGAGCAATACATCAAAAAATTTCACAACATTTTTCAATAGTTGAGTTGGTAAACTTTTACTAGTTCTTATTTAGGTTCACCACTAACATCATATTTTTATTTACCACTATCAATTTGCCATATTAACTGGTGTGAAAAGTTTTGTGAAATTTTTTGTATCTACAGACTTTCTAAAAAAAAAACCTTTACATGATTAATTAGTAATTTTGCTTCTAAAACGAGAGAATAGAATTTAAGTAATATTTATTTTAAAAAAAATTCATATTCAAATATATAAAATACTTCAATTAATTCAGTAACAAGGATGCATTACTTTAACCATCATTGCACAAAGTTCATAAGACGTTCCGAATACTCGTGTCACATTCTCATATGCTACTTATGAGAATTTAGGAAGAGAATTATGAATTTTATCTCTCACTGCTGATGATGTGTGGATCTTCTTTAGGTAGTTAAGCAATAGATGAGAACGAAGAATAGGGTTGCTCATATGTGTATTTAGAATTGTTGGGTAGATTGAAATTCAATGTTGGGGTGTAAAGGATTTGGCATATAGATAAGAGAAAGAGAATGAGTATGTTTTGGAATTTCGTTGATTTGGTAGATTTAATTTAAAGCTATGAATCATTTTAAATTTTTTGCAAAACTTGTGATAATAGTCCAAGAAACTTTGTAATTCAATAGATGAAGATAATGATTGGGGTGGGGGGTGTTGAAGTATGAAAACAAAAATTCATGAAATTCACTAAACAGTTAAAATTTCACTAATCCTTATCAGATTTTTGTTTTGTTTTTGAAAGGTTAAAAAAATGGGCTTCTTGTTAGATTTATTGTTGTCATTTGGGCTAGTTTTGTTCTTGTTTGGGCCATTTTTGTTCTTGTTTGAGTTACCTTTTGTTCTTATTTGGGCTATTTCAATTTTTAAGGTTTAAGGGGCCAAAAATTATGTTTGAAGGGGCTAAGTTTAATTTTACATAACAAATTTTAAGTGGCAGGTTGTTACTGGTTATTATTGTTATGCAAAAAAGTAATCTCAGCGGTAGGTTCAAATTTGAACAAAAAACAACTAACCACTTATGATTTGTTGTGAAAATATTATGGACGTAGCACTTCTATTAATTATATAATATATACACATTTTATTATTTTTTTAAACCTTAGGCCGGCCCCCTTTTGGGCCAGTACGTGGCTATGGCCCTAACTAAATGAATACAATAGCAAGGAATTTTGAGAAGAGATCCAAAAGGACAATCAAAGCCTTAAACATTTGGAAGGAAACAATTTTTGTGGGTGAAAAGTGTATTTTTAATGAATGGCCGATTTTATATCAGAAAAACCATATATACTATGAGTTGCACAACAAAGGAGCCAAACAAAAGCAAGCAGCATACATGCTGCTGTGTTGAGCACTCTTAGAGACTAGCTTTTGTCATTCGCTCATGAATTAGAAAAAGGGAATTTTAGCCAACCACACAACATCACAGCAAAATGAAAGCACGAAGATCAGAAGAAAAATGACAAGTCGTATAACTGTGTTTCATTGACTACGACATGTCAACTATTCTGTGTTGGTTGTTGTTCATAACAATTGATTATAAAGCTACAGGTCGTGTATAGTCACAGTTGTAATTTCTTGTGCTCCGCTTGTTATGTTAATGGCCACGTGTTATTACTTGATTAGTTAGGAAGGTAAGTAAAGTTAGTTATCAGTTAAAATTCTGTTAGCACAGTAACCATCAACGACTACTGGCTGTTAGCCTGTTAGTTACAAAACAGAGTGGCTTTGTACAATTTAATTAATCAAAATAAATACACAATAATTCATTCATTCTCCAACAAACCTTTAGGCTTAGTTTTTAATAAAGGAAGCAAATATCAAGAACCATATGATTACAAGAAAAAATTTGTCCAAGCGACAGAAAAGAAAAACAAAAAAATTATGTACAAGAAGAAAGAGAATATCAAGACTCCTTGGAATATCTAGATTTTGATATTGATTTTTTATTTTTTTGGTTTTTATAAAAAAATATTGAATTCTTTGGAAAAAAAGGGGCAAACCTCTGGTACACGGGGGTATACATATTCAACCAATCAAACAAGGACCTAAGAAATTGGTTTTTTTATTGAAGCAATTAAGCCTCTATATTATCGAACATCCTAGAATTACACTCATCCAAGAACACCACACCAAACATATTAGGATAGAATTCCATACAATAGAACTGTGATGAACCTTAAAGTTCCATCTCCATCATGCTAACAAATCATTCAGTGAGTTTAGCATGAATCAAGAGACTCCAAATAAAGCAGAAACGAGAGACCAAAGCTCCCTAGAAATAGTGCAATGCAGAAAGAGTTGATTGATTGACTCCCCAGCCCCTTTGCACACAGCACTAATTAGCAATGATATTCTTGCACTTGCGAAGAATTATTCCATGAGCCACAGTCGAAGCAAAAAAAAGCTACCTCCTAAGGAACCTTGGTCCTCAAAATTGCATGCCATGAAAATCTGTTCTTGTTTCCTGTTCAATATCAAAAAATTTGTCTTAAATGAATAGAGGAAATTGTTTCTGTGATTGGTTTTTAGATTTCAAAATAAACAATAATGTCTTGGCCTGTTCTCAGACATCTGGTCTGTCTTTCTCTGTAGCATATGGATGTTATGTACCGTGCTTTATAAGTCTGGCATCAAGTAATCATGTATTCCACTGATCAAATTTTTTTTTAAAAATGTAATAATGTAATTCCAGTTACTTTCCGGCTATCTTTTCGCTAAAAGTTCTGCACTAACTTCGTTCGTGACATTTTTATGAATTCCTACGAGTCAACTACATAAATTTTTTCTGCTGCTATGTTTCTAATTCCTATCTTACATCCTATTAACTGTAATCAGTGTTTAATTTTTGCATGGAATGGTAGCATCTGATCAGTCCACAAAACCTATTATTTCCTACTAACATCCATATTGATGTCTAAAGCTGATGATTTGATTTTAGAGCAATGAGAACTTTGCTAATATGCTGATTTATTTGAGGAATTTCCAAATTCAAAACATTGGATTGTTATGCTAGCAAAAAACTAGTGCAAATCAGTCTGCCATCATGCCAAATTGTCAATGTTTATTACGCTGTTGAATTCTTTGGTTTCAGTAGTCATATGTTTCTCAGAACTCCTTATCAAAAAATAAAAAATGTTTCTCAGAAGTCATTTTGTTGTCTTCCCAGGTACCTCTGAACAACATGTTTGGGTACTCAACGTCTCTTCGTTCAATGACACAGGTAAAGCAGAACACTGTATTGTAAATGAAAATTTTTGCTTTACTTGTTTACCAGTTGAATTGTCTAGAATTTTCTTGTTGACCTCTTTGTCCCTATCCGCGCAGGGAAAGGGTGAATTTACAATGGAATACAAAGAGCATTCAGCTGTTTCTAATGACGTTCAGACGCAATTAGTTAATACTTACAAGGGCACAAAAGCAGCTGAGTAGAAATAAATTTACAAGGTTATTGTGATAAATTTGATCCTGTGGAGATCAATAAATTTTGAAAAGCAGAAATAAATTTAGGTGCCCATTTTTTGTTTGATCCTGTGTAATACACTAATAATACTACTAGACTTTCTAGTCGGCCAAGCATGTATCATAATTCTTGACAGTGTATTGTTTCATAATCTAATATTTATCTTCATAGAGAGCAATACAATGTTTGTCCTGACTTTCTTCATGTTTGTTCCTTCAATTATACACATCAATCACCACAGATCTAGGCCTGTGCCGTGCATGTATTTTCACATACATGAAAAGCTATAAATTCTGATTTTATTGGAATTCTACTCACAGGATAGCATATATATTTTATAGTGAAGCTGCTTCTGTTTGTCAATTTGTTTTGAGAATCATGCCGATTTGGGGATTTTTTTTTTTTTTTTTGGTATGTACTACTTTGGACTATTCCGAAGTGTGTGGGTTATTTGTGGTGTGCGCTAAGAAAAGATATCAATATTTGAGTTGTATTTTCTCCATGGAAGTGATGCCTGCATGGTCAAATGACCCAATTTATATTTCCTTTTTCTCCTTTGTTTCTCAAAATTGTGCGTTTTCTTCAGCATTTATGTGCATATTGGAGCCTTATTGCCCAAGGTCCTAAACAATTCTCTTTTTTGGTGCTTCATAGCTGCCATTAATTTTATAAAAATTCTTACTGTACATAATAATATCCGTGAAGAGGTGAAGTATTTGGTCATGTAATAGTGGCAGATGACTGTACGAGTAAAATTGGATTAAATTCTTAATGCTTATAGGAGTGTGCATCTAACCACCGAGCCAATACAACCCAACCCAACACCTGAGATTTGTTTTTGTTTTCATGGGTTGATAAGTTGGGTTGGGTTTGGCCCGTTAGGGTTAATAACTTTTTCAATTCATCTAAACCTAACCCAATAAATTAGTATTAAACCCCCCCCCCCAAAAAAAATAGTTCAATAAAATTAATCCAATTAGTGGCTAAATTATTAAGCCCAATAAATTATTATTATAATTCACAAAATATACCTAATTATATTTCGATTTTTTAGTTTGATTTATTTTGGTATTTTGAGAATTATTTTTGATATATTTGGAATATAATTTAGGTCTATTATGTGAATTATAATAATTTATTGGGAAAAAAAAATTCTTAAATAGTTTTAATAAAAGTTCAAATTTTTTATAAGACATGGAACATGTAAGCATAAGTGTACAACCCCACTAATCCAACCTAACTCATGTAGGTTTGGTTGTGTTGGTTTCTACATGACCAATGAGTTGGGTTGGGTTGAGAATTTATCAACTCGACATTGGGTTAAAAAAACTCTCCAACTTGACCCATACACACTCTTGTTATAACTTATCCAATCAAGGAATCCTTTTGGATCAACTTCTTTTCTATTTGTAAGGCCGACATGGGCATGATTCAAGCACAACTTGAAAGTAAAGAAACGAGACACCAATCTATTAACCAGAGGAAGGTTGATAATTATCTTTTTGAGTAACTTAGGGAAGAAACCACCCAAGCAGCATAAAAATTTAATTATTGAAAAAGAAAAATGTTACCAAATGTTTTCTGTTCTCCAATTTAAGAAGCTAAATTTTTTAGTAACAAGGAGCTTTGCACTATACAGTACTTTTGGTCATTTGGTTACTAATATTACTTCCCCACCAAACTTCACATTCTCCTTACACATGTTTTCCAAGGAAATATGTAAAATTTCACAGTGGATTCTTCGATGATTCATGGACATGCACATGACATATGTGAGGGTAAGACTTATGTCTAATGTACTAGAGCACTAGATGTGATAACTCTTAACAAAAAGAATGGCATTCTTATATGGTAAAAGAGAGATGCAAGAATACAAGAACTAAGGAATTTGGTACACAGGTGTCCTTGGTGTCATGATGGACAATACATATAAAAGAAATTAGATACATGAATTATTACATCAGGTGTCCCAACAAAGTAATTTTTATTTTTTGTTCATGTGACATGAACTCTATGGAAATGAATTAATAAAATTCTCAGGAAAGAAACTGATTTTTTTTTTTTTTTTTTTTTTTTATTTGTTCTTTGACTGGCAATATCCTGAACTCAGGCTTCAAGTCCTGGCAGCTAAGAGGCCATGCCACTTGAGTTTCAATCTGAATAATAAAGATAAGCAAAACAAATTCAATTTGTGTTACACATTTACAAATTGAAATCCCATATTTCTTGTGTCTTTTATTTTATTAAAAAGCAAAATACTACTTTAGCCACTGACTTTGGCGCTAACCAAATAGCAGGATTGAAATTTTTTTTTTTTTTTTTTTTTTTTTCAATTGCCCCGTCCCTCGTAATCCACTATTACTTCAAGAAATGTTCGATACTGCGGAATTCAATCTAGTCCCTGTTCAATGAGGTACATTCTTCTGTCACAAAAAAGATCCATGACAACAAACCCAAAATTACCAGTCTTAAAGCTAGAAACATACTCTGATTAGTGTTTCTTGTGTAATTGTGATGTTCTTTGTAGGCCACATCCACTAGTCCAAACAAAATCTACAATTTTATTTATTTCTTTATTTCTTTTACTTTTCTTTCATTCCAAGATCAACAATAAGCTACAAAATAATGGGTTAGTTCTCCCCTTTGTATTGATAATCGCCAATGATGAAAGGCTACAATCCAGGCAGATTCATCCAAAATACCTTTGGCTTCTTCCATTAATTAAGCAAAACTATTGCAATTTGATTAACTATGTGAATGCTTCTCGTGGTTCTGTGGGTAGCTCCAGATCAGGCTCAGATTTGCTGAGTGGTGAAAAATAGTGCTCTACCATGTCTTTGGACACTTGTTCCAAGCTTGGAGGATTCCACTGCAACTAAAACATGACAATTCAACAATTTAAATGTAATCAATGGACAATTATCTACTAATAATAAAAGTAGATTAGAAGTATTGCCATCGACAAATCTGATTATCAATGATAGAACCCCAGTCTTCCACAGTACATTCTCCTCTTACAACAACTTGCTTTGTTTTAAAAAAAAAAAAAAAAAAAAAAAAAAAAAAAAAAAAAAAAAAAAAAATTAGATTGGATTCTTAAATGCAATATTGCTACCCCACTTGTCCAAAAGGATGATAACATAAGCTGATGATACCTTTGGTGCCAGGTCCTTGTCTACCATTCATGCCCGAACACCCTTTAGAAAAAGTACAGAAAAAAAGTAAGTAACTAGGATCATGAGGGTTTGTTTTATTAAGAAGATAATCAGGAGAATGTATACCTCACAAAAATCTCTGGAAACCTGATTAGATATCCCTTGCAGTGACATTCGGTACTCACGTATCAAGCACTGATCAAGGGTTTGAAATCTACCTTCTCGTATCTGAGCCAGTATGGTTGCTAGGTCGTAATGCAATAGTTTCTTAAAGGGGGAGGAGGAGGGGACAAGGCAAAAAAGGCCCAGTTCTGAGTATCAGGGACTCACAGATTTCAAAGAAACCTTCAAGCCTAATGGTGAAGCTTCCTTAAGTCTCCTTAGGGTGGAAATGCACCATGCATCATTTGTTTTACTTGTCTCACTCTCCTGAGAGAATTGTTTAATTTAAAAACGCAATCACAACTCATAAGGTTCATCTAGAAAAGTATAGGGAGTAACAATTTAGAGAAATGCCCACATATTTTGTTCCATTTTATTACCATAAAGATGGCAATACTAGTATGCGACAATCACAACTCATACAGCCCAACCTTCAGGTTAGTACTTAAGAGACTTAACACACACTATATATAGATATGGTCCAAAAAGTCAAAAGGAAGAAGTAACCAATTCAAGACACACTTCCATTATTTGTATTTTTTTTCTTTTTATTTTTCTTTTTTACACATGCTTTGGGTTGGTCTTGAACCCATGACCTTAGCCTCCATCCCATTCTTAAGTTAAGAAGTGTCATTTGAGCTAGGGCTCATTAGCAATTCCATTAACTGTATATAAAATGTATCCCTACAAAATTGCTTTCCAATCAACTGTGAGGTAGCTAAAGACATTCATCATAATGCTGTTAAGTTGTATTTTTTAAATTCAATAAAATGATTTTGGCTATATGGCTGCTTCAGTCATTCTAGCCACTTGTAAATATGGAGATGACAGGAAGCATCTACAGGGTACTCAGATTGACTAATTGAAAAGTGTCTCCTTGATGAAGCAAAAAGTTTTAAAAATGATACAGTTCTCCAAGTAAGAGTTGGTATAGATATTTTTTCATTTAATTTCCTTTTCTCCAGCAATATGGTTTCTCATGCCTAAGATTTTCTGTTATTTTCTTTCGTACCATCAATTTTAAAAATAACAGAAAGAGATTTGAGTATGAAATCAGACATGTTGAACATCTGGTTCCATACAAAGTATCATGGAAATCTGTTATATTGTAACGGGTTAATACTTAATAGTTATAAAAAAAGAAAAAAAAAAAAGAAATATGCAAATCAACATGTTCTTACCAAGGAATCGATAATTTCTTCAACTGTGTCATGGCTGAAACATTTATTAAGTATTTCAATCCTAGACAAAATTGCATAATAAATAGATCAGCATTTTATATCTGCTACGTAAATACTCACACACCTGAGGGGATAATAGACATACCTGTGAAGTACACTTATATTATCTAGATAGACAAGGTCGCTATATTTTTCTAAAGAAGTTTCAATGACAGAAGGATCATCAGTATCCAATTTCCCAAGTTGTTCTTTGATTAATGCAAGCTTCTGTGGAAAAAAGGAGGCAATACTATGTTATATAAACAGGAAAGATGATTAAAACAATGAAAGGGTCCAACAATCTTAACTGAGCTATGCGCATAATGTGTAGCAAGCCCACAAGAAATCATTTCTGCTCCATTAAGTTTTTCTCCTGTGAGACCCAAGTACTCCCCTGCAAAAAAGAAAAGATACAAACTATAGAAGAATTTAATTGAGAAGCAAATACAGATGCCATCAATGATTCATCCTACTAATTGGTTTCTCATTTATCAAGTCCTAATTACATTGTCAACATTGCTTGATATGTAGAAAGGGTCAAGTTAACCCCACAAGTTGCTCGGAAAACAACGTTCAATAAAGTCACCAAGCTATCCAAAGTAAACTTTCGTATTAGAATATTTGTCATTGCAACATCTACTTTCAGTATAATGGTCACAAAGGAAGTGACATCTTATGGTGCAATGAAACCAAATGCAGCTCCCCGTATGTCAACTACCAAGAGCCATAACAGTGCCTCAACACAAATTTTAGACTTCAGAACTTTTAAAGCAACTTGCTAGAGCTTGTTATCCAACATCCACACAACAAATTAATGACAGGAGTCCTAATGCAATTTGTATAAAGAACATTGCTGAACCAACTGCCACTGTGTGATTCTAGAGATGAGGAGCATACTTCAAAATAAAAATATTTTGCAGAGGCACTTCTTTCCCACATTCACTCCATTCCTACGTGAAAACTGAGTGATTTGATTTTAGAGGTCTTTTAATAATTTCCCGTTCATAAATCCCTTAAAATTTCTTCCAATGCAACATTACAAGAAAATCATAAAAGATTGAGATAAATTCACGTTAGGGTAGAATGTTCATTGCAAAAACAATACTTTACATGATGTTTTTATCAGACTTACGCTAGAACCAGAAATAGTCCAAATCAACAAAACCGTGTGCAAGAAATAGAGTGAAAAACTACAATCCACTACATGCATACCCAGGTGACTAGGTAGATGTGAGAGGAAAAATGACACGCCAGCATCAGGGTGGAAACCAATTAGAGTTTCAGGAGTAGCAAAAACCTGTGAATTGTGAGAATAAATTATTTTTGAACCTGTCTGAGCATGATGTATAGCAAATAAGGAATCTGAAACAAATAAGATATTCAACACTATTTTCCCCATCACAAAAATATGCAAAAATATTCAAAATATAGTTTTCATTCCTAGATTTTGATACCTCAGATTACATAGATTGGATAAGTGTGTGTAGTGTGGACAAGTGCTAAGTCCCACATCAAGTGTTTTCTAGGTTGAACTGGGCTATATATTGATTACGAAGAACCTCAATTGTAACTAACTAGGATCATGAGGGTTTGTTTTATTAAGAAGATAATCAGGAGAATGTATACCTCACAAAAATCTCTGGAAACCTGATTAGATATCCCTTGCAGTGACATTCAGTACTCACGTATCAAGCACTGATCAAGGGTCTGAAATCTACCTTCTCGTATCTGAGCCAGTATGGTGGTTAGGTCGTAATGCAATAGTTTCTTAAAGGGGGAGGAGGAGGGGACAAGGGAAAAAAGGCCCAGTTTTGAGTATCAAGGACTCACAGATTTCAAAGAAACCTTCAAGCCTAATGGTGAAGCTTCCTTAAGTCTCCTTAGGGTGGAAATGCACCATGCATCATTTGTTTTACTTGTCTCACTCTCCTGAGAGAATTGTTTAATTTAAAAACGCAATCACACCTCACAAGGTTCATCCAGAAAAGTATAGGGAGTAACAATTTAGAGAAATACCCACATATTTTGTTTCATTTTATAACCATAAAGTTGGCAATACTAGTATGCAACAATCACAACTCATACAGCCCAACCTTCAAGTTAGTACTTAGAGACTAAACACACACTATATATAGATATGGTCCAAAAAGTCAAAAGGAAGAAGTAACCAATTCAAGACACACTTCCATTATTTGTATTTTTTGCCTTTTCTTTTTCTTTTTTACACATGCTTTGGGTTGGTCTTGAACCCATGACCTTAGCCTCCATCCCATTCTTAGGTTAAGAAGTGTCATTTGAGCTAGGGCTCATTAGCAATTCCATTAACTGTATATAAAATGTATCCCTACAAAATTGCTTTCCAATCAACTGTGAGGTAGCTAAAGACATTCATCATAATGCTGTTAAGTTGTATTTTTTAAATTCAATAAAATGATTTTGGCTATATGGCTGCTTCAATCATTCTAGCCACTTGTAAAGATCAAGATGACAGGAAGCATCTACTGGGTACTCAGATCGACTAATTGAAAAGTGTCTCCTTGATGAGGCAAAAAGTTTTAAAAATGATACAGTTCTCGAAGTAGGAGTTGGTATAGATATTATTTCATTTAATTTTCCTTTTCTCCAGAAATATGGTTTCTCATGCCTAAGATTTTCTGTTATTTTCTTTCGTACCATCAATTTTAAAAATAACAGAAAGAGATTTGAGTATGAAATCAGACATACTGAACATTTTGTTCCATGCAAAGTATCATGGAAATCTGTTATATTGTAATGGGATAATACTTAATAGTTCTAAAACAAAAAGAAATATGCAAATCAACATGTTCTTACCAAGGCATTGATAATTTCTTCAACTGTGTCATGGCTGAAACATTTATCAAGTATTTCAATCCTAGACAAAATTGCATAATAAATAGATCAGCATTTAATATCTGCTACATAAATACTCACACACCTGAGGGGATAATAGACATACCTGTGAAGTACACTTATATTATCTAGATAGACAAGGTCACTATATTTTTCTAAAGAAGTTTCAATGACAGAAGGATCATCAGTATCCAATTTCCCAAGTTGTTCTTCAATTAATGCAAGCTTCTGTGGAAAAAAGGAGGCTATACAGTGTTATATAAACAGGAAAGATGATTAAAACAATGAAAGGGTCCAACAATCTTAACTGAGCTATGCGCATAATGTGTAGCAAGCCCACAAGAAATCATTTCTGCTCCATTAAGTTTTTCTCCTGTGAGACCCAAGTACTCCCCTGCAAAAAAGAAAAGATACAAACCATATAAGAATTTAATTGAGAAGCAAATACAGGTGCCATCGATGATTCATCCTACTAATGGGTTTCTCATTTATCGAGTCCTAATTACATTGTCAACATTGCTTAATATGTAGAAAGGGTCAAGTTAACCCCACAAGTTGCTCGGAAAACAACATTGAATAAAGTCACCCAGCTATCCAAAGTAAACTTTAGCATTAGAATATTTGTCATTGCAACATCTACTTTCAGTATAATGGTCACATAGGAAGTGACATCTTATGGTGCAATGAAACCAAATGCAGCTCCCCATATGTCAACTACCAACAGCCATAACAGTGCCTCAACACAAATTTTAGACTACAGAACTTTTAAAGCAATTTGCTAGAGCTTGTTATCCAACATCCACACAACAAATTCATGACAAGAGTCCTAATGCAATTTGTATAAAGAACATTGCTAAAACAACTGCCATTGTGTACTTCTAGAGATGAGGAGCATACTTCAAAATAAAAATATTTTGCAGAGGCACTTCATTTCCACATTCACTCCATTCCTAAGAAAAAACTGAGTGATTTGATTTTAATTTTAGAGGCCTTTTAAAAAATTTCATGTTCATATATCCCTTAAATTTCTTCCAAATGCAACATTACAAGAAAATCATAAAAGATTGAGGTAAATTCATATTAGGGCAGAATGTTCATCGCAAAAACAATGCTTTACACGATGTTTTTATCAGACTTATGCAAGAACCAGAAATAGTCCAAATCAACAAAACCATGTACAAGAAATTCAGTGAATATTTTTACTACACAAGAAAAACTACAATGCACTACAGGCATACCCAGGTGACCAGGTAGATGTGAGAGGAAAAACGATGTGCCAGCATCAGGGTGGAAACCAATTAGAGTTTCAGAAGTAGAAAAAACCTGTGAATTGTGAGAATAAATTATTTTTGAACCTTTCTGAGCAAATGATGTATAGCAAATAAGGAATCTGAAACAAATAAGAAATTCGACACTATTTTTCCAATCACATAAATATGCAAAAAGAATCAAACATATAGTTTCATTCCTAGATTACATGGATTGGATAGGTGTGTGTAATGTGTACAAGTGCTAAGTCCCATATCGAGTGTTTACTAGGTTGACCTGGGCTATATATCGAGCTTTTGGGATATAGCATAGATTTGCTAGCACTTACTTGAGTCAATACAAATAGTGTTAAGAGTCAACGTGGGACTTTACAATAACATAAGGAATTGAGTGGAAAGATTGTGATACTCAAATTATGTGGATTGGTTAGGTATGTGTTGTGCGGATGTGTGTTAAGCCATACATCGGGTGTTACCAAAATTGGGCTATATCGGAGATCACAAGCAACCCCAATTGTAACTTGACTAATCCTTTTAGGGTATAGCATAGATGTGGTTAGTGCTTCCTTGGGTCATGACAATATGTGTATGCTAATGAAAGTAGAAGGTCATACTCCTCAATTATCTAATAAAATTGAGCATTCAGTAATTCAGTTATAAGTCAACAAACCAAATCAACCCTAATGAATGACAAATTTAAGATACAGAAATAAACTTCCTGTAACGATATTAAATAATTAGTCTAATCTAGAGGGTGCAAAATAATTAAAAATTTTCTTCCACAAAAGAAAGTAAGGAAACAAATTTGAAACAATCATCAAAACCCAACAACTAGATAAGAGAAGAAAAGTTTCTTTTAAAAAAATAAAGATAAGAGAAGAAAACGACGAAAGTACATGCGAAGTTGCTACATACAGTTTTGTCAGTTGCAACCCTAAAGGGCCTAAACATCCTAGGGATTGAAACTCCAGCCCCACCACCCTTAGTAATTCCATTCAAAAGAGCCACCTGCATGGAGATTATTATTACACTACCATGAATATACTGGGTTCTGACTAATGTAGTTATAATAAACAGAAAGTTAATGTCCAACATTCTACCATAGGGACTCGGGGCTAATAAAAATCATCCCCACATGAAAGAGAAAAAAATAATAATAAAAAAAGAAACAGATCTAAGACTTTTGAGTAGATACCGTAGTTCCCTAAACCAGAACTCAGTGACTTCTTTAACATAAGTACAGTAGGGGAAACAACTTCAAAACTTTTCGGGAAAATTTAGGAAATCCAAGTATGCTAGTAGAAGGAAGGATAAAATAAAAATAAGTGTAAAGAAAATTGTTCAGTGCTAGAATAGGAGCCAAAGATCAATATACTAAAAAAAACCAAGTATCTTTTGATAATTTCATAGTTGAGGGAGGGGTAAATTGAACCTTGGACATCTTAGTTGGAAACACTAGGAGGTGCAAGCTGAGCTACAAGACTCTTAGCCATAACAAAACCAAGTATCTCAAAGAAAAATCCCCATAAATGACCCTATCAAAGCTATATTGATGGTAATATAGCACTCCAAACATAAGAGTCCCCAATTTATTAACCACTATGCTTAAAAAAAGAAAGAAAGAAAAGTAAAACTTACATGTGGATTCAAATATGTACCTAAAATGTATATGTAAGTATATAACGTTCTAAAAAATTCCTTACAATCCTCCATTTTCCCTGCATAGAGTTAACCAATGGTTAAAGGATGATTCTAATGAAGAAACAAGCACCAACTCCATAACAAAGATTAGCAACTTAAAGATTTGTGAAGTACTTTAGTATAAAGTTTCCTTTAGCTTTATCAATAACTGACCATCACAAAACTTTTTGTATGCACCTCCATACTTTATTGATCCCACTCTTATACAGTAAACACTAGGAATATTTTCAAACTCTCAATTCTTGTGGAAAGATCAATCAAAGGTAGTGTAAAGAAACAAATTTTGAGATCCATGTATCTATGGGTCATTTAATACTAGTATTGTCACCTCATTTCTAATTTTTGATTTAATAAAGCTATATTTACTAATACCCTATCTTACTCTTGCTTATCCATTTTTTTTTTTTAATAATTAGATAGATGGGGGAAGGGAGATTTGAACCCTCAATTTCTCTGCTGAAAACGCCAAGAAGTGCCAACCAATTAAATTACAAGGCTCTTGGCTATCTTACTCTTGCTTATCCTAACCTTAAGACTTCCTCCCAAACAAAGCGACAATCAAATTTGACATCTTTTGTTTGGACATAGAAGATCCCATTACTACTAAATATTCGCTATAGTTCCAGCTTAGGTTTACTGCTAAGTGCTAACAACAGCATTCCACATCCCATCTCATCTCCCTCTAATTAAGGCTAGCTAGCCTAGCTTTCTCTAAATCATATACGATGAAGAAAAATAATCTATTCACAATAATAATTAACTTTTAAGTAAAATATTTTTTCCAGATAAATCTTAAAAGCAGAAGTAAGATGAGTCTATTACCTGCGTTTATCATATGATAAAGTGACACAATATCTCCGCCAGCACAAAATGCCCTGCCACTGCCCTTCAGAAAATGCAAAACAATGTTCAAGTTTTTAACAAGTTCTTGAGCAAAAAGTAACCCCAACTAAACTTTATCTTTCCCACTAGAAATATTACATGTAAATGAATCCAATATCTGATAACAGCATAGATGTTTTTTTACCTTCATTGCCACAAAACCAATATCTGGATTATTTTCCCAAGATGTATACAACTTTTGCAATCTAGCCCCCCTAGAAACCAAAGACAACTCATTAAAAGACAGATAAATGTTTCTAGTTGGTAATACAAAACAACTCAAACCCATATAACAAACTCAAATCATATAAATTGAGACACTAGGAAGCAAAACAGTAAGTCTACTCATACTATGAATTTCCCAGGAGATTCTGGCATTTTACCCTTAATTTTTAAAAAAATTGGCAATATGCCCCTGTTTGCAAACTATATAGGAGCGTGCCCCTGTTTCGATACTCGATTACCCTAAAATCGAGTTCAATTAAATACTCGATTCATAAAAAATCGAGTTATGACCGATCAAACTTATAAAAAATAAAAAATAAAAAATAAAAAATTTGCATGGAACTCGACACTTAGGAAATCGAGTTCCATGCAAAAAAAAATTTTATAAGTGTTATCGCCCCATATTCAAGGAGCCCTATAGTGGCGTTTTTAAGCCCTATAGTGACATTTTAAAGTCCTATAGCGGCGTTTTCATGCAAATTTTTTTATAAGTGGGATTGCTCCATATTCAAGGAGCCCTATAGTGGCGTTTTTAAGCCCTATAGTGATGTTTTAAAGCCCTATAGCGGCGTTTTCCTGCAAAATTTTTTATAAGTGTGATTGCCCCATATTGAAGGAGCCCTATAGTGGCGTTTTTAAGTCCTATAGTGACGTTTTTAAGCCCTATAACGGCGTTTTCCTGCAAAATTTTTTACAAGTGTGATCGCCCCATATTCAAGTAGCCCTATAGTGGCGTTTTTAAGCCCTATAGTGACGTTTTAAAGCCCTATAGCAGCGTTTTTGAACTCGACTTCCCTAAAATCGAGTTCCATGCATTTTTTTTTTTTTTTTTGTTTTATTGGGCATAACTCGATTTTCTACGAATCGAGTATTTCATTGAAACTCGATTTTAAGGTAATCGAGTATCGAAACAGGGACATATCCCTATATAGTTTCGAAATAGGGGTATATTGCTAAATTTTTTAAAAATTAAGGGCAAAAGGCTAGAATTCCCGAATTTCCCAACTTTTTCAACTGCTGTTGAGTTTGCAAGTTGTGATTGGTGTGTACACAATAAAATAATAAGGAAAATGTTAGAGATACAAAGTATTTTACAATATTCTTTACAAACTGCCGACCTGGTGAATGGTTATTGGTAAGTGAAAAAATGATATTAGTGGTGGGTTCAGATGAGAACCACAAAGAAATGGTCATATCAACAATTTGTAAAAATGTTGTAAATAGTTTGTGTTTGTAACATTAATCAATAGGTAATAGTTGTCAATTAATCACCATAAAAATAATAACCCAAGTAATGTTTTCAATTGAACCAAATGGAGGGTATATAACAACACAGATACAAGATATTACACAATTGGAGTAAACCCAATTAAACATAATGATTCTCAACCAAACACCATAAAAACAAAGACCCAGAAAACAAATCTTTAACTGAACCAATCTTACAAATTGGGTACCAACCCAATAGCCAAAAACACAAACACACAGAGTATCTAGTAAAAAACACACCATTGCAGTACTAAGACAATTGAGCATAGAAAGCCTGTTCAGAATTGCTGTTCTAGACCAAGCTTTGCCCTCAACCAATACCTGCAGAGAGAGCCACAGAGAGAAAGAGAGTTAGTGTGTGGGGGGTTAAAGAAAGAGAATAGACAAAAGGGTATTCTTGAAAGTTGAAACTGACTTGGTTGTCAAGTTCATCAGTAATAGCAGTGTCCAGAAGAGAACAGAGAGTTCTTGACTATAGAATAACTAAATAAATATAAAAACCTAATTAACTATTGTGGATACCTATTCTTGGACTTTGCCTGTAACGTTAAGCTTCCAAAGGAATTTGCCTTTTAATTGAAAGCAATTCCAGGGCTACTCTGTTCATGTCCATTCTGTCTATAGGAGATTGTGCTGAACATGCAAGTCCAATCTGAAAGATCGATATCAAGCATTCAGTCTGTCCACTTGTCCAGTTATTCCAATTTGAAACCATGTTATCATTTTCTCCTACTTTGTTGAAAATTGAATGGTCCACAATCTCCATCACTCGTCCCGGCAATGCCAACTTAACAAAGTTGTGAAGGTTCAGGTCATCTTTGAATAGTTTATCAGTGGGTCTTCTTCCAGTTAACATCTCCAATAAGAGGATCCCAAAGCTATACACATCCCCATTAGTTGAAAGTTGACTACCCATTCCATACTCTGCAAAAATTTAGAGCACTTTCATACACTAAGAACAATTCTTACTCAATGCTATTAAACTAGTGATTTGGTGAAGTCTGTATATAAATATTCTATACGGGGCATCCCTGTTTTGATTATTGATGCATTCATTATACATTAATACTTTTACAATTGAGTGAAATCATGATACATTACCTGGAGCAGCATATCCAACAGTTCCCTTAATCCCTACTGAGCTTAATTGATTAAGAAAAGCTTCCTTCCCAAATTTCGAAAGGAGTCTAGCCAAACCAAAATCACTTATATGAGCAATCATATCATCATTGAGAAGAATATTGCTTGGCTTTAGATCACAATGAATAATAGGGGTTTGGCAGTGATGATGAAGATAAAGCAAAGCCGAAGCCACGTCTATAGCAATATTGATTCTTTGAAGAAGATTTAAACTTCTCAATTGCTTGAGCCCATCTTCAGGATGTAACTGCATCTCCAAGCTTCCATTTGGCATGAACTCATATACTAAAGCTTTAAAATCATTGCCCTTAAAATCAATACTCGAACAAGCAGTCAGAATCTTAACGAGGTTTCGATGCCGGACGTTCCTCAAGGCTTCACATTCGGCAATGAAACTCTTGGAAGCTCCTTGCTTTTGAAGATTGAGTACCTTGACTGCAACATGTGTTTCATCTGGACCAAGTTTTCCTTTATAGACACTACCAAAATTACCTGAACCAATCAAATTCTCCCAAGAGAATCCATCAGTTGCATCGAGTAATTCTTTATAAGAGATCTTTTGGTAGGAGGGTCCAAAGGTGGAAATGGAAAGGCTTTTTTTCTTCGACTTTTTCAACCAGGAAAGAGCCATGAAAGAAAACAATGTCAAGCAGAAAGCAGCTGCAATGCTTATTGCCAGTATCAATTTAAAAGCAAAATGCTTTTTGTGTTTCTTGGGGCATGCAGGCAAATGCAGCTCTTGGATCCCCCCACAAAGACCAGTGTTGCCTTTGACTTCAAAGGCACTAGCATTTTTGAAGACCCCTTCTACAGGTACATCTCCCTCAAGATTGTTGAAAGATAGGTTTAAAGTTTGCAACACGAGAAAATTAGCCATATAGCTTGTGATTTGGCCAGACAAGTTGTTGTGGGAAAGATCAAGATATTGAATACCTTTTAACTTACTTAGGTTAGGAATGGTTCCTTCAAAGGAGTTGCCTTGCATATAAAGTTTTTCTAAGGCCAAACAGTCCCCTAGCTGGGCTGGAATCTCTTTGGAAAATTTGTTGTATGAAACGTCTAGTGTAACAAGAAGTTTCAGGTTTCCAAATCTGGTGGTAAAAAACCGGTCAAGGAGTTAAGAGACACATTAATTCGGACTAGAGGAAGGCCAAAAAGTTGCTCGGGTATGATGCCATTTAATTTATTATGGCCAAGGCTTAGAACTTGCAGGTGGCTACACCTTCCAAGACTAGTGGGTATGCTCCCTTCTAAGCTGTTATTGAACAAGGAGAGAATTAGTAATTGAGTCATGTTGCCAACGGAAGACGGGATCACCCCAGTCAATTTGTTTTTATACAAGTACAAAGCGTTCAAGTTTGTGAGCTTTCCAATTGAAGATGGAATATTCCCTGTTAACAAGTTAGATCCCAGGGAAAGTTTAGTTAGGCTAACAAGATTTGATATTCGTGTAGGTATGCTCCCACCAATAGAATTGCCATCTAGCTCAAGCCGTAATAATTTGATTGAGAGATTTGTTATTGAGTTAGGCAGCTCACCTCCAAGCTGGTTAATGCTGACATCCAGATAATTTAACTGGCTGCAATTGTTCAAAGAACTCAGAAAACTCAAATCATCAATTGAGTTATTTCCAAGAAGATTAGAATAAGCACCAAAGCTTTGAAGATTTAGTAGATTGCCAAAACTCATAGGAATGGTTCCTGTAAATTGATTTTCTGAGATTTCAAGCATTTGAATGTTTGACACATTGGACAATGAAACTGGAATTGTTCCTGTAAATTGGTTTACTCCTATCCAAAGTATCTGCAGATTTTGAAGAGCAATGCCCAAGTCGGGGTTGAGGTTACCAGTGAAGTTGTTAAAAGCCAAGACAATACGTGTGAGCAATGATAAATTGTATAGGGAAGGTGGAAACACACCAGAAAGATAATTTCCACCTACAACAAAAGATGTCAAGCTTTTCATTTGGGCCACTGTATTTGGGATTTCTCCCTCCAAATTGTTATATGTAAACGAAAGATTTTGGAGAGAGGACAAGTTCCCCAGAGAAGGTGGGAACCTTCCACTTAGATGATTGTTGCGAAGAATTAGTATCTGAAGTTTTGACAAAAAGCCAAGTTCTGAAGGGATTCCTTGTACTAAATCATTGTACTGGAGATCAAGATACTGTAGGTTGGAACAGTGAGAAAGATTGACAGGAATTTTCCCTCCCAATATTGGATTATGACTCAGGTTCAAATTTCTAAGCCTGGTCAAGTAACCAACTTCTGAGGGAATTCCACCATGGAAAGAGTTACTTGCAAGGTTGAGGGATTGAAGGAAAGAAAGATTTCCAATGTGGGGTGATATGGTGCCAACCAACTTGTTGTTTTTTAGTTCCAAACCGATGACTCTTTGGTATTTGTTGCCACAAGTGACCCCAACCCAGTGGCAGAAATGGAAGGAGTCATTCCAAGAAGCCAGGACATTAAGAGGGCTATCTATGTGGGACTTGAATTCGAGCAGTGCAAGTTTATCAGTTTCGTTTGAAAGTGTGGTAGCTAAGGAAAATTTAGAGATGGATAAAGAGAGGAACAGAAGAAAGATGGCATGGTAGGTTAGTGAGAAGAGTGGTCGTGTATTCATAAGCAGATGATCCATCAGATTCTTGTAGGAAGAAATTAGCTTCTTCAGAGAGAGATACTGACATAGGCAGGATTACTGACCTGTTCAGGATTTGACCGGCATCGATGAAACCGGCCGGTGCCGAACCGATTCAAAGCTCCACCGGAGAGGTGGTCGGCATACCGACCGGTTGGTGCGGCGATCGGCGACCATTTTTCACTCCGATGAGAAACCGCACTGCACCGGTGTGTGTGTATATATATATTTATATTTATATGCTGTATAATTTGTATATGTAGTTACTATAGGTTTCTGACTTTCAGTAGAGAGAAGGTGAGAGTTTGAGAGAGGTAAGGAAGGAAGGATGAGGAAGAAGGGGAAACAGCGCAAGAGAGGATGAGATTAGACGAAGGGTTTCTAAATTTTAACTCTACAGACTACAATACCAAATCACGCCGTTTGAGCCTGATATTATTTTTAATATCTGTTCCAAAACGACGTCGTTTTGGTATTAGATCAAAAAAAAAAAAAAAAAAATCTTGTAACGTTGTCGTTTAATAAACCCTAAATATATTTTATCCCCATCCCAATCAGTTTCGTACCTCTCTCTCTCTCTTCCCGTTAATCTTCAGCCTCCGCCACTTGCTGTCAGTCTGTCACCATTCTCTACTGCTTGATAGACGAGGCCATTGAAGAGCGTTTCGTGAAGAAGAGTGAGCGTTTCGAGGCGAAACGTATCGATGGAAGAGGAAAATAAAAACTTGGAGTAGGCTTTGAGAAATGTGTGGGTCTGTGTCTCTGAGATGTTGCTGTTGTGATGGTGGGTGTTGTTGTGGCACACGCAATGGTAATGGCTCCCATTGACATTGATTGAAAACAAAAATATTTTTAGTACCACACTCCAAGTTTTAATAAGATGGGCAAGGTTGTATTACAATTTTAGAATTGTTTTCTTAGAGACAAAGAGATATTGAGATTGTGATTTTTGAACTGCCAATGGATGAACTACACGTGGTTTTGGATGAGTTGACCTTTGTTAAAAAGATGATCGTGACCGTTAGATTTGCCACCATTGCTTCATTCGTCTGTCATCATGCTTGTTGTGAAAGGCAAACCTTGGAGACTTGTGGTCGAGTTGTTATTCTTGGAGTTTCACCCTCTCCCCTCCCCCTTGTTCTATCAGGTTTGTTAATCTATTTTCCTTTAGCTCTTTCTCTCTCTTACTCTCTGACTCTTTCTCTCTCTTCTCTTAGGCCATTGCACACAGATTTGGGTTGCCGAAATCTCATCAATTTGCTCGGGTTTCTGCCCAATCCGCATCAAATTGTTGTGGTTTTCTATGAGTTTTTTTTTATTGGTGAGTTTTATTATGGTTTGCTTTGGATTGTGGCGGTGGTTCTAGGTTGAGTTTCTTTTGAGATTTATAATTTTGAGTGTGAATACAGTTTAAATTATTTAATTGTTTTAATGGGTGCTATGTTAAAATAACATATGTAATTTACTGTGTATTATTAAATGATGTGCTAAAATAGCAAAAATGAATTTTTTATGTGCTAAAAAATGATTTATTTTTAGACATGATACAAATGCTTTTACAATTTATTGATTTGTTCGAATGTGAGTGATCAACTAAAAATAGTGGATTCTTGTAAACAATAGCGGGTTGGAAGTGTCCACCACTTACAATTGTAAGTATCTACAGTTATGAAATCAAGTGTGTGATTAAGTGTATTCTTAGAATTATTTGTTGACACAACTCTTGTACCACAACCTTTTTTATAACTTTGGTATAGTTGATTCTCTAAATAATTGAGAAAAAGTGAGCAATTTATATAAAAGTGGCAAACAAATAATTAATCATAATTTGGCACATCTGAATTATAGTAACAAGGTTCTAGAAGAACTCTTGTGAAATATATCTTCATTAGAAAATAAAATTAACAAATACACAAATAAAATGTACATAATCTTTCTCTTCTTTTATAATTTGAAGTTATCCATATTATTCTCACAATTATCTTTTATTTTAAAAATCAATGTAATGAAAGTGCTCTTAAAAACACTGACTTGGATAGGATTCTTCTTTAAAAATCAAGGAAATGAAAGTGCCAAAATTTGTCATTTTCAATACAAAATGCATACTGTGCGGATCACATGGTTTGGGGCCTTTGGGCATATCAACTCTCGTCTCAGTCTCATCAGTCGTCCCTTGTACAATCTGAAATTCACCACATTAATAACTTGTCCTTTTGAGTGGGCTGTAATTATGGATAATAGGTACAAGTAATTAAATGAGTGATGGTCACAGGTCAACTACAAATTAAATGTTTTCTTTTTTAATTAGAACCACCTGCAAAATTAAATGTAAATTAAAACACTGTTCGGAGTTGTTGGGCGTGGACCTGCAAAATTAAGAATGAGTAGCTGCACGGATAACTTTTAATTTACGTTCTTAAATTTGCAGTTCCAACTGCCGACCACGCAAGACAGCATTTTAATTTACATTTAATTTGTAGGTGACCTGTGACCATCACTTAATTTACCTGTACCTCCTTTCAAAAAAATAAAAAAAAAATTGTAGTACCCAATAGTCATAAGTCATATTCATAGCCATTAATATTTAGTTCGGTTAAGATGAACCCTTAGATATTTGTAAAATAAAGTTTTTATACTATTTTTTATAGAAAATATAAAAGGTTGTGAAAAAAAATTAATCAATTTTTTCATTAAAAATTTTTAAAATATTTTTTAAACCAATACTCTTACGGCATCAATTAACTTTTCTCATATTAAATTACAAGCCACACTCAAAACCGGGTGTGGCTTGTGTCCAGGGGAAATTTCCACTGGACACAAGCCATGTCCTATAAAACCATAGTATCTAGACTTCTTCGAATATTTGATTATTTCTTTAGGTGTATGCAGTCCCTTAGTCTCTCTCACACACACACATACATACAAGGTTATTACATGGAAGAATTATTTAAGGGTGGCCCCAAAAATGCTAGCAAGTGATTTCAAACCCAAAATCTCAAGGATATCATAAGATCTTATGTACCACTTTGCTAGCCTCTTGGAGTTGTATGCAGCAAGTTATTAATATGGGAAAGTTCAGATTCTACAACTGGATGAGAATGAGAAGAAAGTTGATCTCCCAAGTTTGTGGGTTCTATGTATTGTTAGAAGCTGGGTGTACATGTGCACACGAAACATAATATTTTTTAATTTTGTGATTTTCCAAAGGCCCCAAACTATGCTATTTTGACAACTGACAATTGAAAACAATGGGGGTAATGCTCAGTGTGCATTTTTTTTTTAAATGAAAATGAAAAAATTTGGCAAGAGTAAACCCATTAGCTTATTATGTGTTAAAAATATATATATTTTAGCACTCAAAAAAATTATTTTTATTATTTTAACAAACTACTTAACAATACAGTCAACACACTTCTTTTATAGCTTTCAATTAAAAAACGTAGCTAGCACACAAGATGGAGGTCATTTGCATTTGGTGTGCTAAAATAGCATTTTGAGAGTTTCAGAACACTCGACGCTAATGCTCTAAAATTAGACGTAAAAAAACGAATGTCCATAATATTATTGTTGTGTACATAGATTTCTGTTAGCTATATCTATTTCTATTATCTATTAACTATATAAAAAGCACCAATGCCCCTACAGTACACATTTAGTTTATTGAGTCCCTTTATCTTTTTTATTTTTTTATTTTATTTTATTTTTTTTCAAGTTTTGAACAGTTGCTACAGTGCCAATTTGGTTTGTTCAATTGGCACTGTAGCTACAGTGCTTTGATTTCAACCTTTTCACTACTGCTGCTTTCTTTTCTTTTTTTTCCTTTTTTTTTGTGCTTTTTTTTTAGGCGTAATATCATCCTGTCCACTCTTTTTTTTTTTTTTTTGAATATAAAGCTGTTAGTTAACACAATAAATTGTCACAATATTTTTGCAATTATTGATATGTTAATTCCTTATAGGTGAAAATAAAATATCATACTAGAATCATCCACAACTAAAACTAAAGGTATTATGAAAAAAAAAGTGTTACATCCACAACATTTTTCATAATACTTTCACAACATTGTCCATTAGGCTTTTTTTTTTTTTTTTTTCCCACAAACCACTATACGCCGAGTTTTGGTTGTGCTGTTTTTGTCTTTTCTTTTAAATATTTATATATGTATATACAGTTGCACTGACTTAACAAATTCTTACAATATTTTTCACAATTATTAACAATTTGCATTGTTCATTGGCCCCTTTTTTTTTCACAATACATTGGTTTTACTTGTGCTTTTAAATATTATATGTGCATACACAATTACATTGACGCAACAAATTTTTACAATATTTTCATCATTATTAAGGTGTCAATTTTTTAAAGGTCAAAATAAAATAATAAAATAAGAGACTGAGACCAATCACAACTAAAAATAAATGTATTATGAAAATGTTATAACATCTTCTTCTCATCACAATATTTTCATAATCGTGAGATCTCAGTTCCTTATAGATCAAAATAAAATAAAATAAAAAATGCTATGTCTATAACGTTTGCACAATAATTTTGTAACAAATTTTATGTAGCAAGGTATTTTTGAAGGATAAAAAAGTGATATCAATAGTGGGTTCAATTTAAAACCAATAACAACTTGTCATTTATAATTTTTTTCTAAAAATGTTATTTTTTTGAGGTAATTCTAAAAATGTTATGGATGTAGCATTTCTCTCAAATAAAATAAAAATAAATCTATTCAGATCCTAAAAATAAAAGTATTGTGAAAATGTTTTAATATTTTGTTGTATTCTTAGACTTCTTTTTTAGTGTATATAGTCAAATTAGGTGAGCCAAAATTCACTATACGTTTCACATACAATTTTCTTGTATTGTCTTTTTGTTTGTTTGTTTTTTTTAATGCATAATTTTAAAACCAGTAGTAATTTTTTACCTAAGATTTTTTGTGAAAATGTTGTAGACGTAAAAATTAAATATTAAAATATCAAACTGGGACCTACCACAGCCAAAAATAAAAAATATTATGAAAATGTTGTGACATTTTGTTATATTCCTAAACTTCTCTTTTGTGTGACATTTTGTTGCGTTCCTAGGCTTCTTTTTTTGTTTAGTCAAATTTAGTAAGCCAAAACTCATTGTTTTGGGCACAATTTTCTTTAGTTGGCTTTTTATTTTATTTTTAAATGCAAGGTTAAAAGTGGTTAGCCCAATTTAAAACCAGTAGCAATTTACCACCTAAGATTTATTATGAAAATATTGTGGACGTAACATTACTCTAAAATAAAACAATAAAATATCAGACTATGACCCACCATAGCTAAAAATAAAGGTATTGTAAAAATATCGTGACTTTTTGTTGTGTTTCTAGACTTCTTTTTTGGTTTATTCAATTTGTTGAACTAAAATCCATAATTTTTTTGGGTTGATTTTTTTTACACATTGTTTCAATTTTTTTTTAAAATAAAAATAAAAACACACACACACACACACACATATTGTTTTACACACACATAACACACACACAAATTGACGAAGTAACACTTTCCTCATTTATGTTCGAGGTAGGTACATTCCCCCCTTAAGCTAAAGTTGAATAATTTCATCATTTATATTTTGTAAATGAGCATATACCCCTATTGTTTCTCTCTTAGTTAAACCCTACCAAAATCTTATAATTTCTAAAATATTCCATTGTGCAATGTCTAATATACTGCTACTAAATTTTAATGTCCCAAAAAATTTCTTTGTGTATTTTGAATTTTATGTGGTAGACTGGTAGTCATGCTTGGAAAGTTAGAATGATGATATATGGTGTTCTATTTATTACCTAGAAAACACTAATTTATTAGGTTTAAATCTTCTACACTTATAATTTTATCTAATAGAAACTTTGATGACATATGTCTTTTTGTTATTTTGTTCTTTTTTTAATTTATTTTCTTGCTTAAAAGGGTATTCATTAAAAATAAGTAAGCTAAACATTGTAGTTAGACTCATAAAATAAGATAATAAAGAATGAAATATGAATAACAAAATCTTCATTGTAGATGATTGAAAATTATTAATTTAATGAAGATCTTCAAAAAAATTATAGCATATATTATCATTCATTGTGAAAATTTAAATATTGTAGAAAGATGATGACATTTATTATCATTTTTGTTAGCATTTTTTGGTGAGTAGATATTACATTTAGTAAATAAGTTCTAAGAAATTGTCATAGTGCATAGATATTCAAATAGCTATTTTAAATTTAAGTACATGAATTCATACTTCTTCAACAAAAAAAATCTATATTAATTTTCTCACCAAAAGGCTAGCACGTACCTTGCACGTGCAACCCATAATAGTAATATATAATATTCTTAGGCCGTTAAGTGGTTATATATCTAAATTTATATTCGTTGGAATAGTGAATGAGTTTTGCTCATATTAACTAGTAATTCAGTACTAGGTGTAACTTGTTATTGGATATCAGCACATACAAATGAGACTACCACGGATAATTGACGAAAAAGTAAAATTGAGTGCACTATCATAAGCTAAAACTAAAGCATATTGTAGGTTTGGGAGTGAAAATAAGTGTATTTCTAGAGTTTTCTTAATTAATTAGATTACTCTTCTTCAATCTTTGATCAAGTCAGTCACATCAAAGATTGTAATAAAAATTTTATAATACGTCTAATTTGTTTTATTGGACTAAATCCATGTGAATGAGTGAGACCATATATAGTGTCTCTTAAATTGGTGATTTGACTTTGGAAGTTTACTGTTTAGATTAAGAGTTGTACATTAAAGTTGACACATTTTTTTAATTAAAGGGAAAAAAATCAGAAAACCACGCAATAAAATAAATTTCTCATTTTATTAATTATAATTTGAATTTATATTTGGTAGGGAAAAAAAATACATTGCTTTGGTCCTAGATATAATCTAAGAAAATGTAGGGCTTTGATTTCTAGTTACATTCTAACAAATGAAAATGGTGTAGAATTAGACTATAAATATGACTGTAAATAAACAATGTTGTTTATGAACAACTTGAGCTTAACTCAAGAAAAAACTTGTTTATGTTCGTTTGTTTCGCAAACTTTAGGCTCGACTTTTGAATAATGTTAAGTTACGGAGTGGGAAGGTGTTAGACACCCACCTTGCTTGGTGAATTGGTCTTCTAGAATATGGTGCCCATGATCATGTTGTACAATTACCATCCAAAGATGTCATAAGATTTTAATTTGTTACCTTTTTAAGACTTTATAATTTAATTTTTTTACTTTTAAAACTGTAAGATTTAATTTGTTACACCTATAAACTACAAAGTTTAAAATGAGATATACAATATAATTCTTTTTTCTTTTCTTAAAAATGTAATATACCTTTTTTTTTCTATCTTGCATATCTCTTTAAATTTTCCTTCTCTTCTGCTGAAGAACATAAACTTAAAAATAAATAAATAAATAAAATAATTAGCTGACAGAGTTGGAAGTATGATAGTGATGTTTGGTTAGACTATTCCACTTCTTATTCATTAAACACTCCAAAAACCCTTATAGACCGAAAGTATGGTGAATTGAACACAAGATCTCTAGATTTAGGTTAATCCTAGACCAATGAGCCCACTACCCAGATACCCCACTTGGAGGTTCAAGTACGATATAATTAGTAATTGAAACTTTACAAACCTTGAGGATATTATATTTTTATTGAACTATGTTATTTTGAATTTGAGTTGAAGTGTATGCACTTCTTTTGGAGTGTAAAGAACTTATTTCTAGATAAATATTATATTTTTGTTGAACTATATTATTTTGAATGTGGTTTGAAGACTTGAAGTGTATGCACTACTTTTGGGATTAAAAAAAAATTCTAGATGGATGTTATATTTAATATTATGCAAGTTGAAATGGGTTGTGTTACATTCATGTCAACCCAACACGACCTGTTTATTAAGCGTGTTAAGTGGGTTGGGTCAAGTCAACCCGCCTTATTAACAGGTCGGGTTAGGGTTGAAGGATCACGACATGATTATTAAATGGGTCGGGTTTGTGTTAAGCCATTTAGTTGAATACCCCTACCTCGACACAACATGAACCCGACATACTAACTAGAATTGACACCCTTACCCTCAAGTAAAAAAAGGCACGCAAATATATATATATATATATATATATATATATATATATATATATATATATATATATATTTATATACATACATATATATACATATAAGCAGCAGATATTTCATGTGAGAAAGCATGAGGTTTTGTCAAGTGAACATTCTATGCAAAGATAATTGAAATATTCTCAAATGGTATATCAGAGATAAGAACAAATTAAATATTGACTTTTTGTTTCATTTGGTTCAATGTTTCAAGACTTTTGATCCCTCACACATACGCACAAAATCTTTTTGCATTTTAATTAAGCATTTTCATCCCTCTTACACTTCTAAGTTCTCCCTTTTTATATATAGTTACTCATAGCCATTCATGTCATCCCATGTCAAATACACACAGACTAAAAATGATATCATTTACCTTCAATATTTTGACGACCCTTCCTAGCTCTAACATTGTTGTTTCATCTAATCCTAACTCGTATAAGTTGGCTACAACCAAAGTAGGGGACCTTGTATTTTATATTAAGTAACAATGACAATTATGATTTTGATGTTAAAGTTGGACGTTGTGGATTTGTGAGTTTTGTATATTTATTTATTGATTGTGGGTGTTTGGGATGTGTATTTTGTTTTATAATTAAGTAGAAAGAGAAATACACATTCTATATAAACTTTTATTCTATAATATTTCTCCAAAGTTATTTATTTATTTATTTTTTTATTTCTTATTACTTCAATTGAATAATTATAATGGATATGTGTGTGCAATTTATAATTATTGCTTTTTATGATGAACTCATTACCAATAAAGTTCTATAATAATTATGCTATAATAAGTATATAACATTTTCCAAAACTATTTTAAATAAAGCTTTACAACATCATTTGTGCATTTCACAGGTAACTTACTAGTAATTGTTCAATGGTTTGGTTTTGATATTTAATAAAATTTAATATCTAGGTTTAAAATATGAGTAATTTTAGGGAAACCATATGTATATTTTAAGATAAAAAGTCCTCAAAATTTGGAAGCCTCAATCTTTTGTCACAGATGTTGAACCACCAGAAAGACTCAAAGATGTGAACCTAAGCAAATAGATATTGTTTCCATAGAATGTAATGTTGGATTACAACCACCGATATAATAGTATCCTATTAAATTCAACAAAATTTGTCAAGCGTATCTCAAAACCGGGTTATAGCAATATACAACTCATGATTATCAAATATCAAATGAGTTTTTAAGTTAATTTATGAGATGAGTTTTTTTTTTTTTTTGGGTCAAACATTTTTTTTATTTAGGAATTTTGTTTTATTTAACTTGGCGCCCCTTATAATTTTTTCTTGGCTCCCCCATTGCTTCTAGATGTGTCCATGTTTTTGGAGATAGGTAAATAGCAACTAGGAGCCTTGCAGGTTTTCTCTGTAGACATAAGCCATTATGCTAAATCATGTAATCCTTGTGTGATATTGTATTACTATTTTATACCTCCGCTTTCACATCTATTTTAGCATATTTAACATAATAAATATGAAGATTATTTAAATATGCATTGGTTGCAAATGCATGATTGATATTTGCTATTTGGTTATTATTTACTATAATTAAAAGCTCAAGCATGACTCATTTATAAACAAACAAATATGAATGGGCATTTTATCAAGTCAAGCCTGAGCTTTTTATGAATAGCTTAGTTCATTTAGAGACCTATGCTCTTATAGGCTTGGGACTGGGCCATTGTGCTGCCTATATTACCACAATTACTCCTATTGGCCACATGCCCACCCACTTCTTTCAATTTTTCGGATATCATAGTGAATATACCAATATCAAATGCAACGTGACCAATCCATTATTGTTAGAAACAGCCGAAGACTCGGTGCATCATCGAGATGGACAGGTCTTCGTGGTCGTGTCATTTTTATTTGCATAGCCATCGAGAAAGACTAAAAATGGCTTGAACCAGTGTTTGGATGACAAAGAAGTTAAGAGTAGTTGGCTTGCAGTACTCAATCACGAGTGCGGAATTTTGGCATAGAAAACATAGAACCATTGAGAAAATGACGGGATTAAGTTACACCTAACTCTTAATATCGCATAACTTAATAATTACTGTTATTTTTATTTGGCTAAAGTTGTATTTAGCTTTGAGACTCAGCTTAAAGTTGTTTTTAGCTTTTAAGGGAGTTTATTTCTCTTTATAAAAATTTTCAAATGTGAGACAATTTTTGTTAAAATAGTTTTAAGGGCCTTCAAGCTCTTTTATGATATATTGTACTAATGCATATCAAATAACTTTGTTATCATGTATTTTGGATTGTTAAGTAAAAGAGCATTGTAGGTGATCAACAATTTTTTTTTTTTAATATATTGATAATTGTGGATAAAGGGATTAAATTTTGGACATCTTCGTCTCCGTTGAAAATACTAAGAAGTACCAATTAACTTATGATTCTCTTGGCATAGATCAACAAATTATTCCATTATTTTGAGCCAACTTCGTATATCTCCTTGAAAGGTGATACTGCCATATATATTATCAAAATTTACCTGAAGACTTTTCTGTGTAACACCTTTGGTCATCTTCTCGAAGGAATTTTCCCACAACTTTATGTGCAACCGTTTATTAATTCTCTTCTATGGTTAAAATTATGCATCAAGCTTAAAAGAGTTTAATCTATTTTGGGTATATATGCAGTTGGCGAAATCTGCCTGTGCATCATACATTCCCACAATCAATTCAAACTTGTCAGAACAAAAAAAAAAAAAAAAAAAAAAAAAAAAAACAGAAAGAAAAGGGACCTGGGTGAGCAATTTGCTTTTTAGTGAATCCCCATTTTCAAAAGCACCGGGTCCAGCTTATTATTGTTGAAAGCTTTTGCAAGTGAAGTCTATTAATCAGAAAAATTTGAAGTTTCAGTAGCCAAAGACTTGGGTCAACATCGAGATGGACAGGTCTTTGGGTGGAGGATTTTTCTCCCTTGGCTGGAGGATTCCAAAATAGACTTTGGGTTGCCTAATTGAAAGCAAGCTGGTGGAATTGATAGGTGTCTGATGACTCTAATCTTATCAAGATGTTTTGTAGGAAATCTGTAGCAAACCAATACGTGAATTATGGATAACAAGGATAGGTAATCTGGGATTGAGATAGGGCATTTCACCTGATGCAATTGCTCTTGATAGTTGAGATTGAGAGTTGAAAAACCCAATTTTCAATTTAATAAAATAAGTGAGAAAAAAAAGGGTGAAAATGGTAAAAAATCTTTATAAGAGAGATATGGGGTAACCCTAGGTATTGCACCCAATCCAAATCCGGCCCTCTGCCATAAGTCCTTTCCTTCCGTCCTTATGATGGATATATGCGTGGAGCCTAATTTATTGTGTTGCTTTATCTCAGCGGTCATAGAAAACGGAATTAAAGAATACCATTTTTCTTATACAAATAATACAATAGTTGACAGTTGAGTTAGGCTTGTGTAAACAAATATGATTTTTTCTCTCATTGTGATAGCATTAAGTCAACTCAAGTATTAGTCAATAAATAAAATAATATTTTTTTATCAAAAAAAAAAAAAAAAAAGAGAAATGCTACGTCTACAATATTTTTCACAATAAATCTTAAGTATCAGGTTGCTATTGGTTGTTATTGATAGGCGAAAAACTAATTTTAGTGATAGGTTCAAATTAGAACTAATAACAACTTAACACGTAGGATTTGTTGTGAAAATGTTGTGAATTTAGCACTTCTAAAAAAAAAAAGAGCAATACATCATAAAATTTCACAACATTTTTCAATAGTTGAGTTGGTAAACTTTTACTGGTTCTTATTTAGGTTCACCACTAACATCATATTTTTACTTACCACTATCAATTTGCCATATTAACTGGTGTGAAAAGTTTTGTCAAATTATTTGTGTCTATAGACTTTCTGAAAAAAAACCTATACATGATTAATTAGTAATTTTGCTTCTAAAACGAGAGAATTGAATTTAAGTAACATTTATTTATTTATTTAAAAAAAATTCATATTCAAATATATAAAATACTTCAATTAATTCAGTAACAAGGATGCATTACTTGAACCATCATTGCACAAAGTTCATAAGACATTCCGAATACTCGTGTCACATTCTCATATGCTACTTATGAGAATTTAGGAAGAGAATTATGAATTTTATCTCTCACTGCTGATGATGCGTGGATCTTCTTTAGGTAATTAAGCAAATAGATGAGAACTAAGAATAGGGTTGCTCATATGTGTATTTAAAATTGTTGGGTAGATTGAAATTCAATGTTGGGGTGTAAAGGATTTGGCATATAGATAAGAGAAAGAGAATGAGTATGTTTTGGAATTCCGGTGATTTGGTAGATTTATTTTAATGCTATGAATCATTTTAAATTTTTTGCAAAACTTGTGATAATAGTCCAAGAAACTCTGTAATTCAATAGACGCAAGGACGAAGCAATAAGAGTCTAGCAAATCCTGCTTCCATTACTAATCGTTCCAAAGTCGTTACAATTATAATCAAATCTATTTTGAGGGATTTTTCAACACTAATTTGGTTATATTACTATGTAATCTCCATTATACATCTTGAAAAATTGTTTATCATATCCCATTTACATCAAGTGAAAGCCATATCATTAGCATTTTTCCTAATCCATTTAAAACTACAACTATCAAAAGCACTACTTAAGGACTTGATATCTTCTAGCATTATGATGATCTCCAAAGGCGGATTTTCAGCTTCTTTCACAAAGCCATTGATACATACTTTGGAGTCTCCTTCCACTACTATCTTCTTTGTATTTCTTGAGCTAGTTGCTGTTGCAATACTTCTATGCTTATAGCAAAAGCTTCTGTAGTAGCAGGGGGAGCGTGAAGTGATTCGCTTGACACAAGCTTTAATAAGTTTTTCCTTTCAATCACAACGTATAACTGCAACACCAGCTTTCTTACTACCACTGGCCCACAACAGCAAGCATGGAAATTTTATTTAATAAAACATGTGGAGTTTTTTTCCATTGCTCATCCATCTCTTTAACTTTTCCTTGCTTTTGTTTCCCTTTTTGTGTTGGTATGCTCTTCCAAGCCTTTACTTTACTAGGTTCATCTTATCTGTAATACTTGAATGATCACTTTATCATTTTACTCCAAACTATACTTAACAGAAAGAAAGCTTAAAGAAGCCTATTTCTTCAGTGTATTCAAGTGGAGGCCGGCTATATGCTATTGGCGAATATGGCCCTCAAGTGGGGGTGTCAATGTTCAACTCAACCCGCGAACACAACATGAACTAGACACGGGTTTTTGCTGGTTAGGGTTTGGCCTTAGCAGGTTTGGGTCATAAACGAGTCAACTTGAAAGCGACGCGATAAAAAACATGTCATAAGCAGGTCAACCCACGTAACCCGCAATACACACGTTTGGCATGTCAATTTATTTGTGTCAATCTAAAATGACCCATTTAACAAAACTCGTTTAACTCATATAACAAATAAATAGTCATTTTATTTTAGATTTGTCAAACATCTTTTATATCCAACCTATATTTTAAATTTAAAAAGAAAAGTGAGTAATTACAAAAACTTACAAGGGATATATTTAGTAATTGCAACTTTACAAACACTGAGGGTATTATATTTTTGTAGAATTATGTTATTTTGAATTTGAGTTGAAGTGTATGCACTTCTTTTGGAGTGTAAAGAACTTATTTCTAGATAATTGTTATATTTTTGTTGAACTATATAATTTTGAATGTGGGTTAAAGACTTGAAGTGTATGCACTACTTTTGGGATTCAAAAAAAAAAATTCTAGATGGATGTTATATTTAATATTATGCAGGTTGAAATGGGTTGTATTACATTCATGTCAACCCAACACAACCCGTTTATTATGCATGTCAAATGGGTTAGGTTAGGTCAACCCACTTTATTAACAGGTCAGGTTAGGGTTAAAAGATCATGACATGATTATTAAATGAGTTGGGTTTGCGTTAAGCCATTTAGTTGAATACCCCTACCCCGACACGACACGAACTCGACAGACTAGCCCGAATTGAAACCCCTACCCTCAAGTAAAAAAAGGCATGCAAATATATATATAAATATATATATATATATATATAAATATATATATATATATATTTATATATTTATATAAGCAGAGATTTCTTGTGAGAAAGCATAAGGTTTTGTCAAGTGAACATTCTATGCAAAGAGAATTCAAATATTCTCAAGTGGCATATCAAAGATAAAGACAAATTAAATATTGATTTTTTGTTTCATTTGGTTCAATGTTTCAAGATTTTTCATCCCTCACACATACATACAAAACTTTTTGCATTTTAATTCAGCATTTTCACCTCTTACACTTCTAAGTTCTACCCCTTTATATATACTTACTCATAGCCATTGATGTAATCCCATGTCAAATACACACAGACTAAAAACGATGTCATTTAACTTCAATATTTTGACGACACCTACCTAGCTCTAATATTGTTGTTTCATCTAATCCTAACTTGTATGAGTTGGCTACAACCAAAATAGGGGGCCTTGCATTTTATATTTAGTAGCAATGACAATTACGATTTGGATGTTAAAGTCGGACGTTGTGGATTTGTGTGTTTTGTATATTTCGTTATTGACTGTAGGTGTTTGGGATGTGTATTTTGTTTTATAATTAAGTAGAAAGAGAAAGACACATTCTATATAAACTTTTATTCTATAATATTTCTCCAAAGTTTTTTTTTTTATTTTTTATTTATTATCATTATTTCTCATTACTTCAATGAAATAATTATAATGGATCTGTGTGTGCAATTTATAATTGTTGCTTTTTATGATGAACTCATTACCAATAAAGTTCTATAACAATTATGCTATAATGCATATATAACATTTTCCAAAACTATTTTAAATAAAACTTTACAATATTATCTGCGCATTTCACGAGTAACTTACTAGTAATTCTTCAAAAGTTTGGTTTTGATATTAAATAAAATTTAATATCTAGGATTAAAATATGAGTAATTTTAGGGAAACCATATGTATATTTTAAGATAAAAAAACTCCTCAAAATTTGGAAGCCTCAATCTTTTGTCATAGATGTTGAACCACTAGAAAGACTCAAAGATGTGAACCTAAGCAAATAGATATTGTTTCCATAGAATGTAATGTTGGATTACAACCACCGATATAATAGTATCCTATTAAATTCAACAAAATTTGTCAAGCATATCTCAAAACTGGGTTATAGCAATATACAACTCATGATTATCAAATATCAAATGAGTTTTTAAGTTAATTTATGAGATGAGTTTTTTTTTTTTTTTGGGTCAAACATTTTTTATTTAAGAATTTTTTTTTTTATTTAACGTGGAGCCCCTTATAATTTTTTTTCTTGGCCCCCCATTGTTTCTAGATGTGTCCATGTTTTTGGAGATAGGTAAATAGTGGCCCGAAGCCTTGCGGGATTTCTCTGTAGACATAAGCCATCATGCTAAATTATGTAATCCTTGTGTGTTATTGTATTACTATTTTATGCCTCTGTTTTCACATCTATATTAGCATATTTAACATAATAATTATGAAGATTATTTAAATATGCATTGGTTGCGAATGCATGACTGATATTTGCTATTTGGTTATTATTTACTATAATTAAAAGCTCAAGCATGACTCATTTATAAATAAACAAATATGAATGGACATTTTATCAAGTCAAGCCTTAAATTTTTAAGAATAGCTTAGTTCATTTAGAGACCTATGCTTTTATAGGCTTGGGACTGGGCCATTGTGCTGCCTATATTACCACAATTACTCCTATTGGCCGCATGCCCACCCACTTCTTTCAATTTTTCGGATATCATAGTGAATATACCAATATCAAATGCAACGTGACCAATCCACTATTGTTGGAAACAGCCGAAGACTCGGTGCATCATCGAGATGGACAGGTCTTCGTGGTCCCGTCATTTTTATTTGCATAGCCATCGAGAAAGACTAAAAATGGCTTGAACCAATGTTTGGATGACAAAGAAGTTAAGAGTAGTTGGCTTGCAGTACTCAATCACGAGTGCGGAATTTTGGCATAGAAAACATAGAACCATTGAGAAAATGACGGGATTAAGTTACACCTAACTCTTAATATCACATAACTTAATAATTACTGTTATTTTTGTTTGGCTAAAGTTGTTTTCAGCTTTTAGACTCAGCTTAAAGTTGTTTTTAGCTTTTGAGGGAGTTTAATTCTCTTTGGAAAAATTTTCAAATGTGAGACAATTTTTGTTAAAATAGTTTTAAGGTCCTTCAAGCTCTTTTATGATATATTGTACTAATGCATATCAAATAACTTTGTTATCATGTATTTTGGATTGTTAAGTAAAAGAGCATTGTAGGTGATCAACAATTTTTTTTTTAATATATTGATAATTGTGGATAAAGGGATTGAATTTTGGACATCTTCATCTCTGTTGAAAATACTAAGAAGTACCAATTAACTTATGATGCTCTTGGCATAAATCAACAAATTATTCCATTATTTTGAGCCAACTTCGTTTATCTCCTTGAAAGGTGATACTGCCATAGATATTATCGAAATTTACCTGAATACTTTTCTGTGTAACACCTTTGGTCATCTTCTCGAAGGAATTTTCCCACAACTTTATGTGCAACCATTTATTAATTCTCTTCTATGGTTAAAATTATGCATCAAGCTTAAAAGAGTTTAATCTATTTTGGGTATATATGCAGTTGGTGAAATCTGTCTCTGCATCATACATGCCCACAATCAATTCAAATTTGTCAAAACAAAAAAAAAAAAAAAAAAAAACAGAAAGAAAAGGGACTGGGATGAGCAATTTGCTTTTTAGTGAATCCCCCATTTTCAAAAGCACCGGGTCCAGCTTATATTATTGTTGAAAGCTTTTGCAAGTGAAGTCTATTAAATCAGAAAAGTTTGAAGTTTCAGTAGCCAAAGACTTGGGCCAACATCGAGATGGAAAAGTCTTTGGGTGGAGGATTTTTCTCCCTTGGCTGGAGGATTCCAAAATAGACTTTGGGTTGCTTAATTGAAAGCAAGCTGGTGGAATTGATAGGTGTCTAATGACTCTAATCTTATCAAGATGTTTTGTAGGAAATCTGTAGCAAACCAATACGTGAATTATGGATAACAAGGATAGGTAATCTTATCCAAATCCGGCCCTCTGCCATAAGTCCTTTCCTTTCGTCCTTATGATGGATATATGTGTGGAGCCTAATACAATAGTTGATAGTTGACTTAGGCTTGTGTTAACAAATATGATTATTTCTCTCATTGTGATAGCATTAAGTAAACCCAAGTATTAGTCAATAAATAAAATAATATTTTTTTATTAAAAAAAAAATGCTACGTCTACAATATTTTTTACAATAAATCTTAAGTATCAGGTTGCTACTAGTTATTATTGCTAGGCAAAAAAGTAATTTTAGTGGTAGGTTCAAATTAGAATAACTAACAACTTAACACGTAGGATTTGTTGTGAAATTATTGTGAATGTAGCACTTCTAAAAAAAATAAGAGCAATACATCAAAAAATTTCACAACATTTTTCAATAGTTGAGTTGGTAAACTTTTACTAGTTCTTATTTAGGTTCACCACTAACATCATATTTTTACTTACCACTATTGATTTGCCATATTAACTGGTGTGAAAAGTTTTGTCAAATTTTTTGTATCTATAGACTTTATGAAGAAAAAAAAAAAAAAAAAAAAAAAACCTTTACATGATTAATTAGTAATTTTGCTTCTAAAATGAGAGAATAGAATTTAAGTAATATTTATTTATTTTAAAAAAAAAATTCATATTCAAATATATAAAATACTTCAATTAATTCAATAACAAGGATGCATTACTTTAACCATCATTGCACAAAGTTCATAAGACGTTCTGAATACTCGTGTCACATTCTCATATGCTACTTATGAGAATTTAGGAAGAGAATTATGAATTTTATCTCTCACTGCTGATGACGCGTGGATCTTCTTTAGGTAATTAAGCAATAGATGAGAACTAAGAATAGGGTTGCTCATATGTGTATTTAAAATTGTTGGGTAGATTGAAATTCAATGTTGGGGTGTAAAGGATTTGGCATATAGATAAGAGAGAGAATGAGTATGTTTTGGAATTTCGTTGATTTGGTAGATTTAATTTAATGCTATGAATCATTTTAAATTTTTTGCAAAACTTGTGATAATAGTCCAAGAAACTCTGTAATTCAATAGATGAAGATAATGATTGGGGGGGGGGGGGGGGGGGGGGAGGTGGTGTTGAAGTATGAAAACAAAAATTCATGAAATTCACTAAACAGTTAAAATTTCACTAATCCTTATCAGATTTTTGTTTTGTTTTTGAAAGGTTAAAAAAATGGGCTTCTTGTTAGATTTATTGTTGTCATTTGGGCTAGTTTTGTTCTTGTTTGAGTTACCTTTTGTTCTTATTTGGACTATTTCAATTTTTAAGGTTTAAGGGGCCGAAAATTATGTTTGAAGGGGCTAAGTTTAATTTTACATAATAAATTTTAAGTGGCAAGTTGTTACTGGTTATTATTGTTAGGCAAAAAAGTAATCTCAGTGGTAGGTTCAAATTTGAACCAAAAACAATTAACCACCTATGATTTGTTGTGAAAATATTGTGGACGTAGCACTTCTATTAATTATATAACATATACACATTTTATTATTTTTTTAAACCTTAGGCCGGCCCCCTTTTGGGCCAGTACGTGGCTATGGCCCTGACTAAATGAATACAATAGCAAGGAATTTTGAGAAGAGATCCAAAAGGACAATCAAAGCCTTAAACATTTGGAAGGAAACAGTTTTTGTGGGTGAATTTGTGTGTATTTTTAATGAATGGCCGATTTTATATCAGAAAAACCATATATACTATGAGTTGCACAACAAAGGAGCCAAACAAAAGCAAGCAGCATACATGCTGCTGTGTTGAGCACTCTTAGAGACTAGCTTTTGTCATTCGCTCATGAATTAGAAAAAGGGAATTTTAGCCAACCACACAACATCACAGCAAAATGAAAGCACGAAGATCAGAAGAAAAATGACAAGTCGTATAACTATGTTTCATTGACTACGACATGTCAACTATTCTGTGTTGGTTGTTGTTCATAACAATTGATTATAAAGCTACAGGTCGTGTATAGTCACAGTTGTAATTTCTTGTGCTCCGTTTGTTATGTTAATGGCCACGTGTTATTCCTTGATTAGTTAGGAAGGTATGTAAAGTTAGTTATCAGTTAAAATTCTGTTAGCACAGTAACCATCAACGACTACTGGCCGTTAGCCTGTTAGTTACAAAACAGAGTGGTTTTGTACAATTTAATTAAGGCGAAAAACACATTTTAGTCCCTACATTTTCAGGCGATTCCCATTTTAGTCCCTACATTTTATTTTTACCGCTTTTAGTCCCTATCCTGAAAAACGCTTCCATTTTAGTCTCTGCCGTTACATCAGAAACGGATATTGCAGACGTGTCAAACGGCAAAGTTAAATAATAATAAACTAATGTCCACGTGGCCTAAATTAATAATAAAAAATGTTTATTAATGCCATGTCAGCATCTAAATTAAAAAAAATTAATTTATTAATTTTAACTAAATAAAAAAAATTAAAAACAGAATTAAAAACTAAAAATCTTATGAATTGAGATCTAAGTGTGTCTTGAATAAGAACAACAAGAACACAAACCAAATCCAAGAACACAAACCCAGAAATTATTAAAAAAAAAAAAAAAACTAATCAAAGCCAGAAATTCCGATCTCAAAGCCAACCCACAACCACAAAAATAAAACCCACAACAACCCAGGCCAAGAAAATCAACCCACAGCCACAAAAGAAAAACTCGGGCGAGATCGGCAAAAGAAAGAAAAAACTCAGGTGAGATCGGTGAGGAGTGGAGGAAGAAAGAAAAAAATGAAAGGGAGAAGAGAGATCGGCGATGGGCAGGCGAGATCGGCGCTAGGCAGGCGAGATCGGCGAGGTGGGTAGTCGGAGGCTATGGAGTCGAGTGCCCACCTCGCCGATCTCGCCTACCCACCTCGCCGATCTCGCCTGCCCAGCGCCGATCGGAATTTCTTTGTAAATACTATTTTTCTTTGTAAAATTTCTTCACATTTCGCGAACATGTGAAATCGGCATCGTTTCTGCTGTGAAATCGAGATCGGCAAGGTGGGTAGGCGAGATCGGCGAGGTGGGCACTCGACTCCATAGCCTTCGACTACCCACCTCGCCGATCTCACCTGCCCAGCGCCGATCTCTCTTTTCCCTTTTATTTTTTTCTTTCTTCCTCCACTCCTCACCGATCTCACCTGAGTTTTTTCTTTCTTTTGCCGATCTCGCCTGAGTTTTTCTTTTGTGGCTGTGGGTTGATTTTCTTGGATAGGGTTGTTGTGGGTTTTATTTTTGTGGTTGTGGGTTGGCTTTGAGATCGGAATTTCTGGCTTTGATTAGTTTTTTTTTTTTTTTTAATAATTTCTGGGTTTGTGTTCTTGGATCTGGTTTGTGTTCTTGTTGTTCTTGTTCAAGACACACTTAGATCTCAATTCATAAGATTTTTAGTTTTTAATTATGTTTTTAATTTTTTAATTTAGTTAAAATTAATAAATTAATTTTTTTAATTTAGATGCTGACGTGACATTAAAAAACATTTTTTATTATTAATTTAGGCCACGTGGACATTAGTTTATTATTATTTAACTTTGCCGTTTGCCACGTCTGCAATATCCGTTTCTGATGTAACGGCAGGGACTAAAATGGAAGCGTTTTTCAGGATAGGGACTAAAAGCAGTAAAAATAAAATGTAGGGACTAAAATGGGAATCGCCTGAAAATGTAGGGACTAAAATGTGCTTTTCGCCTTTAATTTATCAAAATAAATACACAATAATTCATTCATTCTCCAACAAACCTTTAGGCTTACTTTTTAATAAAGGAAGCAAATATCAAGAACCATATGATTATTTGTCTAGTAAATGGTAGTTAATACAACAAATTTACCTTGAGAAAAGAATCACAATACTTAGTTATGTATTGTCTTTTATTTTGTATACTGCAGATATATCGAACCACTTCCTCAAGGGTCATCAACTAAGTTTGAATTTGAATTGGTATAATGTTTGTTCTTGCATGTACAGGGGTTCACTGATTGGACATCCAGTCGAACATCTTCGTGTTGTTTTAACAGATGGTGCTTCCCATTCTGTGGATTCCAGTGAACTTGCATTCAAGTTAGCTGCAATATATGCATTTAGACAGGTTATTCTCAAATCCTGTGTTCAGGGTGTAATTCCCTGTAAAATGGATTTAAATTGTCTCTTGGCGATTTGGGCTATTCTTAGCCTTTTAATTATAGTATAACCTAATTACTAGGCTTTCTTTTACTTCCATGCATTTATATTTCAATTTTTTGAAACAGTGCTATACAGCTGCCAGACTGGTAATTTTGGAGCCTGTCATGATGGTGGAGTTGAAAGTTCCAACTGAATTTCAGGGCACTGTTGCTGGTGATATCAACAAGTGAGTTTTTTTGTTTTAACCAGAATATCATAAAGATTTTCTAATGCTTTTGTCTGATTATTTCTGTGCATTTATCACATGATAGGAGAAAAGGTGTTATTGTCGGAAATGACCAGGATGGAGATCATTCTGTGATTACTGCCCATGTAAGCTTTTTTCTTTTTCTTTTATATATATATATATATATATATATATATATATAAAACTTATGTATGCATATTTGTCCCTAAAAATTTGGGATTAAGGTTTGGTTGTTTTTTTATATATGCATATTTGTGCGTGACTTGCATTTTTTTCAAGAAATTACTGTCAAGAGTTTTGTTTAATTACTGCAAAACCTCAATGCTTGGGTTTCTTCTGCTTTTTATTTTTTTTACAAGTAAGAAAAATATTAAAAGAAGACTACTACTTCATTAAAGAAATGAATTAGCCAGAAAAAATTTGTACAAGCGACAGAAAAGAGAAACAAAAAAAATTATGTACAAGAAGAAAGAGAATATCAAGATTCCTTGGAATATCAAAAAAATTTTGATATTGATATTTTATTTTTTTGGTTTTAATTAAAAAATAGTGAATTCTTTGGAAAAAAAGGGGCAAACCTCTGGTACACAGGGGGGTATACATATTCAACCAATGAAACAAGGACCTAAGGAATTGGATTTTTTATTGAAGCAATTAAGCCTCTATATTATCGATCATCCTAGAATTACACTCATCCAAGAACACCACACCAAACATATTAGGATAGAATTCCATACAACAGAACTGTGATGAACCTTAAAGCTCCATCTCCATCAAGCTAACAAATCATTCAGTGAGTTTAGCATGAATCAAGAGACTCCAAATAAAGCAGAAACGAGAGACCAAAGCTCCCTAGAAATAGTGCAATGCAGAAAGAGTTGATTGATTGACTCCCCAGCCCCTTTGCACACAGCACTAATTAGCAATGATATTCTTGCACTTGCGAAGAATTTTTCCATGAGCCACAGTCCAAGCAAAAAAAAAGCTACCTCCTAAGGAACCTTGGTCCTCAAAATTGCATGCCATGAAAATCTGTTCTTGTTTCCTGTTCAATATCAAAAAATTTGTCTTAAATGAATAGAGGAAATAGTTTCTGTGATTGGTTTTTAGATTTCAAAATAAACAATAATGTCTTGGCCTGTTCTCAGACATCTGGTCTGTCTTTCTCTGTAGCATATGGATGTTATATACCGTGCTTTATAAGTCTGGCATCAAGTAATCATGTATTCCACTGATCAAAATTTTTTTAAAAAAATGTAATAATGTAATTCCAGTTACTTTCCGGCTATCTTTTCGCTAAAAGTTCTGTACTAACTTCGTTCGTGACATTTTTATGAATTCCTACGAGTCAACTACATAAATTTTTTCTGCTGCTATGTTTCTAATTCCTATCTTACATCCTATTAACTGTAATCAGTGTTTAATTTTTGCATGGAATGGTAGCATCTGATCAGTCCACAAAACCTATTATTTCCTACTAACATCCATATTGATGTCTAAAGCTGATGATTTGATTTTAGAGCAATGAGAACTTTGCTAATATGCTGATTTATTTGAGGAATTTCCAAATTCAAAACATTGGATTGTTATGCTAGCAAAAAACTAGTGCAAATCAGTCTGCCATCATGCCAAATTGTCAATGTTTATTACGCTGTTGAATTCTTTGGTTTCGGTAGTCATATGTTTCTCAGAACTCCTTATCAAAAAATAAAAAATGTTTCTCAGAAGTCATTTTGTTGTCTTCCCAGGTACCTCTGAACAACATGTTTGGGTACTCAACGTCTCTTCGTTCAATGACACAGGCAGGGGCGGCTTGATGCATTTGGGGGCCTAAGGCGAAAATTGATCATCTTATTTAGATGCAAAATTACTACTAATTAACATGAACTACATAGAATTTTTTTTTTTTTTTGAATTTTTAAGACAAAAAAAATTTGACAAAATTTTTCATACTTGTTGATGTGGTAGATTGATAGTAGTAAGTAAAACAGTGGTGTTAGTGGTAGATTTAGATGAAAACTAGTAAAAGTTTGCTAATTAAAATCTTATTATTATTCTTTTTTTTTTTAGAAGTGCAACATTCACAATATTTTTTACAACAAATCCTAGATTTTAAACTACTTTTTGTTTTTTATTTGAAAATATCACTATAATTATTTTTTTGTCATCAACAATAGGCTGTAATAACTTGCTACTTAGCATTAGTTGTAAAATTGTTGTGAAAAATATTGTGGACGACATTGCATTTTTCTCTATTTTTTTATTTGTTTTTCATCTAATAAAAAAAATTATTTTATTTATTGATTATAAATAATCCTATTGGTTAAAATTTAGGGGCCTTTTTTTTACTTGGGGCCTTTGGCGGTTGCATTTTTTGCTCCACCATAGAGCCGGCCCTGGACACAGGTAAAGCAGAACACTGTATTGTAAATGAAAATTTTTGCTTTACTTGTTTCCCAGTTGAATTGTCTAGAATTTTCTTGTTGACCTCTTTGTCCCTATCCGCGCAGGGAAAGGGTGAATTTACAATGGAATACAAAGAGCATTCAGCTGTTTCTAATGACGTTCAGACGCAATTAGTTAATACTTACAAGGGCACAAAACCAGCTCAGTAGAAATAAATTTACAAGGTTATTGTGATAAATTTGATCCTGTGGAGATCAATAAATTTTGAAAAGCAGAAATAAATTTAGGTGCCCATTTTTTGTTTGATCCTGTGTAATACACTAATAATACTACTAGACTTTCTAGTCGGCCAAGCATGTATCATAATTCTTGACAGTGTATTGTTTCATAATCTAATATTTATCTTCATAGAGAGCAATACAATGTTTGTCCTGACTTTCTTCATGTTTGTTCCTTCAATTATACACATCAATCACCACAGATCTAGGCCTGTGCCGTGCATGTATTTTCACATACATGAAAAGCTATAAATTCTGATTTTATTGGAATTCTACTCACAGGATAGCATATATATTTTATAGTGAAGCTGCCTCTGTTTGTCAATTTTTTTTGAGAATCATGCTGATTTGAAGTTTTTTTTTTTTTTTTTGGTATGTACTACTTTGGACTATTCCGAAGTGTGTGGGTTATTTGTGGTGTGTGCTAAGAAAAGATATCAATATTTGTGGAAGTGATGCCTGCACGGTCAAATGACCCAATTTTTATTTCCTTTTCTCCTTTGTTTCTCAAAATTGTGCGTTTTCTTCAGCATTTATGTGCATATTGGAGCCTTATTGCCCAAGGTCCTAAACAACTCTCTTTTTTAGTGCTTCATAGCTGCCATTATTTTTATAAAAATTCTTATAGATGACTGTACATAATAATATCCGTGGAGAGGTAAAGTATTTGGTCATGTAATAGTGGCAGATGACTGTACGAGTAAAATTGGATTAAATTCTTAATGCTTATAGGAGTGTGCATCTAACCACCGAGTCAATTCAACCCAACCCAACACCTGAGATTTGTTTTTGTTTTCATGGGTTGATAAGTTGGGTTGGGTTTGGCCCGTTTGGGTTAATAACTTTTTCAACTCATCTAAACCTAACCCAATAAATTAGTATTAAACCCCCCAAAAATAGTTCAATAAAATTAACCCAATTAGTGGCTAAATTATCAAACCCAATAAATTATTATTATAATTCACATAATATACCTAATTATATTTCGATTTTTTAGTTAGATTTATTTTGGTATTTTGAGAATTAGTTTTGATATATTTGGAATATAATTTAGGTCTATTATGTGAAATATAATAATTTATTGGAAAAAAAATTCTTAAATAGTTTTAATAAAAGTTCAAATTTTTTATAAGACATGAAACACGTAAGCATAAGTGTACAACCCCACTAATCCAACCTAAGTCATGTAGGTTTGGTTGGGTTGGTTTCTACATGTCCAATGAGTTGGGTTGGGTTGAGAATTTATCAACTCGACGTTGGGTTAAAAAAAACTCTCCAACTTGACCCATACACACTCTTGTTATAACTTATTCAATCAAGGAATCCTTTTGGATCAACTTCTTTTCTATTTGTAAGGCCGACATGGGCATGATTCGAGCACAACTTGAAAGTAAAGAAACGAGACACCAATCTATTAACCGAAGTAAGGTTGATAGTTATATTTTTGAATAACTTAGGGAAGAAACAACCCAAACAACATAAAAATTTAATTATTGAAAAAGAAAAATGTTATCAAATGTTCTCTGTTCTCTAGTTTAAAAAGCTAAATTTTTTAATAACAAGCAGCTCTGCACTATACAATACTTTTGGTCATTCGGTTTCTGATATTACTTCCCCACCAAACTTCACATTCTCCTTACACATGTTTTCCAAGGAAATATGTAAAATTTCACAGTGGATTCTTCGATGATTCATGGACATGCATATGAAATATGTGGGGGTAAGACTTCAGTCTAATGCACTAGAGCACTGGATGTGATAACTCTTAACAAAAAGAATGGCATTCTTATATAGTAAAAGAGAGATGCAAGAATACAAGAACTAAGGAATTTGGTACACAGGTGTCCTTGGTGTCATGATTGACAATACATATAAAAGAAATTAGCTACATGAATTATTACATCATGTGTCCCAACAAAGTAATTTTTATTTTTTGTTAATGTGACATGAACTCTATGGAAATGAATTAATAAAATTCTCAGGAAAGAAACTGATTTTTTTTTTTGTTTTTTTTTTTTTTTTTTTGTTCTTTGACTGGCAATATCCTGAACTCAGGCTTCAAGTCCTGGCAGCTAAGAGGGCCATGCCACTTGAGTTTCAATCTGAATAATAAAGATAAGCAAAACAAATTCAATTTGTGTTACACATTTACAAATTGAAATCCCATATTTCTTGTGTCTTTTATTATATTAAAAACCAAAATACTACTTTAGCCACTGACTTTGGCGCTAACCAAACAGCAGGACTGATTTTTTTTTTTTTTTTTTTTTTTTTCAATTGCCCCATCCCTAGTAATCCACTATTACCTCAAGAAATGTTCAACACTGCGGAATTCAATCTAGTCCCTGTTCAATGAGGTACATTCTTCTGTCACAAAAAAGATCCATGACAACAAACCCAAAATTACCAGTCTTATAGCTAGAAACATACTCTGATTAGAGTTTCTTGTGTAATTGTGATGTTCTTTGTAGGCCACATCCACTAGTCCAAACAAAATCTACAACTTTATTTATTTCTTTATTTCTTTTACTTTTCTTTCATTCCAAGGTCAACAATAAGCTACAAAATAATGGGTTAGTTCTCCCCTTTGTATTGATAATTGCCAATGATGAAAGGCTACAATCCAGGCAGATTCATCCAAAATACCTTTGGCTTCTTCCATTAATTAAGCAAAATTGTTGCAATTTGATTAACTATGTGAATGCTACTCGCAGGTCTGTGGGTAGCTCCAGATCAGGCTCAGATTTGCTGAGTGGTGAAAAATAGTGCTCTACCATGTCTTTGGACACTTGTTCCAAGCTCGGAGGATTCCACTGCAAATAAAACATGAAAATTCAACAATTTAAATGTAATCAATGGACAATTATCTACTAATAATAAAAGTAGATTAGCAATATTGCCATCGACAAATCTGATTATCAATGATAGAACCCCAGTCTTCCACAGTACCTTCTCCTCTTACAACAACTTGCTTTGTTTTTATATAAAAAGAATTTTAGATTGGATTCTTAAATGCAATATTTGCAATATTGCTACCCCACTTGTCCAAAAGGCTGATAACATAAGCTGATGATACCTTTGGTGCCAGGTCCTTGTCTACCATTCGTGCCCGAACACCCTTTAGAAAAAGCACAGAAAAAAAGCAAGTAACTAGGATCATGAGGATTTGTTTTATTAAGAAGATAATCAGGAGAATGTATACCTCACAAAAATCTCTGGAAACCTGATTAGATATCCCTTGCAGTGACATTCGGTACTCACGTATCAAGCATTGATCAAGGGTCTGAAATCTACCTTCTCGTATCTGAGCCAGTATGGTGGTTGGGTCGTAATGCAATAATTTCTTAAAGGGGGAGGAGGAGGGGACAAGGCAAAAAAGGCCCAGTTCTGAGTATCAGGGACTCACAGATTTCAAAGAAACCTTCAAGCCTAATGGTGAAGCTTCCTTAAGTTTCCTTAGGGTGGAAATGCACCATGCATCATTTGTTTTACTTGCCTCACTCTCCTGAGAGAATTGTTTAATTTAAAAACGCAATCACAACTCACAAGGTTCATCCAGAAAAGTATAGGGAGTAACAATTTAGACAAATACCCACATATTTTGTTTCATTTTATTACCATAAAGATGGTAATACTAGTATGCAACAATTACAACTCATACAGTCCAACCTTCAGGTTAGTACTTAAGAGACTGAACACACACTATATATAGATATTGTCCAAAAAGTCAAAAGGAAGAAGTAACCAATTCAAGACACACTTCCATTATTTGTATTTTTTTTCTTTATTTATTTATTTTTACACATGCTTTGGGTTGGTCTTGAACCCCTGACCTTAGCCTCCATCCCATTCTTAAGTTAAGAAGTGTCATTTGAGAAAGGGCTCATTAGCAATTCCATTATCTGTATATAAAATGTATCCCTACAAAATTACCTTCCAATCAACTGTGAGGTAGCTAAAGAAATTCATCATAATTCTGTTAAGTTGTATTTTTTAAATTCAATAAAATGATTTTGGCTATATGGCTGCTTCAGTCATTCTAGCCACTGGTAAAGATGAAGATGACAGGAAGCATCTACAGGGTACTCAGATCGACTATTTGAAAAGTGTCTCCTTGATGAAGCAAAAAGTTTCAAAAATGATACAGTTCTCCAAGTAAGAGTTGGTGTAGATATTTTTTCATTTAATTTTCCTTTTCTCCAGCAATATGGTTTCTCATGCCTAAGATTTTCTGTTATTTTTTTTATGTACCATCACTTTTAAAAATAACAGAAAGAGATTTGAGTATGAAATCAGACATGTTGAACATTTTGTTCCATACAAAGTATCATGGAAATCTGTTATATTGTAATGGGTTAATACATAATAGTTCTAAAATAAAAAGAAATATGCAAATCAACATGTTCTTACCAAGGCATTGATAATTTCTTCAACTGTGTCATGGCTGAAACATTTATCAAGTATTTCAATCCTAGACAAAATTGCATAATAAATGGATCAGCATTTATATCTGCTACGTAAATACTCACACACCTGAGGGTATAATAGACATACCTGTGAAGTACACTTATATTATCTAGATAGACAAGGTCACTATATTTTTCTAAAGAAGTTTCAATGACAGAAGGATCATCAGTATCCAATTTCCCAAGTTGTTCTTCAATTAATGCAAGCTTTTGTGGAAAAAAAAGGAGGCAATACTATGTTATATAAACAAGAAAGATGATTGAAACAAAGAAAGGGTCCAACAATCTTAACTGAGCTATGCGCATAGTGTGTAGCAAGCCCACAAGAAATCATTTCTGCTCCATTAAGTTTTTGTCCTGTGAGACCCAAGTACTCCCCTGCAAAAATGAAAAGATACAAACTATATAAGAATTTAATTGAGAAGCAAATACAGGTGTCATCAATGATTCATCCTACTAATTGGTTTCTCATTTATCAAGACCCAATTACATTGTCAACATTGCTTGATATGTAGAAAGGGTCAAGTTAAACCCACAAGTTGCTTGGAAAACAACATTGAATAAAGTCACCCAGCTATCCAAAGTAAGCTTTAGCATTAGAATATTTGTCATTGCAGCATCTACTTTCAGTATAATGGTCACAGAGGAAGTGACATCTTATGGTGCAATGAAACCAAATGCAGCTCCCCATATGTCAACTACCAGCAGCCATAACAGTGCCTCAACACAAATTTTAGAGTACAGAACTTTTGAAGCAATTTGCTAGAGCTTGTTATCCAACATATACACAACAAATTCATGACAAGAGTCCTAATGCAATTTGTATAAAGAACATTGCTGAACCAACTGCCACTGTGTACTTCTAGAGATGAGAAGCATACTTCAAAATAAAAATATTTTGCAGAGGCACTTCATTCCCACATTCACTCCATTCCTATGAAAATCTGAGTGATTTGATTTTAATTTTAGAGGCCTTTTAAAAATTTCACGTTCATACATCCCTTAAATTTCTTCCAATGCAACATTACAACAAAATCATTAAAGATTGAGGTAAATTCACATTAGGGCAGAATGTTCATCGCAAAAACAATGCTTTACATGATGTTTTTATCAGACTTATGCAAGAACCAGAAATATTCCAAAGCAACAAAACCATGTACAAGAAATTCAGTGAAAATTTTGACTACACGTGAAAAACTACAATGCACTACAGGCATACCCAGGTGACCAGGTAGATGTGAGAGGAAAAACGATGCGCCAGCATCAGGGTGGAAACCAATTAGAGTTTCAGGAGTAGCAAAAACCTGTGAATTGTAAGAATAAGTTATTTTTGAACCTGTCTGAGCAAATGATGTATAGCAACTAAGGAATCTGAAACAAATAAGAAATCCAACACTATTTTTCCCATCACATAAATATGCAAAAAGAATCAAACATATAGTTTCATTCCTAGATTACATGGATTGGATAAGGGTGTAATGTGTACAAGTGCTAAGTCCCATATCGAGCGTTTACTAGGTTGAACGGGGCTATATATGGATTATGAAGAACCCCAATTGTAACCCAACTAGTCCTTTTGGGGTATAGCATAGATTTGACTAGCACTTGAGTCGATACAAATAGTGTTAGAGTCAACGTGGGACTTGACAAGAACATAATGAATTGAGTGGAAAGATTGTGATACTCAGATTATGTGAATTGGATAGGTATGTGTTGTGTGGACGTGTGTTAAGCCATACATCGGGTGTTACCAAGCTTGGGCTATATTGGAGATCACAAGCAACCCCAATTGTAATTTGACTAATCCTTTTAGGGTATAGCATAGATGTGGCTAGTGCTTCCTTGGGTCGTGACAATAAGTGTATGCAAATGAAAGTAGAAGATCATACTCCTCAATTATCTAATAAAATTGAGCATTCAGTTATAAGTCAACAAACCAAATCCACCCTAATGCACGACAAATTTAAGTTACAAAAATAAACTTCCTTTAACAATATTAAATAATTAGTCTAATTTAGAGGGTGCAAAATAATTAAAAATTTTCTTCCACAAAAGAAAGTCAGTAAGGAAAAAAATTCGAAACAATCATAAGAAAAGAAAAGTTTCTCCAAAAAAAAAGAAAAAGATAAGAGAAGAAAAGGACGAAAGTACGTGCGAAGTTGCTACATACAGTTTTATCAGTTGAAACCCTAAACATCCCAGGGATTGAAACTCCAGCCCCACCACCCATAGTAATTCCATTCAAAAGAGCCACCTGCATGGAGATTATTATTACACTACCATGAATATACTGGGTTCTGACTAATGTAGTAATAATAAACAGAATTTAATGTCCAACATTCTACCATAGGTACTTGGGGCTAATAAAAATCATCCCCACATGAAAGGGAAAAAAATAATAATAAAAAAAGAAACAGATTTGAGACTTTTGAGTAGATACCACAGTTCCCTAAACCAGAACTCAGTGACTTCTTTAACATAAGTACAGTAGGGGGAAAAAATTCAAAACTTTTTGGGAAAATTTAGAAAATCCAAGTATGCTAGCAGAAGGAAGGATAAAATAAAAATAAGAGGAATGTCAAAATATGGTGGTAATTGGTAAGAGTGTAAAGAAAATTGTTCAGTGCTAGAATAGGAGCCAAAGATCAATATAGTAACAAAACCAAGTATCTTTTGATAAATTGATAGTTGAGAGGGGGAAATTGAACCTTGGACGTCTTAGTTGGAAACACTAGCAGGAGCTAGCTGAGCCACAAGACTCTTAGCCATAACAAAACCAAGTATCTCAAAGAAAACTCTCCATAAATGACCATATCAAAGCTATATTGATGGTAATATAACACTCCAAACATAAGAGCCCCCAATATATTAACCACTATGCTTAAAAAAAGAAAGAAAGAAAAGTAAAACTTACACGTGGCTTCAAATATGTACCTAAAATGTATATGTAAGTATATAACATTCTAAAAAATTCCTTACAATCTTCCATTTTCCCTGCATAGAGTTAGCCAATGGTTAATGGATGATTCTAGTGAAAAAACAAGCACCGACTCCATAACAAAGATTAGCAACTTAAAGATTTGCGAAGTACTTAAGTATAAAGTTTTCTTTAGCTTTATCAATGACTGACCATCACAAAACATTCTGGATGCACCTCCATACTTTATTGATCCCACTCTTATACCATAAACACTGGGAATATGTTCAAACTCTCAATTCTTACGGAAAGATCAATCCAAGGTAGTGTAAAGAAGCAAATTCTGAGATCCATGTATCTATGGGTCATTTAATACTAATATTGTCACCTCATTTCTAATTTTTTATTTAATAAAGCTATATTTACAAATACGCTATCTTACTCTTGCTTATCCATTTTTTATTATTTTATAATTAGATAGATGGGGGAGGGGAGATTTGAACCCTCGATGTCTCTACTGGAAACACTAAGAAGTGCCAACTAGTTGAATTACAAGGCTTTTGGCTATCTTACTCTTGCTTATCCTACTCTTAAGACTTCCTCAATTTCCTCCCAAACAAAGCGACAATCAAATTTGGAATCTTTTGTTTGGACATAGAAGATCCCATTACCACTAAATATTCTCTATAGTTCCAACTTAGGTTTACTGCTAAGTGCTAATAACCCACAATCCTATCTCATCTCCCTCTAATTAAGGCTAGCTAGCCTAGCTTTCTCTAGATCATATACAATGAAGAAAAATAATCAGTTCGCAATAAAAATTAACTTTTAAGTAAATGACCTTTTCCAGCTAAATCTTAAAAGCAGAAGTAAGATGAGTCTATTACCTGCGTTTATCATATGATAAAGTGTCACAATATCTCCGCCAGCACAAAATGCCCTGCCACTGCCCTTCAGAGAATGCAAAACAATGTTTTAGTTTTTAACTAGTTCTTGAGCAAAAAATAATCACAACTAAACTTTATCTTTCCCACTAGAAATATTACATGTAAATGAATCCAATATCTGATAACAGCATAGATGTTTTTTACCTTCATTGCCACAAAACCAATATCTGGATTATTTTCCCAAGATGTATACAACTTTTGCAATCTAGCCCCCTAGAAACCAAAGACAACTCATTAAAAGACAGATAAAACAACACAAACCCATATAACAAAATCAAAGAATATAAATTTTAGCCACTAGGGAGAAAAACAATAAGTCTACTTGCACAATAAAGTCCACAACTTTTTTCACAACAGTTGAGCTTGCAAGTTGTAATGTACAAATCATAATTTGCCACCTCAACAAGTTGTGAATTTAGTTGTGTCTTTAGCTTTAGTCAGAGCAAACTCAAGCCATATAACTATGCATAATAATAGTTGTCAATTTAAACACCATAAAAACAATAACCCAAGTAAGGTTTTCAATTGAACCAATTGGAGGGTATATAACAACACAGATACAGAGAATTATGCAATTGGAGTAAACCCAATTACACATAATGATTCTCAACCAAACACCATAAAAACAAAGACCCAGAAAACAAATCTTTCAACTGAACCAATCTTACAAATTGGGTACCAACCCAATAGCCAAAAACACAAACACACACGGAGTATCTAGTAAAAAAACACACCATTGCAGTACTAAGACAATTGAGCACCGAAGGCCTGTTCAGAATTGCTGTTCTAGACCAAGCTTTGCCCTCAACCAATACCTGCAGAGAGAGACAGAGAGAGAAAGAGTTAGTGTGTGGGGGGTTAAAGAAAGAGAATGGACAAAAGGGTATTCTTGAAAGTTGAAACTGACTTGGTTGTCAAGTTCATCGGTAATAGCAGTGTCCGGAAGAGAACAGAGATTCCTTGTGTGGTATTGGTTGAGGAAACGAAGACTGTGAATGTGAAGATTGTTGCGCCTCTGCAACAGGGCTGCCTTAAACCTCTGCATCATTTAGCTCACCCACTCTTTCAAATTCTGCTCCAACACAACACAACACAACCCAAGCTCTCTACTCTCTAGTGATAAATTGATAATAAACAATTCTGAGGAAAAAAATTAAAAAACTATGAGAAGAAGAACAGAAGAAGAAGAAGAGGAAAAATGCTAAAATATTATTTTCATCCCTAAATTTTAAAATATTTATTTTTTAACCTTTAACTTGGCAAAACATTCTTTTTTAAGTCCTTCTGTCTATGACCGTCTAGTAGATAACAGAGTATTGACTTAATAGACTGAACTATTTTATTTAAAAGAAATTATAGTATTGGCACACCACAAACTTGATAGCAACTTTTTCAAAAGGATGATATAACCCTCGCTTTGTTTGAGAATAATTTATTTTCGGTAGGTTATTTGCATAACATGAGATAAAAAATTAAAAATTAACTTATTTTTAAAAAATAAAAACTTATTTACATTTAGGGATGGACTTAGAATTTCAAGCTAGAGAGAGCTAGAGTATAAGGGAAAAAAAAAAATTATAAATAGGCATTCATATAGTATTAACAAATTATAAATACATAAAATCATTATTACTTAATACATTAAAATGCAATCATCTACCAAAAAAAAAAAAACAATTTTTTCTTTTTAAATACTAGGCTAACTAGGATTTTTATTTTTATTTTTTAAACTTAGAGCATTCACAGTAGTGGTGCTAAAAAATTTAGTTTTTAGCACCTCAAAAGGCTAATTTATCTATTTTTCCACCTCATTTTACGATATACCCAACATCAAATGCTCTTATGTTCTATTTTTTTCCCACTTCATTTAAAATATTATAAACAACTCATTAAAATTGTGGGGCCCAATTATTTTGGCCTTGACCCATTTGTTCATTGGGGCCCAAGGCCCGAGCCGAGGAGGGTTATAGCCTAGGGTCGGCAATACAAGCACAACATGGTCGGGAGATACAGCCGAGGATGATGCTGTCCTCGGCATATCCGAGGTCCCCCTTGAAGGAGGGGCAAAAGCGGTCTAGGAACAGTACGTTAAAAAGATCTAAAGTATCTAGGTCGGTAAAGAAGGGTACGCTGGAAAGGATAGCGACCCGGGAAAGCTGCCCTTACTGCCATTCAATACTCTGCACCTGACAGAGCCATACTCCCCAGCTTTTACAACCACCTCCAACGACTTTGAGTATGGCCTGATGGGACAAGTATCAGTCCTGAAAAGTCGACCCTACACGTGGACGAAGGATAAGAAACGCAGGCTAGTATAAAAGGAAAAGCAAGTAATCCATAGAAGGGGCTGGGAAAAATGGCCAAAACCAGAGCCTCCCAGCCCACCTCTAGGAGAAAGACTCCTAGAGCGTGCACGATTCATTTCTGTCTGTACACGTTTTATTTATGTATGAACACCCCGGAAATCCACCGTCTGATGATCAAGGTCAAGCCTTCCAAACCCACGCTCTATAAATGATATTGTTAGGGCCTATTTACGTGCGAACCCAGTATCGTTCTTGGGTCGTTCCAAATCGTGTCCTTACAATTGGCGCCGTCTGTGGGAAAGGCATGTGTGTTGGCTCAAGCGGTTGGTCGAAACAATCCCCTTGTCACTTCTAAACCACCGTTTATATTGTATGGTTTTAGCGTAAAGTTCCACCAGGGGCTAGTTTCGTTAGTAGGATCTGCGTTTGGTAGCATCAATGGCACGGATGGTTCTAGGGGCTTGGCCGAGGTGCTAATTCCCCGTAAACCAAGGTCTCGTGCCGTGACCGAGAGGTTAACTCCAACTACTTCTCAAAAAATTGGGTTTTGGACAGAACCAAGGTATTGCATGGTCCTCGGACTCAAACCTATGGGGAAACCAACTACTTCTCAAAAATTGGGTTTTGGACAGAACCAAGGTATTGCATGGTCCTCGGACTCAAACCTATGGGGAAACCAACTACTTCTCAAAAATTGGGTTTTGGACAGAACCAAGGTATTGCATGGTCCTCGGACTCAAACCTATGGAGAAACCAACTACTTCTCAAAAAATTGGGTTTTGGACAGAACCAAGGTATTGCATGGTCCTCGGACTTAAACCTATGGGGAAACCAACTACTTCTCAAAAAATTGGGTTTTGGACAGAACCAAGGTATTGCATGGTCCTCGGACTCAAACCTATGGGGAAACCAACTACTTCTCAAAAAATTGGGTTTTGGACAGAACCAAGGTATTGCATGGTCCTCGGACTCAAACCTATGGGGAAACCAACTACTTCTCAAAAAATTGGGTTTTGGACAGAACCAAGGTATTGCATGGTCCTCGGACTCAAACCTATGGGGAAACCAACTACTTCTCAAAAATTGGGTTTTGGACAGAACCAAGGTATTGCATGGTCCTCGGACTCAAACCTATGGGGAAACCAACTACTTCTCAAAAAATGGGGTTTTGGACAGAACCAAGGTATTGCATGGTCCTCGGACTCAAACCTATGGGGAAACCAACTACTTCTCAAACCTAGTCAGCCACTTAAGAAGAATTCTAAGTCGCTCAGTCCTCGGACTAAATACTGGAAAAGGTCAAGGCTATGAAAGTTATTAGGGAAAAGGGTGAAATACCTTATTCCTCTGCAACCAGCAAGGGTTGCACGCTTTGGGATGTATAACCTCGGATGATTACTTCCTACACGGCATCGAGCATTCAGCCCTCACCTTGTTCAAATTCGGGGTATACAAACCACTTTCAGGTCAGTCTTATTGTACACGATAACTCCAATAAGTTCATAATAGTATCTTTTATCTGGGTAAGGCGTTTTGGCCCTAAGTATCGATTTCTCAGGCCGGCATTATTGTGCCGAACAGTTTTACTAAGTTCGTTATAAACATCTTTTTCTCAGTAAAGGTTTCTGCCCTAGATACCGCTTATTGAAGTCGGCATTATTATGCCAGATAGTGCCAATAAGCACAGAGCAAGATCTGTTTATTAATTAGGATTTCAGCCCCAGGCATCGTTCGTAGTGTAAAGGAAATTTCACAGGATAGTATGTCTATTCACAGCATAATTATTTCAAAAGAAGAAATAGAATATACGAAATCAGAAAATGACAACCTTTATTAATGTAAAGAAGTGTTACAGCGTACAATGAAGGGCTTAAACAAAGCCTATATAGGAAATGAGTTACAAAAACAATAAAAAAAAAAAAAATACCAAAACACAAGTAAACAGAGATCTTTTTAAGTTCTGCTCCGAAGTCTCTCCAAAGTTCTGTCCCAGTGACACCCCTATTGAAAGGAGGACCTTCTTTGATGGATAAGGAGAAGGAGGAGAAGAAGAGGGAGAGGCAAAAGGTGGCACCAGTGAAGGAAGAGAGGAAGAAACAAGGATATCCTGTCCCTGCATCAGTCCTGATTCCTAACACGTTGGAGCCATGTTAGCTATGCTCATGAGAGAGCGGCTGGTACTGATAATGGGTGATCCCAGCTCAGCTGCACCAAGAGGTTGATGCGACGAGCTCCTACTTCGGATTTTGGCTGAAAGGAAGGTAGGAAGTACCTTGAGTCTCTGCCATCCTTGCCCTGACTGAGCCAGTTTGAGTTTCGCAAGAGCGTGGCATGTTTGAGAAGGGTATGGTCTCTTCATTCCCCTTCTTATTTTGAACGTATTGCAATTCAAAAGGTAAACGAGTGGATATGGGAAATTCTAGGGGAGGCTAAGGGTGTTGAGATTTAAAAAAAAAAATGTTGACAGTTCTCTGTGAGAGAAAGGTAACCTCCTGCTTTCATTCTTATATGAAGGACGAAGCGGAGGGCCTTTAATCTGCCCGAACCTCCAGGGAAAGCGGTAATCGAGAATACACCCGTTCCACTTCCCCACACCATCGATAACCGTCGAAATTAAATGGTCTCGTGAAGGGAAATCATTAAAGGCGCGTTTTGGGTAATCCAATGGCAGGAATACACTGCAAATAAATTCAAAGAAATGTCCCATAACCCGGAATGTTTCTTGGGTACATGAAACGACGCCAACATTAATGAAAGACAGAGTTAAAACGAGCCGTGATAAAGGCTTGGCATTGTCAAAACCCTCCTCTCCGACCAAAAGGTCGGACAGCAGGATTTTGAGGGGCTATTGTGGGGCCCAATTATTTTGGCCCTGACCCATTTGTTCATTGGGGCCCAAGGCCCGAGCCGAGGAGGGTTATAGCCTAGGGTCGGCAATACAAGCATAACATGGTCGGGAGATACAGCCGAGGATGATGCTGTCCTCGGCATATCCGAGGTCCCCCTTGAAGGAGGGGCAAAAGCGGTCTAGGAACAGTACGTTAAAAAGATCTAAAGTATCTAGGTCGGTAAAGAAGGGTATGCTGGAAAGGATAGCGACCCGGGAAAGCTGCCCTTACTGCCATTCAATACTCTGCACCTGACAGAGCCATACTCCCCAGCTTTTACAACCACCTCCAACGACTTTGAGTATGGGCTGATGGGACAAGTATCAGTCCTGAAAAGTCGACCCTACACGTGGACGAAGGATAAGAAACGCAGGCTAGTATAAAAGGAAAAGCAAGTAATCCATAGAAGGGGCTGGGAAAAATGGCCAAAACCAGAGCCTCCCAGCCCACCTCTAGGAGAAAGACTCCTAGAGCGTGCACGATTCATTTCTGTCTGTACACGTTTTATTTATGTATGAACACCCCGGAAACCCACCGTCTGATGATCAAGGCCAAGCCTTCCAAACCCACGCTCTATAAATGATATTGTTAGGGCCTATTTACGTGCGAACCCAGTATCGTTCTTGGGTCGTTCCAAATCGTGTCCTTACAAAAATAATAAAGAAAGAGAGAGAATTTGAGTTTTTTAATTGAAGGTAGAGAGATAATCTTAATAAAATATTGTATTTTATTTTTAAGAACTTGCTACCTTCAATTGATATTTATACCAGCTTACTGTAGTAGCAAAAAATTTAGTTTTAACTTTTCCAATAACACATGGTTTTTTGGTGATAAAATATTTTTTTGCTAAAATATAATCAACATTATGAATGTTTAATTATTTTGTTCAAGTTTTTGGGTTGAATAGTTGCTAGTTGGAGGGGGGCCAAAAGTTTTGGAATGGAGGCAACTACAAAAATAATGTATATAATTTGTAAAAAAAATTAAAAAAATTTGGACCCGGGGGGGCTCGGGTCCCCACCTGGGTCCATCCCTGTTTACATTCTTAGCGCAATGGTCATTCTACAAGTACAAAATTTTTATGGGGTGGAGGGTAAGAGTCAAAGTTCAAATCTCTAGGAGGAAGTTTCACACACATATACATTTAGATGATTCTAGAGTAGAATTTTTATCTTATATATAAAAATAAAAACTAAAAACTAAAACTTATATTATTTTTGAAATAAAGCAAAAACAAAAGAATAGTTTGGGACCCACAAATAATAGATAATTTAAACTAAAAACTAGCTTATAATTGGTTACCAAACACACCCAAATCGTAAAAATTCTAGTCAATATAATTCTTATGTAAGGCCATTCTATCCAACTTTCCTCACTTCCTCTTGCATTAGGCAAAACGCAAAACACAATAAACCTTCATTCCATGACATTAAGAGCCCGTTTGGTAGAGGAGTTTGAATAATATTGTTTGGGTGTTTTTGATATATGCGTGGGTGAAAAAGAGTGTGAAAATGTGTGTAATGTTGTTTAAAATGTGAAAATGTGTGTTAGAACTTACTTGCCAAACAGGCCCTAAAACCCCAATGTCCAACCCCCTCATAGCCACACCCTCAACCAGCAAGTTCAAAGGAGTGATATTCTCTTAAACCTAATTACCATAATAATTTAAAAGTGATATAAAAGAGTAAGTATAGGAACACATACAAACTCAAATTCATAACATGTTTAGGTGTCATATTGTGATTGGTACACCTATTTTTTTAGTAAGTAAATGTGGTGTTATGTGTAAATGCTGAAATTTAATCACAATTTAACACCCAAACGGCCAAACATATTATAAAATTACATGTAAATGTTGGTATATGATTGAATTGATAATATAATATATTTTTACAAAACTTTTGCAAAAATTAGCAAAATATTTTAATTTTTGTCTGTAAGTTTGGCTTTTATCCCAAGAAATAGAATCCCCACATTTATATTTTATATTTTTTGTTTTTTTACAACCCCTCATTTTTTTTTTTTTTTTGTACTTTAGTATTTAGGGAGGTGCCATTAGACCAAGGTCATCATAAAGTAAAACAATTATAGAGTCCAACATTTTATTTATTTATATTTTTTCAGGGACACTCATATGGTAGACTTAAATGTATTTGAAGGACTTGAGTAAAACCCAAGATACCATCACATTCTTAATTATATGAAAAAAAAAAAAAAAATCGTAAATGTACTCTTGAGCCCTACATTTTGGGTCATTTTTCGATTTGGTCTTTAAACTAATTTTGCGCCTAGGTCAGTTTCTAAAATCAGAAAATCGATTCTATTTTGATTCCTGCCGTCAACCCACTAACAAAAAATACATACATGAGAGACAGAATACACTGTGTGCTGATTTGGCTAATAAAAAAAAAAAAAAATATATATATATATATATATATATATATATATATATTTAGCATTTTCTAAATGCCACATCACATTTAAATTAGTAAAAAAAATGCCACCTCAAAAAATTTAAACAATTTTTTTAATCTAATTTAAAGTAAAATCATTTCTCAAAAAAATAAAAGGCGTAAATGCACTTTTAGTCCCTAGGTTTTTTACGTTTTTCTATTTTGGTCCCTGAGTTTTTTTTTTTACCACTTTTAATCCCAAAAACAATTAACGCCCTTCATTTTAGTCGTTACCGTCAGCCAATTAACGGGGATGCTGATGTGGCTGACGGAGAGAACTGTAAATCATTTTAAAATATTAAAAAGTACAGTCCGTTTTAGCACGTGGCCTTCCCGCTACTTTATCACCGTAAATCCCCAAATCAGCTACTTTATCATTTTTGATCTTTAATCCTTAGACTTTACCTCAGAGTTCCTCATCACTGAAAATCCCAGCTTGTTCATCACCGAAAATCCCCAAATGTCGTCTTTGATCTTTAATCCCTAGACTTTACCTTTACCTCAGAGTTCCTCATCACCGAAAATCCCAGCTTGTTCATCACTGAAAATGCCCAAATCAGCTACTTTATCGTCTTTGATCTTTAATCTCTAGACTTTACCTCAGAGTTCCTCATCACCGAAAATCCTAGTTTGTTCATCACCGAAAATGCCCAAATCAGCTACTTTATCGTCTTTGATCTTTAATCCCTAGATAGTACCAGAAAATCAGTACCAGAACTTCCTTACCTCTCCAGCCACACAGCCTCGAAGCCAGATGGCTAACCCACCAAAGAAGCTGGGTTCCTCAATTTCAGTCGTTTAACTATCAACGCATGAGATATATGTAAGTTGTTTTAATTTTTATTCACCGTTACTAATCCAAGTTGTGCTTATTGATTGATTTAGGGTTTTATTTATTGACATTCTCTTAAACCTCTATATCTCCCTTTTCCTTTAGTACTAAATCTGAATTCACAAAATATAAATGGGGTTTTATGGGTTTGTCTATGGATTTCTGTATTTCTATGACTTATTGTTTGTGGCTTTGTCTCCATTTTGTTTTGTTTTGTTTTGATTGTTGTTTTTATGTTTATATTTGGGTTGTGCGGGTTTAGTTTGGATTTGTCTATCTGGGTCTGTATTTATTGGTAAAGCTGGGACTTGGGAATTGCAATGTTGTTGATTTTTTTTTATTTTTGGGAGTTATATAGGAGATTTAGAGAATTGGGTTGGTTTGTTTGTGTTAAGGAATTGTTGGATTTTTTATGTTTTTAGAGTTCAATGTTGGATTAATTTAAAATGCAAATTAAGTGTTTGATGAAATGACTTTGTGAGCTATGTGTGATTTATTGACTGAGATGACTTTGATATCTTTCTCCATTTACAATGATTACTGAGTTCTCAGAAGTATTTTGTTTGTCTAAGCTAGGTGGCTGTTCAACAGGTTCCAGCATGAGGAGGAGAGCACCAATGAGGTGCTACTGTAATAAAAAACCTGTCATATTTGTGTCATGGACATCAGATAATCCTGGCAGAGGCTGTCCAAACTACTGGGTAAATTGTTAGTTATTTTTAGTTAAAATTGTTGTTTCAAAATGTGATGGTTCTAAAAATTTTAACAATTTTTAGTTAAAATTGTTAGTTATTTTCAGTTTTTCCCTCTCCTTCAACCAAGAAATTTCAGAAAGTGCACTAATAGACACTTTATGTTCTTCATGATTTTTAGATGAGAGTAGCTAGTAGTTAGTAATTCACTAAATAAGAAAAACTGCTGTTACATTCAACAAACTTGACTCTGAAAGAATTGTTCATAATGTAATGCAAATTAAAAAGAAAAAAGTTTTAATTTTCTGAGCATTATTTGCATTTCAGGTGGGGCGTAAGTGTAGGTTCTTCAATTGGTGTGATGATGAGATATGTGCTCGTGGTAAGGTGCTTATCCCATAGCAAAGGCAGAGGATCATCACACTTGAGGCTGAGGTTGCAAGCTGCAAGAAGAGGGAGAAGTTTTTAGTTGTGGCTGTGGTATTGTTAGTGGTGATGTGTGTAATTTTGTGTTTGCTTAGGTAATGTAGGTAATGTATGTAGTGTTTGGTTAGGTAATGTAGGTAATGTAGGTAATGTATGTAGTGTTAGGTAATGTATGTAGTTTTGTGTTTGCTGCTGTGTGCAGCTGATGTTGTGTGCTGCTGCTGTTGATGCTGTGTGTTGTTATCAATATTTGTTAACAGGGCTGGCAGTTTAGATGTATGTAGGGTAGTGATTGTTATGGGAATTATTATGGCAGTTTTAGTTTATGTTGGGCTGGCAGTTTTAGCCATGTATTCCCTCATGGTAATTTTGTGCTCATGCCAGTTGTTAGCAATGTAACCCACTTCCCTATGAAATGAATACAGTTTTTGTTCAAGATATAAATGTAAAGTCTGATTTGAATGCATACACCAGTTGCAGAAAATGTATACACTTACTGTTTTGCAGAAAATGAATACACCAGTTGCAGAAAATGTATTTACCATACTATTGCTGTTGCAGAAAATGAATACACTTGCTGTTTTGCAGAAAATGAATACACTAGTTGCAGAAAATGAATACACTTGCTGTTTTGTAGAAAATGAATACACCAGTTGCAGAAAATGTATACACCAGTTGCAGAAAATGTATACACTTGCTGTTTTGCAGAAAATGAATACACCAGTGTGTAATATTGCTGTTTTGTACCTGTAAATGTACCTGTTTTCCAAAAAATTCTGTTTTGCAGAAAATGTATCTACCTGTAAATGTATTAACCAACTAGTTGTACTGTTCTCAATGCATATACATTAACTGCCTCTCATTGATGTGAGTACCAAAAGTAAAGGACACAAGATTCAATATTAAACTAAAAACGCAAATTAAATAGACATATAGCTGCTATTGTTATCATTGACTGCTAACAACCACAGTCACCATAATTACAGTCACCATAATTACTAGTTCAACTACAACACTAACAACCACAGTCACCATAATTACATAGTTCAACACTATCATCACCAGAATTGCACAAAATATGGCATTGTTCCATAATTACATAATTACATAGTTAAGCCAAAATATGGCATTGTTCCATAGTGAGGCAGATCACCATAAACTTCTCAAAACAGTAGACATAACTACACAAAACAAGTAACCCTCATCAACAAAAGGAAAAATCTACTTCTTGCTCTCTTCATTTCGTTGGACCTTGCACAGATGATTGACTTCCAGCATGTTTGATTGCTTCCATGTATCTAGATGCATTCTTAGAAGCCTTCAGAGTCTCTAATGTGACCACTCTTTTCTTTTTTTGCCTTGAGGTTGGGTTGCTGCTATTGGAGCTGTGATGTGCACCTGACTGGTGTGATGCATTTGGGGTGGAGTCATGCTGCTGTATACTGGGATATGGTGCAAACTGAGTGGCTGGTCTAAACTAGTATGGTGCACTTGGAGTGGATGGGCTATGCATGGCAGCTTGGGGTGGTGCAAATGGTGTGGATGAGGCTGTCCTGGCCTGTGATGGAGCACTTGTGGTTCTGCTGGTCTACAAACAAGAAATTCACAAACAGGGTTAGTAGTGAGTATTGAATAGCAACTATTTCACCCTAATGTCACTTTATTACCTTATTATATGTCCTGGTTTTTTTTTGTGGTGCTTGGCAGTGAAGAGTTCCCTCCAATCTCACCCTTGCAAGTTCTCTTATTGTGCCCTAACTTACCACAAGTCTTACACTGCTTAGAGATGCCAGCTCTCTTACCACTTGTTGGCTCATAAGGTTCCCTTGCCCTCTTCTTCTTAGGCCTGCCAGGTGGTCTTCTTTTGATAGGGGGCTGAACTGGGGTCACATCACTTGGTCTCCACATATTCTGCCCATTTATTGGTGCTATGATTGGCTCGTAGCATGCTCTGTATGTAGATACATGGTAACAGGGGTGAACATACTGCTCAACATCTTGTCTGTTGAAAAATATGCAGGAGATTGCATGAGCACATGGTATGCCAGTTATGTTCCACTTCCTACAACTACAGTGTGCTGTGGCCAATTCAACAGTGAAACTCTGCAGATTATTTTTCACTTCAAATTGTGTCTGCCCTGCCCAGCAAGCTAACCACCTATTGGCTGCCAGTTTTTCCTTGTGCAACCTCTTCATCACCTTGGCACAAATATGTGACTCTAGCCTCACACCCTTCTCTCTGTTCTCTTGGAACCTAGTCATTAGATATAGCCTGATGCATTCAAGCTACAATCACATACAAGTACAATGAAACATTAGATATTAATTGCAACAACTGTCATAAACAATACCAAACAATCACTATAATTAACTGTAGGTGATCATAAATACTCATACCATACTAATTATGGGCTTAGATCTGAATTTAAGAATCCTGCTGTTGAAGCTCTAACACATATTATTGAGTATGGTGTCAGTCAAGCCATCCTCACTAAACATGTGTCTGACCCATTTTGTTGTTGAGTGGGAATCCAACCACCTGTGTGCATCAGCATCAATCTCCTTCAGCTCATCCATCACCCTATCAAACTCTTGTTTGTAAGTTGCCTTGGCTGCCCTCCAAAACATATCTCTGATCAAAACACCAGGATGGTCCTTCCTGAAGTTGTTATAGAGGTGCCTGCAGCAAATCCTGCGTTCATACTGTAGCTAGTTGTCAATGAATGTTTGCACCAACCCCTGTCACAAACAGTATCACAGGCAAGTATGTGAAGTTAGTGGACCAAAAGTACAATGACTAAATACAGATTAAAACAACCAATGGAGAATTAACAACACACCTTTTGCTGGTCTGACATAAACACCCATCTCTTATTCTGGCCCATGTCTGCAAGTAATAGATTGATGAACCAGGTCCAGGAGTCTTTGGTTTCAGCCTCTACCACTGCATATGCAAGTGGGAAATACTCTTCATTAGGATCTCTGCATACTGCAGTAATCAATTGGCCCCCTGACTTGTTTTTCAAATGGCAGGCATCCAAACCAATGAATGGCCTGCATCCAGCTAGAAACCCCTTCTTACATCCCTCCAAACATATGTATAGCCTCTCAAAATAAGGCACTTCACACACCAAATCAGACTCAGCTGCTAAATCACCCTCATTGAAGGTATGTACCTTCATAAGTATTGTACTGGCAGGACTAGACCTCCTTAATTCCTTACAGTACTCCCACAGTTGGTTGTACTGTTGTGTATAAGCCCCATCCACATAGTCTCTAGCCTTACCCCTAGCCCTACATGCTTTTCCAACACTTATGTTTATGGTATACTTCTTATGGACAGCTTCTTGGATGTCTCTCAGCTTCATGTTGGGCTATCTTTTCACCTTTTTCATCAACTTTTTCCCAATGTATGATGAAGTATACCTACGGTTCTTAAAATTTCTAGAGCATGTATGTTCCAAATTCAATGTTCTTAGTTGGTAGCTCCTCTCCCTTGGCACCTTTGCTAAATAAGTAACAAACTTGCAATTTTCCTGGCAGACAGCTCTTACCCTTTGCAAGTCATTTTTTACAAATTTGATCCCCCATCCACCATGAACTGCATATTCTGTTATAGCTTCCTTGAATTGCTTGGGTGTTGTAAACAGCATATCTTTTTCAAAAGAAATATGCTCTGCCTTAGCCACTGGCTTAAACATACGGAACTTCTTCACTTCCTCATTTTTCTGTCTCCTCCCATTTCCCACATGTGTACTTCTATCATCCTTAGCATCATCATCATTGTCATACCCAAACTCATCATCAGATGATGATTCCACCAGACTGTGCAATTCCTCACTCTCATAATCAGAGTTCATTACACCAGCACCCATTTGGCCTGGTTCAACATCATCATCATCATCCTTACCATCCCAACTATCACTACTATCTTCAACAAAGTCCCTAACACCATGGTTCAACTCTACCTCATCATCTAGCCCACTTCCCCCACCTCCACTATCACTGCCATCACTTATAATAAAGACCTGAGGTGGGTCTCAATAATAGGTTCTTTACCTACTCTCCTTGAACCCACCTGGGAAGCAGCAACATCAACATTAAAAGTTTGATCATTAGCATCCACCTCAGTTGGCTCATCCTCATTGTTAAAAGTTTGATCATCACTATCATAAAAACTGAAAAAATCACTCCCATCATGGTCCTCATCATCACTGCCATCACTATAATAACCCATAGGGCCTTGCTCCACTGCCAATGGCTCTCACACCCTCACTAACATCCTCTCCTTCATCAACTAGTATAAGATTATCTATTGGGTGCTCCACATACACATGAATCTCTTCATGACCCTTCACTAATTCTGTCATGTACATGGCATCATGATCATCAACAACCAAATGGAAGTTTGCCCTTTCTTGGTCCATACCAGGCATTGTATACCATATCCTGCTAACAGATGTGTACCCAAAGTCTCTACATATACCCTCTATCTCAACCTTGGACCACTTATCAGGGTCACAATTATCAACTATATCTACTTTACCTCCCACATATGTTTTAGGGTTCTTAGTAAAATAGCCACCATGATGCACGGATATACTGAATAGGTCATCCATTCTGCATGCCAAAACAACCTCAATTAAACAATGCAAGAACAATACAACACTCATTTACCAACACAGCACCTAATAAAATATTTCATTCTGCATGCACACAACACAACACTTAATAAAGTATTACCAACACAACACTAATCAAATAATTTTTCACAACACAGCACTGACTTCAATGGTTTTGTCGTACTAAAATAGACATGCATAGTTATCAAATTACACAAAAAACCCTCATATAATACTGTTAGCCTTACTTAACTCTTTTCAACAGGGGCACATAGGGAACACAGAGAACATAGGGAACATATGGATCACAATCAAAAGTAAAATACAAAAGCATACAAAAAGCAAACAAAAACATTATGGCCCTACTACCAGAACCAACCAACAAGCATATTGTCAACTTATAAATATGGACATAGACAGAGAGAGCAAATACCTTTTCACATACAGAGAGAGAGAGAAAAAAAAAAAAAAATACTGCCTTCAAGTAGCAGAGATGGGTTTTGATTGTGGCTTCAAGTGACAGCCAAGCAAAAGTCTAAGAAGATCAAGCTGGGATTTTCGGTGATGAGGAACTCTGAGGTAAAGTCTAGGGATTAAAGATCAAAGACGATAAAGTAGCTGATTTAGGCATTTTCGGTGATGAACAAGCTGGGATTTTCAGTGATGAGGAACTCTAAGTCTAGGGATTAAAGATCAAAGACGATATTTGGGGATTTTCGGTGATGAACAAGCTGGGATTTTCGGTGATGTGGAACTCTGAGATAAAGTCTAGGGATTAAAGATCATTTGGGGATTTACGGTGATAAAGTAGACATGAACCGTGGGCGTGAGGGACGCGTGTGTGAGTAAGTTGCGCGGAAAGGCCACGTGCTAAAACGGACTGTACTTTTTAATATTTTAAAATGATTTATAGTTCTCTCCGTCAGCCACATCAGCATCTCCCATTAGTTGGCTGACGGTAAGGACTAAAATGAGGGGCGTTAATTGTTTTTGGGACTAAAAGTGGTAAAAAAAAACTTAGGGACCAAAATAGAAAAACATGAAAAACCTAAGAATTAAAAGTGCATTTACGCCAAAACGAAAATCATTATCTTAGTCTTTTTCTTTTTAATTCTTTTTCTTTTACTTCTTATTTCTTTAACCCTATCTTTTTAAGTCTATTTCTTTTTCTAATCTCTTCTTTTTTTTTTTTTGAGAAACTTTTTCTAATCTCAAATATTCTCTCTCTTCACCGTCCGTGGACGGAATCTCTCTCCATTGTAACTCCATGGCCGGAGCTCACAAGCTTGATGCGGAGAAAACGATCTGCCATGGACGGTATCTTGATGCGTTCTTGGGTCTTGGTTCGACGGAGTTTCCCTTGAGGGTTTTCACGTGGGAGGCTCGTTGGTGGAGGTAGCCGCACACCTATTCTCGATCTGCCATGGACGAGCCACCCCAAGCCTTATCTCCTCCGCCTACGGCTTCACATGTGGTCCGATTTTCCTCTCCTTTTTCAATTGCAAAACTTTGTTCCTCTTGTTCCGGGTTTGTTTTTGTTTTTGTTTTTTGGAGAGAATGTGGAGTTGTTTGATTTTATGGGTTTTTTGTGTGTTTGTTTCCCAAGAAAATTTCTGGGTTTATGGGTTGCTGGAGATTGGGTTGGTTACTGTGTTTATGGGTTTGTTTCTCGGGTTTATTTATGGTTTGGTTTCTTGGATTTATTTTTTGTTTTTCTGGATTTGATGGAGATTGGATTTGGTTGCTGGATTTGGATTTGGGGTTTGCTAGAGATTGGTTTGGTTGCTTCTTGGACTTAGGAAGAACATGAAGAATATTTCCTGTTAGTATTTAATTTAATTTTTTCTTCTTTTTGTTTGTGTTATTCTGATATGGATTTGAGTTCTTGCCTTCTTGGTAGCTGGGTTTGTGTTATTGTGATTGAGTTTTGGTTGCTGGGTTCGTGTTCTTGTAATGAGTGAGTTCTTGGTTTGTGTTCTTGTGATTTGAGTTCTTGGTTGCTGGGTTTGTGTTCTTGTGATGGGTTTGAGTTTGCGGGGTTTGGTTTGTGAAGAACATGAAGACAAGCTGAAGAACATGAACAACATTATGAAAAAAAAAAAAAAATTAATTAAAAAAATTAATTGTTTTTCTTTTATTTTTTTTTTAATTTTCTAAGGTGGCTTTTAAAAAAAATTAAAATGCTGATGTGGCATTTAAAAAAGGCCAAATAAAATATTTTATTATTATTTTAATAGTCACGTCAGCATTTAATGTGCCAACAAGGCATTCTGTTTGCCACATCAGATTTTTCTGTTAGTGGGTTGACGGCAGGAACCAAAATAGAATCGATTTTCTGATTTCAGGGACTGACCTAGGAGTAAAATTAGTTTAGGGACCAAATCGAGAAATGACCCAAAATGTAGGGACCAAAAGTGCATTTATGCCAAAAAAAAAATGAAGAACTTAAATTTTTTTATATTTTAAAAAACTTGTTAATATCTCAAACGTTCTGGAAGGTGTATTTGCATCTATTCTGTTCACAGTTCACTGCTAGTAAGGAAAAGGTTCCATTGCATGGTGCATGGTGCATGGTGACACAATCTGTAACTGGCATGTTGACACATTGCATGGTGGTGACACAATTTCTAACTATAAGAGGTTGCTCTCTCATCATCATCGATCATCACTCTAACCTCTATTTTCGATTACCGTACGTCACTCTTCCATCTTGCTTCCACATCCCATAGTTTTCTTTCTCTCTATATATATCACCATTCCATGTTTCAACTTCTCCTTCACTCTCTATGTATCTAGTTCTCTAGCTTGAAGAACCACACTTTTCAGATGGCAAAAAACCCAGTTACAGTTCTAATCACTGGCGCGGCTGGTATATATACCATTCCTTTCTTATTATATGACTTTATTTTCAATATATACTCTTTTGTTTTGGAAGCTTAGAAAATGTGGGAAATGGCACAATATGATTTTCAAATGATGAAATATTTATTTATTATTCATTATGAATCTTATATTATATATGATAAAGAAAGCAAAACCCCCTCTCAACTAAGTCTATCACAACCATTTAGCTTGGTTGAGGTGGTTTGAAGTGGGTCTTGCATTCAATGGAAGTTTCATTCTCATCTTTTTCCTTTGATTGGAAAACAAACAGATGGATAGGTTCTTTTATTTAATGACATTTTTTTTTTTTTGGTCTCAAATTTTGCCAAAATTTATCTACAAACAATATTTTAATTATTTATCTTCAAAATTATCCATAACTTCATTTGGAAATCCTGTTTTCTATTTAGTTCACGACTTCCAGCAATGCTGTTCTATGATATAATTCTTAATGCAACTGTTTAAATCCGCGGTTATCTTTGTGAGATGAGTTTAAGTGCCATTTTTGTAGATAATCTAAAGAAGTCCTAAAAGTTTTAGGTGCTTTGTTGTTGTTATAATCATTATTATCTTATTATACATTGTAGTCTTTTTCAAATAGTGGGAAAGAATGAAAATTGAAAGAAAAGCTTGATTTACAACAATATGACTGTTGTTACATGTCAGTAATTATGTTAAGGAGCAAGTGTATTTGATTTTCATTTGTATATGTTGGCGATTCTTTCTTCTAGACATGATAATATATAGTTTTTGTATCTGTAGCTCAAAATTTTGATTTTGTTCAACGGGGCAAATAGGTTATGCCATTGCTCCAATGATTGCGAGGGGAATCATGCTGGGTCCTGATCAGCCTGTGATTCTGCACTTGCTTGATATTGAACAGGCGGCTAAATCCTTGAATGGGATAAGGATGGAACTGACTGATACTGCCTTTCCTCTTCTGAAAGGTATGTCCCTTCTCTTGAGAGTTAATTCTAGGTAGGTAGAATTATTCTCTTCCCTGAGGTTTCTTAGCTCATGTCATGAATATGGTTCAATAGGTGTGGTTGTTACCACAGACGTTGTTGAAGCTTGTAAAGATGTCAATATTGCCGTTATGCTTGGTGGATCCCCACGGAAGGAAATTACGTTGAGGAAGGATATGTTGTCTACAAATGCGTCTATTTACAATGCTCAAGCATGCTGCTGCAGATTGCAAGGTGACCATATAAATGCACTTCAGAGTGTAGATATAAGATTTTAGAGATACCCATTAGCTTGTAAAAAACTATTGATTTCAGCATCCTGTTCTGTTACCATTAGCTTGTAGAAATATGTCCCAGTACATTCGTCATCTCACTTGTTAGAATTATGGTTAAGTGATTAAACTTATCATTTCTTGAGAGCTTAAGCTTTTAGGATAATCAGTTATTTAATATGGTATTAGAGCAGGAGATCTAAGCTCGATCCTTGTTTTCACTCTACCTCCTATTTTAAAATGTTAAATTCCTACTTGTTGGGCCCCAACTTATTAAGAGGAAGTTTAGGGCCACAAGGGAGGGGGAGTGTTAGAATTATGGTTAAGTGATTAAACCCACCATTTCCTGAGAGCTTAAGCTTTTGGGACAATCGTTAATTTAACATCACTATCATTTCTTGTTCGTACTCTTTGGCATGGCTCTATTGCTTCTATTCTATTCAGTAGTAATTGCTTTGTACCATGCCTTTCGGCATGTTCTCTGACAGTACCTGCTTTGGTTGTTGTTGCAATTTGAATGTCTATATCTTAGTTAATGTCACCGGAGGGATGCTTGTACTCAAGTTAGTAACGTTGTTGAGCAACCTGATCTAGAGTTCCTTTAAATCTTAAGACTAATTGATCAGATATTCTTTATATGTCATGGCATTTAAATACTATTTCACTAGAAAGAAAATATATCAAAGTCACTGAAGAGAAGTGTCTGTTCTCTCTGTCAAGATTAGAGAAGTATATGTAACCATATAACTAGTTCCCCAGCCCCCTCTGCCACTCTGAAAATAGAAGAAAAAGAAACTGTTATCAAAATGTACCATTTAGGACAATCTTTAAAATTCAAAATATTTGTGTTTGTTTGTTTATTAATCCTCTCAAACATTGTGTCTTTATGTGCTATTGTGGACAACATAATTGTGCTTTTTCAAGTCTAGTTTCCAACTTATTATGAACATATTTAGTGAAAACACGGATTTCCAACGAGTCTGTTTCCAACTTATTTGTTCAACTCTTTGACAACGTGCATCCCCTTACTCACCTCGTAATCTATAAAAAAATATTATATAAATATTTAGCAAAAACCAGATTTCTACTTATTACAAATGTTGGAAGATTGAAATAATTTATAGTTTTGTTTTGTTTTGTTTTTTTGTTTTTATTTTTGTTCCCCCCCCACCCCCTCAACGCTGTGCAGTTAATTTTGGAATTGATATTGTTGACTAAGTTGATGCGTTTTCATTGCATATATTATGCAGGTGTTAGTTGTTGCCAACCCAGCAAACACTAATGCCCTTATCTTAAGACAATTTGCTCCTTCAATCCCAAAGGAAAACATCACATGCCTAACACGACTTGATCACAACAGAGCATTGGGCCAAATAGCTGACAGGCTAAAGGTTCATGTTAGTGATGTCAAGAATGTAATCATCTGGGGAAATCACTCTACAACTCAATATCTGGAAGTCAATCATGCGACTTTCACCACCAGAAATGGAGAGATACCAGTCAGAGAACATGTTGCTGACAATCATTGGTATCTCAACATATCCAACATGTTTATTTATTACTACTTTCACATGTTTAAATTACTCGGAAACATGGGTTGATAAACTACTTTAAACTTTTCAAATGGGAGGTATAGTAACATAGAGTTCAAATTCAGAACACATGCCATGATAAACTACTACTTGTTCTAAAAGTTTAATTATTAGGAAATGGTAAATTTAATTATTTAATTATTGTTCTAGCATAGCTTTTTTTTTTATAAGTAATAAGATATATTGATAAAAAAGGAACACCCTGGTGCACAGAGAGTGAACAAGGGAAAAGAAATCAAATACAGAAATTGCAAGAGTCTAGGAAATCAATAAAAGAAGGGAATGATTTATTTTGCAAAGCAAATAATCAAGCCCTTAAAGTTCTAAAAAAGAGGAGCTTGAGGTCTGGAATAGATCTCTCAATATCTTCAAAACATCTACTATTCCTCTCCCTCCAAAGACACCACAATAAGCAATGAGGAATGATGGACCAAATATAACCATTTCGATGACGACCAAAGTTGCCTTGCCAACACCGTAACAGCCCCAAAACAGTATGCGGCATAACCCAAGTTACTCCAAAAAGACCCAAAACCATAGACCATAGATCCATAGCAAAAGGACAATGAAGGAATAGATGGTCAACCGATTCACTATTTCTTTTACACATGTAGCACCAATCCAAAATCCACACCTTCCTTTTACGTAAATTATCAATCGTCAAGCATTTCCCTAAGGCAGCAGTCCAAACAAAGAAAGCTACTCTAGAGGGAATCGTTTGCTTCCAAATACTTTTCCAAGGAAAACCATAGAAAGTGGTGCCAGCTAAAATTCTATAATAATCACTAACTAAGAAACCCTTATCTTTGCTAGGAATCCAACACATTTTATCCTCACCTAGCCCCCTTATAGGAGAACCATATATGGTTTCCATGAAGTCAGACATAGCCTCAAGATCCCGAGCATGCACCCCTAACGAATCTCACATCCCAAAAGAGGACACCATTGGTGGACATCATAAGCTCAGCCACACTGGCGTCCTTATTCCTGCAAAATCTGAACAAGTCTGGATATCTAAGTCAAATACATAATGTTATCAACATTCAGGATTTTGGTAATTGTAGCAATCCCTCCCCCTCAAAATAAGTAGTGATTGGTCATCTATAAAGAGAAAATTGACCTAGTGAAATTATGGCTCTCCTTAGATTATCTTGCTTCTTTTAGGCAATAGCTTCAGGTGTACTGTCAAGTAGTATCTACATGCCAATTACCTAACCCAGGGATCCCAATTTTTAGGGTGTAGGCGGTAACAATTTTTATACTTGAATTTGTACTTATCAAAAAAAAAAAAAAAAAAAATTATATACTTCAATTTGTCTTAAGAATCCTGTTAGGACCTGGCTTTGATATTGAAAAATTATTAAACAACAAAGTTTTAGGTTGGAGTGGGGTAAAGTAGTGTGCATGTTGAAATTTTAGGTTGCAACCCTTTGCAGGATCTTCAAAAACCTAGTTATGTTGACAATATTCACATCTCTAAGCATCCTTGTCCACCATTTACTCTGCTTCACTCCCAACAAGTCTCTTTTCTTTTTTATTTTTTTAAATAAATAAATTTTGTTTGTCATAGGTTAAAAACCGAGTTCATCACCACCATGCAGCAGCGTGGTGTAGCCATTATCAAAGCTCGGAAGGCATCAAGTGCATTTTCTGCTGCAATTGCTGCTTGTGATCATATACGTGATTGGGTTTTCGAGACTCCCAAGGTTGATTCTCTTTCACCTCAAATAGCATTTGATCATGCGGACCTTAATTATTTGCCTTTGAGATTCTGTTTTTTGTTTTTTTTAATTACTATCTTTTGTAATTCTTCCTTTGGCTTTGTCATTCAGGGAACATGGGTTTCCATGGGAGTGTATTCTGATGGTTCTTATGGGATTCCACCTGGCTGGCCTTATTTACTCTTTTCCTGTTAAATGTGAGAAAGGGAAATGGTCAATGTACAGGGTAAGTTCTGTGGCTTCTATATGTTGTAAATGTAACATCTTTCCTTGAGAGTTGAACTTACTTCCAATGTTTCAGAAACTACAAATCACTGTAACCTGCATGGAGGAATATATGTTGTTTGTCAATTTTTTCTTAGATCTAAGTAATAGTATTAACGAAGGTAAATGTTGAAGAGAGCAAGGATATAATTTTGGAATAGTATGACTATCACAATAACATGCACAAAGCTCAGAAATCCCAGTTACCGACGAGCAATCAATAACGATTAAAGAGGGCTGAGAGTAATATAATTGAGGATTCATGAATGGGTAGTTATAATTATGAGAGCCTACTATAGTTTTGTGTCAGCATTTTATATTCCAAAATTTTTGTGAAATGGTCCAAATTTTATGATATTACTTGCATGATATGAGACTATTTCAGTGCACTCAGTGTTTGGTACTTGCAGTGGCGGCTCCAGAAATTTTTTTCAGGGTGTTTCTCAACAAGCATAAATTACACAATCTAATAAAAAGAAAAATTTGTATATTGACAACAACAACGATAAAAAAAATACGCAAATACATAAAGTTTACAATTGTCTTCTACGAGTTTTCATATTTTGAAATCATTGCATGATAGTCTCATTATCAATGGTACAATAATAATAAAATTATTAATTATTGTTGTTCAGTTGTTTCATTAATATGTTTGTCTTTTATAAACTATAATTTGTTATATTGTTGTTTCATTAATTATAAAATTATTAATTGTTGTTTAGCCTAACATAATTTAATTTGTTTGTCTTTTATAATGTATTGGTTAATTAAATGATTAATTATTGTTTATTAGTTGCTTCCCCAAATTAATTATTGGTTAATTAAATTATTGTTTATTAGTTGCACTAGCACACACCTCATGTGCATTTACTTCCCCCAATTTAAAACATTAGAAGTGTATTATTTTTTGAATTATTATATTTCTTTCTTTTGAAGAATGAATTAATGATTATTATCTTTGCCCATATTATCAATTAAATTATAACCCACTAAGTATAATGACTGAGATTCAACAAATACCAATAGCAGACAAATTGTTTTTCAAATTTCAATGTCTAAAATGCTCATAAAAAATTTAAATGTATGAAAAATCTTATTAAATACAACTAATTAAATTTTCTAGTATTATTTTAGATATGATATACTGTGATATATTATATTCATTCATAATGTTATATAATATAAAATACTTTAACAACAAATAAGCATGAAAAGTAAAGGAAAAATCATATGGCCCATACCTAACCACTTGTGTGGGTATTATCAATTGCTTTTGAAGACTTCAAGTTCAACCATACACGTGGTAGAGGCAACAGGCAATTGATAAGTGTTTCTTGGTTGGGCAAAATGTAACACTCTGGCACTCTACTTCGTAAACAACGGAAGAACCAAAGAAGTAATGAAAAGAAAAACAGAAGAAAAAAAAAGAGCAGATCAGATTAGGATGCTAGAGACTGAGAAAAGTGTGAAGACTTACTTGTTATGGTTGCCACTGTTGCATCATGCGTATGTTGCTCTATTGCTTTAGGTATGTTGGAATGAGATTCTAGCAAACTTGTGGCAATAGATGAAAAGCTAGATGAATCTGTTGTCGTTGATGTGGCTCCCCCCTCGGCCCCAACGTGGCTCCGCCACTGGCGTCGTCTATTGGTTGTTGTTGTTGATGTGCTCTGTTCTGGTTTTGCTTTACTTGATGAATCTGTTGCTCTGGTTTCTTTAGGTTAGGTTGTAATCGCGTATATCGGGTTTTGGTTTTTTATTTTTATTTTTTTTGAGAATCTGTGGGTTTGCTACCATGTTGGGTTTGTTTACCTTGTTTTTTTTTTCTTTAGATTGGGTTTGTAATCTGTTGTTTGGGATTGATGTTGGGTTTTTTTTTTTTTTTCCTGTGGGCTTTGCTCTATTTATTTATTTATTTATTTTATTATTATTATTTTTTTTTCAGATTTTAGTTCAAAAAATTTTTTTGGGCTTTTTTTTTTGCTTGAAAGTAGAACAAATATTTTTTTATTTTTTATTTGAGGGTGTTCCTAATTTTGGTTGAAGGTGTTCCTATTTTTTTTTTTTTTTTTTAAGGGTAAACAAATAAAATTTCTTTAATTATTATTGTGGGGCCCGAAATCTGAGGTCCCAGCCCACTGTGTTAAGGGCTCAAGGCCCAAGCCGAGGAGCCCTACTGCCAAGGACGTGGCCGAGGACGATCTCCCGCTCAACACCTCACAAGACGCCTGAAGAAAAGGACAAACTCAGTACAAGAACAGTACAAGGAAGAAAGCTGCCAACACCGTAATGTGGAGCCCTGCGTCTGACAAAGCCCATACTGCAGACCTTGCTATTTAACTTTTCCCAACCACCCCCAACCACTCTGATGGATGGATTGATAGGACTAGTCATTACCCCAAAAAAGGGAAAAACTAACGCGTAGACGAGAGACGGGAAGTAAACGCTGGTATAAAAGGGGAAGAGAGCCAGGGAGGAAGGGGGGAGAAACAAAAAAAAGAAGAAACTACAAGAAAGAAGAATGGGGAGAATGTGATGCTCCTCGGACTAAGTCCGAGGAGTCAAACCTTTCGGGTTACATCAATGTAAGGCTTAGCTATTCAGGCCAAACCTACCTTTGTATGAGCTCTCATAAAATCAGGACTGGACCGCTGACCGGTGACTAAAGGCAAGCCTTTCAAGCCCACTTTCTACAAATTATATTGTTTGGGCCTATTACACACGAACTCAATACCATCCTTGGGTCGTTAAAAATCGTGTCCCTACAATTGGCGCCGTCTGTGGGAAAGGCTTGCGCGTTGGCGCAGGTGGCGGTGGAGTCAAGTCTCTATCAAGCAGAGGTCCGCGAAGTTTCCTACATTTCCAGTGACATGCAGTTGTTGCTGCGACATAAAACTTCTGCTAGGGGCTACGCCTTGCAGTGCCAATGGCACGGGCAGCTCTAGGGGCTTCCAACCTCAAGCTAACTCTCCCCACCTTGGTCGAGGGGCTAACCTTCGAAAAATAAATAAATAAATACAAAGAAAATATACAAGTTTTGGACAGAACCAAGGCCTTGTATGGTCCTCAGACTCAAGCCTATGGGGAAACCAACTACTTAGAAGAAAATATACAAGTTTTGGACAGAACCAAGGCCTTGTATGGTCCTCGGACTCAAGCCTATGGGGAAACCAACTACTTAAAAGAAAATATACAAGTTTTGGACAGAACCAAGGCCTTGTATGGTCCTCGGACTCAAGCCTATGGGGAAACCAACTACTTAGAAGAAAAAACGCAAGTTTTGGACACAACTTGGACGTTATACGGCACTCAGAATCTACCCCGGAAAGGAGTTACCCACCGATAGTAGGGTTGACCCACAGACTGAATGGGATCCCCAGTCTACCCTCGGATCCTCAATACCAAGGGAACTGATGCGACTATCATAGGGTCAGGTATTATCAAAAACACGGCCAATGTCCCTCACTGCTCGGCAACCCTCTCGGACAGTTTGTTTAGGGTTTATCGTTCTCGGGCGGTCGCCTTGCACACGTTGCGGAGCACTCAGCTGTTATCTCGGTTAGTTTCGTGAATTTAACCTACTGTGAGTTAGCATTATTACACTTGATATTGTCGATAAGTTCAAATTAATAGGATTCTGTTTCAAGGTTTCCTGCTCGAAGTATCATTAAAGGAAAATATAAATGTAGTATCCCATTCACAAAGTAGTTGTTGCAGAAAAAGAAAAATATTTAAAAGGAGACAAATCCATTTCTTATTAAGACAAAGAAACAGTACAGCGTACAGTGAAAGAGCTTAAATAAGCTCATACTGAAATTAACTACATAAGCGAAAAGAAAAGATACAAGGGAGTGAAGAAAAAGCCGAAGAAGAGGTGCAGAGAAGAGACGTGCTGCCGTTCCAAAATTTTGTCTAAGGAAACCATTCCTTAATACTTTTACATGCCTATAACTCAGGCAGCAAAAGAGCCCAACTTTGGGCTAGCACCGTTGAAGAAGAGGTGCAGGGAGCCCAACTTGAGGCCAGCACCGTTGAAGAAAAGGTGCAGGGAGCCGGAAGTTGATGAGCCTCCACGTAACCACGCCTGCGATAGAGCAGACGGCGCTGATGGCGGAAAACCTTATTCCTGACGCACCAAGAATCTGGTGCGACCAGTACCTGCTTCGGATTTTGACTGAAAGAGGGAGAAATACCATTTCCCCCTTGTCAAGACGGAAGATTGTCTTGAATCTGTGCCTCCCCTGTCCAGACCACGTCACCTTGAGTCTCAGAAGGACCCGGCGCCTCTGTGGCGGATGTAGTTCCTTTACCCCTGCCCGTGTCTCAAACATATTGCACAAAGGGTGGATAACACTGAATATGAAAACTGTGATTATAGCTGAAGGATTATGGTTTTGAAGAGAGCCGGAGGGTTTGTGTGTAAGGAGAATAACCTCCTATCCTACTTATATAAAAGGTAAGGTGCTGACATTCAATTCGTGCTACTTTCCAAGGAATGCTACGGACAAGGCAGACTTGGCTCAATTTCCAACATCATCCGCAGCCGTAGGATCTGAAGATCCTCATAAAGGCGCGCCTCGAATACTGAAACGTCAAAGGACCCCGCGTGGGTGAATAAAGGAATGCCTCTTAATTTGGCACGTCTCACATGTAAGTGGAAAAACACAGATATTAGTAAAGTACAGAATTTGAGTGAGCCATGTTGTGGGACCAACATCACCAAAACCCTCCTCCCCAACTAAAAAATCGGGCAGCAGGATTTTGAGGGGCTATTGTGGGGCCCGAAATTTGAGGTCCTAGCCCACTATGTTAAGGGCCCAAGGCCCAAGCCGAGGAGCCCTACTGCCAAGGACGTGGCCGAGGACGATCTCCCGCTCAACACCTCACAAGACGCCTGAAGAAAAGGACAAACTCAGTACAAGAACAGTACAAGGAAGAAAGCTGCCAACACCGTAATGTGGAGCCCTGCATCTGACAAAGCCCATACTGCAGACCTTGCTATTTAACTTTTCCCAACCACCCCCAACCACTCTGATGGATGGATTGATAGGACTAGTCATTACCCCAAAAAAGGGAAAAACTGATGCGGAGACGAGAGACGGGAAGTAAACGCTGGTATAAAAGGGGAAGAGAGCCAGGGAGGAAGGGGGGAGAAACAAAAAAAAGAAGAAACTACAAGAAAGAAGAATGGGGAGAATGTGATGCTCCTCGGACTAAGTCCGAGGAGTCAAACCTTTCGGGTTACATCGATGTAAGGTTTAGCTATTCAGGCCAAGCCTACCTTTGTATGAGCTCTCATAAAATCAGGACTGGACCGCTGACTAAAGGCAAGCCTTTCAAGCCCACTCTCTACAAATTATATTGTTTGGGCCTATTACACACGAACTCAATACCATCCTTGGGTCGTTAAAAATCGTGTCCCTACAATTATATATAATTTTATTTTATTTTTATTTATTTTTATCTCTCTTTTTTTTTTTTTTTTCAGTTCAGGGTGTTCTTGGGAACACCCTGTCCTGAACGTGGCGCTGCCACTACTTGTTTATGCAATGGTAGGGCTCAAGATTGATGAGTTCTCGAGGGCAATGATGGATGCAACACCAAAAGAACTCATTGAGGAAAAATCCTTGGCCAAGTCATGCCTAGAGTAATAATAAAGACAACTTAATAAAAATACATGAAAAGGAAAAAAGGAGTTCCAGTTTCCTTTGCAACTTTATGTACAACTTTTATCTGTCACATATAAGCTTTATAAGCTTTGGAACAATGACAGAACAAGATGTGTCATTCTGATTTATCTTTTCTCATGTGTTGGCAAAAGTGTAGACGAATTCACCAAGCACCTCCCCAATAATCAGTTTGTTGCCTTTTAGATACAGTTCTATGTCACTAATCATGTGCTTTCATTCATTTTCTAATTAGTCATTTAAAGTTTATATTAATTATTTTGAAAGTCCTATAAAACTACTATATTACATGTAATGCATGTGTACTGAAGTTAATAGTAAAATAGAAATATTTGCTTTTGGGAGTAATTACGCTCTCTTCCCTTGAAGTTTGGGGAAATCACAATCCATCCCAAACTTGAAGGAAAAAAACAGTCAACCCAACATCTATTTGACCAAGTACAGTTAACCTTAAATATTTCGTTTATAGGAAATGTCATTCATTGCCTTAATTCCCATAAAAGGCTGAAGCTAAGATGTGGGTGTGTTTTCTCAATCAAACACCATAAAAACAAAGACCCAGATAACAAATCTTTCAACTGAGCCAATATTTACACATCAAGTGACAACCCAATAGCCAAAAAGACATACACAGAGGAACAAATGTATCATCCAGTGAGAACACATACCATTGCGGTACTAAGACAATTGAACATAGAGGCCTGTTCAGAACGGCTGTTCTGGAGCAAGTGTTGCCCTCAACCAATACCAGCAGAGAGAGACAGTAAGTAGACAAAAGGGTAATCTTGAAATTGACTTGGTTGAGTTCATTGGTATAGCAGGGTCCAGAAGAGAACAGAGAGCTTTTGTGTGGTATTGGTTGAGGAAACGAAGACTTTGAAGACACGTAATTAGTCCTTTACTTTTAATTAGTGCCTAAAAAAGGTGGGTAAAAATTGAGATCATCAAAATCCTACAAAAAAAATTGAGATAAATAATGTAATTAACAGTTATATATAATAATATATTAATAAGTTAAGGGAGATAGATAAAATTTTTCATCATTTTTAAGGTGATATCTTGTGATTAGTGCATACTGCATACTAAAAGTAATGCTAATGACAGATATTTGTTCAATTAACAACTTAAATTGTGGAAAAAAAACTTATTAAGTTACAATCTATTTTGCAGAAATTAGCAATATATATTAATCAGTAGGTATTGTTACGCAATAAATTTTTCGATCTTTTTTTCATAATTGCTATTGAAGTGACAAATTGTGAATGAGTGTACATTAAAAATGGTGCCAATAATAGTCCCAACAATGAAAGTAACGTTGCATTAATCACAATCTACCATCTCAATTGATTGTAAAAAAAGTTGTGAAATTTGCCTATCAGTAACAATAATAATTTTAGTTTTTAAAGGGTATAGTCCTAATCTCCCTTTGATCCCCAGTCCCAATAGCAAGCCAAAGACAAAGTCTTAACATCTCTTTTTGTTAACATCTTTGTAGAACCCATGTGAAACCCCACCTCTCCCTGCCTCATTATATTCCCATATCCAAATATGATACATATATATCTCAAACTTTCTGGAAGTAATTTAGGGAAACGCAAAAAAAGGGGGAAAAAAAGAGTATTCAAAATGACGAGCATGGTGACACATTTTTGTAACTGGTACCATTCTTTTCTCATCGTATGACTTTAGTTTCAATATTAACTCTTTTTGTTTTGGAAGCTTAGAATAGAACATGTGGGAAAATAACACTATGATTTTCAATAATGATATATTTTCTTATTCTTCATTATGAATTTTATATTATATGATAAAGAAAGCAATCCTCTCAACAAAGTCTAAGCACAACCATTTAGCTTGGGTGGTTAGAAGTGGATGTTGCATTCAATGGAAGTTTCATAACTTAATTCTATAATATCCTTATCTTTTTCCTTAGTTTGATTGGAAAACAAACAGAAGGATAGGTTCTTTTCTTTGATTGAGGAGATCTCTTATACTTGTGCATCTCTTATGCAAGTTGTTTTGGCATCTGAAATTAATGCCTTGTTGTACAAGTTTCTTTTAATATTCTTTGTTTTTTGTTCATATATTTTTGTATTTTGATGCATCATACATATGTGTATATATGTTAGAAGGTTGGATAGTTTTGAGAAGAAATCTACAAGGAACTGTTTATTGATCAGTTTGGTTTTTGAGAAAATGGAGTATCTTGTATTGCTTCAAAATGGTCTCGTTGTTTTGTTAACTATTGCTTTCTCTTGGAAGATTATTACATACATGTGGGGCTCCGTGAAGATGGAGAAGGAACCAATGAAAGTATTGGTCACCGGTGCTGCAGGCATGCTAGCTCAACCTGATAGTCTATTTGGTTTTTCTTGGTCCTTGCTAGAAATATTTGATTGTCTTGTTATCATCATGAAACTCAATATTAGAAATTTGAATGCCTTTTATATTATTATATATTTATTTTTGCTGAATTTTTGAAACAGTCATCTAAATTTTCATTCAAATTGACAAATATGAATGTTCTCCAAATGATAAACCCCAAATTTTCCAAGTTTGTATGATTGCTTAATCTAAATTTGGTTGTATGCCTGTGGATACTTGTTTTTTGGTTTCCTCATTATGGTATCTTTAGCTCATATAGATATCATTTATTGGTTTTGTTAGAATCAATGGTTAAATGATAAAATTCACTTTTCCCCACCTGCTTAAACTATTAAGGCAAATGCTAATTTACCAGGTTTCTCCTTCATGGGAGCTAAAGTCAAAACTGACCCCAATTGTTAACAAGTGAAATTTATGGAATTTGTTGCTTTGTATTTTTTATAAAAATGTTAAAATCATCATCCAATTTTTCATGAATTTTTGTCTCAATTTTTGTTAAAAATTATCTACAAAAAAGTATTTTAATTATTTTTCTTCAAATTTATCCTTAACTTAATTTCAAAATCCTGTTTTCTATTCAGTTTATGACTTCCTGCACTGTTGTTCTGTGATGTAATTCTTAATGAAATTGTTTAAATCTGTGGTTTTCTTTGAAGATGAGTTTGACTGCCATTTCTGATTTCTATAGATAATCTAAAGAAATCCTAAAAATTGTAACTGTTTTGTTGTTGAAATAATCATTGTATTATCTTATACATTGTAGTCTTTTTGAAATAGTTGGAAAGAATGAGAATTGAAAGGAAAAAAAAAAAGCTTGATTTATATCAAGATGACTGTTGTCATTATGTAAAGCAGTAAGTGCATTTGATTTTCAATTCTATAGGTTTGGTATTCTTTCTTCTAGACATGATAATATAAAGTTTGTGTATCTGTAGCTCAAAATTTTGATTTTGTTCAACAGGGCAAATAGGTTATGCCATTGCTCCAATGATTGCAAGGGGAATCATGCTGGGTCTTGATCAGCCTGTGATTCTGCACTTGCTTGATATCGCACCGGCAGTTGAAGCCTTGAATGGGGTAAAAATGGAATTGCTTGATCCTGCCTTTCCTCTTCTGAAAGGTATGTCTCTTATCTTGAGAGCTAACTCTAGGTAGATAGAACAATACTCTCCCCTGAGGTTTCTTAAATTGTCATGAACATGGTTCAATAGAGGTGCATGCTACCACGGATGTCACTGAAGCTTGTAAAGATGTCAATATTGCTATTATGCTTGGTGGATTCCCTCGGAAGGAAGGTATGGAAAGGAAGGATATGATGTCTAAGAACGTGCCTATTTACAAGGAACAGGCTTTGGCCTTGGAGGAGCATGATGCTTTGGATTGCAAGGTGACCCCATAAATTCACTTGAGTGTGTAGATTTAAGATTTTAGGGACACCCACACAGCCACACTCGGTTTGGAATATTATCAGTTCACATTTACATTGATTTGTATTTTTTGTATATATGGCTCCATTTACTTTAAAAATTAAAAGTCATGAAACTGGATGTTTTGAGATGTTTTGAAGTTTAAAAAGAGGAGACATATTGGTTCTATTGATGCTGATTGAATTCATTGGATAAGATTGATGCTAATGGATCTGAGACTTTTTTTAGGATTTTAATTATTTATTTATTTTGTATTTAACGAAAATTTTTATGAGGTATTTCCTTTTCTTACTTGATTGTGTAGTTATTTCCCTTCTTTAATTTAATTTCACTACAGTAGACAGGTTGATCTTAAAATTTGTTGGAATTTTTACTTCCAATGCTTCGTGTTGAATACAAGCATATCTTTGTTACTTTGCTTGGTACTAACTCAAAGCAGTCTTTAAGTGCTGATTCTTGGGTTTTATCCCTCTCTCCACGTCTTGGCGTTGATTCATGGGTTTTTTCCTGTTTGTTTTTATTTTACTTCCCAAAAACACATTCCCATTGAAAACTGGTCGTCCTGCTCTTGCACCACCTATTATTAGATGCCCTCTAGGCCATGATAAAAATTAGTGAATCAATAAAACTAATGATCTTAGCATCCTGTTCCATTATTATTAGCTTGTGATAATATGTCCCAGTACATTCCTTGTCTCGCTATCATTTCCTGTCCATACTCTTTGGCATGGTCTATTGCTTCTATTAGTTGTAATGGCTCTGTAGCATGCCTTTTGGCATGTCCTCTGACCATTACCTGCTTTGGTAATTGATACAATCTGAATGTCTATATCTTGGTTAATGTTACTATTTTAAGTTACATCCTGGAGGGATACTTGTGCTCAAATTAGTAATATTGCTAAGCTACCTAATCTAGAGTCCCTTTACATCATAAGAATAATTGATCAGACATTCTTTGTATTGCATGAAATATAGTATTTCCCTAGAAAGAAAAATCTTTCAGTCATCAGGGAGCAGTGTTTGTCCTTTCTGTCAAAATGAAGAAGTATGTGTATCCGAATTACTAGTTCTCCAGCCCCCTCACTCACTCTAAAAATGGAAGAACAAGAAGCTGCCATGAAAATGCACCATTTAAGCAAATCCTTAATACTCTAAATATTTATGTTTGTTTCTTTTGATCCTCTCAAATCTTGTGTCTCTATGTGCTACGATTGACAACATAATTGCGCATTTTCAAGTCTAGTTTCCAACTTATTAATGAACATATTCAGTGAAAACCAGATTTCCAATATGTTTGTTTCCAACATATTTATAACCAATCATATTGTCAGATTTCTAACAATTACAAATGTTGAAAGATTGAAATATTTAAAGAGTTCTTTTTTTTTTAATCTTCACTTTTATGCAGTTAATTTTTTGAATTAATATTGTTTCCCAAGTGTTTTCTTCTTTTTTTCTTCTTCTTCTTTTTTTTTTTTTTGAGAAAAATATTGTTTCCTACGTTGATGCCCTTTCACTGCTTTATTATGCAGGTCCTAGTTGTTGCCAACCCTGCAAACACCAATGCTCTCATCTTGAAAGAATTTGCTACTTCAATCCCAGAGAAAAACATCACGTGCCTAACACGACTTGATCATAATAGAGCATTAAGTCAAATAGCTGAGAGACTAAAGTTTTATGTTACTGATGTCAAGAACGTAATCATCTGGGGCAATCACTCTTCAACTCAATATCCGGACGCCAATCATGCGACTGTCACCACCACAAATGGAGAGAGACCAGTCAAAGAACTTGATACTGACGATCATTGGTATCTCAAAATATCCAACATGTTTATTTTTTGCCACTTTCACATGTTTAAATTATTTGGGGACATAGGTTGATAAAGTACCTTTAAGTATTTAAATGGGAGGTAGAGCAGGCATAAGGTTCAATCTTCCAAATTTAGACCACCTACATACCATGATACTATTTGTCCTAAAAGATTAAGTCCTTAGGAAATGGTGAATTTAGTTATTTAACAATTTTTTTTTTTAAATTATGGATTCTAGTAATTGTAGCTATCCCACCCCCCAAGATAAATAGTGATTGATCATCTATGAAGACAAAATTTCCCCAGTGAATTTATGGCTCTCCTTAGATTACCATGCTTCTTTTAAGCAATAGCTTGGGGTGCACTGTTGATTAGTACCTACATGCCATTTTCCTAACCCAGGGATCCCAATCTTTGGGGTGTAGGTGGTAACAATTTTTATACCTGAGTTTGTACTCATCAAAAAACAAACTTATTCTTAAATTTGTCTTACACCCTGTTAGAGCATCTGCACCAGTTGGTGTAGATAGAAAAAGATGTGAAATTTACACATTTAAGCCCCAAAACTACCCACATCAGTCCTTCTATATTAGGACCTGGCTTTATATTTTTGAAAAGTTATTGAACTCCAAAGTTTTAGGTTGGTGTTAGGTACATTTGGGTGCATGTCGAATATTTAGGTTGCAACTCTTTGCAGGGTCTTCAACAACATAGTTATGTTGACCATCTTCACATCTCTATGCATCCTTGTCAGCCTATTTATTTTGCTTCCCTTTCTGTTATTTATTTATTTAAATTTTGTCCGTCATAGGTTAAAAAACGAGTTCATCAACACTGTACAGCAGCGTGGCACAGCCATTATCAAGGCTCGGAAAGCATCAAGTGCATTGTTTGCTGCAAGTGCTGCTTGTGATCATATGCATGATTGGGTTCTCGGGACTCCCAAGGTTGATTATCTTTCATCTCAAATAGCATTTGATCATGCAGAACTTATTTGCTTTCATATTCTTCTTCTTCTTTTTTTTTTTTTTTTAATTATTATTATCTTTTGTAAATTTTCCTTTGGCTTTGTAATTCAGGGAACGTGGGTTTCCATGGGAGTGTATTTTGATGGTTCTTATGGGATCCCAAAGGATATTATTTACTCTTTTCCTGTTAAATGTGAGAAAGGAAAATGGTCAATTGTGAAGGGTAAGTTCTGTGGCTTCTATATATTGTAAATGTTACTTCTTCTTTCCTTAAGAGTTGAACTGCTAATGTTTCTGAAGCTACAAATCACTATAATCTGCATAGAGGAATATATGATGTTTGTCAATTATGTCTTAGATCTAAATAATGGTTTCAGGGCGAAGGTAGTTGTTGAAGAGAGCAAGGATATATATTTGGAATATATGGACTATAAGTCTATAACAATGAAATGCACAAAGCTCAGAACTCCCAGTTACTGATAAGCAATCAACGATGATATAAAACGAGGGCTAAGAGTAATACAATCGAGGACTCATGAATGAATAGTTATAATTATGATAGCCTATTATACTTTTGTGTTAGCAGTTGGCATGTTATATATTCCAAAATGCTGTGAAATATGGTCCAAATGTTTTAATACTACTTGCATGAGACTATTTCAGAGCACTCAGTGTTTGTAACTTGCTTACGCATTGGCAGGGCTCAAGATTGATGAGTTCTCAAGGGCAAAGATGGATGCAACAGCAAAAGACCTCATTGACAAAAAAGAAGTGGCCGATTCATGCCTCAACTAACAATAAAACCATCTTCCCTGGAGAATAATGAAGAAGACTTGATAATACATGAAAAGAAAAAAGGGATTTCCAATTTCCATCCTAACTTTATGTACAAATTTCATCAGTCACTTATAAGCTTTGGAACAATGACAGAACAAGATGTGTCCTAATTTATCTTATTTCATGTGTTGGCAGAAATGTAGACTAGTTCACCGAGCACCTCCCCAAATCCAATAATCAGTTCCATGTTATTACTAGTGTTCATTGACTTTATATTATTTCATAAGTCCTAAAAAAACATCAAATTTATAAAGTATTAAAAAAAAAAAAACTAAATTATTATAGGTCATGCAACATAGAATTTGAATTCACTTACCATTATGCTATAATATATGTACAATATTCTTCAAAACCATCTTACATAAAACATTACAATATTATCCGTACACGACAACTTACCAATTGAATTAAACAAAAAACCATAAATATAAACTCAAAAATTAAATAAGACTTACTTATTAATAGAAGAAAACCCAGCCCATACCCAACAATTATATAATTACTAGAATACCCTTGACTATAGAATAACTAAATAAATATAAAAACCTAATTAACTACTGTGGATACCTATTCTTGGGCTTTGCCTGTAACGTGAAGCTTCCAAAGGAATTTGCCTTTTAATTGAAAGCAATTCCAGGACTACTCTGTTCATGTCCATTCTGTCTATAGGAGATTGTGCTGAACATGCAAGTCCAATTTGAAAGACCGATATCAAGCATTCAGTTTTTCCACTTGTCCGGTCACTCCAACTTGAAACCATGTTATCATTTTCTCCTGCTTTGTTGAAAATTGAATGGTCCACAATCTCCATCACTTGTCCCGGCAATGCCAACTTAACAAAGTTGTGAAGGTTCAGGTCATCTTTGAATAGTTTATCAGTGGGTCTTCTTCCAGTTAACATCTCCAATAAGAGGATCCCAAAGCTGTACACATCCCCATTAGTTGAAAGTTGACTACCCATTCCATACTCTGCAAAAGTTTAGAGCACTTTCATACACTAAGAACAATTCTTACTCAATGCTATTAAACTAGTGATTTGGTGAAGTCTGTATATAAATATTCTATACGGGGCATCCCTGTTTTGATTATTGATGCATTCATTATACGTTAATCCTTTTACAATTGAGTGAAATCATGATACATTACCTGGAGCAGCATATCCAACAGTTCCCTTAATCCCTGCTGAGCTTAATTGATTAAGAAAATCTTCCTTCCCAGATTTCGAAAGGAGTCTAGCCAAACCAAAATCACTTATATGAGCAATCATATCATCATCGAGAAGAATATTGCTTGGCTTTAGATCACAATGAATAATAGGGGTTTGGCAATGATGATGAAGATAAAGCAAAGCCGAAGCCACGTCTATAGCAATGTTGATTCTTTGAAGAAGATTTAAACTTCTCAATTGCGTGAGCCCATCTTCAGGATGTAACTGCATCTCCAAGCTTCCATTTGGCATGAACTCATATACTAAAGCTTTAAAATCATTGCCCTTAAAATCAATACTCGAACAAGCAGTTAGAATCTTAACGAGGTTTCGATGCCGGATGTTCCTCAAGGCTTCACATTCGGCAATGAAACTCTTGGAAGCTCCTTGCTTTTGAAGATTGAGTACCTTGACTGCAAAATGTGTTTCATCTGGACCAAGTTTTCCTTTATAGACACTACCAAAATTACCTGAACCAATCAAATTCTCCAAAGAGAATCCATCAGTTGCATTGTGTAATTCTTTATAAGAGATCTTTTGGTAGGAGGGTCCAGAGGTGGAAATGAAAAGGCTTTTTTTCTTCGACTTTTTCAACCAGGAAAGAGTCATCAAAGAAAACAATGTCAAGCAGAAAGCAGCTGTAATGCTTATTGCCAGTATCAATTTAAAAGCAAAATGCTTTTTGTGTTTCTGGGATCTTTGAATAGGGCATGCAGGCAAATGCAGCTCTTGGATCCCCCCACAAAGACCAGTGTTGCCTTTGACTTCAATTGCACTAGCATTTCTGAAGACCCCTTCTACAGGTACATCTCCCTCAAGATTGTTGAAAGACAGGTTTAAAGTTTGCAACATGGGAAAATTAACCACATAGCTTGGGATTTGGCCGGACAAGTTGTTGTGGGAAAGATCAAGATATTGAATACCTTTTAACTTACTTAGGTCGGGAATGGTTCCTTCAAAGGAGTTGCCTTGCATATAAAGTGTTTCTAAGGCCAAACAGTCCCCTAGCTGGGTTGGAATCTCTTTGGAAAATTTGTTGTATGAAACGTCTAGTGCAACAAGAAGTTTCAGGTTTCCAAAATCTTGTGGTAAAAAACCGGTCAAGGAGTTATGAGACACATTAATTTGGACTAGAGGAAGGCCAAAAAGTTGCTCGGGTATGGTGCCATTTAATTTATTATGGCTAAGGCTTACTTCTTGCAGGTGGCTACACCTTCCAAGACTAGTGGGTATGCTCCCTTCTAAGCTGTTATTGAACAAGGAGAGATATAGTAATTGAGTCATGTTGCCAATGGAAGACGGGATCACCCCAGTCAATTTGTTTTCATGCAAGAACAAAGCGTTCAAGTTTGTGAGCTTTCCAATTGAAGATGGAATATTCCCTGTTAACGAGTTAGATTGCAGGGAAAGTTCAGTTAGGCTAACAAGATTTGATATTCGTGTAGGTATGCTCCCACCAATAGAATTGTAATCTAGCCCGAGCCACAATAATTGGATTGAGAGGTTTGTTATGGAGTTAGGCAGCTCACCTACAAGCTGGTTCCCGCCGACATCCAGATAGTTTAACTGGCTGCAATTGTTCAAAGCACTCAGAAAACTCAAATCATCAATTGAGTTATTTCCAAGAAAATTTAAAGGAGCACCAAACCATTGAAGATTTAGTAGATTACCAAAACTCATAGGTATGGTTCCTGTAAATTGATTTTCTATGATATCAAGCTTTTGAATGTCTGACACATTGGACAATGAAACTGGAATTGTTCCTGTAAATTGGTTTCCTCCTATATAAAGTATCTGCAGATTTTGAAGAGCAATGCCCAATTCAGGGTTGAGGTTACCAGTGAAGTTGTTAGAAGTCAAGGAAATAAATGTGAGCAATGATAAATTGTATAGAGAAGGTGGAAACACCCCAGAAAGATGATTTTTTGTTACTCTAAAAGATGTCAATCTTTTCATTTGGGCTACTGTATTTGGGATTTCTCCCTCCAAATTGTTATATGCAAACGAAAGATTTTGGAGAGAGGACAAGTTCCCCAGAGAAGGTGGGAACCTTCCACTTAGATGATTGTGGTCAAGAATTAGTATCTGAAGTTTTGACAAAAAGCCAAGTTCTGAAGGGATTCCTTGTACTAAATCGTTGTACTGGAGATCAAGATACTGTAGGTTGGAACAGTGAGAAAGATTGACTGGAATTTCCCCTCCCAATATTGGATTATAACTCAGGTTCAAATTTCGAAGCCTGGTCAAGTAACCAACTTCTAAGGGAATTCCACCATGGAAAGAGTTACTTGCCAGGTTGAGGGATCGAAGGAAAGAAAGATTTCCAATGTGGGGTGATATGGTGCCTACCAACTTATTGTTTTTTAGGTCCAAACCGATGACTCTTTGGTGTTTGTTACCACAAGTGACCCCAACCCAGTGGCAGAAATGGAAAGAGTCATTCCAAGAAGCCAGGACATTAAGAGGGCTATCTATGTGGGACTTGAATTGGAGCAGTGCAAGTTTATCAGTTTCGTTTGAAAGTGTGGTAGCTAAGGAAAATTTAGAGATGGATAAAGAGAGGAACAGAAGAAAGATGGCATGGTAGGTTAGTGAGAAGAGTGGTCGTGTATTCATAAGCAGATGATCCATCTGGTAGGAAGAAATTAGCTTCTTCAGAGAGAGATACTAACGTAGGCAGAAACTGACTGGTGTGTGTATTTATATTTATAGGTTTCAGACTTTCAGTAGAGAGAAGGTGAGAGTTTGAGAGAGGCAAGGAAGGAAGGATGAAGAAGAAGGGGAAACGGCGCACGAGAGAAGGAGATAAGACGTAGGGTTTCTAAATATTAACTCTACAATACCAAAACGACGCCGTTTGAGCCTGATATTAATTTTAATATCAGTTCCAAAACGACGTCATTTTGGTATTAGATTAAAAAAAAAAAAAAAAAACTTGTAACGTTGTCGTTTTATAAACCCTAAATATTTCTTATCCCCATCCCAATCAGTTTCGTACCTCTCTTTCTCTCTCTCTTCCCGTTAGTCTTCAGCCTCCGCCACTAGCTGTCAGTCTGTCACCATTCTCTAGTGCTTGATGCTTTGTTCTGGGAGTTTCACCCTCTCCCCTCCCCCTTGTTCTATTAGGTTTGTTAATCTATTTTCCTTTGATAGTTTTGTTTCATCTTTTATGACTTAGGTTTAGTTTATTTTTATTTTTATTTTTTGTGATTTGAAATGGTATATTTTTTAGAGAGATTGTGAATTTGTGCATATTTTGTTTGTTTTCTTTCGCGTATTTTTTTTTTGGGTGCAGAATATTTGGGTTATCTAATGATTATGTTGTGGTTTGGGAGTGTTAAATTCCGTGTTTGGATTCTGAGAAAATTTGAGGAATTCACCGAACTAACCGCATCGAACCGGTATCTTGCACCGCACCTTGTGCAGACCGGTTTTACTATTCCACTGGTGAGGTGCGGTCATGCACTTGGGGAAACCGCACCTTATAGCAAGCCCAATAAGCCCACATAATCTCTTTACAAAAACTAAAGTTTTTGGGACAATCAGTGGTTTAACAGTTTCCAACTCATTAATGAACATATTCAGTGAAAATCAGATTTCTAACAATTACAAATGTTGAACGATTGAAATCTTTGCACTGTTATGCGGCTAATTTTTTGAATTAATATTGTTTCCCAAGTGTTTTTTTTTTTTTTTTTTTTTTTTTTTTTTTTTTGAGAAGAATGTTGTTTCCTACGTTGATGCCCTTCCATTGCTTTATTATGCAGGTGCTAGTTGTTGCCAACCCTGCAAACACCAATGCTCTCATCTTGAAAGAATTTGCTCCTTCAATCCCAGAGAAAAACATCACGTGCCTAACACGACTTGATCATAACAGAGCATTAAGTCAAATAGCTGAGAGACTAAAGGTTAATGTTACTGATGTCAAGAACGTAATATAGTGTGTAATTTGTTTTCTGAAATTTGTTGAAGAAAATTTATTCCCTGTAAAAATGAAACAATTTCTACAACTATTTTCCATCGCTCTATTTCCACAAATATAACATTCTATTATTTTATATTTGGGTGTGTTTGATTGATATTTTTTCAAAGGTGGTCCATATTCTTTAACCACTATTATAGTGCATTATGTTTTCCTAATTTGTTTTTTTTGTAAAACTAAACTTTCAAAATTTCAAATATATTATACAAATTTTTTCTTCTCTTAATTAAGGAGATTATCATAATAATCAAAACTCACCACAAAATTATAAAATTATCTTAACCAAAATTAAAAATAAACTAAAGGCATTAAAGATAAACAATATAATAATTTATTACTAACACAATATGCAGGCACATTCAAATATGTTACCATGTAGATTTTGTTTGAATATAAACTTAAATATTCATTTTCAAAATAACTAAAAATTAATCCAAACTAAGATCAACATAAATTATAAGAGGAAAAGAGGAGACTTAAAAAATATAACACTAAAACGTATCAACACAAAGTAGAATTACAAATAAATAAATAAAATTTCATCAACTTAAGGGTTAAGAAACAATAAAAAATTCAGCAAAAGAAAAGAAAAAAAAATTGTGAAAGAGAGAGTATTCACCTCTTTTTTCTTTTTTCTTTTTTTTTTTTTATTTTATTTTTCTTTTTTTTTAAGCTCTTAGATGGAACTGAGAAACTACAGTGATAAAGTTGTTTGTATTTTCTCTCTATGTGGAAAATGTAGAATGTGTAGGACACCCTCGGTGGAAAATTGCATGGAGGAAAGTTCGTGGAAGAGGGATCTTTGATCAAATCAATTGATGTGAAGATTTTCTCTCCTTGTGGAAAATGCAGAACGTGTAGGACACCCTGTCACCCTCGGTTGAAAATGGCATTGAGGAAAGTTTGTGGAAGAGGGATCTCTGAATAAATCAATTGACGTGAAGTTTTTCTCTCCTTGTGAAAAATGCAGAACGTGTAGGATACCCTGTCACCCTCAATGGAAAATTGCATTGAGGAAACTTCGTGGAAGAGGGATTTCTGATCAAATCAATTGACGTGAAGTTTGGTATGGGTGCTGTGAAAGATGTTTCGTTCACCTTCATATCCAATTGAAGCTATGACTCAAGACTCAAGACTCAAGCCATGACTCAACAAATGAAGCTGAGGTTCCATTCCATTATTTTCATACAAACTTGAAAATAACTTTTGCATGTAGAGTCATCCCTTTTTTTGTTTCTTTGTAAGAAAAATTGATCAATTTCTTATTAAATTTAATGCACCGAGTGATTATCCTTCTTATTTGTTATTATTATGATTACTATTAAATAAATCAATAAGAAAGAGAACTTGATGGGCCTAGTCACTATTCTTTTTCAATCCTAAAAGCTATCAGCCTTACAAAATCAGCTCATCCAACTTATAAAAGTAGCCCATGAATAATAAAATTATTTCATGTAATTCCTTATTTTTTTTCATATTAAGAATGAAATTTGTGACACTTTACTGATTGCACCATTGATTTGCATCTTTTAATAGACTAGTGTATTTCAATGTATTAAAAAATTGGTTTTATGATTTTTTTTTTCATACTTTGGTCTCCTATTCACATTAGCTCATGAAAAAATTTCTATCTATTTTAACAAAAAAAAAAAAAAACTTACTTTTTTTATTTAACATATTCACTTTTCGAAAACACCTCATATCAGATTATCTACTTTACACTATATTTCTTTAAAATAATAATTTTTCTTGATTTTTTTTTGTTGTCTTTCTTTCTTCACAAATAACAACCACCATCCACTTTCTTCCTTCATCCTTGGCATACGTAAAGAAAGAATAAAAACTAAATATAACATGAATAATGCTAGTGTAAATTTACACGGATATTGTAGTAACAATATATTTTTACACAATTTTGCATAGTCTGATGTGAGTGAATTTTGGGCTTGGTTGGCTAAAATGTGATAAATTTTCTATTATACAAGCACTGATGCGAGTGCTTTGAGACTTTAAATCCTGATTCCATCCCAACATGAGAGTGATGCATGTCATCTTACTATTGTTGGTTCAACGAAGTTTCTATCCAAATTTTTTCCTATGACTAAAAATATATGTGGATGATTTTATTAATCGCCACGTAGTGAGTTGAAAGAATTTTCCTTCAAATTAATTGAAGGTAAACTTTTTTTCTTTACTATTTTGGGTGTTATATGCCTTTTGGAGATAAAATATGTTTTGATGTTGTTGCATGAGACTTTATCTATTGTCTTGAGATTTTTTGTATACTCATAGAACCATTACAGACTCATGCGATGCGTGGGAATATATAATTATTTTGTGATATGGTATAATGTCTAATTTGTTGAAGAAAATTTGTTCCCTCTAAAAATAAAACAATTTCTATAAGTATTTTCCATTGCTCTATTTATACAAATATAAAATTCTATTATTTTATATTTGGGTGTGTTTGATTGCTTTTTTAAAGGTGGTCCATATTATTTTAACTACTATTATAGTGCGTACCATTTTCCATTTTCCTTTTTTTTTTTTTATTTTTTTTTTTTTGTAGATCTAAACTTTCTAAGTTTCAAATATATTATACAAATTTCTTCTTCTTCTCTTAAGGAGATTATCATAATAATCAAAACTCACCACAAAATTATAATATTATCTTAACAAAAATTAAAATTAAACTAAAGGAATTAAAGATAGACAATATAATAATTTATTGCTCAAAAAATTTATAGGTACATTTAAATATATAACCATGTATATTTTATTTGAATATAAACTCCAACCTCCACTTTCAAAATAACTAAATATTAATCCAAAATAAAATCAACATAAATAATAAGAGGGAAAGAGGGGAGTTGTGACGGAGACTTAAAAAATACAATACTAAAACGTATCAACACAAAGTAGAATTATAAATAATAAATAAATAAAATTTCATCAACTTGAGGGTTAAGTCTATAGTTAGTAAAAAACGGTATGCATATATTATGATAAACATACAAACAGGTTTAATTAGGTATCTTTCAATAAAAGTGCGTTTCAAAAATTCAGCATAAAAATATGGAAACGGAAAAATAAATAATAGTGTGTCATACAGGTGTTAAACGTTTATTTTTAAAAGGTTGTGTAAAAAATACAAAAATATTTATCATATAAATACAATATATATATATATATATATATATATATATATATATATACTCAGTTACTCACTTACAATTATTATTGGGGTGTACTCACAAGGGGATGAAGCATGGCAATAGGTTGTGGTAGCTTTTGTGTTTAACTTTTTGAGAGTTTCACAATTTAATAAAAAGTAATGCTAAAGACACAAACAATTTTACAACATTTTTACAAACAATTAATGTGAGACTATGATATGATAAATTCTTACGGGTTTTCATCTGGGCCCGCCATTAATACATATTTTTACTTACTAATAATCACTTATCACAGTAAAGTCGACACATTTTTACTGTTTAGATTAAGAGTTGTACATTAAGTCGACACATTAAGAGTTGTACACCCGATTGTAGATTAAGTCGACACATTTTCATCTGGGCACATTTTTACTAATAATCACTTATCACAATACATATTTATTGTTTAGATTAAGAGTTGTACATTAAAGTCGACACATTTTTCTAATTTAAGGGAAAAAAAATCAGAAAACCATGCAATAAAATAAATTTCTCATTTTATTAATTATAATTTGAATTTATATTTAGTAGGGAAAAAAAATACATTGCTTTGGTCCTAGATATAATCTAAGAAAATATAGGGCTTTGATTTCTAGTTACATTCTAAAATGAAAATGGTGTAGAATTAGACTATAAATATGACTGTAAATAAACAATGTTGTTTATGAACAACTTGAGCTTAACTCAAGAAAAAGCTTGTTTATGTTTGTTTGTTTCACAAACAAGCCAAATTTAAGTTGAAGTTTAGGCTCGACTTTTGAATAATGTTAAGTTACGGAGTGGGAAGGTGTTAGACACCCACCTTGCTTGGTGAATTGGTCTTCTAGAATATGGTGGCCATGATCATGTCGTGCAATTACTATCCAAAGATGTCGTAAGATTTTAATTTGTTACCTTTTTAAGACTTTATAATTTAATTTTTTTTACTTTTTAAATTGCAAGATTTAATTTGTTACACCTATAAACTACAAAGTTTAAAATGAGATATACAATATAACTCTTTTTTCTTTTCTTAAAAATGTAATATACCCTTTTTTTTTCTATCTTGCACATCTCTTTAAATTTCCTTCTCTTTTGCTGAAGAACATAAACTTTTAAAAAAAAAATAATAATAATTAGCTAACAAAGTTGGAAGTATGATAGTGATGTTTGGTTAGACTATTCCACTTCTTATTCATTAAACACTCCAAAAACCCTTATAGACCGAAAGTATGGTGAATTGAACTCAAGACCTCTAGATTTAGGTTAATCCTAGACCAATGAGCCCACTACCTAGATACCCCACTTGGAGGTTCAAATACGATATAATTAGTAATTGAAACTTTACAAACTCTGAGGATATTATATTTTTGTTGAACTATATTATTTTGAATTTGAGTTGAAGTGTATGCACTTCTTTTGGAGTGTAAAGAACTTATTTCAAGATAAATGTTATATTTTTGTTGAACTATAATATTTTGAATGTGGGTTAAAGACTCGAAGTGTATGCACTACTTTTGGGATTAAAAAAAATTCTAGATGGAAGTTATATTTAATATTATGCAGATTGAAATGGGTTGTGTTACATTCATGTCAACCCAACACGACCCGTTTATTAAGCGTGTCAAATGGGTTGGGTTAGGTCAATCCGCCTTATTAACAGGCCGGGTTAGGGTTGAAGGATCATGACATGATTATTAAATAGGTCGGGTTTGTGTTAAGTCATTTAGTCAAATACCCCTACCTCGACACGACATGAACTCGACACACTAACCCAAATTGAAACCCCTACCCTCAAGTAAAAAAAGGCATGCAAATATATATATATATATATATATATATATATATATATATATATATATATATATAAGCAGAGATTTCATGTGAGAAAGCATGAGGTTTTGTCAAGTGAACATTCTATGCAAAGAGAATTCAAATATTCTCAATTGGCATATCAAAGATAAGGACAAATTAAATATTGACTTTTTGTTTCATTTGGTTCAATGTTTCAAGATTTTTCATCCTTCACACATACATACAAAACTTTTTGCATTTTAATTCAGCATTTTCACCTCTTACACTTCTAAGTTCTACCCCTTTATATATACTTACTCATAGCCATTCATGTCATCCCATGTCAAATACACACAGACTAAAAACGATGTCATTTACCTTCAATATTTTGACGACACCTACCTAGCTCTAACATTGTTGTTTCATCTAATCCTAACTCGTATGAGTTGGCTACAAACAAAGTAGGGGGCTTTGCATTTTATATTGAGTAACAATGACAATTACGATTTGGATGTTAAAGTCGGATGCTGTGGATTTGTGAGTTTTGTATATTTCGTTATTAACTGTGGGTGTTTGGGATGTGTATTTTGTTTTATAATTAAGTAGAAAGAAAAAGACACATTCTATATAAACATTTATTCTATAATATTTCTCCAAAGTTTTTTTTTTTTTTTTTAATATCATTATTTCTCATTACTTCAATAGAATAATTATAATGGATATGTGTGTACAATTTATAATTATTTCTTTTTATGATGAACTCATTACCAATAAAGTTCTATAACAATTATGCTATAATACATATATAACATTTTCCAAAACTATTTTAAATAAAACTTTACAACATTATCGGTGCATTTCACGAGTAACTTACTAGTAATTGTTCAATGGTTTGGTTTTGATATTTAATAAAATTTAATATCTAGGTTTAAAATATGAGTAATTTTAGGAAAACCATATGTATATTTTAAGATAAAAAACTCCTCAAAATTTGGAAGCCTCAATCTTTTGTCATAGATGTTGAACCACTAGAAAGACTCAAAGATGTGAACCTAAGCAAATAGATATTGTAACGACCCAAGGAAAAGTGCTAGCTACATCTGCGCTATACCTCAAAAAGACTAGTCACAATTGAAACTCCAACTACAAGGAGCTTCAATTGTGACTAATCCTTTTGAGGTATAGCGCAGATGTGACTAGCGCTTTTCCTTAGGTCGTTACATATGGTATCAGAGCCGGCCCGATAATCTCATGTGGGCTCAGAGACACTACCCCACAAAGTGGGCCCTAATGAGGACGTTAGGGATTTAAGTGGGGGAGATTGTGATGCCCCAATTTGATTGATTGTGTGATGTGTGTGGGTGTGTGCTGAGTCCCACATCGGGTATTTACTGGGTTGAACTGGGCTTTATTAACAACTACAAAGAGCCTCAATTGTGATTAGTCATTTTGAGGTATAGCGCAGATGTGACTAGCGCTTTTCCTTGGGTCATTACAGATATTGTTTCCATAGAATGTAATGCTGGATTACAAGCACCGATATAATAGTATCCTATTAAATTCAACAAAATTTGTCAAGCGTATCTCAAAACTGGGTTATAGCAATATACAACTCATGATTATCAAATATCAAATGAGTTTTTAAGTTAATTAATGAGATGAGGTTTTTTTTTTTTTTTTTTTTTTTGGGTCAAACATTTTTTTAAAAAAAAACTTGGCGCCCCTTATAATTTTTTCTTGGCTCCCCCATAGTTTCTAGATGTGTCCATGTTTTTGGAGATAGGTAAATAGTGGCCAAGAGCCTTGCGGGGTTTCTCTGTAGACATAAGCCATCATGCTAAATTATGTAATCCTTGTGTGTTATTGTATTACTATTTTATGCCTCCGTTTTCACATCTATATTAGCATATTTAACATAATAATTATGAAGATTATTTAAATATGCATTGGTTGCGAATGCATGACTGATATTTTCTATTTGGTTATTATTTACTATAATTAAAAGCTCAAGCATGACTCATTTATAAACAAACAAATATGAATGGACATTTTATCAAGTCAAGCCTGAGCTTTTTATGAATAGCTTAGTTCATTTAGTGACCTATGCTTTTATAGGCTTGGGATTGGGCCATTGTGCTGCCTATAGTACCACAATTACTCCTATTGGCCACATGCCCACCCACTTCTTTCAATTTTTCGGATATCATAGTGAATATACCAATATCAAATGCAACGTGACCAATCCATTATTGTTAGAAACAGCCGAAGACTCGGTGCATCATCAAGATGGACAGGTCTTCGTGGTCCCGTCATTTTTATTTGCATAGCCATCGAGATAGACTAAAAATGGCTTGAACCAGTGTTTGGATGACAAAGAAGTTAAGAGTAGTTGGCTTGCAGTGATCAATCACGAGTGAGGAATTTTGGCATAGAAAACATAGAACCATTGAAAAAATGACAGGATTAAGTTACAACTAACTCTTAATATCGCATAACTTAATAATTACTGTTATTTTTATTTGGCTAAAGTTGTTTTTAGCTTTTAGACTCAGCTTAAAGTTGTTTTTAGCTTTTAAGGGAGTTTAATTCTCTTCAGAAAAATTTTCAAATGTGAGACAATTTTTGTTAAAATAGTTTTAAGGGCCTTCAAGCTCTTTTATGATATATTGTACTAATGCATATCAGATAACTTTGTTATCATGTATTTTGGATTGTTAAGTAAAAGAGCATTGTAGGTGATCAACAATTGTTTTTTTAATATATTGATAATTGTGGATAAAGGGATTAAATTTTGGACATCTTCGTCTCCATTGAAAATACTAAGAAATACCAATTAACTTATGATGCTCTTCGCATAGATCAACAAATTATTCCATTATTTTTGGCCAACTTCGTTTATCTCCTTGAAAGGTGATACTGCCATAGATATTATCAAAATTTACCTGAATACTTTTCTGTGTAACACCTTTGGTCATCTTCTCGAAGGAATTTTCCCACAACTTTATGTGCAACCGTTTATTAATTCTCTTCTACGGTTAAAATTATGCATCAAGCTTTAAAGAGTTTAATCTATTTTGGGTATATATGCAGTTGGCGAAATCTGTCTTTGCATCATACATTCCCACAATCAATTCAAACTTGTCAGAACAAAATAACAAAAAATAAAAAAACAGAAAGAAAAGGGACCTGGATGAGCAATTTGCTTTTTAGTGAATCCCCCATTTTCAAAAGCAGCTGGTCCATCTTATTATTGTTGAAAGCTTTGCAAGTGAAGTCTATTAAATCAGAAAAATTTGAAGTTTCAGTAGCCAAAGACTTGGGCCAACATCGAGATGGACAGGTCTTTGGGTGGAGGATTTTTCTCCCTTGGCTGGAGGATTCCAAAATAGACTTTGGGTTGCCTAATTGAAAGCAAGCTGGTGGAATTGATAGGTGTCTAATGACTCTAATCTTATCAAGATGTTTTGTAGGAAATCTGTAGCAAACCAATACGTGAATTATGGATAACAAGGATAGGTAATCTTATCCATATCCAGCCCTCTGCCATAAGTCCTTTCCTTTCGTCCTTATGATGGATATATGTGTGGAGCCTAATTTATTGAGTTGCTTTATCTCAGCGGTCATAGAAAACGGAATTAAAGAATACCATTTCTTTTATACAAATAATACAATAGTTGACAGTTGACTTAGGCTTGTGTAAACAAATATGATTATTTCTCTCATCGTGATAGCATTAAGTAAACCCAAGTATTAGTCAATAAATAAAATAATATTTTTTTATCAAAAAAAGAAAAAAAAGAAAAAAAGAAATGCTACGTCTACAATATTTTTCACAATAAATCTTAAGTATCAGGTTGCTACTGATTATTCTTGATGGGTGAAAAAGTAATATTAGTGGTAGATTCAAATTAGAACTACTAACAACTTAACACATAAGATTTGTTGTGAATGTAGCACTTCTAAAAAAAATAAGAGCAATACATCAAAAAATTTCACAACATTTTTCAGTAGTTGAGTTGGTAAACTTTTACTAGTTCTTATTTAGGTTCACCACTAACATCATATTTTTACTTACCACTATCAATTTGCCATATTAACTGATTTTCTGTCCTTTTTATTTTTTTATTTTTTTTATGAGAAGCCTCTATTTATAGGCAACTCAATAGCATTTGATTTGGAATTTTCTCTCATTATTTATTGAGAGTTAATTATGAATTTAATTTTGTCTTCCATTTAATAAGAGCTTTCATATGAGTTTTTTCTTCTAATGTTGCCACATGACTTTTTTCATTTGATGTTATCACGTGGCTTGATTTCATTGGTTGATCATCCACGTCATTCATTGGAGATTAATTTGATCATGAACAATTGGACAGTTGTGAATACATTATAAAATTTTGATGTCTACAACGTGAATTATATAAAAGGTGTTATAAAAAATTTGTTAATGAATGAAAAATTATGACACTAAATAAAATAAATAAATAAAAATAAAAATAAAAAAAAACTTATTGCACAAAATCCAATACCTTGCTTCCAATACCTATGAAACAAAATCCTGGAAATTGAATATAACATTCAAGGATTTTTATAAAAGCCATACATATTAGTTTGTTTCTCTTTTTGTGGGGTTGTCTATTAGAGTCATTAAAAATGGATAGGGAAAAAAAAGAAAAAAAGAAAAAGGAAAACACAACACATGATTGCGTGTACATATATAAAATTAAAAGGCCTAAGCAGCTTTGTGGTTGATAAAATCCCTAAAAGCATCTAAAGCAGTGACTGAACTTGTTGGAAAACCTTGTAGAAATTTAGTGCTGAGTGCTTGTGCTCTATTTTTCATACCTTCATCACCCATCAATTTCTCTATTGTGGGTACTCCTCTATGGTGGGACCCACCTCGGTACCAAAAGAAACGTACAGAACAGAGCCACGTGGCTTCGAATCCAACCATTGGATCACCTCGTCTTCGGTAACATTCGACTTCCTGTTGTTGGTACGAAGTTCACGGTCGTGAAGAAGTGAGCCTGCTGCTGCTGACTACCAATACTGTTCGGGCAAGAGTGGGCCCACGCCCCAGACTGGTTTGGATATCATAGTGAATATACCAATATCAATTGCAACATGACCAATCCATTATTGTTAGAAACAGCCGAAGACTCGGTGCATCATCGAGATGGACAGGTCTTCGTGGTCCCGTCATTTTTATTTGCATAGCCATCGAGAAAGACTAAAAATGGCTTGAACCAGTGTTTGGATGACAAAGAAGTTAAGGGTAGTTGGCTTGCAGTACTCAATCACGAGTGCGGAATTTTGGCATAGAAAACATAGAACCATTGAAAAAATGACGGGATTAAGTTACACCTAACTCTTAATATCGCATAACTTAATAATTACTGTTATTTTTATTTGGCTAAAGTTGTTTTTAGCTTTTAGACTCAGCTTAAAGTCGTTTTTAGCTTTTAAGGGAGTTTAATTCTCTTTAGAAAAATTTTCAAATGTGAGACAATTTTTGTTAAAATAGTTTTAAGGGCCTTCAAGCTCTTTTATGATATATTGTACTAATGCATATCAGATAACTTTGTTATCATGTATTTTGGATTGTTAAGTAAAAGAGCATTGTAGGTGATCAACAATTGTTTTTTTAATATATTGATAATTGTGGATAAAGGGATTAAATTTTGGAAATCTTCGTCTCCATTGAAAATACTAAGAAGTACCAATTAAGTTATGATGCTCTTGGCATAGATCAACAAATTATTCCATTATTTTTAGCCAACTTCGTTCATCTCCTTGAAAGGTGATACTGCCATAGATATTATCAAAATTTACCTGAATACTTTTCTGTGTAACACCTTTGGTCATCTTCTTGAAGGAATTTTCCCACAACTTTATGTGCAACCGTTTATTAATTCTCTTCTATGGTTAAAATTATGGATCAAGCTTAAAAGAGTTTAATCTATTTTGGGTATATATGCAGTTGGCGAAATCTGTCTTGGCATCATACATTCCCACAATCAATTCAAACTTGTCAGAACAAAATAACAAAAAATAAAAAAAAACAGAAAGAAAAGGGTCCTGGATGAGCAATTTTCTTTTTAGTGAATCCCCCATTTTCAAAAGCACCTAGTCCAGCTTATTATTGTTGAAAGCTTTTGCAAGTGAAGTCTATTAAATCAGAAAAATTTGAAATTTCAGTAGCCAAAGACTTAGGCCAACATCGAGATGGACAGGTCTTTGGGTGGAGGATTTTTCTCCCTTGGCTGGAGGATTCCAAAATAGACTTTGGGTTGCCTAATTGAAAGCAAGTTGGTGGAATTGATAGGTGTCTAATGACTCTAATCTTATCAAGATGTTTTGTAGGAAATCTGTAGCAAACCAATACATGAATGATGGATAACAAGGATAGGTAATCTTATCCATATCTAGCCCTCTGCCATAAGTCCTTTCCTTTCGTCCTTATGATGGATATATGTGTGGAGCCTAATTTATGGTGTTGCTTTATCTCAGCGGTCATAGAAAACGGAATTAAAGAATACCATTTTTTTTTTATACAAATAATACAATAGTTGACAGTTGACTTAGGCTTGTGTAAACAAATATGATTATTTCTCTCATTGTGATAGCATTAAGTAAACCCGAGTATTAGTCAATAAATAAAATAATATTTTTTTATCAAAAAAGAAAAAGAAAAAAAGAAATGCTACGTCTACAATATTTTTCATAATAAATCTTAAGTATCAGGTTGCTACTGGTTGTTTTTGCTGGGCGAAAAAGTAATTTTAGTGGTAGGTTCAAATTAGAACTACTAACAACTTAACACGTAAGATTTGTTGAGAATGTAGCACTTCTAAAAAATATAAGAGCAATACATCAAAAAATTTCACAACATTTTTCAATAGTTGAGTTGGTAAACTTTTACTAGTTCTTATTTAGGTTCACCACTAACATCATATTTTTATTTACCACTATCAATTTGCCATATTAACTGGTGTGAAAAGTTTTGTGAAATTTTTTGTATCTACAGACTTTCTAAAAAAAAAACCTTTACATGATTAATTAGTAATTTTGCTTCTAAAACGAGAGAATAGAATTTAAGTAATATTTATTTTAAAAAAAATTCATATTCAAATATATAAAATACTTCAATTAATTCAGTAACAAGGATGCATTACTTTAACCATCATTGCACAAAGTTCATAAGACGTTCCGAATACTCGTGTCACATTCTCATATGCTACTTATGAGAATTTAGGAAGAGAATTATGAATTTTATCTCTCACTGCTGATGATGTGTGGATCTTCTTTAGGTAGTTAAGCAATAGATGAGAACGAAGAATAGGGTTGCTCATATGTGTATTTAGAATTGTTGGGTAGATTGAAATTCAATGTTGGGGTGTAAAGGATTTGGCATATAGATAAGAGAAAGAGAATGAGTATGTTTTGGAATTTCGTTGATTTGGTAGATTTAATTTAAAGCTATGAATCATTTTAAATTTTTTGCAAAACTTGTGATAATAGTCCAAGAAACTTTGTAATTCAATAGATGAAGATAATGATTGGGGTGGGGGGTGTTGAAGTATGAAAACAAAAATTCATGAAATTCACTAAACAGTTAAAATTTCACTAATCCTTATCAGATTTTTGTTTTGTTTTTGAAAGGTTAAAAAAATGGGCTTCTTGTTAGATTTATTGTTGTCATTTGGGCTAGTTTTGTTCTTGTTTGGGCCATTTTTGTTCTTGTTTGAGTTACCTTTTGTTCTTATTTGGGCTATTTCAATTTTTAAGGTTTAAGGGGCCAAAAATTATGTTTGAAGGGGCTAAGTTTAATTTTACATAACAAATTTTAAGTGGCAGGTTGTTACTGGTTATTATTGTTATGCAAAAAAGTAATCTCAGCGGTAGGTTCAAATTTGAACAAAAAACAACTAACCACTTATGATTTGTTGTGAAAATATTATGGACGTAGCACTTCTATTAATTATATAATATATACACATTTTATTATTTTTTTAAACCTTAGGCCGGCCCCCTTTTGGGCCAGTACGTGGCTATGGCCCTAACTAAATGAATACAATAGCAAGGAATTTTGAGAAGAGATCCAAAAGGACAATCAAAGCCTTAAACATTTGGAAGGAAACAATTTTTGTGGGTGAAAAGTGTATTTTTAATGAATGGCCGATTTTATATCAGAAAAACCATATATACTATGAGTTGCACAACAAAGGAGCCAAACAAAAGCAAGCAGCATACATGCTGCTGTGTTGAGCACTCTTAGAGACTAGCTTTTGTCATTCGCTCATGAATTAGAAAAAGGGAATTTTAGCCAACCACACAACATCACAGCAAAATGAAAGCACGAAGATCAGAAGAAAAATGACAAGTCGTATAACTGTGTTTCATTGACTACGACATGTCAACTATTCTGTGTTGGTTGTTGTTCATAACAATTGATTATAAAGCTACAGGTCGTGTATAGTCACAGTTGTAATTTCTTGTGCTCCGCTTGTTATGTTAATGGCCACGTGTTATTACTTGATTAGTTAGGAAGGTAAGTAAAGTTAGTTATCAGTTAAAATTCTGTTAGCACAGTAACCATCAACGACTACTGGCTGTTAGCCTGTTAGTTACAAAACAGAGTGGCTTTGTACAATTTAATTAATCAAAATAAATACACAATAATTCATTCATTCTCCAACAAACCTTTAGGCTTAGTTTTTAATAAAGGAAGCAAATATCAAGAACCATATGATTACAAGAAAAAATTTGTCCAAGCGACAGAAAAGAAAAACAAAAAAATTATGTACAAGAAGAAAGAGAATATCAAGACTCCTTGGAATATCTAGATTTTGATATTGATTTTTTATTTTTTTGGTTTTTATAAAAAAATATTGAATTCTTTGGAAAAAAAGGGGCAAACCTCTGGTACACGGGGGTATACATATTCAACCAATCAAACAAGGACCTAAGAAATTGGTTTTTTTATTGAAGCAATTAAGCCTCTATATTATCGAACATCCTAGAATTACACTCATCCAAGAACACCACACCAAACATATTAGGATAGAATTCCATACAATAGAACTGTGATGAACCTTAAAGTTCCATCTCCATCATGCTAACAAATCATTCAGTGAGTTTAGCATGAATCAAGAGACTCCAAATAAAGCAGAAACGAGAGACCAAAGCTCCCTAGAAATAGTGCAATGCAGAAAGAGTTGATTGATTGACTCCCCAGCCCCTTTGCACACAGCACTAATTAGCAATGATATTCTTGCACTTGCGAAGAATTATTCCATGAGCCACAGTCGAAGCAAAAAAAAGCTACCTCCTAAGGAACCTTGGTCCTCAAAATTGCATGCCATGAAAATCTGTTCTTGTTTCCTGTTCAATATCAAAAAATTTGTCTTAAATGAATAGAGGAAATTGTTTCTGTGATTGGTTTTTAGATTTCAAAATAAACAATAATGTCTTGGCCTGTTCTCAGACATCTGGTCTGTCTTTCTCTGTAGCATATGGATGTTATGTACCGTGCTTTATAAGTCTGGCATCAAGTAATCATGTATTCCACTGATCAAATTTTTTTTTAAAAATGTAATAATGTAATTCCAGTTACTTTCCGGCTATCTTTTCGCTAAAAGTTCTGCACTAACTTCGTTCGTGACATTTTTATGAATTCCTACGAGTCAACTACATAAATTTTTTCTGCTGCTATGTTTCTAATTCCTATCTTACATCCTATTAACTGTAATCAGTGTTTAATTTTTGCATGGAATGGTAGCATCTGATCAGTCCACAAAACCTATTATTTCCTACTAACATCCATATTGATGTCTAAAGCTGATGATTTGATTTTAGAGCAATGAGAACTTTGCTAATATGCTGATTTATTTGAGGAATTTCCAAATTCAAAACATTGGATTGTTATGCTAGCAAAAAACTAGTGCAAATCAGTCTGCCATCATGCCAAATTGTCAATGTTTATTACGCTGTTGAATTCTTTGGTTTCAGTAGTCATATGTTTCTCAGAACTCCTTATCAAAAAATAAAAAATGTTTCTCAGAAGTCATTTTGTTGTCTTCCCAGGTACCTCTGAACAACATGTTTGGGTACTCAACGTCTCTTCGTTCAATGACACAGGTAAAGCAGAACACTGTATTGTAAATGAAAATTTTTGCTTTACTTGTTTACCAGTTGAATTGTCTAGAATTTTCTTGTTGACCTCTTTGTCCCTATCCGCGCAGGGAAAGGGTGAATTTACAATGGAATACAAAGAGCATTCAGCTGTTTCTAATGACGTTCAGACGCAATTAGTTAATACTTACAAGGGCACAAAAGCAGCTGAGTAGAAATAAATTTACAAGGTTATTGTGATAAATTTGATCCTGTGGAGATCAATAAATTTTGAAAAGCAGAAATAAATTTAGGTGCCCATTTTTTGTTTGATCCTGTGTAATACACTAATAATACTACTAGACTTTCTAGTCGGCCAAGCATGTATCATAATTCTTGACAGTGTATTGTTTCATAATCTAATATTTATCTTCATAGAGAGCAATACAATGTTTGTCCTGACTTTCTTCATGTTTGTTCCTTCAATTATACACATCAATCACCACAGATCTAGGCCTGTGCCGTGCATGTATTTTCACATACATGAAAAGCTATAAATTCTGATTTTATTGGAATTCTACTCACAGGATAGCATATATATTTTATAGTGAAGCTGCTTCTGTTTGTCAATTTGTTTTGAGAATCATGCTGATTTGAAGTTTTTTTTTTTTTTTTTGGTATGTACTACTTTGGACTATTCCGAAGTGTGTGGGTTATTTGTGGTGTGTGCTAAGAAAAGATATCAATATTTGAGTTGTATTTTCTCCATGGAAGTGATGCCTGCACGGTCAAATGACCCAATTTTTATTTCCTTTTCTCCTTTGTTTCTCAAAATTGTGCGTTTTCTTCAGCATTTATGTGCATATTGGAGCCTTATTGCCCAAGGTCCTAAACAACTCTCTTTTTTAGTGCTTCATAGCTGCCATTATTTTTATAAAAATTCTTATAGATGACTGTACATAATAATATCCGTGGAGAGGTAAAGTATTTGGTCATGTAATAGTGGCAGATGACTGTACAAGTAAAATTGGATTAAATTCTTAATGCTTATAGGAGTGTGCATCTAACCACCGAGTCAATTCAACCCAACCCAACACCTGAGATTTGTTTTTGTTTTCATGGGTTGATAAGTTGGGTTGGGTTTGGCCCGTTTGGGTTAATAACTTTTTCAACTCATCTAAACCTAACCCAATAAATTAGTATTAAACCCCCCAAAAATAGTTCAATAAAATTAACCCAATTAGTGGCTAAATTATCAAACCCAATAAATTATTATTATAATTCACATAATATACCTAATTATATTTCGATTTTTTAGTTTGATTTATTTTGGTATTTTGAGAATTAGTTTTGATATATTTGGAATATAATTTAGGTCTATTATGTGAAATATAATAATTTATTGGAAAAAAAATTCTTAAATAGTTTTAATAAAAGTTCAAATTTTTTATAAGACATGAAACATGTAAGCATAAGTGTACAACCCCACTAATCCAACCTAAGTCATGTAGGTTTGGTTGGGTTGGTTTCTACATGTCCAATGAGTTGGGTTGGGTTGAGAATTTATCAACTCGACGTTGGGTTAAAAAAAAACTCTCCAACTTGACCCATACACACTCTTGTTATAACTTATTCAATCAAGGAATCCTTTTGGATCAACTTCTTATCTATTTGTAAGGCCGACATGGGCATGATTCAAGCACAACTTGAAAGTAAAGAAACGAGACACCAATCTATTAACCGAAGTAAGGTTGATAGTTATATTTTTGAATAACTTAGGGAAGAAACAACCCAAGCAACATAAAAATTTAATTATTGAAAAAGAAAAATGTTATCAAATGTTCTCTGTTCTCTAGTTTAAAAAGCTAAATTTTTTAATAACAAGCAGCTCTGCACTATACAATACTTTTGGTCATTCGGTTTCTGATATTACTTCCCCACCAAACTTCACATTCTCCTTACACATGTTTTCCAAGGAAATATGTAAAATTTCACAGTGGATTCTTCGATGATTCATGGACATGCATATGAAATATGTGGGGGTAAGACTTCAGTCTAATGCACTAGAGCACTGGATGTGATAACTCTTAACAAAAAGAATGGCATTCTTATATAGTAAAAGAGAGATGCAAGAATACAAGAACTAAGGAATTTGGTACACAGGTGTCCTTGGTGTCATGATTGACAATACATATAAAAGAAATTAGCTACATGAATTATTACATCATGTGTCCCAACAAAGTAATTTTTATTTTTTGTTAATGTGACATGAACTCTATGGAAATGAATTAATAAAATTCTCAGGAAAGAAACTGATTTTTTTTTTGTTTTGCTTTTTTTTTTTTTTTTTTTGTTCTTTGACTGGCAATATCCTGAACTCAGGCTTCAAGTCCTGGCAGCTAAGAGGGCCATGCCACTTGAGTTTCAATCTGAATAATAAAGATAAGCAAAACAAATTCAATTTGTGTTACACATTTACAAATTGAAATCCCATATTTCTTGTGTCTTTTATTATATTAAAAACCAAAATACTACTTTAGCCACTGACTTTGGCGCTAACCAAACAGCAGGACTGATTTTTTTTTTTTTTTCAATTGCCCCATCCCTAGTAATCCACTATTACCTCAAGAAATGTTCAACACTGCGGAATTCAATCTAGTCCCTGTTCAATGAGGTACATTCTTCTGTCACAAAAAAGATCCATGACAACAAACCCAAAATTACTAGTCTTAAAGCTAGAAACATACTCTGATTTGAGTTTCTTGTGTAATTGTGATGTTCTTTGTAGGCAACATCCACTAGTCCAAACAAAATCTACAACTTTATTTATTTCTTTATTTCTTTTACTTTTCTTTCATTCCAAGGTCAACAATAAGCTACAAAATAATGGGTTAGTTCTCCCCTTCGTATTGATAATTGCCAATGATGAAAGGCTACAATCCAGGCAGATTCATCCAAAATACCTTTGGCTTCTTCCATTAATTAAGCAAAATTGTTGCAATTTGATTAAGTATGTGAATGCTACTCGCAGGTCTGTGGGTAGCTCCAGATCAGGCTCAGATTTGCTGAGTGGTGAAAAATAGTGCTCTACCATGTCTTTGAACACTTGTTCCAAGCTCGGAGGATTCCACTGCAAATAAAACATGAAAATTCAACAATTTAAATGTAATCAATGGACAATTATCCACTAATAATAAAAGTAGATTAGCAATATTGCCATCGACAAATCTGATTATCAATGATAGAACCCCAGTCTTCCACAGTACCTTCTCCTCTTACAACAACTTGCTTTGTTTTTATATAAAAAGAATTTTAGATTGGATTCTTAAATGCAATATTTGCAATATTGCTACCCCACTTGTCCAAAAGGCTGATAACATAAGCTGATGATACCTTTGGTGCCAGGTCCTTGTCTACCATTCGTGCCCGAACACCCTTTAGAAAAAGCACAGAAAAAAAGCAAGTAACTAGGATCATGAGGATTTGTTTTATTAAGAAGATAATCAGGAGAATGTATACCTCACAAAAATCTCTGGAAACCTGATTAGATATCCCTTGCAGTGACATTCGGTACTCACGTATCAAGCATTGATCAAGGGTCTGAAATCTACCTTCTCGTATCTGAGCCAGTATGGTGGTTGGGTCGTAATGCAATAATTTCTTAAAGGGGGAGGAGGAGGGGACAAGGCAAAAAAGGCCCAGTTCTGAGTATCAGGGACTCACAGATTTCAAAGAAACCTTCAAGCCTAATGGTGAAGCTTCCTTAAGTTTCCTTAGGGTGGAAATGCACCATGCATCATTTGTTTTACTTGCCTCACTCTCCTGAGAGAATTGTTTAATTTAAAAACGCAATCACAACTCACAAGGTTCATCCAGAAAAGTATAGGGAGTAACAATTTAGACAAATACCCACATATTTTGTTTCATTTTATTACCATAAAGATGGTAATACTAGTATGCAACAATTACAACTCATACAGTCCAACCTTCAGGTTAGTACTTAAGAGACTGAACACACACTATATATAAATATTGTCCAAAAAGTCAAAAGGAAGAAGTAACCAATTCAAGACACACTTCCATTATTTGTATTTTTTTTCTTTATTTATTTATTTTTACACATGCTTTGGGTTGGTCTTGAACCCCTGACCTTAGCCTCCATCCCATTCTTAAGATAAGAAGTGTCATTTGAGAAAGGGCTCATTAGCAATTCCATTATCTGTATATAAAATGTATCCCTACAAAATTACCTTCCAATCAACTGTGAGGTAGCTAAAGCAATTCATCATAATTCTGTTAAGTTGTATTTTTTAAATTCAATAAAATGATTTTGGCTATATGGCTGCTTCAGTCATTCTAGCCACTGGTAAAGATGAAGATGACAGGAAGCATCTACAGGGTACTCAGATCGACTATTTGAAAAGTGTCTCCTTGATGAAGCAAAAAGTTTCAAAAATGATACAGTTCTCCAAGTAAGAGTTGGTGTAGATATTTTTTCATTTAATTTTCCTTTTCTCCAGCAATATGGTTTCTCATGCCTAAGATTTTCTGTTATTTTTTTTATGTACCATCACTTTTAAAAATAACAGAAAGAGATTTGAGTATGAAATCAGACATGTTGAACATTTTGTTCCATACAAAGTATCATGGAAATCTGTTATATTGTAATGGGTTAATACATAATAGTTCTAAAATAAAAAGAAATATGCAAATCAACATGTTCTTACCAAGGCATTGATAATTTCTTCAACTGTGTCATGGCTGAAACATTTATCAAGTATTTCAATCCTAGACAAAATTGCATAATAAATGGATCAGCATTTATATCTGCTACGTAAATACTCACACACCTGAGGGTATAATAGACATACCTGTGAAGTACACTTATATTATCTAGATAGACAAGGTCACTATATTTTTCTAAAGAAGTTTCAATGACAGAAGGATCATCAGTATCCAATTTCCCAAGTTGTTCTTCAATTAATGCAAGCTTCTGTGGAAAAAAAAGGAGGCAATACTATGTTATATAAACAAGAAAGATGATTGAAACAAAGAAAGGGTCCAACAATCTTAACTGAGCTATGCGCATAGTGTGTAGCAAGCCCACAAGAAATCATTTCTGCTCCATTAAGTTTTTGTCCTGTGAGACCCAAGTACTCCCCTGCAAAAATGAAAAGATACAAACTATATAAGAATTTAATTGAGAAGCAAATACAGGTGTCATCAATGATTCATCCTACTAATTGGTTTCTCATTTATCAAGACCCAATTACATTGTCAACATTGCTTGATATGTAGAAAGGGTCAAGTTAAACCCACAAGTTGCTCGGAAAACAACATTGAATAAAGTCACCCAGCTATCCAAAGTAAGCTTTAGCATTAGAATATTTGTCATTGCAGCATCTACTTTCAGTATAATGGTCACAGAGGAAGTGACATCTTATGGTGCAATGAAACCAAATGCAGCTCCCCATATGTCAACTACCAGCAGCCATAACAGTGCCTCAACACAAATTTTAGAGTACAGAACTTTTGAAGCAATTTGCTAGAGCTTGTTATCCAACATATACACAACAAATTCATGACAAGAGTCCTAATGCAATTTGTATAAAGAACATTGCTGAACCAACTGCCACTGTGTACTTCTAGAGATGAGAAGCATACTTCAAAATAAAAATATTTTGCAGAGGCACTTCATTCCCACATTCACTCCATTCCTATGAAAATCTGAGTGATTTGATTTTAATTTTAGAGGCCTTTTAAAAATTTCACATTCATACATCCCTTAAATTTCTTCCAATGCAACATTACAAGAAAATCATTAAAGATTGAGGTAAATTCACATTAGGGCAGAATGTTCATCGCAAAAACAATGCTTTACATGATGTTTTTATCAGACTTATGCAAGAACCAGAAATATTCCAAAGCAACAAAACCATGTACAAGAAATTCAGTGAAAATTTTGACTACACGTGAAAAACTACAATGCACTACAGGCATGCCCAGGTGACCAGGTAGATGTGAGAGGAAAAACGATGCGCCAGCATCAGGGTGGAAACCAATTAGAGTTTCAGGAGTAGCAAAAACCTGTGAATTGTAAGAATAAGTTATTTTTGAACCTGTCTGAGCAAATGATGTATAGCAACTAAGGAATCTGAAACAAATAAGAAATCCAACACTATTTTTCCCATCACATAAATATGCAAAAAGAATCAAACATATAGTTTCATTCCTAGATTACATGGATTGGATAAGGGTGTAATGTGTACAAGTGCTAAGTCCCATATCGAGCGTTTACTAGGTTGAACGGGGCTATATATGGATTATGAAGAACCCCAATTGTAACCCAACTAGTCCTTTTGGGGTATAGCATAGATTTGACTAGCACTTGAGTCGATACAAATAGTGTTAGAGTCAACGTGGGACTTGACAAGAACATAATGAATTGAGTGGAAAGATTGTGATACTCAGATTATGTGAATTGGATAGGTATGTGTTGTGTGGACGTGTGTTAAGCCATACATCGGGTGTTACCAAGCTTGGGCTATATTGGAGATCACAAGCAACCCCAATTGTAATTTGACTAATCCTTTTAGGGTATAGCATAGATGTGGCTAGTGCTTCCTTGGGTCGTTACAATAAGTGTATGCAAATGAAAGTAGAAGATCATACTCCTCAATTATCTAATAAAATTGAGCATTCAGTTATAAGTCAACAAACCAAATCCACCCTAATGCACGACAAATTTAAGTTACAAAAATAAACTTCCTTTAACAATATTAAATAATTAGTCTAATTTAGAGGGTGCAAAATAATTAAAAAATTTCTTCCACAAAAGAAAGTCAGTTAGGAAAAAAATTCGAAACAATCATAAGAAAAGAAAAGTTTCTCCAAAAAAAAAGAAAAAGATAAGAGAAGAAAAGGACGAAAGTACGTGCGAAGTTGCTACATACAGTTTTATCAGTTGCAACCCTAAACATCCCAGGGATTGAAACTCCAGCCCCACCACCCATAGTAATTCCATTCAAAAGAGCCACCTGCATGGAGATTATTATTACACTACCATGAATATACTGGGCTCTGACTAATGTAGTAATAATAAACAGAATTTAATGTCCAACATTCTACCATAGGGACTTGGGGCTAATAAAAATCATCCCCACATGAAAGGGAAAAAAATAATAATAAAAAAAGAAACAGATTTGAGACTTTTGAGTAGATACCACAGTTCCCTAAACCAGAACTCAGTGACTTCTTTAACATAAGTACAGTAGGGGGAAAAAATTCAAAACTTTTTGGGAAAATTTAGAAAATCCAAGTATGCTAGCAGAAGGAAGGATAAAATAAAAATAAGAGGAATGTCAAAATATGGTGGTAATTGGTAAGAGTGTAAAGAAAATTGTTCAGTGCTAGAATAGGAGCCAAAGATCAATATAGTAACAAAACCAAGTATCTTTTGATAAATTGATAGTTGAGAGGGGGAAATTGAACCTTGGACGTCTTAGTTGGAAACACTAGCAGGAGCTAGTTGAGCCACAAGACTCTTAGCCATAACAAAACCAAGTATCTCAAAGAAAACTCTCCATAAATGACCATATCAAAGCTATATTGATGGTAATATAACACTCCAAACATAAGAGCCCCCAATATATTAACCACTATGCTTAAAAAAAGAAAGAAAGAAAAGTAAAACTTACACGTGGCTTCAAATATGTACCTAAAATGTATATGTAAGTATATAACATTCTAAAAAATTCCTTACAATCTTCCATTTTCCCTGCATAGAGTTAGCCAATGGTTAATGGATGATTCTAGTGAAAAAACAAGCACCGACTCCATAACAAAGATTACCAACTTAAAGATTTGCGAAGTACTTAAGTATAAAGTTTTCTTTAGCTTTATCAATGACTGACCATCACAAAACATTCTGGATGCACCTCCATACTTTATTGATCCCACTCTTATACCATAAACACTGGGAATATGTTCAAACTCTCAATTCTTACGGAAAGATCAATCCAAGGTAGTGTAAAGAAGCAAATTCTGAGATCCATGTATCTATGGGTCATTTAATACTAATATTGTCACCTCATTTCTAATTTTTTATTTAATAAAGCTATATTTACAAATACGCTATCTTACTCTTGCTTATCCATTTTTTATTATTTTATAATTAGATAGATGGGGGAGGGGAGATTTGAACCCTCGATGTCTCTACTGGAAACACTAAGAAGTGCCAACTAGTTGAATTACAAGGCTTTTGGCTATCTTACTCTTGCTTATCCTACTCTTAAGACTTCCTCAATTTCCTCCCAAACAAAGCGACAATCAAATTTGGAATCTTTTGTTTGGACATAGAAGATCCCATTACCACTAAATATTCTCTATAGTTCCAACTTAGGTTTACTGCTAAGTGCTAATAACCCACAATCCTATCTCATCTCCCTCTAATTAAGACTAGCTAGCCTAGCTTTCTCTAGATCACATACAATGAAGAAAAATAATCAGTTCGCAATAAAAATTAACTTTTAAGTAAATGACCTTTTCCAGCTAAATCTTAAAAGCAGAAGTAAGATGAGTCTATTACCTGCGTTTATCATATGATAAAGTGTCACAATATCTCCGCCAGCACAAAATGCCCTGCCACTGCCCTTCAGAGAATGCAAAACAATGTTTTAGTTTTTAACTAGTTCTTGAGCAAAAAATAATCACAACTAAACTTTATCTTTCCCACTAGAAATATTACATGTAAATGAATCCAATATCTGATAACAGCATAGATGTTTTTTACCTTCATTGCCACAAAACCAATATCTGGATTATTTTCCCAAGATGTATACAACTTTTGCAATCTAGCCCCCTAGAAACCAAAGACAACTCATTAAAAGACAGATAAAACAACACAAACCCATATAACAAAATCAAAGAATATAAATTTTAGCCACTAGGGAGAAAAACAATAAGTCTACTTGCACAATAAAGTCCACAACTTTTTTCACAACAGTTGAGCTTGCAAGTTGTAATGTACAAATCATAATTTGCCACCTCAACAAGTTGTGAATTTAGTTGTGTCTTTAGCTTTAGTCAGAGCAAACTCAAGCCATATAACTATGCATAATAATAGTTGTCAATTTAAACACCATAAAAACAATAACCCAAGTAAGGTTTTCAATTGAACCAATTGGAGGGTATATAACAACACAGATACAGAGAATTATGCAATTGGAGTAAACCCAATTACACATAATGATTCTCAACCAAACACCATAAAAACAAAGACCCAGAAAACAAATCTTTCAACTGAACCAATCTTACAAATTGGGTGCCAACCCAATAGCCAAAAACACAAACACACACGGAGTATCTAGTAAAAAAACACACCATTGCAGTACTAAGACAATTGAGCACCGAAGGCCTGTTCAGAATTGCTGTTCTAGACCAAGCTTTGCCCTCAACCAATACCTGCAGAGAGAGACAGAGAGAGAAAGAGAGTTAGTGTGCGGGGGTTAAAGGAAGAGAATAGACAAAAGGGTATTCTTGAAAGTTGAAACTGACTTGGTTGTCAAGTTCATCGGTAATATTAGTGTCCGGAAGAGAACAGAGATTCCTTGTGTGGTATTGGTTGAGGAAATGAAGACTGTGAATGTGAAGATTGTTGCGCCTCTGCAACAAGGCTGCCTTAAACCTCTGCATCATTTAGCTCACCCACTCTTTCAAATTCTGCTCCGACACAACACAACCCAAGCTCTCTACTCTCTAGTGATAAATTGATAATAAACAATTCTGAGGAAAAAAATTAAAAAACTATGAGAAGAAGAACAGAAGAAGAAGAATAAAAATGCTGAAATATTATTTTTATCCCTAAATTTTAAAATATTTATTTTTTAACCTTAAACTTGGCAAAACATTCTTTTTTAAGTCCTTGTGTCTATGACCGTCTACGTGATTAACAGAGTATTGACTTAATATCTTTTTTTTTGAGAGGCTATTGACTTAATATCTGACTTGGAATAAACTATTTTATTTAAAAGAAATTATAGTATTGGCACACCACCCACTTGATAACAACTTTTTCAAAAGGAAAATATAACCCTCGTTCTGTTTGAGAATAATTTATTTTCAGAAGGTTATTTGCATAATGTGGGACAAAAAATTAAAAATTAATTTATTTTTAAAAAATAAAAACTTATTTACTTTTAGGGATGGACTTAGAATTTCAAGCTAGAGAAGGCCGAAGAATAAGAAAAAAAAATTATAAATAAGAATCTATATAGTATTAACAAATTATAAATACATAAAATCATTATTACTTAATACATTAAAATGCAATCATCTACCAAAAAAACAATTTTTTTTTTAAATACTAGGCTAGCTAGGAATTTTATTTTTACTTTTTAAACTTAGAGCATTCACAATAGTTGTGCTAAAAAATTTAGTTTTTAGCACCTCAAAAGGCTAATTTATCTATTTTTCCACCTCATTTTACAATACACCCAACATCAAATGTTCTTATGTTCTATTTTTTTCCCACTTCATTTAAAATATTATAAATAACTCATTAAAATAATAAAAAAAAGAGGGAGAATTTGAGTTTTTTAATTGAAAGTAGAGAGATAATCTTAATAAAATATTGTATTTTATTTTAAAGAAATTGCTATAGTCAATTGATATTTATACCGGCTTATTGTAGTAGCAAAAAATTTAGTTTTAGTTTTTCCAATAACACATGGTTTTTTGGTGATAAAATTTTTTTTTTTTCTAAAATATAATCAACATTATGAATGTTTAATTATTTTGTTTAAGTTTTTGGGTTGAATAGTTGCTAGTGGGGGGGGGGGGGAGTTTTGGAATGGGGGCAACTACAAAAATAATGTATATAATTTGTAAAAAAAATTAAAAAATTTTGGACCGGGGGGCTCGGGCCCCCTTGGGCCCGTACCTGGGTCCATCCCTGTTTACATTCTTAGCACAATGGTTATTTTACAAGTACAAATTTTTTGTGGGGTGGAGGGTAAGAGTCAAAGTTCAAATTTTTAGGAGAAAGTTTCACACACATATATATTTAGATGATTCTAGAGTAGAATTTCTATCTTATATATAAAAATAAAAATAAAAATAAAAACTAAAACTTATATTATTTTTGAAATAAAGCAAAAACAAAATAATAGTTTGGGACCCACAAATAATAGATAGTTTAAACTAAAAACTAGCTTATAATTGGTTACAAAACACACCCAAATCGTAAAAATTCTAGCCAATATAATTCTTATGTAAGGCCATTCTATCCAACTTTCCTCACTTCCTCTTGCATTAGGTAAAACGCAAAACACAATAAACCTTCATTCCACAACATTAAGGGCCCGTTTGGTAGAGGAGTTTGAGTAATATTGTTTGAGTGCTTTTAATATATGTGTAGGTGAAAAAATGTGTAAAAATGTGTGTAATGTTGTTTAAAATGTGAAAATGTGTGTTAGAACTTACTTGCGAAACAGGACCTAAAACCCCAATGTCCAACACCCTCATAGCCACACCCTCAACCAGCAAGTTCAAAGGAGTGATATTCTCTCAAACCTAATTACCATAATAATTTAAAAGTGATATAAAAGAGTAAGTATAGGGACACATACAAACTCAAATTCATAACATGTTTAGGTGTCATATTGTGATTGGTACACCTATTTTTTTAGTAAGTACATGTGGTGTTAGGTGTAAATGTTGAAATTTAATCACAATTTAACACCCAAATGGCCAAACATATTATAAAATTACATGTAAACTAGTTAAAGGCTCGTGCGTTGCACGGTTTTATCATAAACTTATATAATATATATTTTATTTGATAAACAATAAACAAATAAGTAATTATTATAATAACAAAAGGAATATCTGTTATCTAAACTACTTTGTCTGGTGTTGTTGGAATGATTAGGGGGAAAAAGAAAGAAATTTTAATGTTGGTTTTTCATTTATCTTTGTTTGGGTATTGAAGAAGTTGTAGTAAACTGAGATTAATACATGTATTTGGCTTAGTTGAGAATTTTCTAGAAATTGAATTTTACCAAACCATGAAGGAGAAATTATGATACTCTTAGCAAGTATTTTGAAGAATTGATAATAGTAATGAAACAACTAACTATTATAATAAAAAAAAAGTAATAAAATGTATTGGCATAATAACTATCAAATATAAAATGATAACAATTAAAAAAAAAATTATTATTTTGTAACATACCAATTGTGTTCTAATGAGTATTTTGTATTTTTGGGAGATTGTTGAACACCTCTTTGTACACTATATTTTTAGTGTATCCTTGTTCTTGTTTGTCATTATTCTTTATTAAAATCTTTAGTCCTTCGGGCCTCGTTACTTGAGACAAAGCAACATACAGCTGGCCATGGCTAAACACTAGACTTGGCAAGTAGAGGCCAACATTGTTTAGAGTTTGTCCTTGACTTTTGTTGATTGTCATAGCATAACAAATCTTTAAAGGAAACTGTCTTCTTTTTAGGATGAATGGCCATTTTGATTATGTAGGAGATAGAACTATTCGAGGAATAAGAACCTTTATTCCAATGTTTGAACCTGTAATAATTTTTGCTTCTATTATCCAAGTTCCTAAATGTGTCACAATCAACCTTGTTCCATTGCACATGCCAAGCTTTTGATTTACATTTCTTAAAAGCATTATAGGTACTCCCTCTTTTAGTTCTATCTTATGATTTGGTATTCCTGGAAACTCAAGTGTATTCAAGAATTCAACTAGATAGAGATTATCTTGATTAGGGATATTTGATGATGCTTTGCAAATAGAGTTTGAGCTGAGATAATGATTCTTCTCACCTGGCACAAATTGCAGCATGTATTGATTTATTTCATTGACAGTTTCATTTTTTGGTGTGAATTGCCCTTTCCTTCAAATATTCAGTATTTCCTTGCATTTCTTCAAATAATGGTAAGTGCTAGATACTTTAGCTCATACTTCAGCTCATCAAATGGAACCAATTCAAATTTTTGTTTTGCAATAAGTTCATCATTTGTTTCTAACAACTTCACAGATGTTGTTGCATAAAATCTTATCATGTACTTGTGATTCACAATCCTATAAGCATCCTTGTTTTCGACAACTCCAAAATATTTTATTCGATAAATTTTACCTTCTTGTATATAAAATGATTAACAAATGACTTCCTAATACTTGCATGAATAAGATTATCCTGAAAAAATGAGAATAAACTTATCAAGAAAATATAATTCAATTGTATTTGAAGAGCTAAAAGTAATTTTATTATCTTATTTCAAAACTTACCTTTGAAAGTTCAAAAACGTGTATAAACACCTTTGAACGTTTAGACCCCCAAATTACAACTTAACCAATTCAAGCTTTATGTCAAACAACTAGTGTGCGGAAAATGAACATAAGCTATAAACAGAATTGGAAATCAATCTAAGCCAATTATAAATCACATCCACAGCAGAAAATAAAAGGCAAAGATAAAGGGAAGAGAGATGCAAACACAAGGACAACACACGATGTGTTATCGAAGAGGAAACCGAAGCCCTCGGCGTAAAACCTCTCCGCCGCCCTCCAAGCGGTCAATAATCCACTAGAAAATGTAGTTGGGATACATGAACAGCAATAGACCCTCCAAGCCTAATCTACCCGATGTACCTAAGCCCTCCAAGCTTCTTGCTCCAACGAGGTTACGCCGAACCTTTTTCTTTTCTAGCTTACCGGATTCCGCTACTAGACCATAGCATCCGCCATCCTTGGCATCTTCCAATGCTTCCCAAAGCTCCAAAAACTCTCAACACTCTAAATGGGTGTGGGTAGTGTTTGGATAGAAATCTCCTCTCAATAGGTATGACAATGAGAGAGGGAATGAGAAGAGACTACAAAGATTTCTCTCGAAGAATGAGTAGCTCTCTCTACTTGGGTGGGTGTTTTGAAGAAACCTCTCTTAGGGTTTTTCTTTCTGAATAGCCACACATATTTTGTGGGAATGAGGGGTATTTATACTGGTGTGAGAAAAGAATGCAAAGAGTCAGTTTTTCCAAAAACAGGGTTGGCTGGCTACTTGACCTCGCGACTTAACTGAGTCGCGAGTTCAAGTCGCGAGCTAGCTAAATGGCCAGTCTGGATTTTTGTCCTGTAGTGCTCCAGGTGGCGTGACTGTTCAGCTCCCCTGCATGCTCTGCACGTGAGCAACTTTTGGCGGCTTGCAAGCCACGAGCCACCAGCGAGTCCTAGCCGCGAGTCTCTGCTTCACTGCACTGTCTTGAGCATTTCTTCACACTCTCTCACACACTACCCTTACATGATTCCCACCTAAATACAAGGTTTCTAAGTGCTGTATTACAAGCAAATTTGTCATGGAATAAAGCCAACACATGGTTGATTAAATTCAACCTTACAATCTCCCCCTTTGGCTATTCCGTGACAAAACACCCTAAAACAGACTCTAGACTTAAACGTGAGTTTGGGAACAATGGCAAAACTCACTCACACCTAAATCTAGAAGCTGTGAAGCACTTGAATCATATGAACATGAATCTCCTGAAACACAACAATACACCATGATCATTGTATGCAGAAAAGCATGAAATGCATATGAAGCAAGCAATATGTGATCAAGCAAAGATGGAGTTAAGAAACAAACCATGGCTTGATCAACCAAGTGAACACCACAAGGTAGTGATCACAGTGCTCATTCACACTTGGAATGAACACAAGGACATACAAGTTAACAAGCACAAGGCAAGACACTTGTATGTTCAACACTCAACCAATGCATAACACACAAGGTATATGCATCTAGGAACAATCCTACAAGGGCACAAGAGTGACAGTACTTAACCAGAAAGTGCATGACATTTGGATAGAGGTACTGATTTAACAAAAACATAGAGGCTGCATAAAGCATGGTACAAACCATAAAGCCTACAAGCTATGCATAAACATTAACCCTAAAAGCTTACATAAGCACATGGGTACAAACCACATTATATTGAATAAAAACTTAAACAATATAAACTAAAAGTGCTTAAAGTTTCTTCCCTTCAAAATGATGAGAAGTTGTGATGCACTTAGAACATATATACTTGTAACCTGAAACATTTGCACAAAACACATTAGACCCTCAAGTTAAAGCAAGTAATAAAAAGGACAAGTATAATGTAACAAGTAAATTGCGATCAAGTAAATATGATGTGAAACATGTCAGCAACTTGATCATACACCAAAACAGTCATATAGAAATGACTACAATGATCACATAGCAAAGCAAATGATCATACGAACATGCATTCAAAGAAGCACAATAGCATAGGGATAAATGCATGTCCAAAGCACAAACATGATGCAATGAGAACAACAAAGCATAACTCAAAGCACCATAAAGCCAACAAGAAAACAAACAGAACAAAGTTTTCAAGATAACACAATGTCTTCTCCCCCTTGGTATATGCATCTCCACTATGGAAAATCTCTCCCCCTACAAATGTGCACGAGAAATTGAATTTCTCCCCCTAAGGATGTGCACAAGAGTCATAACAAGAGTCATATAGAAATGACAAAACACTCCGGTATACTCTCTAGAGTATACTCTCCCCCTTTTTGTCAGGAATAGAGAAAGGGTCAAGGAGAAAAGAGGGCAAAAGATGAACGAACAAACAATGATAATGATGCATGAGGGGTGCAAGATGAATGAGAAAATGAAACTCAAACCTAAGACAAAGTAATATGCTACAAAGCATAAGGTAATCATGACATGCTAGGATGAAGAAATAAAGTAAAGACCAATGCATGACAAGGGTAGCAAAGGTGTGTGCAAGAGGTGGCTAAGTGCAATGCATGACCAATGCATGAAAAAAAATGCACATGTGGGGCAAGGTGTGTTGAATACACAACCAATGAACCAAACATGTTCCTAATGAGGAAACATGAGAAACCCCAAAGTTTGGTACTCATCGGAGTCCAATCAAGCGAGAAAATGTCTAAGAGCCATTTTATCAAACACCTAGCATGCACACTATGAACAAAAATGTGAAACAATGCATGAACATCATGAAATCCACCCTTAATACATGTTCTTTCTGCCACAAGGGGCCAACATCCAATGCATATCAACAAAAGAAACCAATCCCATGAAGAAAATTGACAAAAAATAAGTTTTCCCAACCCCTATGATGAAAATCCCAACCAAGAGCACAAAACTCTCCAAAACATAATCTAAGGATCAAAATCAATGAAAAGAGTTTATAATTACCTTAGAGATGTTAATGGATTGAAAAACCATTCAAATTGGTTGGGTTTTGATGTAAAAATATTGAAAGAGTGGTTTTAGAGAGGATGGGAGAGGTTTAAAACAAGTTTCCCACGAAAAAGCTCTTTAAAAAGCTGATTCTGGGCGACTCGCGACTGGCGAGTCGCGAGCCAAGTCGCGAGTGAGCTGCGAAACCTCTCTGTATGAACTCGCGGCTTAGACTCGCGGCTTGCAAGCCGCCAAACCGAGTAGCCAAAACTGGCAGCTTGCTGGCAGCTCACGCAAGTAGCCAAAATGAGTGGCCAAAAAATCTGACACTTGTTTTTCAAACCAGAACATGTTTAAACATTGAAAAACACAGTAAGCACTAAACATAAGCACAAAAAGCGATAAAAATCACTTCCAAAAACATATAAAATGATCAAAAATATTTTTGGATTAATCCATATAAGATTGAGCACACACACATCACATTTAGACAAGTACAATCTAACAAATGAATAAGACATTCATTGAACATTAGGCATGTGTGTTGTGTGTGTGTATCAAATGTGGAATAGTCCTTAGTCTAGAGTGAAGCTTCAATGATCAATTCAATCAAGTCATACACAACTAGTGCTAAGTCAAGTGGTCTATCTCAATTATAGAAATGAGCATATATGACCTCCCACAAGAAAATGATTACATATGATGAAGCTTTTCATTTGGCTTCTTTACAATTCATAACATTTGATCATTTTGAATCAATACAACTCATTTTGAGCAATACATCTCATTTTTGAGATTGATGCCTGAAATTTTTGATATTTCAAATTGATGAACAAGCCTTTGGCTTTTTGGGCATCATACATTTTCATATAAGTCGCTTTCCCTTTTTCCTAGTCGAATACTAGTATGTGCGACGGCTTTTGCAGCTCATTATCTCTTTTCATTTTGAGATTTACATTTATTGAGCTCTTTAAACAATAAAAATAAAAGAGTGGGAAGAGATATAAGCACGAGTCTACGCATGTATCAAAAACCAACATGACTATTGACAAATCATTCATGACAAGCTTGAAGATCGATTTACAACAATCACACAAAGATGTCAAGATTTTTCCCACAAAGATATAAGTGCAAAAATAACAAGCTAAGCTCGTAAATGCACAAAGCCATTTGTACAAAGGTACAAGGCCAAACTCACATGTGATATGTGCTCAAACATATACAATCAAACTTTTTGAATTTTTCACTTTTTATGTGGTTTTGGATTTTTTACTCACACAAAACTGAAATATAAAAGTAAGATCAAAAACAAAACAATGCATATAAATAGATGCAAGATGCACAAAATGCATGAAGTTATGACATTTAATGCATGAAGGGTCCTACAAAGATCGAAAGAATTAGATCAAGGACCAAAAGAGCAAAGGCTCAACCATAGGAACCCTTCCTCATCCAAACGGAATGATTGTTTGGAATGAGTGTCTCAAGAGAAGTGAGACAAGGGTTGAAAGAATGAGAACCGGAGATGCACATAGACAAGGAGTTAAGAGCATTAAACATTTTCTTTAACAACATGCTATTTTCACTCAAAACCGGTTTACTCTTTTTAGCACTTCCAAAAAGCTCAAGTTTCTCTTTTCTTTTGATTCTTTTAAAAGCATGAAACTTAGAGCATTGAGGTCTTAGATGACCAAAGGCACCACAATGGTGACAAACAATGTGTTTAGGTCCACTAGGCTTTTTGGGAAGGGATCTAGCAACATGGTTTTGTTCCCTCTTCAACTTATGACATTGAGGTCTTATATGACCAATCACACCGCAGTGGTGGCAAGTTGGAACAAACTTAGATCCATTCAAAACCTTAGGTTGAGACCTAAACGAAGGCTTTGACTTAACAGCCTTTCTCTCCACCTTTTGATATCTTTTATGTGGAGGAATGTACACCGATTTGTCCTTTAAGGTAGAACACACAGTAGGCACAAAATCGGGTACCACAACATGATTGCAACAAATATTATCATCCTTTTCAGCAATCAAACACTTGGCATGCATCTTAAGAGATTCATTTTCACATTTTAACTCATCAACAAGTTTGTTAGACAAAACAAGTTTAGCATCCAAGTCCATATTCAAACATTCAAACTCTTTAAGTTTTTCAAGAGAAATTTCAGCAAGTTTTTTATATTTCTCAATCAATTTGTTGGATTCATTGAGCTTAGCAATCAAATCATCCTTTTCACAAAATAACTTACTCAAATTCTTTTGAAACTTCTTAGCATTTTTCTTCAAGAGTTTGTCAACAACACCCATAGATTCAAATAACATGTCATCACACTTATGAGGATTAACACTCATAGAGGCATTTTCACAAACACGTGGCATGTTACATTCATCACCAACCAAATCATGCAAAGAGTCATACAAAGCACAATCCATGGCAAATAAACACAAGGGGTCAAGGATCACACTTAGGTATTTAAACCACAACAAGTGTACCCGCTCTGATACCAATTGAAAGTTCAAAAACGTGTATAAACACCTTTGAACGTTTAGACCCCCAAATTACAACTTAACCAATTCAAGCTTTATGTCAAACAACTAGTGTGCGGAAAATGAACATAAGCTATAAACAGAATTGGAAATCAATCTAAGCCAATTATAAATCACATCCACAGCAGAAAATAAAAGGCAAAGATAAAGGGAAGAGAGATGCAAACACAAGGACAACACACGATGTGTTATCGAAGAGGAAACCGAAGCCCTCGGCGTAAAACCTCTCCGCCGCCCTCCAAGCGGTCAATAATCCACTAGAAAATGTAGTTGGGATACATGAACAGCAATAGACCCTCCAAGCCTAATCTACCCGATGTACCTAAGCCCTCCAAGCTTCTTGCTCCAACGAGGTTACGCCGAACCTTTTTCTTTTCTAGCTTACCGGATTCCGCTACTAGACCATAGCATCCGCCATCCTTGGCATCTTCCAATGCTTCCCAAAGCTCCAAAAACTCTCAACACTCTAAATGGGTGTGGGTAGTGTTTGGATAGAAATCTCCTCTCAATAGGTATGACAATGAGAGAGGGAATGAGAAGAGACTACAAAGATTTCTCTCGAAGAATGAGTAGCTCTCTCTACTTGGGTGGGTGTTTTGAAGAAACCTCTCTTAGGGTTTTTCTTTCTGAATAGCCACACATATTTTGTGGGAATGAGGGGTATTTATACTGGTGTGAGAAAAGAATGCAAAGAGTCAGTTTTTCCAAAAACAGGGTTGGCTGGCTACTTGACCTCGCGACTTAACTGAGTCGCGAGTTCAAGTCGCGAGCTAGCTAAATGGCCAGTCTGGATTTTTGTCCTGTAGTGCTCCAGGTGGCGTGACTGTTCAGCTCCCCTGCATGCTCTGCACGTGAGCAACTTTTGGCGGCTTGCAAGCCGCGAGCCACCAGCGAGTCCTAGCCGCGAGTCTCTGCTTCACTGCACTGTCTTGAGCATTTCTTCACACTCTCTCACACACTACCCTTACATGATTCCCACCTAAATACAAGGTTTCTAAGTGCTGTATTACAAGCAAATTTGTCATGGAATAAAGCCAACACATGGTTGATTAAATTCAACCTTACAACCTTCTCATCAAGAAGCACCAAATCAACACTCATATAAGTTCATTATTTGTTTTAATTTTAAGAACTTCCCACATTCTTGTGATTCTAACTCTAATATTCCAATCGTCTTTTTCAGTGTCGATTTCATCCAAAAGATTATATCTTTGACTTTCTCTATCCATTCTAATTTAAAAAAAAAAAAAAAAAAATTATTAGCATTTATCTAAAAACAAAAGAATTTTTGATAGAGAAAAATGAAAAGTAAAATTTTTGAAAAATTAAAAATGTTTACACCTTCAACAATTACAAACATAATAACATATTAATAAGATGCACAACAATTGCAAAGAGTATAATATATTTAAAAAATAATATTTTTGCAGTGCAGCCTCATTGGTCTGTGCAAGTTATGGTTCTATGGAGGCACTAACCTGATTCAAGCCCTTTAGCGGCAATTAAAAATTAAAAACATATTATAATATATAATTAAAAAAACATAGTATAAACATTAATCATAGATTCACAGATCAATTTCTTATATAATTTCTTAACAATCAAACTAATATTATTATAAAAAAAAATCAATTGAAAATCCATAACAATTAAACTTAAGGAAATCAACTTAAACAAATACACAAAATATATTCAATTTGATGGGAAAAAATATATTCAATTTGATGAGAAAAAAGGTAGAGTAAACAAATACGTACTTGTAAAGTTGTAGGTAGAAGAAGAGAATAGTATAGATTGTAGGTAGAAGAAGAGAATAATAATGCAAAGGAACCGTATGATAGGTATTAATTATGAATTATTTGATATATATATATACACACACTCCACGTTGAAGAATTTTATATAAACAAAAAGTCTAAAGTTAATTAAACAACCATGTGATTCACCATATTATATCAATTGTAGTTTTTCTTTGCCGGTCAACTTCGTATCTTCATCAATAACGTTTTTTATATATTTATTTATTTTTTATCCTGGTATATATACGGTTTTATAGTTGGCCTTAGCCACATAACATTTTGTTTTGTTTTTTTGTTTTTTTTTAATCCTGGGATATATACGGTTTTACAGTTGGCCTTAGCCACACATTGTAGGTCGGTTTGGCCCTTTTTTTTTTTTTTTGTTAAATCAGCCTTTTCTCTTGGGAAAGTGTTATATCATCTCTACATATGCGCCTATCTAATGCGTAAATTGTGTCTATCTTATGCTATATCATCTCTACATACGTGTCTATCTAATGCGTGAATTGTGTCTATCTTATATATATTTTTTCTTAAAATCTACAAATTTAAGAAATTTTTTGCAATATGGTGAAGCTATGTGGCGCAACCACGGCGTCTAAGCCCAACTTTTATTATATATAACTAGTAATAGACCCGTGCGTTGCACGGTTTTATGAAAAAGCTTATAAAATAAATGTATAAATAATTATATATTTTAATAGACTCAATAAAGATAAAAGAAAAAATGATCAAGTGTAAATAATTATTTCACTAAAATAAGGGGTAAGATTTCTTCCTAAAACTAAATTAAATGATAATTCCAAATTGAATTTTAAATTGATAATCACTTTAAAAAAATGTACTAAACAATTGATAAATCTAAAATTAATATAATCTTGATAATATTATAAATTAAAATTAAAGTTGATAATTAAAGAATACACATGTAGAACATCTTGATAATTTGATGTAACATAAAAATCAAATAAGAAAATTGTTAAAATTAATCTATTAATTCTAACCATATTTAATCATTAATTCTAAGAATTGATTTTTAAATTGATAATTATTTAAAAAAATGTACTAAATAATTGTTAAATCTAAAAATAATATAATCTTGATAATATTATAAATTAAAATTAAAGTTGATAATTTAAGAATACACATGTAGAACATCTTGATAATTTGATGTAACATAGAAATCAAATAAGAAAATTGTTAAAATTAATCTATTAATTCTAACTGTAAGGACACGATTCTGTTGAGGCCCAATAGGGATGTTGGGCTCGCACATGAAAGATCCCTCACAATATGATTTGTAGAGAGTGGGCTTGAAAAGCTAGCCGTTGGGCGCGGGGCGATATTCCGGTCTAATTTTGAGAGGAATTCATATAGAAAGGGGAGTAGGGTTTGAACATTCAAGTCCTATTGTGTCGCATCCCGTGGGGTTGGACTCCTCGGAATTGATCCGAGGAGCATTAAGGTCCTATTCCGGTTCCCCAATGGTGGGTGTTTTTCTGATATGCATCAGTTATTCCGGTGTTTTCCCCGTGGAGTCTCTTCCTGAGGTGGGATCGAAAGAGCCCCCCCTTTTCCTTGGCTCACTTACTTCTCTTTTATATTAGCCTGCGTTCGCTGTCCTTCGTCCACGTGTAGGGTCAACCTTTACAAGACTGATATTTGTCCCATCAGTCTAATCCCAGCATTGTTGGGGATGGTTGATAAAGCTGAAGAATACGGCTCTGGTAGGTGCAGAGCCTTAACTGGGAAGGCTAGTAAGGATAGCTTTCCCAAGATATTTTAGATCTTCTTTCGAGTTTTAGTCCTATACCAGTTTTACCCTTTCTTTTCTTTGGTGGGATTTTGGATTTGCCGAGGACTGAACTGTCCTCGGCTGTATCCCAAAATTGTTTGGTGCTCTCTGCTATCGGGCTTGGTCCATAGCTCTCCTCGGCTTGGGCCTTCGGACTCTCCACGAGCAAATGGGTCTGGCCCATAAATTATTGGGCCCCACAATAGCCCCTCAAAACCCTGCTATCCGACCTCTTGGTTGGAAGGGAGGGTTTTGGTAAACCCGGGCCTTTAGTATGGCTTATTTAATTTAGCCCTGCATTAATGTGGGCGGTTTTCCACCTGTCCAGGAAACTCACCGGTTTACAAGGTATTCCTTTTAATTTGCTCGTGACCCGCTCCTGCCGTTTGGCTGTCCAAGACGCGCCTTCAATGATTTCCCTTTACGAGGCTCATTTACGTCCGGCGGCCCATCTGATGAGGTGGGGAAGTGGAACGGACACATCTTTATTCTTCAGATTCTTTTGGAAACCTGAATGAATTTAACACCTTTCGTTTTGCCCTTCCTATAAGAAGGCAAGTAGGAAGCCATCACTTTCGTGCAGACACCCTTCCATCTTTCTGAGATCTGAAACCCTCAACCTCCCTTAGCGTTCACTTGACCCGATTGTTATTCCCCATATCAGAATACATTTATCATAACGAGTGATGAAGGAACCATACCCCTCCTCAAAACATCATGTTCTAATAAAGCTCGAAATGGCTCGGTCAGGGCAAGGATGGCGGAGACTCAAGATTTGCCCCACCTCCCTTTCAGCCAAAATCCGAAGCAGGGGCTCGTCACGTCAAACTTTCGTCGTGACTGAGTCGAGAACACCCACTATCAGCACCACCCGGCTCCTTACGAGCATACCTAACATGGCACCAGTGTGTTAGGAGTCAGGGCTGAGGCAGGGGCCAAGTGCCTCTGCTTCTTCCTCTCTTTGTTCACTGGTGCCCTCCTCCGCCTTCCTCTCTTAGTCTTCCCAGCACCAGCTCCGTCCTGATGCTGTCCTTCTCCCTCTTTTGCTCCTCTCTCTTTCTTTTCATCTCTTCCCCTCTTCTTCTCCTCCTTCTCTTACTCATGTCCTCCATCTTCTTCATTCATCTCCTCCATCTTCTTCTTCCTTCTCCTTCAAATTTTTCTTCTTTCTCCTTCATCTTTTTCCAAAGAAGGTTCTTCTTTCGATATGAGCAATACTGAGGCAGAGATTGGAGAGACTTTGAAGATGAGTTTAAAAGACATCTGGCTGTTTACTTATCTGTACTGTGAATGTTAGTGTTGCTTCGGCAGCTCACCTTTTGTATAGGCTTGTTTGAGCCCCACTTTGTACGTTGTAATAATTTTTCATATTAATAAAAATTGTTGTTATTTTACTTCGCATGTTCAGTTTCTATGTTTTTTACAAATTTGCCAACGCTGCTCGGCACAATAATATAGCATTTGAATCGATGACAACTAAGGCCAAAATACTTGCTAATAAAAAGATGTCAACTTTAACAGCATTGTTTGACATAGCAGTGTGTACCTGTGAATAACGATACTTGCCCAAAACAATGCCGAGATTAGAACTGGATGCTCTATTCGGTGTAGGAAATAATCATTCGAAAGGCATATCACCCGCAAAAATGAACAGCCCCCTTAGGCTATCGAATAGTGGAATGCCCCACCATCATCCTAACACTTTTATTGGCTTTAACATTTTACAGTATTTGGGCCGGGGATTTTTCCATCCGAGCAGTTGGTTTCCCCATAGGCTTGAGTCCGAGGACCATGCAAGGCCTTGGTTCTGTCCAAATCTTGTAATGTTTTTTCTTTTTGTACTTGGTTTCCCCATAGGCTTGAGTCCGAGGACCATGCAAGGCCTTGGTTCTGTCCCTGGGCCCCTATGCTGAACGGGCCTGGGCCGCGAATTTACTGGGCCCATAAATTAGGGGGTATTTCCGTAGTCTTAGGTCACGCGGTACTTTTTTTGGCGTCCCAGTGTTCGAGGTGCGCCTTCACGAGGCTCCTTTAATCTCAGGGTTGCAGACGGCATTGGAAATCGAGCCGGAGACATTTTGTCTGTAGCGTTCCTTGGGACGCTGCGTGAATTAAATGCCACCACCTTATCTTTTAAATAAATAGGAGAGAAGGTTGCTTTACCTTCGCACAAATCCTTCAGTCCCCTCTCCTAGTACATCATGTTTGAGGCGAGGGTTGGAGCAAAGGAACTCTCTCCGCCACAAAGGCGCCGTGTCCTCCTGAGACTCCAGATAGTGAGGTACGGGCAAAGGAGGCATAAATTCAAGAGAATATTCCAGTTCGACAGAGGGGAAAGGGTGTTTCTCCCTCTTTTAGTCAAAATCCGAAGCAGGTTCTGTTCACGCCAGAATTTTGGTGTGTCAGAAGAAAGATTCTCCGCCATCAGCGCCTCTGCCTTGTTGCAGGCAAATTTTTGGTGAAGGTTCCTCAACTTCCGGCTCCCTGCACCTTTCCTTCAGCGGCGCAGGCCCCAAGCTGGGTTCTTTTGCTGCCTGAGTTATGGGCATGCAAAAGCATTGAGGAAGAACAAAGTCCTGAAGGAGTAGCCACCCTCTCATCTGTGCTTCTTCTTCGGCTTTACCTTCATTCTCTTGTATTTTTCTTTTCACTCATGTAGTTAGCTTTAGCATAAGCTTATTTCAGCTTTTCAATGTACGCTGTACTATTTCTTTGTCTTAATAAAAGATGAGTTTGTTTCTTTCTAAATACTTTTCTTTTCTGCAACAACTACTTAGTGCATGAACATTAAATATACGCTCGTCTTTAATAATACTTGGAGCAGAAAAATGCCTTAAAATCAATTCCTACTAGTTAAAACTTATCGATGTTATCAAGTATCACAATGGTAATTCTCAATAAATTAAACTCTTGAAACTAACCGGAGTAATGGCTGAGCACTGAGCGATGCATGCAAAACAAATGTCCGAGAACGATGAACTCTGAATAATTCGTCCGAGAGGGTAGCCAAGTAGCGAGGGACTTCGATTGTGTTTTTGGGTAATATATTGCACTATATTACATCAATCCCTTTGGTATCGGGGATCCGAGGGTAGGCTGGGGAATCCGTGCAGTTTAGGGATTAACCCAACTGTTAACGGGGAGTTCTCCTCGGATGGATTTTAAGGTTCATGTAACAGTTTTTCTTTTAAGTAGTTGGTTTCCCCATAGGCTTGAGTCCGAGGACCATGCAAGGCCTTGGTTCTGTCCAAAACTTGTAATTTTTTTTTTTGTACTTGGTTTCCCCATAGGCTTGAGTCCGAGGACCATGCAAGGCCTTGGTTCTGTCCAAAACTTGTAATTTTTCTTTTGTGTACTTGGTTTCCCCACAGGCTTGAGTCCGAGGACCATGCAAGGCCTTGGTTCTGTCCAAAACTTGTAATTTTTCTTTTGTGTACTTGGTTTCCCCACAGGCTTGAGTCCGAGGACCATGCAAGGCCTTGGTTCTGTCCAAAACTTTTTTTTGTACTTGGTTTCCCCACAGGCTTGAGTCCGAGGACCATACAAGGCCTTGGTTCTGTCCAAAACTTTTTTTTGTACTTGGTTTCCCCACAGGCTTGAGTCCGAGGACCATACAAGGCCTTGGTTCTGTCCAAAACTTGTAATAATTTTTTTTTTGTACTTGGTTTCCCCATAGGCTTGAGTCCGAGGACCATGCAAGGCCTTGGTTCTGTCCAAAACTTGTAATTTTTCTTTTGTGTACTTGGTTTCCCCACAGGCTTGAGTCCGAGGACCATGCAAGGCCTTGGTTCTGTCCAAAACTTTTTTTTGTACTTGGTTTCCCCACAGGCTTGAGTCCGAGGACCATACAAGGCCTTGGTTCTGTCCACAACTTGTAATTTTTCTTTTGTGTACTTGGTTTCCCCACAGGCTTGAGTCCGAGGACCATGCAAGGCCTTGGTTCTGTCCAAAACTTGTAATAATTTTTTTTTTTTTTTTTTTTTTTTTGTACTTGGTTTCCCCATAGGCTTGAGTCCGAGGACCATGCAAGGCCTTGGTTCTGTCCAAAACTTGTAATTTTTTTTGTACTTGGTTTCCCCATAGGCTTGAGTCCGAGGACCATGCAAGGCCTTGGTTCTGTCCAAAACTTGTAATTTTTCTTTTGTGTACTTGGTTTCCCCACAGGCTTGAGTCCGAGGACCATGCAAGGCCTTGGTTCTGTCCAAAACTTGTAATTTTTCTTTTGTGTACTTGGTTTCCCCACAGGCTTGAGTCCGAGGACCATGCAAGGCCTTGGTTCTGTCCAAAACTTTTTTTTGTACTTGGTTTCCCCACAGGCTTGAGTCCGAGGACCATACAAGGCCTTGGTTCTGTCCAAAACTTTTTTTTGTACTTGGTTTCCCCACAGGCTTGAGTCCGAGGACCATACAAGGCCTTGGTTCTGTCCAAAACTTGTAATAATTTTTTTTTTGTACTTGGTTTCCCCATAGGCTTGAGTCCGAGGACCATGCAAGGCCTTGGTTCTGTCCAAAACTTGTAATTTTTCTTTTGTGTACTTGGTTTCCCCACAGGCTTGAGTCCGAGGACCATGCAAGGCCTTGGTTCTGTCCAAAACTTTTTTTTGTACTTGGTTTCCCCACAGGCTTGAGTCCGAGGACCATACAAGGCCTTGGTTCTGTCCACAACTTGTAATTTTTCTTTTGTGTACTTGGTTTCCCCACAGGCTTGAGTCCGAGGACCATGCAAGGCCTTGGTTCTGTCCAAAACTTGTAATAATTTTTTTTTTTTTTTTTTTTTTTTTTTTGTACTTGGTTTCCCCATAGGCTTGAGTCCGAGGACCATGCAAGGCCTTGGTTCTGTCCAAAACTTGTAATTTTTTTTGTACTTGGTTTCCCCATAGGCTTGAGTCCGAGGACCATGCAAGGCCTTGGTTCTGTCCAAAACTTGTAATTTTTTTTGTACTTGGTTTCCCCATAGGCTTGAGTCCGAGGACCATGCAAGGCCTTGGTTCTGTCCAAAACTTGTAATTTTTTTTGTACTTGGTTTCCCCATAGACTTGAGTCCGAGGACCATGCAAGGCCTTGGTTCTGTCCAAAACTTGTAATTTTTTTGTACTTGGTTTCCCCATAGGCTTGAGTCCGAGGACCATGCAAGGCCTTGGTTCTGTCCAAAACTTGTAATTTTTCTTTTGTGTACTTGGTTTCCCCACAGGCTTGAGTCCGAGGACCATGCAAGGCCTTGGTTCTGTCCAAAACTTGTAATTTTTTTTGTACTTGGTTTCCCCATAGGCTTGAGTCCGAGGACCATGCAAGGCCTTGGTTCTGTCCAAAACTTGTAATTTTTCTTTTGTGTACTTGGTTTCCCCACAGGCTTGAGTCCGAGGACCATGCAAGGCCTTGGTTCTGTCCAAAACTTTTTTTTGTACTTGGTTTCCCCACAGGCTTGAGTCCGAGGACCATACAAGGCCTTGGTTCTGTCCAAAACTTTTTTTTGTACTTGGTTTCCCCACAGGCTTGAGTCCGAGGACCATACAAGGCCTTGGTTCTGTCCAAAACTTGTAATAATTTTTTTTTTGTACTTGGTTTCCCCATAGGCTTGAGTCCGAGGACCATGCAAGGCCTTGGTTCTGTCCAAAACTTGTAATTTTTCTTTTGTGTACTTGGTTTCCCCACAGGCTTGAGTCCGAGGACCATGCAAGGCCTTGGTTCTGTCCAAAACTTTTTTTTGTACTTGGTTTCCCCACAGGCTTGAGTCCGAGGACCATACAAGGCCTTGGTTCTGTCCACAACTTGTAATTTTTCTTTTGTGTACTTAGTTTCCCCACAGGCTTGAGTCCGAGGACCATGCAAGGCCTTGGTTCTGTCCAAAACTTGTAATAATTTTTTTTTTTTTTTTTTTTTTTTTTTTTTTTTTTTTTTTTGTACTTGGTTTCCCCATAGGCTTGAGTCCGAGGACCATGCAAAGCCTTGGTTCTGTCCAAAACTTGTAATTTTTTTTGTACTTGGTTTCCCCATAGGCTTGAGTCCGAGGACCATGCAAGGCCTTGGTTCTGTCCAAAACTTGTAATTTTTTTTGTACTTGGTTTCCCCATAGGCTTGAGTCCGAGGACCATGCAAGGCCTTGGTTCTGTCCAAAACTTGTAATTTTTTTTGTACTTGGTTTCCCCATAGGCTTGAGTCCGAGGACCATGCAAGGCCTTGGTTCTGTCCAAAACTTGTAATTTTTTTTGTACTTGGTTTCCCCATAGACTTGAGTCCGAGGACCATGCAAGGCCTTGGTTCTGTCCAAAACTTGTAATTTTTTTGTACTTGGTTTCCCCATAGGCTTGAGTCCGAGGACCATGCAAGGCCTTGGTTCTGTCCAAAACTTGTAATTTTTCTTTTGTGTACTTGGTTTCCCCACAGGCTTGAGTCCGAGGACCATGCAAGGCCTTGGTTCTGTCCAAAACTTGTAATTTTTTTTGTACTTGGTTTCCCCATAGGCTTGAGTCCGAGGACCATGCAAGGCCTTGGTTCTGTCCAAAACTTGTAATTTTTCTTTTGTGTACTTGGTTTCCCCACAGGCTTGAGTCCGAGGACCATGCAAGGCCTTGGTTCTGTCCAAAACTTTTTTTTGTACTTGGTTTCCCCACAGGCTTGAGTCCGAGGACCATACAAGGCCTTGGTTCTGTCCAAAACTTTTTTTTGTTCTTGGTTTCCCCACAGGCTTGAGTCCGAGGACCATACAAGGCCTTGGTTCTGTCCAAAACTTTTTTTTGTACTTGGTTTCCCCACAGGCTTGAGTCCGAGGACCATACAAGGCCTTGGTTCTGTCCAAAACTTGTAATAATTTTTTTTTTGTACTTGGTTTCCCCATAGGCTTGAGTCCGAGGACCATGCAAGGCCTTGGTTCTGTCCAAAACTTGTAATTTTTCTTTTGTGTACTTGGTTTCCCCACAGGCTTGAGTCCGAGGACCATGCAAGGCCTTGGTTCTGTCCAAAACTTTTTTTTGTACTTGGTTTCCCCACAGGCTTGAGTCCGAGGACCATACAAGGCCTTGGTTCTGTCCACAACTTGTAATTTTTCTTTTGTGTACTTGGTTTCCCCACAGGCTTGAGTCCGAGGACCATGCAAGGCCTTGGTTCTGTCCAAAGCTTGTAATAATTTTTTTTTTTTTTTTTTTTTTTTTTTTTTTTTTTTTTTGTACTTGGTTTCCCCATAGGCTTGAGTCCGAGGACCATGCAAGGCCTTGGTTCTGTCCAAAACTTGTAATTTTTTTTGTACTTGGTTTCCCCATAGGCTTGAGTCCGAGGACCATGCAAGGCCTTGGTTCTGTCCAAAACTTGTAATTTTTTTTGTACTTGGTTTCCCCATAGGCTTGAGTCCGAGGACCATGCAAGGCCTTGGTTCTGTCCAAAACTTGTAATTTTTTTGTACTTGGTTTCCCCATAGGCTTGAGTCCGAGGACCATGCAAGGCCTTGGTTCTGTCCAAAACTTGTAATTTTTCTTTTGTGTACTTGGTTTCCCCACAGGCTTGAGTCCGAGGACCATGCAAGGCCTTGGTTCTGTCCAAAACTTGTAATTTTTTTTGTACTTGGTTTCCCCATAGGCTTGAGTCCGAGGACCATGCAAGGCCTTGGTTCTGTCCAAAACTTGTAATTTTTCTTTTGTGTACTTGGTTTCCCCACAGGCTTGAGTCCGAGGACCATACAAGGCCTTGGTTCTGTCCAAAACTTGTAAGATTTTTTTTTTTTTTTTTTTTGTGTACTTGGTTTCCCCATAGGCTTGAGTCCGAGGACCATGCAAGGCCTTGGTTCTGTCCAAAACTTGTAGGATTTTTTTTTATTTGGTTTATTTTTCGACCATAAGCCCCTATACCAGGGCGGGGAAAGTTGACTTGAGGCCGGAAGCCCCTAGAGATGCCCACGCCCTTGGCACCGCAAGGCGTAGCCCCTAGTAGAAGTTTATGCTGAAGCAGCAACTGTATGTCGCCGGAGACGGAGGAAACCCCAGGAATTTCTGCTTGCTAGAGAGTTGACTCCAACGCCACCTGCGCCAACGCGCAAGCTTTCCCACAGACGGCGCCAATTGTAAGGACACGATTCTGTTGAGGCCCAATAGGGATGTTGGGCTCGCACATGAAAGATCCCTCACAATATGATTTGTAGAGAGTGGGCTTGAAAAGCTAGCCGTTGGGCGCGGGGCGATATTCCGGTCTAATTTTGAGAGGAATTCATATAGAAAGGGGAGTAGGGTTTGAACATTCAAGTCCTATTGTGTCGCATCCCGTGGGGTTGGACTCCTCGGAATTGATCCGAGGAGCATTAAGGTCCTATTCCGGTTCCCCAATGGTGGGTGTTTTTTTGATATGCATCAGTTATTCCGGTGTTTTCCCCGTGGAGTCTCTTCCTGAGGTGGGATCGAAAGAGCCCCCCCTTTTCCTTGGCTCACTTACTTCTCTTTTATATTAGCCTGCGTTCGCTGTCCTTCGTCCACGTGTAGGGTCAACCTTTACAAGACTGATATTTGTCCCATCAGTCTAATCCCAGCATTGTTGGGGATGGTTGATAAAGCTGAAGAATACGGCTCTGGTAGGTGCAGAGCCTTAGCTGGGAAGGCTAGTAAGGATAGCTTTCCCAAGATATTTTAGATCTTCTTTCGAGTTTTAGTCCTATACCAGTTTTACCCTTTCTTTTCTTTGGTGGGATTTTGGATTTGCCGAGGACTGAACTGTCCTCGGCTGTATCCCAAAATTGTTTGGTGCTCTCTGCTATCGGGCTTGGTCCATAGCTCTCCTCGGCTTGGGCCTTCGGACTCTCCACGAGCAAATGGGCCTGGCCCATAAATTATTGGGCCCCACACTAACCATATTTAATCATTAATTCTAAGAATTGAATTTTAAATTGATAATTATTTTTAAAAAATGTACTAAATAATTGTTAAATCTAAAATTAATATAATCTTGATAATATTATAAATTAAAATTAAAGTTGATAATTTAAGAATACACATGTAGAACATCTTGATAATTTGATGTAACATAGAAATCAAATAAGAAAATTGTTAAAATTAATCTATTAATTCTAACCATATTTAATCCTTAATTCTAAGACCCTAACCCTAAGCATATAAATTAGATCAAAGCTAAGAAAATTAGTTTAAATAAAAGGCAACCAATACACAAAACCTAATCAATTTAATAAAAACAAAATACAAAAACAAAGAAGGAGCCTTTAGAAACTTGACAATGTTTTCGAATGTTTTGAATTCATTAATTAAAATCACATGAAGACAAAAAACCAATAATAACAGTAAAGAAAAAAAATAATAATAATAAAATAAGAAAGAATGCATACCTGCATTGTCATGGGATTTAGGCATTCACATATTGAAATAAGCTTCACTCCAAAAAGGATATATAGGGTTATATATATTGGTAGAGTTCCATTTGAAATATAATTCATTTAAATCTTATTGAAATTAAAGATATCTAATTAATGTGTTTGTTTTTATCCCATAAAAATTGGAATTAAAAAAAGGTCATATGAATAGAATTAAAAAAAAAAGAAAAAAAAGAGTTGATTCAACATAACATAACATGTAAAAAATTAAAATTAAAAAAAAAAATTTAAAAAGAGAGAAAGAGAACGTGGTTGATAGATATAAGGAATTTTAATATATATATATATATATATATATATTTAAATGTCATCAACGTAGAAATTATCAAATTAATGGAGATATATACATTTTTTAGAATAGATAGAGATTATCAAATTATTGGAGATATATACTATTTCTTGGGATAGATTTATATTAATCACCTCTTGAAGAATTTGGATTGTGCTTATCCATTAATAATCAAGTTTTGTAGCTTGATATTCTGATAAAATAATATTAATTTAATAATATTAGAATTTTGAAATTTTAGATGATAATTATTATCTAAATTAAATTTTTGTATGTTAAATATTATCCCCTAATTTAAGAAATATATCCTAACAAATAAAAAAATAATGTTAATTAGATGATAAATATTATCTAAATTAAATTTTTGTATGTTAAATATTATCCCCTAATTTAAGAAATATATCCTAACAAATAAAAAAATAATGTTAATCTAATTTTATTTAATGATAAGAATGAATTAAAGTCCTGGTAGTATATTATTCATTTTTAGTTCTTTAAAAATCTAAAATTTTAATAAAATTTCTACAATTTAGTGAAGTCAAGTGGCACAACCACGGCGTCTAAGCCTAACTTTTATTATATATAATATGATATGATATGATATCCCAACTTTGATTATATATAATATGATATGATATGATGTTGGTACATGATTGAATTGATAATAATATAATATATTTTTACAAAACTTTTGCAAAAATTAGCAAGATATTTTAATTTTTGTATGTAAGTTTGGATTTTATCCCAAGAAATAGAATCCCCACATTTATACTTTTTTTTTGGGTACTTTAGTATTTAGGGAGGTGCCATTAGACCAAGGTCATCATAAAGTAAAACAATTACAGAGTCCAACATTTTATTTATTTATATTTTTCCAGGGACGCTCAGATGGTAGACTTAAATGTATTTGAAGGACTTGAATAAAACCCAAGGTACCATCACGTTCTTAATTATATGAAAAAAAAAAAAAATGTATTTGAAGGACTTGAATAAAACCCAAGGTACCATCACGTGCTTAATTATATGAAAAAAAAATATATATTGTAAATGTATTTTTAATTCTTACATTTTCAGTCATTTTTTGATTTGATCATGAAACTGATTTTACTCTTAGGTCAGTCCCTATAATCAGAAAATCAATTCTATTTTGATTTCTGCCGTCAATCCACTAACAAAAAAATATATACATGATAGACGGAATACATTGTATGCTGATGTGGTTAATAAAAAAAAATATATATATATATATATATATATTTTTATCATTTTCTAAATATCACATCACGTTTAAATTAGTAAAAAATAAAAATGCCAGCTCGAAAAATTTAAATAAATTTTTTTAATCTAATTTAAACTAAAATCATTTCTTAAAAAAAAAAAATCATTATCTTAGTCTTTTTCTTTTTCTTCTTATTTCTTTAACCTCATCAGCATTTACTATTGTCAAATTCTCTCTTTTTAAAATTCTTTTTCTTTTGCTTCTTATTTCTTTAACCTTATCTTTTTAAGTCTATTTCTTTTTCTAATCTCAAATATTCTCTCTCTTCACCGTGCATGGACGCAATCTCTCTCCATTGTAACTCCATGGCCGGAGCTCACAAGCTTGATGCGGAGAAAACGATCTGCCATGGACGGTATCTTGATGCGGGCTTGGGTCTTGGTTCGGCGGAGTTTCCCTTGAGGGTTTTCACGTGGGAGGCTCTGCCATGGACGAGCCACCCCAAGCCTTATCTCCTCCGCCTACGGCTTCACATGTGGTCCGATTTTCCTCTCTTTTTTCAATTGCAAAACTTTGTTCCTCTTGTTCTGGGTTTGTTTTTGTTTTTGTTTTTTGGAGAGAATGTGGAGTTGTTTGATTTTATGGGTTTTTTGTGTGTTTGTTTCGCAAGAAAATTTCTGGGTTAATGGGTTGCTGGAGATTGGGTTGGTTACTATATTTATGGGTTTGTTTCTCGGGTTTATTTATGGTTTGGTTTCTTGGACTTATTTTTTGTTTTTCTGGATTTGATGGAGATTGGATTTGGTTGCTGGATTTGGATTTGGGGTTTGCTAGAGATTGGTTTGGTTGCTTCTGTCCTTTTTTTCCTTTTCTGCCACAACCCTCTCTTACTGTTTTTCTATTTGCGTGGGTGTGGGTGTGGCTGGCTGAGGCTGAGTCCATTTCTATTTCTTTTTTTTTTAATTATTATTTACTTTGCCTGTTTAAAATTAAAGAAAGAGTTTTTTTTTTTTTGGAGAATCAATTAAAGAAAGAGTTTTAAAAGTTAAAACCACGCAAATTTTCACCCATATTATTTGACATGTCGAAATTGTGGCCAAAAAAATTGTGGACTACTGTTTATTAATATATTTGCAAAAAAGGCTATATTATAGATTTTGGTAAATTTTAATGCAATGATTTTGTGGGATTGCACTGTAATTATTCGTATTTAATTTTTTTTTTTTTTACTTCCTAGATTTTCTCAATGAAACTTAAAAGGGCGATAATATCAAGATCTATGATGTCGGACATGGTATTAGATTCTATTCTGTTCTAGAAATATTCACCTCTATGAACTGTTTTATTTCCAATTTTTCTACTATATGATAAACTTTGTTCAATAGAACAAGTAAATCCGCTGCATATTCTGGTGCCCCTTGTCTAATTGTGGGGGCATTAAAGAGTTGAATTTTTTTTTTTCATATTCTATTCTATTTTTTATATATACAAAACCATCCCCATTCCTTTCTTATTATATGACTTTATTTTCAATATATACTCTTTTGTTTTGGAAGCTTAGAAAATGTGGGAAATGGCACAATATGATTTTTAAATGATGAAATATTTATTTATTATTCATTATGAATCTTATATTATATATGATAAAGAAAGCAAATCCCCCTCTCAACTAAGTCTAGCACAACCATTTAGCTTGGTTGAGGTGGTTCGAAGTGGGTCTTGCATTCAATGGAAGCTTCATTCTCATCTTTTTCCTTTGATTGGAAAACAAACAGATGGATAGGTTCTTTTATTTCATTACATTTTTTTTTTTGGTCTCAAATGTTGCCAAAATTTATCTACAAACAATATTTTAATTATTTATCTTCAAAATTATCCATAACTACATTCGGAAATCCTGTTTTCTATTCAGTTCATGACTTCCAGCAATGCTGTTATATGATATAATTCTTAATGCAACTGTTTAAATCTGCGGTTATCTTTGTGTGATGAGTTTAAGTGCCATTCTTGTAGATAATCTAAAGAAGTCCTATAAGTTTTAGGTGCTTTGTTGTTGTTATAATCATTATTATCTTATTATACATTGTAGTCTTTTCCAAATAGTGGGAAAGAATGAAAATTGAAAGAAAAGCTTGATTTACAACAATATGACTGTTATCACATGTCAGTAATTATGTTAAGGAGCAAGTGTATTTGATTTTCAATTTTATACGTTGGCGATTCTTTCTTCTAGACATGATAATATATAATTTTTGTATCTGTAGCTCAAAATTTTGATTTTATTCAACAGGGCATATAGGTTATGCCATTGCTCCAATGATTGTGAGGGGAATCATGCTGGGTCCTGATCAGCCTGTGATTCTGCACTTGCTTGATATTGAACAGGCGGCTAAATCCTTGAATGGGATAAGGATGGAATTGACTGATGCTGCCTTTCCTCTTCTGAAAGGTATGTCCCTTATCTTTAGAGCTAATTCTAGGTAGGTAGAATTATTCTCTTCCCTAAGGTTTCTTAACTCATGTCATGAATATGGTTCAATAGGTGTGGTTGCTACCACAGACGTTGTTGAAGCTTGTAAAGATGTCAATATTGCCGTTTTGCTTGGTGGATCCCCACGGAAGGAAATTATGTTGAGGAAGGATATGTTGTCTACAAATGCGTCTATTTACAAGGCTCAAGCTTTGATCTTGGAGGAGCATGCTGCTGCAGATTGCAAGGTGACCATATAAAAGCACTTCAGAGTGTAGATATAAGATTTTAGAGATACCCATTAGCTTGTAAAAAACTATTGATTTCAGCATCCTGTTCTGTTACCATTTGCTTGTAGAAATATGTCCCGGTACATTCCTTATCTAACTTGTTAGAATTATAGTTAAGTGATTAAACTTATCATTTCCTGAGAGCTTAAGCTTTTAGGATAATCAGTAATTTAACATGATATTAGAGCAGGAGATCTAAGCTCGATCCTTGTTTTCACTCTACCACCTATTTTTAAAATGTTAAATTCCTACTTGTTGGCCCCAACTTATTAAGAGGAAGTTTAAGGCCACAAGTGAGGAGGAGTGTTAGAATTATGGTTAAGTGATTAAACTCACCATTTTCTTAGAGCTTAAGCTTTTGGGACAATCGTTAATTTAACATCACTATCATTTCTTGTTCATACTCTTTGGCATGGCTCTATTGCCTCTATTCTATTCGGTAGTAATTGCTTTGTACCATGCCTTTCGGCATGTTCTCTGACCTTACCTGCTTTGGTTGTTGTTGCAATCTGAATGTCTATATCTTAGTTATTGTCACCGGAGGGACGCTTGTACTCAAGTTAGTAACGTTGTTGAGCAACCTGATCTAGAGTTCCTTTAAATCTTAAGACTAATTGATCAGATATTCTTTATATGTCATGGCGTTTAAATACTATTTCACTAGAAAGAAAATAATTCAAAGTCACTGAAGAGAAGTGTCTGTCCTCTCTGTCAAGATTAGAGAAGTATATGTAACCATATAACTAGTTCCCCAGCCCCCTCTGCCACTCTGAAAATAGAAGAAAAAGAAACTGTTATCAAAATGTACCATTTAGGTCAATCTTTAAAATTCAAAATATTTGTGTTTGTTTGTTTATTAATCCTCTCAAACATTGTGTCTTTATGTGCTATTGTTGACAACATAATTATGCTTTTTCAAGTCTAGTTTCCAACTTATTACGAACATATTTAGTGAAAACATGGATTTCCAACGAGTCTGTTTCCAACTTATTTGTTCAACTCTTTGACAACGTGCATCCCCTTACTCACCTCGTAATCTATAAAAAAATATTATATAAATATTCAGCAAAAACCAGATTTCTACTAATTACAAATGTTGGAAGATTGAAATATTTTAGAATTTTTTTTTTCTTTCCCTCAATGCTGTGCAGTTAATTTTGGAATTGATATCGTTGACTAAGTTGATGCGTTTTCTTTGCATATATTATGCAGGTGTCAGTTGTTGCCAACCTAGCAAACACTAATGCCCTTATCTTAAAACAATTTGCTCCTTCAATCCCAAAGGAGAACATCACATGCCTAACACAACTTGATCACAACAGAGCATTGGGCCAAATAGCTGACAGGCTAAAGGTTCATGTTAGTGATGTCAAGAACGTAATCATCTGGGGAAATCACTCTACAACTCGAATATCCGGAAGTCAATCATGCGACTTTCACCACCAGAAATGGGGAGAGACCAGTCAGAGAACATGTTGCTGACGATCATTGGTATCTCAACATATTCAACATGTTTTTTTATTACTACTTTCACATGTTTAAATTACTTGGAAACATGGGTTGATAAACTACTTTAAACTTTTCAAATGGGAGGTATAGTAACATAGGGTTCAAATTCAGAACACATAACATGATAAACTACTACTTGTTCTAAAAGTTTAATTATTAGGAAATGATAAATTTAATTATTTAATTATTGTTCTAGCATAACTTGTATCTAAGTCAAATACATAATGTTATCAACATTCAAGATTTTGGTAATTGTAGCAATCCCTCCCCCCTCAAAATAAGTAGTGATTGGTAATCTATAAAGAGAAAATTGACCTAGTGAAATTATGGCTCTCCTTAGATTATCTTGCTTCTTTTAGGCAATAGTTTCAGGTGTACTGTCAAGTAGTATCTACATGCCAATTACCTAACCCAGGGATCCCAATTTTTAGGGTGTAGGCAGTAACAATTTTTATACTTGAATTTGTACTTATCAAAAAAAAAAAAAAAAAAAAAAAATTTATATACTTCAATTTGTCTTGAGAATCCTGTTAGGACCTGGCTTTGATATTGAAAAATTATTAAACAACAAATTTTTAGGTTGGAGTGGGGTAAAGTAGTGTGCATGTTGAAATTTTAGGTTGCAACCCTTTGCAGGATCTTCAAAAGCCTAGTTATGTTGACAATATTCACATCTCTAAGCATCCTTGTCCACTATTTACTCTGCTTCACTCCGAACAAGTCTCTTTTCTTTTTTCTTTTTTTAAATAAATAAATTTTGTTTGTCATAGGTTAAAAACCGAGTTCATCACCACTATGCAGCAGCGTGGTGTAGCCATTATCAAAGCTCAGAAAGCATCAAGTGCATTTTCTGCTGCAATTGCTGCTTGTGATCATATACGTGATTGGGTTTTCGGGACTCCCGAGGTTGATTCTCTTTCACCTCAAATAGCATTTGATCATGCTGACCTTAATTATTTGCCTTTGAGATTCTGTTTTTTTGTTTTTTTAATTACTATCTTTTGTAATTCTTCCTTTGGCTTTGTCATTCAGGGAACATGGGTTTCCATGGGAGTGTATTCTGATGGTTCTTATGGGATTCCACCTGGCCTTATTTACTCTTTTCCTGTTAAATGTGAGAAAGGGAAATGGTCAATTGTGCAGGGTAAGTTCTGTGGCTTCTATATGTTGTAAATGTTGTAAATGTAACATCTTCTTTCCTTGAGAGTTGAACTTACTTCCAATGTTTCAGAAACTACAAATCACTGTAACCTGCATGGAGGAATATATGTTGTTTGTCAATTATTTCTTAGATCTAAGTAATGGTATTAACGAAGGTAGATGTTGAAGAGATCAAGGATATATTTTTGGAATAGTATGGACTGTCACAATAATGTGCACAAAGCTCAGAACTCCCAGTTACCGACGAGCAATCAATAACGATTAAAGAGGGCTGAGAGTAATATAATTGAGGATTCATGAATAAATAGTTATAATTATGAGAGCCTACTATAGTTTTGTGTCAACATTTTATATTCCAAAATTTTTGTGAATTGGTCTAAATTTTATGATCTTACTTGCATGATATGAGACTATTTCAGTGCACTCAGTGTTTGGTACTTGTTTATGCAATGGCAGGGCTTAAGATTGATGAGTACTCGAGGGCAATGATGGATGCAACAGCAAAAGAACTCATTGAGGAAAAATCCTTGGCCAAGTTATTCCTAGAGTAATAATGAAGACAACTTAATAAAAATACATGAAAAGGAAAAAAGGAGTTGTCAATTATTTCTTAGATCTAAGTAATGGTATTAACGAAGGTAGATGTTGAAGAGAGCAAGGATATATTTTTGGAATAGTATGGACTGTCACAATAACGTGCACAAAGCTCAGAACTCCCAGTTACCGACGAGCAATCAATAACGATTAAAGAGGGCTGAGAGTAATATAATTGAGGATTCATGAATAAATAGTTATAATTATGAGAGCCTACTATAGTTTTGTGTCAACATTTTATATTCCGAAATTTTTGTGAAATGGTCTAAATTTGATGACATTACTTGCATGATATGAGACTAGGGAGTTCCAGTTTCCTTTGCAACTTTATGTACAACTTTTATCTGTCACGTATAAGCTTTATAAGTTTTGGAACAATGACAGAACAAGATGTGTCATTCTGATTTATCTTTTCTCATGTGTTGGCAAAAGTGTAGACGAATTCACCAAGCACCTCCCCAATAATTAGTTTGTTGCCTTTTAGATACAGTTCTATGTCACTGATCATGTGTTTTCATTCATTTTCTAATTAGTCATTTAAAGTTTATATTAATTATTTTGAAAGTCCTATAAAACTACTATATTACATGTAATGCATGTGTACTGTAGTTAATAGTAAAATCGAAACATTTGCTTTTGGGAGTAATTGCGCTCTCTTCCTTTGAAGTTTGGGGAAACCACAATCCATCTCAAATTTGAAGGGAAAAACTAGTCAACCTTAAATATTTTGTTTATGGGAAATGTCATTCATTGCCTTAATTCCCATAAAAGGCCGAAGCTAAGACGTGGGTGTGTTTTCTCAATCAAACACCATAAAAAGTAAAAAACCCAGATAACATAGCTTTCAACTGAGCCAATATTTACCCATCTAGTGACAACCCAATAGCCAAAAAGACATACACAGACGAACAAAAATATCATCCAGTGAGAACACATACCACTGCAGAACTAAGACAATTGAGCACAGAGGGCCTGTTCAGAATTGCTGTTCTGGACCAAGCTTTGCCCTCAACCAATACCTGCAGAGAGAGACAGTGAGTAGACAAAAGGGTAATCTCAAAACTGACTTGGTTGTCAAGTTCATTGGTAATAGCAGTGTCCGGAAGAGAACAGAGAGTTCTTGTGTGGTATTGGTTGAGGAAACGAGGACTTTGAAGACACGGAACTAGTCTTTTACTTTTAATTAGTGCCTAAAAAAGGTGGGTAAAAATTGAGATCATCAAAATCCTATAAAAAAAAATTGAGATAAATAATGTAATTAACAGTTATATATAATAATATATTAATAAGTTAAGGGAGATAAATAAAAATTTTCATCATTTTTAAGGTGATATCTTGTGATTAGTGCATACTGCATACTAAAAGTAATGCTAATGACAGATATTTGTTCAATTAACAACTTAAATTGTGGAAAAAAAATAGTTATTAAGTAAGTTACAATCTATTTTGCAGAAATTAGCAATATATATTAATCAGTAAGTATTGTTACACAATAAATTTTTCGATCTTTTTTTCATAATTGCTATTGAAGTGACAGATTGTGAATGAGTGTACATTAAAAATGATGCCAATAATAGTCCCGACAATGAAAGTAACGTTGCATTAATCACAATCTACCATCTCAATTGATTGTAAAAAAAGTTGTGAAATTTGCCTATCGATAACAACAATAATTTTAGTTTTTAAAGGGTATAGTCCTATCTCCCTTTGATCCCCAGTCACAATAGCAAGCCAAAGACAAAGTCTTAACATCTCTTTTTGTTAACATCTTTGTAGAACCAATGTGAAACCCCACCTCTCCCTTCCTCACTATATTCCCATCTCCAAATATGATACATATATATCTCAAACTTTCTGGAAGTAATTTAAGGAAAACGCCAAAAAAAGGGGGAAAAAAAAGAGTATTCAAAATGACAAGCATGGTGACACATTTTTGTAATTGGTACCATTCTTTTCTCATTGTATGACTTTAGTTTCAATATTAACTCTTTTGTTTTGGAAGCTTAGAATAGAACATGTGGGAAAATAACACTATGATTTTCAATAATGATATATTTTCTTATTCTTCATTATGAATTTTATATTATATGATAAAGAAAGCAATCCTCTCAACAAAGTCTAAGCACAACCATTTAGCTTGGGTGGTTAGAAGTGGATGTTGTATTCAATGGAAGTTTCATAACTTAATTCTATAATATCCTTATCTTTTTCCTTAGTTTGATTGGAAAACAAACAGATGGATAGGTTCTTTTCTTTGATTGAGGAGATCTCTTATACTTGTGCATCTCTTATGCAAGTTGTTTTGGCACCTGAAATTAATGCCTCGTTGTACAAGTTTCTTTTAATATTCTTTATTTTTTGTTCATATATTTTTGTATTTTGATGCATCATACATATGTGTATATATGTTAGAAGGTTGGATATTTTGAGAAGAAATCTACAAGGAACTGTTTATTGATCAGTTTGGTTTTTGAGAAAATGGAGTATCTTGTATTGCTTCAAAATGGTCTCGTTGTTTTGTAAACTATTGCTTTCTCTTGGAAGCTTATTACATACATGTGGGGCTCCGTGAAGATGGAGAAGGAACCAATGAAAGTATTGGTCACTGGTGTTGCAGGCATGCTAGCTCAACCTGATAGTCTATTTGGTTTTTCTTGGTCCTTGCTAGAAATATTTGATTGTCTTGTTATCATCATGAAACTTAATATTAGAAATTTGAATGCCTTTTATATTATTATATATTTATTTTTGCTGAATTTCTGAAACAATCATCTAAATTTCCATTCAAATTGACAAATATGAATGTTCTCCAAATGATAAACCCCAAATTTTCCAATTTTGTATGATTGCTTAATCGAAATTTGCTTGTATGCCTGTGGATACTTGTTTTTTGGTTTCCTCATTATGGTATCTTTAGCTCATATAGATATCATTTATTGGTTTTGTTAGAATCAATGGTTAAATGATAAAATTTACTTTTTCCTACCTGCTTAAACTATTAAGGCAAATGTTAATTTACCAGGTTTCTCCTTCATGGGAGTTAGAGTCAAAACTGAACCCAATTGTTAATAAGTGAAATTTATGAAATTTGTTGCTTTGTATTTTTTTTATTTTTTATAAATATGTTAAAATCATCATCCAATTTTTCATGAATTTTTGTCTCAATTTTTGTTAAAAATTATCTACAAAAAAGTATTTTAATTATTTTTCTTCAAATTTATCCTCAACTTAATTTGAAAATCCTATTTTCTATTTAGTTTATGACTTCCTTCACTGCTGTTCTGTGATGTAATTCTTAATGAAACTGTTTAAATCTGTGGTTTTCTTTGAAGATGAGTTTGACTGCCATTTGTGATTTCTGTAGATAATCTAAAGAAATCCTAAAAATTGTAACTGTTTTGTTGTTGAAATAATCATTGTATTATCTTCTACATTGTAGTCTTTTTGAAATAGTTGGAAAGAATGAGAATTGAAAAAAAAAAAAGCTTGATTTATATCAAGATGACTGTTGTCATTATGTAAAGGAGCAAGTGCATTTGATTTTCAATTCTATAGGTTTGGTATTCTTTCTTCTAGACATGATAATATATAGCTTGTATATCTGTAGCTCAAAATTTTGATTTTGTTCAACAGGGCAAATAGGTTATGCCATTGCTCCAATGATTGCAAGGGGAATCATGCTGGGTCCTAATCAGCCTATGATTCTGCACTTGCTTGATATTGCACCGGCAACTGAAGCCTTGAATGGGGTAAAAATGGAATTGCCTGATGCTGCCTTTCCTCTTCTGAAAGGTATGTCTCTCATCTTGAGAGCTAACTATACTCTCCATTGAGGTTTCTTAAATTGTCATGAACATGGTTCAATAGAGGTGCATGCTACCACAGACATCACTGAAGCTTGTAAAGATGTCAATATTGCCATTATGCTTGGTGGATTCCCCCGGAAGGAAGGTATGGAAAGGAAGGATATGATGTCTAAGAATGTGCCTATTTACAAGGAACAGGCTTCGGCCTTGGAGGAGCATGCTGCTTCAGATTGCAAGGTGACCCCATAAATTCTCTTGAGTGTGTAGATTTAAGATTTTAGGGACACCCACACAGCCACACTCAGTTTGGAATATTATCAGTTCACCTTACATAGATTTGGATTTTTTGTATATATAGCTCCATTTACTTTAAAAATGAAACTGGATGTTCTGAGATGTTCTGAAGTTTAAAAAGAGGAGACATATTGGTTCTATTGATGCTGATTGATTTCATTGGATAAGATTGATGCTAATGGATCTGAGACTTTTTTTGGGATTTTATTTATTTTGTATTTCACGAAAATTTTTATGAGGTATTTCCTTTTCTTACTTGATTGTGAAGTTATTTCCCTTCCTTCTTTAATTTAATTTCACTACTGTAGACAGGTTGATCTTAAAATTTGTTGGAATTTTCAATTCCAATGCTTCGTGTTGAATACAAGCATATCTCTATTACTTTGCTTGGTACTAACTCAAAGCAGTCTTAAGTGCTGATTCTTGGGTTTTATCTTGTTTGTTTTTATTTTACTGACCAAAAACACATTCCCATTGAAAACTGGTTGTGCTGCCCCTGCACCACCTATTACTAGATGCCCTCTAGGCCATGATAAAAATTAGTGAATCAATAAAACTAATGATCTTAGTATCCTGTTCCATTATTATTAGCTTGTGATAATATGTCCCAGTACATTCCTTGTCTCGCTATCATTTCCTGTCCATACTCTTTGGCATGGTCTGTTGCTTCTATTAGTTGTAATGGCTCTGTAGCATGCCTTTTGGCATGTCCTCTGACCATTACCTGCTTTGGTAATTGATACAATTTGAATGTCTATATCTTGGTTAATGTTACTATTTTAAGTTACATCCTGGAGGGACACTTGTGCTCAAATTAGTAATATTGCTAAGCTACCTAATCTAGAGTCCCTTTACATCATAAGAATAATTGATCAGGCATTCTTTATATTGCATGGAATATAGTATTTCCCTAGAAAGAAAAATCTTTCAGTCATCAGGGAGCAGTGTTTGTCCTTTCTATCCAGATTGAAGAAGTATGTGTATCCGAATTACTAGTTCTCTAGCCCCCTCACTCACTCTAAAAATGGAAGAACAAGAAGCTGCCATGAAAATGCACCATTCAAGCAAATCCTTAATACTCTAAATATTTATGTTTGTTTCTTTTGATCCTCTCAAATCTTGTGTCTCTCTGTGCTACCATTGACAACATAATTGTGCATTTTCGAGTCTAGTTTCCAACTTATTAATGAACATATTCTGAGAAAACTAGATTTCCTATATGTCTGTTTCCAACGTATTTATAACCAATCATATTGTCAGATTTCTAACAATTACAAATGTTGAAAGATTGAAATCTTTAAAGAGTTCTTTTTTTTTTTTTTTTTATTATTATTTAATCTTCAATTTTATGCAGCTAATTTTTTGAATTAATATTGTTTCCCAAGTGTTTTTTTTTTTTTTTTTAAAGAAAAATATTGTTTCCTACGTTGATGCCCTTTCACTACTTTATTATGCAGGTGCTAGTTGTTGCCAACCCTGCAAACACCAATGCTCTCATCTTGAAAGAATTTGCTCCTTCAATCCCAGAGAAAAACATCACGTGCCTAACACGACTTGATCATAATAGAGCATTAAGTCAAATAGCTGAGAGAATAAAGGTTTATGTTACTGATGTTAAGAACGTAATCATCTGGGGCAATCACTCTTCAACTCAATATCCGGAAGCCAATCATGCGACTGTCACCTCCATAAATGGAGAGAGACCAGTCAAAGAACTTGATATTGACGATCTTTGGTATCTCAAAATATCCAACATGTTTATTTTTTGCCACTTTCACATGTTTAAATTATTTGGAGACATAGGTTGATAAAGTACCTTTAAGTATTTAAATGGGAGGTAGAGCAGGCATAAGGTTCAATCCTCCAAATTTAGACCACCTACATACCATGATACTATTTGTCCTAAAAGATTAAGTTCTTAGGAAATGGTGAATTTAGTTATTTAACATTTTTTTTTTAAATTATGGATTCTAGTAATTGTAGCTATCCCACCCCTCAAGATAAATAGTGATTGATCATCTATGAAGACAAAATTGCTCCAGTGAATTTATGGCTCTCCTTAGATTACCATGCTTCTTTTAACCAATAGTTTGGGGTGCACTGTCAATCAGTACATACAAGCCATTTTCCTAACCCAGGGATCCCAATCTTTGGGGTGTAGGTGGTAACAATTTCTATACCTGAGTTTGTACTCATCAAAAAACAAACTTATTCTTAAATTTGTCTTGCACCCTGTTAGAGCATATGCACCAGTTGGAGTAGATAGAAAAAGATGTGAAATTTACACATTTAAGCCCCAAAACTACCCACATCAGTCCTTTTATATTAGGACTTGGCTTTATATTTTTGAAAAGTTATTGAACTCCAAAGTTTTAGGTTGGTGTTGGGTACATTTGGGTGCATGTTGAATATTTAGGCTGCAAGTTGCAACTCTTTGCAAGGTCTTCAACAACATAGTTATGTTGACCATCTTCACATCTCTATGCATCCTTGTCAGGCTATTTACTTTGCTTCCCTTTCTGTTATTTATTTATTTAAATTTTGTCTGTCATAGGTTAAAAAACGAGTTCATCAACACTGTACAACAGTGTGGCACAGCCATTATCAAGGCTCGGAAAGCATCAAGTGTATTGTCTGCTACAAGTGCTCCTTGTGATCATATGTGTGATTGGGTTCTCGGGACTCCCAAGGTTGATTATCTTTCATCTCAAATAGCATTTGATCATGCAAAACTTATTTGCTTTCATATTCTTCTTTTTTTTTTACTTCTTTTTTTAATTATTATTATCTTTTGTAAATTTTCCTTTGGCTTTGTAATTCAGGGAATATGGGTTTCCATGGGAGCGTATTTTGATGGTTCTTATGGGATCCCAAAGGATATTATTTGCTCTTTTCCTGTTAAATGTGAGAAAGGAAAATGGTCAATTGTGAAAGGTAAGTTCTGTGGCTTCTATATGTTGTAAATGTTACTCCTTTCCTTGAGAGTTGAACTGCTAATGTTTCTGAAGCTACAAATCACTATAATCTGCATAGAGGAATATATGTTGTTTGTCAATTATGTCTTAGATCTACATAATGGTTTCAGAGCAAAGGTAGTTGTTGAAGAGAGCAAGAACATATATTTGGAATATATGGACTATAAGTCTATACCAATGAAATGCACAAAGCTCAGAACTCCCAGTTACTGATGAGCAATCAACGATGATATAAAATGAGGGTAAGAGTAATACAATCGAGGATTCATGAATGAATAGTTATAATTTTGATAGCCTACTATACTCTTGTGTTAGCAGTTAGCAAGTTATATATTCCAAAATGCTGTGAAAAATGGTCCAAATGTTTTAATACTACTTGCATGAGACTATTTCAGTGCACTCAATGTTTGGAACTTGCTTACGCATTGGCAGGGCTCAAGATTGATGAGTTCTCAAGGGCAAAGATGGATGCAATAGCAAAAGACCTCGTTGATGAAAAAGAAGTGGCCCATTCATGCCTCAACTAACAATAAAACCATCTTCCCTGGAGAATAATGAAGAAGACTTGATAATACATGAAAAGAAAAAAGGGATTTCCAATTTCCATCCTAACTTTATGTACAAATTTTATCAGTCACTTATAAGCTTTGGAACAATGACAGAACAAGATGTGTCCTAATTTGTCTTATTTCATTTCATGTGTTGGCAAAAATGTAAACTAGTTCACCAAGCACCTCCCCAAATCCAATAATCAGTTCCATGTTATTACTCACTAGTCGCTAACCCGTGCGATGCACGGGAAAACTATTGGAAAATAAATTTAATCCGTTTTTTTGTTCTATTAAATTTAATCTTTCTTTTATTCTTTTAAAATAAGAGTTTAGGTCAATCATCGTGTAACGGACGCAATAGATTAACATTTTATTGAAACTATAAAAAAAGGGTATAACATCATTTTGAATAGTAAATATATAGTTTTATAACATCTTAAACTTTTTTTTTTTCTTAATGGCATAATGTGTTAGGATCACAAAAGAGTATGTGTAAAATCTAACTATGAAAAGTTGTTCTTAGAGGGTCAGAAATGCATTAATTTTGTTAAATAGCATAACTTTTATCACATCTTATAAGAACTTTACAAATTTATAGCATTTATCTTTTAGTTAAGGTTGTATTAGAGGATTGAAGTTCTTCTTAATTGGATGTGTTTACAGTTAATATTTACACACTTTTGCTTCATTGGCCAATTAACTTTTTACAAAATTGACCAAAATGACATTTTACACCTGTCAAAGTTTGCATTAAATTTTTCAATAATAATAATAATAATAATAATAAACTATGTGACTTGCTTCAAAATTGTACATACCGTGTGTAATGCAATTGAGAAGGATACATATAAGTCAACTTTACATACATACTAAATAAAAAACCAAGATGCTGTTGAGAGAGTAAACGATGTCGTCTAGATGCGTAATAAAGAGGAGTAGAAGACCATGTCTTTGCATGTTGGGCTGCCTAGAACCAACTGCAAGATGAACAATAGCAACCACAATAAATCACACCGTTTCATTATTAAGGATAAAAATCTAAGATTTTATAATTATTAGCATTTTTTAGTTCTTTCATGGTTTTAATTTTGCCCGTTCGTGTTCAATCCATAAATGCAAATATAACTAAATTTTACCTTTTAAAAATCCATGAAAACAGAAGTTATGTCACTTTTAGAATATGAAAAATGTTTTGTTTGAACCAAGTTCTTTCGCAACTTCTCAAAAAAAAAAAAAAAAAAAAAAAGTTCTTTCCCAACTGCCATATATGCAAGAAGAGCAAACACACAATAAGGCAATGCAACTCAACCCCCAAATACCATGCATGTACAGATTAAAAATATATACAAATTATTTCAACCCCATTACAACTTTATTCTCCTTGATTATATCATGTTCCAAATTCAAAGGTAGCAATGAAAACATAAACTAAAGCAATAATATAGCACAGGACCAAACTCAATTGGTAGTGGAGGTTAGAGAGAATTTACTGTGTTGCATAAGTAGAGAAGATTAAATTTCAATAACAAAATTTTATTCAGAAATTGAGTCCTAAATCTGAAAAAGCAAAACCCAAGATTCAGAGGGAAGAGAAAAATGTTAATCTAAATCAAATTACACTGGGGAATTTAAACAAACACATAGAGGACAAACACAAAGATGTCAATAACAAAGAACCAAAAGTTTTATCCAAAATCACAGAATAAAGATAGTTAAAAAAAAAAAAAGGAGATGAAGAGGTTTCGGTGGGACTAAGGGGCCATAAGCATAGACTTGTAGCAGGCACCGTTCAAGTCACTGCTACAAGCATGGTGCAATTTGGAAATTGCCTAAATTAAAACATGCAATGGTAAAACAATATAATAAAAACATGACAGAAGTTATACTATTTTTTTTTTTTTTTAACAATGCAATACAACAACGGTAAGGGGAAGAAAAGGAAATTTAGCCACCAAAACCACGCAAACAAAGAAGATTAAAAAAGAGAATCCCAAGAACTACAACTGAAAGGGGAAAACAAAAGAAGTCAGTTTTACCTGTAGCCGTTTCACTGGTTGGCGGTGGCAATAGGCTGGTTGACGGGTCTTGGGGACTAAGAATTTTCATCATCTACGTTTGTAGAAATTGTTTCGGAGTTGTCGATGGGAAATAATCTTCAGACAGAACCGTGTGTCTCTAATTTATATAGGCAAATTGAACACAAACGTATTTAAAATTTCACTGAAACGGTTTATTTAAATAGTCAATCGAATGGATACAATTTTTGATTTTTTTAAATGTAATCGTGTCATTAAATTATCAAGCCATGTGGCGCAATGAGAAGTGGTCAACAAAAAGTCAAACGTTTCGGCTATTAGTTATTATATAGATATGTGTTCATTGACTTTATATTATTTCATAAGTCCTAAAAATACATCAAATTTATAAAGTATTAAAAAAAAAAAAAAAACTAAATTATTATAGGTCATATGACTAAGAATTTGAATTCACTTACCATTATGCTGTAATATATGTACAATATTCTTCAAAACCATCTTACATAAAACATTACAATATTATCCGTACATGAGAACTTACTAATTGAATTAAACAAAAAACCATACATATAAACCCATAAATTAAATAAGACTTACTTATTAATAGAAGAAAACCCAGCCCATACCCAACAATTATATAATTACTAAAATACCCTTAACTATAGAATAACTAAATAAATATAAAAACCTAATTAACCACTGTGGATACCTATTCTTGGGCTTTGCCTGTAACGTTAAGCTTCCAAAGGAATTTGCCTTTTAATTGAAAACAATTCCAAGGCTACTCTGTTCATGTCCATTCTGTCTATAGGAGATTGTGCTGAACATGCAAGTCCAATATGAAAGACCGATATCAAGCATTCAGTCTGTCCACTTGTCCAGTCACTCCAACTTGAAACCATGTTATCATTTTCTCCTACTTTGTTGAAAATTGAATGGTCCACGATCTCCATCACTCGTCCCGGCAATGCCAACTTAACAAAGTTGTGAAGGTTCAGGTCATCTTTGAATAGTTTATCAGTGGGTCTTCTTCCAGTTAACATCTCCAATAAGAGGATCCCAAAGCTGTACACATCCCCATTAGTTGAAAGTTGACTACCCATTCCATACTCTGCAAAAATTTAGAGCACTTTCTTACATTAAGAACAATTCTTACTCAATGCCATGAAACTAGTGATTTGGTGAAGATGTATATAAATATTCTATACGGGGCATCCCTGTTTTGATTATTGATGCATTCATTATACATTAATACTTTTACAATTGAGTAAAATCATGATACATTACCTGGAGCAGCATATCCAACAGTTCCCTTAATCCTTGCTGAGCTTAATTGATTAAGAAAAGCTTCCTTCCCAGATTTCGAAAGGAGTCTAGCCAAACCAAAATCACTTATATGAGCAATCATATCATCATCGAGAAGAATATTACTTGGCTTTAGATCACAATGAATAATAGGTGTTTCGCAGTGATGATGAAGATAAAGCAAAGCCGAAGCCACATCTATAGCAATGTTGATTCTTTGAAGAAGATTTAAAATTCTCAATTGCTTGAGCGCATCTTCAGGATGTAATTGCATCTCCAAACTTCCATTTGGCATGAACTCATATACTAAAGCTTTAAAATCATTGCCCTTAAAATCAATACTCGAACAAGCAGTCAGAATCTTAACGAGGTTCCGATGCCGGATGTTCCTCAAGGCTTCACATTCGGCAATGAAACTCTTGGAAGCTCCTTGCTTTTGAAGATTGAGTACCTTGACTGCAACATGTGTTTCATCTGGACCAAGTTTTCCTTTATAGACACTACCAAAATTACCTGAACCAATCAAATTCTCCAAAGAGAATCCATCAGTTGCATTGTGTAATTCTTTATAAGAGATCTTTTGGTAGGTGGGTCCAAAGGTGGAAATGGAAAGGCTTTTTTTCTTCGACCTTTTCAACCAGGAAAGAGCCATCAAAGAAAACAATATCAAGCAGAAAGCAGCTGCAATGCTTATTGCCAGTATCAATTTAAAAGCAAAATGCTTTTTGTGTTTCTTGGGGCATGCAGGCAAATGCAGCTCTCGGATCCCCCCACAAAGACCAGTGTTGCCTTTGACTTCAACTGCACTAGCATTTCTGAAGACCCCTCCTACAGGTACATCTCCCTCAAGATTGTTGAAAGACAGGTTTAAAGTTTGCAACACGGGAAAATTAGCCATATAGCTTGTGATTTGGCCGGACAAGTTGTTGTGGGAAAGATCAAGATATTGAATACCTTTTAACTTACTTAGGTCGGGAATGGTTCCTTCAAAGGAGTTGCCTTGCATATAAAGTGTTTCTAAGGCCAAACAGTCCCCTAGCTGGGCTGGAATCTCTTTGGAAAATTTGTTGTATGAAACGTCTAGTGCAATAAGAAGTTTTAGGTTTCCAAAATCTGGTGGTAAAAAACCGGTCAAGGAGTTATGAGACACATGAATTTGGACTAGAGGAAGGCCAAAAAGTTGCTGGGGTATGGTGCCATTTAATTTATTATGTTTGAGGTATACCTCTTGCAGGTGGCTACACCTTCCAAGACTAGTGGGTATGCTCCCTTCTAAGCCGTTACTGAACAAGTAGAGATGTAGTAATTGAGTCATGTTGCCAACGGAAGACGGGATCACCCCAGTCAATTTGTTTTCATACAAGTACAGCTTGTTCAACTTTGTGAGCTTTCCAATTGAAGATGGAATATTCCCTGTTAACGAGTTAGATCCCAGGGCAAGTAGAGTTAGGCTAACAAGATTTGATATTCGTATAGGTATGCTCCCACCAATAGAATTGCCAACAAGCGCGAGCCATGATAATTGGATTGAGAGGTTTGTTATGGAGTTAGGCAGCTCACCTCCAAGCTGGTTGTAGCTAACATCCAGAGTGTTTAACTGGCTGCAATTGTTCAAAGAACTCAGAAAACTCAAATCATCAACTGAGTTGTTTCCAAGAAGATTATAAGCAACACCAAACCATTGAAGATTTAGTAGATTACCAAAACTCATAGGAATGGTTCCTGTAAATTGATTTTCTGGGATATCAAGATGTTGAATGTCTGACACATTGGACAATGAAACTGGAATTGTTCCTGTAAATTGGTTTACTCCTATATCAAGTATCTGCAGATTTTGAAGAGCAATGCCCAAGTCGGGGTTGAGGTTACCAGTGAAGTTGTTATAAGTCAAGGAAATACGTGTGAGCAATGATAAATTGTATAGGGAAGGTGGAAACACACCAGAAAGATGATTTTCTGATACACTAAAAGATGTCAAGCTTTTCATTTGGGCTACTGTATTTGGGATTTCTCCCTCCAAATTGTTATATGCAAACGAAAGATTTTGGAGAGAGGACAAGTTCCCCAGAGAAGGTGGGAACCTTCCACTTAGACGATTGTTGTCAAGAATTAGTATCTGAAGTTTTGACAAAAAGCCAAGTTCTGAAGGGATTCCTTGTACTAAATCGTTGTACTGGAGATCAAGATACTGTAGGTTGGAGCAATGAGAAAGATTGACTGGAATTTCCCCTCCCAATATTGGATTATGACTCAGGTTCAAATTTCGAAGCCTGGTCAAGTAACCAACTTCTGAGGGAATTCCACCATGTAAAGAGTTACTTGCAAGGTTGAGGGATCGAAGGAAAGAAAGATTTCCAATGTGGGGTGATATGGTGCCTGCCAACTTATTGTTTTTTAGGTCCAAACCGATGACTCTTTGGTGTTTGTTGCCACAAGTGACCCCAACCCAGTGGCAGAAATGGAAAGAGTCATTCCAAGAAGCCAGGACATTAAGAGGGCTATCTGTGTGGGACTTGAATTCGAGCAGTTCAAGTTTATCAGTTTCGTTTGACAGTGTGGTAGCTAAGGAAAATTTTGAGATGGATAAAGAGAGGTACAGAAGAAAGATGGCATGGTAGGTTAGTGAGAAGAGTGGTCGTGTATTCATAAGCAGATTATCCATCTTGGAGGAAGAAATTAGCTTCTTCAGTGAGAGATACTGACATAGGCAGGAACTCTCACGCGAATATATAAAGAACAAACTTAACAATTTTTTCAAAATAAGTAAATAGATAATATTTCTACTATTACTTTCTATTTACTATTTATTAATTTTATAATTTTTTATATATAAGAAATTCATTGCTATAAATAATGGGAGAAGGTTAACCAGCACCGTTTGGTGCTGATTAAGTGCAGAAAAGACAGAAAAATTTTGTCAGAAAAAGTCAAAAAAAATCTCAAATAGTTACTCTGTTCTGTGAAAAGTTCAAGAAAACAATGAAGTGTATTGGGTTTTTTTTTTTTAATCTTTATTTTTTCTTCCTCTTTCGCTGTCACAGTTAATGCTCTGGATGTATGACTTTACTTCACGCGGTTTCAAAAGTCAGGTTCAGATGGTCCAGAAAGAGCCGTTGGCGCCATTTAAACTTTTCATCAAACACAGTAAATGCAACGCGTAAACACAGTAATTGCTTATTGGTTGCTTTATTCACTGAAGTCCTTTGCACCGGAAATGGTACGCGCCAAGGTTCACTGAAGTCCTTTTCATTAAATGGAGTAAATGGTAAGCGCCAAGGTTCACTGTTTAAAACTCGTGTTTGACATGGAATTCGAGTTTAAGAAAATCGAGTTTAAGATTGTTTGTAATTTTTTAAAATATGTGTTGGTGAAAAAATATGTAATGTTATTTAAGAGGTAAAAAGGTGAGTTTGAGATGAGATAACAAACTGGTCCTAAAACACTTTAGTATCATCTAAGATATACCACGCCACAATTGTTGACTTATCTAATTTTTTTTTCTCATTGGCTTTCAATATTGTTTCTTATTCTTCCAGGTGTGGGTGCCTCTTTTTTTCTTTCTTTTGTGAGGGTCACGTGGGATGGGAGGCCACAATTGTTGACTTATCTTTTTTTTTTTTTTTTTTTTTTTGCTCATTGTTTAAACAGGCAAATAGTTTTCTCATCGGCTTTCAGTTTTGTTTCTTATTCTTCCAGGTGTGGGTTTCTCTTTTTTCTTTCTTTTGTCAGGGTCACATGGGATGGGAGGCAACAATTGTTGACTTGTCTAATTTTTTTTTTTCTCATTGTTTAAACACAGGCAAATAGTTTTCTCATTGGCTTTCAGTTTTGTTTCTTATTCTTCCAGGTGTGGGTTTCTCTTTTTTCTTTCTTTTGTCAGGGTCACATGGGATGGGAGGCCACAATTGTTGACTTGTCTAAATTTTTTTTTTTCTCATTGTTTAAACACAGGCAAGTAGTTTTCTCATTGGCTTTCAGTTTTGTTTCTTATTCTTCCGGGGGGGTGAAAATGGGTAATTACCCATAAAAAATAAACTATTTAGTTAGTAGGATTCGTTTATAAACTATATATATTTTTAGCAACTCGAGTCTTAAAAACTCGATTTTGGGTCCCTAAATGACTCTTTAAGACTCGATTTTCATGGGTTGTTCCGGTCTGATGTGGCACTTTTTCCACGTGGTATCTATATGAAAATCGAGTTTCTAAGACTCGATTTACATTTAAAACGAAAACAAAAAAAAAACCACAAGGACAGCAGGAAAAGAAAACCCAGAAACAGAGAAGAAAGCCAGAAAACCACAACGCGTTCATCAGAGAAGAAAGGAAAAAAAAAAAAAAAACCAGAGAAGAATGTGTTCATCAGAGAGGAAAGAAAAAAAAAAACCCAGAAACAGTCGCGCGGCGACCTGGGTCGCGCACGGCCTGGGTCGCCGGCCTGGATCTGGCGCGCCGGCCTGGATCTGTCGCCATTCCTTCTTCTTCTTCTTCTCTTTCTTTTTTTTTTTCTTTCTTTCTGCCTTTTCTTTCCGCTGTTTCTGCATTTTGGGTTGCATTTTGGGTCATTAATATTTTATTTTTGGGTTGGAAATCGAGTCTCTAAGACTCGATTTCCATGTAGACGCCACCTGGACAAAGTGCCACATCAGACAAGAACAACCCATGAAAATCGAGTCTTAGAGGCTCGATTTAGGGGCCCAAAATCGAGTCTTTGAAACTCGAGTTGCTAAAAATATATATAGTTTGTAAACGGATCCTACTAACTAAATAGTTTGTTTTTTATGGATAATTACCCATTTTCGCCTTCTTCGGGGTGTGGGTTTCTCTTTTTTCTTTCTTTTGCCTGTGTCACGTTGGATGGGAGGCCACAATTGTTGACTTATCTTTCTTTCTTTTTTTCATTGTTTAAACTCAGGCAAAGTTTTATCATGAGGAACTCGAGTTTCATAAATATTTAACAACTCAATTTTCTTAACTCGAGTTCTATGTCAAATTCGAGTTTGTGAAATTTGAATTTCAAAAAAGTGGTACTTTACTAGGTATTTCTCAAACAGTAATAAAAAATTAATAATTTTTAAAAATATGATAAAAAATATAAGTAATTTTAAAAAATAGTAATATTTGGTTATTTTTGTCACGGTGACAGCATAAAAGTTAGGAGTTTTCATGGAAAAATTCCCCCCCTCATAATTTCTTTTGTCCAGGCTATTGGGTACAATTTCGTGATTGACCCAAAAGACAGTCAATTCTGTGTCTTTTTTCACGTGGAATTATGAACAAGATAACGTAAGGACTGGAAAAGTATTAGAAAATCCCAAGATAAGAACTAGGGCCCAATCTTCTATAAGTATAACAGTTTTTCTAGTATGGGTCCCTGCAGTGAAATTCCTTTAATAATTTCTTACAAACTTTTTAAAACTGCACTGCTGTTCGCTTGGGACATCACAAAGATAATAGCGGAAAAAATGCTCTTCCACCTTTAAAACTTGAAACACGTGAAGGGAAAATTGGTCGGTGAAAATAGTAAAATATTACATTTTGACAAAATTATTAATACTGTTTCAGAAATATTTAATAATTTATCACTTTTTTAGTACTCGAATTTCACAAAATCGAATTTTAAATAATTCTTTATGGTACTCGAGCTTCACAAAGTCGAGTACATTACTAACTTCCTAACAAGGTTTAAGGCTGACACTACTGCAGAATTTTCTGAACCCATCTTCTATACGGTCTTCTTTTCTTTTCTTTTTTCCCTTTTTTTTAACTTTTTTCTTTTTCTGCCACCGACTACAATTAATTTTCTTTTGAAACGAGGACAACTCCACATATGATATTTGAGAGCTTGTCAAGTGTCAAGCCTAATCTATTTGACCTTTCCAATTCACCCAAATCCAGACTTTGGTAACTTGTGCAGAACCAAACCCAAAAGCCTAAAAATCAAGCATCTTCGCGCATGCAGATTGGCTCAGCAAGCCAGCATAGCATAGCAGCAGCAAAGCAATAGTAGTAGCAGAGAAAGCAGTACTGTGGACTTATTCATGTATATACACATTCATGCTCAGTCCTCTCAGTTCTCAAACTTCAAAGCAAACCCAAAACCCATACCCAATCCTTTATTACTCCACCAGTATCTAACATGTGAATGCTAGACCAAATTCAATTTTGAACCCAAAAAAAACGTACAGTAAGAGAGAGAGAGACGAAAAAGCTTGATTTTGACCCATGAAAGCTATCCACCATTAAAGAATGACAGAGTACTAGCTCGCGACTTTTTTTTTTTTTCCTCACAATGTGAATATCTGAACCCAGTTCTTCTTCTTCTTCTTCTTTTTTTAAATAAATAAAAATTAAAAAAAAACCCATTATGTAAATTTCCCAAAATAGAAATAAAATATTAATTTTTTTATAAGAAAAAAAAAAACCCTAAACAGCTAAACTAAAAAACACTAACATTAACATTAACATGAAATTTAAACAAAGAAGTTAATCCAGTGGGTGAAGTGTAAAAAGAAGCTGCAGATTTAAGCTTTTGGGTTCGCTTATGCACAAGTTACCAAAGTGTGGATTTGGGTGAATAGGAAAAGTCAAATAAACTAGGCTTGAGGCCTGACAAGTTCTCAAATATCACATGTGGTGTTGTTCTCATCTCAAAAGAAAATTAATGATAGCAGAAAAAGAAAAAAAAAAAAAAAAAAGGAAAAGAAAAGAAGACCGTATAGAAGAAGATGGGTCTAGGATGGATCTTCAGGAAATTCTGCAGCAACGCCAGCCTTAAACCTTGTTAGGAAGTTAGTAAGATACGAAAAGTAGGAAAAAAAGAAAAACAAGGTACTCGACTTTCTGAAGCTCGAGTACTATAAAGAAGTACTCAATTTCAACTCAAGTTTACGAAACTCGAGTACTATTTAGAACTCGATTTTGTTGATAGAACTCGATTTTGTGGAATTTGGGTACAAAAAAAGTGGTAGATTGTAAAATATTTCCGAAACAGTGCTAGTTTCCACAAATTTTGCCAAAATGTGGTATTTGGCTATTTTCACCAAATGAGGAGACATAACAATTGGTAGGGCTCAAACTTTACCACTCTACTTGATTTTAGCTGAAAATGTATATATATATATATATATATATATATATATATATATATATATTTAATTTTAGCAAGTTGTTAAAATAAAATATTGTATTTTATTTTAACAATATATTATAGTCTATTGGTATTTATACCAATTTACTGTAGTTGTAAAAAATTTAGTTTTAACTTCTCCAATAACCCTGATTTTTTGATTCTTTGGTGGTAAAATAGTTTTTTTTTTGCTAAAATACTTGTGAATGTTTTTATTATTTTTTTAAGTTTTTGGGTTGGATAGTTGTTATTTGGAAATGGAAAATTTAATTATTTAATTATTGTTCTAGCATAACTTGTATCTAAGTCAAATACATAATTTTATCAACATTCAAGATTTTGGTAATTGTAGCAATCCCTTCCCCTCAAAATAAGTAGTGATTGATCATCTTTGAAGAGAAAATTGACCTAGTGAAATTATGTCTCTCCTTAGATCATCTTGACTCTTTTAGGCAATAGCTTCAGGTGTACTGTCAAGTAGTATCTACATGCCAATTACCTAACCCAGGGATCCCAATTTTCAGGGTGTAGGTGGTAACAATTGTTATACTTGAATTTGTACTAATCAAAAATAAAATTTATATACTTCAATTTGTCTTGAACCCTGTTAGGACCTGGCTTTGTTATTGAAAAATTATTGAACTCCAAAGTTTTAGGTTGGAGTGGGGTACAGTAGTGTGCATGTTGCCATGTTGAAATTTTAGGTTGCAACCCTTTGCAGGATCTTCAACAACCTAGTTATGTTGACAATATTCACATCTCTAAGCATCCTTGTCCACAATTTACTCTGCTTCACTCTCAACAAGTCTATTTTAAAAAAAAAAATAAATAAATTTTGTTTGTCATAGGTTAAAAACCGAGTTCATTACCACCATGCAGCAACGTGGTGTAGCCATTATCAAAGCTCGGAAAGCATCAAGTGCATTTTCTGCTGCAATGGCTGCTTGTGATCATATACGTGATTGGGTTTTCGGGACTCCCAAGGTTGATTCTCTTTCACCTCAAATAGCATTTAATCATGCTGACCTTAATTATTTTCCTTTTAGATTCTCTCTTCTTCTTCTTTTATTTTTTTTATATTTTTTTATTATTATTTTTTTAATTACCATCTTTTGTACTTCTTCCTTTGGCTTTGTCATTCAGGGAACATGGGTTTCCATGGGAGTGTATTCTGATGGTTCTTATGGGATTCCACTTGACCTTATTTACTCTTTTCCTGTTAAATGTGAGAAAGGGAAATGGTCAATTGTGCAGGGGTAAGTTCTGTGGCTTCTATATGTTGTAAATGTAACATCTTCTTTCCTTGAGAGTTGAACTTACTTCAAATGTTTCAGAAACAACAAATCACTGTAACCTGCATGGAGGAATATATGTTGTTTGTCAATTATTTCTTAGATCTAAGTAACGGTATTAACGAAGGTAGATGTTGAAGAGAGCAAGGATATATTTTTGGAACAGTATGGACTATCACAATAACATGCACAAAGCTCAGAACTCCCAGTTACTGACGAACAATCAATAACGATTAAAGAGGGCTGAGAGTAATATAATTGTGGATTCATGAATAAATAGTTATAATTATGAGAGCCTACTATAGTTTTGTGTCAGCATTTTATATTCCAAAATTTTTGTGAAATGGTCCAAATTTTATGATATTACTTGCATGATATGAGACAATTTCAGTGCACTCAACGTTTGGTACTTGTTTATGCAATGGCCAGGCTCAAGATTGATGAGTACTCGAGGGCAATGATGGATGCAACAACAAAAGAACTCACTGAGAATAGTGGTGGCTCCAGGATTTTTTTTAGGATGTTCCTCAACAAGCATAAATTACACCATCTAATAAAAAGAAAAAAATTTATATTGACAACAACAACAATAAAAAAATACACAAATACATAAAGTTTACAATTGCCTTGTACATAGTTTTCTTATCAAATATTTGTCCATAATTCTAGCAAAAAAGAATAAACAATAAACTATAAGTTCATTTGAAATATTAATAAAATTATTAATTATTGTTGTTTAGATGTTTCATTAATTTGTTCATCTTTTATAAATTATAATTTGTTATATTGTTGTTTCATTAATTATAAAATTATTAATTGTTGTTTAGTCTAACATAATTTAATTTGTTTGTCTTTTATAATGTATTGGTTAGTTAAATTATTAATTATTATTTATTAGTTGTTTCCCCCAATTAAAATTTTATTGTTTATTTTTTTACTCACCAATATTTTTTTTTTATACAAGATAGAATTTCTACTCTAGCCTAATCTAAGTGTATATGTGTGTGGAGTTCCCTCCTGGAGACTTGAACTTCGACCCTTACCCCCCACACCCTACAAGCATTTATGCTTGTGAAGTGACCACCGCACCAAGGGTGTGCGGTGGTCTCACCAATATTAACTAAAAACAATCTGTTACTTAAAATTTATTGTAAAATATTGTGAAAATATTGTGGTAACATTTATCAATTGTGATTTTTTATTCTTTTTATTATTTTTCCTTTCTTTCCTTGCATCCTTACGTTTCTTTTTTTTTTTCTCTTGTTTTTTCTCCTCCACACACGTATCCCCGTCCCTATCCCCTCTCCTCTCATTTTGTTTTTATATTTCTAGAACTCTTCCTCCACACAACGTGTCCTCTCTGCTTTTATTTTTCTTTCTTCATCTCTAGCTCTCTCTTTCTCATTCTTTTTCTCTCATACTCTCACCCTGTCACACACACATTAGCGGCGGAACAAAGCCAAAATTTAAAGCTATGATGTTGAAGATGGCAGTGGTAGAATTTAAAGCTTGCTTCGCCCAAGAGAAGTGTGAACAGGAAACACTACAATGTTCTTTACTTGTAGAGAAGCATTGTAGCAATTCTACAAAAAAAATGGAGATGGAGAAGCAGAGTGGGTTTTTGGGGTGTTTTCCCTCTAAAATTGGCTTTAAAGAAGCCATTGGAGATTCTATTAGGTTATGTTGTAATCGCTTATATTGGGTTTTGGCTTTTTATTATTATTATTTTTTATTTTTATTTTTGAGAATCTGTGGGTTTGCTACCATGTTGGGTTTGCTTTACCTTGTTTTTTTTTTTTTTTTTTTTAGATTGGGTTTGTAATCTATTGATTAGGATTGATGTTGGGCTTTTTTTTTCCTGATGGGCTTGCTTTGTTAATTTTTTTTTTCTTCATATTTTAGTTCAAATTTTTTTTTGGCCTTTTTTTTTTTTTTTTTTTTGCTTGAAAGTAGAACAATTTTTTTTTTTTTTAATTTGAGGGTGTTCCTAATTTTTTTTAAAGGGTAACAAATAAATTTTTTTAATTATTATATATAATTTTTTTTTTAGGTCAAGGTGTTCCTGGGAACACCCTGGATTAAACGTGGCGCCGCCACTGCTGAGGAAAAATCCTTGGCCAAGTCATGCCAGAGTAATAATGAAGTCAACTTAATAAAAATGGAAAAAAGGAGTTCCAGTTTCCTTTGCAACTTTATGTACAACTTTTATCTGTCACATATAAGCTTTATAAGCTTTGGAACAATGACAGAACAAGATGTGTCATTCTGATTTATCTTTTCTCATGTGTTGACAAAAGTGTAGACGAATTCACCAAGCACCTCCCCAATAATTAGTTTGTTGCCTTTTAGATACAGTTTAATGTCACTGATCATGAGTTTTCATTCATTTTCTAATTAGTCATTTAAAGTTTATATTAATTATTTTGAAAGTCCTATAAAACTACTATATTACATGTAATGCATATATACGGTAGTTAATAGTAAAATAGAAACATTTACTTTTGGGAGTAATTACGCCCTCTTCCCTTGTAGTTTGGGGAAACCACAATCCATCCCAAACTTGAAGGGAAAAAACAATCAACCCAACATCTATTTGACCAAGTACAGTTAACCTTAAATACTTTGTTTATAGGAAATGTCATTCATTGCCTTAATTCCCATAAAAGGCTGAAGCTAAGATGTGGGTGTGTTTTCTCAATCAAACATCATAAAAACAAAGACCCAGATAACAAATCTTTCAATTGAGCCAATATTTACACATTGGGTGACAACCCAATAGCCAAAAAGACATACACAGAGGAACAAAAGTATCATCCAGTGAGAACACATACCATTGCAGTAGTAAGACAATTGAGCACAGAGGGCCTATTCAGAATCGCTGTTCTGGACCATGCTTTGCCCTCAACCAATACCTGCAGAGAGAGACAGTGAGTAGACAAAAGGGTAATCTTGAAACTGACTTGGTTGTCAAGTTCATTGGTAATAGCAGGGTTTGGAAGAGAACAGAGGGTTCTTGTGTGGTATTGGTTGAGGAAACGAGGACTTTGAAGACACGTAATTAGTCCTTTACTTTTAATTAGTGCCTAAAACAGGTGGGTAAAAATTGAGATCATCGAAATCCTATAAAAAAAATTGAGATAAAAAATGTAATTAACAGTTATATATAATAATAATATATTAATAAGTTAAGGGAGATAAATAAAATTTTTCATCATTTTTAAAGTGATATCTTGTGATTAGTGCATACTGCATACTAAAAGTAATGCTAATGACAGATATTTGTTCAATTAACAACTTAAATTGTGAAAAAAAAAGTTATTAAGTTACAATCTATTTTGCAGAAATTAGCAATATATATTAATTAGTAAATATTGTTACGCAATAAATTTTTCGATCTTTTTTTCATAATTGCTATTGAAGTGACAAATTGTGAATTAGTGTACATTAAAAATGATGCCAATAATAGTCCCAACAATGAAAGTAGGGACGAACCCAAGATTTCAAGTTAGGGGGGGCCAGAGATAAGCGCAAAAAAGAAAAAAAAAAATTCAAATGCGCATCCATATATTATTAACAAACTATCAACCAATACAAATACACAAAATCATTGTTTCTTAATATATTAAGATGCAAACATATATCAATAAAAATAAAAGACACAAAACACTATTGTTTCTTAATACATTTTCTATGAAAATGGAACTCAATACTATGAACTTATTATGCACTACCAACAAGCACTTTTCCCTACTTTATCATTTTTATTCCTTGAAAGTTGAATCAATGTTCCTCTTTCTATTACTTGTCTTTATTATTACCCGTTTCAGGTTGTTTCGAGATTCTTAAAATATATATATATATATATTTATATAAAGTAATTGTTACTTTTATATAAAATAATGAATTTAATTTAATTTTTTTTAGAAATCTTAAATAAGGTGGGATTAAAAAAATATTTATTTATAATCTTTTATTCTTATTCACATTTTATATAAGATTTCTAACTTAGAATTTACTTATGGCAATCTTGTAAATAAAGAAGAATATAGGATTGTTTTTTAAGTAGGAAGTTTCCTTAATCTCTTCGGCCTTCGCTGCTCAGCACGTGTTTTACTTTTACCATTAGATCTGTTTTTTCTATTTTCACAACCAAATTTCTTCCTCACAATCTCTCACCAAGGAAGCAATGCCAGGATCTCAAATAAATTCTTTACTCAAATATTCTTCATACTTTTAGTCTTCATCATTTACGAGGTTTCTCCTTCATGGGAGTTAAATTCAAAATTGACCACAATTGTTAATAAGTGAAATTTATGGAATTTGTTGCTTTGTATTTTCTATAAACATGTTAAAATCATCATCCAATTTTTCATGATTTTTTGTCTCAATTTTTGTTAAATATTATCTACAAAAAAGTGTTTTAATTATTTTTCTCCAAATTTATCCTTAACTTCATTTGAAAATCCTATTTTCTATTCAGTTTATAACTTCCTGCACTACTGTTCTGTGATGTGATTCTTAATGAAACTATTTAAATCTGTGGTTTTCTTTGAAGATGAGTTTAACTGCCATTTCTAATTTCTGTAGATAATCTAAAGAAATCCTAAAAATTGTAACTGTTTTGTTGTTGAAATAATCAATGTATTATCTTATACATTGTAGTCTTTTTGAATTAGTTGAAAAAAAAAATAATAAAAAAAAAAATAAGAAGCTTGATTTATATCAAGATGACTGTTGTCATTATGTAAAGGAGAAAGTGCATTTGATTTTCAATTCTATAGGTTTGGTATTCTTTCTTCTAGACATGATAATATATAGTTTGTGTATCTGTAGCTCAAAATTTTGATTTTGTTCAACAGGGCAAATAGGTTATGCCATTGCTCCAATGATTGCAAGGGGAATCATGTTGGGTCCTGATCAGCCTATGATTCTGCACTTGTTTGATATCGCACTGGCAGCTAAAGCCTTGAATGGGGTAAAAATGGAATTGCTTGATGCTGCCTTCCCTCTTCTGAAAGGTATGTCTCTTATCTTGAGAGCTAACTCTAGGTAGATAGAACTATACTCTCCCCTGAGGTTTCTTAAATTGTCATGAACATGGTTCAATAGAGGTGCATGCTACCACGGACTGCTGGTTCATACGGAAAAATGAGAAAATATAACCAAATAAATTTAGATCACAGCAATTATAGAAGAACTTCATTAGGCTTTGATTTCACTATCTATTTATTACTTTGGAAGACATTTGAAGTTTAAGCATCAAAGCACCATAAGATTTGCATATACTAGGTTCATCTTCACGGGTCAAAGAATAATAAAGTACATGGCCTTTGGAGCTATGCAGTTATAATCAGTTTTGGAAACAAAGCCAAATTCCTTACCATATGATATATACATCTAAAAATCTCCAATTTTTAGAAAGGGTTGCATTGAGGGGGTAGAGAACAAAATAATACCACTTTAAACAGGCTTAGAGACAGAAACTTACCCCAAAAGACTGAACTTCTGATGGAACCATTGATTTGAGAACTCCCACTTCTAAGAAACCCGCCAACAGTAACTTGCGCTCAAGAGCAGAGGTTATCTGTAAGAAAATCCAATTAAAATCTATCACTTCAAACTAATTTCATATAATCACAAAACTTCAAACTAATTACCTTATCTGTTTCTCCAACAGTAGACTGAGGATTCTTATGAACTAGGATTGTCCCACCAGGCTTCAATACTCTTAAGATTTCCTCAAACAACCAGTCAGTGGGAAATTTAACTGATCTACAGATACAAATAACAGTCTCGAAAGAGGAAGACTCCACAGGCAGCTGATCTATTGTAAGTCAAGACCATAATCAGAAGAGAAATGAGAACAGAATATTTGAATTAGAACTACTATGAAAGCATTCTTTAAAAAAACAAAAGAGGCTTGAATTTAAAAGACCCTATAAGAAGGTCAGGTAAAAAAAAGGGCTAATAGAGTTATAAAATTAGGCTAATAGAGTTATAAAATTATGTATCTTGTTAGTAGGGGCTTGTAAAACCAAGCTATTTATAATCTGAAAAGAAATAAGGAATAGAATAATTACTGGTTAAGTTTGTGAAAATAAAAGTGTTTATATATATATATAAGTTGCTCAATCCAAATATGGTCTTGAATTTCAAAATTATTGTTGGAAAAATAATATTCTATGCTCCCCTCTTTATCAACATCTACAAGTATGAACATGAAAACATACAGCACATCATCATCTCAATCCTTTGTTCAAAAATTCGCATCCAAAGACTTTTAATACTTGATCACGTGGATGGCTCATTATAGACACATCAAAATTGTCAGAGGGAATGTGAAATTATGACAAATGGAGCATGCAATTGAAAATAGTTTTGACTACAAACTTTGAACGGATCAAGTCATTGAAACAATCTCAGACTTTAATACAATCAGATTGTGTGCGTGTGTGTATAAGTCACTAATTAAGGAACTATCTAACATGCAATTTTAAGGAGAGCTCATAAAAAGTACCTAATTAAGGAACTATCTTTTAGCAAAGAGACAGAGCCACAAATCATACATTTACAAAAGAAGGGGAAAAAAAAAAATGCAAACTCATGAAATTATTCAAGGAAAAAAGAGCACTATTTCTAAGTTAGCAAATTACATTTTTACAAAAGTCGACAAGATGGTAATGACGAAAACGCTCGTATCATATCCACCACTTAATTAGTAGGAGCATGCAGTCACAATGATCATATTGATTCATGCCCCTCTAACTAAAAGGGTCTATTTAATCCAACACCTTATTCTATTTTCCATATAAACAAAGAAGCACAATCTGGATCTATAACACATAAATGTTATGAAAATCCTACCTTTTATCGAACACATGCAACAAAGCAGCATAAAAAGAACAGAATAATTGCATTAAACAGTTACAAGATTGAAGATACTCAATGTAAATTCATATTTATCAGGATAGTTGTTTTTTTTTTTAAATAATAATAATTCTGAGAGACCTGTGGGGTTCCAATTTCTGCTTCTGCTACTGCTCTGCTGCCGCTGCCCAGGTCCTTTAGTCGCTTTTCTCTTTTGTTTTTGTTTTTTTTTTTTTTGGGTGTCTTGCCGCGCAGTTGCGTGTTGTCAGTTGGCGTGAGTTGGGAGTGTTAGAGGGAAAGGTGAAAAAATTTAGAGGGAAAGGGGAATTGTGTTCCGAGGGAGTTGGGAGTGTTAGAGGGAGAAGTGAAAAAAAAAATTTGAGGGAAAGGGGAATTGATGGACATGTGGCGCTAAGGTCTAAAGTTTTATAAGAAATAATTGTAGCTGTCTTCTTTTGGTCTTAATGGCTCTCTGTGGTGTTTTATCTATTTTATTTGGGACTACACTGCATGTAGTGAATGTCCCACCTACGCTAGTGTATGCACGAGTTTACTTTGTATGATTATATTTGGCATTTAATAAAAGATTTCTATCGTTCTGAGCTCAAAAAAAGTTTTATAAGAATTTTTTTTTTTGTTAATTTAAATTTTAGAATATATGTAGCGTCATGTGGTTTGAAGTTTATGAGGTTTAAAGTTTAAACAATTAGTATAATTTTTTATAATAAACAAGAATAAATAGGAGTATGTATATGAAACACATAGGTTAATTAATGAAATAAATTAGATATAATTCATAAATTGAATAGCTCCCCAAAATTAGATAATAAAAAAGATTATATGTCATATGTTAAAAGAACAATATGAAATCTCCACAGTGAGCTATACCAAATACTATAAAATAACAATATTGTTCAACTATTAAATATTAAAACAAATGATGGGTTTGCTTATATGTAAAAATGGTTTAATTTGAGCTCGATCTAGTTGTTCAATTGAGCTTAAATTTCATGAACACCAATATTTTACCATGCTATGCAAATCCAACGGAAAGAATTGGAATCTAAATTGGGGCATGAAGGTTAAATTTCGTGTGCCCGTATTTTGATTGGTCCGCTCTCGCAATCAAACCATTTAATCACACCCTAATTTCACCAATACCCATTCTTTACCGTGCTCTTCCCATCCAATGGTTGGACTTTGAATTTGGTGCCATTTTCAAAACTGTCAAATTCTAGACCCATGCTCCTGCAGGGCTGGCCTAAGGCCCCCACCACAAAAGGCTCAAAATTTTAATCCTAAGAAAAAAGGCATTGTCCCCTGTTATAAAAGGCTCAAAATTTTATAAAATTATATATGTATGTATGTATATATGTGTAGGGGTGTTTGTGTGTATATATAATGGTTGTTTATTATTATTAGTGATACTAAGGATAACACAAATTTACTATAGGATTACAAATTGACATGTTACCTGTAAGGGCGGTTTTTGGGGCCCAGGCCCAGCAAGCAAGCGATTCTGGCCCAAAAGACTCTCGACAATGAATTTGTAGAGAGTGGTTCTCAGAACTAGGTCTTGACAGAGTGAACGTGATTATTGGTGAACCATGCAACAAATGGAACGTGGGAACGTTTTGTTAAGTTTCATGAGATAACAGTCCATGGGGCTGTTTTAGTGTTTCTTCTGCTCTGTTTTTAGAAAGTCTTCCTTCCTTCTTTTTTTCCACCCCCTCCTTATGGGGACTTTCTTCTCTTATATATCCTCCTTCAATTGATAATGACCTTACATTTGTTAACCATCTAGGCCTCTACTTGAGTGTCTGTCCCAAAGGACATCCTCCTCCTTTTTCTGTGAGTTGCAATGGCCGAGATAATACTATTTTCCTGTCCAATCCACATTAATGCGGCTGGAAAAGTAGCTTCCTTGCATTTAATGCGGCAGTTGTGGTTGCTCCCTACCCGTCTAGCATTTTCCTTCCATTTAGAATGATTCCTCACCGTGGACAGGGCGCGCGCTGGACTTCCATTTAGTGCGTCCGAGGAGACACTCCTCCTCGGACGACCCTTAAACAAGCCCGGCCCGGCCCAACAGGATTGGGCTAAAAGTCTTCCAACCCTGTTTTCGCTTCCCGCTATGGCTGGGCTTCATCCGGGTCCCAAGGCCCACTGTTGACTGACAAAGTTTGCCCCCACAATAGCCCCTCAAAATTCCGGTTCTTTCTTCTTGATCCGAGGAGAAAAAACGGGATTTTGATAACTGCTGGACAGTTCATTGTGGATCCCTACTTCACCCGGGCGAGCGTGTGTCCTCACGTGCCTCATAATGCTGAAGGCATTTAATGCCCCGGGGGGAATTAACTGCAGCTTTTGGAGTCTTACGCCCTTTCAATCCAACGGTTGGAGACCAGATCAACGGCGGATAACGTTTTATTTGTTCTAGGCGGGAGTATGTCTATCCAACTTCCTCTGAGTATATAAGGTTTTGAAGGCGTTCACTCCCCATTTTTGACGAAAACTCCAGTATTCAGAAGATCTTAGTGCATTCTTCTTCAGTACGCTCTTACCTTCGCCGTCATTCTATTGAAGATTCCGTCGAGTTTCTTACCCGTAAGTGCGCGCTTCTTCTTCGTTACTCTTCTTTAGGCAAACTACCTTCGCATTACCTAGGATTAGGGGGAATGGGTAGGCTTTCAAAATTGGTAGACTCTCCGGCCGGTATGGCAGGCTTCAGGGCGAAGTATCGTATTCCACCGGAGGTAGGTTTAGAGTACTGCCACGAGGAGGAAATTTTCTTCAAAAGGAAGTCAGGGCAGGTCGTAATTCCAATGATAGCCTTCGTGGAAGGAGGAATGACGATTCCCATGGGGGGAATAACTAGGGACTACCTGCGTGGTCATAGATTGACCCCCTACCAGTGCACCGCGAACCTACTCCGGATCTTAGGGTGCACCGACGTATTAAATGACCAGATGAACCTCGGCCTATCTTGGCGCGACGTGGTTCATCTCTATGAATGCCACAAGCTCGGTGACTCATACTACCTAAAGTCCAGGTCCGATGAAGTGAGGTTGATATCCTGCCTTCCCAAGTCCAGCAAAGGCTTGAAGGACGACCATTTGATCGTCTCCGGACCATGGCATGACGGCATTCACTGTCCGACCAGGGCAGGAACGCCAGGTGGGGTGCCATAAAACTAGATTCCGTGGAGAGGACCTTAGTTTTGAGCTCTCTCCCTCTGTTTTGCTTTGTTTGTGTTTTTTGTTGTTTTTTTTTGCTTTTGTGTTTTTTTTTTTTTTTTTTTTTTTTTTTTTTTTTTTTTTTTTTTTTATAAATGATTGGCTTGGCCGCATGTCTCCTTGGACTAACGTAACCCATTTAACGATCTTTACAGACAAAGAGCACACATCTCCTCGGCTGAGCTTGGTCAACGTTCCCGCCCTAAATTACCTCCTGAGATTTGAGATTTTCGTAAGCGAGGACGGTCAATTACGGTCAGCTCCTTTGATTTTGGATTTTGTTCCCCTTACTCGATCCTTGGTGGACGCCGGTCAAGCTATCAGGGCTGGAAGTCCAAGATTGGCACGTATAAACGTATCCATACCAGGGTTTCTTGCTTCGACAGACTTGCCTCCTGTTCAGCTGCCTGACTAGCGCCCCCTTCCCGCAGCGATTGTCCCGGAGGAGGAGGCTGGTTCTTCGCATTCATCCTTAGAGGAACAAATAGACCATTTCCAATTTGCTGAGGAAGGGGAGGTGTCGGCCAGAGTTGTAGAGCTCTCAGACTCTGACATAGATTTAGACCGTGCTTCAGCAGCTCCTGACCTTGGTCTAGTCATCGCACAAGTTGATACCAGTCAAGAGATCGAGGAAGAAGGGATGGACTTGAAACCAAGGTCTGGCCTCAGGGGCCTTCTATCCAACAGGAACAAGGGGCAAACCTCTAAGGACGTCCCGAAGCAGACAACTGCCCCTCAAACTCCTACCCCTCCTCTCCCTCCCTCATCGGATGCGGTGCTACAGCCCATGCACAATCTAAGGTGAAAAAGGCCTGTAGAAGAACCGGAGGAGGGGGAGGCTGGCCGCGAAAAGGCCCGGCCCCAGAAGAAGGGCAAGGAGGCGAAAAAGCCCCGAGAGAAAAGTACTAGGTCCGTCGACAGCCGAGAAGAGGCGGCCATTCGGAGGGAACAGCGAACGTGGTCGCCGCGGCTCGAGCTGGACGGCGCTCCGATCTCCTGGGATGCGACCCTGTGGGAATCCCAACGAGGGCAGGCATCATTCTTGGCTGAGGCCTTGCAGCAGCCTCTTCTCTTGCCTCGTGACATGGAGGGTCTCAGAAATACTCGGCAACCAGAACTCTTCATGTCATTGAAGAGGGACGTGGCCATGGTAAGTGGAATCTTCTATCTCGCTCTCATATTATGTGACCCTTCACCGTCATGTTTTAACAAGGTCTTTACTTCCTTTTGGGCGCAGGTCACGCAACAAATCTATATTGCCGAGGAATGGGCCAAGAAGGCACGTGAGGACTTGCATAGGGAGGTTCAGTCCCGCTCCGCTGCCGAGAAAACCGCTGGTAATCTCAAACAGGATTTGGATCACCTGAATAATGAAATAAAGGAGGTGAAGAAGGCTTATGCGAGCGCGGACGCCGGCCTTAAGAATGTGACAAAGCAGGCCAACGATATGCGCATGCAGCTCCGCCAATCTGAGGAGAAACTTACGGCGGAACAACGGGCGGTTTCGACGCTCAAGGCCGAACTTGCAAGAGTCAAGGAGGAGGCCCGCCTGGCCAGGGAGGCTGCCGAGAAGGCTGTGGCAACCTCATATGATCGTGGAGTCCGTGATACTGAGGTTAGGCTGACCGAGGAAGTGGCCACCGTATGCAGAGATTACATCACCATGTCCTGGGGTGTAGCACTGGATCGGGCAGCTGTCCCGGCAGACTCCGATCTCAAGAAGGCTGAGAACATCTTTTTCCCGGAGGATATACGCGAGATTCCCGACGAGCTTGCCTCCGAAGAGCCTCTCCCAACGGACTCCTCCATTCCTGAAGCTGGGGGCATGGAACAGGCTGCGCAGGACAAGTTACCCGAGGACAGTCTTTGCATTAGTGAGATCATTGCACAGGCCAAGGAGACTGCCCCGGGGACCCAAACAGGAGATGATCAGCCCGCTCCTACTCAGGGCTCTTAGGAAAGTAGTATAGGACCTTGCCTGCTTTTTCCTTCTGTATTTTCTTTTGTTTTGCCTTGCTAATGTTTGTAAACAGAACAGGTTTTGAGTTTTAATGGTAAAGGCTATTTCCTTTTACATATCATTATTTTCTACTCTTTTGTGTTCACCATGAATGAATATCCTATTCCGTCACAAACTGCCGAAAACCAAGCATAAATGAATGAATACGCGAAAAGAACGATAGTTAATAATTAGGCGAAATAGCTGCGTATTTGTTTCTCTCCCAAGTCTTTGGTCCGAAGAGCCATGTAGTACTTGGGTTCTATTTAACACTTAGCGAGAACTTCTTCGCGATTAATTTCCCCTCAATCTGTGATCCGAGGAGCCAGGCAGGACTTAGGTTCTGTTTAACGCTCATTGATAACGGCTCAGCGGTTAATTTCCCCCAAGTCTGTGGTCCGAAGAGCCAGGCAGGACTTAGGTTCCGTTTAACGCTTATTGACAACGGCTTAGTGGTTAATTTCCCCCAAGTGTGTGGTCCGAAGAGCCAGGCCGGACTTAGGTTCTGTTTAACGCTCATTGATAACGACTCAGCGGTTAATTTTCCCCAAGTCTGTGGTCCGAAGAGCCAGGCAGGACTTAGGTTCTGTTTAACGCTCATTGATAACGGCTCAGCGGTTAATTTCCCCCAAGTCTGTGGTCCGAAGAGCCAGGCAGGACTTAGGTTCTGTTTAACGCTCATTGATAACGGCTCAGCGGTTAATTTCCCCCAAGTCTGTGGTCCGAAGAGCCAGGCAGGACTTAGGTTCCGTTTAACGCTTATTGACAACGGCTTAGCGGTTAATTTCCCCCAAGTGTGTGGTCCGAAGAGCCAGGCCAGACTTAGGTTCTGTTTAACGCTCATTGATAACGACTCAGCGGTTAATTTTCCCCAAGTCTGTGGTCCGAAGAGCCAGACAGGACTTAGGTTCTATTTAACGCTCATTGATAACGGCTCAGCGGTTAATTTCCCCCAAGTCTGTGGTCCGAAGAGTCAGGCAGGACTTAGGTTCTGTTTAACGCTTAGGTTTTCTTAACGTAGCTAGTTTCCCCATAGGCTTGAGTCCGAGGACCATGCAAGACCTTGGTTCTGTCTAGTACTTAATGGGAAAAATAAGATACAAGGCATAAAATCACAAGGAGCTCAGAATTCAAATGAAAAAGACGTTTTTATTAATAGTAATACCTTTTGAGGTTATTTACATTCCAGGGGCGGGGCACTATACGTTCATCCAAGTCTTCCAAGAAGTAGGCTCCTATGCCGGCTGCGGAAGTGATACGGTATGGTCCCTCCCAGTTTGGTCCGAGCTTTCCCCACGCAGGGTTCTTTGCAGTACCCAAGACCTTCCTCAATACTAGGTCTCCCGGCGCCAGCGGTCTGGGCTTTATTTTGGTGTCGTAACCTTGCTTGAGCTTTTGCTGATAGTGAGCTAGATGGACCAACGCGCCTTCCCTTCTTTCGTCAATGAGATCCAAACTCCTTTCCAGAAGTTTGTCATTGGCAGTGGGGCAGAAGGCGGCAGTCCTCTGGGTAGGGAAGTTCACCTCTAGTAGGATGACAGCCTCGGCTCCATAGGTCATAGAAAAAGGGGTTTCCCCTGTGGACCTACGAGGCGTGGTGCGGTATGTCCATAAGACATGGGCTAGCTCCTTGACCCACCTTCCCTTCGCGTCATCTAATCTCTTTTTAAGTCCGTTCAGTATGGTTTTGTTGACGGCTTCTGCTTGTCCATTACCCTGTGGGTAGGCTGGCGTGGAATACCGGTTAACAATTCCCAGCTCACTACAGTACCTTCTGAAGGCTCTGCTGTCAAACTGGAGTCCATTGTCGGACACCAGAGTGTGTGGGGTGCCGAACCTGGTGACAATGTTCTTCCAAAGAAACCTCTTGACATCGACGTCCCTAATGTTCACTAGCGCCTCAGCTTCCACCCATTTGGTGAAGTAGTCAGTGCCGACGAGAAGGAATCTCCTGTTCCCTGTTGCCTTGGGGAACGGACCAAGAATGTCTAGGCTCCATTGTGCGAATGGCCAGGGACTGGACAACGGGTTCAACTCTCCGCCAGGCTGGTGTATGTTTGGGGCGAACCTCTGGCATTGGTCGCACTTCTTCACATAGTCCAGGGCTTCCTTATGCATGCTCGGCCACCAGTAACCGAGCGTTAGGGCCCTGTGAGACAAAGACCTACCCCCTGTATGACTCCCGCAAATTCCCTCGTGTAACTCTTCCAGGATGAGTTCAGTAGCCCCTAGGTGCACACACAGCAAGTACGGCCCCGAAAACGAGCGTCTGTAGAGCTTGGAGTCCTCGGACAACCAGAATCGAGTAGCTTTTCTCCTAATTTTGTCGGCCTCCATCTTATCATCTGGTAAGGTGTCGTGCTTCAAGTACAGCACCAGAGGATCCATCCAGCTCGGTCCTGTCCTGACGGTATGTACTCGAATACCACTGGCCCTCTCCGTTAATGGATGGGTGAGGTCTTCTACCAGAATGACTCGAGGAAGGGGTTGGGCCGAGGAGGTAGCCAACGTCGCGAGGGAGTCAACATGAGTGTTTCCATTTCTGGGCACATGCGTCAAGCAGAAATGTTGAAAATGGGTCTGCAGGCGCCTAACCCGAACCAAATATTCTTGCATCCTTTCGTCCTTAGCTTCCAAGTCTCCATTTACCTGCCCCACAATGAGTCTCGAATCCGAGAGCATGTCCGCGGATTTCCCCCCCATTTTCAAAATCATCGACATTCCCTCCAATAGCGCCTCATACTCGGCTTCGTTATTCGTGGCCGGAAATCCGAGTCTCAATGACTTCTCTATGGTTATGCCTTCGGGTGAAAGCAGAACGAGTCCTACTCCTGAGCCCCTTTGATTCGCTGCGCCATCGACGTGCCCTCTCCAACAAGTGTGTTCATGTTGAGAAATTGTGCTAATCATCTTCCCATCAGCCCCTAGCGATCTTGACACCGTTTGCCCTTCTAACGTGGGCTCCGCAAACTCTGCTACTAGGTCCGCGAGGACCTGGCCTTTTATAGCAGTGCGAGGCATGTATCTGATATCGAAAGCACCCAGGATCATTCCCCATTTCGCCATTCGGCTGGTGTAATCCGCACTGCGTAGGACAGCCTTTAAGGGGAGTTGCGTAAGCACCACTACAGTGTGTGCTTGAAAGTAGTGGGGAAGCTTTCGCGTGGCTTGTACAACGGCCAAGACAGCTTTTTCGAGGGGAAGATAGCGGGTTTCTACCTCCTGTAGTGATTTGCTCACGTAATAGATTGGTCGCTGTGTGCCGTTGTCTTCTCTGATTAACACCAAGCTGACAGCATGAGGGGCTACAACGATGTAGGCGAACAAGACCTCGTCGGCATCGGGGCTGGACATAATAGGTGGTCGGGCGAGGTATTCTTTTAGCTGTTGGAAAGCTGTAATGCACTCCTCATTCCACTCAAATCCCTTCCACTTGTGTAATAGGAGGAAGAATGGCCTGCATCTATCTGCTGAGCGCGAGATGAAACGGTTTAAAGCAGCTATCATACCAGTAAGCTTTTGGACCTCTTTAGGATTCCGAGGAGGCTACAAGCTATGGATGGCTTTTATCTGGTCGGGGTTAACCTCTATGCCTCTGTGAGTCACCATATAACCCAGGAATTTTCCAGATCCCACCCCAAATGAGCACTTAGTTGCATTGAGTCGTAGCTTGTACTTCCTCAGTATTTGGAAAACGTTACCGAGGTCTTCAATGTGGTCGGGCACCAACTTGCTTTTAACCACCATGTCATCTATGTATACTTCAACACTCTTACCCATCTGCTGTTCAAACATCCTGGTCATCATCCTTTGATAGGTTGACCCGGCATTCTTTAGACCAAAAGGCATCACCTTATAATGATAATTCCCAACCGGTGTGACGAAAGCAGTCTTCTCCTAGTCTTCGGTAGCCAAGGGTATTTGGTGATAGCCTTGAAAGGCGTCTAGAAAACTCATTCTAGGGTGTCCGACAGTTGAATCTACCAACCGGTCTATCCGGGGCATTGGGAAGGGATCTTTCGGGCATGCCTTGTTTAGGTTTGTGAAGTCTACGCAGACCCGCCATTTCCCACTCTTCTTCCTCACCACGACCGTGTTGGCTAGCCACTCGGGATAGAAGACTTCTTTGATAGCCCCTGCTTTCTTCAGTCTGGCCACCTCTTCTCTTACGGCGTCGGTATGCTCTTTCGACGGTCGTCGAGGAGTTTGCCTTTTAGGTGTTATAGCCGGATTCACATTAAGGTGGTGGTAGATGAAATCTGGGTCGACCCCAGGAGCCTCATAGGGGTCCCAGGCAAACACATCCACATTCTGTCGGAGAAAAGCAATCAGTGTTGACCTCTCCTGGGGCGGTAGTTCTGAACCAATTTGAAAGAACCTCTCAGGGTCTGATCCGACGAGTACTTTCTCCAGATCCTCACAACTTACCTCCGGGACTGGTCTTCGCTCACCCGTGGTTGGGGTCAAGTTCTTTAATTGCTATAATCCCTTCTCGACTGATGTGGAAGGCTCACCACTTTGCCGTCGTGAGATCGCCGACACCATGCATTGCTTGGCCATGCCTTGGCTCCCCATTATTTCTTTTACTTGACCTCCTGACGGGTACTTCACTTTTTGGTGCAGGGTTGATGGTACAGCCCCTAACGCATGAAGCCACGGCCGGGCCACGATAGCTGTGTAGGGGGAGTACGCATCTACTACAATGAAGTTCACTTCCACCACGTCCGAGTCCGTTTGCACAGGCAACCTGACCATGCCTTTTGGGGTGACGATTGCTCCTTCAAAGCTGACTAGAGGAGAATCGTACGGCGAGAGGTCTTCCGGCCTTAAATTCAACCCCTTATATAGGTCGGGGTACATTACTTCCACAGCGCTACCTTGATCCACTAGCACCCTTTTCACGTCATAACCTCCGATTCTGAGCGTGACGACCAGGGCATCATCGTGGGGTTGAATGGTACCCCGCTTATCATCCTCTAAGAACCCGATTAAGGGAGTGGCACCCACCTTGGCCCTTTTAGATTCTCTGCTGTCCGGCTCAGCTGGGAAACTGCTCACTGACATTACCCTGAAAGGGGCAGAGCCTGTCCTTCCAGGTGCGGCGAGAATGACATTAATTGTGCTGATGGGCGGCCTCAACGTACTTTGTCTGGTTTCATTGTTCGGCGGTTCCTGTCCTCCTTCAGGGCGATGCAGCAGATGCCTCAGCTTCCCCTCTCGGACGAGCCGATCTAAAAGGTTCTTCAGGCTCCTGCAATCGTCAGTGGTGTGACCTGGCTCCTGATGGTACGCGCAATACAGGTTTTGATTGCGCTTCAAAGGATCACCAGCCATCTTGTTCGGCCACTGAAAGAAAGGTTCATACTTCACTTTCTCTAGGATTTTGTGAAGCGGTTCTCGGAACACAGCATGGACCGCCTGAGCCCCAGTAGATCCGTGATGCCCTATATAATCTCCTCTCGGCCTGTTACTATTGTTAAATCGATCCGACCTGAAGTCCCGCCTCTCCTGAGGGACAACCTTCGCCTTACCCTTCCCCATCTGCTGGTCTTCCTCGACCCTTTTGTACTTGTCAATCCTGTCCATGAGTTGACGCACGCTGGTAACTGGCTTCCCAATGAGGGACTTCCTTAGGCCATGATCTGTCGGTAGGCCCCTCTTGAACGTGCTGATGGCGACATCATCATAATTCCCTTCTATCTCGTTATACATCTCCCAGTACCTGTCTGAGTAGGCTTTCAACGTCTCTCCTTCTCGCATGGACAAGGACAAGAGGGAATCTAGGGGACGAGGAACTCTACTGCTGGTTATGAAGCGGGATCCAAAAGCCTGTGTCAGCTGTTTAAAGGAGTCAATGGAGTTTGGTGGGAGGGAATCAAACCATCTCATGGCCATAGGTCCCAAGTTGGACGGAAACACCTTACACATTAGCGCCTCATCCCTGGAATGGACGGCCATCCTTTGATTAAATTGGCTTACATGCTCTACTGGATCGGTCCGACCATTGTATATGGCGAATGTCGGTTGATTGAACCGCCGAGGAAGTACTGCCCTCTCAATCCTTCGCGTGAAAGGCGACTGGGATATGCGATCCAAAGCACGACTCATGGCATCATTGGCTGTGCCGTGGTGAGATGGACTCTTGTGGCCGCGCTTGTAAGGCCGCTCTTCTTCGTAGGAAAAGGTCTCGCTCGGAGGAGTTCTTGATGTTTGTTTGTATTCGTTGTCCCCATCACTGCTACTGTCCGAGCGGAGTAAAGGACGTTTTCGCTGCGCTCGGCGCAACTCTTTCTTTAAGTCATCAATCTCTTGCTGCTGGATCCTTCGATCGTTTTGCTCAGGGGACGCGCGACCCTTCCCCTTTGAACGGCTTTCTCCTGTGTAAGAGGTGTTCACACTTCCCCCTCGCTGTTTATTTTGGTCCTTCTCTCGTTCAAGATTCATAACATTGTCCTGTCGTTGGAAATCTGCACGTCCAATTTGGCGCGGACCTGATCCTTCCATTTCTCGCGGTTTCACTTGTCGAGACACAAGTTCTTCCCACAGACGGCGCCAATTGTAAGGGCGGTTTTTGGGGCCCAGGCCCAGCAAGTAAGCGATTCTGGCCCAAAAGACCCTCGACAATGAATTTGTAGAGAGTGGGTCTCAGAGCTAGGTCTTGACAGAGTGAACGTGATTATTGGTGAACCATGCAACAAATGGAATGTGGGAACGTTTTGTTAAGTTTCATGAGATAACAGTCCATGGGGCTGTTTTAGTGTTTCTTCTGCTCTGTTTTTAGAAAGTCTTCCTTCCTTCTTTTTTTCCACCCCCTCCTTATGGGGACTTTCTTCTCTTATATATCCTCCTTCAATTGATAATGACCTTACATTTGTTAACCATCTAGGCCTCTACTTGAGTGCCTGTCCCAAAGGACATCCTCCTCCTTTTTCTGTGAGTTGCAATGGCCGAGATAATACTATTTTCCTGTCCAATCCACATTAATGCGACTGGAAAAGTAGCTTCCTTGCATTTAATGCGGTAGTTGTGGTTGCTCCCTGCCCGTCTAGCATTTTTCTTCCATTTAGAATGATTCCTCACCGTGGACAGGGCGCGCGCTGGACTTCCATTTAGTGCGTCCGAGGAGACACTCCTCCTCGGACGACCCTTAAACAAGCCCGGCCCGGCCCAACAGGATTGGGCTAAAAGTCTTCCAACCTTGTTTTCGCTTCCCGCTATGGCTGGGCTTCATCCGGGTCCCAAGGCCCACTATTGACTGACAAAGTTTGCCCCCACATTACCTATCACAAAAAAGAAATTTAAACATTCATAATTAGGTTGTTGAAGTTTATCGATCATAATCATTTTCATATTATATTGTGAACATTTTTTAGTACCACTAATGCATTTTTCCTTTTCATTTCTATCAAGACTTCCAAAATACAAGACCAATAGCAACCTAACCCAATTGAAACCCTAAAATGTTTCAAAAAAATGTTACAAATGTGTTAAATCACCAATTATAGATTAATCTCTCTCTCTCTGTCTCAAAAACAAGTAATAAATTAAAAATTAGATTACAATTTTACTTAACTATATATTGTCATATATTCAAAATAAAGTATCTTTTTTTAATTGACATATATTTTTATTTCTTTTTATTAAAATTTATGGTTGAACTATGATATTAAATTCTCTATATGAAATTAACATTAGTTAAGTTGGTATTATTCTTCAAATTAAGTATTTAATATTGTATCAAATTAACCTTGATTTGATTAGTATTAAATAATTTTATTTAATTAATATTTACATATTCAATGCTTCATATGAATTTTCGTCTTAAGCCCCAAATTATGTTGAGCCGCCTCTGCGCCCCTATACCTATCCCCTAAGGGAAAACTTTGACTACCTTGACCAAAAAATGCAATATACAATCTTTAAAATTTTGTTTAAAATCAATTTTTTTCACCTTGATTTTTGAAAAATCTCTTTTAAGGAGAAGATACTAGTAGGCATCCCATGGATCAAACATAAGAGTGACCAAGGTAGCCCTCACACATTGAGATTTTTATTTTATCTCGACATTAACCCTCGCCGGTCATGGGTTTTCTAAAAAGATTTAAAGTAAGGACATTTTCCCCCTCTAAGATCAAAACCAATTATATCTAAGCACATGTAATATTTGAAACTAGCATGTAACCCATGTTTACACACGAGAATGTTCAATTGTAGTGGTACTATTAATGTTAAGCTTGGATTATTAAACATATAGAAAATTAGTTCAACCAAGACTTTTATATTTTGGAGTAATTATGTTCTCTAAATTTTACCTATTAATATATATATATAGATGCATGTATGAGATCATGGGACATATGTCCTCAAGATTGGGCAAGTGTCTTGTTTAATCTATGTTGCACACATTTTAAAGGGACAATCAAAATTAGGTCTTGAATATGATCAGGCCCCTAGTGATGAAAAAAATGAGGGGGAGTGAATTGAGATGCTTTGATCATGTTCATACGTGGGTAGCTTATGCATTAGTAAAAAAAAAAGCAAGTTGATTCAAGTTGAGCAATCAAAAAAAGGTTGAGGAAGACCAAAAATAACATTAGAAAAAATAGTAAAATATGACATGTCAATTGAAGTTTATTTTTATTTTATTTTTTATAGAAAATAAACAAACTAAAGTTAATTTTACCAATCATGATATGCCATACATTTACTTCTTCTTTTTTCAATTAAAAACTTTATTTATTTTATAAAGAAAGTTAAATAAATACATAGCAAGTTTTGATTATAGGAACATCAAAAATAGTAGTACAAGGACTTATATTGGAAGTCCAAAACTTGTTACATTGTGTGTGCAACTACTAATAATGTCATCAATAGATTTTGGACTTTACGGCATTTTGTGATTAAAATCTTGGATTAATGAGTTTGCCAAGTATTTATATTTTTTTATTTAAGTCAAGTATAAATAAGATTGAAACTCCTTCATAGAAAAATGTATAAATAAGATGGACTTTAAATACATTAAACCATAAATTATTTTGAAAGATAGTCCCCCTTCTAAATAAACCATAAATAAGATAATATTTCTTTTGAATGCTAAACAATGTAAACTTGTAAAAAAATTTGCCAATAGTGTCAACGATCTAAAAATTCTAATATATTTTAATCCCAAAATATCTCTCTTCAGAGTCTCTCTCTCTCTCCATATCTCATCTCAGACCAAGCCTCTTTCTTCCTCTTTCTCTCTGTGTCTGTCTTTGTCTCTCATTCAGTCCTCACTCTCTATCTCACGGAGGTAGTATTGTCTTTTTGGGTGATTTTTGTGGTGATATTGGTGTGGGTCTAGTGGTTTGCTTGCAAGGTCGGCGAGGATCTGATGGTCTGGTAGTTTTCTTAAAACATTAGTTAAAATATTCTTTTATTTTGTAGCGATTTCTTAAAACCCAAAAAGGTAAGTTTCTTTCGTAGTGGTGGATGTTATTTTTGTGTGAATTTGATTGTGATTGTGATTGTGATTGGAGCCTGTGTTTGAGTGATATTTGAATGAATTTTGTACTGTTTCAATTTTGATAAGAAAATATTAGTAACTATTTAACTGAGTTATTGTGTTTGATTAGCTTTTTTTGAAGTATAGGTTTGTTTAGAATGAAATTTTTTTAAGCATGTTTGTTGGTATGAGATATATTGGAATTCAGATCTAATTTTTGGGATCCCTAATCACTAATCAGTTTTACCCAAAGCTTGAATTTAGGGTGCGTTTGTATAAGTTGGTGCAAAACGATGTTTTGGGTTTAAAATGAGTTTTGTAAAAAAACTATGAGAAGTTGCTATCGTGAATCAGAGTTTTGGGTTTTAAAAACGCTCTTTTAGTTGATGGTTTATGACTAGATTCTGTCAATTTTCGGGTGAAACCGTAGAACCGATTAACTTGATCACCTTGGGTTTATTTGTTTATTTGTTTTTTGGATTACATATCTAGTTGTAGTTATGAGTTTCAAGCTGTTTGTTCTTACTTCCATTTGTGTTTTGAGTTATTCGCTGACCTATTGATTGTTTAGTGCTACAGTTGATTTTTGAGTAGAACTAAACCTTCAAATTCCTTTCTTTTTTTTCTTTTCTTTTTTTGAGAGAGAGTTTTAACCTATGGTGTCCACTTCTGATAATAGCTCTTTTATACGGTTTCATGTTTGTTTGATAGTTCTGTAGAGGCCTTATGCTAAAGTTCTGTATCATTTCTTATATAACCATTTTGTTGAAGTTCCAAACCAGTGGAACTTCCAGATCGTGGTTATGTTTATTTGTCTTCTAAAATTTCCCTTTAATTCATTCCTTTTATCAATTTTTGCATTGACGATCAATTTAGTCATTCCTCATGATGTCTGTACAAGGTTATTTGTTTTTTTCATCTTAAAAAGAAAGAAAGAAAGAAAGCAAAAGAATTCCTCTTCTCCATGCTGAATTGTGTTATGTTACAATTGTTATGCCAGGTAGAGAATTATGGTGGGATTTAAAAATAGGTACACGATTGTGGAAGTTTTCTTGGATCCTAATAGAGATCTTGCTGGGCATGATCCCATCATTATTACCCAATTTAATGTCTCAAAAGGGATCAAAGACAGCATTCTTGTAAACTTTGGAGAGTGTGGTCTTGCTTCATCACTTGGATCCTTCCAAGGTAAGTACCATATTGCCAGTTATTAGTTTGCCTTTTCTCTTGTTTATGCACACTTGCATTTTACTTTCAATACAGTGTCATGTCTTCAATAATCATTGAACTTGTTATTTGTGTAGTCAAGTATGTGAATCCCATCACAAAAGCTTTGCATCATTAGAGCTTCAAGGGAAGAGTACCAAAAGGTTTGGTCTGCCATCACCATGGTTAGGAGTATTGGAAATTGCCCTGTGCTATTTAACTTATTGGACCTAAGTGGTAATTCAAATAACAGAGAGATGGATACTCTATTGCCCTGCTGATGATGCTTATATATATGTGTGTGTTTATCATAGTTTGAATTACTTAAATAACTTATATTTTGTTCATGATTAGCATAACAAAGATGCAAATCTAATTTTATTCACTGCCATACAGAACTTTTTTCTGAAAATTTATTAGATTTTTTCATCTATCAAAATGGAATATAATACCATTTTTTCCTTTTTACTAGGGAGTATAAAGGCTTGTAGAAATGTAGCCTTGAAGTATGATGAGCTAAAATTTGAGCAGTACAAACTTGTAGTTGGGGCTTGTCTCGCCATCGATGCTATTCAGCACATGCAAAACTATCTAGACAAGATCAGAGTTTTGGAGCACTAAAAGTATTGCTGAGATCAAAGGGGGTTGGGGGTGGCTTAATCAATGGATCCCAGACTCTCAGCCCACCACCAATACATCAATCCCATTTAAATCCTCCCTCCACAGTACTCCACCCTCACATCACATACCGTTGGCAAATACAAAATTAAAGAAAAGCAATACGTGCACATGAGCCATGTGTGTTGTGTATAAAAGCCACTTGACTTTGCTTTTCTCTTGGTCATTCTTCCAATTTGCTCAGTGTGAAAACGGAGACTAGTTCTGAACATGATGCTAAGGTTGAGGATAAGTTATAGGTTGTTCCTTCAACTAAAACCAAAGCTCAGTGAGTATAAACTCTGCCACTCACTGACATGCTGCTTTGGAGTGGATATTGTCTGCTGAGGTCGGTGGTGATATTGTTTCATTTTAACTCATGTTTAATGTTTTTTTTTTTTGTTTTTTTAGGATGGTACTAGCAGAGATGAAAGGACAACTCAAACAATAACATAGAGGTTGAAAGCAACTTGGAGGTGACTCAGAGGAAGACTAATATAGATCTAGTCATAATTCTATTTGTTTGAGTTTAAAACAAGGTTTAATTTCAGGATTTCTTTGTATATTTTATATTTTAAAGTTTGAACTTATATAAATTTTTATCTTTCGATGGATCAATTTTTAGTAATTATTGGACTATTGTATCAATTTTTAGTAATTATTGTACTATTGTAACATGATAGTTAAACAAAAATGATATAAAATAAGTTAAAAATAAATAAATAATAAAATATTTCAAAAATTATATAAAATATTACCAACGATGACATAAACATTTGGTCATAAATAACTTTATAGCGACAATAAAGTCCCTCGCAATTAATAGAATAGCGACACTCCTTAACCTCTTGTAAAAATGTTTTAAGTGACAGCTTAATGTCATTACTATTATTCCTAACTAATTGCGAGGAGGTTAAAATCCTTTGCAAATAAATTTTAGCAACGTCATTATTTGTCTCATCGTTAATTTGAAATTTGCAAATAACTAATTGCAAGGGTATAAAGGTCCTTATAAATAGTTATTGATGACAATTACATCTCCTCGCTAAAAACAAGTTGAGAAGGGTTAAAAGCCCTCACAAATAAGTTTTAGCAATGCCATTATTTGTCACTAAAAAGTATGTCGTTAATTTGGAATTCGCAAATAACTAATTGCGAGGGTATAAAGGTCTTCATAAATAGTTGTTAACGACGACTGTTTCCCCTCGCTAAAAATAAGTCATCGGATTTTCTCGTCGTTTGGTAATATATTTGTGAGGGTGGATTTGTTCAGTAACGATGGTGGATTACTCTCGTAAATTATTTATTTGGGAAGGTATGGTCGCAAAATCTCTTTTAGCAACAAGAGTAAATACGATGGCCTTCGAGGGCCATATGCCCTCACTAATAACCTTTTGCGATGATATTTGAATTTTTGCGAGGGTATTTTACTCTTGCTAGTAGACTCTTTTCTTGTAGTGACTTATAAGCTTTGGAACAATGACTGAACAAGATATGTCATGATTTATCTTATTTCATGTGTTGGCAAAAGTGTAGACTAGTTCACCAAGCACCTCCCCAAATCCAATAATCAGTTCCATGTTACTACTCATATGTTTTCATTGACTTTATGTTATTTCATAAGTCCTAAAAAAACATCAAATTTATAAAGTTTTTTTAAAAAAACTAAATTATTATATGTCATATGACTAAGAATTTGAATTCACTTACCATTACGCTTGGCTAGAGTAGCCAACAAATATTGATTAAATTATGTTTGATCTTATCTAAATAAAATCAAATCAAATTAAACTGGGTTCGATGATAAGAAATTGTAAATAAAAAAAAAAAAATTGAAATTGTAAGTACTAAGTACTATTCAAGCAAGGTGTTTTATTTTACAATTGATTTGTGGGTTTCAGTTAACTCAACTAGTAAAGCCTCTGATGGTTAAATAAAAGATTTGAGGTTCAATTCCCGCCTACACCAAAAACCAATTAGTGTCTTAGTCTGTGATAAAGAGTTATTATCAAGAGCGGACGCCATAGGTTGAAACTCTCTCTAAAAAAAAGTTTACAATCGGTTTAATTATGTCTTTTAATTAAACTAATATTTTAATTAAACTAATATTTTACTTTGGCTGTTATCCACGTTAGCAATTTCCATCCAAGAGATAGGGGCAAAGATTAAATGGACACAACATTGAAAGATTAAGGTCCAAATTAACACAATTGAAAGGATATGGATCAAATTGAAATATGGTGTAAAGTGTAGGGATCAAATACGTAATTTACCCTAGTAGTAATTAGTAGGCATTTATTATGATTATGCTTGTATGTGAAATTATACAATCTAATATTAGGCAAGTATAACAAGTTTAAGTTTTGGACCATGTTTCTCTTCTCTTTTTTGGTGAGTAGAGTTGTCTCCCTTTTGTGTCATAGGGTCTGTTTGGTTGGAAGGGTGGAAAAGTAAGAGGATAGAAAATGGGGAGATGATCGAAAAGTTTTTAGTTTTCTTTCATGGTATTTGGTTTGAGAGTAGAAAAGTGGAGGGATTGAAAATATAGTTTGTATAAATTTACTTTCACGCCCCTAATAAATTAAAAAAAATAACAAATTAGAAAGAAAAAAAACGGATGAACCAAAAAAAAAAAAAAAAAAAAAAAAAAAACACCAACCAAATGAAAAGTATAAAAAAGGACCAAAAAAAAAAAAAAACTAAAGAAGAAATTTTTTTTAAAATAGGACAAAAAAATAAAGAAGAAAATTTAAAATATAAAATAAATAAATAAAGGAAACGATTGACATGAAAAAAAAAAAAGAAAAAAAAAAGCCATGAAGAGTAGAAAACCAAGCATGTTGTAGTATGTGGGTGCGTTAGTCCAAACATTTTCGAACCTGTTTTCTCCCCAATTTAGGGAGAAAACACTTGGGCCTCGCCAATTTTTTTTCCTCTCCTTCTAATCAAACACCCACTAAAAACATTTTCTCTCTACTTTTCTATTCCTTTTATTTCTATCCTCCCTATTTCACCTCCAACCAAACGGACCTTAGTATGAGAAGAGGAAACTATGCTAGTTCTTTGAGTGAAGAAGAAGAGGGTCAATGTAGTTCACCTCAAATCTTCGGGCAAAGTTCTTCTCATCTAAAAAAGAGGGTTTAAAGGTGGATGTGAGTAATAAACATCAGAGGCAAATGCATCTTCACTTGGTGTGTCCTTAATATAGAGGCGATCGCTAGAACTTTTAAGCCACTGTGGAGAACTGATAGAGGGCTTTTGTCAAAACTTGCCCACATGGCAAGTTGTGAGTGATGAAGTTATGAACCTACTACTTTTACTTTATCATTCACATCTCGCCACGTGAGCAAATTGTGGCAAAGTTGTGATACTAGTATTATTTATATTCTATTGGTGTGGTAATAACCGACCCACCATTTTTATTCCATCACTCATAACTCACCACGTGGGCAAGTTTTGACAAAATTGTGGTACTAGCATTATTCATATGCTATTGGTGTGGTAACCCACCCATGAAAAGAAAAACAAAATGTGAATTATGAGTTGAGTAAAGGTTCTTTGAAAATGAAGGATAAACAATCTACAATTTGGTAGAGGAAGGGAATAGCAGGAGAAGGACAATGCAATATGATCTCAAGACTATAGAAGCTACATCAATGGAGGCCAGTTACCAGCCCCACTGAGAACAATGAGTTGTCTAGCTTGGAATTGTCATGAGCTTGGGAACCCATGCAGATAGTTCAAGAGCTCATTACTTTTTTACAAGCAAAAGATCCCATGATCGTGTTTTTATCGGAGACTTGGCCAAATGAAGCACGGTTGGTAAGAATAGGGTGCAAGTTGGGTTTTGATGGAAAGTTTGTAGCTAAGGGTGAGACTCTAGGGGGAGGTCTGGTTCTCTTTTGGAAATCTGCCCTCGCTACCTCTGTTGATTCCCACTCATTTCAATCATATAGATTTTATTCTAGATAAAGAATTTGAGAATGCTTGGAGGCTCATTGGCGTGGGGTTGATACAAGTATAAATTTGATAACTTCTATTACTCTAATCAATAAAAAACCAATCGTAGGTTAGAGTTGGATTTCTATCTCAAATATAATAAAAAATGTATACTTTTAATAATTTGATTTGTCCAAAATTTTTGGGTTTCCCACCTTAACGCAATAACACCCCAATAAATTCTCCTCCCCCATTAAGTTATTCCTCTCTCCATCAAACCACTTCATTTACCTCTTAATTAAAAAAAATTACACTTTTTTCAATGTTCTTCATTTTTTTTTTTTTTTTTTGGGATGAAATTGAGCTTAAATTAAATAGAATTAAAGATTACAAAGTCTAGAATAAAAAACACCCCAAGCATCAGCTAATAACTGGTACAAAATACAAGGAGAAGGATGTGAATACAAAACTATCACTTGAAGAATATTCTTCCTTGGCCAAAGGGCCCGCACATTAATTCCTTTCACGGTAGGTGAGGTGGATCCATGGATGTGAGTTTTTAAATTTTTTCTTAAATATTAATTTAATGCCTTCATGATTTTAGACTTCCCTCTTTAACACCTCTCCATTATTTGCCTCATGACATTAATTTTCTGAGTACTGTCAGAATCACAAACTTTTTTACAAAATAATTTACAAATTGCTGATGTGGTGAGTAGTTATTGGTAAATAAAAAAGTAATGTTAATGGTGGGCCTAAATGAAAACCAATAAAAAATTGGCCACATTACCAGTTTGTAAAAATGTTATAAAATAGACATTTGTGGCGGTAGCACTACTCTAATTTTTTTTATCTTATTTTTCAGTCTTCTTCATTATTATAGCATTATTTCTTTTAACCTTGTTTTCATGCTTTTTCATTAATTTAATTATTTTTTTCTTTTTCCTTCTTCGTTCTCAATTTTATTGTTTCCTATTCCTCCCCCCCCCCCCCCCCCCAAAACAAATTTCTCATCTCTCTTTTATTTTCCTCTTACCAACCATTTATTAATTTTCCTACTCAATGGTGATTAATTGATGCTTCAACCTCCTCCCCTTCCCCCAATTTGGCTATTATTTTCTCCATCAAAACTAATAACATCAAATTTTTATTTCCTTATTTTCTTTCATTTACGACGTACTTGCATTGAATGACTCCTCATGTTCCCTACTTCCTCATTTCCAATGCCTCTCCTTAAATGCCTTAGAAACACAAATGATTCTCTTAAACAAATGAAAAAGGTTTGGCTCCAAGCACAAATAGAAAAATGACATTGTATGCACGTGACTCACTTAATTAATTGGACTAAGCAAGTCATGCATAAATGTCATCTTCCTATTGATAGTTGGAGTCCCAAACTCTATCCCAAACAAAAACTGATATAAATATAAGGAAAGGGTTAAAAGCACTAGGAGTTTTAGTGTTTTACTACAAACTGATGTAGTAAAACTTGTAGTACTGTAACATTACTCTAAATACACTCCAGTTTGTTTTGTTAAATCCAGCTAAAATGAAATATTCTTTTAGCATAAATAATTTGTAAAAGATTATTAATTCTAATATATTAACTTGCATAAATTGTAAAGAAAAAAAAATCTAGACCTTTACAAATTAATTACATATCTCGCTCTATGCGACTAGTATCATATGATAAAGAATTTACCTTGGTTGAGGTGGTTTGAAGTGGGTGTTGCATTCAAGGGAATTATTTCATAACGTCATTCTATATTCTTATTTTTCTCCTTAGTTTGATTGGAAAACAAACATATGGATAGGTTATTTTCTTTCATTGGGGAGATCTCTTATTATACTTCTGCATCTCTTGTGCAAGTTGTTTTGGCATCTAAAATTAATGCCCAATTGTAAAAGTATCTTTTTATATGCTTTGCTTTCATTCATATATTTTTTATTGATGTATCACCGTGTGTAGTACTATTCTGTCATGGCCTGTTTGTGATAAAAATGTATACGAGAGGAGACCAATGCTTTGATTCAATATCCTGATTATGGAATACACTAATATTAGGAAACAATAAGTTTGTATTGGCAATAACAAAAGTAACAAAATCAATATGAATAAATAGATTAAAAATTATTATTCTTTAATGTATAAAGTTTATTCTTAATATCTTTGTTCACATGTCAATGATATTTTACTCACCATAATTAAAAAACAACTGTCAAATGAGTAGAGCATCAAATTACAGGGAATAAAGAAACAAAATGCAGAAGTACACATGTAGAAAAGATGCAAGGGATCTAGAAGTCATAGAATCCTTGAATACGTGAAAAGCAGATGGACCCCCAGGCCAAATAAATTTCCAACTTCTTGAAAGTCAAATTTCCTGAGTAATTGACAATAAAGAAGTATACTATTTTGATGTGCTCAAGAATCTCCTGACTCTTTTTTTCACCATCACTAACAATTTTTTTTCTTAGAAAAAAAAAAAAGCAGGAAAAAATGTAAGGATTTATCATCACATGTTGTACATGATTGATGAGGTCCATTAAGTTCCAACTTAGTACTCTCATTTTGAAATTTAATTGAATTCACATCAATCATTTTCATGAAAAATAATCTAGTGCAGGGTGGACTCAAAATAGAATAAAAATTATGACCTGCTACTAACTTCTTCCAAGAAAGTACTACAAGGTGATGCTCATAACAAGCCCATGTATAAATTAAAATTCTTTATCTTCACTCCTATCCGACCCAAAATAAATAAATAAACAATAGATCAACACTATTTTTTTACAAATGAACAAACTTACTTATTTATAATTTAGGAAAAAAATTGACTACTATCTAAATTTGCCTTACATAATGAACAGGGATCAATAAAAACATCAACCAACACTGCAACATAGATAATCATAGAAGTTTCATGGTTTAAGTATAAACAATCATCATAGTTTTCTCACCTGCTAGTGACCAAAAGGAATAATAGAAGAATTAAAACCTGCTGGGTTGTGATCCTAGCTGATGTGGGAAGAAATATGGACGCTGGGCCTGACGGATCCAAGCCCGTGGGCCAACAGTATGGGAGAACCTAGGGCCTGGCATAACTCAAAATACTTGTAGAATCCAAAAGAATCCTAGAGAAAATCAGAATACTAGTTCGAGTGTAGTTCTAGAAGATACGCATTTGATGAAAAGCCCACTCTACAAGGAAATGCTTGCTCATCACGTTTGGGACTCCTCAAACAGAGTCCTACAAGGAAAAGACTTCGAGGGCAAGGAAGAGAGATCAACTTTGAACTACTATAAAAGCCCCAATACCCTCACAAATCAAGGGACGCATATTTTACCCTCTCTAGCACTCTAGAGTTGTGAAAGAGGATTCTAACTTGACCTTCGGAGGGTATTTGGCCGGCACCACACCGGTGCTCTCGGAGGTCTTTCGTTATTTTGTCGTGCAGGTTCACTTTTGAGTCGCGAGCGCCGTGTAACCTATTGGTGATTTTTTCGGCATCATCAGTTGGCGTCGTCTGTGGGAAACGTAGCACATTATCGCTTCCCGGACAAAAGAGTTACATGGTACTCACTCGCTCAATGGCGACCATTAACGACGTTCAAGAAGAAGAAGCCCCCACGACCGCACTTGAGAAGCAGGTCAAGACGCTCGCCACAGCCGTGGAGCGCCTCACCAAACAAAACCGCGACTTGGAAGAGCAGCTGAACCAGAAAAACGCAGCACCAAATAACCAAGGAGCGGATCAAGAAGGAAACAGCGCTGAAAGGAGGAACCAAGAGGGACCACAGGCTAGCAACGCCCCAAGCAGACCAGAGCGACGGGACATGAGCCTTCCGTCTCTTGCAGATACGGTTCCGCCACCTATCATCACAGAGATGCAGGCGATGAAGGAACAAATGGAAGTAATGATGAACGCTCTCAAAGGACGAGTGTCCAGTGACCTTGACGACCTCGTCAACAGGACCGACTCACCCTTTACCACAATCGTCAACTCCTTCCCCCTGCCGAGTAAGTTCCGCATGCCGCATATGGATAGTTATGACGGGGTCAAGGACCCTCTAGACCACCTGGAGACCTTTAAGACCTTGATGCACCTTCAAGGAGTGGCAGACGCAATTATGTGCAGGGCATTCCCAACAACGCTGAAGGGTGCGGCAAGGATTTGGTTCAGCAGACTAGCGCCGAACTCAATTAGGACCTTCAAGGAGCTAAGCGCTCAATTTACTACGCACTTTATCGGAGGACATCGGTACAAAAAGTCCACAGCTTGCTTAATGAATATCAAGCAGCGAGAGGAGGAAACGTTAAGGGCCTACATATCCCGCTTCAATAAAGAGGCACTCTCGATCGACGAAGCCGACGACAAGATACTCGTAGCGGCATTCACGAATGGGCTAAAGGGGGGTAAGTTTTTGTTCTCCCTGTATAAAAACGACCCAAAGACCATGTCAGAGGTGCTTTACAGGGCCACCAAGTACATGAACGCAGAAGACGCGCTGTTGGCCCGAGAAGAGAGTCCCAGGAAAAGAGAAAGGCAAGAAGACACTAGACAGGATCAGGGCCGGAAGAAAGGAAAAGTAGGAGATCGTAGGGAGGAGAGACGCCCCAAACCCATGGGGGGAAGATTCACAAGTTTCACCCCATTAAGCGCCCCAATAGATCAAGTCCTGATGCAGATCAAGGACGAAGGGACACTGACGTTCCCTGGAAAGTTGAAGAGTGATCCCAACAAAAGATCTAGGGATAAGTACTGTAGATTCCACCGTGACCATGGTCACGACACAGCCGATTGCTACAACTTGAAGCAGCAGATCGAAGCCCTTATCAGACAAGGAAAACTGCAAAAGTTCATCAGCAAGGAAAGAACAGATCCACCCCCACAAGAACACCCTCGACGAGAGAACGAGCGCCCAAGACCCTCCATAGGGGACATAAGGATGATAGTCGGAGGGACCGCAGTATCCGGGTCTTCAAAAAAGGCTCGCAAAACTTACCTTAGGATGGTACAAAGTGTTCAACTGACGGGCACCGTGCCGTAGATAGCAAGAAGAGAAGGACCCGTTATCGGGTTCTCAGAAGAAGATGCACGATGCCTACACCATCCGCATGACGATGCGCTCGTCGTCAGCGTGCAGGTAGGAGACTACAACATGCACCGGGTACTGGTCGACAACGGCAGCTCAGCAGATATCCTATATTATCCGGCATTCCAGCAAATGAGGATAGGTGAGGAGCAACTAAATCCAACGAACGCCCCGCTCGTTGGTTTCGGAGGCAGCCGGGTATTCCCTCTGGGCGCGGTCACATTATCTGTAACGGTAGGCGATTACCCCCAGCAAATCACCAAGGATGTAACATTCCTAGTGGTCAATTGCTCGTCTGCCTACAACGCTATCCTCGGACGACCCACGCTCAACTCATGGAAGGCAGCAACCTCAATTTATCACTTGATGATCAAATTCCCTACAGATTATGGAGTGGGAGAGCTGCGCGGAAGTCAAATGGCTGCGCGGGAATGCTACGTAGCCATGATGGAGATAGAAGACCAGGTCCAGGCCTTGAACATAGAAGAACACCGAACAATGACAGAACCAATAGAGAAACTAGAAGAGATAACACTTGATCACTCCAGACCCGACCGAACAACCAAAATCGGAACGCTCGCTAACCACGCGATCTGACAAGAGCTTATAACCTTCCTTAGGAGCAATCAAGACGTGTTCGCCTGGAGTCATGACGACATGCCAGGAATAGACCCTTCGGTCATGGTACATAGGTTGAATGTGTCGCCATCCTTTTTACCCGTTCGACAGAAGAAGAGAGTATTCGCTCCGGAAAGAGACCAAGCAATAGCGGAAGAAGTCCGCAAACTACAAGAGGCAAGTGTCATCAGGGAAGTTTACTACCCCGATTGGCTGGCAAACGTAGTAATGGTTAAAAAAGCAAACGGCAAGTGGCGGATGTGCGTGGACTTCACCGATCTTAACAAAGCATGTCCTAAAGACAGCTATCCCCTCCTAAGGGTCGACGTCCTAGTAGACTCGACGGCTCAACACCAACTACTAAGCTTCATGGACGCTTTCTCAAGTTATAACCAAATCCGAATGTGCGAAGCTGATCAAGAGAAGATTTCGTTCGTAACCAGTCAAGGCCTGTTCTGCTACAAAGTAATGCCATTCGGCCTAAAAAATGCGGGCGCGACGTACCAAAGGCTGATGAACAAGATGTTCGCGCATCAAATCGGGAGAAATGTCCAGGTCTATGTCGACGACATGCTGGTGAAGAGCCGTAGGGAGGAAGATCACCTGGAAGACCTTAGAGAAACATTCAGCACGCTTCGCTCTTACAACATGAAGCTCAATCCAGGAAAGTGCGTCTTCGGGGTGACGGCTGGAAAATTCCTAGGATTCATGGTATCTCAAAGGGGAATTGAGGCCAACCCGGACAAAATCCAAGCCATAATAGAGATGGCTCCACCGAGAAATGTGAAGGAAGTACAAAGCCTCAACGGCAAGATAGCGGCATTGAATAGATTCGTGTCGAGAGCCACAGACAAATGCTTGCCCTTCTTTCGCACATTAAAGAGGTCTTTCGAGTGGACGGACGAGTGTCAGCAAGCATTCGAGGAACTAAAAGCCTACTTATCTTCCCCACCGCTGTTAAGTCCTTCGCAACCAGGTGAAGAACTCTTCCTCTACCTAGCCGTCTCCCCTGCCGCAGTCAGCGCGGCCTTAATCAGAGAGGAAGACAGGGTGCAGAAGCCCGTATATTACGCCAGTCGGGCGCTACGCGGTGCCGAAGAACGATACCCACCTTTGGAGAAACTTGCTTTTGCATTAGTCACGGCTGCTCGCAAGCTAAAACCATACTTCCAAGCCCACACGGTGAACGTCATGACTGACAAGCCCTTGCGACGAGCGATAAGCAATCCTGAAGCTGCAGGTCGACTGACGTTGTGGGCCATAGAGTTGAGCGAATTTGATATCAGGTACCGCCCACGAACCACCATCAAAGGACAGGTCGTAGCCGATTTCATAGCAGAATTTACACATGAAGAAGGCAAGGGGGAAGAAGAGTCCACTCAGTGGAGCATATATACTGACGGATCATCCAATAGACGAGCCGGAGGAGCCGGCATCGTACTGCTATCACCCGAAGGAGACAAGGTTGAATGTATGGTCCGTCTTGACTTCCCCACCACCAATAATGAAGCTGAGTACGAAGCATTAGTAGCAGGACTCGACCTCGCCAAAGTTGCAGAAGCCGCAAAAGTGATCATTTACTGCGATTCCCAGGTCGTAGCCAATCAAGTAAACGGAGAGTTTGAGTGCAAGGGTGAAAGGATGAAGAGATACCTTGATCAAGTAAAGGCAAGACTAGACGACCTAGAAGCCAAATCATCCAAATCCCAAGAGGAGAAAATGAGCGCGCCGACCATCTAGCCAAGACCACTTCAGCAGAACATATGATAACCCCTGGTAACGTACTCTCTTTTGTTCAGCTTTCTCCACTAATAAATTTCGGCAACATGTAGGAGATAGGCTCCGAAAACACCTGGACCACATCGTTAATTTCATACTTGAAAAACGAGGTCTTACCAGACGAGAAGGAGGTAGCAAGAAAGCTAAAGGTCCAGGCGGCAAGGTTTGTCTTGATAAAAGACGTCCTGTACAAAAGAGGGTTCTCCTGTCCATATCTGAGATGCTTGGGTACCGAAGAAGCAGACTACGTGATGAGGGAAGTACACGAGGGAATCTGCGGAAATCATTCAGGGTCGAGGTCGTTGGTACACAAGCTTGTACGAGCTGGGTATTACTGGCCAACAATGCAAAAGGATGCCGAGGCCTATGTTAAAAGCTGTGACAAATGCCAAAGATTCAGCAATTTTATCAGGCAACCAACTGAAGAACTGACACCGATGACGGCTCCATGGCCGTTCGCTCAGTAGGGTCTAGACATTATGGGGCCTTTCCCTACAGCGATACGACAGCTAAAGTTCCTGGTAGTGGGTATCGACTATTTCACGAAATGAGTAGAAGCGGAAGCTTTAGCCACCATTACAGAGAAGAACATACGAAGTTTTGTTTGGAGGAACATCATATGCAGGTTTGGTGTACCTAGAGTCCTTGTCTCGGATAACGGGAGGCAATTCGACAATGACTACTTCCGGGATTTCTGCTCACAGCTAGGGATAAAGAACCACTACTCCTCCCCCGCTCACCCTCAGGCTAATGGCCAGGTTGAAGTCACGAACCAATCCCTACTTAAGATAATCAAGACTCGGCTCGAGGGGGCAAAGGGCATATGGCCTGAAGAATTACCAAGCATACTGTGGGCATACAGGACGACGGCAAGGGTCCCCACAGGAGAGACACCATTTCGACTAACGTACGGGAGCGAAGCAGTCATCCCCGCCGAAGTTGGCCTCACAAGTTACAGGGTGCAAAACCATGACGAGGACAAGAATGACGAGGCAATGCGACTACAGCTGGACCTGGTAGATGAAGTAAGGATGGCGGCAGAACAAAGGCTCACTAGATACCAGGACCGCATGGCCAAGCATTACAACACTCGGATCCGACCTAGAGACTTCCAAGTCGGAGACCTCGTACTCAGAAAGGTCATGGGCACTGCTAAAGACCCTACACAAGGGAAGCTCGGCCCCAATTGGGAAGGACCTTACCGAGTCACATCATGGCAAAGGAAAGACACCTACTACCTGGAGACAATAGACGGACAGAAGCTGCCTCATCCATGGAATTCTGAGCACTTGAGAAAGTATTATCAGTAACCATGACACAGCAGACAACAACAATCTTGCCCAGTTTATTTAAACATTAAACTACAATTATTAGTTTTATTTTTCCAATCTATTTTTGCTACAATCTTCTTGCACCTTTTTAAGCCCAAGGGGGCAAGTGCTTCTCCCCCACAAATGCATTTTCTTTCAACAATAATCAGATACAGTTTTTTTTTTTTCTACATGGATTTTTTGTTATATATCGCAAGTCCACAAAGTGGACGGATCATCCCAGAAGGATGAAAGTTTGAAGTCCAAAAAGGACGGATAACGACTAGTCCACAAAGTGGACGGATCATCCCAGAAGGGTGAAAGTTTGAAGTCCAAAATGGACGATTAACGACGAGTCCACAAAGTGGACGGATCATCCCAGAAGGATGAAAGTTTGAAGTCCAAAAAGGACGGATAACGACTAGTCCACAAAGTGGACGGATCATCCTAGAAGGGTGAAAGTTTGAAGTCCAAAATGGACGATTAACGACGAGTCCACAAAGTGGACGGATCATCCCAGGAAGATGAAAGTTTGAAGTCCAAAATGGACGGATAACGACGAGTCCACAAAGTGGACGGATCATCCCAGAAGGGTGAAAGTTTGAAGTCCAAAATGGACGATTAAGGACACGTCCACAAAGTGGATGGATCATCCCAAGAGGATGAAAGTGTGGTTCAACATGGACGGATACAAATCAACAAAATACAAAATGATCGAAGTCCTCATAATGGACGGATCACTCATGGTGTATGAATATCTATCCGACATAGTTAGAAAAATTCAGTTCCCAAAGTGGACGGATCACCCATAGTGTGAAAAATACCCTATCGACGAGGCAGGCGGAACAATGTAAGATAAATATAAACGTAAAATTCATGGACGGACATTCATGCTACTTTCAAATAGAAAAATTAACGGGCATAAGCATTGACGGATAAAAACCCCTGAAGGGTAAATGTTTAATACAAAAAAAAAACCCATGGGAGGGTAATCGTTTCATACACAGTTGTCAAAAAATTAATGGATAAATTAAATTTTGGGGTCGACATCTTGGGGACTTTTCTCCGGAGCTGATTCTCCGTCCCCTTGAGCAGCATTCTCCTCAAACAAATCATCCGTGTTCTCCGAAGCAACGGGTAAAACAGACGTCTGAGCCTGATCTTCAACAGTTACCATGGACACATCCAAGTCGGGATAGGCTTTCTTGACTTGACGGATGGCATCGTCAAAACCTTGAAGGAATGACTCTCCTAGCTCGGCCATAAGGCGTCGAAGTCACGATATTGACGGACCGCTGTCTCGTTAGCCTGACGGAGCCCGTTCTTCAAATATTGTATTTCTTTATCTTTTTCCACCAATGCTTTTCCGGCCTCATCCGTCTTCTGCTCCAACTCCTTCCTAACCTGTTCGGACAGATCAAACTTTTTCTCCATAGTGGATTTCCACTTGTTAAGATGACCCAGCTCTTCCTCCGTCTGCGTTGCCTTGGCTCTTACCCGTTCCAGAGCCGCTTCACTTTTAAGACAACGATCCATTAAGCCCTTCATCATGACCAGGGACTGGAACAAGCAAATTAAGAGGGTTAGACCAAGAGTCAGTTTGAATGGACGGGCAAAGGTGACGGACAATATTACCTATGTTACAGCAAAGAGACCCGTCTCTCCCATTGCCTCCGTCGAATGATTGCCCAAATCCTCGTAATCCTCCGACGAAATAATTGAAGTAATCTTCTCCAAGGCAAATTTGGAGTCGTCTCGAAGGAGGGGTGGAGGCTTCTCCTGGCTGGTGGACGGGGCCTTCATCAATCCCTTGCCTACCCCATGCCTTACTGGGGTGACGTCCTTCACACCAGCAGCCATTAACCCCACGACGGGTTCAAGGGAAACTTTCTGTTGTTTAGGTGGACGGTCATATTTGGGAAAAGGCTTTCTTTTCGTCAAAGGAGCCGTCCCCTTAGGAACCGGCTCGCCAGACTCCTTTCTCTTGGCAGCCTGTTGTTTTATTTGAGCCCTTCTCTTAGCATCGTCCATTTCTGAAAGAATGAACGGACGGATAAAGTAATTATTTAAATTAAATACATCTTTGCAAATAAGGGTTGACGGACTTACGCCTATGAATTTGTTCACTGTATTTGATTGCTTCAGGTGTAGGTTTGGGACCGTCACAGTACCAGTGTATGGTTTCCGGGTTTACCAACTTGGCCCAAGTCCTCTCTGTTGGCTCGGTCTTCTGAAAAATCTTCTCAAGAAAGCCAAATTCTTCGACGCTAATTTGAGGACGCCGTCTACCTGTAAAAAAAATAAAAAAAAAAATAAAAAAAAAAAGGACGGTTAAAGGTAAGATCATGATTTACTTAGCAAAAAAAATAAAAAGCTAATAGATTAGGACGGGTGCATACGGTCCGGATCTAACACTCCCCAAGTTGTGTCGACGGGCAAATAGTCCGTCTCCCCTGGGAGTCCCATCCATCCGTCTCCCTCTAAAAAGAAGTATCGACTCTTCCAGTCTCTATTTGAGTCGGGTGTTTCATAGATGACCTTCAACAGTGGACTCCTACTGGCAAAGCTATACATCCCCTTTGATCTATCAATTTCGTCGGGACGGTAGCAGTGAAGAAATTCACGCACCGTCAGCCTCCTAGCACCGTTCGACATAGCACCGTAGAGTATCTCCATTGCTATGAAAACCCTCCAGGCATTTGGGGATATCTGGGTGACGGACAAACCCAAATAATGTAGGAGTTGTCTATGCAGGGTACTTAAGGGGAACCTAAGTCCCGCCTTCAACATCTGTTCATACACTCCAACGCCGTCTACCCCCTCATGATAGCATTTCTCTGACACATAGGGTAGACGGATTGAAATGAAGTCTGGAATTTGATAAATGGCCCTAAAGGTGCTGAAGTGTTTCTCCTTTATAACGGATGTGAATTTATGTACCGTCCACTTTGGTAACATGATGAACTCTCTAAGTCCATCTGCACCAGTGACGGATCTTGATGGTTGATCCTCACCGTCAACAGAAATATCCTCTTGCTCAGCCATCTCCATATCCTCATTCGTTGAGGACGAGGAAGATGCAGACGGACTTCTCTCTTCGCCCGGACTCTCTTGGTCTTTATGACCGGACGGGTATACTTTCTCGTAATCCGCCCCGTCACGAACTACTGATTGATTACTCGACGCACTAGACATTGCCTACAAATGACGACGAGACCTAAGACTGACGGATCTAAAAGTTTCGACGGGTATATATGGAAGTCTAACTAAATGGAAGCATCAATTAAAGACTTGTAAAATCACAATAATTACTCACCAAGTCTCAGTTACTGAAGATCGACGGTTGAAATAGTTAGTGGATACAGATGTTCGACGGATGGCTCTCTGACAATGGTGACGATCGCGCTTTGACAACGCGTTTTTACTAAGAAATGAAGAAATGAGAGAATAGAGGAGTGGTATATATAGAAAAACATGCACGGAAGACGAAGCGACGCGTCAATCCAAGATAGACCCAATCAAGCAATGACACGTGTCGTACCTCATAAATGCTTAACAACCCTTCAGCGTATTTTCGAAATTCGTCTCCCCTTGAAAGGCCATCAACCTCAGAGTCTTCAACCGTCAACATAAGTAAATCTTGGATCGTCACCCCATTAAAAATTTAACCGTCACCCTTATGGTCCGATCCCCTAAAATGTGATGGACCATAGGGTGAAGGGGGCAACTGATGTGGGAAGAAATATGGACGCTGGGCCTGACGGATCCAAGCCCGTGGGCCAACAGTATGGGAGAACCTAGGGCCTGACATAACTCAAAATACTTGTAGAATCCAAAAGAATCCTAGAGAAAATCAGAATACTAGTTCGAGTGTAGTTCTAGAAGATACGCGTTTGATGAAAAGCCCACTCTACAAGGAAATGCTTGCTCATCACGTTTGGGACTCCTCAAACAGAGTCCTACAAGGAAAAGACTTCGAGGGCAAGGAAGAGAGATCAACTTTGAACTACTATAAAAGCCCCAATACCCTCACAAATCAAGGGACGCATATTTTACCCTCTCTAGCACTCTAGAGTTGTGAAAGAGGATTCTAACTTGACCTTCGGAGGGTATTTGGCCGGCACCACACCGGTGCTCTCGGAGATCTTTCGTTATTTTGTCGTGCAGGTTCACTTTTGAGTCGCGAGCGCCGTGTAACCTATTGGTGATTTTTTTGGCATCATCACTAGCAAACCTACGAAACCTAAAGGGAACCAAAAATTAAAAACAATCAAGCAATAAAGGGACCAAATGGAAATTTTAAATATATATAATAAAAAATAAAAACCAGATGGAAAAAGGAATGAAAAAAAGGGATGTACCGAAATTTAGAGGCGATAAACGGCAGATATCGCGAACAAAGAGAGATGCAGAGAGAGATAGAGGAAATTGTATCTTTTACCATCGACATCGAAGGGAAGAAGATATGTTGCTACCAAACTGAGAAAACTGGGGAACAGACAAAACTTTAGAGCTCCGTGGCTTGTGGGATTCTTAGAGCTCCGTGGGTTTGTGGGATTCTTTGCTTGCGAAAATTTTGAAATACAACCTATGTTTTTTTTGTGGGAATTTCAATATAAAATTTTATTCTTTCTTTTAATATAAAATATTTTCAAATGTAAAAAATTTTACTATAAAATATTTTCAAGTATTTGGAAGGATAAATCACATGAAAAATGCAAGCCATCAAGTGTTTAGAGCCTGCTGGTGGTGCCTAGATCGATTTGATTGACTAAAAATATTTTACGTTTGACTAAATATTTTACTACAAAATAAATGCTGTAAAATGTGAAAAAAAAAAAAAAATTCATAGAGAAAGAGAGAGAGAGGTGAAAACTGAAAAGAGGGAAAGGAAAGAACTGTTGGTCAGAGGAGGTGAATTTACAAGAAGTGAGGGAGAAAGTCATTCTTACATTTCAGGGGCATTATAGTCATTTTCTTATGTTCTAATGATATTTTGATTATTTTAAAGGTTCTGAGGGTATTTTGATCATTTTTTTACGCTTTTGAGGAAATTTCAATCATTTCTAAGGTTTTCGGATCATTTCGGTCATTTTTTAGGTACTAAGGGTATTTCGGCCTTTTTTAAGTTTCTAAGGGTATTTTTAGATATTCTCTAGGTATTGGGGGCATTACGGTCATTTTCTTGTTATAAGGGTATTTTGGCCACTTTTTTGGTTTCGTGGTTATTTCAACCATTTTTTTGGTTTTATGGTCATTTCGGACATTTTTTAACTTTAAAGGCCATGTAGTCATTTTTTTTCTAATGGTATTTAGGTCATTTTTTAGCTTTTCAGGAATATTTTAGTCATTCTTAGCTTTCAGGGGCATTACAGTCATTTTCTTTGTTCTAATGGTACTTTGGCCATTTTATAGGTTCTAGGTTTGGTCATTTTTTAGGTTTTGAGGGAATTTTGGTCCTTTCTAAGGTTTTCGAGGTCGTTTCGATCATTTTTTAGGTATTAAGGGTAGGGGTGTGTAGTGAACCCGCTAAAACCGACCCAACTCAACCCAACCCACCGAGTTAGGTCAATTTTTAGGAGATGGTGGGTTGGGTTGGGTCATGATTTTTTTTTTTTTTTTTTTTTTTTTTTTTTTTTTTTTTAACAATGAGTCAGGTTAGGTTTGGGTCATAAGATTTACAAACCCGCCTCACTCGACCTGACTCACCTATATTTAATATATTTTTAAATTTTAAAAATATATATTATATAATTTTGATATTTATTTTTTTGCCCCTCTTCCTAAATAAAAAACCCAAACCCTAAGTTTTTCTTATATAGTTTGTGTTTGTTTTGCGTTATGCTCATGATTATTTGGTTATAAATTTGCTCTTATTTATAGTGGTGTTGTTCTAATGCTCAATTTAATAATAATGAAAAAAAAATTGTCTAGCCCATGGGTCCAACCGACCCAGTCAGATCCACGTGGGTTGGGTTAGGTTGAACCCTTATAATGGGTTGGGTTGGGTTAGGTTAGATTTTTTTTAACCCACCATAGTGGATTGGGTTGAAAAAACTTCTCAACTCAACCCATGCACACCCCTAACTAAGGGTATCTCGATATTTATCAAGTTTCTAAGGGTATTTATAGATATTCTCTACGTATAGGGCCTATTATGGTCATATTCTTTTCTAAGGGTATTTTGGTCATATTAAAGGTTTCGTGGTTATTTTAGTACTGCACAACGTGAGGACGACACCGTCAAATGTGAGAAAAAAAATAAAGTACAACCAAATGTGAGAAAAGTACGATCAAATGTGATGTTGGTACTGCTTAATATAACAATAGAACCATCATTTGCGAGAAAAGAAAAATTGAACTACCAAACATGACAAAAGTACAGTCACATATGATTTTGGTACTGCACAATTTGAAGATGGTATCATCAAATGTCAAAAAAAAAATATATGAGTACAACCGAATGTGGCAAAAGTACTGTCATGTGTAATGTTGATATTACTTAATGTGATAAAGGACCCATCAAGTGTGAGAAAAAAATAAGAAAACTATTGAATGTGACAAAAGTACAATCACTTGTGACGTTGGTATTGCCCAATATGACGATGGAACTATCAAATGTGAGTAAAAAAATAAGGGAACCATCGTCACATTAAGCCATACCAATATTACATATAGGCGTAGCTAACCCAACCCAACCCTACCGAATTACCTACTAATTGATGAATATATATAACAAAAATAGTACTCCTAAAATCTCTAAAATTCTCAAAATACCCTTAAATATTCTAAAATTATCAAAACACATACTAACAATTGAAAATTACAAAAATGACCCTAAAACTCTAAAAAATTATTGGAATATCCTTAAAACCTAAAAAATGACTGAAATGACCTTAAAATCTAAAAAATCACTAAAATACCCTCTAAACCTAAAAAATAATCGAAATACCCTTAGATACTAAAAAAATGACCATGAAACCTAAAAAATAACTAAAATGACCTTATAACTTAAAAAGTGACAATAATGCCCTTAGAACCTAAAGAAACAACCGCAATGTACCTTAAACCTAAAACATAACCGAAATACCCATAGAACCTTGAAAATTACCAAAATGACCCTAAAACCTTAAAAAAATTTGAAATACCCTTGAAACCTAAAAAATGACTAAAATACCTCATAAAACTTTAAAATGACCAAAATACCCCTGAAAATACTCAAACAAGGAATACCCTTAGAACCTAAAAATTTATCAAAATACCCTTACAACCTAAAAAAATGACCCAATGACCCTAAAACCTAAAAAAAATAAAAAAAAATAAAAAGACCAAAATTAACCTAAAACATAAAAAATGATTGAAATAACCAAAAAACCTAAACCTATGACCAAAATGCTTTCCAAACCTTCAAAAGTTACTAGAACCTAAAAACTAACTTAATGACATTGAAACCTAAAAAATGATTGAAATAACCCCGTAACCTAAAAAATTACTTAAATATACTTAGAACTTAAAAAAATGACCGTAATGGAATTTTCTTTCCTTTTAGCGTTAATTTTCTAAGAATATAGTTAGTTGTCCTGTTGCAAAACAAACTGGAAAACTAGCATCTCGAGTTTTAAAAACTCGAGAGTAATGGTGGAACTCGAGTTTCTAAAACTCGAGATGCTACTTTCCATTATTCTTTCAAATGTTGCCTAACTAACTATATACAACCCTTTTACACAGCTATTCTACACATTCCCTCAACCGTAATGCCCCCAAAACCTAGAAACTTACCGAAATAATTACATATGTGACCGTACTTTTATCATATTCGATGGTAGTATGGTACCCTAATTTTCCATAATTTTTTTTTTCTCACATTTGACAGTCTCATCATCACATTAGATAGTACCAACATCATATTTGACCGTATTATTGTCACATTCCATGAGAGCATTATTTTTTTCACATTTGACAGTTCCATTGTCACATTGGGTAGTTTCAATATCACATTTTACCGTACTTTTGTCACATTCGAAATTTTTTTCCTCACATTTGACAGTTCCATCATCATATTTTATTGCACTTTTGTCACATTTGGCAGTTACATTTAAACTTCAACAAATTTAAATTCTATTCAAACTAAGAGTCTATTATAAAAAATTCTAAACTTAAATATTTCAACAAATTTAAAATCTATTCAAATGAAAACTTTAATTAAAATAAAAAATAAAAAATAAAAACCTGAACTCCCAGACAACAGTGCACGCTTTCTTTCTCAAAAAAAGTAAAATAAAATAAAAAACCCAATCTTTTGACTTCTTCACCAAGTAAAAGTCTATTATTGACATTTTAAGAACTGCTAATTAGTAAATCAATGTTATACATTTAATCTTTAACAAATTGAAATTTTATTAAAATTAAAATTCTATTATAGAAAAAATATAAACTTAAATCTCACCCATGTTTTCTTGGTCTCACACTCTTGGGAAAAGAAAAACCGAAAAAATAAATGGTTCCTGAACTCAATGCTAGAGCTGCAGAAAACACACAAGCCATCCACTGGAACTTGGAAGACCCTGTTGCAAGATTCTAGCTTTTGTTGAAAGCTTAGTAATAATAAGCATCCAACCAACAAATGAATGTTTGGGAACGGCCCAGTTAAACCACAATAAATGCCACCATTCCATATTACTACCTCAGCTCCTAATTTCACTTCAAATAGCAGCACAATCAAATTCATAAGAACCAACCCATTGGGGAGCAATTATTAGTTGATGCATAAGGACCATGTTTCCTAGACTTTTTTGTACTTGATTTTATTTATATCATAAAAGGTATAACCATCAGGTTAAAGGGTTTAACAAGGAGAGAGAAACACCCCTAGTACTTCAAGACCCTCATTTTTATTTATTTATTTATTTTTATAACAAGGCCCTCCTTATTACATTACTCGATTAGACTTTTGATCATGTGATATGCCCACTTTGAAAATAGATTCCTTTTGATCATGTAGCCATGAGTCATTCCTTTTGGAGTTGTTGACAGAGGTGGCTGAGGATGAATAACCTCTGGCTCTGCTGTACATTGCTCCTTCCAGATGATAGGCGTTTCGCTTTTGGATCTAGGCCACGCACATGGTCAGATGGTTCAGTGCTAGCATGGGTACTACTGCAGGTTGTATCCAAATCTTCTCCAGACATTCGACTAGGGGTCATTATTAAGTCAATACTAGATAGACTAGAGGCTCTAGGAATGCTCTTTGCTTGATCTCCTCATAATGTCAGTGTAAAGTTCTGACATGTCAACTACCTCCCGGTCAGCTGAGAACTTTCCCTCTCGATCCTCTTTTGATGCCAGAAGATATTCCATTTCATATTTGTACTTTAGCAAGCATAAGAACTAGAAATCCAGCAACAAGACAATGCAGAGGACCAAAGCGCTTCTGATATTTCTCAAAAAGTTCCAACACTGCAACAAAGTCGAAATACACACACACGAGCAACAAATGCTCAAAACTAATCAGACATTACCGAACCATGCTTTTTTTTTTTTTTTTTTGTGGATAATTATTACTGTAACATGCATGTGATACATAACCATTGACAGAAAGTAACTTGTTCCATTTAATATTCAGCTGGTAATTGTATTCCTGTTTCACTACTCAATCTATCATTAAAAACTAAAATAATGGATCAAAGTGCAATCAATATAATTCAATGTTATCAAAGGACTGCTAATCAGACAACATTAGCTAATTTACAGGCTTTCTAAATGACAAAAATATCCTGTATACAAGAGATTCAAAATCAGCATCTTTTTGACAACAAATCATTGCTTTAAATTCAAACACTGCAGAACGAACAATGATTACAGAATAAGAATCAATCTCACTTCTTGGAGACACCAATTAAAATTGATTAGTGCAACAAGGGAGCATATATGTGCATTAACAGGCTAACAAGCAATGGCAGGTCTGGAACTGTGCTAAAAGATCAATTCAATCATGTTCACATGTTTAATAAAAATAGAAAATAATTTGGAAGCAGTATGACCATGCTAATAGAAGAAGAAGAAACATGTCATTTCATGAAAAGCTCACATATATTAACTACCATATGATATAGTGGACTACATCATACATGGATTAATGTTCACTCATTTACCAAAAGAGTCATAGTCACCATAATTAGCTCAAATACAACCATATAGATAATTCTAAAGACTGCAAATAAACTTAGATTCGTAGTTTTGATAGTACAAACACATGTACTTATATGTCACATTACCAAAACAAAATAAGCTTAGGCATTGTTTTGTACCATTGATTGAATTCAAACGAAAAATATAAATATCTCCAGCTCCCAAATGGAAAAATATGTGAAATTAATCGTCAACTACATTAGGATAATTTAGTATGCATTGTTGCGGACGTTAATTATAAAACAATAATTTATTCCTTTTCCTACTTTAGCACCCAATTAAGCATAGTGTGAAATTAACCACAAAATGTATTCACCAATTCTTTTTTTAACAAAATAAGTAAGCTTATGAATCACTTCTAGGGTAAATGCCTGACAATGATGTAAGGCAAGCATCAAGTGTTAAACACGCTTACAAGTCTGAAACTTCAAAAGCATGGCGACAAAGCATTTCTTCTTCAAACTTCACTAGAAAGCAAAATTCAAGGAACAAGAAAATTCAAAAATACAGGTGATCCAGAAACACGAAAAAACAAAACGCAGGTACCTGTAGCACCAAATTGTGACTGTGCTCTATTTCACTGTGTTTGCTACTTGGAATGTAGACCTGATGTGAAATTAATTGACCACAATACAAGTTAAGATTTTAAAAAAGGCAATTCCAAGGATCATGATTTACCATCACTAACAAAACCAAAATATGAGACTGTCATCCCAAAGTGAATAACACCAGTCTGAATCCACTCAACCGCAAAAACATCTGTAGCAGTAAGGCCTCCTAAAACCAACAAAGACTTTCACTAAGTAGGTAAATACATTTTACTAAAAGCCCATAAAAATTATGGATAAGAAGGTAGTTTAATATATTAGTCTGAAACTTAAATTTTGCAACCAAAAAAAAAAAAAAAATAGTTCCTTTAATTGTTAAGTAACGACATGAAAGGAGAAATTGATGCAAATAAAATTGAACCTTGTTAGTTAACCTACCCATAATAACGTATCAAAGTAAAGGGAAACAAAAAACAATAAAAGAAGTAGAAAAAATCATTTTGAAACTGATCTTTTGAGTCGTTCAGTAGCAAGGATATCTGGCCCAAGATATTTGCATCATTTGGAGACTCTTGGTTATGCCAAAGATGGTGTCCCAGAATGCTTTCTTGTTGGAGAGAAAATTTCCATAGTCAATAGTGGTGGCAAAATATGGAAGGCAGTCCCGTAATGTTATATGTGGACACTGGAGCATTAGTGTAATAGTAGGACTTTTGATGGGGTTGAACATCCTATTCATGTTCTCAAAAAGTCTATGCTGATATATTCTTATGAATGGAAGACTGCTATTGTCAACATTCATTCCTAACATTTTTTTTTTTTTTTTATAGATTTCATTGACTCCCTAAATATGAGTTTGTAATCATTTAGGTGTAGTCTGATACAGTGCATACTGATTACCATCTTTCTTTTTATTGAAATTAATATTTATAATAACAGAGCGATTAAATTTTTATGTTAGCTTTTATTGAAATTATTATTAAAAAGAATCAAATTGAAACTGGAAAGAACTCACTCAATCTAATAAGAAACAGTATATTAAGCCAATTATGCTAATGATCCAACACAAACTCTAAATGTTTATGTGTATTCCCAGAAGCCAATCATTCCTATAAACTCCAATTCTTTCTGCAAGAACATGATCAATCACAAGTCATACACGAAACATTGAAATTTGAGATTCCATTTTATTCTCTTTTCCCAATACATTCTAAGCAATCAAACAGAGGATACCCAAAGTATGAAACGCATGCAAAATTAAATAACCATAAACAAAACGACCAATCACCAAAACGATAAATACCCATCAAAATCAAACCCCAAACAAACACAAATCCTCACGAAAAATCAATAAAAATGAGAACTTTATCAAATTCTTCTAACAGAACAGAGGTGGAAAAAAAGTCAACTTGGAAAGAACAAATCTCACAAATGCCATCATCAAGCAATTTTGGTGAAAAAGTGAAGCACAAATCAAAAAAATTTGGGGAAATTTCAAACCAACTCTACAGCACCTGAAATGGGTTTCGATAGTCGCCGTGTAAAACCCCTTTCCCTGCGCCGGCGAGGCCAATTAATGGTGAGGTCCTTTCTGAAAATGGAGCGAAGTCGAAGAGAGAGGAAAGAGAGCACGGTCGAGAGAGAGAGGGAACGCAGGACAGCAAATAAACAATGGATTTTTATTGTTTGGCGAGAACAATTCCCTCGCTAGAGCTGGTGAGGTACCGTTCATGGCTTAGGGATCTGTTTCTTCTTTTGCGGGTCTTGCTTAGGGTTTTGTTTAGTAATCGTCGCCCTAGCGTAGACTATAGACTATAGACAAACTGAGAGAGAGAAGAAGAAATTCAGAGACTCAGGAACTGAGTACCCCCCTATCTGAAGACGGTCCCATCAAAATGGGAAAAAATAAAGGAACCATGAGCCAAAAGTGTAGTTTTTTTTAATATGACGTTGGTACTCTATAATATGAGACGGACCATCAAATGTAAGGAAAAAAAAAAAAAAAAACTATTAAATGTGACAAAAATACAGTTATAAATGATGTTGGTATTGCATAATGTGAGGATGATACCATAAAATACGAGACAAAATAAGGAAATCACCGACAACAGTAGAGTCACATGTGATATTAGTACTGCACAATGGGAGGATGATACCATCAAATGTGAAGAAAAAAAGGAAACCACAGAATGTGACAAAAGTATAGTCACATGTGATGTTGGTATTGTTCAATGTGAGGATGATACCATTAAATATGAGAAAAAAAAGAAAACCATCGAATATGACAAAAGTACAGTCACATGTGATGTTGGTACTGTGCAATGTGAGGCTCGTACCATAAAATGTGAGAAAAAAAATAAGGGAACCACCGAATGTGACAAAAGTACAGTTACATGTGATATTGGTACTGCGCAATGTGAGACTGGTACCTTAAAATGTGAGGAAAAAAAATAAGAGAACCACTGAATGTGACAAAAGTACAATCACATGTGATGTTGATACTACGCAATGTGAGAATAGTACCATAAAATGTGAGAAAAAATAAAGAAACTACCAAATGTGAAAAAAGTATAGTCACATATGATGTTGGTACTGTGCAACGTGAGGATGATACCATCAAATGTGAGAAAAAAATAAAGGAACCACCAAATGTGGCAAAATACAATCATATGTGATGTTGGTACTGCACAATGTGAGGATGGTACCATCAAATGTGAGAAAGGTACCATCAAATGTGAGAAAAAAAATAAAGAAACCACTGAATGTGACAAAAGTACAGTCACATGTGATGTTGGTACTACGTAATGTGAGGATGGTACCATCAAATGTAAAAAAAAAAAAATAAGGGAACCACCGAATGTGACAAAAGTATAATCACATGTGATGTTAGTACTATACAAAGTGAGGATGATACCATCAAATGTGAGAAAAAAATAAAGGAACTACCGAATGTGACAAAAGTACAGTCACATGTGATATTAGTACTGCATAATGTAAAGATATCAAATGTGAGAAAAAATAAGGGAACCACTGAATGTGACAAAAGTACAATCACATGTGATGTTAGTATTACACAATGTGAGGATGGTACCATCAAATATGAGAAAAAATAAGGGAACCACCAAATGTGACAAAAGTACAATCACATGTGATGTTAGTACTACATAATGTGAGGATGGTACTATCAAATGTGAGAAAAAAATAAAGGAACCACTGAATGTGACAAAAGTATAGTCACATATGATGTTAGTACTACACAATGTGAGGATGGTACCATTAAATGTGAGAAAAAAAATGGAATCACTGAATGTGACAAAAGTACAATCACATGTGATTTTAATACTACACAATATGAGGACGGTACCATCAAATGTGATGTTTTGGTAACCTGATATAGCAGGTAGCCTACTAGTGGGTACCGTACCCCCCCAAAAAAGCGGGGTACTGTAGAATTACCCGTATTAAAATATTGTATTGTAGATGAAGATGCTGACGAAATTGGTTAACTTGAGCTACAATTTGCAAGTATGAATATTTGCAGTGCTGAATTTGCTACCAATATTGAATATATTGAGATTGAGGTGTAATTCTTATAAAATATTTACTTATTCTTCTTCACTTAATATGTTATGTTTATTTTAAATTTTTTTTTTTTTTTTTGTTTAGTTAATCTTTCTAAGTAATCTAACTTTACTATGATTTTAAATGCAATAGGAACATATGCACTTAAGAAGACCGATAACTTGCTATTTTGCTAGCTTACTTGTTTTGTTTGTTTTAAGATCTATCTCTTTTTGAAGATGTAAACTTGTAATTATATGCATTTTTGACAGTGAACTATTAACATTAAAGACTTTTTCATCATGAATTTATGACTATAAATAATTTTTGTCATGCTCAAAATTGTCAGAATTGGAAGGATATTAACAAGTGGCATTAAGTGCAATCCATTTGCTTAATTGATTTTATTCATTTTCTTTAAACATGTTGTCATTGATTTGTTTTTGTAATTGAAAAAAAAAAAATTGTTTGAAAAATACGGGTCAACCCAACTTGAAACCTGATTGACCTATTTAAAAATGACACGTTTTGACCTGCGATTCGTTTAACCTACAAACACGATTGACCCGACCCGACCCGCCTGTTTTGCCACGTCTAAGCTTAATTGCCAAGGTCCTAAACAACTCTCTTTTCAGTGCTTCATAGCTGCCATTATTTTTATAAAAATTCTTATAGATGACTGTACATAATAATATCCGTGAAGATGTAAAGTATTTGGTCGTGTAATAGTGGCAGATGACTGTCCGAGTAAAACTGGATTTAAATTCTTAATGCTTATAGGAGTGTGCATCTAACCACTTAGCCAATTCAACCCAACCCAAAACCTGAGATTTATTTTTGTTTTCATGGGTTGATAAGTTGGGTTGGGTTTGGCCCGTTTGGGTTAATAACTTTTTCAACTCATCTAAACCTAACCCAATAAATTAGTATTAAACCTCAAAAAAAAAAAAAAATAGTTCAATAAAATTAACCCAATTAGTGGCTAAATTATTAAACCCAATAAATTATTATTATAATTCACATAATATACCTAATTATATTTCAATTTTTTAGTTTGATTTATTTTGGTATTTTGAGAATTAATTTTGATATATTTGGAATATAATTTAGGTCTATCATGTGAATTATAATAATTTATTGGAAAAAATAAATTCTTAAATAGTTTTAATAAAAGTTCAAATTTTGTATAAGACATGAAATATGTAAGCATAAGTGTACAACCCCACTAATCCAACCTAACTCATGTAGGTTTGGTTGGGTTGGTTTCTACATGTCCAATGAGTTGTGTTGGGTTGAGAATTTATCAACTCGACGTTGGGTTAAATAAACTCTCCAACTTGACCCATACACACTCTTGTTATAACTTATCCAATCAAGGAATCCTTTTGGATCAACTTCTTTTCTATTTGTAAGGCCGACATGGGCATAATTCGAGCATAACTTGAAAGTAAAGAAACGAGACACTAGTCTATTAACCAAAGGAAGGTTGATAGTTATCTTTTTGAGTAACTTAGGGAAGAAACCACCCAAGCAGCATAAAAATTTAATTATTGAAAAAGAAAAATGTTACCAAATGATCTCTGTTCTCCAGTTTAAGAAGCTAAATTTTTTAGTAACAAGCAACTCTGCACCATACAGTACTTTTGGTCATTCGGTTTTTGATATTACTTCCCCACCAAACTTGACATTCTCCTTACGCATGTTTTCCAAAGAAATATGTAAAATTTCACAGCGGATTCTTTGATGATTTATGGACATGCATATGAAATATGTGGGGGTAAGACTTCTGTCTAACTTACTAGAGCACTGGATGGGATAACTTTTAACAAAAAGAATGGCATTCTTATATGGTAAAAGAGAGATGCAAGAATACAAGAACTAAGGAATTTGGTACACAGGTGTCCTTGGTGTCATGATGGACAATACATATAAAAGAAATTAGATACATGAATTATTACATCAGGTGTCCCAACAAAGTAATTTTTATTTTTTGTTCATGTGACATGAACTCTATGGAATGAATTAATAAAATTCTCAGGAAAAAAACAGATTTTTTTTTTTGGTTCTTTGACTAGCAATATCCTAAACTCAGGCTTCAAGTCCTGGCAGCTAAGAGGGCCATGCCACTTGAGTTTCAATCTGAATAATAAAGAAAGATATGCAAAACAAATTCAATTTGTGTTACACATTTACAAATTGAAATCCCATATTTCTTGTGTCTTTTATTATATTAAAAAGCTAAATACTACTTTAGCCACTGACTTTGGCGCTAACCAAACAGCAGGACTGAATTTTTTTTTTTTTTAATTGCCCCATCCCTAGCAATCCACTATTACTTCAAGAAATATTCAACACTGCGGAATTCAATCTAGTCCCTGTTCAATGAGGTAAATTCTTCTGTCACAAAAAAGATCCATGACAACAAACCCAAAATTACCAGTCTTAAAGCTAGAAACATACTCTAATTAGAGTTTCTTGTGTAATTGTGATGTTCTTTGTAGGCCACATCCACTAGCTCAAACAAAGTCTACAACTTTATTTATTTCTTTTACTTTTGCTTCATTCCCAGGTCAACAATAAGCTACAAAATAATGGGTTAGTTCTCCCCTTTGTATTGATAATTGCCAATGATGAAAGGCTACAATCCAGGCAGATTCATCCAAAATACCTTTGGCTTCTTCCATTAATTAAGCAAAACTGTTGCAATTTGATTTACTATGTGAATGCTTCTCGCAGTTCTGTGGGTAGCTTCAGATCAGGCTTAGATTTGCTGAGTGGTGAAAAATAGTGCTCTACCATGTCTTTGGACACTTGTTCCAAGCTCGGAGGATTCCACTGCAAATAAAACATGACAATTCAACAATTTAAATGTAATCGATGGACAATTATCTACTAATAATAAAAGTAGATTAGCAATATTGCCATTAACAAATCTGATTATCAATGATAGAACCCCAGTCTTCCACAGTACCTTCTCCTCTTACAACAACTTGCTTTGTTCAAAAAAAAAAAGAATTTTAGATTGGATTCTTAAATGCAATATTTGCAATATTGCTACCCCACTTGTCCAAAAGGCTGATAACATAAGCTGATGATACCTTTGGTGCCAGGTCCTTGTCTACCATTTGTGCCCGAACACCCTTTAGAAAAAGTACAGAAAAAAAGTAAGTAACTAGGATCATGAGGGTTTGTTTTATTAAGAAGATAATCAGGAGAATGTATACCTCACAAAAATCTCTGGAAACCTGATTAGATATCCCTTGCAGTGACATTCGGTACTCACATATCAAGCACTGATCAAGGGTCTGAAATCTACCTTCTCGTATCTGAGCCAGTATGGTGGTTAGGTCGTAATGCACTAGTTTCTTAAAGGGGGAGGAGGAGGGGACAAGGGAAAAAAAGCCCAATTCTAAGTATCAGGGACTCACAGATTTCAAAGAAACCTTCAAGCCTAATGGTGAAGCTTCCTTAAGTCTCCTTAGGGTGGAAATGCACCATGCATCATTTGTTTTACTTGTCTCACTCTCCTGAGAGAATTGTTTAATTTAAAAACGCAATCACAACTCACAAGGTTCATCCAGAAAAGTATAGGGAGTAACAATTTAGAGAAATACCCACATATTTTGTTTCATTTTATTGCCATAAATATGGTAATACTAGTATGCAACAATTACAACTCATACAGCCCAACCTTCAGGTTAGTACTTAAGAGACTCAACACACACTATATATATATATATATATGGTCCAAAAAGTCAAAAGGAATAAGTAACCAATTCAAGACACACTTCCATTATTTGGGTTTTATTTATTTATTTATTTATTTTTTTTACACATGCTTTGGGTTGGTCTTAAACCCATGACCTTAGCCTCCATCCTATTCTTAAGTCAAGAAGTGTCATTTGAGCTAGGGCTCATTAGCAATTCCATTAACTGTATATAAAATGTATCCCTAGAAAATTGCTTTCCAATCAACTGTGAGGTAGCTAAAGACATTCATCATAATGCTGTTAAGTTGTATTTTTTAAATTCAATAAAATGATTTTGGCTATATGGCTGCTTCAGTGATTCTAGCCACTTGTAAAGATCAAGATGACAGGAAGCATCTACAGGGTACTCAGATCGACTACTTGAAAAGTGTCTCCTTGATGAGGCAAAAAGTTTTAAAAATGATACAGTTCTCCAGGTAAGAGTTGGTATAGATATTATTTCATTTAATTTTCCTTTTCTCCAGAAATATGGTTTCTCATGCCTAAGATTTTCTGTTATTTTCTTTCGTACCATCAATTTTAAAAATAACAGAAAGAGATTTGAGTATAAAATCAGACATACTGAACATTTTGTTCCATACAAAGTATCATGGAAATTTGTTATATTGTAATGGGATAATACTTAATGGTTCTAAAACAAAAAGAAATATGCAAATCAACATGTTCTTACCAAGGCATCGATAATTTCTTCAACTGTGTCATGGCTGAAACATTTATCAAGTATTTCAATCCTAGACAAAATTGCATAATAAATAGATCAGCATTTTATATCTGCTACATAAATACTCACACACCTGAGGGGATAATAGACATACCTGTGAAGTACACTTATATTATCTAGATAGACAAGGTCACTATATTTTTCTAAAGAAGTTTCAATGACAGAAGGATCATCAGTATCCAATTTCCCAAGTTGTTCTTCAATTAATGCAAGCTTCTGTGGAAAAAAGGAGGCAATACAGTGTTATATAAACAGGAAAGATGATTAAAACAATGAAAGGGTCCAACAATCTTAACTGAGCTATGTGCATAATGTGTAGCAAGCCCACAAGAAATCATTTCTGCTCCATTAAGTTTTTCTCCTGTGAGACCCAAGTACTCCCCTGCAAAAAAGAAAAGATACAAACTATATAAGAATTTAATTGAGAAGCAAATACAGGTGCCATCAATGATTCATCCTACTAATTGATTTCTCATTTATCAAGTCCTAATTACATTGTTAACATTGCTTGATATGTAGAAAGGGTCAAGTTAACCCCACAAGTTGCTCGGAAAACAACATTGAATAAAGTCACCCAGCTATCCAAAGTAAACTTTAGCATTAGAATATTTGTCATTGCAACATCTACTTTCAGTATAATGGTCACATAGGAAGTGACATCTTATGGGGCAATGAAACCAAATGCAGCTCCCCATATGTCAACTACCAACAGCCATAACAGTGCCTCAACACAAATTTTAGACTATAGAACTTTTAAAGCAATTTGCTAGAGCTTGTTAACCAACATCCACACAACAAATTCATGACAAGAGTCCTAATGCAATTTGTATAAAGAACATTACTGAACCAACTGCCATTGTGTACTTCTAGAGATGAGGAGCATACTTCAAAATAAAAATATTTTGCAGAGGCACTTCATTTCCACATTCACTCCATTCCTAAGAAAAAACTGAGTGATTTTATTTTAATTTTAGAGGCCTTTTAAAAAATTTCATGTTCATATATCCCTTAAATTTCTTCCAATGCAACATTACAAGAAAATCATAAAAGATTGAGGTAAATTCATATTAGGGCAGAATGTTCATCGCAAAAACAATGCTTTACATGATGTTTTTATCAGACTTATGCAAGAACCAGAAATAGTCCAAATCAACAAAACCATGTACAAGGAATTCAGTGAAAATTTTGGCTACACATGAAAAACTACAATGCGCTACAGGCATACCCAGGTGACTAGGTAGATGTGAGAGGAGAAACGATGTGCCAGCATCAGGGTGGAAACCAATTAGAGTTTCAGAAGTAGCAAAAACCTGTGAATTGTGAGAATAAATTATTTTTGAACCTTTCTGAGCAAATGATGTATAGCAAATAAGGAATCTGAAACAAATAAGAAATTCAACACTATTTTTTAATCACATAAATATGCAAAAAGAATCAAACATATAGTTTCATTCCTAGATTACATGGATTGGATAGGTGTGTGTAATGTGTACAAGTGCTAAGTCCCATATCGAGTGTTTACTAGGTTGAACTAGGCTATATATTAATTATGAAGAACCCCAATTGTAACCTGACTAGTCCTTTTGAGGTATAGCATAGATTTGGCTAGCACTTACTTGAGTCAATACAAATAGTGTTAGAGTCAACGTGGGACTTGACAATAACATAAGGAATTGAGTGGAAAGATTGTGATACTCAGATTATGTGGATTGGTTAGGTATGTGTTGTGCGGATGTGTGTTAAGCCATACATCGGGTGTTACCAAACTTGGGCTATATCGAAGATCACAAGCAACCCCAATTGTAACTTGACTAATCCTTTTAAGGTATAGCATAGATGTGGCTAGTGCTTCCTTGGGTCATGACAATATGTGTATGCTAATGAAAGTAGGTCATACTCCTCAATTATCTAATAAAATTGAGCATTCAGTAATTTAGTTATAAGTCAACAAACCAAATCAACCCTAATGCACGACAAATTTAAGTTACAAAAATAAACTTCTTGTAACGATATTAAATAATTAGTCTAATCTAGAGGGTGCAAAGTAATTAAAAAATTTCTTCCACAAAAGAAAGTAAGGAAAAAAATTTGAAACAATCATCAAAACCAACAACTAGCTAAGAGAAGAAAAGTTTCTTTTAAAAAAATAAAGATAAGAGAAGAAAAGGACGAAAGTACATGTGAAGTTGCTACATACAGTTTTGTCAGTTGCGACCCTAAACATCCCAGGGATTGAAACTCCAGCCCCACCACCCATAGTAATTCCATTCAAAAGAGCCACCTGCATGGAGATTATTATTACACTACCATGAATATACTGGGTTCTGACTAATGTAGTTATAATAAACAGAAAGTTAATGTCCAACATTCTACCATAGGGACTTGGGGCTAATAAAAATCATCCCCACATGAAAGGGAAAAAAATAATAATAAAAAAAGAAACGGAGCTGAGACTTTTGAGTTGATACCATAGTTCCCTAAACCAGAACTCAGTGACTTCTTTAACATAAGTACAGCAGGGGGAACAACTTCAAAACTTTTCGGGAAAATTTAGGAAATCCAAGTATTTTAGCAGAAGGAAGGATAAAATAAAAATAAGTGTAAAGAAAATTGTTTAGTGCTAGAATAGGAGCCAAAGATCAATATACTAAAAAAACAAAGTATCTTTTGATAATTTCATAGTTGAGGGAGGGGTAAATTGAACCTTGGACGTCTTAGTTGGAAACACTAGGAGGTGCAAGCTGAGCTACAAGACTCTTAGCCATAACAAAACCAAGTATCTCAAAGAAAAATCTCCATAAATGACCATATCAAAGCTATATTGATGGTAATATAACACTCCAAACATAAGAGTCCCCAATTTATTAACCACTATGCTTAAAAAAAGAATGAAAAAAAAGTAAAACTTACATGTGGCTTCAAATATGTACCTAAAATGTATATGTAAGTATATAGCGTTCTAAAAAATTCCTTACAATCCTCCATTTTCCCTGCATAGAGTTAACCAATGGTTAAAGGATGATTCTAATGAAGAAACAAGCACCAACTCCATAACAAAGATTAGCAACTTAAAGATTTGTGAAGTACTTTAGTATAAAGTTTCCTTTAGCTTTATCAATAACTGACCATCACAAAACATTCTGTATGCACCTCCATACTTTATTGATCCCACTCTTATACAGTAAACACTAGGAATATTTTCAAACTCTCAATTCTTGTGGAAAGATCAATCCAAGGTAGTGTAAAGAAACAAATTCTGAGATCCAGGTATCTATGGGTCATTTAATACTAGTATTGTCACCTCATTTCTAATTTTTGATTTAATAAAGCTATATTTACTAATACCCTATCTTACTCTTGCTTATCCATGTTTGCTTTTTATAATTAGATAGATGGGGGAAGGGAGATTTGAACCCTCAATGTCTCTGTTGGAAACGTCAAGAAGTGCCAACCAATTGAATTACAAGGCTCTTGGCTATCTTACTCTTGCTTATCCTAACCTTAAGACTTCCTCCACTTCCTCCCAAACAAAGCGACAATCAAATTTAGCATCCTTTTGTTTGGACATAGAAGATCCCATTACTACTAAATATTCGCTATAGTTCCAGCTTAGGTTTACTGCTAAGTGTTAACAACAGCATTCCACAATCCCATCTCATCTCCCTCTAATTAAGGCTAGCTAGCCTAGCTTTCTTTAAATCATATACGATGAAGAAAAATAATCTATTCACAATAATAATTAACTTTTAAGTAAAATATTTTTTCCAGATAAATCTTAAAAGCAGAAGTAAGATGAGTCTATTACTTGCGTTTATCATATGATAAAGTGACACAAAATCTCTGCCAGCACAAAATGCCCTGCCACTGCTCTTTAGAAAATGCAAAACAATGTTCAAGTTTTTAACTAGTTCTTGAGCAAAAAGTTAACCCCAACTAAACTTTATCTTTCCCACTAGAAATATTACATGTAAATGAATCCAATATCTGATAACAACATAGCTGTTTTTTTACCTTCATTGCCACAAAACCAATATCTGGATTATTTTCCCAAGATGTATACAACTTTTGCAAGCTAGCCCCCTAGAAACCAAAGACAACTCATTAAAAGACAAATAAATGTTTCTAGTTGGTAATACAGAACAACTCAAACCCATATAACAAACTCAAATCATATAAATTGAGACACTAGGAAGCAAAACAATAAGTCTACTCATACTATGAATTTCCCAACTTTTTCCACTACTGTTGAGTTTGCAAGTTGTGATTGGTGTGAACACAATAAAATAATAAAGAAAATGTTAGAGATACAAACTATTATACAATATTCTTTACAAACTGCTGACCTAGTGAATGGTTATTGGTAAATGAAAAAATGATATTAGTGGTAGGCTCAGCTGAGAACCACTAAGAAATGGTCATATCAACAATTTGTAAAAATATTGTAAATAGTTTGTGTTTGTAACATTAATCAGTAGGTAATAGTTGTCAATTAAACACCATAAAAATAATAACCCAAGTAATGTTTTCAATTGAACCAAATGGAGGCTATATAACAACAGAGATACAGGATATTACACAATTGGAGTAAACCCAATTAAACATAGTGATTCTCAACCAAACACCATAAAAACAAAGACCCAGAAAACAAATCTTTAACTGAACCAATCTTACAAATTGGGTACCAACCCAATAGCCAAAAACACACAGAGTATCTAGTAAAAAACACATCATTGCAGTACTAAGACAATTGAGCACAGAAGGCCTGTTCAGAATTGCTGTTCTAGACCAAGCTTTGCCTTCAACCAATACCTGCAGAGAGAGCCGCAGAGAGAAAGAGAGTTAGTGTGTTGGGGGGGGGGGGGGGGGAAGGGGGGTTAAAGAAAGAGAATAGACAAAAGGTTATTCTTGAAAGTTGAAACTGACTTGGTCGTCAAGTTCATCGGTAATAGCAGTGTCCGGAAGAGAACAGAGAGTTCTTAACTATAGAATAACTAAATAAATATAAAAACCTAATTAACTACTGTGGATACCTATTCTTGGGCTTTGCCTGTAACGTTAAGCTTCCAAAGGAATTTGCCTTTTAATTGAAAGCAATTCCAGGGCTACTCTGTTCATGTCCATTCTGTCTATAGGAGATTGTGCTGAACATGCAAGTCCAATCTGAAAGACCGATATCAAGCATTCAGTCTGTCCAGTTGTCCAGTCACTCCAACTTGAAACCATATTATCATTTTCTCCTACTTTGTTGAAAATTGAATGGTCCACAATCTCCATCACTCGTCCCGGCAATGCCAACTTAACAAAGTTGTGAAGGTTCAGGTCATCTTTGAATAGTTTATCAGTGGGTCTTCTTCCAGTTAACATCTCCAATAAGAGGATCCCAAAGCTGTACACATCCCCATTATTTGAAAGTTGACTACCCATTCCATACTCTGCAAAAATTTAGAGCACTTTCATACACTAAGAACAATTCTTACTCAATGCTATTAAACTAGTGATTTGGTGAAGTCTGTATATAAATATTCTATATGGGGCATCCCTGTTTTGATTATTGATGCATTCATTATACGTTAATACTTTTACAATTGAGTGAAATCATGATACATTACCTGGAGCAGCATATCCAACAATTCCCTTAATCCCTGCTGAGCTTAATTGATTAAGAAAAGCTTCCTTCCCAGATTTCGAAAGGAGTCTAGCCAAACCAAAATCACTTATATAAGCAATCATATCATCATCGAGAAGAATATTGCTTGGCTTTAGATCACAATGAATAATAGGGGTTTGGCAGTGATGATGAAGATAAAGCAAAGCCGAAGCCACGTCTATAGCAATGTTGATTCTTTGAAGAAGATTTAAACTTCTCAATTGCTTGAGCCCATCTTTAGGATGTAACTGCATCTCCAAGCTTCCATTAGGCATGAACTCATATACTAAAGCTTTAAAATCATTACTCTTAAAATCAATACTCGAATAAGCAGTCAGAATCTTAACGAGGTTTCGATGCCGGATGTTCCTCAAGGCTTCACATTCGGCAATGAAACTCTTGGAAGCTCCTTTCTTTTGAAGATTGAGTACCTTGATTGCAACATGTGTTTCATCTGGACCAAGTTTTCCTTTATAGACACTACCAAAATTACCTGAACCAATCAAATTCTCCAAAGAGAATCCATCAGTTGCATTGTGTAATTCTTTATAAGAGATCTTTTGGTAGGAGGGTCCAAAGGTGGAAATGGAAAGGCTTTTTTTCTTCGACTTTTTCAAACAGGAAAGAGCCATCAAAGAAAACAATGTCAAGCAGAAAGCAGCTGCAATGCTTATTGCTAGTATCAATTTAAAAGCAAAATGCTTTTTGTGTTTCTTGGGGCATGCAAGCAAATGCAGCTCTTGGATCCCCCCACAAAGACCAGTGTTGCCTTTGACTTCAATTGCACTAGCATTTCTAAAGACCCCTTCTACAGGTACACCTCCCTCAAGATTGTTGAAAGACAGGTTTAAAGTTTGCAACACGGAAAAATTAACCATATAGATTGGGATTTGGCCTGACAAGTTGTTGTGGGAAAGATCAAGATATTGAATACCTTTTAACTTACTTAGGTCGGGAATGGTTCCTTCAAAGGAGTTGCCTTGCATATAAAGCGTTCCTAAGGCCAAACAGTCCCCTAGCTGGGCTGGAATCTCTTTGGAAAATTTGTTGTATGAAACGTCTAGTGCAACAAGAAATATTAGGTTTCCAAAATCTGGTGGTAACAAACCGGTCAAGGAGTTATGAGACACATAAATCTGGACTAGAGGAAGGCCAAAAAGTTGCTCGGGTATGGTGCCATTTAATTTATTATGGCTAAGGCTTACATCTTGCAGGTGGCTACACCTTCCAAGACTAGTGGGTATGCTACCTTCTAAGCCGTTATTGAACAAGTCGAGATTTAGTAATTGAGTCATGTTGCCAACGGAAGATGGGATCACCCCAGTCAAATTGTTTTCACCCAAGGACAAAACGTTCAAGTTTGTGAGCTTTCCAATTGAAGATGGAATATTCCCTGTTAACAAGTTAGATTCCAGGTCAAGTTCAGTTAGGCTAACAAGATTTGATATTCGTGTAGGTATGCTCCCACCAATAGAATTGCCATCTAGCCGGAGCCTTAATAATTGGATTGAGAGGTTTGTTATGGAGTTAGGCAACTCACCTCCAAGCTGGTTGCCGCCGACATCCAGATATTTTAACTGGCTGCAATTGTTCAAAGAACTCAGAAAACTCAAATCATCAACTGAGTTATTTCCAAGAAGATTATAAGAAGCACCAAACCATTGAAGATTTTGTAGATTACCAAAACTCATAGGAATGGTTCCTGTAAATTGATTTTCTAACATATCAAGCTTTTGAATGTCTAACACATTGGACAATGAAACTGGAATTGTTCCTGTAAATTGGTTTCCTCCTATATCAAGTATCTGCAGATTTTGAAGAGCAATGCCCAAGTCGGGGTTGAGGTTACCAGCGAAGTTGTTATAAGTCAAGCCAATACATGTGAGCAATGATAAATTGTATAGGGAAGGTGGAAACACACCAGAAAGATAATTTCCTGATACAATAAAAGATATCAAGCTTTTCATTTGGGCTACTGTATTTGGGATTTCTCCCTCCAAATTGTTATATACAAACGAAAGATTTTGGAGAGAGGACAAGTTCCCCAGAGAAGGTGGGAACCTTCCACTTAGACGATTGTTGTCAAGAATTAGTATCTGAAGTTTTGACAAAAAGCCAAGTTCTAAAGGGATTCCTTGTACTAAATCGTTGTACTGGAGATCAAGATACTGTAGGTTGGAACAGTGAGAAAGATTGACTGGAATTTCCCCTCCCAATATTGGATTATGACTCAGGTTCAAATTTCTAAGCCTGGTCAAGTAACCAACTTCTAAGGGAATTCCACCATGGAAAGAGTTACTTGCAAGGTTGAGGGATCGAAGGAAAGAAAGATTTCCAATGTGGGGTGATATGGTGCCTACCAACTTATTGTTCTTTAGGTCCAAACCGATGACTCTTTTGTGTTTGTTGCCACAAGTGACCCCAACCCATTGGCAGAAATGGAAAGAGTCATTCCAAGAAGCCAGGACATTAAGAGGGCTATCTATGTGGGACTTGAATTCGAGCAGTGTAAGTTTATCAGTTTCGTTTGAAAGTGTGGTAGCTAAGGAAAATTTTGAGATGGATAAAGAGAGGAATAGAAGAAAGATGGCATGGTAGGTTAGTGGTTGTGTATTCATAAGCAGATGATCCATCTTGTAGGAAGAAATTAGCTTCTTCAGAAAGAGATACTGACATAAGCAGGAACTCTCACGCGAATATATAGAGAACAAACTTAACAATTTTCTCAAAATAAATAAATAGATAATATTTCTATTATTACTTTCTATTTACTATTTATTAATTCTATAATTTTTTATATATAAAAAATTCATTGCTATATAATTTATAGTTTATAGTTTATATAATATATAATATTCTCACCTGTTAAGTGGTTCAAAGAACTCTCACCTGTTCAGGATTTGACCGGCACCGATGATGCTCCACCGTAGATGCTCGGAGAGGTGGTCGGCAAAGATCTAAGCATACCGAAGGCGGCCGGTGCGGCGATCGGCGACCATTTTAACTCACCGTAGACTAACTTTAATGCATAATTGCAAGAGTCAAATTCAATGAATTGAATAAATATTATTTGTCTCCACATCTATATATATATATATATATATTGATGCGAGATCTCATGTGGGAAAGTATAAGGTTCTGCCAAGTGGCACATTGTATGACATCCTCTTCATTTAGACTTTCACCTCATCTAAATTTAGCATTTATGTCAAACTATTAAGTAATGGCAAATATATTTATTTCAATGTATTAATAAAATTCAAAGAATTTGTAAGTTTTTTACGCTTTTAATATACGTAAATTTTTTTGCCAATTGGATGCTATTTATTATATGATTTATAAACTTATTTTTTATTCATAATTTTAGGTTATAAAAACTTAAAATTTAAACAACCAATTGGTGACATAGCTATTGATTATTGATCTTATCAAAATTTTGCAAGTATAGAGGATATAAGAAGAAAATGAATCCAATGATGGATTTATCAAAATTCACATCCAATAAAAATATATTGAATGAAATAGTAGCCAAACTTGTAGAATGTTATATATTGCTGAGAATGGGTCTGTGATTGCTTTTTTTTTTTTTTTTGTTGGCTGGTTGGGTCTGAGGTATATTGTTGCGGTGTTATATAATTTACATGTTTATTGTTCATGAAATTTGTTATTGAATGATATACAATAATATTTGTAGTGATTGTGGTTGTGTTTTGTATTATGTAATAAAATCAACATGGATTTTTCCTATTCCTTTTATGTCGTAGTGTTAAAACAAAAAAACATTTGTTGTTTTCTTGATGTTTCCTCACATTTTCAATAAAACCTTCTCTTAATAGTATTTTAACAATGTTTTCAGTGATGTTAGTAGATGGTATTCGAACTGTTCCCTTTCTATTCATTTCAGCATTGCGTATAGAAGTTATTATATCAGCAATAGTCTCTTTATCCATGATAAATTGAAAATTGTTACCCCGAACTTTGATATAATCAACAGGCTTTTTTCTTTCTATTTTATGAATTGTTAAAGATATATGTGTGACACAAAATAAGTTTTCCATTTCCATTAAAAATTTTTGATTGAAAGAAAAGAAGACCCATGATTAGTCCAAGTCTTCCACTTAAGCAATGAAAACTGATCCTCACCCATTAATAAAAGTCTTCCAATTCCATTAAAATTTTTTGATTGAAAGAAAAGAAGACCCATTATTAGTCCAAGTCTCCCACTCAAGCAATGAAAACTGATCCTCACCCATTAATAAAAAAAAATTTCCATTTCCATTAAAATTTTTTAATTGAAAGAAAAGAAGACCCATGATTAGTCCAAGTCTCCCACTCAAGCAATGAAAACTGATCCTCACCCATTAAGAAAAGTCTTCCGTTTCCATTAAAAATTTTTGATTGAAAGAAAAGAAGACCCATTAATTATTAGTCCAAGTTTCCCACTCAAGCAATGAAAACTGATCCTCACCCATTAATAAAAGTCTTCCATTTCCATTAAAAATTTTTGATTGAAAGAAAAGAAGACCCATGATTAGTCCAAGTCTCCCACTCAAGCAATGAAAACTGATCCTCACCCATTAATAAAAGTCTTCCATTTCCATTAAAAATTTTTGATTGAAAGAAAAGAAGACCCATGATTAGTCCAAGTCTCCCACTCAAGCAATGAAAACTGATCCTCACTCATTAATTTGTCTTCCATTTACATTAAAAAATTTTTATTGAAAGAAAAGAAGACCCATTATTAGTCCAAGTCTCCCACTCAAGCAATGAAAACTGATCCTCACCCATTATATATACTAGCTTTTAAACCCGTGCAAATGCACAGGAATTACATTAGTACATGTATTTTCGGGTTCTTGGAAAAAAAAAATACATCTATTTTCAACAAAATAGAAATAAAAATAAAGAAAATTTTGTAAGAGACTACAAATAAATTTTTGTATGTAAAAATAATTAGAATCCGAGAAAGCAAATATATTCAAATAATTTTAGGTAAATATTTGGAGAAACATTTTGTTTCAAAAGTCGTACTTAAATAAATTTAATTAAATAAGTATGTAGCTAATGCAATTGAATTTATAAATTTTAAAAAATAACACTTGGTATGAATTTAAAATTTAAAATGTATATAACACTTAGTATGCTATCCATAAAAATATGTGTTGTCTTACAAATAGATTTTCTTTTAAGCCTATTCTAAACAACTAAAACTGTAACATCCACTATGATGGAGAGAAATATTTCTAGGAATTGAAAAAAAAAAATCCAGCTAAAGAGAATGGTGTGATCATCCTTCCTTGGAAGCAAATTGGTGGAGAAGCAAGATAGTTGTCCATTTCACATCCTTCATCTTAATGCTTCTTCAGCTAAAGAAATTGAACCCATAAACCTAAGTTTAACAGGAAAAAAAATCAAAGAGATTTAGACATCAAATTTAGCACTAACTTTGATAAGACAATTTTAATTATAAAAATACAAACCAACCTCAAGAATATCTCATCATCTCCCAATCTAAATAAAACTTGCTTAATTTAATGTGCATGATAGTGGATGACAAGCCTTGTTTGGATTTTGTTAACTCATAATCCAAAATCACTGGGCCCCACAGGTAGGGATGCTTGTTTGGCTTATTATTGTGTTGTTAACTCAGTTAACAAAACTGAGTTTTTTGAGAGTATTACCAACTTCGGAAACAAAGGAAGCTTGTTTTCAAGTTATGAGTTATGGGACATCAGTGGCAATTCCATAATTCTTCAGCACAAATGGGTCCCACTGCTAGTGTCTCGTCCCATCCTTGCGCAGCTCCAACGAGTCTTTTTGCCTTTACTCTCTACTTCTCTCTTCTTCGTTTCCTTACTCTTCTCTCTATTCTCATTGTTTTTCTCTAATCTCTCTTTTCGTCTATGGTGGAGTTGGGTATTGATGTGTGGCGTTTTGGTGGTGGAGTTGAATCGATGGCTGGAGTTGAATCAGTGGTCGGCGTTTCGGTGGTGGGTCTCGTCTATGGGTTTGGGTCGTGGCCGTGGGTTTCAGATCGAGTTTCAAGTTGTGGGTTTTCGATGGGCGTGGGCCGTGAGTTTGATTGTGGTCGTATTTGGTTTGCGATTTGAGAAGTGAGTATGATTGTGGTGGTCACTAGTGTGGGTTTGGTATTTGGTTTGCGATTTTAGAAGTGGGTGTGATTATGGTGGTGTGATGGTGTATGTAAGTTTTGGTTGGCCGTGGGTTTGGGGTTTGGTGCGTTGGGTTGATTCGGTGGTTGTTCAGGGGTTTGTACTGGCTGTGGGTTTCTGATGGGTTTGTGGTGAAATCTGTCATCAACAAAATTGTTTGTTTTTGTTTCAAAGAAAATAAAGAAATTATTTTGATGTTTTTTGTGTTATGTTTTTTTTTTTTGTAAGAACAGAGTAGTAGTGAGGAGAAATTATTTTGAACTTCTCTTTTATTGTTTTTTCACCAACCAAACAATAGGGAAAAACAACGGCAAAGAGGGAACGGGAAATGAGAAAAGAGAAAAAATGGGGGTGAAACCTTCCGCGGATAGGCTAATAGCTTTGCTCTGACCAAGATACAAGTATGGGGCCCAAAAAAAAATTGAAAATTTTGAGTGATGACAAGTTGAGTAATGTGTGCCAAATGGGTGGGTATAAGAAATAGAAGCATTTTGAGTGATGAGTGATGAAAATTGAGTGAGAAGTGATGAGTGATGAAAAAAAAAAAAAAACAAACAAGGCCAAAATCTTTGGTTTACGCAATGGTGAAAGACTAATGATTCCATAATGACATAAGACTTGATATGTCATATTAAACTTTACCTTGAAACTACCCAACTACTCATCTAAGCCCTTTTTTCCACTAACAAAATAAACATTTCCAAGATGCATGATATTAAGAAGAAGTATGCAGTCCTTTCCTTACCTTGCATAGACAATAGAAGTACCTTTAAAATTCAAATGTAAATATAATGTAAAGTGAAAAGTTCATCCTAGCAATATACTTTTTTTCTTCTAAAATCAATTTCACACCATCCTCATGATCATGATCATCATCAAATCAACATTGTAATTCAAGATAAATAATGAAATAACTTATCTTTGCTTCCCCCCCCCCCCCCCCAAAAGGGAAAACATATATTGTATTGCAAATAATATTAAATAATTACATCAACGACAGGTTATTGTTTGGACAAAAAATGGAGCTTTTTCCATCCTATAGCTCGGTGTTCTGCATGATTCTACTTGAAAACAATGAAAATCAAATAATTAATTCAATTTCTCAATGAATTTGTTTGACTGCCAAATGTATATTCAGCTATATATAATAAAACCTTGAACTAAAACTGAACAACATAAACTTACATTTCAAAAAGGTAGATTTCTGAATCTAAATCTTCTCAACTACCTTACCACTTACGAATCATTTCACCACTCCCTCCCAAATTATGAAGCATTTAAAACTTCTCCTAGAGTCCTAATATTCATAGTTAGGAATCCCAAATAGAAAAACATATGCAAAATTGGGCCTAACACAACTATTTAGCCTACTTAGCTGAGACATTCATCCAATTTTGATAATCCCTAAAATAGGTTATTAAAAAACCAAATACCAAACCCACGAATTTTCATATTTTTTCTGCCCTTCTCACCATACACGCATCATTCACAGCACAGACTTCAGAACATTCACCCTTTCCTTAGAAATAGTAAACAAGATAAATATGTGTAGGGTTATATTGCCACTTATCCTATCTTGCTTGACAAAATGGACTTGTTCTTGCTCTATATAAGAAAATAGCATAAAGAGATTTGACCCATTCTCAAAACCAAGAACCCTCCAAGAACCATTAAAGGATAGGACAGTAGTGTCTCTGTTTGATCACTACTATTAATTATGGGAGTAGATCCCAAATGTGCAAATCAATCAAACACATATTAGCATTTTCCTTAGAAATAGTAAACAAGATAAATATCTACAGGGTTACATTGCCACTTATCCTATCCTACTTGACAAAATTGACTCAGTTCTCACTCTATATAGGAAAATGACATGAAGAGATTTGGCCCATTCTTACCAAGAACCCTCTTTGCCAATAGCAATCAACTTCATAAACATCCCCCATATATGTTGACTTTTTTGCATTTTTACAGCACAAAACTTTGGGAGTAACACAATCTAATGACTGTGAAGGCAATTTATTATATGCTTACTGATTGGATTAGTATTTAATGAGCTTTGAATCTGGCTAGCGGGGCTCAAATCACATAACTAATAACTAATAACTAATAACTAACAACTACTTCGTAAACCCACCCAATAACTACTTGTGACTGTGGAGGCAATTTATTGTATGCTTACTGATTGGATTAGTATTTAATGAGCTTTGAACCTGACTGTGATAATCACATAACTAATTACTAACAACTACTTCGTAGACCCACCCTAGAACTACTCGCTCCCTGATATCTCTTTTTATTGGTAACAAATAAATTGCATGGACAAGAACAATATGCTCCTATATTTTATTTCCATGATCAAGATTCATATATAAATAAAAAAATAATTAAAATATAAATAAAAAACCATGTTAACACTTATTAATACCCATTTTTGCTTATATGGACCCGAGGCCCAAGGCTGGAAAAGCCCAAACCAGCCCAAAAAAGAGACTAATAAGTGAAAAGAAAGGCAATTGGGCTATCCCCCACAAGCCCAAGAAGTAAGCAAGCTTGGCCCAAACAAAAGCCCCAAGAAAGAAAATACCCATGAGGAACAAGAGATACAGCGCCAACTTTACGATATGGGCAGTGTATAGGAGAATGCCACAGTGGGATGGCCCTCCTTAAAGAATAAGAATGGGCCTTAAAAATTCCCAACAAAGAAAGAATAGGGTAAAGGTCCAATAGACCGGCCTAGCAGAAACTTATGGGAAGCATGAAAGGAGGACATCAAGAGCCAATGGGCTCAACCCAGATGAAAAGTAGCAAGCCTAATGAGCCCACATCATCTCTATACAAAAGAAACACGGGTGAGAAAACTCCAGATTCAATCAAAGTAAAAAGAAATGTCACGTCCCAAATCGATGCTCGGATTTGTGACAATGGCCGACATGTTAATATCAAGCTTAAACCATGATTTTGAAACTTGAATCGGACTGAATTAACCAGGGAACCGGCCATCAATCCGGGTTTTTAAACATAGAAAACTGGAACTCTCTGTTTTGCAGCAAACCGTTCAAACCTCGGTCAAACCGTCCGGTTTGTGGAACTGAGCACGGGTTTTTCGATTTTCTTCCCCCACATAATTTTGCTAAAAATCTCCGACTTTCATCTTGTTTGTCAACTACATCACTGGATTTCACCGTTTAATGAGAGACCAAGAGAGGGGAGGGAGAGAGAAAAAGGCAAGAGTAATAGAGATTAGAGAGAATGAAGTAATATAGTAATGGAAAATGGGAGCAAACTTACGCTGGCATTAGATTTTCTGGAATAGAAGTTGAATCGTGCATTTTCGAAGAGATGTTTTGTAGGCATTCTTGGAGCTAACCAAAATGAAGAAAAAGAAGAAGAAGGAACAAAGTATCAGACTATTAGGAAGGCTAGAAGAGAGAAGATAGAAAGCTAAAGATATCATTTTGAATTGACGATGAGGATGAAGTTTTGAATGTAAGAATATTGGGATTTGTTAATTGATAAGACTAGAGAGAACAGTTTATAAAAAAATAAAATAAATAAAAACTAGAGAGAATAAGGCAAGACAAGGGAACACGTGAATGACATAAGAATGAGAAGAAAAAGTATTGGGGAGTGGGGCCGGGTAGAGAAAATGAATGAGAATTGAAAACAAGTAAAATCAAGTTAAAAAATTCATTATGTTGTTCAAATTTTTTGAAAAATAATAATAATAATAATAATAATAGTAGGTGAAGCTAAGAGAAATTTAAATTAAAATTTTAAATTAAAGTTGTAATTTTGTGTCTAGACACATGTAGAAACTACACTATAATTATCCTTTCAATTATTCAATTCAAATCTGAAATTAGTCCAATTTTATGTCATGTGTGTCAAAAAATTTCTTAATTTTAGTACCAAATCACATCATAAATATCCATTCAAATATACATTGTATTTACAACAATGCAAATACCGAGGAGTCAAATGAAGCAAGCGTTAAATGGTGTTCTAAAGAAGAGAGAAAATTCTAGAGGGAAGAAACAGAGAGGGATAAAAGAGATGGTCGACCCACTCCCCCTTCGCCTAAGCTTCCCACCCCTTATTTCCACTCAAAAGGAAACTCAATGTAGAGGAAATTAATGGAATGTGTTAAGGATAAACCTCATCTACAAATTAAAAGTCCTACAACTATGAAACCATCTGTTAATGATCAACACAATAACAAATAGTAGCAGATAATGATCAACGCAGAAACAAATTGCAACTCCCCTGGTACTCCTCTCTCTCTAAATTTTGGCTTCAAACTTAATCTCTTATGCAATATTTGTTTCTTCCAAATATCACAAAATCCTAAATTTCACTTCCAAAGGCGCTAATAATGACTTGTCTAACCATCCTTTGACAAGATTCTATTCAAAGAATAGAGAGATACATCCTGAAACAAGCTTTGGTGGTCCATCATGTAAGTGTAAATCCTTTCTCTCTCTCTGTCTCTCCTATCTGTTACCCTTATTAGCCACATTAAAAACAGAGATAGAGTTTGTCAACTAGCCATACATACTCAAAGGAGGTTTTTTCTCCTTACTCAAAAGGTCCATCATCTTACCCAATTACCTGCCATACCATTACAAACTCAGGTTTTTTTTCCTATGAAAATTTCAGGCACCAAACAAAAAGCAGGGATGGATCTTTTCGATATTATTCTCACTAAGGTTCATCTCTCTCTCTCTCATATAGTTTTCATTCCCTTAATTTGAAATAGTGATGAGTTTGTCTCAATTATTGATCTTTGCAACTTCAATGGTTTATTTTTATTTATATTGAGGTAATATAAAATTTGTGTGTGGGATTTGGTACTAAAGTGGTAAAAGGGTGGTAATTCAAATTATTAGTGTCATAATATTGGAATTACCAGAAATAGTGGACACTGAGTCACTATGTTATTGGAGTGTTTTGAAATGGATTAGGGTTGGTAGATTGTCCATTTTATTTCTACCCATAAAATTTAATGGAATTGTTTTGGACAGCTAGAACTCTAAATAGAATGGAGGATTGTATCACAGTTTTGTTTTATTTCATGTGAATTTTAGAGCATTTTAGAATAATAAAACCATCATAATATTGGAGCCACAATCATTAACTACAGCATCAGCAACAAAACTAGAAGTTTCAATTGGTTTGTTATTTGACTACATTCAATTTTTCTTCTTCCATGTGTTCACAAAAAAATTAAATAAAGGTTTCCATGGTTGAATTGTTAACTAACAGCTCCTACTGAAGATGACTCCACAACATTCTCTATAGTCACACAAGAGGAGTAATAAAGAAGGGCTGGCAGCTGACATGCTAAGAATGAGTACTTCTTGGTCTTTGTCAGATTCTTATTTGGGGTGTCCTCCTTAATATATAATTAGATATATAAAGACAGAAAAATTACAAATTCCTAGGAATAGAAGCCTCAAAGTCTTGCAAGAAGAAACTGAGGCAAGGAATGGTGGCAAGATTATAAAATTATAAGTTGCGCTAGATAGCCCTTCTCTTGACATTAGAAGAGAACTTTAGAACTAATTCTAAATATACTAAGATCAAGTACTACTTTTGCTCCATTCATTTAATTTAGGGTCTCCATTTATTTTCAATTAGGGATCAATCTAGCTATAGAAAATTTCCAAATGCTCACTTCTGTTAATTGATCCCCATCAAGCATGCTAAAGTTGGAGAATAAGGAATGAATGATCAACGATGTCTCGGGTTTGAAGCTAGCTTGAATTAAGAAGAATAAAAATTGTGTTAATGCGAGTACCAATAGAAGTATATATTGGGTTGGACAAAGTAACTAGATTCAAGTCTCTAATATCAAAGGAGAACATGACATTAATTAGTCTATCTCAACCCATATAATGGGCTAAAAGTGAAGGACAATGAGGTGAGTACTGTTTTGTTTTGTCTCATTTTACTTATTTTAAAGTGGAACTCTTATTAGACTATTTTCACCATCTACTGATTAGTAATCCAATCCAATTATATCTATCATGTCTCTCTTGCTTTACCAAAAGTGTAACAACTCTATGCATTCTTAGGAAAATAAAGCTTATTTATACCCCGTAGTTTAAAGAATGAGTCCGAATTTGATAAGAACTAGTCGCTAACCTGTGCGATGCACGGGAAAGCTATTGAAAAATAGATTTAATATTTCTTTTATTCTATAAAGAGTAATCATTGTGTATTGGATTACATTCTATTTAAAATTAAAATTAAAAAGAAGAAAAGAGGTATAAAATCAATTTGAGTTGTAAATCTATAGTTTAATATCATTTTAAACTTTTTTTAATGGTATAATGTGTTTGGGTCTAAAAGAGTATTGGTAAAACCAACCATGAAAAGTTCTTACGAGTGGAGTTTCTCTGGATTGAATGTGTTTAATGTTAATATTTACGCACTTTTGTTTCAATGGCCAATTAGAGAGGGGTTACGGTCAACAAAGTTTACCAAAATGAAATTTTACACCAGTTGACATTTGTATCACATTTTTCAACCAAAAAAAAAAAAAAAAAAAATTGAAAGAAAAAGTTGAACAATTATTCTATACTAGTAGCAAACATTTGCCAAGTAAAGAATGAGAATAGTAGTTGAGAATTATAAGTAATAGTCCCAAACTCATCACACAATAATGTGATTACATTGTAATATATATAATATATTTTATGCAAGTAATGAAGTCTATATCTTGATTTTTTGTATAAATATATTTTTTTTGGCAAGGAAACATGTTGCATTTTACTTTCAATTATTATATATGACAATATTTGTAATACGTTATAATATAGTGAGATATGCATCAAAACAGAACACAATTAAAAAATGGAAAATATATAATTTTTATTAGAACATAAAAATGAATTTTGAATGTTTCATATGAAAGCTAACATTATTTTGCATTTTTTGAGAAGTTAATGAGAAATTTATTCAAACTTTGTTTCCACTTTATCACATAAGAACTATTAAACAAAGTTATAACAATTTATATTTTCATAATCACTAAACTTATATATGAGAATCAGCTATAACAAAAAATTTTCTCCCTAAAGCATATACTGATTTCTATTTTTCATTTCCATACAATTTGAAAATTGTGAAAAATAAGGAAGTAAATGTGTAGTTGACCTTAGTCAATAAATAAATAACATAAAAGGGGTAGGGGAAAGCAAAGGTATTCATGGTATAATTTTTTTTTATGTCCATATTTGTTTTTGTATATATTAATACTCTTGATTTCTATAATTTTCATGTAGCAACTGTATTTTGTTTGATATCTCCCAAGTCTTCAACTTTAGGCCAACTCACAACAAATAAACCAATGATAATGAAAAAGAACCTAGCAAGATGAAGTCAAACACAATTTCTAAATTTTCTAAATTTTAACAAATAGAAGATCAAGATTATAGAGAAATCGAAATATGAGAGAGAGAGAGAGAGAGAGAGGTACCTTTGATAGTAGATATCAAAAACAAACATGTAGTGATAATTAAAAAAATTCCATCACAAATACTATGCTTATTGGTTTTAAGAGATTAAAAGAGAACATATATAAATATAAAAGTTATGTAGGGGAAAATGTATATACAATACATAAGTGTTTAGAGAGGGGAAAATTAGGGAAGAGGAAGAGACTTTGTATGTTTTGGTAATTGAAAAATGTATTTATAATTGGTAAATTGCATAGTTAATGTGATGATATAAATATATATATATATATATATATATATATATATATGTTCTTATAAAAATAAAAAAATAAAATAAAATAAAAAAACTCATCAAATCCAATGTGGTAACATAATAATAAGTCTGAATAAGGGACTTTTGGGCTACCATATAATTTTATGAAAAATTTGAGACTTTCCTTCATAAATGAGTTTTTTTTTTTTTTTTTCCCAATTAGATAGAAGAAATATATAGGTAGGGAATGACTTTTTCTCCCAATTATACCAGAAGGGAAATTGTACGTAGAAATTAATTGTTTTAACTCTTGCCTTTTAGGTTACTTCCACCCCCCTCCCCTAAAAAAAAAAGGACTTTTTAGTTACTAAAAAAAATATATATGCCTCTTAGGAATAATTTAAGAGGAAAATTATACCCACTTTAGGGGAAAAATATTTGTTACATATCTAAAAGAACTAATAGTGAATATTTAAGTACATATTATTTAAGAATTATTATAATAGTGGAATTTGTAGTATGCATTTAATAATTTTTTCTTAAGTACAAAAAAAAATTCCTAGTTGATTTCCTGTTGTATTTATCTAAATATTATTTCTATCATATTTATGTATAATTAAGGAGTATGATGAATTGAAGCACAACATATCATAGCCAAATTGAACTCAGAATAAGATATAAGAAATAAGTTTAAATTTTTTTTTTCCCCCTCAAGAATTAGATAGGTTTTTTTTTTTTTTTTTTTTTTTGAGAATCAGATAAGTCTAATTGTGCTAACTAAGGTAATATGATTTAATTCATGTTGGACCATACAAAATCATTCTATTTGTTTTTATATATTGGTTAGCATGATTGAATTAAGTTGCAGGATTTCTTAAGAATGAAATCACACCGAGGTATATGTTTCAATTGAGAGAATTTTTTAATTCCAAAGTAATGAACATTAGTATTACCATGGAAAACATAAATCAATACTGCGTGCATGTCCACAGTCATAAAATGGATGCAATGGTTAAACATTGTAAGCGTCCAAAAATTATTTCCTTAAAAATTATAAATTGTAAGATTTTTTTTTTTTTTTTGAGAAGATAAATGGTAAGAATTAGAGATTAGATCTTTTTTATATATGGAAAAAAAAAAAAAAACTTTAGTATGTCTGACTTATGATAATGTAATTTACATCATAATTTGTCAAAAAAAAAAAAAAAAATAACCATATAAAGCTAAATTATAATCCCAAATACAAAGAAAAAGAGGAACACCATACGGTCCATACCTATCGATCATAATATTTTGTTCCTCTTCCAAGTTATCCTAAGAACTAAGAAGTTAGAAATTAGCATAGATTTAGATGAGATTAAAAGAACATTAGCAAGAATTTATGTAGTATTTAATTTAAAAATTACAAAGCCATTTAGAAAATAAAATAAACAAATGGGAGGCAAATGATCATGTACTAAATCAATAAAACGCATTCCAATTATTTAGACAAACAATTTTAATGGGTAAAATGCAATTATGTAAAGAAAAACTGTAAACATGAATTCAAAGAAATAGACTATCAATTGAAAATTAAAAATATAAAAAAAAAAAAAAAGGAAAAAGGAAAAATGAAACATGGTACTTACAACCCTGGAAAAGAAAATCCAGTACAAACCTTTACATCGTAATTTTTCAAAAAAATAATGAAAATAACCATATAAAGCTAAGTTATAATCCCAAATACAAAGAAAAAGAGGATCATACGGTCCATACCTATCAATCATAATATTTTGTTTCCTCTTCCAAGTTATCCTAAGAAGTTAAAAATTAGCATAAATTTAGATGAGATTAAAAGAAAATTAGCAAGAATTTATGTAGTATTTAATTAAAAAAAAATTACAAAGCCATGCAAAAAATAAAATAAACAAATGGGAGGAAAATGGTCATGTACTCAAACAAAAAAATGCATTCCAAATCTTTAGATACAAAAAAATTTAATGGGTAAAACGTGATTATGTAAAGAAAAATTGTGAACATGAATACAAAGAAATAGGCTATCAATTGAAAATTGAAAAAGAGAAAAAAGAAACATGGTATTTACAACTTAGGAATAGAAAATTCAATACAAACTGTAAATCATAAAAATTGCAATAGAAAAACAAAGAAGTTGAAGGGATGAAAAAGAGAAACTGACCTCAAATAGACTTTCCAATTCTAATTGTAATTTGGTGACTTATGGGGTGGAAAGAAAGCAATACAAACTACAAACCATAAAAATTGCGGCAAAAAAGCAAAGAAGTTCAACGAAAAAAAAAAAAAACTAACCTCAAATAGATTTTCCAATTCTAGTTGTAATTTGGTGACCTCAAATAGACCTTCAAAATCTATATATAAAAAATTAAATCGGTGGGTTTTAAATCCAAAGGGAGGCAATTGAATGTTTTGATGGGGAGAAGGATTGATTGCTGAAATGAAAGCAATTTGGATTCAATGGGAAAGTCAATAATAGTATAAAGATTAGCCGTTTGTTTGATGGGAAGATGATGAGTTGAGAGAGAGAAAATGGGATTGATTAAAGAGAATGTGTGAAGTGGAAACCCAAAAAAAAAGGAAGAAAAAAAAACTTTGTGATATGGCGATGATGTGGCTCAACTGAAGTGTAGCAACAATAAATGCTATGCTTCAACTTTTAGATATATATAGATATGATCCTTTAATTGAAGAGCCAATCTATATTTAACTTGCTTCTAAAGCGCAAACAAATCATTTCCTAATTTTCAATTTCATTGTTAGTTGTCTCAATTTCATACTGCTACCACGCCAAACACATTTTTGATGCATACTTAGATGCATAACATCCCATAAAAAGCTCATGCCCAATTGACATTTGGCCACAAAAGCAAGTAGCCCCAAAAAAATTTGCAACTACTTCACACTCTTGGCTTTAGTATTCTTGGAACCAAATACTTATTAATCATCAGATCTTGTATAGCAAATCGTTGTGCACCCCAAATACTTTAATTCATCTGATAACAATTTCCACAATTACTACAATAGGCCATTGAAAGAAAAAAAAAATTATATAGCAATAGTAACTTCAAAAGCTAACATAGTGATGTTTGAGGGAACATTTTAATAACTAGAATGCAAATCAAACTAAACTTTCTAGATAAATCACTCCTATAACAGTGCATGTCCTCCCATTACTTCTTGCAAGCCAATAGTAGCAGCAAGAGTCACCACGATTGCTTTGGCTTGATGAAAGAAAAACCAAAACCTCAGCTGAAAATTTTTTACTGCAAAGAGGCAATTACTTTTAGCTGAAAAAAAAAGAAAAAGAAAATGCAAGTCTAAAATTCTTCCCAAACCTATAAAAAAAATAATTAAAAGCAACAATGAAAGAAAATGCTTGTCAAAGTATCACAAAATTGAGACAAATATAAGTAAGTGCCCAAAAGAACTACAAACAACCAAGACAATTAAAAATTAACAATATACACAAACAAAAAAAAAAAAAAAGCTTCATGTGAGGATTATGCTTAATTATGCTGAGAAAAGTGGAACATATGGAAAGAAATAAATTTAATTTTATGTATTGAAAACTATTATGCTACTAAAATCTCATACTACCCTCATAAGGTTTTTATTTATTTTAAATCTCACTTATCAAAAAAATAATTTTTTATAAAAAAAATCTCGCCCTTTTCCGAGTGCCATCATCAATTGGAAACAATTGGAGCTTTAGTTTCATAGGAGTATATTGTTCTCAACAAAAAGATTTTGCCAAAAAAGAATGGAATCCAAATTATTTTGCAAGTTTATGTGATTTGTAATTGCTTGAAACCAAACCAAAAAAAGATGGGCCATACTATAGTATTTCCAACTACCATAGTGACTTGTTTTGTGGAAGGTAATTATCATTGCACCAAGCCTGACCTCTAAATTCTACACTTATGTTCAATTATGCACTACATCTAGTCCTAATTGGCTTTTATGTTTAGAATTATATGCAAAACTAAATTAATTAGGCTCCATAAATTTTTTTTTAAAAAAAAATTCTAACCTAAAGTTAAAATTTCATTAAATAAACATGAATTCTAATATCAAACTCCAAATAAATTATATAACATGCAATGAAGAAACCCAAAAAAAGAAAAAGAAAAAAGAAACTATAGTAGCTAAATATACAAATAAAACAGTAATTAAAAAACATTGACACACAAAAATTAATATCTAAAACTAAAGAAGCATACCTTGCTCAGAAAATTTTTTATTTCAATAAGATCAAACCTAGCTCAGAAAACCTTAAATTAAAAGAACAAAATTTAAGTAGATTAGTAAAACAAAGGGCCAAATAAAGAAAATAGGTAAGAGGGAAAATCCTAAAATTAAAGTAATAACATCACTAACCATTTTAAAAACTCCAAGCGATGAAGAATGGCAACCCCCCAACTCAACAACATCTTTGCCAAAGAATGCAAATTAAGACACATCAAAAAACGTACCTTCTGCATCATAGAAGAACTCAAGTAAAAACCTGTCAATTCTCCAAACCTACAATTTAAAAAATACCCTCCAAATATAAGAAAGACATTTAATGAAATTAATTATTTCCAATGAGAAAAATACATACACAACCTTGCATGCTTATATGCATACAGAGCAGGACAATCATAAAAGGGTTTTTGAACTAATCATAACCTCACTCTCAAGCCATTTTGAATTCAAACCAATTTTCTCAACAAAAAAAAAAAAAAAAAAATTAAAGATCTTTTGCTAAAATCCACATTATAGTGAAACACAAAACCATTAACTTATTTCAAACAACAAATGATGTAGCATAAAACATAGCTCAGACATAAAACCATATAACTTATTTCAATGACAAAAATGGGAGTGGCATTTCATGAATTTGCACAAATAAGTCATTCTATCCAATATAGTGACAATTTTTTAATGTAGTATTATACAAAATATGAATGGTTTTCATTCATGGGCATCTAAACAGGCCTAAGAGATGTGCCTAATGAGGGAAACATGAAAAAAAAAATCCATTAGCAGCTCAAATGTTATTTGCCTTGGTCAAATAGTTTGATAGATTCATAATTTCTCTGCAACTAAAAGTAATGGCTTATAGGTATTTATCATTACCAACTCTGGAATGTTATAGAGACTAATTTTACAACAAAAGGCTTGCATTTCTTCTCAGCGTCAAAATCAAGCTTATTGTTTCAAATCTGTTGTAGATTAATATAACATCATGGTATCAACTATCAACCAAACTCACTCAAGCCCTTAACATGTGGATTTGACACAAGTTAAGAGAAGTGTTCAGTTGGTGAATGGTGATATCCTATGTGATTTATATGTGGGCTCTATAGGAAGCACTAAACATCATGTACTTGTATTTGTAAAAGCAAGGACTTCTCATAGTGTGAAAATACAAGCAAAATTTTTTATTTTTGGGAAATACTAGTTGGGGAATGAGTCATGGGCAACCTTGTAGTCATTGTGGATTTGAAAAATCTTATCCCTTCTTGGCCTATGTTCGCTCCACTACCTTCTCTCTCTTCTTCTCTAATAACCCAAATAGCAAACCAGAAAAGTTAAAAAAAAAAAAAAAAAAAAGAACATGAAACTGAAACTGAAACTCATGAAAGCAAAGGAACAAAACCCAGAAACTGAAAAAAAAAAAAAAAAAAAAAATCCTAATAACAATTCAGGTAGAATTTGATCATTTAGGTTTTTCCTTGATTTCAACAAATCCCTAAATTGACAACAAACCTATATGAAGACAATAGGATAAGCGATTAGTTGATTCCCTGGGTCGGAGATTGAAAAAGTTGCACCCATGGTCGTACTCTAGCACCATCCTCAAGTTTTCAAGAAATTAAAACTTTCTGAGAATTGTGTGGAACCGGAAGATGGAGGGAGACTAGACTGACAGTAGTGAAGAGGCCTCCCTCGGATCTCTCTCTGCATCATATTAGATTTCTCTCTTTGTTACTCACGGATGCTCCCTAATCTCTATCGATATATGTTCGTTTATCTCTTTCTTTGGCAGTTTTTTTAAATATATATCCTGTGCCAAACGTTTAGCAGACTTTATCAAAAAAAAAAAAAAATGTTTAGCAGAGAGTGAAACTCGGACGTTTGTCGATTATATCTCTTTTTGTAGTAGATATATGTTCGTTTATCTCTTTCTTTGTTAGTTTTTTTTTTAATATGTATCCTGTGCCAAACATTTAGCAGACTTAATCAAAAAAAAAAAAAAAAAATTGTTTAGCAGACATGAAACTCAAATGTTTGTCGATTATATCTCTTTCTCTAGCAGTTTTTTTTTTTTTTTTTTTAGTATATATCCTGTGCCAAATGGTTAGCAGATGGTGAAACTCAAACGTTTGCATCACATTTTGCCACTAAGAATTGATTTTGGAATAAACAATCAATTAAAGATTATAAAAAAAAAGTGACGTGCTTGCAACAAAAGGAAAGGAAGAAAACAAAAGGTTTCACAAAGGTTTAGATTGAAAAGGCTTTGTTTTTGTGTTTTATGGTGGAATTAAATATGTAAGAAGTGGGTTTTATGATAGAGAGAAGGCTGTGAATTATTTTAGATTTATTAGTATTTTAAAATTGATAAAAACTATTTTAAAATTGTTGGATAAATTCAGAAAATATGATGGAAATGGCATGGCTGCTGATGTAGTTCAACGTGAGCGTAGCAACATTAATTGCTACGCTTCAGTTTTTAGTATTACATAGATGAGGTGTAAAACCCATGTTTTACACATTCAATTAGAAATTGCCACATCAACTATTTACTTAAAACTTAATATATCTTGCCACATCAAATAACATCTCAATTAACTCCTACTTGAGTTGGATTTTCATATAGTTATTTGAACTGATTGAGTGTGGTTGTGTTTAATATTTAATATGTGATAGATGTTGTGGAATGTTGGGATTGGAGGGTGTAAAACTTTAGTTTTACACCACATCCTTCTAGAATTTAATCTCTTAAATATGTGCAACAGCATCTATGGACCATAATATTTTCTGTTATTACTAATTTCCCATCGTAGGTGATATTTGCAACACCATGCCTTAGTTCCATGATACATATTTGGAAGAATAAGAGCTATAAATCTACAACCTGATTGTAAACAAATTTATGTTGTTAAAGATCCATGGAGTTTATATTTCAGCCACCGTAGCACATGGGACTAAATAAAAAAAATCATGCCAAAATCCATGATTGGGTTGTGATTTATCATTTCTTTCTCCTTCTATATAATATATGTTTCAATATTTTGTAATAGTTAAAACATGTTAAGTAAAAACAGAAGCCCATTCTCTCTCTCTCTCTCTCTCTCAAGAAAACCCTGACACTAATTTTTTTTTTAATTATTTAAATCTTTCATATTGAGGGCAAGGTGTACATTTAGGTGTTGAGGTGTTAAAATCCCCATATTGAAGTTGATGAGAACATAGATATAAATGTGTAAGAAGATGAAGATGGTATAATGATATCACATCCAGTGAACATTATTTCCAAGAATTTTTTAAGTTGATGAGGACATAGAGATAACTGATAAAATTCTTCAAATTTTTTTTTTCCTTTTATCAATATTGTTCAAATTCTCGTGCGTATGCACGAGTTACATGCTAGTCTATATATAAAATAATAGGTGAAGCAGAGAGAAACTCAAATTGCAATTCCAAATTAAAACTCTAATTTTGTGCCATGTGTCTACAAATTATGTCATCATAATTATCTTTCTAATTGTTCAATTAAAATCTAAAATTGAAGTTCAATTTTGTTTCATTTGGCTGAATGTATGTGGGCCATTCTCATTAAAACCACTTCTATGTATCGGGTCAAGCTTCTTTTTTTTTTTTTTTCTTGATTTTGCTGTCAAACGTGAAAACCAAAGAGCCTATTTTTATACCTGATGAAATCACTTATTTCACAAGAGTCGGGGGGAGAGAGAGTCATAAGACACTGTGCAGGAGAGATTGAGGACCACCACCATGTCAGACCATCTCCCACCTTCAACCCAGCCTCTTGCCACCGATATATACTACCTGAACCACTACTGATACAGGTATCTTTAAACAATAAAAATTGGTATCAAATATGATTTAGGTTTTGTTATTTTGGGTTGATTTTTATTAATTTAGGTATTTGAATGTCAATAGAGCTCAAACTTTCCCGTGCAAGTCGTATCTATCACCCTTCGGTAACTCATCTCTCTCTCTCATTCTCCATATACACAGATACCTACTATTTTTGTCTCTCTCTACTATTTCTATCTCTCTCTCTCTCTATTCTCTAAAAAGATGAGTATTGGAATTTCAGGAACCTCTAGAGGGAAAAATCATAGTGAAATCTTCTTCTTCCATTTCTCACTATGGTGTTCGTCTCACTGTCAATGGATCCGTCAATTTGCAGGTGAGTTTGAATCAGTCCTCCGTTTGGTTTCCCAGAAAAAATGACGGAAAATATTGTTTTTAAATGTGATTCGTATTTTTTTTCCTTATTTCTCAGCAACCAAACAGAGCTATTTCTTTTTTCGTTTCTCTATCATAGTAAAATCTCAACTGAAATGCTTTTGTTTGCTTGAAGATTCGTGGAGGATCGGCTGGAATTATTGAGTCCTTATATGGTGTTGTCAAGCCTATCTCCATTTTGTAAGTTCAATCTTTGAGAAGCCCTAATTTTGCAAAGTTCATATTTTGAAAGCATAACTCAATTATACCTTTCAGTTTATGTGAATTCTGGTTCCTATATAACGTGTAATTGCGGTTTCTGTGTTTGTTTTTGGTCTAAGTTAATTGTGTTTGTGATGATTTGTGATGTAATAAACTATTAATATTAATAGCTATTCCATTGAGCTACTTAGTTGATTGTTTCTTTCATGATAGTTAACTTTTATGTTTGCCTCATATGGAGATTTGTACAGATAATTTGTTTTCTCTTACTTCGAAACAGAAACAAGAGTACAGAGGTTAGACCTTCCGGGAAAGATTGGTTCGGGTACAACAGAGGTACTACATCTCCGGAGAACTTTTTTTTTTTTTTTTTTTTTTTTTTTTTTTTTTTTACAATTCTTTACTTTGAAATTGATAAATTACCAATTGTCACAAAAGTTTAAACGGTTAGGAAATGGAAAATTTAATTACTTGACCATTATGTTCACACTTTCTCTTACATATGAACCATATTCTCTCTTGATAATTGGGGTCCAACACGAGATTTTTTAAAATTTTTAAATGATTGGTAGAGTGGAGACAGGGTTCGAACTTAAGACCATGATGAATTATTGATTATCCCAAAAACTTAAGTTATTAGGACATTGTGAATTTAGTTGTCTGATTAATATTCTACCAGACACAATATTATGATTTCAAAAATGGTGCAGGAGCAGCACTACTGATGAAAGAGTTTAACTTTAAGGTCTTCTTTAATTGGCCTTTTCTATAGTTTATCTCTAGAAATGTGCAATGTTGTATCCTTGGGTATTGGGACTCAAGTATTAGTTATAAGTCTCCTAGGTTCTACTATGGAAGCTCTCTCCTCCTCATGTGTGGTGCGAACTTCCCTTTTTACTCCCATCATGAATTTTGAATGCTTCTGTATAATTCTAAAATTTACTTAGGTAACATATTTTCTAGCTTAAATGTTCTGTCAGCCTCTCATAAAAAAAAAAAATAATTAAAGGGTTGAGTTACTTTTCTTCCCCTGTCTGGTTTACATCTTTAGTAGCCTTATCTTTTCCACTCTCTTTCAAAGTCATGCTAAATGCATTTTGGTTTTGATCTTTGGTTTAGTTTGTTATTTGTTACAGATTTGTGAAATGCAAATTCCTGTTTTATCCTCTGTAATTTATAATTGTTCATGTATTGTGGCAGATACCATTTTCCATGTTTTTGAGACAGCCAGGAAAAGACAACCTAGAAAGAGTTTATGAGACCTTCCATGGAGCCAATATCAGTGCTCAGGTGAGTGTTTTTGTCTTGATAGAATCTTTACAGGTTCACCTTTGTGTTGAAAGTACCATTTGTGTTTCTCTCTTTTTTCTCCCTTATTTAGGCATTGTTTTTCTTATACATTTAAGTGACAGTGGATGATTAACAACACTTTTGATAGTATCTGGTAACTGTAGATATAATAAGAGGATACCTACATAAAACATTATCTGCAACAGTGGTGTTCATGGTCGAAAGTGATAAAGGTATGATTCAGTCTTAGTCTTTCTTTTATGTTATCTAGATAATAAAATTAAATGTTTGTCTTTTATTTTTTTCATGCATTTAAAAGGCCACATACTTGAATCTACTTCGGCATGATATTATATATATATATATATATGTATGTATGTATGTATGTATTTATTGTATATATATGTATATATGTATATGTATGTATGTATGTATGTACTTTTTTTTCCTTACAAATAGCTCTGTTAAGTGCCTAATCTTAAATAAAAATAATGTGAATAACTAAACTCATGTTCAATCACTTCAGGTGTTGGATGACAGTGTGATTTGCACACAAGTGTGAAAACAACTTGGATCTTGGGTACAATCATTTTCTCTTTGCATCCACTTAATTAACTAATTAGATAGAATAGTTATGAAAATCACAATTTCCTCTTATTCCATTTTCTAATTTTTGTTGTTTGAGCATTTAATTCCTGATTTTTTTTTTTTTTTGAATAATCCTTAATAGGTTGTTGCTGTTACACTAAAGTGTGAAACAACCTAGGCACAATTTGACAACATGGCCACCAGGTAATGCCTTAGGCCGTGTAATATCTAATATTATCATTTTCATCATTTGCCATTTCCTCTATTATAGTGAATTGAAAAATTACATGAGTCTGCCTTTGTCTTCCTTGGTTCCCTCATCTTCTCAATTGGCAAAAGATAACGATTTTGCATTTATTAGAATATTAAATCTACACTTTCAAATTTAGCTTTCTATTAAGCACTATTCACCCCAGTTTGGATGTTATACTTATTTCTCATTTTCTTCAATGTCCCTGCAATGAATTAATTATTGCTCCTTTTTTTTTTCCCCTCTAATCTAGGTGCTCCTAGAACTCTTTTTGGTCTAAATTTCTACACAGGTCTGCCAATTTGGTATGTCAAGACTTCATTTACACATTCTTCCTTTTTTATCTAAATTTTAATAACTATTACATGAACCATGTATGAGATAGAAAATGCTTTGCTTGATTGTGGAGACTGGGTGATTTAGATATTGTCAAAAAGGCAATTGAAAGGCTTGAGTTTTTTGTTATGAAAACTAACAAACAACCCAAATACCATCTAGAGTCACAAAACTAACAAACTAGATAACACTGACCATAAAACATCTTTATGTTCTTTAACTATCAACTTAAGAATAAAAAATTTGATGATAAGCCTAGGAAATTAAATTATGAAAATAAGTTTAAAAAAAATTCACAATGGACTGTTTAGGCAGCACACTAGGAAGGTCTAATTGCACTAGAAGGAGGCCTGTAATAAAATTTTCAATTGTACTCCACCTTAGTTTTGACAATTTAACCTTCCATTATTGTATTGATAATTGCAATTTGGATAACCAATTTTTTATCAGTAATATAATTTAACGTGAATTGGCGCATTGTAGATCGAGAAGGTATCCCAAATGCCTAAAAGTCGCTAAGGATGGGATAAAGAGAAAGCTCATGGCATCCAGGAAAAAAGAAAACATTATTGGAAATTTTTAGTTTAAATTATTTGGTTTATGACATTGTCTATAACTATTTTATGTGGTTTATTACATTGTCAAGAACTATTTTATGTATTTTATGATTTCTGAATATCGAAAAGGTAATCTGAAAAATCAATATATTCATATTAGTTTAATGGATCACATGACCTATGAGCAAGGTTTTAGTAAGTTCACTAATAAGCTTGTGTAATATTTGATAGCGTGTGCATCCTTTATTACTGGTTTTGGTATACTAAACTTTGGCTGAAACAAAAAGACTTAGGTTATGCAGCACGACAAAGGTTCACTATTATATGCTTGAAAAAAATTGATGATTATTGAATTTTTTTTATGGGTGATTATTAAAGCTTGATTTTGCTCACCAGAGGGCTTAGATATAGTCAACTAATTTTGATCATTTCATTTTCCTAACCTTTTGTACATTTTTTTACTTGCTTAAATTGCATGACATGTGTTCAAAATATTTTTCATTGCATACAAAAAATGATTGAAATTCAGTTGGATCTCAATTAGTTGAACCAACTAATAACCACTTATTTTTTTAAGAGGTATTTTTTTTTTTTTACCCTATCCCTTCAACATTTACGTAATTTAGTTGTCTACATATTATTGGATGACAATGGTCTTAGTCAATGGATTATGAAATTTTAGAGAATGTTTAGGATGTCAACCGATTAATAGCTAAAAAAAGGTAAAATAATAATAATTAAATTTTATGTACGGATTTAATCTTTTGAAGGATTGAGAAGAATTATCAAAGAAACAAGATAATGAAATTACTTTCGTTGTGTACATATGTAATGTGAAAATATTTTTTAATCTTTTTAAGTACATTCTCGTATTTTATTATAAAATATAATTATCCATTTGCCTATCAAAATTCATGTATATTCAATTAAAAAGTCTAAAAACACATTATTATCATTTATTGTAATTTAATATGATCCTATGAATCTTTAAAAAGCATTTTATTATAAATAGGGAATGAAATATTAGAACACTATTTCAAACCAAAAAGAAAAATATGAATACTTTACAAAATCTTCCAAATGACATGTTGGTTGAAATATTTTCAAAGGTGGGAAATGATTCAGCAACACTATAATTGGGAAATATCAAGTTAAGGTATAACAAAACAAATTTTTCAGTGTATATATACTAATTATTTCCCTCTATATAAGTTATAAAATCTATTAATTCAATTCTTTCCTTTTTCTTAATCAAATGCAAAAGCTTCAACAAATTAACAAAAAATAGATTAGTACTCCAAAGAATTTGACTCACTCCATATTTCAGTCACCCAACCCTACTAGATAACAAAGCAAAAAAATTGATATTTTTCATGTTATGAAGCAAAGAATCCCCATGCACTACTCATAATGGGTACAAAAAAATACTTCCTAAATGAAGAAGCCGTTGAAGGAAAAATATTGATTGAAGAAGCTGTTGCATGTGGTGATTTTATTGCAACATATATTCATGGAGTCATGCTGCTTTGTGAATTGAATCCTAAAGGCATAAGTAACCTTTTGAAAGTTTTGAATGATGAACATGGAAATCATAGGCTTCTAAAATGCCAAAGAATACTTCAACTACTTGCTGCAAGAACTGCCATGTATCAAAGTCCAAACTTTCAAGCTTGCCAAAAATCTAAAATGGAACATTGGAACCGTGATGAACCGTATCCTTATATGGTTATGAAGAATTTGTGGTTACGTGCAAGAGATGCTTGATCGACCTTGAAATGTTTAAGTTGGTGAATAGGTTTATTTAAGTTTGACAAAAAATATATATATATATATATATATATATATATATATATTAATGTCCCTTTATATATTTTTAATAATAAAATGCAATATTCTCTTTTTCTTTATTTCATTGTAGCATCACTTAAATAATAAAATGCAATATATTTTTTTTTCATTGTTTTATCTAATTCTATCCTCCATGTGATAAACCCAAAAAAACAAAAAAAAAATTGACCAACATTATAACTACAATTAACCATCCGCACGGGTTACATACTAGTTTTAAATAATATAAGAGATATTTTATCATTTTTGTAATAAATTACAAAAAATATCATCTTTTCTTTAATTAAAATATATTTTAACCTCTTTATATATTATTTTAATTAAAATTGTTAAATTTGGTATATGTATTTTATTATTTTTATATTAATAAATTATTAAAATAATTATGATGTCATCACGATTCAACCTCGGTCCGACCTTAAAAACCTTGTACCTTTCCTTTTTACAGTTCATTGAACAGTCCGGGTCTGAAAACCATGGCTTAAACTAGATATTAACAAGAACCAACTAAACTTTTACAAAAGCTTCCATTTCTTTTCATTCTTGTTTCTTTACTTCTTGATATAACTTTTCACTTGATATTCAGAGCATCTACAATGTACTTCACGAGATAACACAATCCACCAGTTATTCAAATTCTGAATTTCACATAATACATCTCTTAATACTTTAAGAGTTTAAGGTACAAAACTTCCATTAGATCCTAAAATACACAATATTACAAAACTAATCATCAAATTGACAAACTAGGGTCTATACTTTCAAAACTAAACTCTTCTCCCAAAACTCAAGTAAGGCTCCCTGTGCTCTACAATAAATCCTGTTGACTGAAAAAGTGAAAGGGGTGAGCTACACGCTCACAGCTCAGTAAGGGTAAATTACACGAGAATTTAATAAGAATGCATGTAAATCAAATCATTTCATTTTATGATTATTTTCATTTTATGATTATTCAGATAGGAGAACATATTTCATGCACAATATTTTATACTCTATATAATTATAACTTATACACTTTTCATAAGAAATTAATTGTTCTTCTTTTTCTTATTAGAATAATATTACAAAATCTTTCAAACTAAATTTCTTTCATTTCTTACAAAGTCACCAAATATAATATTAACTGTTTAAAATCATATATATATATATATATATTCTTATTACAAAATAATCATTTTGACTTAAATCAAATAATCGGTAACTTTGATATAAATCAGAAACTTTTTATAAAATATTAGCTTGATGTAGCAGACAAGAGTGTTTGGTCAGGAACAAGGGTAAAAATGAGAAATCACATAAGCTTGATGTAGCATATAAATAGGAACAATACCTATAAGGGGAACAAGAACAGTAACCTAGGCGGCCTGAAAAGGAAATTGAAAGTGAAAGAAGAGAGAAAAAGGAAGCGTGAAGTGAAACTAGGATAAAATGTAGCAAGCCCAATAAGCCCACATAATCTCTTTACAAAAGGTTAAACTTTTGGGACAACCGGTAGTTTAATAATTTCCAACTTATTAATGAACATATTCAGTGAAAGCCAGATTTCCTATATGTCTGTTTCCAACTTATTTATAATCAATCATATTGTCAGATTTCTAATAATTACAAATGTTGAAAGATTGAAATCTTTAAAGAGTTCTTTTTTTTTTTTTTTTTTTTTTTTTGTAATCTTCACTGTTATGCAGCTAATTTTTGAATTAATATTGTTTCCTAAGTCTTTTCTTCTTCTTTTTTTTTTTTTTTTTTTTTTTTTGAGAAGAATATTGTTTCCTATGTTGATGCCCTTTCATTGCTTCATTATGCAATTGCAAGTTGTTGCCAACCCTGCAAACACCAATGCTCTCATCTTGAAAGAATTTGCTCCTTCAATCCCAGAGATAAACATCACGTGCCTAACATGACTTGATCATAACAGAGCATTAAGTCAAATAGCTGAGAGACTAATGGTTTATGTTACTGATGTCAAGAACGTAATCATTTGGGGCAATCACTCTTCAACTCAATATCCAGATGTCAATCATGCGACTATCACCACCATAAATGGAGAGAGACCAGTAAAAGAACTTGATACTGATGATCATTGGTATCTGAAAATATTCAACATGTTTATTTTTTGCCACTTTCACATGTTTAAATTATTTGGAGACATAGGTTGATAAATTACCTTTAAGTATTTAAATGGGAGATAGAGCAGGCATACGGTTCAATCCTCCAAATTTAGACCACCTACATACCATGATACTATTTGTCCTAAAAGATTAAGTTCTTAGGAAATGGTGAATTTAATTATTTAACAATTTTTTTTGGAAAAAAAAAAATTATGGATTCTAGTAATTGTAGCAATCCCTCCCCTCAAGATAAATAGTGATTGATCATCTATGAAGACAAAATTGCTTCAGTGAATTTATGTCTTTCCTTAGATTACCATGCTTCTTTTAAGCAATAGCTTGGGGTGCACTGTCAATTAGTACCTGCATGCCATTTACCTAACCCAGGGATCACAATCTTTAGGGTGTAGGTGGTAACAATTTTTATACCTGAGTTTGTACTTATCAAAAACCAAACTTATTCTTAAATTTGTCTTACACCCTGTTAGAGCATTTGCACCAGTTGGTGTATAATAGAAAAAGATGTGAAATTTACATATTTAAGACCCAAAACTACCCACATCAGTCCTTCTATATTAGGACCTAGCTTTATATTTTTGAAAAGTTATTGAACTCCAAAGTTTTAGGTTGGTGTTGGGTACATTTGGGTGCATGTTGAATATTTAGGTTGCAACTCTTTGCAGGGTCTTCAACAACATAGTTATGTTGACCATCTTCACATCTCTATGCATCCTTGTCAGGCTATTTACTTTGCTTCCCCTTATGTTATGTTATTTATTTAAATTTTGTCTGTCATAGGTTAAAAAACGAATTCATCAACACTGTACAGTAGCGTGGAGCAGCCATTATCAAGGCTCGGAAAGCATCAAGTGCATTGTCTGCTGCAAGTGCTGCTTGTGATCATATGTGTGATTGGGTTCTCAGGACTCCCAAGGTTTATTCTCTTTCATCTCAAATAGCATTTGATCTAGCAGAACTTATTTTCTTTTATATTCTTTTTTTTTTTTTTTTTTTTTTTGTAATTATTATTATCTTTTGTAAATTTTCCTTTGGCTTTGTAATTCAGGGAACGTGGGTTTCCATGGGAGTGTATTCTGATGGTTCTTATGGGATCCCAAAGGATATTATTTACTTTTTTCCTATTAAATGTGAGAAAGAAAAATGGTCAATTGTGAAGGGTAAGTTTTGTGGCTTCTATATGTTGTAAATGTTACTTCTTCTTTCCTTAAGAGTTGAACTGCTAATGTTTCTGAAGCTACAAATCACTATAATCTACATAGAGGAATATATGTTGTTTGTCAATTATGTCTTAGATCTAAATAATGGTTTCAGAGCAAAGGTAGTTGTTGAAGAGAGCAACGATAAATATTTGGAATATATGGCCTATAAATCTATAACAATGAAATGCACAAAGCTCAGAACTCCCAATTACTGATGAGCCATCAACGATGATATAAAACGAGGGCTAAGAGTAATACAATCAAGGATTCATGAATGAATAGTTATAATTATGATAGCCTACTATACTTTTGTGTTAGCAGTTAGCATGTTATATATTCCAATATGCTATGAAAAATGGTCCAAATATTTTAATACTACTTTCATGAGACTATTTCAGTGCACTCAGTGTTTGGAACTTGTTTACGCATTGGCAGGGCTCAAGATCGATGAGTTCTCAAGGGCAAAGATGGATGCAACAGCAAAAGACCTCATTGACGAAAAAGAAGTTGCTCATTCTTGCCTCAACTAACAATGAACCCATCTTCCCTTGGAGAATAATGAAGAAGACTTGATAATGCATGAAAAGAAAAACGGGATTTCCAATTTCCATCCTAACTTTATGTACAAATTTTATCAGTCACTGGGAAGTTTTGGAACAATGACAGAACAAGATATGTCCTGATTTATCTTATTTCATGTGTCGGCAAAAGTGTAGACTAGTTCACCAAGCACCTCCCCAATTCCAATAACCAGTTCCATGTTACTACTCATATGTTTTCATTGACTTTATATTATTTCATTTGTCCTTAAAAAAATCAAATTTATAAAGTTTTTTTTTAAAAATAAATTATTATAGGTCATATGACTAAGAATTTGATGCTCGGCTAGAGCAGCCAACAAATTTTGATTAAATTATATTTGATCTTATCTAAATAAAATCTAGTTAAAGAATGTTCAATGATAAGAAATTGTAAAAAAAGAAAGAAAGAAATTATAAGTACTAAGTACTATTCAAGCAAGGCGTTTTATTTTACAATTGGTTTATGGGTTTCAATTAGCTCAACTTGTAAAGTCTATGATGGTTAAATAAGAGATTTGAGATTCAATCCCCACCTACACCAAAAACTAATTGGTGTCTTGGTTGAAACTCTCTCTAAAAAAAGTTTACAATTGGTTTAATTATGTCTTTTAATTAAACTAATTTTTTATTTTGGCTGTTAGCCACGTCAGCAATTTCCATCCAAGAGATAGCAATAACGACTAAATCAACACAACATTGAAAGATTAAGGACCAAATTGACACAATTGAAAGGATATGGATCAAATTGAAATATGGTGTAAAGTATAGGAATCAAATATGTAATTTATCCTAATAGTTATTAGTAGGCACTTATTATGATTACGCTTGTATGTGAAATTATACATTCTAATATTAGGCAAGTATAACAAGTTTAAGTTTTGGACCATGTTTCTCTTCTCTTTTTTGGTGAGTACAGTTGTCTTCCTTTTGTGTCATAGGGTTTGTTTGGTTGAAATAGTGGAAAAGTAAGAGGATAGAAAATGGAGAGATGATAGAAAAGTTTTTAATTTTCCTTCATGGTATTTGGTTTGAGAGTAGAACAGTGAAGGGATATAAAATATAGTTTGTATAAATTTACTTTCATGCCCCTAATAGATTAAAAAAAAAAGTAACAAATTAGAAAAAAAAAGATACAGATGAACCAAAAAAAAAAAAAAAAAAACTAAAGAAGAATTTTTTTTTTTTTTTAAAGGACAAAAAACTAAAGAAGGAAATTTAAAATAAATAAATAAAGGAAACAGTTGACATGTAACAAAAAATGACAAAACGGAAAAGAAGCAAATGAAATGAAGAAAAAAAAAACCATGAAAAGTAGAAAACCCAGCACATTGTAGTACGTGGGTGCATTAGTCCAAACATTTTCTAACCTGTTTTCTTCTCAATTTAGAGAGAAAACACCTGGACCTCACCATTTTTTTTTCCTCTCCTCCTTCTAATCAAACACCCACTAAAAACACTTTCTCTCTACTTTTCTGTCCTTTTTATTTTTATCCTCCCTATTTCACCTCCAACCAAACAGACCTTAATTAGTATAAGAAGGGGAAACTATGCTAGTTCTTTGAGTGAAGAAGAAGAGGGTCAATGTAGTTCACCTCAAATCTTAGGGCGAAGTTCTCCTCATCTGGAAAAAGAGGGTGTAAAGGTGGATGTGAGTAATAAACCTCAGCGACAAATGCATCTTCACTTGGCATGTCCTTAATATAGAGGCGGTGGCTAGAACTTTTAAGCCACTATGGAGAACTCATAGAGGGTTCCATGTTCGAGATCCACAACTTTTGTCACAAATTGCTCACATGGCAAGTTGTGAGTGATGAAGTTGTGAACCTACTACTTTTACTTTGTCATTCACAACTTTGCCACGTGCAACTCGCCACGTGGGTAAGTTGTGGCAAAGTTGTGATACTAGTATTATTTATATGCTATTGGTGTGGTAATAACCGACCCACCATTTTTATTCCATTACTCATAACTCACCACGTGGGCAAGTTGTGACAAAATTGTGGTACTATAGCATTATTCATATGCTATTGGTGTGGTAACCCACCCACGAAAAGAAAAAAAAAATGTGAATTATGGGTTGAGTAAAGGTTCTTTGAAAATAAAGGATCAATAATCTACAATTTGGTAGAGGAAGGGGATAGCAGGAGAAGGACAATGCAATATGATCACAAGACTATAGAAGCTACATCGATGGAGGCCCGTTACCAGCCCCACCGAGAACAATGAGTTGTCTAGCTAGGAATTGTCATGAGCTTGGGAACCCATGCAGATAGTTCAAGAGCTTGTTACTTTTTTACGAGCAAAAGATCCCATGATCGTGTTCTTATCTAAGACTTGGCCAAATGAAGCATGGTTGGAAAGAATAAGATGCAAATTGGGTTCTGATGGAAAGTTTGTAGTTAAGGGTGAGACTCTAGGGGGAAGTCTGGTTCTCTTTTGGAAATCTGCCCTTTCTATCCCTGTTGATTCCTACTCATTTGAATCATATAGATGAATTACACTTTTTTCAATGTTTTTTTTTTTTTTTTTTTTTTTTGTTGGTGAAATTGAGCTTAAATTAAATAGAATTAAAGATTACAAAGTCTAGAATAAGAAACACCCCAAGGATTAGCTAATAATTGGTACAAAATACAAGGAGAAGGATGTGAATACAAAACTAAACTATCACTTGAAGAATATTCTTCCTTGGCCAAAGGGTCTGCACATTGATTCCCTTCACTGTAGGTGTGGTGGATCCATGGATGTGAGTTTTTTTTTAATTTTTTTTAAATATTAATTTAATGCCTTCACAATTTAGACTTCTCTCTTTAACACCTCTTCATCAATCCGGTTTATTTGCCTCATGACATTAATTTTTTGAGTACTATTAGAATTACAAACTTTTTTTATAAAAAAATTTTACAAACTGCTGATGTGGTGAGTGGTTATTAGTAAATGAAAAAGTAATGCTAATTGTGGGCCTAGATAAAAACCAATAAAAAATTGGCCACATCACCAATTTGTAAAAATGTTGTAAAATAAACATTTGTGGCTGTAGCATTACTCTAATTTTTTTTTTACCTTAAACCCCCCCCCCCCCCAATCTCTCATCTCTTTTTTATTTTCCTCTTACCAACCATTTATTAATTTTCCTACTCAATGATGATTAATTGATGCTTCAACCTCCTCCCCTTCCCCCAATTCGGCTATTATTTTCTCCATCAAACCTAATAACATCAAATTTTTATTTCCTTATTTTCTTTCATTTACTATGTACTTGCATTGAATGACTCCTCATGTTCCCTACTTCCTCATTTCCAATACCTCTCCTTAAATTCCTCAGAAATAGAAATTATTCTCGTAAGCAAACGAAAAAGGTTTGGCTCCAAGCACAAATAGAAAAATGACATTGTTTGCACATGACTCACTTGATTAGTTGGACTAAGCAAGTCATGCATAAATGTCATCTTCCTATCGATGGTTGGAGCCCCAAACTCTGTCCCCAAACAAAAACTGATATAAATATAAGGAAAGCGTTAAAAGCACAAGGAATTTTAGTGTTTTACTATAAATTGATGTAGTAAAACTTGTAGTACTATAACATTACTCTAAATACGCTCAAGTTTGTTTTGTTAAATCCAGCTAAAATGAAATATTCTTTTAGCATAAATAATTTGTAAAAGATAATTAATTCTAACATATTAACTTGCATAAATTGTAAAGAAAAAAAAAGTCTAGACCATTAAAAATTAATTACATATCCCGCACTATGCGACTAGTATCATATGATAAAGAAAGTATTTAGCTTGGCTGAGGTGGTTCGAAGTGGGTGTTGCATTCAATGGAATTATTTAATAACGTAATTCTATATTCTTATTTTTCTCCTTAGTTTGATTCGAAAACAAACAAATGGATAGGTTATTTTCTTTCATTGGGGAGATCTCTTATTATACTTTTGCATCTCTTATGCAAGTTGCTTTGGCATCTAAAATTAATGCCTTGTTGTGAAAGTATCTTTTTATATGCTTTGCTTTCATTCATATATTTTTTATTGATGTATCACACACACACACACACATATATATATATATATATATATGCGCTGCAAGTTAGGATTGTTTTGTGAAGAAATCTACCAAAAAACTGTTTATTGATCTATTTGTTTTTGAGAAAATGGAGTATCTTGACTTGCTTAAGAAGGGCCTTGTTGTTCTATTTTCTACTGATTTGTTTTGAAAGCTTATTCCATACATGGAACCGTTTTAGGATCTGTTTGTTTTCATGGAGTACCTTGAATTGCTTCTGAAGGTTCTCGTTGTTGTGTTTCCTATTGCTTTCTGTTGGATGCTTATTACATACAAGTGGAGATACCGGAAGATAGAGAAGGAGCCAACGAAAGTATTGGTCACTGGTGCTACAGGCATGCTAGCTCAATATGATATTTTATTGGTTTTTCTTGGTCCTTGCTAGAAATATTATTATATCTCCAACTTAGATAGCTGAACGTAGAACTTTATTTACTTTCGCTGAATTTATGAACCATATTTATCTAGATTTTATTCTAATTGACAAAAATGAATGTTCTCCTAATGTGAAACCTCAAAAGTTCCTTTTTTGCATGATTGCTTAATCCAAATCTGCTTGTATGCTTGTGGATACTGGTTTTCTTTTTTCCTTCTTTTGGTATCTTTAGCTCATATATACATATTTCATTTATTTCTTTTGTTAGAATAATGGTTAAATAATTACTATTTGTTTTTGAAAAGGTTACGCTTAAAAATGCCACTATTTTTATTTGAAAATGAGTTTAAATTACTTTTTTGTAGATAATCTGTTTTGCTGTTTTGCTGTTGTTATAGTCATTATTATCTTATACATTGAGTCTTTTCCAGATTCTCCAAAAAAAAAAAAAAAAAAAAAAAATTCCAAATAGTTGGAAAGAATGAGAATTGAAAGAAAAGAGTGTCTTATTATATCAAGATGACTGTCGTTACATGTCACTATATCAAGGACCAAGTGTATTTGATTTTCAATTGTGTAGTGTGTATCTCAAAAGTTTGATTTTGTTCAACAGGGCAAATAGGTTATGCCATCCTTCCAATGATTGCAAGGGGAGTCATGTTGGGTCCTGATCAGCCTGTGACTCTGCACTTGTTTGATAATATCAAGCAAGCAGGTGAAGCCTTGAATGGGATAAAAATGGAATTGATTGATGCTGCCTTTCCTCTACTGAAAGGTATGTCTCTTATCTTGAGAGATAATTCTAGGTAGATAGAATTATTCTCTCCCTTGAGGTTTCTTAAACTGTCATGAATATGTTTGGATAGGTGTGATTGCTACCACAGACATTGTTGAAGCTTGTAAAGATGTCAATATTGCTGTTATGCTTGGTGGATTCCCACGGAAGGAAGGTATGGAAAGGATGGATATGATGTCTAAAAATGTGTCTATGTACATGGCTCAAGCTTCAGCCTTGGGCAAGCATGCTGCTGCGGATTGCAAGGTGACCTCATAAATGCACTTGAGTGTTTAGATATGATATAACTCATATAAGATTTTAGAGACACCCACACTAGTTTACAATATTATAAGTTCACCTATATAGATTTGTATTGTTTGTATATGTATCCTACTATCCTACTTTAAAAGTCATGAAATTGGAAGCTCTAAGATGTTTTGAAGTTTTAAAAGTGGAGACCTTTTGGCGCGGACACCATATTGGACTTATTGGCGCTGATTAATGATGTAGAACATACAACATAGACTTTCCTTAAGTAGAGAGACAACCAGAAGTTAGTGTGCAAGAAATCTAGGAAGTAGAAAAGTACTAGTAGAAATCATTGGTGATGACCACTATGCACCCTTGATATGATAGTCACTCTAGAAGTACAAAGTTCTTGTGAGGTGGGCGGGGGGGGGGGGAGCAAGAGCCGGGGTTCAATTCTCCAAGAGAGAGTTTTACACACGTATGTACTTAGATACTTAGATAATGTTAGTAGAATTTCTATCTTGTATAAAAAAAAAAAAAAAAACATTTTTAAATCATTGGTGATAGCAATAGAATTCCCTAAAAATTATAAGGGAAACAATGCTAGGAGCTAAACTCGTCACCTCTCTCTAACCACGACCAAAGCCACTTTTCGAGAAAACTCTTTCATTTAGTCCCTGAAATTTTCATTTTTGCCATTTTTAGTAATTTTATTTGGTTACAACTTTTCATTTAAAAGTCAAAATAATGTCCCATCTATTTTGGAATGTCTCCTAGAGATAGTAGAGTTTGATTTTGCAATTATCTTAGTTTTGCAATTTTTGGGTATTTGTTTTCTTATTTTGTCACCTAATTTCGTACTTAATGCGAATTAGAGTTTTAGGGTGTTTTCCTAGCCGTCTTAGGAGTGCTTTAAGTTTTCTATGGATCTCCTAGTAGCCCTAGGACTACTTCACTATTTAAACGCAATTAATAAATATTCAGACTTTTGTCTCCCAATTTTATGGTAGATTCCAATAACCATTCTTGTGAATTCAAGGACCCTAGGTTATTTTTTCTAAACAAACACGTTTTGTTCCTTATTATGAACAAAACTTGTTATGAGTTAATTTTTTCAGTATTTAATGTATTTGTTATGAAGTTATTTCCTTTAATTTCACTATAGAAGACAAGTTGATTATGAATAAATAGAATTTTATTGGATGTTTTTCTTCCAACGCTTGATGTTTAGTACTGTAAGGTTGAATTTATTCAACCATCTAATTGGCTTTATTCCGTGCCAAATTTGCTTGTATTTCAGCATTTAGTAACCCTGTATTTAGGTGGGCTTGTGAGTGAGATAGAGTGAAGATTGATCAAGAGTGTGCAAGAAAACAGAGACTCGCGCCTGGATCTCGCGGGTGACTCGCGGCTACAAGCCACCAGACGCAGCGCACGTGCCAAGCATGCCAGAAGGTGAACAGTCATGCTAGTTGGAGCACTACAGGACAAAACAGGACAACTGGCCATACGGTTATCTCGCGACTGGATCTCGCGACTCAGTCAAGTCGCGAGGCCAAGCCGTGAGCCAGCCCTGTTTTGAAAAACCTGACGTTTCACATTCTCTTCTCACCTCAGTATAAATACCCCTTATACCCACAAATGAGAGAGAGCTTCCAGAGAGAATTTTGAGAGAAAAACCCTAGAGTAAAACAAGATTGATTCATCTACAATCTTTACATAAGTGTCTCTTCAAATTCCTCAACTCTCTTCCTCTCCATTGCTAAATCCTTAAGAGGCTTTTTACCAAAACCTTGTTCTCACCATATCCATTACTGTGAGAGGGTTGTTTGGTGTTCTGGGAAGCAGTTAGGAAGGAACCAATCTTCATTGGTTGATGCTACGGTCTAGTAGCGGAATCCGGGAAGCTAGAAAAGAAAAAGGTTCGGTGCAACCTCGTTGGAGCAAGAAGCTTGGAGGGCTTAGGTGCACTGGGTAGATTAGGCTTGGAGGGTCTATTGCTGTCCATGTATCCTAATTACATTTTCTAGTGGATTGTTTACCGCTTGGGAGGCGGCGGAGAGGTTTTACGCTGAGGGCTTCGGTTTCCTCTTCGATAACACATCGCGTGTTGTCTTTGTGTTTGCATCTTCCTTCCCTTTTATCTTTGCCTTTTATTATCTGCTGTGGATGTGATTTTAATTGGTTTAGATTGTTTACCAATTCTGTGTTCTGCTTTAGTTCATGTTCCGCACATTAATTGTTTGATATAAAACTTGAATTGGTATTTTGTTAATTGGGGGTCTAAACGTTCAAGGGTGTTTTTACACTATTTGAACTTTCAATTGGTATTAGAGCGGGTACACTTCTATTGGTTTCAATACCATTGTGTGATCCTTGACTCCCTATTGAGATGGATCGGTCTCAATCCCTAAATGCACTTCCATATTTTGATGGTAGTAATTATGCTTTTTGGAAGGTTCGCATGAGAGCATTTCTGTGCTCCATTGATGAATCGGTTTGGGATGCTATTGAGAGTGGTTGGACCAGACCTGAGGCAGCCAAATCCACATGGGATAAGGCAGCACTCGCTGCATCTAATGCTAATAATAAAGCCTTAAATGCTATTTTCTGTGGTGTGTCTCCAGATAAATTTCACAGGATCTCCCACATCACCATTGCCAAAGAAGCATGGGAGATATTGGAAACCACCTACGAAGGCACGAAGAAAGTGAAAGACACCAAGTTGCAAATGCTGACCACTCGGTTTGAGGAGCTCAAAATGAGTGAGGATGAGTCCTTTGACTCTTTCTATGGGAAGCTGAATGAGGTGGTAGTCAGCAAGTTCAATTTGGGGGAGAAAACGGAGGATTCTAAAATCGTAAGGAAGATCCTTCGATCATTGCCAAAAAGTTTTCGTGCTAAAGTGACAGCAATTGAAGAGAGCAAGGACCTCGATGACATCAAAGTCCAGGAGTTGGTTGGTTCTCTTCAGACGTATGAGATGTCGCTGCCCAATCAACGGAAGAGTAAATCTCTTGCTCTTAAGACCATTAATGAGAAGATAGAAGTCCATGACTCATCGGAAGACGATGTGGTTGATAAAGATGTTGCATTCCTTGTAAAAAATTTCCGAAAATTCTTGAAATTCAAGAATAATGGAAAATTTGGTGACAAAGGAATATTCCAAAGTTCAGGAAGGGAGAAAAGGGAATTCAAAAGGAAAGATGGAAAAGAATCCCAATCTACACAAGGTGTCACTTATTTTGAGTGCAGCGAGCATGAACACTTTAAGAAAGAATGTCTGAATTATTTGAAATCGAAAGGCAAGCTGTATGCCACGACATTAAGTGACTCGGATTCATCCGACTCAGAATCAGAAGAAAGCTGTGATGGAGAGGGGAACTATTCAGCTTTCATGACTATTGCCCATGTTGAGTCTTCAGACGAGTTGAATCTGCTTGTACGAGACCTTGGAGAACATAGTGATGAAGAATCATTGGGAGTTGTCGAGGAATCAGATGTTGAAGAAGATGAAAGCACGGCCAATCTTCAAGAGAATTATAACTCACTCCTAGAAAAGTCGGGTGAGTACACAAGGGTGGCCAAGGCAGCTGTGAGAAAGATGAAGAAGGCGGAGAAAGACTATAAAAGTCTCCTAATTCGCTATAAGGAGGCCAAATGTGAGATAGAAACTTTGAATGGTGAGCTGTCAGAAGCTTACTCAAAAGTGAGATTTCTTGAGCAAGAGGTTGTGCAAGCTAATGCCAAGATAGAGAGGGTCTCCACCAAGAAGCTAGATGATGTTATTTCATATCAAAAGAGCTTTTCAGACAAATCCGGGTTGGGATATACCGGAGGAAGTAGCTCATCTGGAAATGTCACTAAAGAAGTGAAGTTTGTAAAGGCTAAAGATCCAGTTGAAGTTGACCCTACTGCTGAGAAGCCCAAGATAGAGGAGAAGAAGAATGTAGAGAACCAACGGTTGTTGAATCCCCGCAATCAGTATATGGGCAGATCTGAATCTCATGCCAAGTCTCGTCCACGACCACAAAGAGGTCCTAGATCATCTTATGTGTGTCATCATTGCAGACTTCAAGGGCACACTCGACCAAATTGCCAAAAGCTGAGAGCAGAGAATAGTGCAACTCCTCAAAGGTCACGAGGACCTAGAAATGATAGAAGAAATTGGGCAGGTGAACAATCTAGAGATCAAAATGGTGATCCCGAAATGATAAACGTGATGAAGATGATTGGTGCATTCACCAACTACTTGGAAAGCTTCTCACAAAGGTTTGAAAGCTCTAACTCCCGTACCAAATCCTATAAGGAAATCACCCCAAACGCAAGTGACGTGTGGGTGAAGAAGGGTACTCATGCATAAGCATTACAACATGTCCATGCATTAATACTTCCTATGCTTTGCGACGATGTTTGTTTGTTTGCTTATTGTTTTTGCTGATGGTTGTTTGCTTGTCTACTTGTGCATACTTTTGATTTTGTTTTTGGTCAATCTTTTTCTTCTAGTGTCAAAAATCCAAAAATCACATAAAAAATTATAAAATCAAAAGTTTGATTGACATTGTTGAGCTTTTGTCTCAAAACATGTTTTGCCTTGTACCTTTGTGCTAATGGCTTTGTGCATTTTCGAGCATTACTTGTTTCTTTGCACTTATATCACTGTGGGAGAAATCTTGAAATCTATGTGATTGTTGTAAATAGATCTTCAAACTTGTCATGAATGATTAGTGAATGGTTATGTTGATCTTGAGACATGCATAGACTTGTGTTTATATATCTTCCCACTCTTTATTTTTTGTTTTTGCCAAAAAGAGCTCACCAAATGTAAATCTCCAAATGAAAAGAGATATTGAGCTGCAAAAGCCTATTGCACATACTAGTATTCGACTAGGAAAAAGGGAAAACGACCAAAAATTAAAGTGAATATTTATTCAAAAAGCCAAAGGCTTGTTCATTAAAGTGAATTGTCGAATATCACTCTCACAATGAGAGGTAATTGTCTCAAAAGGATCAAAAAGATCAAATGTTATGATTGAAAGTGGAGTCAAATGTAAAGCTCCAAGATATGTCATCAAGTTATGTGGGAGGTCATATATACATATTTCTATAATTGAGATAGATCACATGATCTAGTGCTAATTGTGTATGCCTTGATTGAATTGATCATTGAAGCTTCACATTAGACTAAGGACTATCTCATTGATGATATCCACACACAACACACAAGTTTATGTTCAATGAATGCCATATTTATTTGTGTGATTGTACTTGTTGAAATGTGTTTTCACATACTCAATCTTTGTTGATTCAAGCACAAAAAGATTTTTGAGCATTTTAGGTGTTTTTGGAAAGTATTTTGTTCTTAAAAACTGAAAATTTCAAAAAATTCATTTTTGCCCTGTTTTGGCGACTCAGTCGCGGGTAAGTCAAGTCGCGGGCCTCAGTCGCGAGTTCGCGGGTCTTGTTTGGCGACTTGTTCGCGAGTGAAAGGTCCAGTCGCGTGGGTTACTCAGAGATTTTCGCGGCTCAGCTCGCGACTCCCTCGCGGGTAGACCTTCCAGTCGCGAAAAACACTTAGAAAAATTTTTCAAAATTTTGTCTTTGAGTGTTTTGGCTGCTCAACCTGGCGACTTGTTGGCGACTCACTTCAGTCGCGAAAAACGCGTGTTTGGCAAAAATAGGGACAGTTTTTAAAAGCGTTTTTCAGTTTTTCCCTCGAACTTTTGTGACTGTTCATTGTCTCTCTAAACTGCTCTTACCCATACACTGTGCCTCCATTTTCGAACATCATTTTTGCTCCATTTCTTCTCAAAATCATCAAGTAAAGGTATGGTTTTTCTATTCCTCACTACATATTTATGTTTTGAGTTTCCTTTTCTTGCTTTGTTTATGAGTTGCTATTGTTGTTAGAATCTTAATGTGCTCGATTGCTTTTCCCTGAATGTACTGGGTTTGGTGGGTTGTGTTTGATTCTGATTTACTCTATTGTTGGTTACATTGTGCTTTGTCGTTTGTTGGGTCTTCTCACTCATTTGGAAAATGGGTTTGATAATTTTTTCTGGGTTTTTACTCCATTTGTGAGTACGTATGGCTTAGATCTGTCTTTTGCTCTATTGTGGTTGTATGTGGTTTTCTGTGTGCATATCATGGTCATGGTAGACTGTCTCATTGACAGTTATCTTTGAATCTGTGTTTATCTATGCTCTATTGCACTATCACCATTTTGCTGCACCTGTCGTATTGTGCACATTAGTATTGATGGAAGTTTGTTTGGGTCTGACCTGTCTTAAGTCTGTAGTTATGTATTAAAATCTCTGATTTTTCTCTCTTATTTGCATCGAATCATGTTGATATTTATCTTGTGTAGTGCTGTTTTGGTTCTTTGCTGTGGGCCTATTTTCTTGCAGATGTCTCGTCGATCTTCTAAGGGTAAAGACATTGTTGCTGACAATCCAACAACCCCAGTTGCTAAAAGGACTCGCCTCTCATCACAGGCATCTCAAGACTCCAATGAGGAGAGGTTTAGAACCCCGCTTACTTCACACATCTACTCCAACATATTTGACAAATCAACTGCTATAGTGGAACGGGTGGTGGAGTTTAACACCTTAGGGACCACTTTTATCCCTTGAATCTTTGAGCCACGAGATTGGGCAAACTTGTTTGGGAACTTTGTCGATCCAATGGATGAACTTGTTAAGGAATGCTACTCCAATGCAAGTGATCTTGGAGTTGAACTTATTTTCTGGGTCAGAGGAAAGGAATTTGGCATTTCCCCAAACTCCATCGCCGATGTTCTCGGCATCACTAGACCTCAGAATGTGGATCTAACTCCATACGATAATCGAACTCCAGAGATTCAAGACATTCTACAAATCCTAGGTTCTGATCATGAAGTATCCAGTGTAGGCACATCCATCAGCACCGCAAAGTTTGCACCAGAGCTGACCACACTGAAGTTGATCATGTTCACTAATCTCTACCCACTGTCGAACACTACATTCATAAATCTTAGGAGAGCTCAATTCCTTTGTGATCTTATCACCGGAGCCCCCATTGATATCTGTGCTCACATCTTTTACACCATGAGAAAGACCGCGGTTCGAACAGCAGCTCGAGGAATTATTCCATTTTGCAGTCTCATCATGAAGCTCATTCTTCGTGAAGGCATTGTTCCTCCTATAGATGGAAAAATGTTGACCCGTCAGCGTCCTATTTCCATGTACTCTCTTCAAGCTAGCAGAAGTCACTCCTCTAACACTTCGAAGAGTGCACACATCTCTCCGGTTACTCCATCTGCCCCTGAGTCAAAGACACCTGCACATACCACATCTACTTCGCATGCTATTCCTGAAGTTCCACAAGCTAGTATTCCGCAAGCACAGACTGATCCTCATATTGATAGAATGGGGAGTTTACTTGAACATATTCAGAAACGCATTGATGAGATTGTGGCACTTCTCTACTCCACAAACAACCATGTTCAAATGCGTCTCGAGACTATGGAGAATCAGCTAGATGATATTCAACGAAAGTTGAACGACAGCCTTTAGCTATTCGTGCCAAAAAGGGGGAGAGCATTCAGTAAGGGGGAGAAAGTTCAAAGGGAAGTGTGCATAGTGATAGGGGGAGTACACACATACTTTTGACATACTTTTGTTTTAAGTCTTATCCTCTAAACTTATAGGTTTAGTGTTTATATGGGTTTGATACACTGTGGTTTTGGTGTACTTTTGTTTCTAACTCATAACTTATAATCTTGGTTTAATCTTTTATATATATTGTTGATGCTTTTCAGTTTATATTGTGACTTGTACCCATGTTGCTTTTGTAAACTTTTAGGGTTATGTTTTATGCATAGTATGTAGGCTTTATGGTTTGTACCATGCTTTATGCATCCTTTTATACTTTGTTCAAATCAATACTTCTATATAAATGTATTGCATTTTCTTTAAGTACTGTCACTCTTGTGCCCTTGTAGGATTGTTCCTAGATGCGTATACTTAATGTATTATGCATTGGTTGAGTGTTTGGCATGCAAGTGACTTGCATTGAGCTTGTTAGCTTGTATGTCCTAGTGTTCATTCCAAGTGTGAATGAGCATTGTGGTCACTACCTTGTAGTGATTACTTGGTTGATCAAGCCATGGTTTGTTTCTTAACTCCATCTTTGCTTGATCACATATTGCCTGTTTCATATGCATTTCACGATTTTCTGCTTACAATGATCATGGTGTATTGTTGTGTTTCAGGAGTCTTTTGTTCATATGATTCAAGTGCTTCACAGCTTCTAGAGTTAGGTGTGAGTGAGTTTTGATCAACTGTTCCCAACTCACATGTTAAGTCTAGAGTCTGTTTTAGGGTTTTGTCACGGAATAGCCAAAGGGGGAGATTGTAAGGTTGAATTTATTCAACCATCTAATTGGCTTTATTCCGTGCCAAATTTGCTTGTATTTCAGTATTTAGTAACCCTGTATTTAGGTGGGATTGTTGTAAGGGTAGTGAGTGAGATAGAGTGAAGATTGCTCAAGAGTGTGCAAGAAAACAGAGACTCGCGGCTGGATCTCGCAGGTGAGTCGCAGCTGCAAGCCGCCAGACGCAGCACACGTGCCAAGCATGCTAGAAGGTGAATAGTCATGCTAGCTGGAGCACTACAGGACAAAACAGGACAACTGGCCATACGGTTATCTCGCGACTGGATCTCGCGACTCAGTCAAGTCACGAGGCCAAGCCGTGAGCCAGCCCTGTTTTGAAAAACCTGACGTTTCACATTCTCCTCTCACCTCAGTATAAATACCCCTTATACCCACAAATGAGAGAGAGCTTCCAGAGAGAATTTTGAGAGAGAAACCCTAGAGTAAAACAAGATTGATTCATCTACAATCTTTACATAAGTGTCTCTTCAAATTCCTCAACTCTTTTCCTCTCCATTGCCAAATCCTTGAGAGGCTTTTTACCAAAACCTTGTTCTCACCATATCCATTACTGTGAGAGGGTTGTTTGGTGTTCTGGGAAGCAGTTAGGAAGGAACCAATCTTCATTGGTTGATGCTACGGTCTAGTAGCGAAATCCGGGAAGCTAGAAAAGAAAAAGGTTCGGCGCAACCTCGTTGGAGCAAGAAGCTTGGAGGGCTTAGGTGCACTGGGTAGATTAGGCTTGGAGGGTTTATTGCTGTCCATGTATCCCAACTACATTTTCTAGTGGATTGTTTACCGCTTGGAGGGCGGCGGAGAGGTTTTACGCCGAGGGCTTCGGTTTCCTCTTCAATAACACATCGCGTGTTGTCTTTGTGTTTGCATCTTCCTTTCCTTTTATCTTTGCCTTTTATTATCTGCTGTGGATGTGATTTTAATTGGCTTAGATTGTTTACCAATTCTGTGTTCTGCTTTAGTTCATGTTCCGCACATTAATTGTTTGATATAAAGCTTGAATTGGTATTTTGTTAATTGGGGATCTAAACGTTCAAGGGTGTTTTTACACTATTTGAACTTTCAAGTACAAGCAATCCTAGGTAGTGAACCTAGGTTCTTATCTCTGTTACTTTGCTTGGTACTAATTCCAGGTAGCTGTAAGTGTTGATTCCTGGGTTCTATCACTCTTCCCAGTGCTGACTCTAGGTTCTATCCTGTTTGTTTTTATTTTACTTCACAAATACACATTCCCATTGAAAATTTGGTCGTCCTGCATCACCTTTATATTGAGATGCCCTCTTCAGGTCATGATAATTGTGCATTTTCAAGTCTAGTTTCCAACTTATTTATGAACATATTTAGTGAAAACTAGATTTCTATTTTATTAAAAATGTTGGAATTTTTTAGAGTGTTTTTTTCCCTTAATCTTCACTTCCATGCAGTTAATTTTTGGACTTGATATTGTTTCATAAGTTGATGCCTTTTCATTGCTTTTATTATGCAGGTGCTAGTTTTTGCCAAGCCATCAAACACCAATGAACTCATCTTGAAAGAATTTGCTCCTTCAATCCCAAAGAAAAACATCACATGCCTAACACGACTTGATCATAACAGAGCATTAAGCCAAATAGCTAAGAGGCTAAAGGTTCATGCTAGTGATGTCAAGAACATAATCATCTGGGGCAATCACTCTTCAACTCATTATCCAGACGTCAATCATGCGACTTTCACCACTAAAAATGGAGAGAGACTAGTCCAAGAACATGTTGCTAACGATCATTGGTATCTCAAAATATCCAACATGTTTATTCATTTCCACTTTCACATGTTTAAATTATTCGGAGACATACGTTGATAAACTGCATTAAACTTCCTCTGATACCATGATAATTAAACTACTACTTCTCCTAAAAGCTTAAACTATTAAGAAATGGTAAATTTAATAATTATTTAACCATTATTATAGAATAACTTGTTGCTGAGTCAAATGCATAATGTTATAAACATTCAAGATTCTGGTAGTTGTATATTGCCCCCCCTCGAGATATTAGTGATTTATCATCTGTGAAAACAAAAATGCCCCAGTGAAATCATGCTCTCCTTAGACTATCATGCTTCTTTTAGGTAATAGCTTGGGGTGTAAATTCAAGTAGTATCTACATGTCAATTCCCTAACCCAGGGATTCAAATCTTTAGGGTGTAGGTATATATACACACACGCACTTGAATTTTTCTTGAGTCCTGTAAGGACTTGGCTTTGATATTGAAAAATTATTAAACTCCAAAGTTTTAGGTTGGCGTGGGGTACAATAGTGTGTATGTTTTAATTTTAGGCTGCAACCCTTTGTAAGGTCTTCAACAACTGTCCTTTTTTTTCAAAACAAAAAAAAAATGTTTGTCATAGGTTAAAAACCGAGTTCGTCAAAACTGTACAGCATCGTGGTTTAGCCATTATCAAAGCTCGGAAAGCATCAAGTGCATTGTCTGCTGCAAGTGCTGCTTGTGATCACATACGTGATTGGGTTTTCGGGACTCCCAAGGTTGATTCTCTTTCATCTCAAATAGCATTTGATCATGTAGAACTTATTTGCTTTTACATTCTTTTGTAATTTTTCTTTTGACGTTGTAATTCAAGGAACATGGGTTTCCATGGGAGTTTGTTCTGATGGTTCTTATGGGATCGAACCTGGCCTTATTTACTCTTTTCCTGTTAAATGTGAGAATGGAAAATGGTCAATTGTGCAGGGTAAGTTCTGTGGGGCTTCTAAATGTTGTAAATGTTACATCTTCCTTCCTTAAGAGTTGAACTTCTAATAATTCTGAAGCTACAAATCACTATAATCTGCTTAGAGGAATATATGCTGTTTGTCAATTATGTCTTAGATCTAAATAATGGTTTAGAGCAAAGGTTATTTGGAGTAGTGTGGACTACAATAATGAAATGCACAAAGCTCAAAACTTCCATTTACTGATGAGCAATGATGATTAAAATGAGCACAGAGAGTTATATAATTGAGGATTCATGAGTGAATAATTATAATTATAAGAGCTTACTATACTTTTGTGTCTGCATTTTATATTCCAAAATGTTGTGAAATGGTTCAATTTTTTTATTATTATTACTTGCATTAGACTATTTCAGTGCACTCAGTGTTTGGAACTTGTTTATGCATTGGCAAGGCTCAAGATCGATGAGTTCTCAAGGACAAAGATGGATGCAACGGCAAAAGAACTCATCGAGGAAGCATCATTCGCCAAGTCATGCCTCGACGAACAATGAACCCATCTTCCCTTGGAGAATGAAGAAGACTTGATAAATAAATGAAAATAAAAAAGGATTTCCAACTTCTATTCTAACTTTATGTAAAAATTTTATCCATCACTTGTAAGCTTTGGAACAGTAACAGAACAAGATGTGCCCTTCTGATTTATCTTTTTTTCATGTGTTAATGAAAGTGTAGACGACTTCACCTAGCCCCTCCCCCAATTCAATAATCAGTTCAATGTCACTAATCATATGTTTTTATTCACTTTCTAATTAGTCATTTAATGTTTCTATTAATTATTTCAAAAATCCTATAAAATATGAAATTTTGAAGTCATAAAAAATGCTAAATTATTATAGGTCATGTGACTAACAATTTAACTATGTTGCTTTGAGTTTAACAAAGAGGACACGGATTATATCCTGTGCATCAGTGCACTGGACACGTATCCACATCATAACGTGTGTAGTGCACAAATGCATTGGACACAAGCTTAACCTTAACTGTCATTCAACGGAAAGTCCATCAACCTATAAGACGGAAGGGTTTAAATCCAAACGCTATATAACATTAGGATAATCAACTCAAATTTTAAAACTTTTAGGAGACAAAATCAAAATCACATTAATTTTTACTGTGTAAATTACAATTTAATCTAATTTATATTATCAACGTATATGGGTCATACTTTTTATCAATAAAAAATAAAAAACATATATGGGTTACACTTATTCAACGGTTCCTCTATGTGTTTTTTTTTTTTTTAGAGTACCATACCCACTAAAATCTCAAACACTCGCAATTTAATGAGAAATGATATGTCTACAATATTTTTAATTGTTTTAATCATCATCATTATTAGTCATCACTCTTTAATTTCCGTCCCCGATTACCGTCACTCTTCCATTTTGCTTCCTCATCCCAATTTTCTTTCTCTCTTTATATACAACCATGTTTCAACTTCTCCTTTTTTTTTTCTCTATCTCTTTCTCTAGCTAAAAGAACCACACTTTTTTTTTTTTGAGAAATAATTACAACATGCTGCTAACCCCGCAGCTCAAACCCTTTCTCCCCTAGACCCTTAAGCACTTTGTACATGGGGAGGTGTCAATTCAGCTACAAAGCCTTTGGCAAAAAACCACACTTTGAAATAGTGGCCTAAAACCCAGTTACAATTCTAGTCACTGCATGGCGGGCCCGTTAGGCTAATTACCCAAACATATTAGTTTTTTTTTTTTTTTTTTTTTTTGAGAGGTTGATTTTGAAACATTTTTGTTATGTGACCACTTTTGGAACTCGTGTCTCTAAAAACTTTAAAAAATATATCATTTTATGATTTTCTTTGTGAAACTCGAGTACTCGAGTTTCAAAAGTGATCACATAACAAAAATATTTCAAAATTGAGCACATAACTAACATATTTGGGAAATTAGCCTAAGAGGCAAAAAAAAAAAAAAAAAAACCTGCATGGCACAACTTACCATTCTTTTCTTATTACGTGACTTTATTTTCAATATTTTCTCTCTTTTTTTTTTTTTTTTTGGAAGCTTAGAAAGTGCAGGAAAATGACACAATGTGATTGTCAATACTGAGGAAAGGAAAGTAAAAGCCTCCTCTAAACTAAGTGTAGCACAACCATTTAGCTTGGTTGAGGTGCTTTGATGAAATTGAATTTTGCGTTCATGGGAACTTTTATAACTTAATTCTATATTCTTATCTTTTTCCTCAGTTCGATTGGAAAACAAAGAGAAGGATATGTTCTTTTCTTTGGATTGGGGAGAACTATTTTACTTTTGCATCTCTTATGCTGCTATGCAATTTTCTTTAGCATCTGAAAAGCTTTGTTGTACGGACCTTTAATATCATTCATATATATACATGATGCAAGTTGGGCTTGCTTTGTGAAGAAATCCAGATGGAACTGATTATTGACCTGTCTGTTTTCAGGAAAATTAAGTATCTTGAATTGCTTCACAAGGGTCACATTGTTTTGGTTTATATTGCATTGTATTGGTGGCTTATTAGATACATTTGGAGCTTCTTTAAGAGAGAGAAGGAACCAATGAAAGTGTTGGTCAAGGGTGCTATAGGCATGCATGCTAGCTCAATCTGATATCCTATTTGGTTAATCTTGGTCATTGCTAGAAATATTTGATTGACCTGTTATATTATTATGTCCCCAACATCGATATAGCTGAATCTCGAAGTTTTCAGTTTTTTTTTTTTTTTTTTTTTTTTTTGTTGTTGTTGTTGCTGAATTTCTGAACCAGTCATCTAAATTTTCATTCAAATTGACAAAAATGATTGTTCTCCAAATGTCAAACCTCAAAATTTCCAATTTTACATAATTGCTTAATTTAAATTTTCTTGTATGCTTGTGGATACTAGTCGTATAAGTTCAATTTTCATTCAAATTTGTCCAAGTTTTCATGATTTTTGTCTCAATTGTTGTCAAAAGTTATCTAAACAGAGTATTTTAATTATTTCTCTTCAAATTTATCCTTGACTTCACTTGAAAACCATATATGTTTTCTATTTGGTTCATGACTTCCTGCAATACTGTTCTGTTATATAATTCTTCAATGAAACTGTTTAAATCTGTGGCTTTCTTTGAAAATGAGTATAAATGCCATTTCTGTAAATTATCCAAAGAAATCCTAAAAACTATAAGTTCTTTGTTGATGTTAAATCATTATTATCTTACACATTGTGCTCTTCCAAATAGTTGGAAAAGAATGATAATTGAAAGAAAAGCTTGATTAATATGACTGTTGTTACATGTCAAGGAGCAAGCTAATTTTATTTTCAATTATATAAGTTGGTGATTTCTTTCTTCTAGACATGATAAAAGTTTGTGTATCTGTAGCTCAAAATTTTGATTTTGTTCAACAGGGCAAATAGGTTATGCCATTGTTCCAACGATTGCAAGGGGAATCATGCTGGGCCCTGATCAGCATGTGATTCTGCACTTGCTTGATACTGAACAGACAAATGAAGCCTTGACTTCACTAAAAATGGAATTGCTTGGTTCTGCCTTTCCTCTTTTGAAACGTATGTCTCTTATCTGTGAGAGCTATACTGAGGTAGGTAGAATTATTCTTTCCCTTGAGGTTTCTTAAATCTTGTCAGGAATATGTTTCAACAGAAGTTGTTGCTACCAACGACAATGTTGAAGCTTGTAAAGATGTCAATATTGCTATTATGATTGCTGGATACTCACGAAAGGATGGTTTGGACACCAAGCATTTGATGTCTAAAAATGTATCTGTTTACAAGGATGTAGCTTCGGTCTTGGAGCAGCATGCTGCTGCGGATTGCAAGGTAAGAAACCCCATAAATGTGCTTCAATGTTTAGGTATAAGATTCTTGGGACACCCATCTCTGACACTGGTTTGATTTTTTTAATATTTTTTGCTGAATGACACTGGTTTAGAATCTTATTTGTTCACATTACATAGATTTGAATTATTTGCATCTGTAGCTCCATTTACTTTAAGAGTCATGAAATCGGATGTTCAAGATGTTTTAAAGTAAAAATACTTTCTATTCCTTGTAGGTGGGATGGTACCTATCCATGCACAAAGTGCTTGAGAGTTTAGGGAAGGGGTTTGAGTTGCAAGATCAGCATCATATTAATGCATATATTTTTTACCATCTAAAAAAAAAACCTACTTCCTTTTCCAAAAAAAATAAGAGATTGGTTTCAAAATGAGTCCGTTAGATCATTGTGTTTATATATGGAGGTGCAAGAAAAAATTAACAATATTATCATTATATGTGGACACATATTGTTAGCAGGAAACTTTCCAGTTATGATGATGAAAATAAAGTCCTTGGCATCAACGTTTGAAAAGAAGGGCATGGGTCCAACAACCAACGTGTTGGGAATAAAAGTTATAATGAATAAAGATGCAAAACTGTTATATCAAGATTAGGAAAATTACTTGGAGAAAGGTGCTCAAATGATTTAACATGGATGATTCCAAATTGCATCTGTCAGTAACGGAACTATCCAACTAAATGACAATACAATTGTGCCTTTTTGAGTTTGTTTCCAACTTATTTATAATTAAATCAAGTGAAACCAAATTTCTAAATGTTGATGCCTTTTCATTGCTTTTATTATGCAGGTGCTAGTTGTTACCAACCCAGCAAACACCAATGCACTCATCTTGAAAGATTTTGCTCCTTCTATTCTAGAGAAAAACATCACGTGTCTAACATGACTTGATCATAACATAGCATTAAGCCTAATAGCTGAGAAGGTAAAGGTTCCTGTTAGCGATGTCAAGAACGTAATCATATGGGGCAATCACTATGCAAATCAATATCCGGACATCAATCATGCAACTGTCACCATAAAAGATGAGGAGAAACCTGTTAAAGAATGCATTTCTGACGATCATTGGTAGGTCAAGATATCCAACATGTTTACTTATTGCCACTTCACATGTTTAAATTACTAGCAGACATAAGTTGATAAACTACCTTTTTGACTTTCTAAGTGGGACATAGGGGTTAGAACTCAGGCCATTTACTCTAATGCTATAATAAACTAGCACTTTATCCCAAAAACTTAAAATATTAGAAAATGATAAATTTAATTATTTAACCATTATTCTAGCATAGCTGATTGCTAATTCTTATTAACATTCATAATTTTGGTAATTGTAGGAATCCTTCTCCTGTTAAAAGTCTTTGGTTGTATTTGATATGCATTTGAACCTATTCATCTCTGCAGTATGTTCAAAAAATAAACTGTTGCATCTTCGTGGGCTACGATAGCCAAAGAAAATGTTAAAGATGCTGTGACCTAACAATCGTTGTTACACCTTGAAGAATGTGAAATTTGATGAAGCATCTTCGTGGTGGTAAAAAGAGATTGCATCATTGCCAATCTTAAGGGAGATGAAAGATAAAATGATTCAGAGGATGGGGGGAGCAATCAGAGAAAGATCAGTTTACAGAAACTGATATGAAAACTTTTTGAAGATGAAGGTGAGCCACAGTCTAGAGAAGTAACTCAAAGTCCTTGGCAAACTAGTGTACAACCACAGGATGTTAGAGGAGGATTGATCTAGAATAGAAAAGGAAGAAATCCCATAACTACAAACGTCGATAAGGTAACAAAAACTTTATTCCAAGTCTGCAAATGCAGCAATTACAGAGGATAACAACATAAAAGAGCTGTCAACATATGAATAAGCATCTCAAAGTGAAGAATGTATAAAAGCAATGGAAGAAAAAATTCACATACTAAAGAAGGATCAAACTTGAGACATTGTGTTAAAGCCCAATGATGTGAAACTCATTTCTTGCAAATGGGTGATAAAGGTAAAGACTCATGCATATGGATTGGTAGGGAGATACAAGGCTCAACTCATAGTTTGAGGATTCTCTCGATAATATGGGCTAGACTATAATGAAATGTTTAGCCCAGTTGCAAAGACAACCATTGTACGTGTTGTGTTAGCACTTAACAAGAAGTAAATCTTTGAAGCTATTGCAGACGGATGTAAAGAATGCTTTATTGCATGGAATATTGGATTGAGAAAAAAATTAAGTAACCAAAAGGATTTGAGAGCAAAGTCCAACCAAACTATGTACGTAAGTTAAGGAAAGCTCTTTAGATTTAACGAGTGCTAAAGGCATGGTATGGTTGTTGAGTTAACGGAAGCTCTGTCACTAGATTGTTGAACAAAAGACTAAACAAGAGAGCTTTTATTTAAAACTTGACTCTTTAAATTACAACACTTTACAAGCACTGATGCTTGACTCCCATACACTGACACTAGTGCACTGCAAACACGGCACTTAATCACCAAATACACTTGCACACACCTCACTTCTAGACACCTACACACACAAGCTCTTGACTCTATTTCACTCTACACACTTGCTACCTATGGCACACACTTCACCTTCTCATACAACTTCACACATCTCTCACTTGGTGCTTTATGACACTCTTCACTTCACACACACTACATCTATTTATACTAGATGTATGTTGGTTAGGAAACCAACTTGAAGCTTCTAGCTTCTTCCTTTTTATTGGCATTAAATTAATGCCTTTCTCCAACCTTCTAGACACCTTATAAATTTGTGGCTGAAATTCACTAGTGTAAGGAAAGTTCTAGAGAACTATCTTGGAGAGAATTCCGAAAAGAGAGCAAGAGAGATATGTCGGGAATTAGAAAGAAATTTCTAGAGAGAGAGATTGTGTGAGAAGTTATATAAGTTTCTAGAGTACCCTAGAAATTTCAAGGAAATTTCTAGAGAACCCTTGAAATTTCTAAAGACAAGAGAGTTAGTGTTGATTTCTAACAATGGTAAGATTGCAGAAGTCTAATTTAGAAGTTTTTCTTTGGGTACTTTTATCACTTGTTGCTCCCTTTTACTCAGTACCCTCTTCAAGATAAGTAGCGATTGATCATCTATGAAGACAAAAAGTGCCCCAGGGAAATTATGGTTCTCCTTAAGTTATCATTCATATTTTAGGCAATATTCTATCAACTAGTTTGTACATGTTAAAATTATGGTTAAATGATTAAACTCAACATTTCTTAATAGCTTAAACTTTTAATAAAATTGGTAATTTATCGTAGTATCAAAACAAATGGTTCAGAGTTCGGACACTATCTCCACTTTACATTCTGTTTAAAAAGTTAAAACTCGTGCCCAAGGATCCCATTCTTTTTTTATACTTGACCTGGTCTTGAACCCCGTTGGGACCTAGCTTTGACATTGAAGAGTTATTAAACTCCAATGTTTTAGGTTGAAGTAGGGTACAGTAGTTTCCATGTTGAAATTTTAGGTTGCAACCCTTTGCTGGGTGATGTTGACAATCTTCACATCTCTATGCATCCTTGTCTTCTATTTATTTCGCTTCACTCCCAATAAGTCTCCATTTTTTTTTTCATTTTTCATAGGTTAAAAACCGAGTTCATCACCAATGTGCAGCAATGTGGCGCAGCCTTGAATAGATCTCAGAAAGCAAAAAACAGTGCACTGTCTTGTGCAAATGCAGCTTGTGATCATATACATGATTGGGTTTACAGGACTCCCAAGGTTGATTCTCCTGCATCTCAAATAGCATTTGATCATGCCGAACTTATTAACTTTTGTAATTTTCCCTTTGTCTTTGAAATTCAGGGAAAATGGGTTTCCATGGGAGTGTATTCTGATGGTTCTTATGGGATCCCAAAGGATATTATTTACTCTTTTCCTGTTAAATGTGAGAAAGGGAACTGGTCAATTGTGCAGGGTAAGTTCTCTGGCTTCTATACGTTGTAAATGTTACATCTTCTTTCCTTGAGAGTTGAACTTTTACTTCCAATGTTTCAGAAGCTAGAAATCACTAAAACCTGCATGGAGGAATATATGTTGTTTGTCAATTATTTCTTAGATCTAAGTAATGGTTTTAGCAAACGTACGTAGTTGTTGAAGATAGGAGGATATATTTTTTTTGAATACTATGGACTAAAACAATGAATGCACAGAGCTCAGAGTTCCTAATCACTAATGAGCAATCAATGACGATTAAATCGATTCTTCTAACAAAAAATGATGATTAAAATGAGGCTAAGAAAAATGATAATTAAAACGAGGCTAAGTACTATAATTGAAGATTCATGAACGAGTATTTACAACTATGAGAACCTACTGCACTTTTGTGTTAACATTTTTTATTCCAAAATGTTTGTGAAATGGTCCAGATTTTATGTTATTACTTGCTTCAGTGCCTCAATGTTGTCAAGGAGCCTTATAGCTCTGTTAGGTTCTAAAGTTTAGGACTTTATGTATTTAGAACTCTAATTTGTATTGTTGGCAAACCATGATCAAAACAATGTGTTTAGAAGTGTTTAAAGCTAGCTCAAAGTTGTATGTCAATGTAAAGTTGGAATCGAGTGTAAAGCAGAAAGCACTGTGGCTTTCGGCCTGGCTCGATCGATCGAAGCTTAGGCTCGACCGATCGAACGTCGGGCAGATTGCTTTTCTGCAGTTTTTTCCAACTCAGCCCTAGTTGTTTTAAAACGTTTTTAGGGTTTCTTATTTGTCCTAAGTATAAAAGGCAAACCCTAGCCACGTTTTAGTGTTGCTCATATTGCGGTTTGTGTAAATCTCTTGTGAGATCTAGAGGAGCTTTCCTTTACACAAACTTAGGGTTTTCAAGGAAGAGATATTCTCTACACCTTGATGATCAAAACAGTTGCTGCCATTAAAGCTTAAAGAATACACAAGCGGGGGTGCTTGTAGCTGGTGGAATCCAAGAAAGAAGGAGTTCGTGGATTCGGAGCTTGCACGTGGTCGTGTCAGTAAGTTCTACTGGTTGGTAGCATTAGGAAGTCGAGCGGGGGTGCTTGTAAGTCCTTTTGTATGAACTTCGATTCTTTCTGATAGTGGATTCAAGTTTACCTTGAGGATAGCTAGGTCAAATCCTCCCCAGGTTTTTACCGATTTGGTTTCCTGGGTGATCATATCGTGTGTTATTTATTTTCCGCTGCATTGCATGATTTGATCTTTTATATTGTGATAACCTAGACTTGTTTAATTGGACTAAGTAACAACTTGGCTAATTACCTAGGTTTAATCAATTGTTTTAGGGGTCTAAAAACTGTCAAGCTCAACTAGCATTTTTTGGTGTTTTCAATTGAAACATTCAGGGTTCAAATTCCTTCTCTCCTATTATAACTATCAAATCAATAGGCAGAAAAAAAAGTGCATTCAATGTTTGGAACTTATTTATGCAATGGTAGGGCTCACAATCGATGTGCTTACAAGGGAAAAGATGGATTTAGCAGCAAAAGATCTCGAGGAAGAATTATCAATGGCCAAGTCATGCCTGGACTAACAATGAACCCATCTTTTCTTGGAGAATAATGAAGAAGACTCAATAAATACATGAAAAGAAAAAAAGGAGTTCCAATTTCCATTCTTACTTTATGTACAACTTTTATCTGTCAGTTACTAGCTTTGGAAAAATGGCATACCAAGATGTGTCGTTGTGATTTTATTTATTTAAAAGTCGCAGACCCACGGGATGTGTGGAAATATATAATTATTTTGAAATGTGGTATAATGTATAATTTATTCTTTAAATTTTATTGTAAATAATTTGTTCTCCCTAAAAATTAAACAATTTCTAAAAGTAATTTCTGTCTCCCTATTTTTACAAATATATGGTTTTATTATTTTTTGTGTTTTTATTGATATTGTTCTTTTTTGAAGTGGTCCATATTTTTCTAACTATTATTATTATACACTACATTTTCCTAATTTCTTTTGGTACAACCAAAATTTTTAAGTTTCAAATTTCTCATTCTCTTAAGGAGATTATCATGATCATCAAAACTTATCACGTAATTACAACTAAGATTACTCAAATAATTTATACGCACATTTAAATATATAGCCATGAAGATTGTGTTTTGATATAAACTAAAATTCTCACTTCCAAACTAAAGATAGACTCAAACAAAAATCAATCCAAAACTATAAGAGGTAGAAAGAGGACTTTTGATGAGGAACTCAAAAAATACAATACTAAAATGTATCAACCTAAAGTAGAGATATTGACTAACATAAAAAATCATCAACCTAAAGTAGAGAGAGAGAGAGAGCATAATGGGTTGAATGGACCAAAGTGGACAGATTGGACAAAAGTGAACTGAATGGGACCAAATGGACTAAAGTAGATCAAATGGATCAAGCAGACTGAAGTGGACCGAATGGACTAAAATGGACCCAATGGACTGAAATACTATACTACAATCATATGGCTCAATAAGAGCGTATAAATGCTATGCTTCAGTTTTTAAATATTATACTAGTCCCTAACCCGTGCGATGCACGGGAAAGCTATTGTGTACGAAGATTTAAACAATTCTTTATTTCTTCATCTTTGATTTCACATTAGGATTCCTATCCTTGATATGAAACATGAAATTACGAAATGGAAAATATAAATCAAACTTAAATTAAAATTAAAATTAGGATTTCAATCCTTTACATCCTCAAATATCCAATAAATGCTAAAATATCAATTTCCAATAAATTGAAAGACAACTTTAAAGTACTTTTTGTATCTTCTTCCTTTGTTGTTCTTACATTCATTTGAAGTACCACTAATATAAGCTTGTCAATAAAACACGTTAAGAAATGTATTACGACATGTAGAAGTTAGATATCAAATTTGTAATTTTGCTATATTAAAAAAAATGCACTTCTCAAGCTAAATTTTATTGTCAGTTTCTATAACAGAGTCAAAAACTTTCTTAACTATGTAGAATTCCCATCCAAACTTGAGATTATATTCATTTAATTATATTTGGAAAACAACTGTTTTTCCATTCAAATTTTCTACTTGCAAAGGTAGGTCAATTTTAGATTGTTGCCATGATACCCATTGACAAAGCACAAAACAAAGCAAAAATAAAAACCCCCTTTCACAATAATCAATCAATAATATTTTAAACTAATATAAATAATAATTCATAAAACATTCATTAAAAAAGACATTTTATATTATTTACAATCCATATAAAATAATAGAATTTGTTAATGCAACTGGAATTGAATTTGACTCTTTTTTTTAAGATCAAAGATAGAAAGAATCAGTTTCTCAATATGCAGCTCTTGATCCTTTAAAGAAAAAAAACTTGACAAGTGCAACTCTTGATCTAACTTATTGTTTAATGGGCAAAGACAAAGCAAATAGTTAAAAAAAAAGTGCATTCAGAAATATCTTAGAAATGTGAATCCTTCTATAATCCATGCAAAGTCAATCACTATGCAGTGTTTTATTATTCAACTGTCTTGCAAAAGACCAGAACATAAAAATATCGCATATGACACTAAGCTATTCATTAAACCCCATTTGTTCTATAGATTGACATGCACAATTCAAATTCCCTTCTCACTACTTTAAAGTAGTGGCACATCAAGAATAAATATGCATATGAGCAATCAAACTTAATGTGACATTTTTAATTTGGTATGTGCAAACATGTAAATATGACATTTCAAGTTTAATTTTAATTCAGCAGCATGTGATTGCAAAATCCTTGAAAGTGATGTGCACAACTTTTTTTATAAGATTGCAACATGTGATTGCATTCATTCAGATCCATCATGTTAATACTCCAACTTTCTTCATCATCTTCTTCAAATCATGCGGCTTCTTATAAGGTCTTTGACCATGGGGTAGCCCTAACTTCACCCACCAATCTTCATTTCTAGTTGGCCACCAAGGTGGCGGAGCTCCCTTTTCTAGCAAGTACTTCCTTTGAGGGGGGTCACAGTGTTGCATTTAAGAAGACAAAAGTGACCCAAGAGTAGCATCTTGCAAGTCTTGGAGAATGCTTTCAGAGTTCCTATTTTGATTATTTTCTGCCTCACTCATGGCAAGGAACTTCACTTCATACTTGGCTATGGCTACTGGCCCATTCTTATCAAACTTCACCTTTTCTTTCCACCAAGCTCTAATGTTGTCAGAAGCACCACTCACTGGCTTACCCTTCTCAGGAATGATACCATAGACAAAGTCGTGAGCTTTGCAAACTTCCATCAGCTTCAGCATATACTTGAGAATCCCATCCTGTGCTCTACTTCCTCCGAGCCTGATCTCAGTGGTCTGCTTGGGCTTTTGCTTCTCTGCAACTTGTTGGGCTTCAATCTTCTGTCTTTCCTTAAGCCTCTTGAGCTTGATATGATCCTTCCACATTCGCCTTTCCAATTCTTCTGCTTCAATCTCTTCATCACTCACATCTTTATCTGCTATGTTGTCACACTTTAATTAAGTCATCAACTTCTAAATCCAAACTGTCGCCCAATGTGTCATCAACCAGCATAAGGTGGTCCATTGAATCAAATTACAACAATCCTCTGGTTGATGAGAAAAACGCTTGGAAAAAAACAAAACAAAATCTTTAATCTTACTACTTATTTTATTTCAGTCCCCAAGCTATAGAGCCACTCTAGGACTAAAACGAAAAGTTGTACCTAGCTCCCTAATAGCACAAGGTTCTGTTACATTGACCATCAAAATCAATCCATAGTCAAAAACCCAAATTAATTTTCTATTCCAACCTTATCCCAAAAACCAAACAAAACATAATTAGTGCTAAAATCTAATGAATTCACAAATATTGTGCCAAACAGCCCCTTTTATTTATTCAATCAAACCCATCTTCTTGATGACCCCAAACCTATAAAAATCCCTAAAAGTCTTAGATTACAACAATTCAAATATTAATAGACAAGACACAGCATCCTATAATAGATTTATAAACAAACCCACATCTCAAATTTTTTTTTTATATATAAAAATCTTTTAAATAGATAGAACTGAATCAAACTCAAATTCTATAAAATTATTAAATTACACGTAAAATAGGTCCATAACAGAATCAATTCAAAGGACCAAATTAAGTTATACAACAATTTCAGTAGCCATAAAACAAAGTGGTTGACAAATGAGAACAAAAGTTATACACTCTTACACTACATGTTCGTTGAAATCACACAGGATAAGACCCAACCCAAGTACTTACACACAAAAATGACAGAAAATACTTATACCTACACACATAGTCGTTGAAATCACACAGGAGAAGACCCAACCCAAAAATCTAGGCTCACATGATGCATGCAACTTAAATAAACTCAAAATCTTTAAATTAATCCCTATCTAACCAAAAAAAAAAAAAACACTAGCGCTAGCCAAACAACCAGACAGCAGAGCAAACTCTGCATCATTCTGTACAGCATATTGCAACTTTAGCTACAACCTGCAACCTCCATATACAACACAAAGACTGATACTGTTACAGCAAAGGAGAACCCAAATTATAGCAAAATCACTTGTACAAAACTATACAAATGAATCTAGTCCATTCCATTACTTGGACTTAAGGGATATTAGAATTGAGACTTCAATTCCTGCATAAGACTCTATCAAGAATTGAGTCATCATAAATGGGGCCACTCTCCACTCTATTAAGTAGAGTAGATGGAAAAATGAAATAGTAAAACAGTGGAATTAGAGACATTTTTTTTTTTTTTGCTTTTGATAAACGGAATTACAGAAATTACTTATCATGCAAAATGAACAAATCCAAGACATGAAAAGGAAAAAAGAATATGATACTTCCTGCTTAACTTAGTCAAGGCAGCTAGGATAGGGAAAAGTTTGTTTTCTTTATAATAACAAAATCCTTGCCCTGCAGAATTTTAAGCAGATTTTGGTGTTCTTTTATTATGCATACTTTATACCAAGAATAGCTTATTGCATCAGGAATTTGTAAAAAAAGATTTTTTGTAGTCTATGAAACTTAGACTGTATGAGCTAGGATGTACTGACACGGACACGGACACGGACATGACATGGACACGGACACGGCAATACGGCAATTTTTGAAAAACAAGGACACGACATGGCGTGAACATGGCAATTAAATAATTAATTAAATTTAATATTTAGGCATATTTTTTTAATATTTTTAGACATAAAATACGTTGATGTCTAGAATTTAAATTATGTAAGAACTACAAATAAGTAAACTAACACCCAAAGTAGTACAATAACATTCCCACCACCAGCAGCTACTTTTTCTAACTTAGTAACATATTTCCATAGAGGAGCAGCTAACTCAGTTTATTTTTCACTTTCAGTATTCATTTTAGTAAAATCACCTACAATATTTAACTTTAATAAATAAATAAAACTATATGGCAAAACAAAAGGCTGAGTAAAGAAACAAAAAAATATATATAAGTTATAAGGTATAACTTATATGGTAGTAACAACATTAATACATTATATTATATCCCACTCTCACACAGTGACAGTGAGAGTAGGATTAAAACAAAAAAAAACAAAACAAAACACGTTATAGTGAGTATTTAAGGGGATGTTTGGATCATCAATTTCCATAACTCATAACTCTGTTTCCATAACTCATAACTCAAAAATGGTGGAACCCATAGCTAGAAGTCCGTTTGGCACCACCATAACTCTATTTCCATCACTCAATTATCTGATTTTTGAGTGATGAGTTATGGAAACTGAAAACACATTTTAGCTGTTTTCAGTTTCCACAACTCTGTTTTCAATTACATTTTTGTAATTAAAATTACACATGGGTCCCACGGTCAGACTTTTTGCTCTTTCTTTATCTTCTTTTCTCTTTTTTTATTTGTTTTGTCTTTCACTAGTCTGGGACACACCTGCTCCTTTTCTTCTTCTTCTTCTTTTTTCTTCTTTTCTTTTCTTTTCACTTTCTGGGTTTGGTTTTTTTTTTTTTTCTTCTTTTCTTTTCTATTCTCCTTTTCTTTTTTTCTTCTTTTCTTTTCTTTTCACTTTCTGGGTTTGGTTCTTTTTTTTTTCTTCTTTTCTTTTCTATTCTCCTTTTCTTTATTTCTTCTTTTCTTTTCTTTTCACGTTGGTTTTTTTTTTTTTTTTTTTTCACTGGGTTTCCATTCTTTTTTTTTTTTTCTTCTCGAGTTCGTCAAAGTTGTCGCCGCTGTTGATGTCGAAGTTATCTCTGCTGTTGATGTTGTTGTTGCTGCTGTTGTCACTGTGGGTTGTAGCGACGGCTGCGGCAGTGGTTTTTTTTTTTTTTTTGGGTTTTTGGAAAAGAAAAATACTGGATAGCCTAGTAAATTACTGGATAGCCATTTGGTTATATTGTAGATCTGGGAAAAGCATAAAAATAAGGATCATGGTGGGCTTGATTAAAATATGTGTTAACATGGATGAAGAGAAAAGCAGAGAAAAACAGGGGAAAACGAAGGGGAGAGGCAGGAGAAAAAAAAAAAAAAAAAAAAAAAAAAAAGGAGAGAGAAAAGTCAACTAGCATTGGGTTAGTGTGTGAGTCCCACAAACAGTTGAAAAATATTGAGTGATGGCAAGTGAGTGATGGTGCCAAACGGGTGTGGTATTTTAAAGTGATGAATGATGAGTGACAGAAATTGAGTGATGAAAAATATGCATCCAAACAAGGCCTAAGTAAGCCATTTACCCAAACGAAATGGCCAAATATCTAAAAGAAGAAGAAAAAAAAAATAGAGAAAAGCTTAAAGAGGTCGGACTTGACCTGTTGTCCACACCGAGAGAGAGAGAGATCAGAAGGGACAAGGCACGGCGTCAACGTCTATGGAGCTCTCCGATCGGCCCGATCTAGCTCCGGCGAGGGACAGAGGGCAGTGGCAGCGGGCAAAGGTCAAAAGGACGGTGGGTGGGTTGAGAATTGAGAAGTGAGAACTTGAGATTTTAGGTCTAATGACTTCTCAGACTTGTTTTAGGGTATATCACAAAATCAATGGTATTGGTAAGTCCATCTGTCAAAATCTGTGATTTTCTTCTTCTTCTTCTTCTTTTTCACTGCTGGCGTGTCGGATGTGTCGGAGCCGCATTGGCGCCGTGTCAGAGAAATGGAAAATAAAAAAAATAAAAAAAAGAGACACTACTCGGACACCGAAGTCCAGCGAATCGTACTGGTTCCAGTGTCCGATACGTGTTGGACACCAACACGATGCCAAAAATGCCGTGTCGGTGCAACTTAGTGTATGAGGTGTTTTTGAGTGTTTGAGTTTGGGCAAATGAAAATTTTACAAATCTGAAAAATTATGCATATGTTTCCTAAAATTTCCTATGGATCTAAGTAGACCCTTAATATTGTCCAAGATTGTTTCACATAAATTCTATCAATAATCTAAGCTAGAAAAATATATCATTGCATTAGTCTTGCATTGTGTTATGCTGAGAAAGAAAATAATGACTTGGGCAGAAGGAGAAATATAACTACCTGAACTTGTTTGCAGGTAAAAAAATTTCTTACCTCTCCCCAACTGGATAATCATCAAATAACCCTACAGGCACATTCAAAATTTGGGAATTACACTTGGAAATAAAACAGAGAAAAAAAATTAAAAAATCTATAAAAGAAAAGAGAGAGTAGAAGATGGACTAACCACATTGTTTTTATATTACCATTGCGTAAACAAATCTAGAGCTTCTCTTATTTGGTTTGTCATCACATGCAGCTCTTGAATTTCGGTCATTTGTAGCTGAAGAGAATAAAACATTCCATTTTATTATTACTTCTTAAAGTATAACTGGAAATTTAAGAGAGAGAGAAAAAAAAAACTGAAAGGGAATTTGGCAATCTTTGATAATTGTTTGGTTGATTCAATATGAGAAAACTTACGGCTGGGATCTGTCTTGGACCAATCTACGCAGCTAGGGACGAATTTCAATAGCGTCATTACCAAAACATCGAATATGGGAAATTTTGGACCACTCTGATTCACTTTTTATTAATTTCTCATATCATATAGGAAATAAGTCTACATGAACTGTTCAGCCTCTCTCATTAAGCAATATTTACATAAACCCATATATGACCCACAACACAAAAGAGATAGAACTCCAATTAAAACACCCAGTTGGCGTATCCCTAGCAAGAACTTCCCCACATGTTAACCAAACCAAATTGTTGAGGTATCCACACAACAGCACTACACGAAGAAATCAGAATCACACTAACCCCATATACGACCCACAATACAAAAGAGGTAGAGCTCCAATTAAAAAACCCAACAATCAAAAAGTCAACATCCTAAAAAAAATTCAAATACAAAGAAAAATCAACATAACAATCATCCATATCACAGCACAAAAGAGGCAGTAACAAATTTTTAAAAGAAAAAAAAATTCAATCAAAATAATCTAATCCTTACATTGAATTATTATGCCTGACAGTCACAAGAATAGAGCACAGATACCTGAACTGAATTATCCACCTTTTGTCAGTATTAACATATTGTGAGGAAAGGAAGAGACAAAGGAGGGAAGACAGAGAGACTACTGTTATAGGTTGGCGTTAGCAAAAGCTGAAGGGTTGTCATTGAGGAATTGAAACCACAGACAAGTTTTTTTTTTTTTGGTTAAGAAACCACTAACAAGTTAATGCTGATGAAGGGTTGCCATTTAAAAGGTAGGGAGACAGAAATTGTGAAACACAGTAAACCAAAAGGTGAGGAGACAGAAAAGGAATTTGAAACCGTGAGAGACAAGCTTGGGCTTGCGCTTGAGCTTTATTGTGGAATTAAAGCTACAAAGATTGGGCTTTATAGTGGAGATAAGCTTGGACTTTATAGTGGAAAGAAGGCTGAGAATTATTTTCAATTTTTTAGTATTTTAAAATTTAGGAAAATTATTTTAAAATTATAGTAGAAATTCAAGAAAAAAAAATAGTAATGATATGGTTGCTGATATGACTCAACGTGAGTGTAGCAACGTTAATTGTTATGCAGAGAGAGACAGTGAGTAGACAAAAGGGTAATCTTGAAACTGACTTGGTTGTCAAGTTCATTGGTAATAGAAGGGTCCGAAAGAGAACAGAGAGTTCTTGTGTGGTATTGGTTGAGGAAACGAGGACCTTGAAGACACGTAATTTGTCCTTTACTTTTAATTAGTGCCTAAAAAAGGTGGGTAAAAATTGAGATCATCAAAATCCTATAAAAAAAATTTGAGATAAAAAATGTAATTAACAGTTATATATAATAATATATTAATAAGTTAAGGGAGATAAATAAAATTTTTCATCATTTTTAAGGTGATATCTTGTGATTAGTGCATACTACATACTAAAAGTAATGCTAATGACAGATATTTGTTCAATTAACAACTTAAATTGTGAAAAAAAAAAGTTATTAAGTTACAATCTATTTTGTAGAAATAAGCAATATATATATTAATCAGTAAGTATTGTTACGCAATAAATTTTTCGATCTTTTTTTCATAATTGCTATTGAATTAACAAATTGTGAATTAGTGTACATTAAAAATGATGCCAATAATAGTCCCAACAATGAAAGTAGGGACGGACCCAGGATTTCAAGTTAGGGGGGCGGAGATAAGCGCCAAAAAGAAAAAGAAAATTCAAATGCGCATCCATATATTATTAACAAACAATCAACCAATACAAATACACAAAATCATTGTTTTTTAATATATTAAGATGCAAAAAACTATCAATAAAAACAAAAGACACAAAATACTATTGTTTCTTAATACATTTTCTATGAAAATGAAACTTGACACTATGAACTTATTATGCACTACCCACAAACACTTTCCTAACTTTACCATTTTTATTCCTTGAAAGTTGAATCAATGGTCCTCTTTGTATTACTTGTCTCTATTATTGCCCGTTTCAGGTTGTTTCGAGTTCTTAAAATATAAATATATATATATATATATAATAATTGTTACTTTTATATAAAATAATGAATTTAATTTAAATTTTTTTAGAAATCTTAAATAAGGTGGGATTTAAAAAAATATTTATTTATAATCTTATATTCTTATTCACATTTTATATAAGATTTTTAACTTTTACTATTTACTTATGGCAATCTTGTAAATAAAGAAGAATATAGGATTATTTTTTAAGTAGGAAGCCTCTTCGCTGCTCAGCACGTCTTTTACTTTTACCGTCAGATCTCTTTTTTCAATTTTCGCAACCAAATTTCTTCCTCAGTCTCTCACCAAGGAAGCAATGCCAGGATCTCAAATATTCTTTCATACTTTTAGTCTTCATCATTTGACCGTGAATCTGAGCCAGGGACGGGTCTCGCGTGGCGACAGTGGCGGCGCTGGTGTGGCCGTTTCCCGTTTGGGTATGCGACGCCGACAGTTGAGACAGCGACGGGTCTGCGATGGATTTCTCTCGCGTGTGGCGGCGGCGTGACTGGCTCTGCGATGGGTCTCTCTCTTTTTCTTTTCTTTTTTCCTTCGTTTTCGCTTGTTTCTTTGCTCCGTTTGATTTCTTTTGCTGGGTTTTGTTTTTTTTGTTTTTGTTTTTTTTTTTTCTTTTTTACATATATATATCTCAAACTTTCTGGAAGTAATTTAAGGAAAACGCAAAAAAAGGGGGAAAAAAAAAGAGTATTCAAAATGACGAGCACAGTGACACATTTTTGTAACTGGTACCATTTTGTTCTCATCATTTGACTTCAGTTTCAATATTAACTCTTTTGTTTTGGAAGCTTAGAATAGAACATGTGGGAAAGTAACACTATGATTTTCAATAATGATATATTTTTTTATTCTTCATTATGAATTTTTTATTATATGATAAAGAAAGCAATCCTCTCAACAAAGTCTAAGCACAACCATTTAGCTTTGGTGGTTAGAAGTGGATGTTGCATTCAATGGAAGTTTCATAACTTAATTCTATAATATCCTTATCTTTTCCTTAGTTTGATGGGAAAACAAATAGATGGATAGGTTCTTTTCTTTGATTGTGGAGATCTCTTATACTCGTGCATCTCTTGTGCAAGTTGTTTTGGCATCTGAAATTAATGCCTTGTTGTACAAGTTTCTTTTAATATTCTTTGTTTTCTGTTCATATATTTTTGTATTTTGATGCATCATACATATGTGTATATATGTTAGAAGGTTGGATAGTTTTGAGAAGAAATCTACGAGGAACTGTATATTTATCAGTTTGGTTTTTGAGAAAATGGAGTATCTTGTATTGCTTCAAAATGGTCTCGTTGTTTTGTTAACTATTGCTTTCTCTTGGAAGCTTATTACATACATGTGGGGCTCCGTGAAGATGGAGAAGGAACCAATGAAAGTATTGGTCACTGGTGCTGCAGGCATGCTAGCTCAACCTGATAGTCTATTTGGTTTTTCTTGGTCCTTGGTAGAAATATTTGATTGTCTTGTTATCATCATGAAACTCAATATTAGAAATTTGAATGCCTTTTATATTATTATATATTTATTTTTGCTGAATTTCTGAAACTGTCATCTAAATTTTCATTCAAATTGACAAATATGAATGTTCTCCAAATGATAAACCCCAAATTTTCCCATTTTGTATGATTGCTTAATCTAAATTTGCTTGTATGCCTGTGGATACTTGTTGTTTTTTGGTTTCCTCATTATGGTATCTTTAGCTCATATAGATATCATTTATTGGTTTTTTTAGAATCAATGGTTAAATGATAAAATTTAATTTTTCCTACCTGCTTAAACTATTAAGGCAAATGCTAATTTACCAGGTTTCTCCTTCATGGGAGTTAAAGTCAAAACTGATCCCAATTGTTAATAAGTGAAATTTATGGAATTTGTTGCTTTGTAGTTTTTTTATAAATATGTTAAAATCATCATCCAATTTTTCATGAATTTTTGTCTCAATTTTTGTTAAAAATTATCTACAAAAAAGTATTTCAATTATTTTTCTTCAAATTTATCCTTAACTTAATTTGAAAATCCTGTTTTCTATTCAGTTTATGACTTTCTGCACTGCTGTTCTGTGATGTAATTCTTAATGAAACTGTTTAAATCTGTGGTTTTCTTTGAAGATGAGTTTGACTGCCATTTCTGATTTCTGTAGATAATCTAAAGAAATCCTAAAAATTGTAACTGTTTTGTTGTTGAAATAATCATTGTATTATCTTATACATTGTAGTCTTTTTGAAATAGTTGGAAAGAATGAGAATTGAAAAAAAAAAGCTTGATTTATATCAAGATGACTGTTGTCATTATGTAAAGGAGCAAGTGCATTTGATTTTCAATTCTATAGGTTTGGTATTCTTTCTTCTAGACATGATAATATATAGCTTTTGTATCTGTGGCTCAAAATTTTGATTTTGTTCAACAGGGCAAATAGGTTATGCCATTGCTCCAATGATTGCAAGGGGAATCATGCTGGGTCCTGATCAGCCTGTGATTCTGCACTTGCTTGATATCGCACCGGCAGCTGAAGCCTTGAATGGGGTAAAAATGGAATTGCTTGATGCTGCCTTCCCTCTTCTGAAAGGTATGTCTCTTATCTTGAGAGTTAACTCTAGGTTGATAGAACTGTACTCTCCCCTGAGGTTTCTTAAATTGTCATGAACATGGTTCAATAGAGGTGCATGCTACCACGGACGTCACTGAAGCTTGTAAAGACGTCAATATTGCTATTATGCTTGGTGGATTCCCCCGGAAGGAAGGTATGGAAAGGAAGGATATGATGTCTAAGAATGTGCCTATTTACAAGGAACAGGCTTCGGCCTTGGAGGAGCATGCTGCTTCGGATTGCAAGGTGACCCCATAAATTCACTTGAGTGTGTAGATTTAAGATTTTAGGGACACCCACACAGCCACACTCAGTTTGGAATATTATCAGTTCACCTTTACATAGATTTGTATTTTTTATATATATGGCTCCATTTACTTTAAAAATTAAAAGTCATGAAACTGGATGTTCTGAGATGTTTTGAAGTTTAAAAAGAGGAGACATATTGGTTCTATTGATGCTGATTGATTTCATTGGATAAGATTGATGCTAACGGATCTGAGACATTTTTTAGGATTTTATTTATTTATTTATTTTGTATTTAACGAAAATTTTTATGAGGTATTTCCTTTTCTTACTTGATTGTGAAGTTATTTCCCTTCCTTCTTTAATTTAATTTCACTACAGTAGGCAGGTTGATCTTAAAATTTGTTGGAATTTTTACTTCCAATGCTTCGTGTTGAATACAAGCATATCTCTGTTACTTTGCTTGGTACTAACTCAAAGCAGTCTTTAAGTGCTGATTCTTGGGTTTTATCCCTCTCTCCACATCTTGGCGTTGATTCATGGGTTTTATCCTGTTTGTTTTTATTTTACTTCCCAAAAACACATTCCCATTGAAAACTGGTCGTCCTGCTCCTGCACCACCTATTACTAGATGCCCTTTAGGCCATGATAAAAATTAGTGAATCAATAAAACTAATGATCTTAGCATCCTGTTACATTATTATTAGCTTGTGATAATATGTCCCAGTACATTCCTTGTCTTGCTATCATTTCCTGTCCATACTCTTTGGCATGGTCTGTTGCTTCTATTATTTGTAATGGCTCTGTAGCATGCCTTTTGGCATGTCCTCTGACCATTACCTGCTTTGGTAATTGATAAAATCTGAATGTCTATATCTTGGTTAATGTTACTATTTTAAGTTACATCCTGGAGGGACACCTGTGCTCAAATTAGTAATATTGCTAAGCTACCTAATCTAGAGTCCCTTTACATCATAAGAATAATTGATCAGACATTCTTTATATTGCATGAAATATAGTATTTCCCTAGAAAGAAAAATCTTTCAGTCATCAGGGAGCAGTGTTTGTCCTTTCTGTCCAGATTGAAGAAGTATGTGTATCCGAATTACTAGTTCTCCAGCCCCCCTCACTCTCTGTAAAAATGGAAGAACAAGAAGCTGCCATGAAAATGCACCATTCAAGCAAATCCTTAATACTCTAAATATTTATGTTTGTTTCTTTTGATCCTCTCAAATCTTGTGTCTCTATGTGCTAGCATTGACAACATAATTGTGCATCTTCGAGTCTAGTTTCCAACTTATTAATGAACATATTCAATGAAAACCAGATTTCCTATATGTCTGTTTCCAACATATTTATAACCAATCATATTGTCAGATTTCTAACAATTACAAATGTTGAAAGATTGAAATCTTTAAAGAGTTCTTTTCTTTTTTAATCTTCACTTTTATGCAGCTAATTTTTTGAATTAATATTGTTTCCCAAGTGTTTTCTTCTTCTTTTTTTTTTTTTTTTTTGGAGAAAAATATTGTTTCCTATGTTGATGCCCTTTCACTGCTTTATTATGCAGGTGCTAGTTGTTGCCAACCCTGCAAACACCAATGCTCTCATCCTGAAAGAATTTGCTCCTTCAATCCCAGAGGAAAACATCACATGCCTAACACGACTTGATCATAACAGAGCATTAAGTCAAATAGCTGAGAGACTAAAGGTTTATGTTACTGATGTCAAGAACGTAATCATCTGGGGCAATCACTCTTCAACTCAATATCCGGACGCCAATCATGCGACTATCACCACCACAAATGGAGAGAGACTGGTCAAAGAACTTGATACTGACGATCATTGGTATCTCAAAATATCCAACATGTTTATTTTTTGCCACTTTCACATGTTTAAATTATTTGGAGACAAAGGTTGATAAAGTACCTTTAAGTATTTAAATGGGAGGTAGAGCAGGCATAAGGTTCAATCCTCCAAATTTAGACCACCTACATACCATGATACTATTTGTCCTAAAAGATTAAGTTCTTAGGAAATGGTGAGTTTAGTTATTTATCATTTTTTTTTTTTAAAAATTATGGATTCTAGTAATTGTAGCTATCCCACCCCTCAAGATAAATAGTGATTGATCATCTATGAAGACAAAATTGCTCCAGTGAATTTATGGCTCTCCTTAGATTACCATGCTTCTTTTAAGCAATAGCTTGGGGCGCACTGTCAATTAGTACCTACATGCCATTTTCCTAACCCAAGGATCCCAATCTTTGGGGTGTAGGTGGTAACAATTTTTATACCTGAGTTTGTACTCATCAAAAAACAAACTTATTCTTAAATTTGTCTTGCACCCTGTTAGAGCATCTGCACCAGTTGGTATAAACAGAAAAAGATGTGAAATTTACGCATTTAAGCCCCAAAACTACCCACATCAGTCCTTCTATATTAGGACCTGGCTTTATATTTTTGAAAAGTTATTGAACTCCAAAGTTTTAGGTTGGTATTGGGTACATTTGGGCGCATGTTGAATATTTAGGTTGCAACACTTTGCAGGGTCTTCAACAACATAGTTATATTGACCATCTTCACATCTCTATGCATCCTTTTCAGGCTATTTACTTTGCTTCCCTTTCTGTTATTTATTTATTTAAATTTTGTCTGTCATAGGTTAAAAAATGAGTTCATCAACACTGTACAGCAGCGTGGCGCAGCCATTATCAGGGCTCGGAAAGCATCAAGTGCATTGTCTGCTGCAAGTGCTGCTTGTGATCATATGCGTGATTGGGTTCTCGGGACTCCCAAGGTTGATTATCTTTCATCTCAAATAGCATTTGATCAGGCAGAACTTATTTGCTTTCATATTCTTCTTCTTCTTCTTCTTCTTCTTCTTCTTCTTTTTTAATTATTATTATCTTTTGTAAATTTTCCTTTGGCTTTGTAATTCAGGGAACGTGGGTTTCCATGGGAGTGTATTCTGATGGTTCTTATGGCATCCCAAAGGATATTATTTACTCTTTTCCTGTTAAATGTGAGAAAGGAAAATGGTCAATTGTGAAGGGTAAGTTCTGTGGCTTCTATATGTTGTAAATGTTACTTCTTTTTTCCTTAAGAGTTGAACTGCTAATGTTTCTGAAGCTACAAATCACTGTAATCTGCATAGAGGAATGTATGTTGTTTGTCAATTATGTCTTAGATCTAAATAATGGTTTCAGAGCAAAGGTAGTTGTTGAAGAGAGCAAGGATATATAAGTCTATAACAATGAAATGCACAAAGCTCAAAACTCCCAGTTACTAATGAGCAATCAATGATGATATAAAACGAGGCATAAGAGTAATACAATCGAGGATTCATGAATGAATAGCTATAATTATGATAGCCTACTATACTTTTGTGTTAGCAGTTAGCATGTTATATATTCCAAAATGCTGTGAAAAATGGTCAAAATGTTTTAATACTACTTGAATGAGACTATTTTAGTGCATTCAGTGTTTGGAACTTGTTTACGCATTGGCAGGGCTCAAGATCGATGAGTTCTCAAGGGCAAAGATGGATGTAACAGCAAAAGACCTCATTGACGAAAAAGAAGTTGCCCATTCATGCCTCAACTAACAAGGAACCCATCTTCCCTTGGAGAATAATGAAGAAGACATGATAATGCATGTAAAGAAAAAAGGGATTTCCAATTTCCATCCTAACTTTATGTAAAAATTTTATTAGTCACTTATAAGCTTTTGGAACAATGACAAAACAAGATATGTCCTGAGTTATCTTATTTCATGTGTTGGCAAAAGTGTAGACTAGTTCACCAAGCACCTCCTCAAATCTAATAATCAGTTTCATGTTACTATTCATATGTTTTCACTGACTTTATATTATTTCACAAGTCCTAAAAAAAATCAAATTTATGAAGTTTAAAAAAAAAAAAAAAAATTATTATAAGTCATATGACTAAGAATTTGAATTCACTTACCATTATGCTCGGCTAGAGCAGCCAACAAATTTTGATTAAATTATGTTTGATCTTATCTAAATAAAATCTTATTAAACTATGTTCAATGATAAGAAATTGTTAAAAAAGAAAAAATTGAAATTGTAAGTACTAAGTACCATTCAAGCAAGGCATTTTTTTTTACAATTGATTTGTTGATTCTAATTAGTTCAACTGGTAAAGTCTCTGATAGTTAAATAAGAGATCTGAGGTTCAATTCTTGTTTATACTAAAAATCAATTGGTGTCTTGGTCTGATGATAAAAAACTATCATCAGGAGTTGACACCATAAGTTGAAACTCTCTCTAAAAAAAAGTTTTACAATTGGTTTAATTATGTCTTTCTATTAAACTAATTTTTTTACTTTGACCGTTAGCCACATCGGTAATTTTCATTCAAGAGATAGTGGTAAAAATTAAATTGATACAACATTGAAAAGTTAAAGACTAAATTAACACAATTGAAAGGATATGGACCAAATTGAAATATGGTATAAAGTATATGGAGCAAATACGTAGTTTACCCTAATAGTTATTAGTAGGCATTTGTTATGATTATGCTTATTGTATGTGAAATTATACATTCTAATATTAGGCAAGTATAACAAGTTAAAGTTGAGGGATAGAAAATGTAGTTTGTATAAATTTACATTCATGCCTTAATAGATAAAAAAGTAACAAATTAGAAGGGAAAAAAAAAAAAAAAAAACCGATTGAAAAGTATAAAAAAGGACAAAAGAAAACTAAAGAAGGAAATTTAAAATAAATAAATAAAAGGAAACAGTTGACATGTAACAAAAAATGACAAAACGGAAAAGAAGCAAAGGAAAGGAAAAAAAAAAAAAAAAATAGAAACCATGAAAAGTAGAAAATCTAGCACGTTGTAGTACATGGGTGCTTTAGTCCATACATTTTCTAACATGTTTTCTCCCCAATTTGGGAGAAAACATTTTGGTAGGCTCATATTGGTAGGTTCAGGAAGAAAACACTCGAGCCCCACCAATTTTTTTTACTCTTCTCCTTCCAACCAAATACCTACTAAAAACATTTTCTTCCCACTTTTCTTTCATTTTTTTTTTCTATCCTCCCTATTCCACCTCTAACCAAACGAACCCTTAGTACAAGAAGAGGAAACTGTGCTAGTTCTTTGAGAGTGAAGGAGAAGAGGGTGAATGTAGTTCATCTCAAATCTTTGGGTGAAGTTCTCCTTATCTGAAAAAGCTGGTGTTAGGGTGGATGTTAGTAATAAACCTTAAAGGCAAAAATCTTCACTTAGCGTGTCCTTATACATAGAGGTGGGGGCTAGAATGTTTAAGCCACTGTGGAGAACTCATAGAGGGTTCCATGTTCGTGATCCACAACTTTTGCCACAACTTGCCCACACGCCAAGTTGTGAGTGATTGAAGTTGTGGTGCTCGCATTATTTATATGCTATTGGTGTTATAATAACCAACCCACCATTTTTATTCCATCACTCACAACTCGTCACGTGATAACTTACCCATGAAAAGAAAAAAAAAAAAAAAAAAAAGGAATTATGGGTTAAGAGTAAAGGTTCTTTGAAAACAAAGGATCAACAATCTACAATTTGGTACAGGAAGGGGATAGCATGAGAAGGACCATGCAATATGATTGCAAGACTATAGAAGCTACATCGGTGGAGGCCGGTTACTAGTCCCACCGAGAATAATGAATTGTCTAGTTTGGGATTGTCATGAGCTTGGGAACCCATGCAAATAGTTCAATAGCTCGTTACTTTTTTACAAGGAAAAGATCCCATGATCGTGTTCTTGTCGGAAACTTGGCCAAATGAAGCATGGTTGGAAAGAATGAGGTGCGGGTTGGGTTTTGATGAAAAGTTTGTAGTTAAGGGTGAGACTTGAGGGGGAGGTCTGGTTCTCTTGAAATGAAATCTGCCCTCTCTACCTTTGTTGATTCCTACTCATTTGAATCATACAGATGTTATTCTAGATAAAGGCTTTGAGAATGCTTGGAGGCTCACTGGCATGGGGTCGATACGAGTATAAACTTGATGACTTCTATCACTCTAATCAATAAAAAATCAATCTTAGACTAGAGTAGAATCTTTATCTCAAGTATAAAAAATATATATTCTTAATAATTTGATTTGTCCACAATTTTTTGGTTTCCCTCTTTAATGAGGTAACACCCCAATCAATTCTCCTCCCCCATTAAGTTATTCCTCTCTCCATCAAACCGCTTTATTTACCTCTTTAATAATTAAAAAATTACACCCTTTTCAATGTTCTTCAAAAAAATATTTTTGGTGAAATTGAGCTTAAATTAAATAGAATTAAAGATTACAAAGTCTAAAATAAGAAACATGCCAAGCATCAGTTGATAAACGGTACAAAATACGAGGAGGATGCTAATACAAAACAAGACTATCACTTAGAGACTATCCTTCCTTGGCCAAAGAGTCCGCAAATTGATTATCTTTGCTATAAGTTTGGTGGGTCCATGGATGTGAGTTTTTTAAAGCATTCTTATATATTTAATGCTTCCATGATTTTAGACTTCCCTCTTTAACGCCTCTCCATCAATCCGGTTTATTTGCCTTATGACATTAAATTTTTTTACCTTATTTTTCAGTCTTCTTCATTAGTATAGCATTATTTCTTTTAATCTTGTTTTCATGCTTTTTCATTAATTTCTTTTTCTTTTTCCTTCTTCGTTCTCTTTTATTGTTTCCTCCTATCCCCCCCCCCCCCCCTCTTTCTCTCTCTCTTTTATTTTCCTCTTACCAACCATGTATTAGTTCTCCATCAAACCTAACAACATCATATTTTTATTTCCTTATCTTCTTTCATTTACTCCTTCTGTTGAATGACTCCTCATGTTCCCTGCTTCCTTATTTCCAATACCTCTCCTTAAAAAGTCCAAATCTTCTATCACATTCTTCCCGTTCCACTATTACTCCACAAATAAAAACATACCACATGTTCATCTATTTTATTAAATGCTAAATTTATGCCTCTATTATTTTAATTTCCTAAAATAAATAAATAAATAACTTATCATATTTAGGTAATTAAAATAATAAAAGACATAAATTTAGCATTTAAGAAAATAAATGGACATGTGTCATGTTTTTATTTGTGGAGTATATAATGGAATAGAAAGAGTGGGATAAAAGATTTGGACTCCTCCTTAAATGCCTTGGAAACACAAATGAAAAAGGTTTGGCTCCAAGCACAAATAGAAAAATCACACTGTATGCATATGACTCACTTAATTAGTTGGACTAAGTCAGTCATGCATAAATGTCATCTTCTTGTTGATGGTTGGAGCCCCAAACAAAAACTAATATAAATATAAGGAAAACATTAAAAGCACTAGTAAAACTTAGTCCTATATCGATACTGTAAATACACTCAAGTTTGTTTTGTTAAATCCGGCTAAAATGAAATATTCTTTTAGCATAAATAATTTGTAAAAGATGATTAATTCTAATATATTAACTTGCAAAATTGTAAAGAAAAATAAGTCTAGACCGTTACAAATTAATTACATATCCCGCACAGGGGTGGCAAATGGACGGGTTGGATGAGTTGAATGTGTAATTACCTATTTATCTATTTATAACTCGTTTATATATAAATTAATTATTCATTATCCGTCCAACTTATTTAATTAATAACCTGTTCATTTAACCCAATATGACCAAAATAAATAAATAACTTGTTAAAAACTTTAGGGATAATTACACTTTGTCCACCTGTGGTTTGCCTCTAATTCTATGTGTCCACCCGTGGTTTAAATTTTGACACTTTGCCCACCTGTGATTCTGATCGTGAGTGCTTCGTAACCCACCTCAATGTTTTCCGTTACTCTAACACCAAATAAGCAAAAAACACATCCCAAAACGGATCAAAACTCATTCTCACTCCCAAAACTCACTCACTCCCATCCAACCCAATGAAGATCCTACACAATGCAATGCGCTTCGCTTGAGACTCTAGACCAAGAATCATTTGGCCTTTGATCGTGCAAGTAGCCCGAGGAAGAAGGAGCTTTGATTCTGGGTTCATCTGAAGCTTGGGTGAGTTCGGGTGAGGTCATTGTGCAGTAAATTTTTTGTATTTGATCTTGAAGCTTGGGTGAGTTTGGGCGAGTTTGTGAGAAGTTGTCTGAGTTAGAGATGAAAATGGGTCAGATGCAACACTCTTCATCTCAACAATTAAAAACCCAGGGCTAGAGTCTCAAGCGATTTGGACTGAACTAGAGATGAAAATGAGGAAGTCCATTCTATCTCAGACTAGGACAAATAGTTGATTTGGACTGAACTAGACATTGTGGAACAAGACCATTGAGAATTACATGGATATGATCTTTCAAACACCAGGGTTGTATTGAATTTAGCATTTATAATATTTGCATTTCAGAAAGCGCAAGAGTATATAAGATTAGATTTTATTATTATTATTATTATTTTTAGAATAGTTGCACGACTTTCTAATGTTAAGTAGTATAAGAATCTATTTTTGTGTTTGATTAGCTCCAAGATACAAAGACAACTTCTGGAGAAACAGAGGTGAAATTTCAAGTGTCCAAAGATACACTCGGTTCCATGCTAAGATCAATGGCCTATTTCCTTTGAAAGATCATTGTATCCAGCAAGATTCTAGTGCAGAAATTTTATTTATTAAAGATCTTTTATAAAAAGTTCAAAAGTAATTATGCCAATGACCTTTGGGTAAAATGGCACTTCGAATCTGCATAAGAATGGTATTTGGTGAGGTCACAGATTTAAACCCATGATCAAAACCCAAGAGCATGCACGAATCGAAGCCCATTGTAGGATCTGCCACAGCTGAACAGAGGAGCAACTATGTCTTTCTTCCTCGGCTCGGATTTGCCACAGTTGTCTCAAGCGAGTGAGTTTGGTGAGCGTTGGGTTGGATGGGAGTGAGTGAGTTTTGGGAGTGAGAGTGAGTTTTGATCCGTTTTGGGATGTGTTTATTACTTATTTGGTGTTAGAGTAACAGAAAACATTGAGGTGGGTTACGGAGCACTCACGGTCAGAATCACAGGTGGGTAAAGTGTCAAAATTTAAATCACGGGTGGGCACATAGAATTAGAGGCAAATCACAGGTGGATAAAATGTAATTATCCCAAAACTTTAAAAACAAAAATTAAAACGTTTTCATTTCTCTCGTTTCCCTTCACAAAATTCATTTCTTAAACAACCAAACAAAACCACAGGAGAGAAAAAAAAAATGTGCTGCTTCGTCTCCTTCAACCTCCCTCTTCCACTCCCCCCCCCCCACCCAAAACTCTCTGAAACTCACCACGTTCCTCTTCCTAACCCTATCGAAATCAACAACTCCATCCCCATCCTCCACCTCCGCCACAATCGCGTTCCTTATCGCCGACAAATCGATCCGAAGCCGCGACCTCGGAGTCCACTTTTCCCGAACCTTCTTGCTGAAATCCGGCGACGAGTACGCCCGCCGGAACTCCGAAAGCTTCGGCTGGAGCCTCTTCATGGAATCGATCTCCGCCGGAGGCGATCAAATTGCCTGTACAGAAAACGAAGTCGAAGCCGAGTTGAAGAAATTCTCGAGCTCTCGGTCGAACGACGTCGCTAAGTTCTTGAACGAGTTGGCTCGGTGGCGCATGAGTTGGATATCCGCGTCCGCCGAGTCATGAACCTCTCGCCAACCTTTGGATATGAAGGAGAACGCGCTCGAATTTGACGAAGAAGAAGACGACGTCGTTGCTCGATTCTCATTGTCCATGGCTGACTCTAAAAAAGCTAGGGTTTCTCTTCGTTCTTTGAAAATTTCTAGGGCTTGAAAGAATTGAATTCTCTCTCTCTCTCTCTCTCTCTCTCTCTCTGAGAAAATGTTTAGAAATCTAGAGGTTAAAGTGTTTGGTTACTGAGAAAATCTGAGGGAGAGTGAGATTGAGGTCATACTGTTTATTTAAGTTTTAGATTTTAAAAGGATTTAGTGGTTATTAGTGGGTTTATTTAATTTTAAATTTTAGATGGGTTTAGTGGTTATTAGTAGATTTATCAATTTAGACCCATCTAATTAAATAACCAAATGGGTCTATATCCATTTAACCCAAATACAGTATTTAGCTTGGCTGAGGTGGTTTGAAGTGGGTGTTGCATTCAATGGAATTATTTCATAACGTAATTCTATATTCTTATTTTTCTCCTTAGTTTGATTCAAAAGCAAACAGATGGATAGGTTATTTTCTTTCATTGGGGAGATCTCTTATTATACTTCTGCATCTCTTATGCAAGTTGCTTTGGCATCTAAAATTAATGCCTTGTTGTAAAAGTATCATTTTATATGCTTTGCTTTCATTCATATATTTTTTATTTATGTATCACACACACACACACATATATATGCATTGCAAGTTAGGATTGTTTTGTGAAGAAATCTACGAAAAAACTGTTTATTGATCTGTTTGTTTTTGAGAAAATGGAGTATCTTGACTTGCTTAAGAAGGGCCTCGTTGTTTTATTTTCCACTGCTTTATTTTGAAAGCTCATTCCATATATAGAACCGTTTTAGGATCTGTTTCTTTTCATGGAGTATCTTGAATTGCTTCTAAAGGGTCTCGTTGTTTTGTTTCCTATTGCTTTCTGTTGGATGCTTATTACATACAAGTGGAGCTTCCGGAAGATAGAGAAGGAGCCAATGAAAGTATTGGTCACTGGTGCTGCAGGCATGCTAGCTCAATATGATATTCTATTGGCTTTTCCTGGTCCTTGCTAGAAATATTATTATATCTCCAACTTAGATAGCTGAACCTAGAACTTTATTTATTTTCGCTGAATTTCTGAACCATATTTATCTAGATTTTATTCTAATTGACAAAAATGAATGTTCTCCTAATGTGAAACCTCAAAAGTTCCTTTTTTGCATGATTGCTTAATCCAAATCTGCTTGTATGCTTGTGGATACTTGTTTTCATTTTTCCTTCTTTTGGTATCTTTAGCTCATATATATACATATTTCATTTATTTCTTTTGTTAGAATAATGGTTAAATAATTACTATTTGTTTTTGAAAATGTAACGCTTAAATAATGCCACTATTTTTATTTGAAAATGAGTTTAAACTACTTTTTTGTAGATAACCTAAAGAAATCTTTCAAATTTTAACTGTTTTGCTGTTGTTATAGTCATTATTATCTTATACATTGAAGTCTTTTCCAGATTCTCCACACAAATAAAAAATAAAAAATAAAAAATAAAAAAAAAAATCTTTTCCAAATAGTTGGAAAGAATGAGAATTGAAAGAAAAGAGTGTCTTATTATATCAAGAAGACTATTGTTACATGTCACTATATCAAGGACGAAGTGTATTTGATTTTCAATTGTGTAGTGTGTATCTCAAAAGTTTGATTTTGTTCAACAGGGCAAATAGGTTATGCCATCCTTCCAATGATTGCAAGGGGAGTCATGTTGGGTCCTGATCAGCCTGTGACTCTGCACTTGTTTGATAATATCAAGCAGGCAGATGAAGCCTTGAATGGGATAAAAATGGAATTGATTGATGCTGCCTTTCCTCTTCTGAAAGGTATGTCTCTTATCTTGAGAGATAATTCTAGGTAGATAGAATTATTCTCTCCCTTGAGGTTTCTTAAACTATCATGAATATGTTTGGATAGGTGTGATTGCTACCACGGACATTGTTGAAGCTTGTAAAGATATCAATATTGCTGTTATGCTTGGTGGATTCCCACGGAAGGAAGGTATGGAAAGGACGGATATGATGTCTAAAAATGTGTCTATGTACATGGCTCAAGCTTTGGCCTTGGGCAAGCATGCTGCTGCGGATTGCAAGGTGACCTCATAAATGCACTTGAGTGTGTAGATATGATATAACTCATATAAGATTTTAGAGACACCCACACTAGTTTACAATATTATAAGTTCACCTTATATAGATTTGTATTGTTTGTATATGTATCCTACTTTAAAAGTCATGAAATTGGATGCTCTAAGATGTTTTAAGTTTTAAAAGCGGAGACCTTTTGGTGTGGACACCATATTGGACTTATTGATGTTGATTAATGATGTAGAACATATAACATAGGCTTTCCTTAGGTAGAGAGACAAACAGAAGTTAGTGCGCAAGCAATCTAGGAAGTAGAAAATTACTAGTAGAAATCATTGATGATGACCACTATGCACCCTTGACATGATAGTCACTCCACAAGTACAAAGTTCTTGTGAGGTGGGGGAGGGGGGAGGGGCAAGGGCTAGGGTTCAATTCTCTAGGAAAAAGTTTTACACACACATATGTACTTAAATTATGTTAAAAGTAGAATTTCTATCTTGTATAAAAATTAAAGAAAAAAAATTCATTGGTGATGGCAATAGAATTCCCTGAAAATTATAAGGGAAACAATGCTAGGAGCTAAACTCGTCATCTTCGAGTCTCCGACCACGACCAAAGCCAATTTTTGAGAAAACTCTTTCATTTAGTCCCTGAAATTTTCATTTTTGCCATTTTTAGTAATTTTATTCGGTTACAACTTTTCATTTAAAAGTCAAAATAATGTCCCATCTATTTTGCAATTATCTCAGTTTTGCAATTTTTGGGTATTTGTTTTCTTATTTTGTCACCTAATTTTGTACTTAATGCGAATTAGGGTTTTAGGGTGTTTTCCTAGCCATATTAGGAGTGCTTTAAGGTTTCTAAGGGTCTCCTAGCAGCCCTAGGACTGCTTCACAATTTAAACGCAATTAATAAATATTCAGACTTTTGTCTCCTAATTTTATGGTAGATTCCAATAACCATTCTTGTGAATTCAAGGAAACTAGGTTATTTTTCCTAAACAAACACATTTTGTTCCTTATTATGAACAAAATGTGTTATGAGTTAATTTTTTCAGAATTAATTTTTTTTTCAGTATTTAATGTATTTGTTATGAAGTTATTTCCTTTAATTTCACTATATAAGACAAGTTGATTATGAATAAATAAAATTTTATTGGATGTTTTTCTTCCGACGCTTGATGTTTAGTACAAGCAATCCTAGGCAGTGAACCTAGGTTCTTATCTCTGTTACTTTGCTTGGTACTAATTCCAGGCAATTGTAATTGTTGATTCCTGGGTTCTATCCCTCTTTCCATTGCTGACTCTAGGTTCTATCCTGTTTGTTTTTATTTTACTTCACAAATACACATTCCCATTGAAAATTTGGTCGTCCTGCATCACCTTTAGATTGAGATGCCCTCTTTAGGTCATGATAATTGTGCATTTTCAAGTCTAGGTTCCAACTTATTTATGAACGTATTTAGTGAAAACCAGATTTCTAACTATTACAAATGTTGGAATTTTTTAGTGTTTTTTTCCCTTAATCTTCACTTCCATGCAGTTGATTTTTGGACTTGATATTGTTTCATAAGTTGATGCCTTTTCATTGCTTTTATGCAGGTGCTAGTTTTTGCCAAGCCATCAAACACCAATGCACTCATCTTGAAAGAATTTGCTCCTTCAATCTCAGAGAAAAACATCACATGCCTAACACGACTTGATCATAACAGAGCATTGAGCCAAATAGCTAAGAGGCTAAAGGTTCATGCTAGTGATGTCAAGAACATAATCATTTGGGGCAATCACTCTTCAACTCATTATCCAGACGTCAATCATGCAACTTTCACCACTAAAGATGGAGAGAGACTAGTCCGAGAACATGTTGCAGACGATCATTGGTATCTCAAAATATCCAACATGTTTATTCATTTCCACTTTCACATGTTTAAATTATTTGGAGACATAGGTTGATAAACTGCATCAAACTTCCTCTAATACCATGATAATTAAACTAGTATTTCTCCTAAAAGCTTAAACTATTAAGAAATGGTAAATTTAATAATTATTTAACCATTATTATAGCATTACTTGTGTTAGAAGTTTGTGGTTAAATGATTAAATTTACCATATCTTAATAGCTTAAGCTTTTTGGATAATCAATAATTTAACATGGTATTAAGGTCTTGAGTTTGATCCCTATCACTTTACTTCTCATTTAAATTCCCACGTGTTAAGCCTTATCTATTAAAAGGTAGTTTCGGCTCACACTTGAGGGGGAGTGTTAGAAGTATGTGGTTAAATGATTAAATTTACCATATCCCAATAGCTTAAATTTTTGGGACAATCGGTAATTTAACAACTTGTTGCTAAGTCAAATGCATAATGTTATTAACATTCAGCATTCTGGTAGTTGTAGCTATTGACCCCCCCCCCCCCCCCCACCCCCCCCCCCCCTCTTGAGATATTAGTGATTCATCATCTATGACAACAAAAATGCCCCAGTGAAATTATGCTCTCCTTAGATTATCATGCTTCTTTTAGGTAATAGCTTGGGGTGTACTGTCAAGTAGTATCTACATGCCAATTACCTAACCTAGGGATTCAAATCTTTAGGGTATAGGTATATATACACACACTTGGCTTTGATATTGAAAAATTATTAAACTCCAAAGTTTTAGGTTGGCGTGGAGAGTACAGTAGTGTGCATGTTTTAATTTTAGGTTGCAACCCTTTGTAGGGCCTTCATCAACTGTCCACTTTTTTCAAAAAAAAAAAATTGTTTGTCATAGGTTAAAAACCGAGTTCATCAAAACCGTACAGCATCGTGGTTTAGCCATTATCAAAGCTCGGAAAGCATCAAGTGCATTGTCTGCTGCAAGTGCTGCTTGTGATCATATACGTGATTGGGTTTTTGGGACTCCCAAGGTTGATTCTTTTTCATCTCAAATGGCATTTGATCATGTAGAACTTATTTGCTTTTATATTCTTTTGTAATTTTTCCTTTGGATTTGTAATTCAGGGAACGTGGGTTTCCATGGGAGTTTGTTCTGATGGTTCTTATGGGATTGAACCTGGCCTTATTTACTCTTTTCCTGTTAAATGTGAGAATGGAAAATGGTCAATTGTGCAGGGTAAGTTTTGTGGGGCTTTTGAATGTTGTAAATGTTACATCTTCCTTCCTTAAGAGTTGAACTTCTAATATTTCTGAAGCTACAAATCACTATAATTTGCTTAGAGGAAGATATGCTATTTGTCAATTATGTCTTAGATCTAAATAATGGTTTAGAGCAAAGGTTATTTGGAGTAGTGTGGACTATAACAATGAAATGCACAAAGCTCAGAACTCCCAGTTACTGATGAGCAATGATGATTAAAATGAGCACTGAGAGTTATATAATTGAGGATTCATGAATGAATAATTATAATTATGAGAGCTTACTATACTTTTGTGTTTGCATTTTATATTCCAAATGTTGTGAAATAGTTCAAATTTTTTTATTTTTTTTATTATTACTTGCATAAGACTACTTCAATGCACTCAGTGTTTGGAACTTGTTTATGCATTGGCAGGGCTCAAGATCGATGAGTTCTCAAGGGCAAAGATGGATGCAATGGCAAAAGAACTCATTGAGGAAGCATCATTCGCCAAGTCATGCCTCAATGAACAATGAACCCATCTTCCCTTGGAGAATGAAGAAGACTTGATAAATATATGAAAATAAAAAAGGATTTCCAATTTCTATTCTAACTTTATGTACAAATTTTATCCATCACTTGTAAGCCTTGGAACAATAACAGAACAAGATGTGCCCTTCTGATTTATCTTTTTTTCACGTGTTAACGAAAGTGTAGATGACTTCACCTAGCCCCTCCCCCAATTCAATAATCAATTCTATGTCACTAATCACATGTTTTCATTCACTTTCTAATTAGTCATTTAAAGTTTCTATTAATTATTTCAAAAATCCTATAAAATATGAAATTTTGAAGTCATAAAAAATGCTAAAGACTAACAATTTAACTATGTTGCTTTGAGTTTAACTAACAGTACACGGCTTATGTCCTATGCATCAGTGCACTGGACATGTATTCACATCATAACATGTGTAGTGCATAGATGCATTGGCCACAAGCTTAACCTTAATTGTCATTCAACGAAAAGTCCATCAACCTATAAGACAGAAGGGTTTAAATCCAAATGCTATATAACATTAGGATAATGAACTCAAATTTTAAAACTTTTAGGAGGCAAAATCAAAATTACATTAATTTTTACTGTGTAAATTACAATTTAATCTAATTTATATTATCAACGTATATGGGTCATACTTTTTATAAAAAAAAAACCATATATGGGTTATACTTATTCAACTGTTCCTTTATGTGTTTTTTTTAGAGTACCATACCCGCTAAAATCTTAAACACTTGCAATTTAATGAGAAATGATATATCTACAACTTTTTCACAATATTTTTACAACAAATCCTAAGTGTGATAAGTTGATTTTGAGACATTTTTGTTATGTGACCACTTTTGGAACTCGAGTCTCTAAAAACTTTAAAAAATATATCATTTTATGATTTTCTTTGTGAAACTCGAGTACTCGAGTTTCAAAAGTGGTCACATAACAAAAATATTTCAAAATTGGGCACATAACTAATATGTTTGGGAAATTAGCCTAACAGGCGCGCGCGCACACACACAAAAAAAAAAAAAAAAAAAACCTGCATGGCACAACTTACCATTCTTTTCTTATTACGTGACTTTATTTTCAATATTTTCTCTCTCTCTTTTTTTGTTTTTTTTTTTTTTGGAAGCTTAGAAAGTGCAGGAAAATGACACAACGTGATTGTCAATAATGAGCCAAGGAAAGTAAAAGCCTCCTCTAAACTAAGTGTAGCACAAACATTTAGCTTGGTTGTGGTGCTTTGATGAAAGTGAATTTTGCATTCATGGGAACTTTCATAACTTAAATCTATATTCTTATCTTTTTCCTTAGTACGATTGGAAAGCAAAAAGAAGGATATGTTCTTTTCTTTGGATTGGGGAGAACTCTTTTACTTTTGCATCTCTTATGCTGCTATGCAATTTTCTTTAGCATCTGAAAAGCTTTGTTGTACGGACCTTTAATAATATCATTCATATACATATGCATGATGCAAGTTGGGCTTGCTTTGTGAAGAAATCCAGATGGAATTGATTATTGATCTGTCTGTTTTTAGGAAAATTAAGTATCTTGAATTGCTTCACAAGGGTCACATTGTTTTGGTTTATATTGCATTGTATTGGTGGCTTATTAGATACATTTGGAGCTTCTTTAAGAGAGAGAAGGAACCAATGAAAGTGTTGGTCAAGGGTGCTACAGGCATGCAAGCTAGCTCAATCTGATATCCTATTTGGTTTATCTTGGTCCTTGCCAGAAATATTTGATTGACCTGTTATATTATTATGTCCCCAACATCGATATAGCTGAATCTCGAAATTTTCAGTTTTCTGATTTTTTTTCTTGGCTGAAATTCTGAACCAGTCATCTAAATTTTCATTCAAATTGACAAAAATGATTGTTCTCCAAATGTCAAACCTCAAAATTTCCAATTTTACATAATTGCTTAATTTAAATTTTCTTGTATGCTTGTGGATACTTGTCGTGTGGTTTCTTCTTTTGGCATCTTTAGCTCATACAGATTTCATTTCCCATTTCCTAACAATATAAGTTTTTAGGAAAAGTGGCAACTTATCAAGTTTTCTTTGATGGGAGTGAAGGTCAAATTGACCCCAATTGCTGCGAAGTTCAATTTTCATTCAAATTTGTCCAAGTTTTCATGATTTTTGTCTCAATTGTTGTCAAAAGTTATCTAAACAGAGTATTTTAATTATTTCTCTTCAAATTTATCCTGTACTTCACTTGAAAACCATATATGTTTTCTATTTGGTTCATGACTTCCTGCAATACTGTTCTGTTATATAATTCTTCAATGAAAATATTTAAATCTGTGGCTTTCTTTGAAAATGAGTATAAATGCCATTTCTGTAAACTATCCAAAGAAATCCTGAAAACTGTGAGTTCTTTGTTGATGTTAAATTATATTATCTTATACATTGTACTCTTCCAAATAGTTGGAAAAGAATGATAATTGAAAGAAAAGCTTGATTAATATCTGTTAAATAAAAAACATAATATCAATATGACTGTTGTTACATGTCAAGGAGCAAGCTAATTTTATTTTCAATTATATAAGTTGGCGAATTCTTTCTTCTAGACATGATAAAAGTTTGTGTATCTGTAGCTCAAAATTTTGATTTTGCTCAACAGGGCAAATAGGTTATGCCATTGTTCCAATGATTGCAAGGGGAATCATGCTGGGCCCTGATCAGCCTGTGATTCTGCACTTGCTTGATACTGAACAGACAAATGAAGCCTTGAATTCACTAAAAATGGAATTGCTTGGTTCTGCCTTTCCTCTTTTGAAACGTATGTCTCTTATCTATGAGAGCTATATACTGAGGTAGATAGAATTATTCTTTCCCTTGAGGTTTCTTAAATCTTGTCATGAATATGTTTCAACAGAAGTAGTTGCTACCAACGACAATGTTGAAGCTTGTAAAGATGTCAATATTGCTATTATGATTGCTGGATACTCACGAAAGGATGGTTTGGACACCAAGGATTTGATGTCTAAAAATGTATCTATTTACAAGGATGTAGCTTCGGTCTTGGAGCAGCATGCTGCTGCGGATTGCAAGGTAAGAAACCCCATAAATGTGCTTCAATGTTTAAATATAAGATTCTTGGAACACCCATCTCTGACACTGGTTTGATTTTTTTAATATTTTTTGCTGAATGACACTGGTTTAGAATCTTATTTGTTCACATTACATAGATTTGAATTATTTGCATCTGTAGCTCCATTTACTTTAAAAGTCATGAAATTGGATGTTCAAGATGTTTTGAAGTAAAAATACTTTCTATCCTTGTAGGTGGGATGGTACTTATCCATACACAAAGGGCTTGAGAGTTTAGGGAAGGGGTTTGGGTTGCAAGACCAGCATCATATTAATGCATATATTTTTCACCATCTAGAAAGAAAAAAAACTTACTTCTTTTTCCAAAAAAATAAGAGATTGGTTTCAAAATGTGTCCGTTAGATCATTGTGCTTATATATGGAGGTGCAAGAAAAAATTAATAATATTATCATTATACGTGGACACATTGTTAGCAGGAAACTTTCCAGTTATGATGATGAAAATAAAGTCCTTGGCATCAACGTTTGAAAAGAAGGGCATGGGTCCAACAACCAACGTGTTGGGAATAAAAGTTATAATGAATAAAGATGCAAAACTCTTATATCAAGATTAGGAAAATTACTTGGAGAAAGGTGCTCAAATGATTTAACATGGATGATTCCAAATTGCATCTGTCATTAAAGGAACTATCCAACTAAATGACAATACAATTGTGCCTTTTTTAGTTTGTTTCCAACTTATTTATAATTAAAGCAAGTGAAACTAGATTTCTAAATGTTGATGCCTTTTCATTGCTTTTATTATGCAGGTGCTAGTTGTTACCAACCCAGCAAACACCAATGCACTCATCTTGAAAGAGTTTGCTCCTTCAATTCCAGAGGAAAACATCACGTGTCTAACACGACTTGATCATAACATAGCATTAAGCCTAATAGCTGAGAAGGTAAAGGTTCCTGTTAGCAATGTCAAGAATGTAATCATATGGGGCAATCACTATGCAAATCAATATCCGGACATCAATCATGCAACTGTCACCATAAAAAATGAAGAGAAACCTGTTAAAGAATGCATTTCTGACGATCATTGGTAGGTCAAGATATCCAACATGTTTACTTATTGCCACTTCACATGTTTAAATTATTAGCAGACATAGGTTGATAAACTACCTTTTTGACTTTCTAAGTGGGAGGTTCAGCAGACATAGGGGTTAGAACTCTGGCCATTTACTCTAATGCTATAATAAACTAGCACTTTATCCCAAAAACTTAAAATATTAGAAAATTAGAAAATGATGAATTTAATTATTTAACCATTATTCTAGCATAGCTGATTGATAATTCTTATTAACATTCATAATTTTGGTAATTGTAGGAATCCCTCTCCTGTTAAAAGTCTTTGGTTGTATTTGATATGCATTTGCACCTATTCATCTCTGCAGTATGTTCAAAAAATAAACTGTTGCATCTTCGTGGGCTACGATAGCCAAAGAAAATGTTAAAGATGTTGTGACCTAACAGTCGTTGTTACACCTTGAAGAATGTGAAATTTGATGAAGCATCTTCGTGGTGGTAAAAAGAGATTGCATCATTGCCAATCTCAATGGAGATGAAAGATAAAATGATTCAGAGGATGGGGGGAGCAATCAGAGAAAGATCAGTTTACAGAAACTGATATGAAAACTTTTTGAAGATGAAGGTGAGCCACAGTCTAGAGAAGTAACTCAAAGTCCTTGGCAAACTAGTGTACAACCACAAGATACTAGAGGAGGATTGATCTAGAATAGAAATGGAAGAAATCCCATAACTACAAAAGGTCGACAAGGTAACAAAAACTTTATTCCAAGTGTGCAATTGCAGAGGATAACAACATAAAAGAGCTGTCAACATATGAATAACCATCTCAAAGTGAAGAATGTATAAAAGCAATGGAAGAAAAAATTCACATACTAAAGAAGGATCAAACTTGAGACATTGTGCTAAAGCCCAAGGATGTGAAACTCATTTCTTGCAAATGGGTGTTAAAGGTAAGACTCATGCATATGGATTGGTAGGGAGATACAAGGCTCAACTCATAGTTTGAGGATTCTCTCGATAATATGGGCAAGACTATAATGAAATGTTTAGCCCAGTTGCAAAGACAACCATTGTACATGTCGTGTTAGCACTTAACAAGAAGTAAATCTTGGAAGCTATGGCAGACGGATGTAAAGAATACTTTCCTGCATGGAATATTGGATTGAGAAATAAAATTAAATAACCAAAAGGATTTGAGAGCAAAGTCCAACCAAACTATGTACGTAAGTTAAGGAAAGCACTTTAGATTTAACAAGTGCTAAAGGCATGGTATGGTAAGATTGCTGATGTCTAATTTAGAAGTTTTTCTTTGGGTACTTTTATCACTTGTTGCTCCCTTTTACTCAGTACCCTCTTCAAGATAAGTAGCAATTGATCATCTATGAAGACAAAAAGTGCCCCAAGGAAATTATGGTTCTCCTTAAGTTATCATTCATATTTTAGGCAATTGTCTATCAACTAGTTTGTACATGTTAGAATTATGGTTAAATAATTAAACTTAACATTTCTTAATAGCTTAAACTTTTAATAAAATTGGTAATTTATCGTAGTATCAAAACAAATGGTTAGGAGGTCGGACACTATCTCCACTTTACATTCTGTTTAAAAAGTTAAAACTCGTGCCCAAGGATCCCAATCTTTTTTTATGCTTGACCTGGTCTTGAACCCTGTTAGGACCTAGCTTTGACATTGAAGAGTTATTAAACTCCAATGTTTTAGGTTGAAGTAGGGTACAGTAGTTTCAATGTTGAAATTTTAGGTTGCAACCCTTTGCTGGGTGATGTTGCCAATCTTCACATCTCTATGCATCCTTGTCTTCTATTTACTTCACTTCACTCCCAATAGGTCTCCATTTTTTTTCGTTTGTCATAGGTTAAAAACCGAGTTCATCACCAATGTGCAGCAGCGTGGTGCAGCCTGGAACAGATCTCAGAAAGCAACAAACAGTGCATTGTCTTGTGCAAGTGCGGCTTGTGATCATATACATGATTGGGTTTACGGGACTCCCAAGGTTGATTCTCCTTCATCTCAAATAGCATTTGATCATGCAGAATTTATTTGCTTTTATATTCTGTTTTTTTATTTTATTTTATTTTATTTGTTATTAACTTTTGTAATTTTCCCTTTGTCTTCGGAATTCAGGGAAAATGGGTTTCCATGGGAGTGTATTCTGATGGTTCTTATGGGATCCCAAAGGATATTATTTACTCTTTTCCTGTTAAATGTGAGAAAGGGAAATGGTCAATTGTGCAGGGTAAGTTCTGTGGCTTCTATATGTTGTAAATGTTACATCTTCTTTCCTTGAGAGTTGAACTTTTACTTCCAATGTTTCAGAAGCTAGAAATCACTAAAACCTGCATGGAGGAATATATGTTGTTTGTCAATTATTTCTTAGATCTAAGTAATGGTTTTAGCAAACGTGCGTAGTTGTTAAAGAGAGAAGGATATATTTTTTGAATACTATGGACTAAAACAATGAATGCACAGAGCTCAGAGCTCCCATTCACCAATGAGCAATCAATGATGATTAAATCAATTCTTCTAAAAAAAAATGATGATTAAAGCGAGGTTGAGTACTATAATTGAAGATTCATGAATGAGTATTTATAACTATGAGAACCTACTGCACTTTTGTGTCAACATTTTTTATTCCAAAATGTTTGTGAAATGGTCCAGATTTTATGTTATTACTTGCTTCAATGCCTCAATGTTGTCAAGAAGCCTTATAGCTCAACTAGCATTTTTTGGTGTTTTCAATTGAAACATTCAAGGTTCAAATTCCTTCTCTCCTATTATAACTATCAAATCAATAGGAAGAAAAAAAAGTGCATTCAATGTTTGGAACTTATTTATGCAATGGCAGGGCTCACAATCGATGTGCTTACGAGGGAAAAGATGGATTTAGCAGCAAAAGATCTCGAGGAAGAAATATCAATGGCCAAGTCATGCCTGGACTAACAATGAACCCATCTTTTCTTGGAGAATAATGAAGAAGACTCAATAAATACATGAAAAGAAAAGAAAAAAAAAAAAAGGAGTTCCAATTTCCATTCTTACTTTATGTACAACTTTTATCTGTCGGTTACTAGCTTTGGAAAAATGGCATAACAAGATGTGTTGTTGTGATTTTATTTATTTAAAAGTCGCAGACCCACGTGATGTGTGGAAATATATAATTATTTTGAAATGTGGTATAATGTATAATTTATTCTCTAAATTTTATTATAAATAATTTTTTCTCCCTAAAAATTAAACAATTTCTAAAAGTAATTTCTATCTGTCTATTTTTACAAATATATGGTTTTATTATTTTTTTGTGTTTTTTGAAGTGGTCCATATTTTTCTAACTATTATTATTATACATTATATTTTCCTAATTTCTTTTGGTACAACCAAAATTTTTAAGTTTCAAATTTCTCATTATCTTAAGGAGATTATCATGATAATCAAAACTTATCACATAATTACAACTGAGATTACTCAAATAATTTATAGGCACATTTAAATATATAGCCATGAAGATTGTGTTTTGATATAAACTAAAATTCTCACTTCCAAACAATGGGCCGAATGGACCAAAGTGGACAAAATGGATGGAAGTGAACTGAATGGAACCAAATGGACTAAAGTAGACCAAATGGATCAAGCGGACTGAATTAGATCGAATGGACTGAAGTTGACTAAAATGGACCCAATGGACTGAAATACTACACTACAATGATGTGGCTCAATAGTAGTGTATAAATGCTATATTTCAGCTTTTAAATATTATATATGGGTCCCGTTAATGGATACCCTTAGGCCATTTGTTAATAAAAAATTTTAGAAAAGTTTTGATACCACTTTCATTGGAAATATAAAAAACTGTCAAAACAATTATTATTTTTTTTTTAATTTTCCATAAAAAATTCTAAAAATATTTCATAAACCAATGCCCTTAGGGCACCATTAACTTTTCCCATATATATGTATGTATGTATGTATGTATGTGTGTAGATTTATTTTTCATGTATTTGCAAACTTGAAAACAACTTCACCAAACACCATACCAATAATTAAAATTGTCACCAATCATATGTTTTCATTCATTTCAATTTTGTAGGACCCTTTTTTTTTTTGGGAAAGGTTCCTTAAGCCTAAGCCCAATACAATCCTATGGGTCTGTTAAAGGGTTGGAGGAATTGTGAGATACTGAGGGAGGGAATTGAGCTCAGTCCCACTATGGCCAATTTGGTAGTTCTAACGAACCAATATGTGCACAAGTAGGTCCAAGAAATGCAACAATATAGAAATATATTTGCAAGAATCACCCTGGATTGAAGTACAGCTCCCAAGTAATACTACAAATAAGGGGCACTATTTTTCTGGGAACTTGACCTAAGTTCTATACTCTCTCTATTATTGCCAATTTTCTCTCTTGCTCTGTGCTTTTCTTTCTTCTACTGTTTCTCTTTTTCGTACTCTACTTTTTTCTTGTTCCTCTTCTATGGTCGATTCCTCCCTTTTTATGCTGATCTTGGTTGGCCTAAAATTACTATTTTCTCCCTTCTTCTTGATCTTGCCGTTTTCCCTTGGACCAAGGCCCTATGTGCTTTCTTTCTCATCTTTGTTCTTATTTTGTTTTCTTGGGAACCCATGTATATAAGTATTTTGATTGCTTTCCTTTCATGGAAGTTAACTTTCCTAGGCAATCCAAGTGTCAACCTAGGTCAACAAAAGGGGTTTCTGCTAAAGATTGGGAGAGAGACATTTCAAAGGTTCCTTTGGGTTGATAGTGACTTCTCATATTGAGTTTCTTTCCTGGAAGTGGTGAAGATGCCCCTTTGAGATGGGTGAGCTTATAAAGCACCCAAGCATCTTTCTTTCTTCGCCATTCTCCTTTTGGCCAAGGTCTTTCAAATTTCTCCCTTATGGTCTGTGTAGAGAGGGAAAATTCCCGACCTATTACAAGCTGACACGTCACATTACCAAGTCCACAAAATACAGCCAATTACAAAGCACCACGTACTGCTACTAGGTTTTGCTATCACTATTCAAAAGCCAACGGAAATTTGCCAAGTGTCATGCAAAAAACCAATCACGCATTAGTGCACGTGTAAGTGATGACACAAGCACCCTCGCACATGTAAGCGATAACACAAGCAGTCCAGCACGTGTAAGCAATGACTTAAGCGGACCAATCAGGCTGTGACATGTGTCACCAATCAGACTCCGCCACGTGTCGCTCACCCACCCCCAAACTCCTATAAATAGAAGCCTTCCTAAAACATTTGGGGGGACCAAGATTCAGAAGTGAAAAAGCTCTGCAAGAATCAAGCCTCAAAGCCTTCAAGAGCATCAAGAACTTCAACCCCAAAATCGAAGAACATTCGAAGCGGAATCAGCCAGATTATCTGCCTAGATCTTAAAGTTTACGGGAATCAAGCCTAAAGTGTTCGAAAACATCAACAAATCACAAATCAGTGAAGCTCTACGGATCCAAGCTTCTAAAGCCCTGAAGAACTTCCACCACAAACCTTCGAAGAGAAAGAACACACGAAGAACGTGAAGAACAAAGGATTTCTAACAAGCTCATAGCCAAAGATTCATTGTAATTCCGTTTCAGCAATCTTCGATCCATCCCTCAACCAAATCGAAGGATATTTTGTGTTCAAGTCAAAATCACATTACCACAAATCCAATCAATAAGTCTTGCAAGGAGATCGAATAAGAGGATCACTCTTTTGTAATTTTAGAGAATTGTACCACACAATCATCAATACAAATTCGCATTTATGAAACTATTTTACTTGTTTGATTTATTTCAAACTAGAAATATAGTCGCTTACAAATTCTGGCACGCTCAGTGGGACATCTCTGCCTCTCATCTCTTTCTCCTTCAAAAGAAAAGAAATCCGACATCATTTTGCTACCAGCTTCAATGGCCTTTAGCAAGAATGTCCGAAAATCAGTGGTTGATGATTCCAGTGCTGATGATTATGTCGGCCCAATCACTCGCAGTTGATCCAAAGCTCTTGATCGACTCCAACCCCAACCAACCCAAGAAAGCCAACCTCCTACTGTCATCTCTCTAGGCTTTCTTGCAAATAGGAAAGCTACCACTAAAGATTCATCTGCCTCGAAAGATTTGGAGATCAGTAATGAATCATCCCCAACAAAGACCTTTTCTATCAACTCTTTACCCGTGATGAGAAACTTAAGGAATGAAGTACCTTTGACTCATCCTGTTTCATCATTTTCTCCATCATATATAAAGGTCATGCCAGTGATGATAACTAACACCTCTACTATGGAAGAAAAGATGGCTGAAATGGAACAAAGGGTCATCCTTCTCACAAAAGCACTTGAAGAAAAGGACGTCAAAATTGCAACCCTAATGAACAAGCTGGAGGTACAAGATTCAGGTGAATCAAGTCTTGGCCCTGACCACCCACCTAGCTTTACCTTGAAAGGAGAAAACGCCAGGGGTGATAAAGGAAAAGGAGGTGAAGGCACTTCTCAACACGGACATTCCACCTCAATGGCCTCGATATCTGTCCAACAATTGCAAGACATGATAACAAATACCATTCGAGCACAATATGGAGGTTCTTCTACAAGTTCTCTCATATATTCAAAACCCTACACAAAGCGCATCGATAACATGAGAATGCCAAATGGATATCAATCCCCTAAGTTCTTGCAATTTGATGGCAAAGGAAACCTTAAGCAACACGTTGCTCATTTTGTAGAAACTTGTGAGAATGCAGGGACTCAAGGAGGCCTCTTTGTAAAGCAGTTTGTTTGTTCACTAAAAGGGAATGCCTTTGATTGGTATACAGACTTAGAGACCGAGTCAATCGATAGTTGGGAACAACTTGAAAGGGAGTTTCTCAACCGATTCTACAGCACACGTCGCACGGTAGGCATGATGGAGCTTACCAATACCAAACAGTGGAAGGATGAGCCTGTCATTGATTATATCAATCGGTGACATTCTTTGAGTCTAGATTGTAAGGACAGACTTTCTGAAATATCTGCTGTACAGATGTGCATCCAAGGCATGCATTGGGGACTTCTTTACATCCTTCAAGGGATAAAGCCCCGAACATTTGAAGAATTAGCAACTCGTGCGCATGACATGGAATTGAGTATCTCTAGCCATGGGAATATGAAACCTCTTGTACCTGAGGAAAGGAAAGAAAGACAGGAAATAAGGAAAAATGACAAGAATACGAAAAGTAATATCAAAGACTCAATGAATATCAACCATGCTCCAGCCAAAATTTCAACGAGAAATGTGCAAGCTAATGAGAAGAGGCCCGAGGGAGGCCAACAGCGTGAGACGCGTCGCTCATCACTTAAGGAATGGGAACAAAAGGTGTATCCTTTCCTAGATGCCGATATGCCTGAAATGCTAGAACAACTACTCAAGTTGAAATTAATTGAATTGCCAGAATGCAAACGACCAAGAGAGATGGGAAAAGTTGATGACCCGAATTATTGTAAGTATCATCGCATCATAAGCCATCCAATCCAAAAATGCTTTGTTCTTAAAGAACTCATCATGAAGCTAGCCAAGGAAAGGAAAATCGACTTGGATTTTAATGATGTTGCTCAGTCAAACCTTGCAACATTTGCTTGTGGGTTACCTAGTTGCACGCCTCCAACTAGTAAGCAGGGGGCAAATACCACGCTCATCCAGTTTAGTTCTCTGGAACTAGTTCAAGTTCAGCTCTCACAAAAAGCACTTGATTATAATTCAAATGATGATAAAAGGTCAACGATGGATGAGGAAGAAGGCTGGACGATGGTTGCTCGTAAGAGATGGAAGAAGAAACGAGCATTCCCTCTTCATTTGATCACCCAAGAGTCCAGAAGAGCACAAAACCAGATTTAGAATTGGTCAAAAAAAAAATGAGTGATAAGAGGCAAGGGAGACTGGGAACAAAAGTGTATGAAGATTCAGCACAAATCCAAAAATCTTGAAAGCTCATCACATTGGAAGAATTCTTCCCCAGAAAATTCTTTCAAAATGACTCAGTTAAGGCCGTCCACACAGTCTCTCATTGCGAAATTCAGGACGAAAAGGAGGATGTTGACCATGGTGGTCCAAAAGAGACTTTGTCATCTTTGGAGGAACTCCAATCTCAGGTCAATGAAGTTGAACCCTCCCAATCCTCCACATCACCAAAGGAAGTGCTCACCCAAGCTCTTGAAAAGCCAGAGATATACACCCCTCATACCAATACGCTTCAACAAACACAGGGATGTTACGTATGCTCTCCAGACTTAACCTTCACTGATAAGGATCTATTGTTAGGCTCTAAGACCCACAATCGCCCACTCTATGTCTCTGGTTACGCTTGTGAACAAAGGATCGAGCGTATCCTCGTTGACGGAGGTTCAGCCATTAACATACTTCCAAAAATGACCATGAAACGACTGGGTCTTACTATGGAAGAGTTATCACACAGTCGTTTGGTCATCCAAGGTTTTAACCAAGGGGGGCAACGTGAAATCGGCATGATTCACCTAGAATTGATCATTGGAGAATTGACAAGCAACGTCTTGTTCCACGTCATTGATGCCAAGACAACCTACAACATGTTGTTAGGACGTCCTTGGATCCATGGAAATAGAATAGTGCCGTCGACCTTGCATCAATGCTTTAAGTTCCTTCAAAATGGAATAAAAAAGGTCGATGCCGATTTAAAGCCTTTTGTTGAGACTGAAGCTCACTTTGCAGATGCAAAATTTTATGTAAAAGAAGACATTTCTAGTGAGGTTCTTCCAGTTGAAATCCCGTCTATGGAAAGCAAACAGGGTGAAAAGGAGCATGTTAAATTCATCGCCAGAAAGGACATTTCTTCCCCAAAGAAAGGTCCAGAATATGAGAATGATTATTCTACTGAATCTACCAATAATTCAGTGAGAGTGGAAATTTCAACGCCTTCCAATATCCCTCCATTCCTCCGGTATATACCATTATCACACCGTAAGAATGGACAATCACCATTCGCGGAATGCCTTCAACCTACAGAAGACATGGGGAGGCCTCCTGCAAAGCTCACGATGGAGGATGTAGCTATATTGAAAGAAAATCATGTCATGCCTTTAACTTCATCCACAAATCCTTTACCCTCGAAGTCGTTAAATGGATTCGTGAGGTCTTCGCAAAGTCCGATAGAGCATGGTATTCTACCAAGTGAGCGGACGAAAGAATGGTTCGACCCAAAGGCATATAGGCTGTTAGCCAAAGCAGGCTACGATTTCTCAAAACAAGAGGACTTAGGGAAGCTAATTCCAGAAGCCACTGGAGAAAAGATGCATGGCCTTAGCAAAACACAAAGGAAAATGCGGCTTGAAGGGCATGAAATTCCTATCCCGAAGACCGGATTAGGTTACACTTCTGAACAACCAGCCCAAATATGGATCAAGAAAAGAAGCAATACTTCGAGTTCCCAATACATAACAATGGAGGTCGGCGAAAGTTCGAATCAAAGAAAAGACCACTCTTCACCCCGTGTCTCGGTGTTTGATCGCATTGAGGCCTCGTCATCACGAATCACAATGTTCGACAGGTTAAATACAACTTGCTTAACACAAAATCGGGACACTCTTGCCTGTAAATCAGTCTTTGATCGACCAGGGGCAACAAAAAGGCCTATTGATAGTCATTCTCAAAATTCAATAAACTTTGACGTTCAAGGGAAGAAGAAAGCTAATGATGAGGTCCGCAGTAGCATTCCTTCACGCATTAAACGTAACTTTACCTTGGATATCAACACTGAAGGATCGCTCAAAGTCAAAAGACGAACGATTGTACATACAAGTCAGTCACCCATCCATGATGAGGAAATTGAAGAGGTATCATCCTCGTTTCATATTACAATAGAAGAGGGTACACTGTCAGATGCTGAAGCAACCAATGAAGAGGTCGATGAAGCTCCTCCAGCCTTGGAAGATGGAGGACAAGCTACAGTTGATGAACTTAAAGAGATCAATTTAGGAACTGCTGAAGAACCCCGGCCAACTTTCATCAGTGCACTTCTCACCCCTGAAGAAGAAGAAGGATACCTCAAGCTTCTAGTAGAATACAAAGATGTGTTTGCTTGGACTTATAAGGAAATGCCCAGGCTTAATCCGAGTATTGCTCTACATCATTTGGCAGTAAAGAAGGGTGTGCGCCTAATCAAACAAGCCCAAAGACGCTTTCGGCCAGAGCTTATCCCTCAAATAGAAACCGAGGTCAATAAGCTAATTGAGGCAGGCTTCATTCGTGAAGTACAGTACCCAGAGTGGATCGCTAACATTGTCCCTGTCAAAAAGAAGAATGGACAAATCCGGGTATGTGTTGACTTTCGTGATTTGAACAATGCATGTCCCAAGGATGATTTTCCATTACCCATCACTGAGGTCATGGTTGACGCCACTACTGGTCATGAAGCTTTATCTTTCATGGATGGATCTTCGGGTTACAACCAAATTCGAATGAATCCTAAGGATGAGGAGCTTACAGCTTTCCGTACTCCTAAGGGAATTTACTGTTACAAAGTGATGCCTTTTGGACTAAAGAATGCTGGTGCTACTTATCAACGGACCATGCAGAAAATCTTTGATAATGTACTTCATAAATATGTGAAGTGTTATGTCGATGATCTGGTGGTTAAAACAAAAAGGAGGGAAGACCATCTGGCAGATCTGCAGTCCGTGTTCAACCGCCTAAGAAAATATCAGCTTAAAATGAACCCTCGCAAATGCGCTTTTGGCGTGACATCTGGAAAATTTCTTGGTTTCGTTGTGAGGCACCGCGGTATTGAAGTTGACCAGTCTAAAATTGAACCTATCAAGAAAATGCCAGAGCCCAAGAATCTGCGAGAACTTAGAGGCTTGCAAGGAAAACTGGCCTACATACGACGATTTATCTCAAACTTGGCTGGTCGATGTCAACCTTTCAATAGATTGATGAAGAAGGATGTGCACTTTGAATGGGATGAGGCTTGTAGCAATGCTTTTGCACGCATCAAAAGATACTTGCTTAATCCTCCAGTTTTAGGTGCTCCTATTCCGGGAAAGCCTTTGGCGCTCTACATCACGGCACAAGAAAAGTCTCTAGGTGCTCTCATGGTGCAAGAAAATGAAAAGGGGAAAGAAAGAGCCCTTTATTATCTGCGAGAACTTAGAGGCTTGCAAGGAAAACTGGCCTACATACGACGATTTATCTCAAACTTGGCTGGTCGATGTCAACCTTTCAATAGATTGATAAAGAAGGATGTGCACTTTGAATTGGATGAGGCTTGTAGCAATGCTTTTGCACGCATCAAAAGATACTTGCTTAATCCTCCAGTTTTAGGTGCTCCTATTCCGGAAAAGCCTTTGGCGCTCTACATTGCGGCACAAGAAAAGTCTCTAGGTGCTCTCATGGCGCAAGAAAATGAAAAGGGGAAAGAAAGAGCCCTTTATTATCTAAGTCGAACTCTCAATGGGGCTGAATTAAATTATTCTCCTATTGAAAAGATGTGTCTCACTCTTTTCTTTGCCATAGACAAACTGGAGCACTACATGCAAGCATATACGGTCCATTTGATAGCAAAGGCAGACCCCATTAAATATGTCTTCTCCAGACTAGTGGTTTCGGGTCGTATAGCTTGATGGGCAGTCTTGCTACAGCAATATGACCTTGCATACGTTCCACAAAGAGCTGTCAAAGGACAAGCATTGGTAGATTTCTTAGCTGATCACCCAGTTCCGTCTGATTGGGAGTTCTCTGATGATTTCCCAGATGAAGACGTGTTTTACATTGAAGTAATGCCACCATGGATGATGTTTTTCGATGGGGCTGCATGTCAAGAAGGAGCGGGGGTAGGTGTAGTGTTTGTTTCTCCACAACGGCAAATACTTCTTTACTCGTTCTCATTAAGTGAACTTTGCTCTAACAACGTAGCCGAATATCAAGCATTGATCATTGGTCTACAAATGGCTATTGAGATGGGCATATCACAACTTGAGATCTTTGGGGACTCCAAATTAATTATCAACCAAATCTTGGAGCAGTATGACGTCAAGAAAGAAGACCTCATCCCCTATTGCAAATATGCGAAGAAGTTGCTAGCAAATTTTGAGGCCATCACATTAGAGCATATACCAAGGAAGGAGAATAGACAGGCCGATGCTTTAGCTAATTTGGCTACCGCCTTAGCATTATCTCAAGAAGAGACAACCAGTCGCTATTTCCCAAAGGTGGGTGGTACCTCTTGTGGTTGAAGAAGAAGAAAAAAAGCAAGCCAACATCATTTCTGTATGCCTTGTCGAAAAAGAAGATTGGCGACAAGTAATCATTGAATACCTTCAACATGGAAGACTCCCGGATGATAAATGCCATAAGACCGAAGTGTGGAGGAGGGTTGCTCGATTCATTTACTATAAGGACACTCTCTTCCGCCGTTCATTTGATGGATTGTTTCTCCGTTGCCTATGAGAAGAAGAGGCTAAACAAGCCTTAGAGAAGGCTCATTCTAGAATATGCAGCGCACATCAGTCCTAAGTTACATTATAGGATCAAACGAATGGGTTACTATTGGCCTACAATGGTGCAAGATTCTATGGAGTGCGCTAAGAAGTGCGAAGCTTGTCAATATCACGCAAACTTCATCCATCAGCTGCCAGAACCTCTACACCCAATTGTAGCTTCTTGGCCTTTTGATGCATGGGGGCTTGACGCAATAGGGCCATTACCAAAGTCATCTGGTGGCCATCTATACATCTTGGCCGCAACTGATTACTTCTCGAAATGGGCGGAAGCTGTACCCCTTAGGGAAGTGAAGAAAGAAACGGTGGTCAATTTCATTCGAACTCACTTGATCTATCGGTATAGTGTCCCTCGGTATATCATAACTGATAATGGCAAACCATTCTACAATAGGCTGATGACAGAGCTATGCGAGAAGTTTAAATTTAAACAATACAACTCCTCCATGTACAATGCCCCGACAAATGGACTAGCTGAAGCATTTAACAAAACACTTGGCAGTTTGTTGAAAAAAGCGGTATCCAAGACAAAGCGAGATTGGCATGAAAGAATCGGAGAAGCATTATGGGCATATCGAACAACATTTCGAACGCCTACTCAAGCGACGCCATATTCTTTTGTCTACGGAGTGGAAGCCGTCCTTCCTTTAGAACGCCAGATCCCATCATTACGGATTGCCATTCAAGAAGGATTGACTGGAGAAGAAAATGCCAAGCTCAGGTTGCAAGAATTAGAGGCACTTGATGAGAAAAGGCTCGAGGCCCAACAACACCTTGAGTGCTATCAAGCTCGTCTTTCAAACGCATCCAATAAAAGAGTTAAACCACGACCATTCCAAGTTGGTGACTTAGTCCTCGCCGTTCGAAGACCTATCATCACAACTCATCGTACAGGCAATAAGTTCACTTCAAAATGGGATGGACCTTATGTTGTGCAAGAAGTCTACACCAATGGAGCTTACAAGTTGATTGATAATGATGGTGTAAGGATCGGCCCCATCAATGGGAAGTTCCTCAAATGCTTCTATGCTTGAAAATCAAGGATTGCTCCTTGGTAAGAGTTTAAACTGCCCACTGTAACGCTGCAAGAGTACATGATGTCTTCCCATTACCCTTGAAAGCGTACCAATAAGGAGAAATTAATCCCACTCCATGTCACCAATTGCGAGTGTGGTGTAGTGATTGAATGCCCGTGTCTCCCTTAAAGCCAAGGTCTCGGGTTCGATTAGTGGTGATACCCATTATTACACACTGCGCCCCCCTTTTTTGCAAAAACACATAAGAAAAAAAAAAAAAAAACAAAAAAATTATATAAAAAAAAAAATAATAATAAAAAAAATCTTTTGAACTAAGTTATGACTTGATCCCTCTCAAGGGTACGTAGGCAACTTAGTATCTTTTGCTAAGTTCAGTCTCGAACTAAAAAAAAAAATGAAGGAACAGAGAATAAAGTCTTCTTTATTGATTGACGAAAGGAAAATAGTACAAGAGGAAAGCATGATGACATGTAGGAAGGGAATTAAAACAAAAAAAAAAAAAAATTTACGACATCCATTTCAAGTCTTTCAAGCTAGAACGATTATCTTCCAGAAGGGCTCGTATCTTCTCTAAAGCCTCCATATCCTGGTCTTCAAGAACGGGGGCAGATTTGACTTCTTCAAGTTGTTCTTCTAAGTCTTGCACAACATTGTCTTGTTCAACTTGATGAGTCTCAATTTGAGACAGTGATTGCTCTAGTTGGAGGAGCTCGGTTTGCAGATCAACCATCTTCAATCTAACAACATCAAGTTCGGTCTTCAAAAATACTTTCTTCTGCGATGCTTCAGAAAGGAGGAATTCAACTTCAGCCTCGCATTGAATTAAGATAACAGGACTTGGTCGTTTGTTCAGAGATTCCTTCATCTTCAAATATTCTGCGATACCCTCACAATATTTGTCAACATTCTCGCGCAAGTGTTGAGGGTCCACTCTAAGACTTTCAACCCCACTATAAATTTCATGTACTTCAGCTTGTGGGAGGACGTTGTCTACAGAAAGATTCGAAAGCCTGTTTAGAAGAACATCTCCTAGCATAGAAGCCCATTTCCTACGCACGGAAGAAATATGCGCCTTGGCTTGAAACATAGAGACTTCCAGAGGTTTAGTCAGTTGCAGGGATGGGAGAGGTGCCCTTTCTGTCTCAATCGGAAATTTGGATGATGTGCCAACATCAGCAAACTTACACCTCCTGAAATCCGAACTCTTCGCAGATGGCTTTGAAATAGAAGACTCACTATTTGTAAGAAGATGCGCATGATTAATAGAAATCTCTGCATCAACACCCTTCATTGGACTCTTCAAGTGTTTCCAATTGTAGCCTAGGTCATTACACACCTCCCCTTCAGAAATTTTACTGGCATCCCTAACTGGTACAACAAATGGACCTTTGGTGCCTTGACTTCGAGTGACTCTGATATGTCGAGATGAGTCTTTTGAATGATTATCATCTTCAAGACGACGTCGTGCAAACTCTGACAAAGGCTGTGGAATGTATGGGTCTTCTAGTTCCCTCTTTCCCTTCTGAGGTTTGTTGGATGTTAGTGGCTTAACATGGAAGGAGGCGATGTCAGCTAGAAGATCTGTTCCTTTGGTAAAATCATTTCCACAAACCCCTTCCCACCATTGTTTGTAGCTATGTCTGACTCGACTTCCAAATTAGAATCTGTGTTGTAGTGAGTGAAGGATTGGTAGAATTGGCATAGGTCTTTTAAAGAGCCTGTATGAATTTCTTCCTTCAAATCACTTGGAATGTCTTGATGAAATCCAAAGCGTCGATTGAATCTGTGAGGACTATATGCTTCTACAATGTGTTGATCTTCACATCGAAGTGACAAGTACCCCAAGCGAAGGCTCATAAAGTAGTCAAACTTCTGAATGGATAAGTGATCATTGTCAATAAAAGTCTGGTCATAGCTTTTCTTGAAAGCAGTTCGGTGCCAAAGAAAGTTGGTGGTGGTTCGTATGTGCTTGCGTGCAGAGAATTCGTTGAACGGAGAGGCATAGCCCACACCAGAATATTTAGTCATCAAAGCATCAGATGGTTTATCATAGGTGAGGCGATTGCTTCGGAAGAAGTGACCTACCCAGGCATAAACATAATGGATGGCAAAACTAGCTCCAGATTTGCTCGGGGTAGGAGAGGAAGAAATGGTGTTAAGTCCACGATAAATGCTAGCCAATACTGGGGGAGCAAGGCCGAATGAACGACCATTAGCTATGGAACTAGCAATCTTGAAAGTGCCTGGATGGATGCTGTTCTGATCCTTGATAGGAAAGACAAATATGCACAGCCAACAGGAAAGAAGTGCCGATAAGTAAGTCTCCTCCTTTAAATCTCCTTCAACTTGAAGATCCGCAAAGACCCCGTGTTCTTTATCAGACCATGGTCCATGCTCGTTTATCTCACCCGAGGGATTCTAACTACACTTGGGAATGGTTGTTCGTCTCGCTGGTTTTCTAGGAGCCGGGTACTTGCTATTTCCTCTATACCAAAAAGTAATCCAGTCGCAAACACTTACTTTCCCTTGTCTCTTCAGCCGGTTTTGAAGGTGATGATACGCTAGGAAGAGGTAGTGACAGCTGTACGGCAAATAGGGTCGTCCTTGGTCATTGATTCCATCCAGCTCTTGCGCATTGGGTACTACTTCGTCATAAAATGCACCTGTGCAAGGAAGTCCACCAAGAATGGAAAGATCCCATGGTGTGATGGAAATTTCCCCAACTGAGGTATGAAGGGTATTGGTTGACGGACTCCAACACTCACAAATTGCTTTCATGAGGTTCTCATCATAATCGTATGTGAACAAGGAGGCAAAGACAGCACTGTAGAGGTGGGTCACATCAAGGAGGTGTTTACATTGACCGAGCACATCTTTTAGCCAATCCCAATAAAGGGAGAAGTAGGAAAACCCTCTGTTCACGCTAAAGGAAAAATCCCAATCGGTATGTTTTGCAATTATCTCTCGTCCCAAAGTGTTGTACGGCTTTGATTTAGCAACATTTTTGTGATGCGAAGCAAGAAGGATAGTTGTCTCCAAGTTAGAGCCGCCATCAGAAGGAACGACCTGTGACCATTTCGGTAAATTGAGAGGATAAGAGTTACGGCCCCATCTCTCTGAAAATCTTCCGATTATGGGCGGACGAACAATCAAAGTCGTAGCCTTCTCATCCTTGCCATCTTCCTTCTTACAAATAAACAAGGCTGGTTCTTGACCAATCTTCGAATCCTTAAAAAAGAACATCATGACAGCTGTGAAAAAAAAAAAAAAATTAAGTTATTATTAATAATTAAATAAACAAATAAATAAATAAATAAAAAGGGGCATGGTTTCTCCATACAGAGTACATAGAGTATTCTGTTACTGGAGATTACGCTTGTACAAATTAGTGCATGCCCTGGGTGGCTTTATATAGGGATCCTCAGAAGCTAACAGACAAAAGGAAAAACACGTGTGAAAAGTTAAAGTACCAAATTTTCAAAGGGTGGCGTACCCACCTTGAAAAATCAGAAAGGTAAAAGCTCATAAATGTATCGTGCTGTCAGAAAGAAAATGTTACACTAGACCTCAGAAAAGATGGCTTATAGGCCTGCAAAAGTACACATGTCATCTATAAAAAAAAAAAAAAACTGCTGCACTAGGCCTGGGATGGAGCTCTAGCCCAAACATTGTTCAAAGCTACTTGTGCTGCCGACCTTGAAAGCAAAGACATTGTTGCTTTAACAATGTCAAACACTGTCAGAGCTGCCAAAGACATTAAAACACTGTCAGAGCCGTCGAAGACTATAGATCCAAGAAACCAACACTACAGGAGTTTTCCACAACCTTCGATCCACCAAACCTGAAAAATGCCAGGCCTAGATGCACCGCCACGAGCGGCCACAAACTCCTAACGTCCCACGGGTTCCTCATTCAAATCTGAGAAAATTTTCATAAAATTGGTGCCACCACTAGATCCATCGGCCTCCGATCTACAAAACCTGAAAATTTCAGGCCCAAAAGTCTAGCCACGCGTTGCCACACGCCCCCAGGCGAAGCCACGATCTTCCAAACAACCCGCGGCCTAGTCCTTCAAATCTGTGCAAATCTGCCCATGATTTTAGAAAACTGACTATACCATGGTCTTCTACAGCCTTAGATCAACAAAACCCAGAAATTTCAAGCCCAAACAATAAGCCACGTGCTTCCACGCGCCTTCGGTGACATCGGCGTTCACAGCATCAAGCTTCACGCGCCACCTCACCCAGCCACACGCTCGCACGTGCCTCCAGCGCTGTGACGTCATGGATGACGTCATCCTCCACTACCCGGTCTGACCCGTTTGTCCAGAAGACCCGGTTTGACCCGGACCGACCCGCAAATCTAACCCGGTCTGAACCGCCTGAAATTAAAAAAAAAAAGAAAAAGAAAAAAGAAAAGGTTCTTTGACCAAGTGGACCTTTGACCTTGACCAAAAAAGTCAAAATTTTTGAAACGGACCTGTCCCACTCAATTTTTCGAGTACATTCCGATTTTGGGACCCATTTCTTCATTCGAAATTTAGAAATTGTGCAAACGTCCAATTTCCAAAAAGTTGACTTTTGTGCAAATGTTGACCAAATTTCAAAATTTTTAAGATGGACCTGTCTTGCTCAATTTTTCGCGTACATTCCGATTTTGGAGTCCGTTCCGTCATTTGAGACTCAGAAATTGCACAAATGACTCGATTCCAAGGTAGTTGACTTTTGTGTTAGACTCGACCTAAAGTCAAGATTTTCAAGCTAGACTTGTCTTGCTCAATTTTTCGTGACTTGGAAACCACCAATCTGACCCACTTCTCTGAAGTACTAGCAGTGTCCAAAACTTAAGCTTCCAAGATCGAAATTTGAGATTTATCCACTTGGTCTGGATTCCCTTAAGGTTATTCTCCAGACTTCATCAAGGCTTCCCTTTCAAAATACAAATGAACTATCACAAGTGTATCTTGAACTTGAAATTACACTGGGTCATTAGTTCAACCTACCATTCCCGTTCGGTGCCTACCCGTCTTCAACCTACCATTCTCGTTCGGTGCCTACCATTCCCATCTACCGTTCCTATCTACTATTCTCACCAAAAATTCTCAACTACCATTCTTAACTACCTATCTACCATTCTTCGTCTCTCCACTATAAATAGAAGGGCTGGATTCATCAAGAACTCATCCAAAAAAAAAACACACTGAGTCATGAAATGATGATTTGCTTCTTTCAAATTTTCAAGTCCTCCTTTTCACAACCATTTCTCACTATGGCCTCATCATTCTCAACACCTAGCAATCGATATTGCTTCATAATCGGTTTGAGATCAACCCTTTCATGGTTTGGTCGAAACCCTATTTACAATATCATTGCAGTTTTGAGATCCAAACAAATTTTGTTTTTCCCCTTAACAACCACATTTGTCCATAAAATTACTCGTAACAAGGTCTGCATTGAAGTTCCATGCTTCCTTGGACTTGGTTGGCCAGGAAATCCAAGTCCAACAGACACATTTGTTCCTAACCTCAGGGCTCCCGTAGTCTCTCTCCAATTGCTTGGTCTTCCAGCAGAAGCAGTGGTTTGGAACAAACAACAACTTGGCTGGTTTCAAAGACTAGAATCATAAGTTAGCTCTATCTTTCATTTCTCTGTGTTTTTCCAACAAGTGGCAGTAGGTGAAGATAGTAAAAAGTGTTGGGGTATCCTACAAATTGTCTTCCATCCAACACTTGAAATAACCTCCAAGGCACCAGCTCATCAGAACTCAGCCTTTGGTGCCGGTAAATGGTCACCAAAGCCTTATTCCATGTCCCCACCACTGTGGGACCCAAAGGTCATCGTTGCTGGTATCTCAAAACTCACTTTCTGGAATTACTCCAACTTAAAATCAGCTTTAAGAATTTCAGAAGGTACTCTTCTGAAATTACTTCAACTTAACGGCTGTCGGCATGGTCCCATCATGCACGCACATTCTACGACTTACTGTCGGACCTCATTCAGCATGCAGTCAGTTCCATATCCAAAGGTGTACTTCCCATAAACATCTACACCAAAGGATCCCCAACATACGGGGCCAGCACCAAGGTGTCATATGTTTCACCCATTCACTTCATCTTCATCACCGCCACCACCAGCATCACTAGAATCCATACTCTTCTAAAATTACCTCAACTTAAGCTGGGTGAAACAATTACACACGCACATTCAACCACTTTCCCACATGTCCTCGCCGTAATCCAAAGTATGTTCTTCGGAAATTACTTCGCCTGGATTTCTTAAAAACACAAGGTTAGCCCCATGACTCTGCATGCTGTACCTAGCCACCATTCTCTCATCTTCCCCATCTTCTACACCCTGTGATTGCCGCCAACGATCCAAAATACTCTCCTGAAATTACCTCAACTTAACCTCTGTTGAAATGAGTCGATCTTGCAAGTACATCCAACTTCTTGCAAATAACTTTCCCCCTCACCAACCCACTTCAAATACCATAGAACACTCTTTTGAAATTACTTCAACTTAAACTATGCTGAGAAGGCTCGGTCACGCAAGTACATTCAAATACTGGCAGACCCTTTTTCGGTCTCATCAAAGCCTTTCATATGGGTGGGTCTACTCTTTGGAAATTATCTCATCCTGCTGAAAGCTCCACCACCTTCAACTACTTCACTTAAAGAGCCAAGTACAAAAATTCATTTTTTTTCGAAACTCATTCCCACACCACACTCCGAGACTGTGTGTGTGAACGAGTCTCGATAGGGCATTTGTAGAGAAGGAAAATTCCCGACCTATTACAAGCTGACATGTCACATTACCAAGTCCACAAAATACAGTCAATTACAAAGCACCACGTACTGCTACTAGGTTTTGCTATCACTATTCAGAAGCCAACGGAAATTTGCCAAGTGTCATGCAAAAAACCAATCACGCATCAGCGCACGTGTAAGCGATGACACAAGCAGCCTCGCACATGTAAGCGATGACACAAGCAATCCAGCACGTGTAAGCGATGACTTAAGCGGACCAATCAGGCTATGACATGTGTCACCAATCAGACTCTGCCACGTGTCGCTCACCCACCCCCAAACTCCTATAAATAGAAGCCTTCCTAAAACATTTGGGGGGACCAAGATTCAGAAGTGAAAAAGCTCTGCAAGAATCAAGCCTCAAAGCCTTCAAGAGCATCAAGAACTTCAACCCCACAATCGAAGAACATTCGAAGCAGAATCATCCAGATTATCTGCCTAGATCTTAAAGTTTACGGGAATCAAGCCTAAAGTGTCCGAAAACATCAACAAATCACAAAATCAGTGAAGCTCTACAGATCCAAGCTTCTAAAGCCCCGAAGAACTTTCACCACAAACCTTCGAAGACGAAGAACACACGAAGAACACGAAGAACGTGAAGAACAAAGGATTTCTAACAAGCTCATAGCCAGAGATTCATTGTAATTCCGTTTCAGCAATCTTCGATCCATCCCTCAACCAAATCGAAGGATATTTTGTGTTCAAGTCAAAATCACATTACCACAAATCCAATCAATAAGTCTTGCAAGGAGATCGAATAAGAGGATCACTTTTTTGTAATTTCAGAGAATTGTACCACACAATCATCAATACAAATTCGTATTTGTAAAGCTATTTTACTTGTTTGATTTATTTCAAACTAGAAATTTAGTCGCTTACAGTCTGGTTGGTTTTCACCCCAAGTCCCAAGGCTTGGTGGGATCATTTGTCATTTTCAATCATTTTCTTTTTGGGGACTTCGCCTTTCATGGCCCCTTCCCTAGTGAACCCCTTTTGGGGCTCCCTTATTTACTGGGCAGGTCTCATTTCAAGGATCTCTTCACTTGCACCCCTCTATAGGGTTGTTTGCACCTTGTTTTCAAGGCCCTTTCTCTTCTTTCTTTCATTGTTAGGCTTTGGCCCCATTTTACTTAGTTCCCCTGCCTCTTTTGTAAGAGCATTTCCATGAGCCATGAGTCTTTCATATCCATGCAAGGCCCATGGTCTATTTCCTTAGGCTAAATCTGTTCCTTTAATTTTTTGGGTATCAACAAAGTTTATATCAATTGCTTCCAAGGTCCTTAATATAAAAACAATATAAAATATAACTTGAAGATGACTTCACCAAGCACCTTCCCAATAATTAATTTTGTCACTAATCATATGTTTTCATTCATTTTCTAATAAGTTCTAAGGTCCTTAGTATAAAAACATTAAATCATATAACATGGAATAGATGTACTTCATTGCCATTGGTAGATGATTATATTAAATAGTTAAATATTGGACAAAGTTTGGCTCCAATCTGTCATAATGCACATGAGCAACACATTATATTTCCAGTGAGAGTTGAAGTCTAGTGGAGGTTGACGCTTAAGACTCCAAACATGTATGAAGCTAAATTTTTTTCTTAAATATTATATTAACTGTTAATTAGCTTCTATGTTTTAAGTTTTAGAAGAGTCACACACACATATATGATGTTTGTTGCATGATATGCACTTTATTATCGAGTTCAAATCTTCTATTTCATTTTTCCTGCTCCACTCTATATTCACAAATAAAAACCTGACACATACATATATTTAATTAAATTCTTTTTTTCTTATTTTAGATACCTAAAATAAATAATAAATAAATAAACCAACACATCCCCAGATTGTCGTTAACCCCTCTCTATTTTGTGTGAACACTGTCGTTAGCCTGCCTTCAAAAGAAGCCCACCTCACAGTTTCCTCCAAATCAATGACTTTGTCTAACAAACCAAGCCAAATTGCTTTGTTGATTTGAATTGAAAGTTAGAAAGCATAAACTTCTAGGCTTGCAATTTGTTGTGATTCAAAATATAAGAAGGAAAGAGGATAACTTTCGGTGCCTTGATAATTGAAGAGGAAAGCTACGAAATAATTACAAATAAAAATCTTTTTTTTTTTTTTTGGCGTTTGCTGAACACAGAGGTGTTGGCGGCCTAGACTAGCAACATTGATGGCACCAGCGAACTCTGCCTATGGTGACCGATGGTGGTGAGAATGTGTTGAGTTTTTTATTTATTATTTATTTTAGGTATCTTAAAAGAGAAAAGCAAAAATTTGGAATTTAATTAAATAAGTGGACATGTGTCAAGTTTTTATTTGTAAAGTATAAAATGAAGCAAAAAAAGTTGAATAGAAGATTTGGACTCTTTATTAACAAGTTCAAACATCAATTAATTTTTGGTGTAAGAGGGATATTTTAATTAAATTACGTTATATATATATATATAATATTTTAATTAAATTACGTTATATATATATATATATATATCATATCATATACTATATAATAAAAGTTGGACTTAGATGTCGTGGTTGCGCCACGTGACTTCACCAAATTGCATTTTTTTTTTTTTACATTTTTAAATTTAAAAAATATATAATTTTTATACTTCTATAATCTCTAAGTTGATAAAAATCTTAATTTGATAACAATTCAAATTCTTCATCTAATTCTTATTTATTACGTGTAGTGTATTATAAAAAAAGCAACAACTTTCTCATTTTTCTTAAATACTACACTACACGTTCTAATGCATCTTTAATTGCAGAATTTTTTTTAGATTTTTAGTTTTTTTTTAAAATATATATATAATTTTTCTTCTCCTATAATTTCTAAGTTGATAAATTTTTTAATTTGATTACAATTCAAATTCTTCATCTAATCCATCTAATTCTTATTTGATTTTAATTTAATTACAATCCAAATTCTTCATCTAATCCATTTAACAAACAAGTTTAAGTTTAAGTAAGACTCTAATTCTATTTGTTCTTATCGACTTATTTGGATAAAGTAACAATAAGTATTGTATCAATTTTTTTAATAAAGTAACAATTTTACTTTTAGCCTAATTTAAACGTTAATTGTTGTTTTGTCCCCCCGACTAAAAGTTTCTCCTGTTGCTAGGGTTAGGGTTACGCCTTTCCCAGCCGCCTGTAGAATTGTGTCCCTTGCCTAGTCTAGGTTTTGTTTCCTTTAGCCTCTAGTTCAGTCTGATAGGACGGTGGTGTTTGCTGTGGTGTAGTTTGTAGGTTTTCTGCTTTCATTTGTTGGTGTTTTGCATCCTCTCATGGCTAGTTTGGATGATCTATGGTCTCGATTCTCTCTCACTTAAGAAGAGTAAGGAAGGGCGAAAGTTCCATGCCAGGAGGCTGACGTGATTCATAGGCTTGCTGGTAGATTCTTTATAAAGAGGGTGGTGAACATGGTTGCTATTGCGCGAACTTTCAAACTATGGTAGCCTATCGGTGAATTAAAGATTAGAGATGTGGGGGAAAATATTTTGTTGTTTGAATTTGAGGACGTCCGAGATCTTGAACACTGCTTAAGTTTGAACCTTGGTCTTATGATAAAAACCTAGTGGCATTCCAAAGAGTTGAGGATGTGGAGTCGGTTCCCTATCTGAATTATTCTCATGCTACTTTCTGGGTGCAACTTCATAATGTACTCAAGAAGAGTTTAATGTGCGAAATGGGGGAGTTGATTGGGAAGTCGATTGGTGTGGTGGTGAAGGTTGCTGATCCGGAGGACGATGGTGTCGGGGGTGAGTTTTTGAGAGTCAGAGTTACCTTAGATATATCAAAACCCCTACCACATTTATCCAAGCTCAAGTCAGAAGGGAGACAACTGGGGTGGGTAGGTATCAAGTATGAATGCCTACCTAGTTTTTGTTATTGGTGTGGTCGCCTTACTTATGGTGAACGGGACTGCAAAAATGGCTTGGGGTAAGGAGAATTTGCAAAAAGATGACCAGCAGTATGGGGAGTGGCTGCAGGCAGATCCAACACAATATACTTGGAAGACAGTGGCTGTGATTTCAGGTGCTTCACGCACATAGGCTCCATGGTGGCGGAAAAATAAGAATTATAAGGGGTCGCAGAACACACAATCTTGTAACAATGGTTTGGGTTCAAACAGAGATGAATCTAAAAAGGATAATGATTCTGCAATGGATGCAGAAAACTCAATGAGTGATTCCGCGACTTCCATGCCAACCTCACCTCGTGGTGATCTGCAAGTGTCCCATGATGCCATAGGAGATTTTGTTAGGAATCTGAATACCAGCAGGAAGATGGTGTATCATTCTGTTCGACTAGTGGATGGGCTTTCAATCAGTGATAAGGTGCAAGACAGCAGTATAGTTGATTCAGGTTTATTTAATTCCAAACTGATAGACTTAGATGCTCTGAAGTATAGTTCTATTCCATTGCAGGACTGCACTAATCTAATTTCTTTCATTGTCCCCGTGGCCTCTGCTAGTTCCACCAAAAAATGGAAGAAACGTGCCCAAGCTACTGGCAGCCTTCCATGAATGCGACCCTTATGTCCCTTGATAGGTGCCCTATTATTGAGATGATTGATCAACTGGGAGGTAAAAAACATTGTTTAGAATTTTGTAGCTCGTATGATAGAGAAAAATTTCAGGTGGTTGCTGGGGTCCAGCACCACCGATCCTTATGAGTTGCCTTAGTTGGAACTGTCATGCGCTTGGGAACCCACAGACAGAGGATGAACTCGTTGCGTTAATTCATAACAAAGATCCCAAGTTGGTTTTATTGATGGAAACTAAGGTTGAAAAGGTTGTCTTGGAAAGTGTGGGGAGGAAGACACAGTTTTCTAATCTTTTCGTTGTTCCATGCCATAATTTAGGGGAGGCTTAGCTTTGCTCTGGCCATCAGATATGAGTATGGATGTACAGTCTTATTCTGATGACCATATTGATGTTATTATTGACCATGGAGTTGATGACGCCTGGCGGTTTATAGGTTTTTATGGGGACCTTGAAACCGCCAGCCAAAAAAACTCCTAGTAGCTCCTCAGATTTTTAAGTCACTGGTTCAATCGTCCTTGGGTGTGTATTGGTGATTTTAACAAGATTTTGTTTGCAAATGAGAAACAAGGGTGGTTGGCAAGACCGAAGAGACAAATGCAAGGGTTTAGGGAGGCTCTAGATTATTACAGATTGAAGGACATGGGGTTCAATGGTTTTCCATTTACACGGTGTAATAGATGACCCGGTGATCAAAATGTGTGGATTCATTTGGATAGAGGTGTATCTTCAGTTGACTAGATGTTAAGATTCCCTGCTGCTCGTATTCATCACCTGAATGTCTTCCACTCCGATCACAAGCCACTGCTTCTTTGTGAAGATTCTGAATTCAAATGATTTTATAAAAAAGGGCAACCCTTCCCGTTTGAGGCAATCTGGTTAAGGATAATTCTTATAAGGAGGTGATAGGTGAGTTGTGGGGTGAGGGGCAACAATCAGGGATGGCTTGGGAGTTTAATAGGAAGATTTTTGCATGTCAGAAAAATCTTAAAACTTGGAACAAGCACTCATTTGGCCATGTCAGTAATACACTTAAGAAAAAATTTGCAAAGTTGAAGTCAGCCGAGGAAGGTGGCGGGTACTTAACAGATCCAGCTCAGGTTCACCATTTAAGGGAGGAAGTCCAAAAGTTGCAATCTAAAGAAAAGTGTATGTGGAAGCAGAGGTCTAGAAATTCTTGGCTTATAGAAGTAGATAAAAATACTAAGTACTTTCACTGCAGAGCTAATCAAAGGAATCATCAGAATCTGATTTTGGGTCTAGAGGATGAAGCCGGTTCTTGGGTGGAGAATGAGACAGAAATGAGCTATGTGGTGGAGAGGTATTTTCAAGATATATTCACTAGTTCCAATCCATCAAGTTTCGGCACTATCTTAGGTGGCATCCAACATACTGTGGTTGATGATCTTAATCCTAACATGGGTGGAGATTTCCTAGCTATTGAGGCCAAACAAGCCCTTAGTCAAATGGCTCGGCTCACAACACCAAGGCCTGATAGTATGTCTCCGGTTTTTTATAAATCATTCTGGCATATAGTGGGAAAGGATGTCACTGCAGTGGTTCTTCGGGCTTTAAACTTAGGTATTGTTTTGGAATCCATTAACACCAATTTTATCTCTCTCATTCCAAAAATTAAAAATCCAAAGAAAGTTTCGGATTTTAGGCCTATCAGTTTGTGTAATGTGATTTATAAATTAATTGCGAAAGTGATAGGTAATCGATTGAAAAAGTTTTGACCAAATCTATTCCAGATTCACAAAGCACTTTCCTTTCGAGAAGACTTATTATTGATAACATCCTGGTGGCATTTGAAACTCTCCACTACCTCAAAAGGAAGACATAATGAATGATGGGGTATATGGCTCTTAAATTGGATATGAGCAAAGCGTATGATCGGGTTGAATGGGAATTTCTGGAAAGAATAATGACCCATCTTGGGCTTGAGGAGAGAATGGTAAGGCTTTTTATGTCATGTTTGAGATCTGTGTCTTACTCTATTTTGCTTAATGGTCAACCAGTAGGTAACATTAGGACATCTAGGGGTCTTCATCAAGGTGATCCATTATCTCCATACTTGTTTATGATGTGTGCAATGGGTTTACAAAGTTTATTGCAACAAGTTGAGGTGAATGGGGAGATTAGTGGGGTTGCTATTTGCAGAAATGGTCCGTGGATTTTCCATCTATTTTTTGCGGATGATAGTGCATTATTCTGTCTTGCAACAGACGCAAAATGTCAGAAGATCCTAGAGATTTTGGCCATCTATGAGGGAGGTTCAAGCCAAAAAATAAATAGGGAAAAGACCAATATTTTCTTTAGCTTAAATACACCTCAACCACTCCAATCCCGAATCCAACAGCTACTAGGTGTCCCGACAATTTGTTAGTATGAAAAATACTTGGGGTTACCAGCTTTGGTGGGTAGAGGTAAGAAATAAAGCTTTATCTATTTGTACGAGAGGGTGTGAAAGAAGTTGCAAGGATGGAAAGAGAAGTTACTTTCTCAAGTGGGTAGGGAAGTCCTTATCAAATCTGTCATCCAAGCCATTCTGACATACACCCTGAGCCGTTTTAAACTTCCCAAAGGTCTAATTAAAGAATTGGAAGTGTCGATCCGCAAGTTTTGGTGGGGGTACAATGGAGACTCGAGGAAAGTGCATTGAGTCAAATGGGAGAGGCTTTGTGAGGCTAAAGAAGTGGGCGAGTTGGGTTTTAAAGAAATTGAAAAATTCAATGAAGCCCTTTTTTAGCTAAACAAGTTTAGAGAATGGTCAATAATCCGGATTCATTGTGCTATAGAGTTTTTAAGGTGAGATTTTTCCCCAACTGCTCTATTCTTGTGGCAAAAGATTCATTCATCGGGTCTTATGCTTGAGAGAGCATAATTAGTGCTAAAGATGTTATCCGAAGAGGAATGGTTTGGCGAGTGGGTGATGGACAATTGATCCGAATAAAGGAGGATAGATGGCTCCCTATGGGAACTAGCAGTGCTATTATTTCTCCCTTACCCTCTGTTTTGCCCAAGACTAAGGTGAGTGAATTGATCATCCGGATTTGATTACATGGAAAACAGAGAGAGTTAAGCAGATGTTCCTCCCCCATGAAGCATCTATGATTCTGGGAATTCCTTTTAGCTTGAAGAAACCCCTTGATCGAGTGGTTTGGGCTCATACTCCATCCAGTGAATTTTCAACCAACAGAGCTTATAAGCTTTTGGTTGCTTCGGCCTCAGTTAACAATGTAGGAAGTTCTTCAGGGGTTGCTCAAAAACACTTTTGGAAGGGGGTATGGCAGCTATGTGTACCCAACAAGATTAAACATTTCATTTGGAGGGCCTGTAATAATGCCTTGCCAACAAAAAGTAATCTCTTCCAAAGACAAATTACTACCTCTGACACTTGTGAGCTATGCAATGGTGCACCTAAGGATGTATTGCATGTGGTCTGGAGCTGCAAAGAATTGGAGGTTGTATGGAGTCCAATATATTGGGCTCAACAAGCATCGGTCCCCCCTTTAAATTTCTGTGATTTACTTAACCATTTTCTACAGGTTCATGATGATTTTCGAAAGGAATTTTTTGCAATTTCTGCTTGGAGTTTGTGGAATAGACGGAATTCCCTCCACTTTGGGCGTGCTGTTCAACCTCTGTCCCACATCTACTCCTTGGCAGGCAACATGTTGTAGGAATTTCTGGCAACTCAAGAAGAAAATCCAAAGGAAGCTCGAACTGCTATTCTTCCTCACCGGCGGCCTCCAGATGCAGATGATCAAAATAAACTTTGATGCAGCAGTCTTCAAGGCGACGAACACAGTTGGGATTGGAATTATTGCTCGGAACTAGTGTGGTGAGGCAGTCAGAGTTGTTGTTATGCCTATTCCTCTATCCACCTCGGTAGTTGATTTGGAAGCTCTAGCATGTCATAGGGCAGTTCTGTTTGCTGCTAAATTGGGACTTCACAAAGTCATTTTTTGAAGGAGACTCGGCTTTAGTAATTAACGCTATCTCGCAAGGGAATGCAGCGTTGTCTTCATATGTTAATATCGTCGAGGATATTTGTGGTTTATTATCAGGTTTTCAAACTTCGGATGTTATGCATGTGCATCGCTCTTGTAATATGGTAGCAGATGCTTTAGCTAAAAAAGCAAAGGACCTTCTAGGGTGGGCCTCAGGTTTGGTTGGATGTTTTGCCTGAGGATATTGCCCAGTTAATTGGTTTTGATGTTCACTAAGTTTATTTATGATAAAGTAACCCAAAAAAAACTAATATATATATATATATATATTTAAATAATGACAAATTTTGCAAAAAAATAAATGACAAATTCAAATCCATGCAAGTTTGAAGAAAAGCATACAGATTTTTGTTTCATGATATTGACAAAAAAAAGAATAAATCATCTTATGAATTTTGAAAACAAATATATTTATTGCACTCTTTTAATAAGTTATTACTTTTATATATATATATATATATGTATGTATGTATGTATGTATTTCATAATACCTTAGTTTCATACCATATGAATTTATTATATAACTTAAAAGTAAAATATTTATTTATTTTTATTATCTATTCTATTATCTAATTTGAAGTAAATTAATTAAAAAAAAAACTATTTACATTTGAATTTGAATTAAGCCGTGCACCGCACAGGCATAATGCTAGTATGTATGTTTGTGTGTGTATATATATATCCCACATTTATTAAAAAAACTAGTCTCATCACACACGCTTCATGCGTGCAATGAGTTATTTTATTTTATTTTTAGTGTCATAATTTTTCATTCATTCCAATTTGAGGTTTAGACATTCTCTCATTAATATTACGCATTTAGAACTACTAATACAACCAAAAGTGTCATGAGTTTTTTTTTTGAGAAACAAACAGACACACACAAGGGAGAAGGAAATGAGTTTTAATACAAAAACACGCTACAACTCTACTCAAAAGCTATGGTGAGTGTCATGAGTGAGTCTTAGTGGTCCTATTTTGTATCAAAAATAACATGTTTTTATTTTTTATATATAATTTTTATTTTAAAATTTTAATTTATAAGTGGATAAAATAATTTAAAAATCAATTGAACCTATTTTTTAGGTTATGTTTAAGTGGAAATTAGAGTTATATTTTTATTAGATTGTCCTTTAGTTTTGTTTCTACTTTTTTTTATTGAGAAATAATTACAACATGCTACTAATCCCGCAGCTCGAACATTTTTTTCTCCTAGATCCCAAGCACTTTGTACATGGGGAGGTGCCAATTCAACTACAAGGTCTAGGGATGGCAATTTTGCCCTGCCCCGCTTTGACCCGCCCCGCCCCACCCCGCCCCATGTGGGTTTTCCCTGCCTCGCAAAGGTGGTGGGGTGGGGATGGGGCAATATTTTGTCCCCACATCCCGGGGCGGGACGGGGATGGGTTTAGTATTTTTATCCCAAACCTGCCCCGCCCTAATAAGGACTATAATTGTAAATTTTGTAAACCCTAAATCGCTAATATTTAAAGTGAAACACAAGAGTACAAGACATGAGATAAAATATTTTTTATTCTAAAACCCTATTGCTATTGCCGCCTCTAACCCATCCCTCTTCTCTATAGTCCATACGTATTTTTAAAGGTTCATCTCATTCACTATCTTCCTTTTTGTTTTAGTGTTTCTTAAATCAGTTTTTTTTTCAATTTAAATTTTGGTTCTTTTTTTCTATCTAAAATTGGTATTTTTGTTTATAGCTATTGAAGAAGCACAGTTGAAAGGAAAAAAGGCTGGTCACGTTACATAGTGCTTCCAGACTTCTAGTAGGCAGTAGGTTTGTTTCATGTTTTTTGCACATTGTTTCATATATTTGACTATAGTAGGCAGTAGGTTTGTTGATATATTCGGCCCCACATTGTTTCATTATGTATTAGGCAGTTTGAAGCTAGATGTGATTCATTATATGTTCAGCCCCACACTTGCTATTAGTAAACTATCCTACTTGCTATTATAGTAAGGAAACAAGCAGGGGCAAAGTAAAAGAAGTTCATGCAAAGACAACGTTTATTTTGTTATAAGAAATTTTGAATTATGTTGTTACGTATTAGACTATTTAAATACTTGGTTTATTTAAATGCTTGGATTTTAAAACATTTTGTTTTGTTGTGATTTATATTATTGTAGCAAAAAATTTATTTATATATATAAAATTGTATTAGGGGCGGGGCGGAGCGGGTCCTTGCGGGGCTCCAAGGGGTGGGGATGGGGAAGGGCAACAACCATGCAGGGCGGGGATGAAGATCTCATCCTCCGGCTCCGTTCCGCCCCATTGCCATTCCTAACAAAGTCTTTGACTAGTTTTATTTCTACTTAGACATAAGAGTGCACGGATATTCTTGAAAAAAAAAATCGGAAAAAAAGTAACTTAAAATTATAGTATAGAAAATAATTATTTTTAACCCAAAAATTTCAGCTAAAAAAATACCCTTTTTCTCTCCCAAAAATACCCGATGTCTTCCACTCTCTTTTCAGATTCTCTCGTGCAACCATCTTCTTCCTGAAAATCAAAACCCTCTCCTTCCCCAAAATCAAAACCCAAAAACCCAAAACTCAGATGTCGCCGGTGTTGACGAGGAAGCTAGAAGCAATCCAAAATTTTTAACGCAACCTCTGAACCAGTGCCTCTTCAATCTCAATCCCATCCAAGCCTCTCTTCCCCGCGGTCCGTTGAAGGCGAGAGTGACAGCGGCACCGCTGGTTTTCTCTAATTTGTATCTGAGAAGCAAGTCCGTAAGGCAGAGAGCCACCACCCACTGTCAGGCATCTACTCCGCCACCGTCAGACTGCTGCTGGTAATTATTCTCTGTTTTAAAATTTTGGACATTATGATTTAGGTTTTGGGTTTTTCTTGAAACTTGTTTTTATTTAAGCCGTTCGTGGTTGGTAGTGTTGGAGAATTTGAATTATTAGGATGAGAGGAAAGGAGGATGGTATAACCTCAAAAATCAGATTGTCTTTTTGTGGGTATTGTTGCATATTGCTATATGATTGAAATATTTGTGTTTTTGTGGGAATTTTGTTTTTGTTTTGAAAGTTGGGGTTGGTTACTATAGCTGTTTGAGATTCCTAACAGGTGTTTGATAGAATGCCTGGGAGAGCTATACTCTCAGGTGATTGTTCTCCGTTAGTGTTGGCAGTAATAGTTTTAAAAACATGCATTTTTTTTTCACGGAATCTTTTAAACTCATAACCAATCTTTTAATACATGCATTGTACTTCTTTTAACCTCGTAAACTGAAGTACAATTCTCTTGATTAAAACTTTCAAAGAATTTATTGCCTATGCAGTTTTATGTTGCAAAAACATCATAACCATGAATCACCTGAAAGTTTTGAGGAATTTGCTGGTGGAATCTTTTGATTTTCCTGTAGAATGTTGTGGCCCTTGTTTAAAAAATATTATTAAATTATGTTCGACTCTTGGCCTTTTGCTTTATTTTATTTTATTTTATTTTATGAATTTTATTATTTTTGAAATTTTATTTAGCAATACTTATTATTATTATTATTATTATTATTTTTTGAAACTGCAATACTTATTAATTTAATAATATGTAACATATATATAAATATTTTTTGCTTGAACTTTTGTGTGTAACTGTGTATATCTTAGACATTTGAGTCTAGACGTTTATTGCGAATTTCAGTCGGTAATAAAAACCCAACCCTTCCCCCCCCCCCCCTCTCTCTCTCTCTCTTTCTCGCTCTCTCTGTTCTTTGCTTGGTACTTTTTTTTTTTTTTTTTTCATCTGGGTTTTTGCAATTCTTTTTTCCAATATGCATGTTTAATTTTTTTTCTTGATTAGTAATACTATGCACTATTAATTTGGTTTGCAATTGTGGATTACTTTGTGGGTTTTTTAGAGAGAGATTTAACAATGCAATGTACTATATAGCTTTGCTATATCAATTCTTGGGTATGATACTATGATCTTCCTCATTGTTGTGCCATTAGCTGAGAAGATAATTTACTTTCTTGGTGTTATTTATCTGTTCTTTAAAGTGCACTCCACATGCTTGATGAAATGTTTGAGTTGAATTTTATGGGTAATTTAAATAGGTTGGATAAAGTTCTTGCATTGGGTTCAACTTCTACCTGCAGATAGCCATTTGAATGATGGGAATATGAGGTGTTTCTCTTTTGAAAGCCTATTTAGTAGGTGAGGAGGAAGTTTGCCTAGGAAGGACTATTGTAACAGTAGATGATTAACAGGTTGTGGGATGTAATGATAGTGTTGGGCTATTGGGGAAACACCACTTTTGGAACTTAAAAAGCTTTAAGAAATGTTTTTTTTTCTCTTTTTTTTAGCCCAAGCAAGCTAAGATTCATAGACACGGACACAAACACGGGTAGGGGTACGATACGACGACACGAGCAATTTTTGAAAAATTATAACATGATATGGCATATAGGACACAAGGACGACACCCCAAACTAAGTATCCGTGCATCTTAGAAGTAGTGGTTATTATATCATCTTCCTGGTTATTATAGGCTTGCTAATTCTCATAGATGAGCTAATACTATGAGGGGTTTGGAGGTTGATGGTATTTTGTATGAGGTGGAGTCAGAGATTCAAGATCAAGTGGTGGGTTTTTATGAGTCTTTATATCAGGAGTCGGAATCTTGGAGGCCCACTGTTGATGGCCTAGAGTTTGCAAATCTGGATGAAACTGATTGGCTTTCCCTAGAAAGGGAGTTTGAGAAGGAGGAGATCATTGTGGCTCTTCAGGAAGCTGAGGGTGATAAGGCTCTTAGACCTAATGGCTTTACCATGGCCTTCTTCCAAAAATGTTGGTGTGTGCTTGAGAGGGATATTTTGGCTTTCTTTGCAGACTTCCATAAAGAATGTATATTTGAGAAATCTCTCAATGCCTTTTTGTGTTTGATACCTAAGAAGACTAATGCGGTTAATATTAGAGACTTCTGCCCTATCAGCCTTGTGGGTAGCTTGTATAAGCTTTTGTCAAAGGTGTTGGCACATAGACTTCGATTGGTTTTAGATAAACTGATTTCCAACTCCCAAAACTCCTTTGTTGGGGGAAGACAAATTCTTGATTCCGTTCTTATTGCAAACGAATGCCTGGACAATAGACTGAAGAGTGGAAATCTGGGTGTAATTGTTAAATTGGATATTGAGAAGGCTTATGATCATGTGAACTGGAGTGCCTTGTTTTATCTTATGGAGAGGATTGGTTTTGGGGAGAAGTGGGGGAGATGGATGAAGGCGTGTATTTCTACAATTCGCTTTTCAGTGCTCATCAATGGGTCTTCAGCTGGTTTCTTTGGTAGTTCTCGTGGTCTTCGTCCAGGGGATCCCTTATCTCCACTCTTGTTCTTGTTGGTGATGGAGGCATTGAGTAGGTTGTTGAAGAAGACAGAAGATGGAGGCTTTCTTAGCGGTTTCCAAGCAAGCCCCACAGTGGGAGGAGGAGGTTTGCACGTTTCTCATCTTTTATTTGCTGATAATACTATTCTTTTTTGTGACGCTTCTAGGGAACAATTATTATATATTCGTATGGTTTTGATATTCTTTGAAGCTATCACAGACTTGAAAGTAAATGTTGGTAAGAGTGAGATTGTGCTAGTTGGTGAGGTTGGGAATTTGGATGCTTTGGCCCGCATTTTATGTTGTAAGGTTGGCCGTTTGCCCATGACTTACTTGGGTATGCCTTTGGGGGCTCATTTTATGGATTCTTCAATTTGGAACCCTATTATAGAAAAGAGGGCGAAAAAGCTCTCAGGTTGGAAGCGGTTATATCTGTTAAAAGGGGCTAGGCTTACTTTATTGAGGAGTATTTTGTCAAGCCTTCCCACTTATTATTTATCTTTGTTTACAATTCCACAACATGTGGTGGATGGATTAGAGAGGATCTAGAGGAATTTCCTATGAGGGAGATCTACCGATGTATTTAAATATTCACTTGTTGCTTGGGAAAAGGTTGTGTGGCTGATGGAGGCAGGTGGTTTGGGGATCCGGATGATTGGGTTGTTTAACCAAGCTTTACTAGGGAAGTGGCTTTGGCCCTTTGGGAAGGAGGCCACACATTTATGGCGTCAGGTCATAGCCTCCAAATATGGGGAAGGTAATGGTGGCTAGTGCACTAGAGCTGTTAGAGGAACGCATGGCTGTGGGATATGGAAGAACATTAGGAAGGGGGCGGAGAGTTTCTTTGGTCATGTGTTGCATGTGGCGGGAAAGGGTTTTTGTATTCGGTTCTAGCATGATCCTTGGAGTAGTCCTACTCCTTTGAAAGAATTATATCCGGAATTGTTTGCTTGTGCTGTGGATAAAGAAGCTAGGATTTCTGATATGGTTGACATTGCACTTGATGGGGGTGATAGAAGCTGGAACTTACTCTTCCGCCGTGAGTTTCAGGATTGGGAGACCGCAAGTTTTTATGCTTTCTTTATATCTCATCCAAAATACCTATGGGGGGTGATGATACCATGGTTTGGCAATTGAATCGTAGTGGTGTCTTTGATATGCATTCTTTTTATAAATCATTATCGAAAGCTTTGTCGGTTTTTTTTCCCTTGGCAATGCATTTGGAGTGTTAAGGTTCCTAGAAGGATGTCTTTTTTCTTATGGACAGTTGCTAGGGGTGGGATTTTCACAATAGACAACCTTGTTAAGAAGAACTTGCCTCTTGTTAATTGGTGTTGCCTATGTCAGTGTGAGGAGGAAACCGTGGATCATTTATTACTACATGGCAAGTTTGTCCAATTGCAAGTTTGTCTATACCTTGTGGAGTGAAGTCTTCTACTTGTTTGGGGTTCAGAGGGTGATGCCAAAGACAATAGTCTCTCTACTTTCTACATGGTGGAATTGGTTGGGCATTCATTTTTCCAATGTTTGGAATATGGTACCGGCGTGTCTTATGTGGTTAACTTGGAAGGAACACAATGCCTGAACATTTGAGGCACTAAAAGAACTGTGGACCTTTTGAAGCCTTTACTAACTAGGACTTTGTTTGAGTGGTCTCGTATTTGGGGTTTTACGCGTTGTACTTCTTTGCTTGATTTCATTAATTCTGTTAGCTTTTCCCTTTGATCTATTTGTATCCGCTTTTTTGCAGTGAGTTTACTATCGTAAACTCATTGTACTTTTTTTATCAATAAAGTTTTTATTACTTGTCAAAAAAAAAAAGGATTAAGCTTCAACTTGGATCGGTGATTTATATGAAAGTGTAGACGTAATAACATGTTCTTCTTCCATTTATTTCATGTTCACTTTGTTTTTCCATTTACCTTTTTTAAACTTACAATTTTCTATCTTAAATGGGGTACAGGTTTTCTTCTCTGGAATCAAACTAGCGGTGTTGGGTAAGAAATAAAAGTTTTGAGAATAAGGTCCAACAGTTTCAAGAACCCAAAATAAGGTTTGCTCTAAAATTTCTTATGCAATTTTCAAATTAAATATGGCCTCTTATTTGAAGATGAGAGTTGAAACTTTCAACCTATAAACTAGTTTCCCGAGTTCCACCATATTCATTTGCCATTCACCAATTATCATAATCTTAGTTTGCTTATTGTAGCATGAGCACATAATGTCTTCTAGATTTACACTATTGGGCCTACATTCATTAACTATTTTGAAGAATTTTCCATCTATCTTCCGTATCATTACCACTGTATCCTTGCACATAATGATGATTTAAACCTTTTTCACTAATCTCATATAAAAAGGATTGTTCAAAGTGCCTACATATACGCTCTGTTTGTTTTGATGTAAAATATTTGCAAAGGTAAAATATTTTACATGAAAAATATTTGTAGGAAAATATTTTCATTTTACAGTGTTTGACAGTGTACATGACAATACTGTGTAAAATATTTTCCAATGGTTGGCACAAAGTAAAATGAAAAAAAAAAAAAAAAACTAATAAAGAATTAAAACATTTTTTAATTAACTTCCAAAAAATACATAGAGACGGATGAGGGATCACTAGAGCTAGTAAGAAATACTGTTTTTTACTTAATTTTGAACAAACTTTCTGCCAAGATCTATAAAAGTTTTTGCTCACTTTACAACAAACAAATTCATTTACTTTCTAAAGTGAAGCTGAAGTTAGTTTCTTATTCAAAATGCTGGCAAGTAGCAATATGAAATTAGATTGTCTTCAGAAAGTTGGGCAAGTACTTTACTGTGTAACACAAGAATAAGTATACGTTCATCCACCATCCCACATACAATAAGATGCTCAAAAATCCCAAAATTGGTTTTATTTTCTACACTAAGCTGAGATGATAAATCAGTGACTGTTGCTCCATAATAATACAACCATCATGGTAACCCCATCTGGCTCAACATCACTCACTAGCATCAAATTAAACAATTCCAATGCCTACTTCGAACAATTGTGCACCACATATCCATCAATCATTGAGGTCCAAGTAACCACATCTCTCACAAAACTTTGATCAAACACTTCACGCGCAAATCCAAACACCCACGTTCAGCATATCCAAAAATGGACCAACCCATTTCGCACTACCAAATCCAAATCAAAAGATTCAAAACCCATCTTCCAAACCCAGCAATGAACCGATACCTCCTCTAAAACTGCACAAAACTGCTCGCATGCCTTAAGCCCAAAAACGAAGCTCCAACTGTCCATTTCGACACATTCTCGAGCCATTTGACGAAAAAATGAAAACCCCATGGTGGAAATTATGGCTTTACAGTAGCCCCTGATCATAGTGTTCCACATATAAGTATTGGGTCTTTCAATCTAAGAAAAAAGCACACGGGCATATTGAATGTCACCGGAATCAGCTAAAGCGCAAAATGCTAAGACACAGCGGTGCCTCGTACTTGCCACTGGTGCCTCAGACCATGGAGCCGGTGATTGGTGGGAGAGGGGAACGGTGGTGGCTGGGTTTTTGGAAAGAAATCTGAGAGGGAGAGTTTGAGCGTGAAAGTGACCGTGGGAGTGAAGGAGTGATAAGTGTAAAATATTTTACATAAATTTGCTTAGGTTGATTTGGTTAACTAAAAATATTTTACTTTTTACCAAATATTTTACTGCAAAACAAACACCGTAAAATTGGAAAATATTTTTCTAAAAATATTTTACATCGAAATAAACGGAGCGATAAGAACTTTTGGAGTCACAATTACTTAGGTAGATGTCATAGGCTTAATTTTAAGAAGACACTATATTAAGAGCAGTTATATGTTTACTAGCCTTATCACGAAGCGCGTGCGAAGAGGCTCTTTTTTTAGCAAAAAAAAAAAAAAAAACTTTGTGTTTTTATTTTATATATATAAATTTTATTTTGACAATCTAATTTATAAGTGGATAAAGTAATTTGAAAATTAACAGGAAAGTTGTCCTATTTTTTAGGCAATGTTTTAGTGGGAGTTAGAGTTGCATTTTTACCGGATTGTCCTTTAGTTTTGTCTCTACTTAAACATAGGGGTGTAGGAACATTTTTAAACTAAAAAATGAGGAATCCAAAAAGGAGAAGCCCCTTAAATAGTAGTATAGATGTTGCGTAGTAATTCTTTTGTATTCTAAAATTATTAGTAATTATCAAAGCAAATGTAAGAGCACTTTTATAGTAATGGATTTAACTATGATTTGCATTCATGTAGCCTAAGTTTTTTGTTATCATTTTCAAGTCATAGTACCTTCAAATAAACTAGATAGTTTTAATATTTATTTAAATATACCATGCATCGCACAGGTTAGCGACTGGTACATTATATATAATTGTTAACAGTGACTGAAATTTTAGGGAATATAATTGTTCATAAATTATCCTTAGCAAGAGAACAAATTAGAGATATTATACATTTATCCATACAAGTTTCATCCTTTTTAAGCTTTGTTTAGTTCAATATAAAGCATTTTCATTCAAAAATGGATTTGTAAAACAAGTTCAAGCCTATCTTTAGGTTTGATTTAGAAATAGGCCAAGCTTAAACATAATAACGTATTTATAAACAAGCTCTTAAATATGAAGGTTGATTGAAGTATATATAATATAATATTAGGCAGAAATACCTTTTAAGTTCCTATATTTGGGGGGGGGGGGTATTTTTCATTCTGGTCTTTATGTTTTTAATGCATTCAATTTGGTACTTGTTTTTCAAAAAATTTCATTTTGATCTTCCTAATGAAAAGGTCCATTTTAGAATAAAAATTATAAAAAAAAAAATACAAAATAATGAATTTAAAAGGAAAAAAAATGAATAAAAGAAATCGCCATCTTTTCTTGCACTTTCTTGGTGGCAACCAAACACAAGATTAGAGAGAAAACTTTACCTTGCTCATTGATATGAAGGAACAAAAGCAAAAGGTCTCGTCTCCTCTCTTCTCCTCTCTTCTCGGCATTGCAAGGTAAAGCCCTATTAGAAATTGTATTGTATAATAGTCTTTGTATTTTTTGTACATTTATTGTGGAATCTCCTTCATTTGAGTCTATACGAGACCATTATCATATTATCCATCTTCAACCAATGGTTGATATTCGATATCGGGCTTGGAGGAGTTCTTCAATTGTTGGACTGATTGTGGAAGATTTATGGTCTGTGAGTTTTCTGACTATTCAAAGAGCAGGTTTTGCTTCGTCTTCCACCCCTTCCCTCTTATTTTTCTTAAACCTTGCTGACCTATATACACATTCAAGGTATCATTTTTGGTGAGCTTTTGTTTAATCTGCTTCTTGGCTACATTGTTAAGCATCATAGTTTTGGTGCAAACAGAGGATTTCATATTCCATTATGGAACTTAGGATTTTATTCCCAAAAGAAAAGCCTTTTCTTTCAATCTTTTGATGTGATTGTTTACCCAAAATCCTTGTTTTTGATTCTTACTTTCTTTCATTTACAATTCTCTTTCATATCCACTCCCTTCCTAGTGGGTTCTGTTAATTCTTGCAAAATTCACCTGGAGATTGGATGTTAGCCATTTTTGAAGATCATTCTTTTGATCAATTGCCAAAGAGAATGCTTGGTGCTGTTTCTCCACTCAGCAAACTATGACCTGAACATTTATGATTTTGGGCCAGCACTTTATTGATGCTTGAAGGTTCTAGTGTGGAGATAAGCATGTGAGTTTGTTTTTCTTGAGATTTGAAGCATGCCCCTTTGGTTTTTAACTCATTTCTATAGCGGGTCTTGATCACAACATGGTTCTGAGCTTCAATTCTTTTGGCTTGGCTCTTGTGGTCAGTTTTATGAGATTGTGACATCAAGCTGTCCTCCACATTGGTATGGTGCTACAGATTTGGAAAGAGATTCTCATCTTTTCGTTGTGCATTTTCCTGCATTTACTGCATCTGTTGTGAGGTTCACAGGGGCTGGTGGTTGCTTGGTTGTTGGGACGCTTACTTCTCTTTCTGCAACTGTGGATTTGCACTTTGTTTTTGCTATGGTGGTTTACTCAGTTTGCAGCTGGGTTTCATTGGTTTCCGTTGCCATTGGTATTGGCATGTCTTCTAAGAATTTGATGCCAGATTTTAGACTTATGGTGTGCTTCCTCCCTGCATTTGAAAGGTTCTGTCAATCCATGTCTAGTACTCTAGGCACTCTACTCTGTTTTGGAGCCCTGGTGCTCATCATATTTTTGGAGCCGTGGGGCTCACCTTTATGCAGAAAGTTCTGCATCATTACTGGTTTTAGTAGAATGTTCTGCGTTGCTTCCGGATTTGTTTCCGGTTTAGTTGTTCTCCATTGATGTGTTGGTGTTTGCCGGCAATACTTTGTTGGGTCTATTGTTCTCCAGCCAGTGTTGGTGTTTTTGCAGCTGTCATTCTAGTTTCCATTGTTGCCCTTTTACAGCATCTTTTGCCTGCGATCAGTGGCGCCTCTCACTGGCACCTTCGTGTTGCACTTGATCATGGCATCTTGGAGCTCACATTGAGCCTTTTACTTCTGCTATGCAGGATTTCTTCTTCTTCATCTAGGTTCGTATGTGTGTACACTCCATCTTGACTCTTGAGGGGGCCTATTAGAAATTGTATTGTGGATTTGTCTTTGTATTTTGTACATTTTATTTTAGTCTACACATTTTCCATATTTTCCACATGTGATTTTTTTAATTAGTTAGGAATTACCGAATTAGTTAGTTTGTTAGTGATATTTTCTTAGGCTACCCACTTGTATATATAAGAGTGCTTTGATGTAATTTACACACATTGATAGTACAAGCTAGGTTGCACGGACACCAACACAGATACGGTGTACGGCCATTTTTGAAAAACAAGGGTACGACACGTCTAGGGTACAACAATTACTTAATTAATTAATATTTATATTTAGGTATTTTTTTTAAAAAAAATTAGACGTAATTTAGATTTATTTTAGAATTTAAATTAACTAAGAACTGCAAAGAAGTACAATATCACTCATAAAATAGCAAGAAAAAAACTTAGATACAGTACTTTAAGTGCTGTTCCTTAGGTTCCCATCTTAAAATTCAGCGATGTGCTACTTAATTAAAAAATTTACTTTCATCCCATGAGAAAAATTCATATGGCAGAATTTTAAAAGGAGAATCTAAGGAACAGCACCTAAGTATTATACCTATGTCTTGCCCAAATAGCAAATACTAAACAATAAAACAATTAGTCAAGGGCCATTTGTTACTGTTGTTTAAACAACAGTTTTCAATGTTTAAATAACATTACACATATTTTTACACACTTTTTCACTCACACGTATTTTCAAAAAATACAAACAACGTTACTAGAAATCTCTTGCCCTCATTTACTAAACCCATATAGAAAAACCCATAAAATTAGAAATAGTCAATTACTAAACAACAATGTCAAAATTGCAAAAACGATAAAACCCAACCAAAAAAAGAAGAGAAAAGAATTGAGAAAGAAAGACCGAAAGAGAGAGAGAGAAGTTGAAACCTGAAGGAGAGAGAAACTTCGTTCTATGACGGAGGGGGAGAGAGGGAGCTTCGGGGTCGCTAGCGGAGGTTCTTTTGTCGCTGATCTACGGCGGAGTGACTCGCTCAACATCGACAAGGCAAGAACAGAGCAAAGAGAGGCGCTGAGGGGCTTCGGTGCAAGAGAAGGAAGAACTGAGAGGTAGATGTCTTTTAGGGCTTTTAGTTGATTGTTATGCTCAAGCTAGGATCAACCGTGAGTGGTTTGTCCAGTTGTCAAAATCTTGCTTCTTTTTTTTTCTTTTTTTTTTTTTTAAGATCTACCGTGTCTGGGACGTACTGGCGTGTTGTGACCGTGTCACAGCCATGTCTGGGCTGTACCCAGATTTTTAAAATTAAAAAAAAAAAAAAAAAAATTGTGGTTCGCGTTGGGTATGGATTTGGGAAGTGTCTTACCAGTACCCGTGTCCGACACAGGTACTTGGCCAAAATAGGCGTGTCCGTGCAACATAGAATACAAGAAGTTATTTATTTTACTCTCAATATTTTGACAAGCCCTAAGCTCAAGTTTTAGCTTCACCAAACCAAAGCATGTATTAATTATTATGGTTGATGATCAGGCATTCAAGGTTCTAATTACATCTAATTGCAATTTCTTTTTCTTTTTCTTTTTTGTGTAAAACTGAAAAACCCTAATAAAAATTATGTCTTTTTGTTTCTCTTTTTTCTTTTTCTTTTTTTTTAATTTTTTGTTGTGTATGTGTGTGTGTTTCTCTTTTTAGAATTTAAAAATGGATGAGACTATGAAGCAATTCCAAGAGGGCTTAATTGAGCTTGAAACTGAAGCTGAGCATCTTCTTTTAGCTCGCCATCAGGTATTTTTCTCAAACTCACTGCTTTGTTTTGGAACATTTTGTTATGTTGCTAAGAAAGTGTGGGAAAATACAAAGACATTTGACATTTGAAGCTTGAGGACAACTTCTCTTCACTATTTGAAGACAAGTCTGTTAATTTAGAACTCAAAATTGAAACATTAATGCTTAAGAACACAAAATTATAAATTTTTGCTGTTATCAGGGAACTGAGAAACAAAATTGCAAAGCTCAACTAAGTCCAATACAAGTTGTTTGGCTCGGTTGAGTTAATAACCCTATTTTTATTTACTTGAAGAAAAAATTTTAATTTGTTGTTTGGTTGTTTTTTTCCCTCTTTGATTAAAATTATGTTTACCTAAAGAAAGGGGAAGGGAAAGGAAAGGAATTAGAGAAGAAAATAATTCAAAATTCTTCTTTGGAAGTAAACAAAAATTTTCTCTTCAAAATAGGTGAGATTTGGAGAGAAAAATTGGTTGCAAGGTGGGCTATGACTTGTGGAGTTTTGTTTTCTGATCTTTTGGGATGCATAGGGTTTAGCAGAGAAGGTGATTGATTTATTGCTTGGTTGGAGAAAATGGGTGGTAAACATTCATCAAACATATGGAAAATGTTTCCTTTGAGTTTGATGTGGACTATATGGAGAGAACGCAATAGGCATACATTCAAGGATGAGAAGCGCACAGGAAATAAGTTGCTTGTATTTTTTCTAGTTCCTTATTTGGTTGGTCTCAAGGCATGGGGTTTTACGAATAGGGATTCTATTGTTGTGGCTTTAGATACACTGCCTTTTGTAGATAATTTATTAATTTCTTGTAATTCTTTAGGTTCTTCGTGTTCATTTTACATGAAGTAGCCTCTTTTTAATAAATTATTATTACCTATTGTTAAAGACGAGAATAAAATAATATAAAGAAGTGGTAGCAAAACAAAGAGAAAACACAAGGGATTACGTGGTTTGGCCAACGGCCTACATCCACAGGATAAAGCCATGGCAGCTACATCTTTACTGTATTCTCAAGTGTTGATTACAATGAACCATAGTAGGGCATATATAAGAGCTAGGGTTAGCCCTACATGGGCTTACAATATATTGGGCCTCTTGACCATTTTACATTAACATAAACTCAATGTCTTCAACACCTAAAAAAAAAAAAATAAAAAATAAAAAAAAATTATTTCTTCTTTTTACTTTAAAGGAGGTAATATAGCTTTTTATTTTTTTTCTTTCTTTCTTTTTTGTGCGTGTGTATGTGTGATGGATAAATCTTACTTTCTTTGTGAGGACATGAAGGGTTACTTCCTATCAAAAAATACATGAAGGGTTACTGATTCCTTTGATGAAATGTAGCTAGTTGAAAATGATAGAGTGAGGAATGGGAATAGGGAGGCGCTTACTGCATTGAGGAAGAGGGCTCGGACAACAAAAACTAGTGTTCCATCTCCTTTTGAGTCAATAATGAGAGATATTGGGGGTCCCGAATCCAGGCCCTTGGTGAAGGAGGTATGTACCACCTGTGGCAACCATGACTCTAATGAGCGGACATGGATGATGTTCCCCGGGACTGATCTCATTGGTAGGATTCCATTTCATGCTGCTCATACCATCTTGGAGACAGGTTTTTCTCAAACCTTTCTTATTTTATTGCAATTACGTGTTTAAGTTGCTTTTTAATATGGTAGTTATAGATATACACACTCATCACATACCAAATGAGGTGATTTAGTAAGGAGTTCCTAGGCTTACTAAGTTTTTGAGTATGTTGAGTTGTTGAAGAAATACAAAATTAACATACATCAGAAATGAAACTTTTGTTCTTTCTAGAATTTGTGCTCTTTTGTCATGAGGGTGATTTTGTAATATATATATATGTGCGTGTGCGTGTGTGTGTGTGTGTGTGCACGCGTACGTGTCCATATGAAAATTGTCTTTGTTACTCAAATATTACTCGCATACTACTGTAAGTAAGCCTCTTGTTCCCCTCGTAAACAATAACATTTTGGATTCATTTGAGAAATGCAATAGAGAAGGCTTAAAATTTTAATTTGTTAGAGATACTTGTAAATATATAGAATAAGACCAATTAAGAAGCAATGACAGGCCTGATAGTAATAGGTATTAGATTGATTGTTTTGGATTCTTGAACCCATATCTTGGAACTCAAAACCCTGTTTTGATAATCCACATGGTCAACTAAATTTGTCTAATGATAAGCTGATATCTGAAGTTAGTTACAAAAAAAAAAAAATATATATATATATATATATATATATTGGGTGCATGTGTAGCTTACCAATAAAAAACTAGTTACAAATAAAGGAATAGCTAGATGTTTTATATGTTCTAGTATCAAACATTCCATGATAATGTCATTGTATTATTGGCTTGATATATTGGTTTTTATCCCTGATTTCAATCATGAGGATTGTTTTTTTTTTTGATAAGTAATAAGATATATTGATATGAAGGGGACACCCTAGTGCACAGGGAGTGTACAAGGGAAAAGAAATCAAATACAAAAATTGCAAGAGTCTAGGAAATCAATAAAAGAGGGGAAAGATTTATCATGCAAAGCAAACAACCAATCCCTTAAAGTTCTAAAAAAGAGAAGCTTGAGGTCAGGAATAGATTTCTCAGTATCTTCAAAACATCTACTATTTCTCTCCCTCCAAAGACACCACAATAAGCAATGAGGAATGATGGACCAAATATAACCATTTCGATGACGACCAAAGCTGCCTTGCCAACACCATAACAGCCCTAGAACAGTGTGCGGCATAACCCAAGAAACTCCAAAAAGGCCCAAAACCATAGACCATAGATCCGAAGCAAAAGGATAATGAAGAAATAGATGGTCAACCGATTCACCATTTCTCTTACACATGTAGCACCAATCCAGAATCCACACCTTTCTTTTACGTAAATTATCAATCGTCAAGCATTTCCCTAAAGCAGCGGTCCAAACAAAGAAAGCTACTCTAGAGGGAATCTTTTGCTTCCAAATACTTTTCCAAGGAAACCCAAAGGAAGCGGTGCCAGCTAAAATTCTATAATAATCACTAACCAAGAAACCCTTAACTTTGTTAGGAATCCAACACATTTTATCCTCACCTCGCCCCCTTATATGCGAACCATAAATAGTTACCATGAAGTCGGACATAGCCTCTAGATCCCGAGCATGCACACTCCTAAAGAATCTCACATCCCAAAAGAGGACACCATTAGCGGACATCATAAGCTCAGCCACACTAGCATCCTTATTCCTGCAAAATCTGAACAAGTCTGGATATCTAACAGCAAGAGAAGTCTCTCCACACCACCGGTCTTGCCAAAACTTCACTCTAGACCCATCACCAATATCATACAGAATATGGCGAGAGAAAGAAGGCCATCCCTGATTGATATTTTTCCATAAACCAACACCATAAGGGCCAATCACAGCTCTGGTAATTGTTGTCAATTATATATCCAAAAAAAATGGTGATTGTTGTCAAGGCTATTGTTTTGTTGGTCTTATAGCAGTTCTTAACAACTTACAATGCCCGGTTTGCAATTCGTGCTAGAAAAAGCATTGTGGCTCTCCCTATATGCATGCCATATGATCTTGGATGCAAGGTCGGATTGAGTTTATAACAGTTGGATCACAAAATCAAGATTTTGTTCTGTCCTATTACAAACTGATATCTAGATGAATCTCCTTCTTGTGTCGTTGTAACATTTAATATTTATGATGTGGTGATGGAAGATTAATTTGTCACTGCTTCGCAATTTTTTTATCCAAGATTTATTTTTATTTTTATGGGAAAATGTGTGAAGTTCGTTAGAATAATGGTTAAGTGATTTTATTCACCTCTTTCCTATTAGTTTAAGTTTTGGGGACTGGTGATAGTTTATCATTTATTAAGGCTCCACCTCCCCTTTAAAAATTAAAAATTCCATGGGTACTCACTTATTGAGGGAGAAATTGGGTCCGTACATTAGGGATTGTATTAGAATAATGATTATGTGACTAAATTCACTTATTTCTTATTCGGTTAAACTTTTGGGACTAGTAGTAGTTTATCGAAGTCCGATTGAAGCAAGATTCATATGATTTTAAAGATATAGTTATAAGAATTCTAGGCTTAAAACAATTTTTAACTTGGGTTTCTATTTTACAAGTTATGGTTAGTTTTATGAGGCAAGATTTTTCCTCCAAATTACTAGCTGGCATTTTTTAAAATAAGCCACTTGCCATTGGGTCTTATGAGAATCACATGATTTTTTATTTGATAGGCTAGAATCACATGGTTTTTTTAAAGACTTAACAATGATTTCCTGTTAAGCCTATAATGTTTTTTTTTTTTTTTTTCCCCCAGTTCTCTCTCCAATCTCATTTTCCCTAAATTGCAACTAATCTTTATCATTGTCAATCCCCATTTGCTAAGAATTCATCTAGTAAAACATGCCGCACTTTTTCCAAATAAGATCACCGGTCTCTTCACGTTTCTAAGCAATGATGTTGTTTTCTCGACATCAGAAACCAAAGGGATTGGATTTGAATTGTAAATGTGTATGAAGTTTTGACAATGGATAAGGCAGTTCAGCTAAGGAGGAGTTGGGGATGGGCTTGGGCCACGGAATAGGGAATTCAAGAGACCTGTGTGGCTTGGATTGAGAAGTTGGAAGAGGGCTTGATGGTTTCAATGTGATTGAGCTATCACTATGATGACGGCTATTTAATTAAGGCCAACAAGCTCTGTATTTTGTGCACATAGGTGAGAGATTTCCTAGCAAGGGAAGTGCACATGGGTGGGCTTGCAGGGAATTTTGGGTGCAATAAGTCCATTGAGGAGCTAGAGCACAATTCTACTAGCCAAGCCTTAAGTGAGATGTCACCAAGATAATTGGCTAGAGTTGCCAATGTCAACTGGCCAAACACTGTAAGCAAAATGTTGGCCTTTACACCCCTTTACTGGTGCTAGATTGCCCTAGGTATGATGTAAGCATGGATTTTGTGCTAGGTCTCTCTTGCACCCTTAGGAAGCATGACTTTGCTCTTGTGACTATGGATAAGTTATCCAAAATGGGCCAATCATTCCCTATTCTAAGACCTCCAAGGTTGCCAAACTTTATTTCGAAGAAATTGTCAAACTATATGGCCTCCCCAAAAACATAGTGTCTGATAGAGACATTGGGTTAATGAATTATTTTTAGAAAACTGTTTGGCCCATAGAAAGAAAAATGTTGAAATTCTCTACGGCTTACCAACTTGCAACATATGGCCAGACTGAGGTTGTTAATAAGAACCTTAGGAACATTTTAAGGTGTCTTGTAGGTGAACATGCTAGGAACTTGTATTCTATTCTCCCTACGGCCAGATTTGCATGCAATGCTCTATCAATAGAATCATAGGCATGAGTTCGTTTGAGGTTGTGCAAGGTTAGAAGGCTAGGAAACCTTTCGGTCTCCTCCCCATGTCCCCTCATGTTTGAGTGTCTGAGTCAACCAAAGCTTTTGGATGGCATGTCCATGACTTGCATCATGACATCAACAAATGTATTCAAGCAAGTTATAAACAATATAAAATTAAGGTTGATTCTCATCATCGACATTTAGAATTTAACATATCAGATTATGTCATGGTTCATAATTTAGGCCCGAGCAGTTTCCTTTAGGAATAGTTAGGAAATTGCAAGCTCACAGTGCTGGACCATTTAAGGTGCTAAAGCTAATTGGACCAAATGTGTATGTCATTGATATTAACACAACTCTTAGCATTATTATTATTATTTTTTTTATAAGTAACAAAAGTTCATCTATCAAAAAAGAGAATACCCAGGTACACTAGAGGTGTTTTTGAGTAGCAGTACATCAAACTCGCAAATTACAAAAATTAAATCAAATAAATTAGAACAGGGAGGAGAAATTTAAGCAGTACTCCAATCCAGCAAAGAATGAAGGAGGGAATTAATTTCAAATATAGACTGTTCATTTCCCTCAAAGCATCTCACGTTCCGTTCTTGCCAAAGGCACCACATAACATAGTGAGGCACAACCCTCCGGAAGACGATATTTCTATGTGGGGAAAGAGAGGTGAGAGAAGAAAGCAAGAGCGAGAGTAACCCCTTACTTGAATTATTTCAAGTATAGGACTAACATTTTTTGCCAAATTACAAAACCGCCTTTTTTTCCTGCTGAATTTTCTTGAGGCTCTCACCTCAAGCACCTTACAGCCTTATTTAAGGTGCTCAACTAGGCTCTAAAGGCAAGCACTTTACTAAAGGCACCTCGCAGGCTTCAATGGTGCTTTAGTAGCACCTCACCTTGCCTGATCCTCTAGGCGAGTGCCTAGCTCGCGTGTGACTGCACTGCTTTGAGGTTCAAGATGTGTTGATACATGTATACAAGTATCTGGGGACCATCAAATATGACTTATTTCTTCAAAATTATTTAGTTGCATTTGCTTACAAACTGGGCAACTAAAAACTGTTTCAGTTTGGCAGTAAACCAGTCATCCAGGTGGCCCATGAGAAGGGATAAAGGACAGACTCTTCAAGAATTAAGAGTTTTCAGTTTTTAAACAGCATTACACGTATTTCCACACTTTTTCACCCACACGTATTTTCAAAAAATATAAACAACGTTACTAGAACAACATTACCAAACGGGCCCTAATTCTCCTTATTCTCAAATGGAACCTCCTTCCTTGTAAGAGCAAGGCTGAAGGTGAGGTAATGGGTTCAAGACCCAACTTTCTAATTAAAAAAATTATAAATTATCCACATACTTTTTTTTCTTCATTTATAATCTTACAAGTGGTTGCTTCGTAGAAAATAAAATTAGTTTTCTATCTAATGGTTTATGTTATTGCTTAAGTTACTCGATGCTGCTGATAGTTTTTTGATCTTGATAGTCATTATTGTCAAGAAAAATGTTTCTTCACTTTATATATGTAAGATAATTAATATTGTGGATAGTCTGGGCCTTGTCCTTGTAATGTAGATCAAGCACAACTTGACTTTGATGCAAAAAGACTACAGAGCTATATGAAAGAGAAGTCCCTTTTGATTTCAGAAAGAGGTGCCATTGCTGACAGGATCAGTCCAGGTGTACTCAAATCTCTCATAACCCTCTCGGACAAACCAAAATAAGAGGTGATTTTGGAAATATAGTCTTCGTCATGGCAATAACCTCACCTCTAGTACCCCTGTGGAAATTGCACTCATTTCTTCTCCATCTCACAATTGTAACATTCACATTTACCTGGTATGAAATTATGTATAGACTAGTTTTGAATGTTTTCTCCTAATCCTGCTCATGAGGGTTGCCAATTGCAGCATTTGACTCCATGTTAGTAATGAAAGAAAATTTAGAAGTTAATGTTTGTTTGATCTTCCTTAATCTTCATGGTTATATTTCTTTTTTGGGTCCTACTTTGCAGTTACACTTTTGTTCAGAACACTTATGCTTGTCAGTGATCAGCATATCATACACGGGTAATTCTTACATGCTCCGGGAGCAATGCTCCCTTCTCTCACATGAAGGGTGGGCCCCATGGTGGGACCCACGCATGGGGTCCACCCCTCATGTGAGAGGAGGGAGCATTGCTCTCGGAGCACCTAAGTTTTTTCCATCATACACACCTGGTAACAGTATTTTTATGACACTTGAATGTACCAGCCTTGTTCCTGAAATGCGCAGAAAAAGGTGTATCATTACCTATTGTAGATGATACAAGTCAAGTTATACAAAATAATATGATGGTCCAAATGTGGCCATCAAAGATAAGATCTCCATTTCCTTTACATGTGTGCACACCATGATGAATGCTTCTTCACTGTTCTATGGCATAATACATGGAACCATGTTCCCTTGTTTATAGTTAAGACTAGCTAGTATTCAATAATACATGATGAGTCTAAGACCTCTAGCTTTTGTCTTGTTTCCTTTTTGTTTTGTTCCCTATGGTTTTCTTCCTCCCTACTCAAATGAAGTGTTAAAAAGAAGAGTTTGGTGTCAGGTTGAGGGACCTTGTAGTTCTATACTTTTTCCTAGAAGTGTGGAAGTTTCGTGGGGACTCAACAAAGGGTTTGCACATATTGCCCTTGTGTTCTTGCTCTGTGGTCCCTTAACAAAAGGTTTCTACAGGGTCTAATTAGCTAGCTGATGGGAAACTTCCCCTTCTGTTTCTCCTTTTCTTACCACTTTGTTTTACCCTCTCTCACTGTTAGTTTTTATTGCTATTAATAATTGATGTGCCTATAGATAGCAAGAAAAGTAATCTTAGGGTCCGTTTGGTTAGGCGTTTTGGGAACCCAAAAGCGAGTTTTGAAAACTCAAAATTCTGTTTCGCAATAGCGATCTCTCATAATTTTTTTACAAACGCCATTATAAACTCAAAACATTGTTTTGCAACAACTTATACAAATACACCCTTAATACAAGATTTGTAGACGGCCTATGTCATTGTGCATTTTGCACAATAAGCTTGTTATTATTCATAAATTGAGATGTCTAGTGGCTTTGTAAACTGAATGGCTTCATTTTCTTTATGTTTAATTTGTAATCAAATGTAAATATATTCTACTTTCATTTTCTTGCTTGGTGACCCAATTCAATTACAAGACTACGTTTGTCTTTGTGTCCGAACTTGTGCCTTGAACATGTAGTGCTCGTCCATTACTGAAAAGGCAAACAGAGTGTGGTAAAAGCTGAAATATTCCCATTTAAAATTGGTACTATAGCAAGGAAGCTTTTCATTAAAAAACTGATAGGGGAGGTTGCTAAACTTCTGCAGTTTTCACCATCTAGAATGTATTTTAATGAAGTAAATAAGCATATAATATTCATTACATACGCATATTCGACCTATAAGCATTTTTAAAATCATTACATCTATTTTTTTTTTTTCAGTAAATGTGTTATTTTACAAACCTCTCTCTCTCTCTCTCTCTCTCTCTCTCTCTCAGAGTACAAACTTAATCTAATCCAATCATCGCTTGTCATGTGTCCTGGACTTTTTGATTGCAAGATGAATGAAATAACTGTGTTTTGGGGGGACTTAGTTACAGTAATTAGGTGTTATTCCTTATGAGTTCATCACTAACATTACTTATTTATTTTATTTTGATAAGTCAATGTAGGATTTAGTTTGCATCCAATATTTTTGTGCAAAAGACAGTAACACAGGCACAACACGTGTCTTACAATAGCCAAGATGTCGGCCTCATATCCTGTTAGTGCATGTGACCCACTGGATCGAAGCTTACCCCTCAATGTTTAGAGAGCCCCATAACAATAAAGGAACGTAGATAGACAAATTGATACCAACGAGGTATCTACAAATTGATACCAACGAGGGGAACACACCATCCCCTAATGATGTGATTCCAGCTAGTAAGATAGTAACCCAAAGGGAACTTGTGTTGTAAGTGGGTGGCAGGCTATTCTTGGTGTTAGTTGTAGACAAAGATTGGCCCAAATATAAAATGCTAAAGTTTGAAACTGTTTAGATTTTACACCTTTAAATTTCTAAGTCTGAGGGTCTTTAAATTTTACACCTTGAAATTTCAATACTTAGATTTTATCTCATGTAGTTATATTTCGTTTGTATCAGTAGTCCTATCCATATATTTTTCGTTAAGTCATGTGTATTTAGTTTGTCAAATAAAATGATGCCACATAATTTTTGTTAAAAAAAAAATTGAAATAATTAATATAAAAATGACGTCACATCATTTTATTGGAAGAATTAAACACGAGTGGTAAGTTTATGTGGCACTTAATAGAAAATATATAGGAGGAGATATAAATATAAATGAAATATAATTTAAATGGGTAAAATTCAAATTATGAAACTTCATGGTGTAAAATTTAAAGACCCTCAAACTGTGGGGATCTACTTTGAAGTTTAGCCAACATAAAAAATATTAGGACAAAGGAAAGAAACATAATTCAGGTAGTTTCAGAAGGATGGCGACTTTTTATCGATGCTGAAAGTTTGCTTGTGCAATAGACTAATTAAAAGTCATATGTAAAGTAAACAAAATATTATAAATATCATCGAAATTGAATAATAAAATATAAAATATTATTTAAGTTATTGATTGTTTATCAAAACAAAAAAAAAAATGGTAGGATAATAAAATAGCTAAATAAATAATGAAATTTAATTTCTTTTTAAAAAAATATTAACTTATAAAAATAGAATATAATCAAAATAGTAATTTGAATTTCTTGTAACTTTGGCAATATAATTTCATATAGAGTAGATATAGCTTCATTAATTTTTTTTTTTTTGACTTTATTAATACTTAATATATATATATATATATATATATATATATATGAATAATATAATATAAAATAAATAAATGAAATTTAATCTCTTTTAAGTTTCATACTTCAAATAATAATTTTGACAATAATAATTTAAAATTATAATTTCGAATTTAACCCATTTTTTCCCCTGTTTCAAAATCTCGGTGAGGGAAAATTAGAAGGTTTTTTTTTTTTTTTTTTTTTTTTTTTTAATAACTGTTTGGCACTATTAAATGGAATCCATTATTTATAAAGTTACGGTGGAGCTAGATAGGTACCCCTACTGTACCTACTGTATATTTGCCGTTGAGTCTACTACTAAAAGTAATCCTACAAGGAGGTAATAAACCGTTGTTTGTATTCAATTTAGAAAAAATCCATTGAAGTAATAAAAGTAAAGTAAATCTAGACACATACTAATATTTTATAATTGCTAATTTTATCTGTTGTGATAAAAATGATGTTAGTAAAAGACTTATATGGAGTGATGTTGCTCTAATCTCAATTTAATTATCACCTTAACAAGTTGCGAAAATTTTTATTTTTAACATTACTATAAAAAGTTTGATGGGAGGAAGGGACTAAGGTTGGTGATGGAGAGTTTTACATTATTTCTTATTGAGATGATATTCAAAAAAAAATTTACTTGTCAAAAGTCTTATAATTCAATCACATTTCTTGCCTTCAAAAATCAATCATAACAATCCTACTAAAGTGTGATCATGTAACTCATCTGTAGAGTAACAAATGTTCGAGAGAGACCTAAATAGGAATCCAATGATTGGAAAGTCACCTTATTAAATAAAATTGGACAAAACTTAAGCACAATATTTAGGTGCTGTTTCTTAAGTTCGCTTCTTAAAATTTAGCCATGTAACTATTTAACTTAAAATATACTTCCATCTCAAAGAAAAAAGTCAATTGGTTAAATATTACGAAAAAAGCTAAAGGAACAGCACTAAAATTACCGGATAAGTTTTGTCCGATAAAATTTACTGGTTCACTTTGAAACCAACTCCATTTAAAAGAGAGGAAAGTATATAAATAATAAAAAATTCAGAAGGAAAAGAGAGACAGATGATATTCATTTGTGGTGGATGTGAACTGTGCAAGAGCTATCAATGCTCAGATTCTTTTAAGTGAGCCAGCTGTTTGAGGCCCAATGTGGGATTGGCCCAAATTCACTTGTAAATAATACACAGTAGGTCAGAGACTCAGAGTCTAAGCTCTTCTTCCCATTTTTCTACACCTAAAGCATCTAGGCCCTCAATGATGAGCTGGGTGTGTGACCCTTAATTGTAGTAGTAGACCAATATATGTGTTTCATGTTGGTGAGTGACAAGTGTCCATATTGCAACCCTTTTCAGAGGTAAAAATATTGTTGTTGAGTAAAGCATCTTCTAGGCCTAGAAATGGGAAAAAGTTTAAATGATTGTACCTATGAATTAGCTTACACATGTTACCATGATTTTTACTTTTTTACACAATTTTACTTGAATTGATTTGGGTTCTCTAGGGTCCTTTAGTACCATGCAAAGACCATAAGCTGCTGTACATATAGTACACAACAACCTAAGTACTAGAATTGTTTATCTTATGGGACAATATTCATGGAATCTCAATCTCAACTGAATTCCTCACACAAGTTATTGGTCCCCAAGTGCATAATAATAATAATAATAATAATGTAAAAGATAAACTTTAAAAAAAGAAGAAAATAAAAATTTTGGGGATAAAACTTATCATATTGGGCCCTCAAGAGAGAGAAGGACATTTTAGTATCTCAATAATTGAATCTGCAAATGAAATCTCTTAGAAAAGTAAAAGAAGATATGGAGTTCAGTCCATCTCTCTCTCCTCTCTCTCACTCAGAGAGATATATATATATATATATATATGTATATATAAATATATATTATTTATTATTATTATTATTATTATTATTTAAAGTTCTTCTTACTTTTATTTATTCAAAAGTCTCTGACTAAGTGGTAGACATTCCGTACAGTTGAGTCAACGTCTGTGTCAGCCTTTCTCACCAAATGCCACCAGACTGTAATCAGATCACTTATTCAGCAGAAAAAAAAAAAAAGAAAAAAGAAAAAGTTACTCACAATCAATTGGGACTTTCAGACTTGGTCTCCCCCAATACATTCCACACAGCCCATTGTAAACAAAACATCTATACTCGCTGGTGAGCATGTGTTTGGTATGACTTATTTTGATCTATTATTATTATTTTTTTGCTAGGTTATTTTGATCTATTAGATACCTTGTGGTCATGGTCAATATGATACCAAATCAAGAGAACAAAGGCATGTTTGAATGCCAAACAAAATTTAAGGATTCTTTTTATATTTTATTTCCTCTTCAAAAGGGAATGAATGACTTTTTTTTTTTCTTGAATAAGAATGTATAAATTTTTTTTTTAAACAAATCTTTTTCATCAAGCTACAATTCTAATTTTACAAAACTAAACAAATAGTAAATTGATTAAAATAAACTCATGTTAATGCACATTTAAAATGATGTGCTTCATCAATATTTCTAAGGTTAGATATGTTAGATAAATGTGTGAGCATGCGCTAAGGAATTCAATTTTATGAGGATGAAAATTTGGTTTTATGGACAGAATTTGTTTGTATTAGCTTATTTTTTCACATCAAAAAAGAATGTTGAACCTTTTAAAATTTTATTTTTTTAAGATACAACTATAATTTTACAAAATAAGTAAACTTATCTAATCTCACACTGTGAATGATATGTTTCATCGATATTTTTATAGTTAACGATGTTAGAATACTCATATCAAATCGTGCTAAATGATATACAGGCCAAAATTTATTCAACTAATCCCAAAAATCACCTACATCAACTTATGCATCTATTGTGCAAAATGCATTCTTGCTACAATGTTTGTGCATTTTAGTTTTTTATTCTTTCTTTGTGTATTTCGAAGATGAAGGAAGATAGTGGACCTATAATGATTGTGGTATGTGGAGAGAGAGAGAGAGAGAAACAAATAAAAAATTAATTTTATAATGAGATAGAGTTTAAAATAGATAATTTTATGTGAGTATTTCTCAAAAAAAAATATGTTAGTGTTTTGAAAAATAATTAGATTAAATTTTTTTTTAAAAGTAAGTTCTTGTATTAAAATGAACAAAAAAAATTTGTACAAGTTAATGTTGGTACTCTAAAGTGTGTGATCATGTACTAAGGAATTCAATTTTTTATGAGGATGAAATTTCGGTTTTTTAAGTGTTGTTTGATGGACACAAATAAAAAATTAATTTTATAATGAGATAGAGTTTAAAATAGATAAATGTGAGTATTTCTCAAAAAAAAAAATATGTTAGTGTTTTGAAAAATAATTAGATTAAATTTTTTTTTAAAGTAAGTTCTTGTATTAAAATGAACAAAAAAAAATTTGTACAAGTTAATGTTGGTACTCTAAAGTGTGTGATCATGTACTAAGGAATTCAATTTTTTATGAGGATGAAATTTCGGTTTTTTAAGTGTTGTTTGATGGACATAAATAAAAGTAAATAAAAGTAAAAGTTAACTGAAATAGTACAGTGAGATTCATAAATAATATCAAAAAATAATAAAACTTAAAAATAAAAATAAAAATAAATTAAATAATAAAATAAATTTACAAAAATAATATTGTCAAATAAATTTGGGGAATGTGGATAAGGTGGGGCTGAATGTTGAAAAGACTTTGGCCTGAACAAGAAAACAGATTAATAAACTAATAATAAAAAGTCATAAAACTTGCAGACAGGACAAATCGGAAACCAAAGATTTATTGACCTAAATTATACACCTAGCTAACACCCTCGACCCAACAGTGCGGTGGCATAAGTACGTAGGTTATTATTTTATTGTCGTGCCTTCTACTCTTTTCCCTATTCCCAAAACTATCGAACAAAATTTGTGGTTAGGAACTTAGGTTTGAATTAATGGGTACTTGTTGGAATGAAGGGGGTTTAGCAGAATTACTGTGGGTGATTTGATTACTACTTTATATTGGTAGTTAGGGTTGAATTAATTAATGCTTTGGTTCGTTACTTGTTGGAAGGTTTTAAGAGAACTGTTGGGGGTGATTTAGGTCCGTTTGGTAGAGAAGTTTGAGTAATGTTGTTTGTAATTTTTTAAAATATATGTGAGTAAAAAAATGTGTGAAAATATGTGTAAAGTTGTTTAAAAACTGAAAATGTGGATTTGAACCACTTTACCAAACAGGCCCTTAATTACTTTATATTGATAATGACCCACTACATTTGTTAAAATAAAAAAAAAATCGTAAAGGTTATATGGTTCGGTCTGACGGTTTACATCCATAAAATAAAACTATTAAACAGGAAGTGAGTTAGAATTAAGCATAAATAAAGTTATTACATAATTGAGCCTTTTTGAAGAATACATAAAATATTATAAAGTTAATATATATCTTCAAAAACATTCATATTAATATTTATAAAACAGAACGATTTTAATATTATGTTGCTTTAAGTTAAAGAGCCGGAAATCATTGCCTTTTTGTCCCCTTGAATTCTAGGTGATTATAACTTCAATTTTAGCTTAGTACAATTGGGCTGGGGGGCGGGGGGAGCCCCCTAGTTGAAGCCCCCTAGTTGATGGACTACTTAGAGAATTAACCAACTTGATTATTTAATTCAATTATGTCAATATCAAATTAAAGTGTAAACAATTTAAGCATGTGATGTCAAATTAAATAATATGTCATAGATCACACAAAATCAAACACAATGGAGACAATGATATGGTGACATAAGGAAAACCAATGAAAAAACCATTACAGGGAAAACCTTCCCCAATGAAACAAATTTACTATGATTAGAGAAGTTTTACATTCGAGGAAAAACCTTTTCCTAAACTATATCAACTTGTAGACAACTTACAGAGAAAATTTTTCACTACACCACGGATGATGCACCCGTGCTCACTACTAGAACCTTTGACGGACTTCAAGTTCACCTCTTGAAGGTTTTCTTCACAAAAACAAGTTTGTGGTAGGTATTGTGGCTTTAGCTTCTTCACCATCTGATCTTCAGATCTACTTGAATATCTATAGTATGATGAAATTGAGAGAAACTTAGTTACACAACCCTAGCCAAACAAACAAAGCTTTCTCTCCTCTAAAAACTCTCTTACGTAAACTTATAATGTTCATTTTATAACCCAATAAGTAGGGGCTCAAATCGGACTTAAAATAGACAAGTTATTAAGCATTTCACGTTGTTAATTTGTACAATCTTGTGGGTTCAAGATTGGAGTTGGAAAAAAAAAAAAAAAACGTTGGGTTTTCTTGATAATTGGGTCTCGATTGATCGAGATTGGAATTGAACAGAAATCAAAATTCTTGATCAGTTGAGATTGGAATCAAGCAAGAGTCAAGATTCCAAAATGCTCAACTTTAGAAACTTTGGTTTTTCTTGAACTTGAACCTTGATCTTGTCTTGGACTTGAAATGGACTTCAAACACACCCAAGACTTACTAAAATTCCTATAAATTGATTATATTTGATCACGGTTTTTCAACCTAGTCTTATGGACTCAATAGTAAACCTTAAGGATTCGAACTCGAGATGTTGACTTTAACCAAACCACATATAAGTAGTTGTCACAGGGTGACTTACCCTTAAATGGTTACTAAATATATTGTTGAGTAAACATCACTCACACTTTTTCAAATTTCCAAGTCCAACTACCAGCATTCTTAAACCTTTCAGACACTACCACATCTAATTTCAGATTGTAAAGGTCGTAACGGCCCGCCATAATAAATTATTAGCCAGTCAATGGAGCCCTCAAAAACTACGTGACACCACAGAAGCAAAGCAAAAGGAATAGTCTCCGTAATTAGATTATGATATTAGATTTGAGCATATTTGTCTCCTATTCTTGAGAAATTATTTCGTACAAAACAATTACAACATCTTTCATTCATATAAGATTAAACTCCAAGTGAAGCATCTATTTGTGATCCACCTTTATGTGAGAGGAAGATATAGTACATCAAGTGCACTAAATAATTTCATTGTATTATCTCCACACACACATATGTATATGTGGAGAGAATACAATGAAATTATTTAGTGTACTCGATGTACTATATCTTCCATATATATATATATATATATATATATATATATATATATATGTATGTATGTGTGTGCGTGTGCTATTTACTGCATCTTGTCTATAATCCAAAGGTAATTTGGCTGAGAAGTGACGACATCTTTGTGTTTGTATAATTCTAATCAGTGTCTCTCTGGCTGCAATGGGTCTAGCCCTTCCCTGGCTTGCTCTTTCACACATTGGAGCTCATCTTTGCATACAAAATGACAACCATTTAAGCATGTCAAACAATTCACAAGGTAACATTAACTTCATGGTTACAATTGTAATAGGAAGTCCTAATTAAGCTTCTACTTTTGTTTAATTCCTTTCCACATGAACAACATTTGAGCCCATTAATTAGGGTGACAATTGGTACCTTTCCTTTTTGGCATGTATGTATAACTCGATTAGATTATAGGAGCAACAATATTTCTAGTCACAAATTAAAGATTTGTTTCACATCTTTGTACTTTTCACATTTATTTCAAACAAACCAGATATCATCTTTTTAATTGGATGTGTTAATTAATTAAATTGAACCTTTGCTTATTTTGTATAAGATGTACAAAAGTATTCCTAAAACAACATTGACCTGCATATAATTGCTCACATGCGTGTACCAGTACTGCATTAATATTGAGCTCCAAATTTATACAGACAGAATGAACCGAAAGTTAAATTCTACCTTCTTCCCTCATCAATAATGATGGAACACTTTCGACAGTGTCTAAAAGAATTGCATTAGAACACACATATTATGCCTGGCTGCACATGTCTTCAGTCTTCTTACTTTTATGGTATGAGAGCTAAATACAGAAAGAATTTATCTAAACAAAAAAAGGGGCCTTATTATTGTTGTTTCCCCCAAACAAAATGACAAGTTAAACGTATATATATTTATTATTTACTTTTTTAGTCCAATGCAAGCAATCTACATAAAGATCTAGGGTAGTTCTTCTCTCCCCTGGCCTTTTCCTTAAAATTTCTTCTTTTAAATAAATTAAAATAATATAATTATCAAAGAAATTTAATATAAATTAGTTATTTTTTATACAAAACAATAAACTTAGGATAAATTACAGTAATTTTAAACCCTATATCTTAAGGTTGTTTTCAAATTAAGTCCTATGCTTTTAAAGGTTTCAAATTAAATCCTAAATTTTAAATTTATTACAGGTTAAAACCCAAAAACATCCTGTTTGTGTTATTCATAATCTGATAGTTGTGAAAGGGGAATTTGAACATTTAATGTTTCCGTTAGAAGCATCAACAGGTGTCAGTTGATCTAGAAAAATTTTGACAACCAAAAAACACTTTAAAAGCTGGCTAATATGTATCAAAATTACATGAAGCCAAGATTGATACCTCTTTTTAAGCAAGTCAATATTCTCCATGGTTAATGCCCTAAACTAGTTCAAAAAATGATAATCTCCACTACAAATGATATATAGTCCCCATATAAAGAGTTTCATCTCTAATACAAATTTAATTTATTTATCAATGAGTTGCATTAAGATTGATAAGAGTGGTAAAAAAAATTTATGTACATCTTTTTTCTTTTTTGGCTAGATAAATAAGGGGAGGGGCTGATAGATTCGAACCCAATACCCAAACATCACAAGAGGTGCTCGAACTGTTGGGTATCCCTTGAATTCAAAAAAAATTATGCACATCTCTAAAGAATATTAAATCAAATATGCATCAATAATTTATAAGAAGAGAAAAACAGTAGTTACAACTCACAAGAGCATAATAAGAAAAAAAAAATGTTCAAGTTTAATAATTAAACTCACTTGTGGCCCGCTGCATACACTCCAGCATATTTGAAAAGAGCCACAATTTGATACATATGAAACATTCCTATCTTCAGGAAAAGAAAAACTAAAAATAAACTGATAAAAAATAAATAAATAAATAAAGAAATGTTCCTATCTAAATTTAATATTATTAATGTTTGTTCTTGCAAATTTTTTTTTTTTGGACTCTTAAATAAACCCCACAAGAATATCATCTTTTTTTTTTTTTTAAAGAGTTTCAACCTATGACGTCCGCTCCTGATGAGTGCTCTTTATCATCAGACCAAGACACCAATCAGTTTTTGGTGTAGGCGGGGATTGAACCCCAGATCTCTTATTCAACCATCAGAGATTTTACCAGTTGAGCTAACTGGAACCCACAACAAGAATATCATTTAGTAGAGTATGCAAAGTGCTCATTCTTATATTTTTCATTTTTACAAGGAAAAAAAAAAGCTAATATGTTGAACTATTTATAATTTTTTTATACTAAGTTATTGTGATACAATGCATTTGCTAATGTTTACTAGATTTTTAAATAAGTTCTCAAAACTTAGCTGTTATGAAATTTTATTGAAAAAGAACCGTATAATTTTAAAACATGGTGTAAAATTTTCAGTTAATTTCATGTTTGAGTTAATGATAAATTTTGGGTAAAAAAATTTGGCACAGTTTCAAACGGGTTAAAAGTGATTTTAAATATGTTTGGAGTGGTTTTAAATGGGTTGAAGTAATTATATATATATATATATATATATATATATATATATATATATATATATATATAATTTGATAGTTACAATGAGAGTGAAGAGATTTGAACCTTAGATGTCTTCATTAAAAATATTCTGAGATATCAATTAAGTTACAAAACTTTTTTATTTTGTGTTATTTATTCAATTTAAAACTATTGTAAGTACATTAAAATCACTTCAAACTTGTTAAAAGTTTTATAATCAAATTTATAAGAGTTAATAGAAAACTAAAGAGGATTATTAACTTAACTATTGGTCTAGTTTCACTCTAATATCTTGTACAGGTCAATCTTTCTTTTCTTTTCTTTTTTTCTTGTCTAATTGAAAGATGGCCTTTATTGAAAAATTAAAACGAAAAATTATAAAAACCCCACCCACCCACCCACAATTTAAAAAAAAAAAAAAAAAAAAAAAAAAAAAAAAAAAAAAAAAAAACAGAAAGTAATAGTGTAAAAGGTAATGAGAAAAGTAAGTTGTTTACTTTTTTTTTTTTTTTTTTTGGAATAATTTTACTTGTTTATCTTTTGGGAGCAGAGAAATCTGAAATCCTAAAAAGTTGAGTGCAATGATGGTTCGGCACCCATGTATTTCATGTCGGCACCCATGTTTTTCAAAATTTAATTCCTGGTAAAATTGTGAAATCTTTTTTTTTTTGTTTTTTTGCTAAACAGGTAAAATTGTGAAATCATATCACCATTATAATTAACTTGAATCATATTTTTAAAATACAATTTATAGAGTGTGTGTATAAATGTGTATAATGAGATTTAGCCTAAAAAGATAAAGAAGTATTATATTCATCACAAATTATAGATGATAAGTTATTAATAGTTCTAATTTGAATTTATCATTAAAATTACTGTTTTCACACAAAAAAATCAATAACAACATATCACTTAAAATTTATTGTGAAATATCATAAACTTTCCGGTAACAACATGCTAATTAAAATTTGTTATCAGACTAAAATACCTATCAATTTTTAATATAAACTAAAATTAAATTTAAATTTATTATTCAATTATCAGTAATTTTATCATTTAACTAGTTAACTGAAACCACCACGCGGATGAAATATCTTAGACACTGCATTTCTAAAAGATAATAATAAAAAAGAGAAGAAGAATATAAAAAAAAAGTCATAAAAAAAGGCACGATGATCTTCTGCGAAAACTGATGAATTGGACAAAGGCAAAACAGATGGTGGGACCAAGCATTAATAACACACCGCGTGGCATTTCAATCCCTGTGAGTACTTGCTACGCAAGTAGCACAACCAAACACACACACATACACACTTTAAACTAACTAGTCTCCTTCCTAACTAGTTGGACTGAACCAGGAAAGAAAGGAAAAATAAAAAGAAAACAAGAGAATGAGTCCGTAGTATTATATATATATATGTAGGTCCCCTACCCTACACACACTATTACTATCTACTACTTCCATCTATTTACACAGAATTTCATTGCAGTGGCTTTCCTCGCAATTATGTTACTATCACTTGGGTAACTCAGTAAATTGAGTTCCTCTCACTGCAATACCTCCAATCAAACACTTCTCTCTCTCTCTGTCTCTGCACAAGCCGCCTCATAAACTCAGTCCCCCACAACCCCTATACTTTGGACTTGCTCTTTACTAGTACTAACTCACCTAGAGAGCAAAGAAATAGCCAGAATGCCCAAAAGGGTCGGCTTTTAGAGAGTGTGTACCAAGCTTTACACAAAGCAAAAAAGAAAAGAACTACATGTCCACGCCATTATAGTTTTCGGCAGAGACACACTCAAACTCATTAGGGTTTTGAAAAAAAAAGAAAAGAAAAAGAAAGCTTTGATTTTGATCCCACTTCTTCACTCCCTTTTGGTTAGTTATATTATTACACCATTATCTCTATCTCTCTCTCTTATCTCTTTCTCTTTTTGCTTTTCATTTTCACTCACAAAGTTTGTATATGCAGGTCAAAAAAAAAAAAAATGCTGGACTATGAATGGAGCAACCCGAGTTCAATGATGTTAACGGGCGAAGAAGAACCCGGCCCGGATTCCGACCATACTCGCCAAATCTTCGACCACTACACCCAACAACAACAACATCATCAACAACAACAACCATTTCACGACCACACTGGTTTCAACCCTCATCATCATCATCAAACCACAGCAACCAACGCTTTCTCTCACGCGCAAGCGCATTTCAACCCACACCAAACCCAAACCCACTCGCAATTCCACTCACTGTACGATCCACGCGCTTACTCAAGCGCGTCTGCCGCTGCTGCTGCTTCTTACCACCAGCAAGCTCCCCAGCTACTCTCCCTCGACCCCGTACCCGGCGCCGCCGTGGGGAGCGGCGCCGCCGGGTACCTCGTAGTCCCGAAGAGCGAGGACGCCTCGTCTCGTCCCCCCGTGGACTTCGTGTCCAGAATTGGCCTCAACCTCGGCGGCCGGACCTATTTCTCTTCCGCCGAGGACGAGTTCGTGAACCGGCTCTACCGCCGCGCTAGACCGGCCAACGAACCCGGTTCGGGCAACTCCCCTAGGTGTCAAGCTGAAGGGTGCAATGCTGATCTCACTCACGCCAAACACTACCACCGCCGCCACAAGGTCTGTGAGTTTCACTCCAAAGCCTCCACCGTACTCGCCGCCGGGTTGACTCAGCGATTCTGCCAGCAGTGTAGCAGGTTGTTTCATATTTACGGAAATACCCTCCTCTGTTTTAACATTACACTATACCTACTCCAAGGTTTTATAAAATTTTTATTACAATCTTAATGCACGAGATTACGATAATGTGTGTGTGTTTTTTTTTTTTTTTTTAACGACGAAACTGCCCCTGTGGATTGTTGCTCTGATCCAATGATTGCATAACCGTACTGAGAGGTAATCCCGAGGGCATTTTCGTCATTTTGCCGCTTTCTAATTTGAAATGACCGAAACAACCCCCGACATGGATTCCAAATTTTCAGTCTGATCGAAACGGGAACATTGTTGTTGTTCTGTCTGCTCAAATTGCTAAACCTGGTGGCTTTGAGGGTACATTTTCAAAAGACGTAAATGCCCCTGGAAGATATAATAATCGTGAGCTAAATCCAATGATTGGAGCTTCCGTACATGTGGAAATCCCGAGGGCATTTGCGTCCACAAATTTCCGCAAAATTTTTTAGAACACTTTCCATTTTCGTACGCCTATGTTAATTTTTGATTCTTATGTTGTACTGATTTAGTTGTACTACAATCGTATAACTAACCAAAACAGTTAATAAATAACTGCATTGTTAACAGTATTGATAATTAAAGCTTATTGAATGCAAATTATTTGTCTAAGTTTTAACCTTGATTTTTTTTGTAAATTTTTTGTTCATACAGGTTCCATCTTCTTTCCGAGTTTGATAATGGAAAAAGAAGCTGCCGGAAGAGACTGGCCGACCACAATCGTCGCAGGCGAAAAACTCAACAACCTAATCAAGAAAATCAGAAGTCTCTGCCCGACAATGCTCGGAATTTATCGACCGGTAATCTCACAAGTAAGCCATTTTTATATTTATCAGTAAAATTACAAGCGCTCTTTATTGTGGAGGAAGAGTGTGTAATTTGAGTTAAGAGTTCATTGCTATTATTATTTTTATTTTCTTAAAAGCACTAAGAATTATCATTTGATTTGGAGATCACTCGTTAATAACTTAACAAGAAATTAGAGACAGCTCTAATTATTATGCAATGTTTCTATATTATATATGATTGTTATTTTTCATGATTGCTATTAATTAGAAGCTAATTAATTAGGTAGAGCCTAAAGAAGAAGAAAAGAAAATGACTTTTGGTTCATGGGATTTGGTTTTAATTTCTTGAATTTTATTAGGGTCCCCACCTGACTCTGGAGCTCCCTCGTCATCGTCGGTGACCGTGGCAGTTTCGCCGCCACGAATGTCGTTGGATTGCTTCAGGCAACGACCTTATCAGGCAACAGCTTCATCGGCCTCATCAAGCTCACTTTTTTTCTCAAGTGGGTAAAATCATCATCATCAAATGCAAAATTAGCGGGCTCTTGTTGTAGAAATATGGAGGAATGTTTAGCAAAATAACATTAGGGAACATCATCTTGTTTAATTAATATTCCTTTCTTTTTTTTCTTTTTCTTTGTTATTATTTTTTTCCTTAAATTTCGGTACTTTAGTCTAAATTAATTGGTGTTTGTAACATGGGTACGTACGGAGCATCTAATATATCTTTTTCATGTACCAAGAATTTGGAATTTATGTTGTTTAATTTTTTTTTATTTTTTTTTACTGCAAAAGCTAGCGAGGAAGGTTAATAATTCTGAGGGGAATCGTCAGAGTTATTAGGCCACAAATTGGAATTTTTCCCACGATAGTGTCTGATTGGTTGCAGGTAGAGTTGTGACAGGCATGGGTGTACAGGTCTACATTCATTTTAGGCATTGCATTATTCAATTTTGTCTGGTACTGGAATTTTCCGGGAAAATGCAGTGATCATATAAAAAAAGAAGGAGTGAAATTGACCACGTAGCACGGAAAATATTTTCCTGGGAATATTAGGGGAAAGTGGTGGTCAAGCCGTCAAGCTGTCTCCTATGTGGAGGCTGTACTGTACTTATAAGCAAGAGTTATTTAATAAACAGTGAATCAAATTAATGGCCATGCATAAATCATAAATCTTAATCTCTCTCTCTCTCTCTCTCTCTCTCTCTCTTGTATTATCGGAATCTGTGTCTATCTCTCTCTCTCTCTCTCTTGTATTATCGGAATCTGTGTCTATTTCTGTGTGGCTATATATTTTCTTGTTAGGAGAAATGTAAAGATCTTCAATGGGGTCCATCAGGGTGGGCTCTACCTTCAACAAAAGTTGTTTCTTGCAATGGCTGATTGATTTGATTATTGAAATGTGACCAATATTTCTTTGCATAAAGTTGTGTATGAATTGGAACACGACGTGTGCTTTTTTGAGAGCTTTAGGTGATATATGTGTAACATACAACTTTATAAAGATTCATTGACTTAAAAAATGCACGTGATTGACCCCAAAAATACATTTTACGCAAATATAAAGCTTCTTTTTTTTTTTTTTTTTGGTGTGTGTGTGCTTTTGCTAGATAATTTTGAGAAAGAAATGAATGGACAAGATTAATTTGGAGTTTATACTTTCTATATATACAGACAATGAATATAGATTAAGTTACAGGGTGCCAAAAATGAAATATATATTAAGTTCTTGTGTTGTATAGAAATAAGTGGAAAGCTTGGTGGGTCAATATATAGCGTGAGTTTGTATTTGTTTTTTATGTTAGAAGTAATTTGTTGAAAATTAACTATAGTACAATAGTACTAAGAAATTGTACATAGCAAAAAGTAAAAGAAAATCTCACTATCAACTAAGGACATTTGATTTGACAAGAGCATTTGCTACTAACCTACTAGAATTTAATTTTCATATATATGTACTGCACATCATTCAAATCGATTAAACTCACTATCCAAGTGCCTTAACGGGTTAGAACTCTTCTTCTTAACAAAAGGAAAAGTGATTTGATTTGATAACTTTGTGCAAGTCTTTTGCAACTATTGCTGTTGTGACACAATTATTGAATTACACTTGATGAAGACCAATAGCTAGAGTAACAATATTGCAACATCAATAAAGGCATTTGCCAAATACATTTTTACTTTATGATGATGATGATGATGAGAGTGCATGATATATTATTGGAGTTCAAGTATTGCTCCCTTGTTGTGCTAATAATGGTTAGAATATTCATATGTATAAATTTATAATCTTAAAGCAGAAAAGCCATGCATGCAAAAATCCTTGCCCTTTTAACTTTTTGAATAAGCTAAAATATGGATGAGTCGGACCCAAAATGTCATATTATATTATAAGATAAAAGGAATACAGTTTCAGTCTTTTGTACCAATTGATAATCATAAAGCTGAAGAATGAGATCTTATGTTTGTTTTATTCTTACATCGTTTTTATATTATTGATGACTTTATGTCAACTTGTGAAGTTCACTAACAATCAAGTATTGTAGTGTCTTTTTAGGTTCCTTAATTTTCTCATCAGGAAGCCTCCTAGCACCTTCGAGGAAATTTATTGTGGACCATATCCTCTTCACTTTCATACTGTTGATTTATTTATCGTTTTTTGCTTTGAAGGAAGTAGCTCTCTAAGCTTTGTTTGGTTCTCAACCACGACAAACTAGAAACTTTGGAATCATTGTGTTTCGTGCTTTGTAATTCAACGTTTTAAATAACACAACCAACTTATAGTTTACTCTTTTTCTCAAAAAACAAAAACAAACAAAAACCCTAGTTTACCTTATTAATATTTAGGGACTTTGAGTCATGGAAGTGGAAAAAAAAAAAAAAAAAGTTGACTAACTCTTTCATCTCTCCTTCCCATTTCCTTCTATCCAAATAAGAGCTTACAAGATGCACATGTTGCCCTAATTCAAATCCTATTATTTCCTATTTAATATCAAATTAAAGTTATACTTCTTTTTTTTTTTTTCTTTTTTCTTTTTTTTTTTTGTGGGGATAGGGAGAATACATATTCCTAATGATTAGCTCAATAATACAAAGCACATCCTAAGCTTAAAAAAGGTTTCAGATTTATTTTGTGGATACTAAATATCTGAGCTAGCACAATATAGTTTGAGAATTAAGACAACAATTTTAAGCGGAGCATTTTTTATATTCATTAAAATATTTTTCTTTAAAAAAGTAGTGTGGGGCCCAAATAATTTATGGGCCAGGCCCATTTACCCGTGGGGAGTCCAAAGGCCCAAGCCGAGGAGGACTGTGGCCCAAGTTCGATAATATAAAACACAAGATAGCCTTGGGATACAGCCGAGGACAATTCGGTCCTCGGCAGACCCAAAATCTCACCGGAGAGAGGGGCAAAAACGGTACAGGACTACGCTTGAAAGAAAATCTAAAATATCCAAGGACAGCTACCCTTACTGCCATTCAATACTGTGCACCTGACAGAGCCATACTCCCCAGCTTTTACAACTACCTCCAACGACTTTGAGTATGGGCTGATGGGACAAGTATCAGTCCTGAAAAGCCTACCCTACACGTGGACGAAGGATAAGGAACACGGGCTAGTATAAAAGGAGAAGTAAGCAACCCTTAGAAGAGGCGGGGAAAAATGGCCAAAACCAGAGCCTCCCAGCCCACCTTTAGGAGGAAGACTCCCAAAGCGTGCATGACCTGTCTATGTATGTTCACGTTTTATTTATGCATGAACATCCCGGAAACCCACCGTCTCGTGATCAAGGCCTAGCCTTTCAAACCCACGCTCTATATTGTGAGGGCCTATTTACGTGCGAACCCAGTATCATTCTTGGGTCGTTCCAAATCGTGCCACTTACAATTGGCGCCGTCTGTGGGGAGGGCTTGTGCGTTGGCTCAGGCGTTGGGTCGAAACAACCCCCTTGTCACTTCTAAACAGCCGTTTACGTTGTATGGTGTTAGCTTAAAGTTCCACCAGGGGCTATGTTTCTTTAGTAGGGGCTGCGCTGGGTAGCATCAATAGCACGGATGGTTCCAAGGGCTTGGCCGAGGAGCTGATTCCCCATGATCCAAGTACTCACGCCATAACCGAGAAGTTAATGCCCCTACTTCTAAAAAATTGAGTTTTTGACAGAACCAGGGTATTGTATGGTCCTCGGACTCAAACCTATGGGGAAACCAACTACTTGGATGAGAAAACTGAGTTTTGGACAGAACCAGGGTATTGTATGGTCCTCGGACTCAAACCTATGGGGAAACCAACTACTTGGATGAGAAAACTGAGTTTTGGACAGAACCAGGGTATTGTATGGTCCTCGGACTCAAACCTATGGGGAAACCAACTACTTGGATGAGAAAACTGAGTTTTGGACAGAATCAGGGTATTGTATGGTCCTCGGACTCAAACCTATGGGGAAACCAACTACTTGGATGAGAAAACTGAGTTTTGGATAGAACCAGGGTATTGTATGGTCCTCGGACTCAAACCTATGGGGAAACCAACTACTTGGATGAGAAAACTGAGTTTTGGACAGAACCAGGGTATTGTATGGTCCTCGGACTCAAACCTATGGGGAAACCAACTACTTGGATGAGAAAAACTGAGTTTCGTAAGGTTGGCTACCTAATAAAAATTCTAAGTTACTTAATCCTCGGCTCAAATACTGTAAAAGGTTAATGCTTAAGAGTGTTAAGAAGATGGTGAAACGCCCCACTATTCAGCAGCCTAGGGAGGCTGTTCATTTTGCGGGTGATATGTCTTCGGATGGTTACTTCCTGCACCGCATCGAGTATTCAGTTATCATCTCGGCTAGTTTTGAGGTAACTCTCGTTTTTCACAGATCGGCATTGTTGTACTAAACAACTCTATTAAAGTTATGGTGATATCTTTTTTCTTAGCAAGTATTTTGACCCTAGGGGTCATTGATTCAAATGCTATATTATTGTGCCGAACAGCACTCGCAAATTCATAAATAGCGCCTTTCTCTTTAATAAGGGATTATGGCCCTGAGTATTGTACTCTAAGGTCGGCGGTATCGTTTCAGGCCGATTCAGTAAGCTCATCATAATGTCCTTTCTTTTCCTGCCTAATGGGAGTTTCGGCCCTAATTATCGCTTGTTCGATTCAGTATTATTAAGCCGGATTGTTTTTATAAATACAGAGCTAGACCTTTTTGTTAACTGGGACTTTAGTCCTAGACGTCGGTCATGGTTTAAAAATTAAAAGGGTTCACAAGATTGTATGTCTGTTCATTGCATTATCATTTCGGAAGTATAGAGATAGAACATGTGATGTAAAGTGATAAGAATTTTTATTAATATAAAGAGGTATTACAACGTACAAAGAGGGGCTTAAACAAGCCTATATAAAAGGTGGATTGCCAAAACAAAAAAAAAAAAAAAAAAAAAAAAAAAAAAAAAGCAATACAGATAAATAAACCATCGGATATCTTTTTAAACTCGTCTCCGAAGTCCTTCCAAACTCTGCCTCAGTAGCGCCCATATTGAGAGAAGGACCTTCTTCAGAAGAAGATGAAGGAGATGAATGAAAAGAAGGAGGAGAAGAAGAGGGAAGAGATGAAAAGAAAGAAAAAGGAACAAAAGAGGGAGAAGGAAAACCACCAGGATCGATCTGGTGGTGGAAAGAAGAAGAAAGAGAGGCAAAAGGAGGCACCAGTGAAGGAAGAGAGGAAGAAGCAGAGATACTTTGGCCCTGCGTCAGTCCTGACTCCTAACACGCTGGTGCCATGTTAGCTATGCTCATGAGAGAGCGGCTGGTACTGATGATGGGTGACCCCAGCTCAGCCGCGCCGAAAGTTTGGCGTGACGAGCCCCTGCTTCGGATTTTGGCTGAAAGGAAAGTGAGACAGATCTTGAGTCTCCGCCATCCTTACCCTGACTGAGCCATTTCGAGCTTCATTAGAACATGGTGTTTTTGGGAGGGGTATGGTTCCTTCATTGCTTATTACTATGTTGAACATATCACAATTTAAGGTATAACCAGAGGGTAAAAGTAAAACTCTGGGAGGAGTCTAAGGATTTCAGGTTGTAGGGGGGGTTAAAGGGGTTCATGTATGGGAGGAGCAACTCTCGCCCTTTTCTTTTTATATGAGGGGCGAAGTGGAAGGTACTTAATATGTTCAGATCTCCAAGGAAATCTGCAAACAAGAATATGCCCGTTCCGTTTCCCCACACCACCAATAACCATTACATCTGAAAGGTCTCGTAAAGGGAAACTATTAAAGACACGCTTTGGATAGCCAAACGGTATGAGCGCGTCATAAATAAATTAAGAGGAACCTCGTAGACCGGTACATTTCCTGGGCAGATGGAGAACCGCCAACATCAATGAAAGGCTGAATTAAATGAGCCATAATAAAGGCTCGGTATTATCAAAACCCCCCTTTCCAACCAAGAGGTCGGACAGCAGGGTTTTGAGGGGCTATTGTGGGGCCCAAATAATTTATGGGCCAGGCCCATTTACCCGTGGGGAGTCCAAAGGCCCAAGCCGAGGAGGACTGTGGCCCAAGTTCGATAATATAAAACACAAGATAGCCTTGGGATACAGCCGAGGACAATTCGGTCCTCGGCAGACCCAAAATCTCACCGGAGAGAGGGGCAAAAATGGTACAGGACTACGCTTGAAAGAAAATCTAAAATATCCAAGGACAGCTGCCCTTACTGCCATTCAATACTGTGCACCTGACAAAGCCATACTCCCCAGCTTTTACAACTACCTCCAACGACTTTAAGTATGGGCTGATGGGACAAGTATCAGTCCTGAAAAGCCTACCCTACACGTGGACGAAGGATAAGGAACACGGGCTAGTATAAAAGGAGAAGTAAGCAACCCTTAGAAGAGGCGGGGAAAAATGGCCAAAACCAGAGCCTCCCAGCCCACCTTTAGGAAGAAGACTCCCAAAGCGTGCATGACCTGTCTATGTATGTTCACGTTTTATTTATGCATGAACATCCCGGAAACCCGCCGTCTCGTGATCAAGGCCTAGCCTTTCAAACCCACGCTCTATAAATGATATTGTGAGAGCCTATTTACGTGCGAACCCAGTATCATTCTTGGGTCGTTCCAAATCGTGCCACTTACAAGTAGTATCATTTTTGTCTTACATTTTGAGATGTAAAATTGTTTATTAAATTTTTTGTATTTAGGTTTTACTAACATCTACTTTCAATTGATCGTATCACTAATTTACTTAATTTTCTTGTGACAAAATTAATATTACATAGAAAAAACTACTTTTCGCACAAACAATTAAAAAAAATTGTTAATAAAATTTTGTAAACAATACATTCATTTGGAAAAGAATTTAATTAGTATGTTTTTTGACAAAATAATTAGTATGTTTATATCATCATAATTGTTATATTACATGTCTGGACATCATTAATTATGATAATATTTATTATTATATTTCATTGTATTATTTAATTATCTTCTAACTATTTTGGATCAATCTCTCATTAATTTGTGAGATTTGATATAAATTTATATTAGAATATTATATTCCTAACAATAGAGTTATTAACAGGTCCTATTTGAGATTCAACTAATTTTTCTATTCTTAATTATCTCATTTTTTCTTAAATTTTTTATACTCATATTGATATTTTTTTTTAGTAATTAAAAAACATTTGCAATTAAAAGAAGCGACATCTAAAATTAAAAATTATAATATGACAAGAATAAATAAACTTTAAAGTCTAGGGTAATAAACTATTATTCATCAAATTCACTATTGCAACTTCATGTGATAATAGAATCACCGAACAATCTCAATCTTCTCGAGCAAATACATATTTAACACATAGTTCAATCAATTAATATTAACCAAACCAAGATTAATTTTATGTAAACAAAAAAATATCATGTTGTAGGCGTAAAATTTATATAAAAAGAAGAAAAAAAAAAGCAGAATTTTTAATTTACCTTGGGCAAAGCAAAACACGGGGAAGAGAAAGTGAAATCTGATTTTCAATTTGATTTAGATATTGAGAGAAATTATTTTTGATGTATGACCATACAGGAGATTGGGTAACTAATAGTCTAAGGGGGACTTGCTTACAAAATTTGAAGTCTCAACTCATTATGGAAAATTTATAGTCAATGATAATATAGCACACTTACAACGATTTCTTTTTTGTATAAACAGTTGAAAATTTTAATTGGCTTGGATTTTTACTAAAGCAAAATTTTGAGGCCTTATTGTTGTGGGAGAGAGAGAGTGCATAGCCCATCTATATATTTTCTTAATTATTAGTTTCTCAATAAAGTTAACTATTAGCTAACCCGTGCTATGCACAGGAAAGTTTTATATCAAAAAATTTCAAACTTAGAATTTAGTCAACATACCTCATATTCAAACTTATCCTTTTAATTTAATCATAATATGTGAAAGAGGTTTGTTGAAAAGTTGGTTAATTGTATGGCTTCGGGACACCTCAGTTCTCACTATCAACCATTGAACAAAAGTTTCAGAGAATTCAAGTCCTACCCAAGAAAATAGGATTTTTATGAATCCTTATATCTACATAAATCATAATCCAATTTATCCAAACCTACTGTATTTGAATTTTCAACTAAAAATTTTCTCAAATTTGAATCACATGTACAAACCAAAATTCAATATACATACAATTCAAAAGAAACCAATACCAAAAAACCCATTCCAATCTTTCTTTGCCTTCATTGCTTCTTCTATAAGTGGGTTTGTAGATCTCATTGATTGTGTCATTCTTTTCATTTTTCATCATCATTCAACCTTAATCAAAACCAATAATCCAAATATCTAAATCAAAGACAAAATGGTATAATCATACGCACATATATTATACCAAGACCTTAAAATGATTTATATACAGAGATATAGCATATTATGAATATATCATATGATAACTTTTATACAATTAGAATTTGTCATAATCAATTGTGAACTTCAACTATTACAACTCTTTCTAGGATAAAGCAGAATCAAATTGTAACTTGTGCATGTTATTTGAAAAGCAAAAACAATTACTTGTACATGGTGAATCATATGACAAACTTTGTTGGTAGCAAAAGAAAACGGCTAATATGCATTTTCTAGTTTAAGTCTTAGACCTGTTCATTACTTCAATCCTATGTAAATATTTTAGTTTTAATTTGGTCTTAGGCTACCAATTCTAAAGCTAATTATCAACAAAGCTCCTAATTTTATCTTTGCTTTTAACTCCAAATTCCTCTATGAGTTGGACCAACACCTTGAGCAAATTTTAAAGTCTACATCTTTGGCTAAAATTAATTTCCCATTTGATCAGGAGAGCATAAGAAAATCCTAATACAAACTGTGAGTGCCTCCAAGTGTAGAAAATGATCACTGAGATACTGGCTCTTAGTAGGACCTGGTGATTTCCAGCTCTCCCCATCTGGCTGCCATCAACCAGCTCTTTACGCTGTTGTCATACAAAATGAATCTTCATTTGCTTCAATGTGCATTAAAGTAATAACTTCATTAGTCCCAATAAAACCCCCTCAATTTGCTACCATGAAAAGTGTGAATTACCTAAATGTGCTTTCAATCCTAAATCCCATTTACACTAATTTTTCCTGTTCAAAAATACTTGCCATGCTTGGGTTTAAGTAACACCCGCCATGCTTGGTTTGTCAATTGTCAATAGCATTTTTGGTTTGTCACATAGGTGGTGTTTCAATGTGTTAGTGATTCCTTTGACAACTAAAACCAAGAGACACAAACCATGAAGTTGACTTAAACTAATGGAAGAGTATAACTATCAAATTATCAAACACGTAGTGTACATATTCTAAATGGGGATGAAAGGATAGTTTAACAACATGAATCCACCCAAAAAAACACAGAACTGTCAGAGGAAGTTTCAACTTTCAATTCTATGTAAATATTCTCATGAGAATAATCTAATTTCACGTCAATGTTATAAAAAATCAAGTCACATACACATTGTTCTAATCATGTAGAAGTTCATGGTCTGCTCCATGTGTTTTTTTTTAAGAAGTCCTGGGTTTTGTAATTTGTATTTGATGGGAAAAAGAGATTTATTATGTGTAAAAATGTGGGAGCTCTAAAAAAGGTCAAAGGCTTCGATTTTATACCCAAAAAGCAAAATAAAGATGGTTAAACCCAAAAAGCTTTGTCCTTTCATGTAATACCTAAGCAGTAGCAAAACAGAGGTAATATACCAAACCTAACATTTGCAAATCAAATGGCAGAGAACCAAAGTCTGATGAGTCTAATTTATGGATTCAACAATACATCAAACCATAACAAAACCAATTACAACGAAACTTAAATCTCACCATAAAACTATAATAGAACCGACAAAAAAACCAAAAATTAAACATGCATAACAGAATGAACAACACATATTCATTACAAAGCAAACAAGAAATCAAAATTAAATTGCTAAAAAACCATAACAGAACAAAAGTGCCTAAAACAAAATTGGAACAGAAAATTAGTAATTCTGTAAGCAATCTTTTTTTGTAATTTTCGTAATCTATAAAATAGCTTGACTTGACTATGAAAAGAGACAAACAAAATCATATGAAACCAACATGTTCTCTAGAACCAAATAGGATTACAAAAACGTAGCAAGCTTTAGAGGCCAAGACTTGAGCCAGCAGAGGCTATGAACAGAGAGAGCGAGACTGAGAGAAGAGGTGAAGGGTTTGACCGAGATGCTCTGTGTTTAAGCCAATGAGAAAGGGATGAGGGGCAAAGTGAAGAGAGGAGAGTAAACCTATGTCTAGGGTTTTTAGTTCTAGCTAAGTTTGTGTTTGTGTCTATTGGGTTTTTTTTTTTTTTTTTTTTTTTTTTATAAGATAAGTATCAGGTTTTGTTTTGAAGAGAAAAGTAGTGTTTTTAATTTTATTTTGTATTTTTTAAATATTGTGCTGACATAGAAAATTGTGAGAGTTTCAGAGGTCTCAGTTTTATATAGATATATAGATTATTGTAACAAAATTTTGAGGCATTTTCCTAATGGAAGGCTCTAGGCAGTGACCTAAATGGTTTAGCCTAGGAGCTAGCTTTGTTAATGGGTTCAACGTCCATACCTATTATATTATTATGTTCCAAATTTACGAATCACAATCCTAATTCTTTGCATAGTTCCAACCATTACCTTATTTTTATGGTTAATTCATGGTTAGAATAATGTTATTTTACTATAAATATTATTCATTGGACATATTATAAATTTGTAATAAAATATTTTTAATTATAAATATTTAACCATTTAATGCTTTATGGTCATTGATTTTCAATCACCTTATCTTTTATATTCTTTTCTCTCTCACATATTCTCTTTATTTTCAATTGGTAAAGTCTCTGATGGTTGAATAAGAGATCTGTGGTTCAATTTTCGCATACCAAAAACCAATTGGTATCTTGGTCTGATGATAAAGAGCTATCATTAGGAGCAGATACCATAGGTTGAAACTTTCTAATATATATATATATATATATATATATATATATATATATATATATATTCTCTTTATTTTCCTTTCAACAATGAAGATAACTTGTTGTAAGGCTAAAGTTTGCACATTTCCAGCATTTGGCTTGGCAGAGAAATTTCATTAACCAACAAAAAAAAAAAAAAAAAAAAAAAACCCTCTTATTACGGGAAACAACTTGTTCAATCTAAGAAATGTAAAAAGCAACCAAAAAAATTTGTAGCTCAATTGATTGGTAGTGTTTCCGTTAACATTCAAGATTTAAATTGCTCATTTCCCTCTGTGTGTGTGTTTGTTTCTAAAATATTTATATATATATATATGGATAATTGTCCCACATTGCTTAAGAAAGTGTGTTGTGTGTGGTATAACTTGTCTCACCCTCCCTTAAAAGTTTCCATGACTTTTGAATGAAGTTGTGATGTGTTTTTGTATTAGAACCTCTTTTCCTCTCCCTTGTGTATGTGTGTGTTTGTTTCTCAAGAAAAAAAAAAAATTGCTCATTTCCCATCTATCAAATTATCAACAACAACAAAAATTAAATTTTTTATTTTTATTTGAAAATTTTAAACCCCACAGAAATTGAAGGTCATAGAATAAAATAGAAAAATTAATTTAAACATTCAAGACTTTCTCAATAAGCAACTTACTGATTTATCAGCTAGATTTTCACAGTGATAAGAACCCAAAAATGGTAACTTTAACACAATTATAAATAATTTTAAAAAACGGATTTATCAAACAAAGAACTGTGGTGTTCAGTGGCCCAATCCATTTATGGGTTCATTAATTAGCTGGGACTTTACCTATATATGACTTACTGTTTTGCAGCCATTGGCATCTGGGTTCTTGATCTATTGTCTATTGATCATAGTCACGAGTACTCTTGTCCCTGTATTCTCAACTTCAGATCATAAGAATATTTCTTCTTCTTTTATTTTTTTAATGGTACTATGCAATTAATCTTCCTTCGGGTACCTATATTTCATGGACACTGAAATCATGAGTGACCCAGTGTACAATCCCATCGTTATCAATTATTAGAAATGTTTGGAGAAAGGTCACTTTCTTCTACCTTTCACTTCAAATGTCATGTCCCCCTATACAAGGTAATGAAAGGGAAAGTAAAACCCTTAAATTCTACTTCATATACTAAGAACTTTATTAACAAAGGTGGAATCAACTTGATCAGCTTGTGATTTTTGGCTGTTTTCCTTTACTAAATTATTAGTTTCATTAGATTTCTTTTTTATTTGAAGGATAATGTTTTTATAGTTACAATCAAGACTTAATGTGATATTTGGAATTATGCGAATTGGATAAGATAAGTGCTTATTGTGGGCAAATTTACTGGTCCCATATCAGACGTATGCTGTAAAAATTGGGCTACATGAATGATTGCAAGAAGTTATAATTGTAATTTGATTAATCCTTGTAGGATATAAGTGCATATTTAACAAGCATTTTTTTTTCTTCGTTATTCCAACACAAAGTTTGGAACACGCTCTAATTATCATTTTTGTATCTTTTAGTGAACCAACGCATGTGGTTGAAAATTTTCCGACATTTGATAAAGCTGAGCTAAATTGTGATAAACTTAATTTCTCCTAATATTATGTTATCTCCTTTTCATACCAAAAAAAATAAGTACAAGTTTCCTGAATATTGTTATACTTAGAAGAAATACCAAACAAAGCAACAATTTGAGAAATTATAAGATTGTTGGAAGCACAGATGGGAAGGCCTTAAGTGAAAAGAACTAGAATGAAAATGTAATGAAATTAAAACCGTCAATCATGCAATAACATGTGGCCTATCATGGAAGCAATTTCGAGCTGATTGATTTGATGTGAAGAGGAAAAAATTGGTTACTACTTCCATTTAAAAGCCTATTAGTTGTTTCAAGTTCTTTAAATGATTTCAATCCTAATTTGAATCAGACCCAATGCTGCAAATGCACTTTTACGTACCCAAATACAATTTTTTTTTTAATTAAATGACATGGATCACTATTTTATTTTGGAGAGAGAGAGAGGGGATTATATAATAAATCTGATATACGTTTAGAGATATGCTATGTTCACAAAATTTTTATAATACATTCACAATAAATCATACGTGGTATATATATAAGTTGTTATTGACTATTATTAATGTGCAAAAAAGTAATTTCAATAGTGAGCATATATTAAGACCAATAACAATTTACTACATATGATTTATTGTAATACATTGTTAAGTGTTACAATGAATCTCATTGGTTCTTTAATCCAAATTTCCACAGTAACTCTGGATTTTGGGCAACTAAGAGCATTGGCAACTTTGTTTCAAATTTTGTTACTATAGTTGAAAACTACCTTCTAAAGTGTTTGGTCTTATATTTGGCAATCTCAATCGAATGACCCACACTCTGACTCTATAAATGCGTTACTGATCTAATGGCTGAAATCATGGTTGTAGAGTCACTTTCAAGTTTCAAACTTTTATATTCTGTTAACCTATTTCTTTGTCAAAACACCAAGTTACCACTGCTGATGCTTTCGTTTTCTCACTATTCACCCTCATGGAAGTTCTCCTACTCAAAGCTGCTATTTAATTTTCCTTGAGGATCTCGCAACAATACTCCAATTGCAACAAAATTGTTTTCTCTAAGAGCCTGTTTGGATTGAAGGAGGGAAGGGAAGGGGAGTGGAAGGGAGTAAAATAGAATTGATTAAAAATAGGCTAATTTTGGGCTAATTCTACTTTACTCTACTCTACTCTGCCTCCTTCTTCCTTAATCCAAATGGACCAGAAGAGTTGATCTACAAAAGTTTCAAAAGCATACTTTGTTGGTCTACTAGCTAACATAGATTCTTCTTTCCTTTTATCTCGAAATTGCACTTTCATTTCTATGATACCATACTACTATAATAGCATCTTATAGTGAGAAGCTCCTCTACTTGGTTTTGGTTAGAATTAAGGTTAATCAATTAAATTCAACATTTTTTTATAGTTCAAAATTTTGGGATATTTAATAATTCATTACTGTATCAAAAAGGGTGGCCATAAATTCTGAGTTCCTGACTGCAATACTCTACCTTCCATTTAAAAATTCCATGAGTTGGACCTCATTTATTAAGGAAGAGTATAAACTCACATAAAAGAATGGGTGAATTATGAATTGAATTCATTATTATCACAAACAGTTTAACTTTGGAGAATGGATAATACATCACCCTTCTTATCTATTACTAGGCTCACATGATCTCGAAAATCTAATTGATAAGAAATAATTTTAATTCTTTTACGGTCATACACTTTGCCACAACTTGATAATATGTACGATTGTGAATGATGAACCATCAATCGCACATGAATCAATCACTTTTTCTTTACCATTAATTAATTAATTTAAAGTCGCACATGTCATCAAACATCAAAATGTGACATAGTGTGCATCGGCATCCACATGCTTTCTCAAATAATACTGTCTAGATTCTAGAGCTACCCGATGGGGTTGTTCATACTTCTACGGCGAGTAAACAACTACATAAAAGGTCTTCGTTCTAAAGAGTCTTCATTACGAACTTCACACATATAATTTGATATGATGTTTTGGGCAAGTAGATTGGTCTCTGATGTGGAAGCATATACCATGACAAACACACCACACAAACATTCTTATATCCGTGTTTAACTTTGACACTCTCACTGACCAGAACTCTTCTCACTTCTACAATTTGAGCTTATGTCAAAAACTGTTACATCATTTCTCTTTCATTAGCATGACTGCATGAGATACATAAATGTGTTCACTAATGCACAGCTTGAGGTACTAGTCCATGTTAGTACGTCTTGGGGCATCATGAATCATGATACTCAGGCTTTATTTCTTTTCTTTCATTAAAAAAAATAATAGAATAAGACAAGAATAAGACATCTAAATATCTAATACATTTTTTCCTTCCATTGAATGTGAAAGAATCAAAGTCCTTAATTTGTGTATATGTATCAATCAAATTACACACAACATTCTCCTCTAGCATAATAGTGAGACCACCTTAAATGTGGAGAGCATTGAGATCCATTCATCATGCTAGATTAAAGATAATATAACTCTTTTCATAATTTTTTTTTTAAAAAAAAAAGATAATATAACTCTTAAACTCACATATTAATATTTGAAATAAGGTATAATTTAAAAATTTACGGGAAACGATACTCTCCAATTTAAATGGATCAATTTTATGATTTAGATTAAAGTTTACAAATTTAAGGATGAATAGACCATTATATTATTCAAAATTTGAAATAAGATGAGATAGTGTGTACATTGTTAGATCTAGAAAATAAAAATCTAACTATGAAATAAACAAAATGGAAAGAAGTTGAAAAGGAAAAAGGAAAATTTTACAATTTTTGTTTTATTGTTTTTACAAATGAGAACATCCTGACATCTTCAAGTATTTGACTAGATATTCTCTCGGGTGTATACAGTTTTCTTGTCTCACACACACAAAGTTATTACAATGAGGAATTCCTTAGAAGTGGTCTCAAAGTACTGGTAAGAAGATTCAAATTCAGCATCTCATGGATATCATGAGGCATTACGAACCACTAAACTAATTCTTTGACTTTAAAATTTACAAATTAAAAAGAATAGGAGATGTTCAAGACTATTACTGACAATAAGAATTTAATTATCATTATGGATTATGGTTGTACTTTAAGATTAAGTCAACTACTTTATATTTTGCTAAACAGCAATGTACATATAACTACAAACAACAAACAAAAACCTGCAGAAACAATCAAAAACACAACCAAACAAAACCAAAAAGATCCCACCAACTACTTTGATATAAACTACAGTGACACCTTTTTTTTTTATCAATAAAAATTGAGACACATAGTAACATAGAGTAATATCTTCTAAGTTTATAAATATTTTTGAATCCCTGAGAGAAAATCCAGAACAAGAAATGGAATCTTTTTGTTAGACAAATGTGAAGGCACATTTTGCCTCATTGAACAGAAATACACAGCATTTTTTTTCTCTCTCACAGCTTCCCAAATGCCTAATTTGATTGGTCCCAAACTTTTCCAAATACACATTTGACATATTTTTTTCTCACTCATCGCGGTAAGGTCCAACTTTGATTGTCAGCGTCTACTTTGTGAAGGGAATTTTGGGACCCCTACCCCTACATGACCCCCACAAAGCAAAGTACCATAAAACTACACTGAAACTATGCATGCATTTTGATAGAGCATACTTTTCAAACCTTGCACGTGGAGGCTTACTTTAGGGTAGTAGGGCTATGTGTGGGTCAGAGGAGTCAGAAGTAAGACGGTGCTGCAATTTCACGTGCAGTACATGTATGATAAATATATAGTATTTATTAGGTGGGGACCTCCTTCTAATAATGCTAGAGAAAAAAAAAAAACAAATTCATAGTTTTCTAAAGTGATAATTTATGATTAGTGTAATATTATTTTTATATAAACTCATTGTTAATTAATTATAATATATATTTTCAATAGTTGTGAAAAGGAGTTTTTGAATTAATTTTTTTTTTTTTTTTGGTATCACTAGACTTATTGTTTTAATTGTGACATGAAAATAAAATTTCAATGTTAAGGCCTTACGGGTGACAACTATACTTGACAATAGATTGAATAAATTAGATTGATTCAAATGCGGTTTGGGTTAGAAACATGTTGGATTAAAATGAGTTGTAAAACCTTTAACTTATTAGACTCAGTCTTTCATGGGTCAAGCTAACCCGCTATGACCCGTATTGTTTTCGTATTGAAAAATAAAATATAGATTTGAAAATATTCTTTTTGTCTTCTATTAGGTTCTAAAAATTTAGAACAATTGGCAAATTATGAGTACAAACTTGTCTAGATTTAGATTCCTAAGTCTATAAATATAATTAGACAATGGTCAAGATGTTACAAATCAAAATTCAAGAATAAGGAAGCTGTAGGTTCAAGAAATTCAAAACATGCCAGGTTCGACCAATCGAGAAGAAAACTCAACCAATCGAGACACGGATCTGCGGAATTTAATTCAAGCCCAACAGTTCATTAAGCCCATTAAGTGATTAGGGTTTCAAATCTAATTCTCCTAGTATTTAAAAAAAAAAAAAAAAAAAAAAAAAAAAAAAAAAAAAAAACTCTAAGACACATTTTAAAGGGGTTTTTAGAGAGAGAATAGTGCGTCTTGTGCCTACAATTGTAGACCTAAGGTTTTTGTATCCAAAACTCTCTAAATTCTTCTACTGGCAATATTCTTTGAAGAAACTCAAGATTCAGTGTTAGAGATATGTTATTGTATACAAAATCAACAACTGCTAATGATCTAAAACTTTGAGTGGGATCTTAGAGTCACAAACGTGGGTATTTGTGTTCAACAAATTCAGATAGAAGAGTCCATGGATTCGGAGCTACGTGTGGTCACGTGAGTAAGTACTACAAGAAGTAGCATTGGATTTAGGAAAAAATCTATTATAAAACTTCCATTCTACCATAGTGAATTTGTTGCCTTGAGAATAGTTTAGATTAAATCATCTCCAAGTTTTTTACCTTGAAACCTGACGGTTTCATTGATTATCCTGGGTCATCGTATCACTTGTCTTCTTTACTTTTCCGTATTAAGTTATATGATTATTTGTATTTAACCTAGATCTAAATAATAAACCTAAGTAAAAACTTGATTAATTAATTAGATTAAACAATCTGAGTTTACAGGGTCTAAATGAACAAACATCTTATTATTTATAAAAGAACAAAGAAATGAAAACACTTAAAATAAAAAGTTAAATAATACACAAAGTCCTCACTTTTGAATCCAAAGTTTACTATACTATAATAATTTCACAAAAGAATGAAAGAAAAGGTGAATGCCATAGACCAAATATCATCCTCATGTGTACTATTGCAGTATATAAAATGTGAGATAAATTAAGTTAAACAAAATCGTAATCAACATTCCAAATTTTATCCAAAAAGATATGATTCTAGTAGGATTACACATGGTTGCTTAGGACAACCTTTGTTTAGCTCAACTAATTTAAATAAGTTTCAAAAAGACAATAATTTCTCATAGAAAATAATTAACACTAAAAAAATTTCACAAAATTTATAAAAATAATTTTATCATATTTGCTATTTTATAAATAGTGGATTTGCATAATATTCACGACTAAATAAATTTGATATAAAAATTGAAATAAAAAAACCAATCTATATCCACAATTGACGTGACTCTTGCATTTATCTGCCGCTGTTCTTGACTGATTTTCTTTCCCTGGATTTTTTACTCATCTGGCATTTTGCTCTCATAACTTTTGCACGATGGATCAACAAGAAAATGTGAAGTTAGGAACTATGCTATTAGGTGTAGGCATTTTCCAGAGGTGGAATGAGGTAGCCTTTTGTCACCCTACAAAAAGAAAGAACTCACTTCTTGGTCTTTGAACTCTCAGTCAAGTCAAGTAGGCAAATCTAGGATCAAAAAACAAATTAAGTTCCGCTATTGACACTTAAAGTACACAGAGCGTGAGGTGAAATTGTATCAAATGCTGCCGCCTGCCGATACCAAAGTTGCTTATCGACACCGGCCTCCTGGTTGTCATTGCTCGATCACTTCCTTTTCCATTAAGTAATTTCTTAGGGACCTTAGTGAATAAAATAAATGAATAATTGAAGCTTCTTGCTATTTTTTCTTTGAGACTTTGAGTTTATAAGTCCAATGGGGAAAGGATGAATAACCAATCACCAAAGAAGTTTGGACGAGGGAATGGGTGGATCACAAACATTCCTTTAGATGGGTTCAATCATAACTTAACTTCATTCCTACTCGGATCTTAATAGATAGATAGATCTTATTAAATCATGTGTATGAATCTGTCTTTCTTGAGTTTACATTTTTGTTCTCTATTTGTCTATTCAATTGCGAAACAATTTTTCATGCTAGAATTAATAATAGGTCATCGACAAGGACAACTTAGCTCCCCTCCACCCTCCCAAAAAAATAATTTTCCATTAATCCTTTCAAAAAAAGAATCGTGTGATTGGCTCAGTAGATTTTTAATTTTTTCTCGATTTAATTTTTTATTGTAAATTTGCTCTTATATTTGTTAAAGTTTTGGATCATTTGTGGCGATGAAAACTTCATGATAATAGATTTTTTTTTTTTTTTTCTAAAAAATATCACAATCAAGTATAACATTTATAAGAGATAATAAGTTCTTTTTTTTTTTGATATTTTTGCAGATGTTTAATATCAAACTAAACAACTTGTGTATATTTATTAGAAATTTTTTTTTTAAAAAAAATTATAAGTTCTACCAAAGTTGAAAATTTTGTATGCATCCCAAACAAAAATTTCTTGGTCCACCCATGGTCATAGTAATTATGGTTCTAGGCATTGGATGTAAGGTAAACAATTATTGATAATTAAGTTTTTAGATCTTGTAGTATTTAACTTGAATTTATTCGATACTAGATGTGTACAGAATTGATAAATTTGTCATTATTTCATGGCCTTGGAAATAAAGACAAATTGTAATAGAGTGAGACTAGTCGGTCAATAATTACGTGCACTCATGAAAAATTGTAGATCCACAATCAATCCCTAAAATAATTTCCTCAGCCTTCGGTCCTAAGCCACGTGAAGACAGCAAGTCATAATTCATTAGTTTTGAAGGGAAAAAAAAAAAAAGAGACAGCTGGTCATATAGCAATGATTATGGTGGAAGTGAAATCTCATTCTAAATTTGGTTATAACGACAAATTTAAAGTCTCAATTTGAGCCATGCACTCTGCGAAAGAAACTGTTAACTTTGAAATAATGTGTGAGAACTTTGTTTTGTCTTCACCAATTCTTTTTATCTCTGGGGAACCTTTTTCACATGGTGTTATACAAGTCTAGGACCTCTGTTTAGTTTGTGTTGATGCTTGTGTTGGCTGTCTTTTGCTTGACTTGCAATTTTTTTTATAAAAAAGATATATTAAAATTGCATATTATTAATAAAAATCATTAAAATTTTCTGAATGTGAAGGTTTTTATTTTTTATTAATGCTGGTTACCGGTCAAAGATATAGGGATGAAACCATGATTTTATCTTTTTGAGAGTCAATATAAATAAAATAATTTTGACAATTAAAAAATTAATAAATATACTAAAATTCAATGCTAAACTTTAAGTTCGTAAATTTCAAGATCAATATTGTTAGATAGGTATCTGTTATCTTGTAAGATTTAAAGGCACGTAAGTGCTAGATACTAGAACACAAATAATCAATAATTTGAGGGTTTAGGTACATACCTTCTAAATACTATGAGCAAACCTAAATAAACTACTAGTAGCAGCAAACATGCACACTCAACACACAATCCAATAGATCTTTCTAGTTTCTCTCCATAGTCCTCCTTTTGGGTGTGTTTGGTTGGAGTGAAAACAGGGATGATGGAAAATAAGGTGGAAAATGTTGTTTTCCACTGTTTGGCTGAGGAAAGAAAATAGGAGAGACAAAAAACAGAAAAGAAAGTTTTTCCTCCCGGGCCCACTTTTTTTATCCTCCCAAATTGGGAAGAAAATGGGAAGGGAAAAGTATTGTGAAATGCATTTTACACAAATACCCTCACCTACCCCTCACTTTATTCATGACCTGATAACTCATCCTTATCACTTTACCTTCTCACAACACAGCAACATCCAGGTTCTCTTCTCTCTTTTTTTTTTTTTTTTGCCCAATTGCTGACAACGTTGAGTGATTACAAAATCTTTTGCCCACAAAAGTTTGCTGACCACGTTTTTGTAGGCTGAATGTAGTATAAATTTGCTGACCACATTTTTGCTGGTTTCAAAATCTTTTGCCCAATTAAATTTATATGTACACTATTGTAATTTTTACATTATAATAATAAAAATAATAATATAAATTTATATATATGATGTGATAAATTTTATATTATTTAATAAGTACAAATAAATTTATTTATTACATATTATGTAATAAGGGTATAATGGTTGTACAGGCCAGGGCCCTAGGCTCGTTGGGCCTTGGGACTTGGCCTGGCGGCCCAATACATCACCTTGCCCTCATTAGACCTGCAACCTCTATCCGAACACCTCAGGGGCCAATTTGGGCCCGAAAGCTGGAGTGGGACTGCACTGACTCAAATACCAATAGCAAGCTCTTCCCGATCGTCTTTAACCTAGTCGGGGGTAACATTGCTCGGAAACACCCTGTACTCGGCTGTTCGGTAGTGCCCTCGAGAATATCGCTGCCAAGCAGTCTTTTGGAAGTAGGAATCAATTCTGATGCCATTATCACTTTCCTTGAAGGAACATCCACTTAGCAACAATGGAATTAGACCCCATCCACACGAGTGAGGAAATAATCATAACACCTCCACTCCTCTCAGGCTATAAATAGGAAAATGGATTGAGAAATGGGGGTTGGCAATTCTAGCAAGAAAAGAGAGCAAGGAAAAATAATATAAGCAGTAGAGAGAGCAGCTCAGAAAGGAAAAAGAGTGGAATACGTATGGTCTAGAGTGTGTACCTGGGTCTCCATGCAAGGAACTACCCATAGTAGGAAACCCAAAACCCACAATACAAATAAGTTGTGAGCCCAAAAATAGGCTTAGTCCCGTTAACAATATTTTTGGGTGCGCACAATAGTCAATTTATATAAATTACATTTTTCATCCTTCCCTTTTGCTCTCCAACTAAACAAAAGAGTTTTCCATCCTCCCACTTTTCCACCCCTCCAACCAAACACACAAGAGGGAAAACCAAATATTTTCTATCTTCTCACTTTTCCATCCTCCCACAATTTTTCATCCTCCAACCAAATGGACCCTTTAAGACGGCTCTGGATGTGACAAACCACACTAATCTCTAGAAAGAATGGGATCTATGATTTTGTTTAAAGTTATGAGTAGAGAGTGGACCTAACCTCACATATATAATCAACATGCAGCCATCATGGATCAAGCTTAAAACTCTACATTGACCTCACATCAAATGGATGTAATAAACCTAGTAAAACAAGGTGTACTAAGGTCCAATACTAAATTTGACCACAACATATTAATAGGCTCTCAAATATATTAATTGAGTCACATCCAATCCATTTTATAAAACTAAAAGTCCAATTAATGGAAGTTCAATTCTAACACACCCAACTGCATAGAAGGTTAGGAAATGGATTTTCTTCCAAATGATTGAGAAAATTGTTTCATACATAAAAATCCTTAATGATTGAGAAAATTATGAAACTTTCGGAGCCATAAAAACCATACTCCTAAAAAATTCAGTCCCACCATCCGATGAATGAATACCTTCACAAACTATCATATCCTAGCTACCAGTCTATTTTTATGTCTTCACACTAAATGATACAATCAAATAACTGTTAACCAAAAAGGAAAAAAAAAATCAGATTACATGAGCTCCATGAAAGGAGTTCCACAAGTCAGAACATTCTTCATCATCTTTATTTTTACCCCTCATAGACAATAATCCGAATGCTGAGCTAGAAGCCTGCATGAGGTCTAAGGTAACATGTGTGTCACTTTCATCGAACCTGTCCCAACTATGTGGCTCAGGAAACATTTGGTACTGATGGGGTATAGGAGAATTGGACCTTGGTTGTTGGGCATCTCCTAGTTCCTCCATTGCATGGTGTTGTGTGTGCCAGTCTCTATCAAAAACAAGCTGCCGAGCTAGGATGGCTGCACGGTGTTCTGCTATCAATTCACGCAGTGCTGCACTGGATCTTGTGGAGAGATCAGGAGGAGATACCCAAGAATCGGTCTTTGATGACAGAAGAGAGAGAGCACATCCTGTCGGTGATGATGAAAAGTATGGAAATTTCCCACCTATAAATTTGTTCAGAAAACAAAATTTTACATCGATCCAGTCTTCTACTGCTACCTAATCTTCAATTGTATTATATATACTTGTTTATATTAGGAAAATACTAAAGCTAGCACCAGTTTTTACGACAAATGACTTAACAAATTAACATAGCTGAATATGATTTATTTCACTTCAACGATATAATAAAGAAAATTATTAAAATTAATACCGATGTTACTACCGAAAGCTTAACTTAATTGATGTCATTTTCATAACATAATAAATGAATATCTACCTTACTTTTATCATCCTTAATAAGATGTGCAAGTCAAGGATTGCAACTGGAAGGGACATTAATTGTATGACTACTACAACCAGCATCATTTGTCTGGCCTATTCCAAACTCATTCCCTGGTGTCACTTTCTGCTAGTCTTCCAAATGTCACATGTGTGTATACGAACAAGTGTTTTATAATTAAGAATGTGTGTAATGAGTTTTAGCCTTCACCTAAAACCCTTTCACTTTAGGATTGCTTAACAAATGAAAATAATGGATATAATTCCTCGATAATATTTAGCAATTTTGTGATATTCAATGGGGAAATAAATTGCTCAGATATTCAACGTAAACTGTAGAGGGAAAGTTTGGCTTTGTATTCCATCAATTGGCCAGGTACAGAACCTTTCAACAGGGCATTAAAAAAGGATTTAAAACTTTCTCTGAGAGGAGGTGGGAGGATGTATTTAATGGGAAACTTGTAACGAAACTCCAATAAGATCCAATTGAGTGGAAAGCATGCTTGAACTCAATTGCTATCCCATGTTGTTATTATAACCAACACACAGTAAACAGTGTAAAATTATATCTTGTACCATACATAAACAAACAAAGTCTTGAAATTAATCACACAAATAAATTTGACCCGTTACACACTATTGGGTATACATATGTGAGTAAAGTCCCACACTGAATACTGATGAGAAGAATGAGTGATTAATATAACATAATTGAGCACATACCTATTGGGCTTAAGCCTTTTGGATTAAAGTGTGCCTCTATATGTTATATTAATCACTTAAGTAAGCTTCCCAAATGGAGTCCTTTCGCAAATGGAGTGAGGACAGGTCTCTTTCACAGTTGAAGATCTATAAAAGTATGAATTTTTCGTTGGTGATAATAACTGTGCCTCTTTCACAGTTGGAGATCTATAAAAGTATGAATTTTTTGTTGGTGATAATAACTGTGCCTATTATTTTGATGTTAACAAATTTATGATTCATGGTTTAACTCTTCCTGTTCATTTCTCTTATCATACTTCAACTCACACTGACGATAGTGTTCCAGCTCAACATGGCATAATAGGCTTAAAGTTTAGTAACATGTACTCAATACCAATTTGATACTATCGCTTCTATTATTACAGTTTCTTCCTTTTGTAAACATTGTACTTTAAGGAAAGATGCATCAATTGCCCCTTCCTGATTTTGTTTCAATAACAATCGAAACTTCATGAGATTTGTACACAATCACATATGAGGTCCTACCCTATCATTTCTTAAATGGAATCTAAGCATTATGTTTCGTTTGTTGATGATTTTATTAGGTTCACATTGTTCTTTCCTCTCTTATACACAAATCTCAAGTTTTGACATCATCTATCATTTTATACAAACTATGGAAAATCTTCTTGGACATTCAATCGAACATGGATTGGGCCTTAATACTAAAGATTTTCCGTCCTTATATTCCTCCATAGGTATCTTACACCAGTATACTGTATACTGATACACACAAATCTTCACAAAATGGTATTGTTTAAAAGGAAGCATCCTCTTTACCTTTGAAATGTCAGCCATATGCTTTTACTATTGTTTGTGTTCCTCATTAATAGTTTATATTTCTTGGTTATGCATCAAACTCTAAGGACTATCTTTGTCTTGATCCTACCACTCTTCGTACTCATATTTCTTGACATATTCTATTTGATGAACTGATTTTTCCATTCATCCATTCCTCAACTGTCTTCTCTTCATTACCTATAGCTTCTACCACAAACACTCGGCCTAGCAACCTCCTATTTTTTCATGCTAATACTTCTTACTTCAACTTCAATTCTAGATCATGCCCCTTCTCATGTTGCTCCTATCACACTTTCTCCCACCTCTTTATCTCCTCAACATCAAGCTTTCTATTCTATCCCTAAACAACATCCAACTCTTCCATACCAACATCTTCTAGTCCCTCACCTAGGAGTGGCTCAATCATTAGGCCATTTAGGCAATAGTCTAAAGCCCCCGGATGAAAGAAGGCCGCTAAAATAGAATATATTATATCTATTTGACTTATAATATTGCAATAAATAAATAAAGTAAGTCCTCTCACCTAGCAAAAAATAAGGAACCTCTTCCATTCGCCAATAGACTGCCTTGTCTATTGGTCTTACTATGTAAAATTTTTAATTAAGCCCAAAATTTAATGAATAAAAATTATTTTTAAAAATATTATATTCTTTTTGAATGTTGAGCATTCTATTAATATGTTTTATTGTGTTTGTGGTAGTTTAAGAGTGTCAAAATTTTCAACCTCCCACAAATTTTACTCTTCCTTTCTCTCTATCAAAATTATAATTATAAATAATAATTTTTCGGACAAATTCATTGCTCACTACTTAAGAGTCTAGCATTGCCAAGATAGACAAGGACCATCTCAAACATGATATTTATTCTTATACTAATTGTTTAGAGTTATTTTTAGAATTAAAAATTTAAAATGCATTTTATAAATAGATGAAAATAGTCCAATTAATGTGTTAAGTTATATAAAAATGCTAGGTTTTTTTTTTTTCTAATGCATGTATCACTTATAAAATATATATTAACTAACAATACATTTACATTTGCGTTATGCAAAATGAAGTTATTCAAAAATAAAATTGATAAAATTCTATGTAAAGTCAACTATGTCGCAAGAAAAGTTAAGTGAATTAGCGATATTACCAATTGAAAAGGAAATCTTAACGAAACTTGAAAAAAAAAGTCAAGAAAAATAGATTTTTAAATGAAAAATCTATTTTTAAATGAAAAAAAAATATTAAAACATAAGTATTATTCAATTAATAATTTAATATTTAAAATAAGAGGATGTCCCACTAAAAATTTTTGCCCTAGGCTCCAAAATATATTGAGTTGGTCTTTAGACTGTACCTTAGTATTGCGGACTGCAAATTTAAGTGAGGTTTAAAATGAATCCGTTTGAAGCTGAATTGATGTTTTTGACAGAAGCGACATCAAGAAAATAGATTTTTAAATGAAAAAGAATATATTAAAACATAAGTATTATTCAATTAATAATTTAATATTTAAAATAAGAGGATGCCCCACTAAAAAATTTTGCCCTAGGCTCCAAAATATATTGAGTTGGTCTTAGACTGTACCTTAGTATTGCGGACTGCAAATTTAAGTGAGGTTTAAAATGAATCCGTTTGAAGCTGAATTGATGTTTTTGACAGAAACGACATCATTTAGAATTTACAATTTTTAAAAAAAATTATATTTAAAATCCTCTACGTATATGAAAATTATTCATAGCAATGTGGGCCATGTGACCATACTGTGCATGAAAGAAATTTAAAATGCCAATAACATGGTTACTATTTCATTATTTTAGCATTATCATCATTGTACATTAGTATGAAGAAATCAATTCAATTGAGGCTAAAGTTATTAAAAACACACAAATATCAAATTGATGGCTTTGCAAAGAAGTGTTAAGGAGGACTGCTATTGGGATATTGGGAGAAACTAATAATTCTTCACATAAAATAAATTAAATAGAAAAGATCACTTTACATTGTCGCCGTAGGGTACAAAATGTATCGAGCTGACCCTGCTCTCACCTAATGTTAATTTTACATTGAAACTGTTCCGCCTATCATTAATCACCCAATGCAAACAAGGTCTAAATCTAGAATTCCTAATAAGAAGCATTTCCTTTCTCTCAACACAAGTATGTCATTGATCTTTAAAACCAATACATTGTGCTGGGTGCCAAGCCTTATTCATCTATGTATATATTTATTTTCTTTCAAAGTAACAAGTGGTTCTTGTATGCTAATCATTTGCACGATGATTGAACTAAGCTTTCCTTTCAACTAAACTTCCATCACTTACTATATACCTAAGTTTGCATAGGTAAATCAATTTTAATATAATTTTCAAGATTGAAAAAAATGTGACTTTCTACTGTTTTTATGAGTTATTTAATTATTTTTAATTCCAGAATTGTGTTTTTTTCTATATATAATTTGATAATTACAACAATGAGGAGAGGTTTTGAATTCTAGTTCTCTAATAAAAGAGATGAGGTAATGCTAGTGAACTATAAAACTCATGCCAATTCCAATATAGCTTGAAATCAACATCTAAACCCTTTTGTTTTAAATCATAAATCGTGTGACTAAATTTGAGGATAGTAGCGAACTTGCAACAAGTCATGATGCATAATAGATTATTTACAATTTGTGTGGAAAGAAAACTTCCTCAAGATTTTTCTTTCCAAATGACTGAAATTTTGGGGTAAATCCAAGGCTATAATATCTTACCATCAAGCTTGCCAATTGGACTACACTATACAGATCTTTTCGACCAACCCAAATCAACCAAACTTAACCTCAATTCTAGGGGATTGACTAAACAATTTTTTTTTTCTTTTATGATCAGTGGTTAACGATCGCTCTTTTGCAGATGCCATAATGTCCATAGCTAATTTCCTGAAAAAATTGACCTATTCCTTTTCTGGGTTTTCCTCTGTCCTGACTCTTTGTAATTAACTTTCCTGACCTGAAACCAACCCGCCTAAGAAATATGATTCTTTTTCTTCATAGCATATTCTTGGTAATTCAGCAAGTGATAGTAACATATGGCAAGCAAGTCAATCAGATCATGGCATCAAAACACATTTAGCCAAATTTTTGGAGCCTAAAACTTAAGCTACCTTCCAATAATTCTTACTACGAGCTTCAAATCTATTCTAATGAAATCTCAGACAATAAATCTGCGAACAACCAAAAGAAAATTTTTCCTCCACAACAGACTTCAGTGCTACCCCAAAGGCCCAAACTGATCAGGAAATTAATTTGAAAACTTTCTGTTGCGTACGTATTGGTTACCCATATAGTCCTTTACAATCAATGGTTACTTGATTGTTTTTTTCAAGCTTTATTCGCTAAAATTGTAAGAGACCCTTGCAACAACTGTGTCTTTTTGTGTCAGAAGTAAGGAATCAAAATCAAATAGAACCCTAAATGCACCATCAATCTTGAGTTTTTAATACAATGTCGACTGAAATTCTCAATCAGTTCTACTTCTAACACCAAATTAAAAACTGAAACTATTATCCAAGTACTCTTAATAAAATTTCAACATCCATAACTAAAACATTAGACAAATCGGTAAGCAGAAAGGTTAAGTATGAGGAAAGTCACGAAGGAATCAATGTTCACATATAGAAAAGTGAAATTTTGGAACTAATTAGTAGTTGATTCTCTGTTTAGTTCCTCCTCTTTTCTATGCAGCTTTTGTGTAGGGTTTTCATTGGTTTCTGGAGGACTAGTTCCTCAATAACATTTGTGATAGAGGTCCCATCTCAAGGCTACAACTCTCCCACCATCCTATATCCGTTACCCAAACTAGAGCTTGGCTTGCGTTGAGTGGTCCAATGCATTGGACACGCAATCAAAACATGTGTCCAAAAATGACTACATGTCACTCTCGTATTTAGTCTAAGCAACCCAAACTATCGTAACATTATATCAACAATAATGAAATTTTCTTTGTACCTTATTTTCACCGTAGTACCAAAAAATATGAAAATGACATGTCATGTGAATGTTTGGCAATTATGTCATCTATAAATTTGAAATGTAAATTTTACGAAGTGTGATCCCTGGTTTGCTCCTAGGTCTTCATCCCCAAGCCAATGATTTGCCCTAGAGAAATTTAATATACCCCCGGTACAACTTTCTAAAACGAGCATCCCACAAACGAGAGCATCCCAATTAGGAAATAGTGCAAATTATGCTAGAAATGGATTGGTTATAAATTTGTAAAAAAAAATCAATCTTCTATCCAAAAAAAAATTTGACAAAACAAGTAGTATATATTTATTATGATTCTCAAAAAAAAAAGAAAAAAAGTAGTATATATTTATGGATGTACCTTGAGTAGAATTCTTGGTAGCAGCAGAATCATGACTGCTCTTCCTTCTTCGCTCGTTGTGCCCTGCTAATCTCCTCCTGCAGCTCCTCTTCGACTCATCGAATTCTGACACTGCATGAAACCTGCACTCATTTCACACCCATCACTCTTCTCTGTTTTTTTTCACCAAGTAAATTTGAAAACTTCTTAGTTCAAAAAATACATAAATAAATAACAAATAGTATTTGTGTTTCTTTTCTTTTTTTTCTTTTTTTTTTTTCCATTGATAGAACTTACACAGTTTCAGACTCAAAGAAAGGCCCACCTAATAAAGTTGATTAGCAAAATATAGGAAAAGAAAGAAAAAGTCGATGATCAAATTACTATTCAATCTTAAAATCTTCTTTTCCTATAAAAGTCTTTGGGGGGTTTTGGTTTTTTTTTTTTCTTTTTTTCTCTTTTTTTTTTTAACTTTTTGGGCTCGTTTCCCTAGGCTAATTAACATGGAAACTCCATAGGAAGATGAAAAATTAAAGCGTGTATAGTATGTAGTGGATGTGTATATACCTGCTACACTGCTGACAGAAACGCTGGTCTAACCCTAGAACCACCACTTTTGGAGCCTTTGAGTGCATTTCACACACCTTGTGTCTCCGGTGATAGTCCTTGGCGTTTATGAGTGCCACGTGGCACCCGTCAACCTGGCACCTCGGAACTGTCGCCGGCAACGTCGAACATGACGACGATGACGTGGCGGCGGAGGAAGAAGTAACAGTAACAACACCACCGCTGTAGTAGGGTTTGCCTCTCTTGCCTATAGATGATGAGGATGATGATGATGGGATTGGCAGAGACACGTGTCGATCACCCAGAGGGTTTGCAGTGTCCTGCTCGAAGTAGTGTCGCTTGCCGAGCTTTAAGCACATGAGGTGTGGGTCCGGGTGGAGGTGGGACCCATCTCCGGCGTAGAGAGGCTGTTGGTTGTGGTGGTGATTTTGGTGTTGGTAGTGAAAGTGGTGGTGGAGTAAACCTAGACTATCATTGTGGTCGGAGAAAAGAAGCGCGTGGGATGCACTTGCATCATTACGAGTGGTGGTGGGACTCCCCGCCGTGATGGAAGTGTCGTCTGCGGCGGTGGAGACGGCTGCGGCGGTGGTGGTGGTGTTGTAAAATGTGTTGTTACTATTAGTGTTCCAATCTAACCTTGAAGTACTAAGCTCCCAGATATCCCAGCCTAGACTGGCATTATTATTACCATTTTGCCCCCTGTTACCGTTGCTCTGACCAAACATGTTCCCGCCAATCTCCATTTCTCTTTTTCTCTCTCTCTCTCTCTGTTTGTTGTCTTTGTAGGGTTATGTTGTGGTTGATAGGTCGTTGGGTTTGGTTTTATATAATGCGCATGAAGTGGGATTTACTGGGGGTTGTGTTAGAAGAAGAAGAAGGAGGAGGAGGAGGACGAAACAGGAAAAGAATCAGAGTCCAGAGAGAGCACTGAAGGGTATGGTTTCTTTGTTCTACTCCAATGGAGTTAAAGTCCTGAGAGAAAAAGCTGCAAAGCTGCAGAGAGAAAGAAAGAGGTGTGGGGGAGAGACAGCATATTTGGCACGTGAGTACACTGGTTTGGATGATGTAGCGCACGTGGCAAGCGTGCTGGTGGGTCCAACAGAGCTTTTACAAATTTTATAATCGGTTGACTTGATTAATAGTCTAACAGTAATTAGAGTAATATTATTAAAGAGAAATTGTGAAAATATTGTTCTTAAATGGTTTGTTGTTAGGGCTATAAATGAATTATACTGTTTATAAACAATTTGGGGGGGGGGGGGGGGTGAACTCAGGCCGAGAGCCAAAGGCCCAGCAGACCACGTCTTAAAAGATAGGCTCAGCTCAAAGATGTGGAAAGAAATAAAGAAGCATAAGGACTAGAGGGTAACCTAAATAGAGTAGACACCTTTAAAGGTCCAATTTCTTGATGAAAGGGAGGCAAAACAGAAGAGTAATGTGACAAGTATCCTGAAAATCCAACTGGAAGCAGGCCAGCTGGAGGGATAAAGGAGGGAAAGTTTCTATAAAAGAGGGGGGGAGTGCAACAAGAGGGTGGTTAAGAAATATGGAGAGATAAAGCCTAAGGAAGAATAAGAGAGAGAGAGAGAGACAGAGTTGTGATAGCTGAGTAGATTTAAGAGCTTCTAACTTTCAGCCCAACTCTTTGTACCTCGGGAAAACAGTTTACATATCTATAAATAGTCTTCTTGTTCCTTGTCACCTTCTAATCAGTTGTTTAGATCTCCCATTGTGGAAGTTTTACCCTATATTTTGTATAAATGAATTGCCCAAGTCATCTACTCAGTCACTGTAATCTCAAATAGTACTTGATTTTGGCTCTCACAATTGGTGCCATTTGTGGGAAAATCCACCAAACAATAGGTCTAGAAGCTAGTTTGAGTAGGAGGATGGCAAATCGATCAAGGAGTGGGCCTGCCCACCTCTCTCGCCCAAGTATCTCAAAAGAGTCGATCCATGAGAACAGGTTGCATAGGGAAGCTCAGGAACAATCCTCGCGGGGTCACAGTAGGGAGTATATCTCTCCTTTGCATAGGGAGAGGTTAATCACTAACTCCACGGGACCCTCCCAATCCAGCAGGAATAGGGAAATGGATAGGCTGAGGGAGCAAGTGTTGGCCCTGCAGCAGGAGGCTAGCTAGAAGGAATGAAAAGAATAAATTAATCAAATAGCTCATGAAAAAAAAAAAAAAGAATCAAATTTGAACATATAATCTTGTTTGGTTATGAATCTAAGTTCAACTCTTATTTGAAATAAAATTCAATAAACAAATTTGAATTTTATTATTGGGTTTGGCTCGACTCCTTTTCTTTTTTTGATAATACCCAATTTCATTAATCAACAAATAATAACAATAGTTTTCCTCAGTTGCTCCAAAAACAAAAACAAAAACAAACAAACAAATAAAGGGGAAGAAAGTACTTGTTACAATATCTAAAAAAAAAAACCCGATAAACAACTTGTTTGACTCAAATTGTTTACAACATGTTTGTTATTAATTAAAATAACACATTTATATCAAAGTCATCAGTCTTATTATGAACCAAATCATACCAAAAATTCCAAGTGGTACGAAAAAAATGCACAAAAATATTGTACTACACGTCAAAAAGAATCATATATAGGTATGAGAGAGAGAGAGAGAGAGAGAGAGAGAGAGAGAGAGAGAGAGAGAGAGAGAGAGAGAAGACTCAAGAGGGTCAGAGAGAAAGAAAGATCAAATAGATATTCATTCATTTCATAACTAGGGATGACTGGTGAGGTATAAAATCCATTGTCAAAAAAATTCAAATTATTATTATTATTAGTAAATCATTTTAAGAAAAATTTTATAAAAAAATAACTAATTGAATTAACAATTTTTTCAATTTTTCATAAAAAGTTTCTTAAAATAAATGGTTAATGTATGCCTGCACACATTAACCAGATACTATTATTATTACTGTCTTTTTCTTTTCCCAAATCATTATTTTTGGGGGTTGGAAATTTTACCCTTTAGAAACAATTTATTTAGTTTCTTGTTGAAAGTTTTGTAAATAAAAGCTAAAAACTAAATTAAAAAAAAAAAAAAGGTTTAGGTAAAGTAAACTAAACTAAACTTTAAGCCTGTTATGACAAAAACCCTACTATTAAAATGGTAATTTTGTCCCTCATTCGTAAACCATAAAAATAGTCACTCAAGTAAAAGAAGATTCATCAAGAAAAGATAGAGTAAAGGACGAATAATTCCATTCAACAAAAAAAGAAAAAAAAAAAAGGATAATTCCAAACCTCATATGATTAGTAAAGTATTCTCTCTCTCTCTCTCAAGCTTTTAGGCTACGTTTATTTCATTTGAAAATATTTTCAAGTGTAAAATAATAATCTCCATCAAAAAAAATATTTTCCAAGCATAAAATAATTTAAAGTATTTGATTGTATTCTCGAAATTTCTCTTTAAAGCTGTTGAGGTCTAAAAAGTTATAACACCAAGGCCCAAAAAAAAGCACAGTGGGTGAACCTCATATAAAAGGGTTGAGCTCACCACAAGAGAAAATGATGGCCCAAGTCCATCAAAAGAAAGATTTGAAGCCCAAAACCCACGAAAGGACAGGCCTTAGGGCCCATGAAATGAAAGGAAGAAAGGAAAAAAAAGCCCAGCCCTTCAAAACCAGAAAATCAAAGAAAGTCCAGTGGGAAGAACTGGGCCGGGATACCTATTGAGACAGTTCAAAAAGAACACAAAGAAACATAAAGAACGAAGGACAGATACGTCCTTCTTAATCACCCAGTGATGCAGAAAGGAAAAAAAAGGCTTGGAGAATAATAATTCATAAACAAAGGGCTAGTACCTTGGGCAACCCAGAAAGAAGAACTATAAAGAGAAGTAGTCGAGAAAACCTTCAACCTGGCAAGAATGGATTCGGCTCACCTGGGAAAAATGACAAAAAGAAGGACAGCCAAAAAGCTGAGTCTGAAAAAGGTAAGAATTAGAAGCCTTGAGGGAAGAGAGATTGGAGGTCAGCCCTTTAAGGACAGCTCAGAATGGAAAGTCAACAAGAAACTTTTAGGAAAACAGCACCAAAAGAAGAAAACTATGAGAAACAAGGAAATGACTAGTCATTAGAGTGACTAGCACAACATAGGCTCTGGTACCTAGGGGAGCAGATGACGGGAATCAGTGGTACCCCGGAACCCTAGAATGATGCTATAAAAGGGAGAAGTAGCCAACATTGAAGGGGCATTCAGCAATAGGGAATCATAACAAAATCATTAAGAAAACTCTGTCAAAACTCAAAGAAAGTAGTAAAAGAAAGAGAAATATCGTCCGGTATCCCAAACAACCACTATAGAACATACTTGGATTCAAAGGGATTCAAACTTTGCAAGTTTTAAAGGCTTAGATAGCCATCTAAGTCTGTAATTTTTGAGCTTATTTGAACTTTGTAACACGTCTTAGTGAGCACATTGTGATTTACAACTAAAGAAAGTAATGAAACATTTCATAGTGTTTTAAGGATCCTTAATAATATATTTGTTTCTCTCTTTATTACATTATTCATTTACTGTTTTTTGCTGTTCAATACATATATATTCTTGCTAGTATGTACGTATTGTAGGATTTTTGCTTTGTGCACTACTTGGTTTTGTAAACAGCCTATTTAGCTGCGGTGAACCAAGCCCAGTCCCTTTAAAACAACAACTCAAAGGCCCAGGGTTCTTGTTTCAACTTGGGCCTGGACACTGTCCAAAAAAGGACCCTCACATTTTGGCAACTTCATTGGGGACTGGGTAAAGGAGAGGGAAGAAGCAGTCCCTTTGCAAAGCATGGCTCTAAGACCAAGGAACAGCAAAAGCACCAATGCGCCACCTGCGGCCTTTAAGCCTATAGGAGAAAATGAAGTGGCCTCTAGATAAAGGAACGAGGTGCCTCTGGTAGAACAGGAGGTCATATCAGGACAAAGGTGCGCAGGACAGGAGCCAGACCCCGTGGCTCGATTGGTAGAAATGCTGAAAGATTTGCAGCAAGAGATTCGCCTCCTCAAAGAGGGCAGGACACAGGAAATTAGGGATAATGTCCCCCCTGAGGTCAACCAAGACAAAGCCCAACTAGATGGAAGGTCAGCAGTAAAAAGGGGAGCCAACCCCCAATACCTAACGCTGGCAGATGTCAATGCCTTTTTGAAGCAAGAAAGGGAAAAACTCTCGGGGATTCCCAAGCAATTTTCTCGGGATCCCCCATTCCCACCCGAACTCCTTGGCAAGCCATATCCCAAAGGATATGAACCCCCGAAGTTCCATCATTTTGATGGGAGGAATGGAAGTGTTGTGGAACACGTGAGTAGGTTTATTCACACTATGGGCCCTTACGTAGGAGACAGAGAGCTGTGTCTAAGGGAGTTTGCTAAGTCCCTAGTGGACAGAGCATATACCTGGTACATCACGCTAAGGCCTAGGTCCACTAAAACCTGGGACGAAATGATGGAAAGGTTCTGTGTGAAGTATTACCCAGGTGAGGACAAGGTCACCTTCCAAAGCCTTCAAATGGTGAGGTAAAGGCCTAGAGAGGATCCTATCTAGTTCATCAAAAAGTTTAAGGACGCGTCTCTAGACTGTTATGGAGACCATAAAGAAAAAGAGCTTGTGGAGACCAGCATATCCAGCATGCTCTTTGATTACAAGCTCAACCTCAAAAATTTATGCATAACCTAGTTTGCTAACATGCTGCAAAGAACTAGAAGGACAGTACAGACTATGAGAACAAAGAGGGTGCTAGTACCCCAGGCCATGACAACGTCAATTGAAGAGAAAAGGAAGAGGCCTGAAGGGAAAGTGTTCGAGTAACCACCCATGATCCTATGTACTGCAGAGGAATTGAACCATGTCTTGGATAAATAAATTGAAGATGAAATTGTTAGGCCATTTACTGTGTATAGGCCACCAACTGAGGAAGAAAGGAAGAATCCTTTGTTTTGCAAGATTCATAACTATGTTAAGCACTCTACCAAGGACTGCTGGACTCTCCGTAGGCTTTTTCACAAGAAACTTAGGGAGAAAACCCTAGAGCTCACTCAAAAGGAACTCAAAGTGTAAAGGAATCCTTTACCTAACCACAAGGGAAAAGGAGTGGTGGCTGTAGTGATCCATGGGAACCCGACAGAAGTAGAAGAAACTGAAGGATTCTTCCATCCAAGCACAGTCAGGACCCTTCAGAAGAATCCTAAGTTCAAATCACTATTCAACCAGTTGGGATTTGGGCCAAAAGCAAGAAGGATATCCACAGAGTCCCTCATAAGTATAGCAGCAGATTCAGAAATGGAATGTTTCACAACAGAGTCCCATGCTAATCGAGCTTACTTGGAGACAACCAATGCAATAACCTTCACTAATGAGGACTTGGAGGTTGAGCACCTAAACCATCGCAGGCCCTTCTATCTGATGGCTACCATAAACGGCGTTCAAGTCAGGAGAGCATTAGTAGATACAGGGGCATTACTTAACCTCATAACCCTTCCTGGAAGCTGTGGGTCTGATTGGCAAAAGGATCTTGGGGGCTCCCATGGAGATAATAGGGTTTGGAGGATCAGTAAAATCAACTGAGGGATATGTGCAATTGGCCTTGAGGGTGAGCCTAATAGTAGCCCTGACCAGATTTCACATGATCAACTCGGAAGTTTCTTACCATGTGCTGTTGGGACGCCCATGGCTCCATAAACACCGCCTTATTTATCCCACGTACCATCAATGTGTTAAAGGGAGATTGAATGGGAGGCCAATAAGGATCCCTACCAACCATAACCCTTTCAGCCAAGGAGAAGTAAACTTTGTGGAAACAATGTTTTACAGTGAGCTGGAGCCAGATGATGAGAGCCCTACGCCTGGGACCCCAGGAGCACCTATCCTGGAAGAAGAAGTAAGGGGTACCTGTGACTTGAGAAACCTCTTGGAAAGAAAAAGACAAAAGAGGGAGCCCAGCTCCTTAGGATTCCAAGAATGTATAGTAGTACGGGAACCTAGAGGAAGGTTAATTTATCGTTTATGAAGGTGCGTGGGGCCTGAATGCATCATGCAGGAGGGTCCCGGACCACCGGATTGTATGGTGGCTCAAGAAGAAATCTTAGAGCATCCACAGCAGGTGTGGCAAATGTGCCAAATGCCAAATATTTGGTACATTTGCCACACCAAACACAAAAAACACCAAATACCAGATGTGCCAAATCCCATAATTTTTACAACATGTAAATAGTACCGTTGCAAATTTGCAACGGTACGGAATCAAAATGGTATAATTTTAATCATTTTTTATTCTCTTTTATCTCTCCTCTCTCTTCACTTTATTCTTTTCTCTTCTCTCTCACCGGTTCCCTCTCTTCTCAGCCACCGATTCCCTCTGTTCTCTCTTTTCCCTTTAATTTAAGATCAGTTTGACGGTGGCCATTATCACCGGAGGCGCAAGTGGCATGGGTGACGAGTTCGCCGCTCACGGCACACGAGCCATCGTCATCGCCGAGCCATCGCCATCGCTCTCCGATCTCGCCGATCTCTCTCTCTCTCTCTCTTTTGGTGGTTGGTTGTTTTGATTGTTGTTGGTTGGCTGAGATTGATCGGCGTTGATGTGGGTTACGATGTGGGTTTTGGGTCGGCGTTGATGTGGGCTTTGGGTCGGCGTTGTGGGTGTGAGATTTGGGATGGGTGAAGGTTGATGAAGGTTGCTACGAATGATTTAGATCGGTGAAGGTTGCTGTTGGTGTTTGTTTGATGAAATGATGAATCGGTGGCTATGTTTGTCTGTTTGAATCGATGGCTATTTGTTTGTTTGAATCGGTGCTAAATCGGTGTTGAATCAGTGGTGGTTTGGCATTTAGGTGGTGGTTGTGCTTGGTGATTGTTTTTTTTTTTTTTTTTTTTTTTTTTTTCCTGTTTTGTTGGTGGTTTCTACCTTGCTGGGGTGTGTGTGATGGTGGGGTGGTGGTGGTGGTTGCTACCTTACTGGGCATGTGTGGTGGTGAAGTGGTGGTTATGCCGGTGGTGGCTGGTCGGTGTTGTTGCGGCAATGGTTGTTGGTGGCTGTTGTTGCGGCAGTGGTGATGTGCCGTTGTTGTTGATGTTGTTGATGGTAATGAGAGGGAGGAGATAGTATGTTATTTTAATGTGTAGTATATATTATTTTAATGTATAGAATTGAATGATAAAACATTTGATAAATGGGATGTTATAAAATGCTGTAGTAAAATAATAAAGTAGATCTTTGATGTGGCAAAATGACATAATTTTTACCACAACTGCTGTGGATGCTCTTAAAGAACCCAATTAAAGAGGTGCAAATTTAGCATGTGGAAGAATGAAGAGAGATAAACTTGGGAGCAACAATTTTTATATATACATTATCACTACAAATCGCTGAAATCATGGGATACAGAAAGTAAATGCAAATATAGTCAGATCAAATTAATTACAAATTTAATGCTAATTACAATCAAATCATGACAATATATTCTCCAATATTTGTGCTTGAGATCTTTCCATATTTACTTTAGTTGACTTCTGGTTTTGTGGCTGATGTTGTGACTGATTCTCATTGTCCAGGAAAAACATTTGCCAACCAAAAATAAAAGAAGCAAAAAAGCTAAAAGCTAACTACCAAAACAAGAAACGTACCCGAACGGCTAGTGATCAAAGAATATGGGACCTTAGCCTTAGGGACTATTGTAATCATACGGTAACAAAGATGGGACAACTGTTAGATTTTGTGGGGAAAGTCAAATCTTCTCAGGACCCTTAAACCGACAACATGAAATGACCCTTCTTCTTTTTTCTTTTTTTCTTAACAAAGTGAAAAAATTTCAGCCAGTAGAATTTTCTACGGTTGATATTTGATAAACATTGTATATGTAAAATGTTTTACACGATTAAACTCCGCCAAATCTTTGTGGGAGTACAATCAGAGACCACGTGCTTTTTAAGAAAGCATATTTGTTATAATTCGAATCTTTCTATTTTTATCCCTTGAAAATAAGTCTTTTTTATTTTTTGTGAATAATTCAAAAAATAAGTTACACTCTTAAAAAGTGTCAATTTTCACTTCAAATCAATTATTAATGATGTTAATTTCGATGGAAATTGATAATGTGCCTCCCCATGCGAAACTTTTTGAATTATATCATGATTTTAAGAATATTTTAGGACATTTTTGATACATTAGAATAATGATTATTTGGTACTAAGAGTGAATATTATCAAGAATACAAAATTTTTCACTTATATCCTGATTTGAAAAACTTAGGGCACCTTTTTTTTTTTTTTAATATATTAGAACAATGACTACTTGAAAATAGGAATGAATATTAGTTTTGTCAAAAAAAGGAATGAATATTAGTAAGAATACAAGAAGTCAAGATTAAATCATTATTTATATTCATTTATTTGGTGATAGTAGATGAATAGAATATTTTACTTTTATTTCACAATTTGGTACAACATGATTAAATGATAGAATGGAATCACATTAGAGTCAAATTTCCCAAAAATCTCTTATAAATTTGTAGAGTCTTACTTAATATCCAATTATATGTGAATAATATCATTGTCATATATTCAAAATTAATATATATATATATATATATATATATATGTATGTATTCAAAAAGAAAACATTGATTGCTTACCTGAACATTAGATTTTAATAACTCCGTTTTTAGAATGATGATATAAGAAACAAATTTAAAAATTAATATAAAAAAAACATGTTTCATAAAAAAGCTAATAAATTTTTTTGTAATTTTAATTAATAAATCAGAAAAGGAAGTTTGTAATTTATATCCTTTTTATTAGATTTCATACCATAATAGACGTTAATTATTCTTAATTAAATTAGTGCAACCAATAAATACAAATATTATTGTTTTATTTATTAAAAAAAAAAAAAAAACCTTTACTGATGAGGAGGAGAGGGTCAAAAAATTTCAGCTGAGTGGCAACGGTCCAATGACTATTTTGGGGGATTGTTATTTTTTGAATAATATCAGGGAGTCATGGACTAGTAAATAATTAATACGGACATTTTGATAAAGAATAATTATTCACATTAATAACAATGCAACCAAACAATTGAATGACCTTTTTTTTTTTTTTTTTTGGTTGGTTATCAAAGAATAATAATTTCATTGTAGAATTTATTCTTTGGCTCAAATTCGATCAGTTTCTAAAGAAATCATACCGGATTCTTGCTTTAAGAAAACATATAGGACCAGCAAATGGAAGAAAGGTGAGCTAAAAAATAAAATGACAAAGTAGATTTGCTTAAGATTTGGGGGATACTCGCAAAATTCGCCCTATCTTGGACCGTCCGTATAGAGAGTTGGAGATTTTATTTTGGTTGAGAAAAGTAGAGAGTTGGAGATTAGGACCACAAGAACTTTCACGGAATGAATCTAATAAAAAGAAAATTTTAGGATCCGGATGAAAGAAGCAATGAACGAAAGACACACCTATGAGAGAGAGAGAGAGAGCAGAGCAAACTAGAATTTTTTTAATATTTAAATTTTAAATTTTTGTAATTTAAGGCTACAACAAAAACTCACATCCAATAAAAAAAAATATTAAGTGGAGTTGTAGCTTAAGGTTGAAGAAGGTTATCATGATCAAGATCCTACACGGTATTAGTGAGAGGGTTCGGGAATCAGATCATAGTTAGGATTGACTCGAGGATCGTAAGATCCTACTTTTCGATTAAAAAAATATATTAAAAATTACTTATAATTATAATTCATGATATATATTAAAGAAATATTGAAAAAAGTAATTTTTGACACAAATTAATGAATTTACTAATAAAAAGTAAAATACCAAATTACAAATACATAAATAAAGTTCAAATGAGTAGGTATAGATGTATTAGTCGTAGTGCCATTGCCACTACCACCAATGTCACCTAAAGACATTATTAGATATGGTGAAATGGGATAGAATTTGCTGTCTCAAACCCGAATTTTTTGACCTAAAGCAAAGACGAGCTTAACCGTGACCCAACCTGATTTTTTTGCGACTCAAATTGACCCGACCTAACTAACCCGTGAATCGACCCTTTTTAAAAAAAAAATTTGCTAAAAAATATTTAGACTATGCCCTAAGTGTTAGGTGCATAAAGCATGGCTGGGTGGCAGCCTACTGCCTAGCCAGTAGCCAATAAAAACGGAAGCAAAAGCCTCAGTAACCGTTGGGCGATAGTAAAAAGTCATAGCAAATCCCGTAGCTACTTGTACTAAAAAACAAGTAAGGGTAATTCTGCCTAAACAATAAAATATGTTCACATGGGGAGGGACATATTTACTAGTTATATCATTTGCAATCGTTTGAATCTCAGCTAATAAAAGTCACATGACAAGTTGACAACCCTTTTATTAAAAAAAAGGTTAAAATGAAAGGAAAACTGAAAACAAGTAAACAAATCAAGACATTTGATTTGACCATACATTAGTCTAACACTACTAAATGTGAGTTTGGTTTAGATTTTTAAAACTGGGTTTTTTGAAAAAGTAGGGGTTTCAAAAAGTGTAGTATGAAATTGGGTTTTTTAAAAAAGTTGAGTGTTTGGTAAAAACGGTTAAAAAGTGCTTTTTAAAAAAACTGAGTGTTTGGCTAACACTTATAAAAATAGCAATTTGAGTTATAAAATACCAAAAAGGACAATGTATATATAATGAAGTTTATTTCATACTTAAATCAAATAGTTAATAATACTTACTCAAAAAAAAAAAAAAAACTACTTAATAATAATAATAATAATAAATATAATTTATTGTTAAAATATTGTTAGCTAAAATTTGTTGTAAAAATATTTTAAAGATAGCATTACTCTAATATAATTTATTATTTTTTTCATAAGCTTTTTTTTTTTTTTTTTAAAAAGGATTTATTCATGCCCTTGCCCCACGCCACACATATAACCAACACAACACCTTTTTTTCTTTCTTTCTTTTTTTTCTCAGCCACATTTTCTTCACCTTTTGTCTTCTTTATTTCTCCCTTATCTCTATTTTCCTCCACACACACTTCTTCACATTTTGTCTTCTTTCAAGTTTCAACAACTCTCTCTCTCTCTCTAACTCTGTGTTTCACATATTGCATGCTTAATCCAGTACCGACACTTCAACAAAGTGATTTCTATGAGTCACAGTTTCCTTCTCACAGTGAGGCTTCGCCTCATGGCTCATCAAGAATCAAGACCCACTTCGGCACCACCATTTGAGGCAACTTTTTGATCATTGTGTTGATCAGTAACTCCACGATTCTCATAAAAAATCAAGATCCAATTCACTTCAGTAGTATCCACTATAGCAGAGAGATGAGATCTAGTTCTGGAACTAGGGACTGCAGATAGCATGATTTGCCTTTTGAAACACAGTGGGCAATTTGGGAAATTCATAGTAGCTTCCAACGGTAATATTGATAACGCACTGTGGCTTTTTGCAAAAGCTCGTGCCTAGCTGCCGCACGATATCTTGCAAGTCTTTTGTATTTGGAAAATGGGCTTTTCTAAAACGCACGTTTGCATTTTGTTACCAAACACGCTTTTTGGATTTTCAGCTCGAAAACGTGCATTTTGGCTCCTTAAAGTGGAACCAAATGCACACTAAGTTTCTAACACATTAACACTACTTGTCTACTTGCACAAAGTGACAAAACAAGTTGAAGCTACTAGACTAAAATAAAATAAAATAAAATAAGTCCAAACAAGCAAACCAAACACCTAATCTTCAAACCACACCTACGCCTCCACTGCTCCACATTTTTTTTTTCGGTGGGAATGATATTATTAGTGGTGTAAACTTAAAATATATACCTTTTGATGTTCCTTAAGATCTATCTCTCTTTGAAATTGTAAATTTGTAATTACAAGCATTTTGACAGTGAGTTATTAACATTGAAAACATTTTCATCATGAATTTATTACTATAAAGAATTTTAGTCATGCTCAAAGCTGTTAGAATTTGAAGGATATTAACAAGTGGCATTAGGTGCAATTCATTTTTTTAATTGATTTTATTCATTCTCTCTAAAAAGGTTGGCATTAATTTGTTTTTGTAATTAAAAAAAAAAAAAGTTTGTTTGAAAAATATGGGTCAACCTGACCCGACCTGCAACCCGATTGATCCATTTTTGACTTGCATACCCGATTGACCTAAATCGAACCCGACCCGACCCGCCCATTTGCCACGTCTAGACATTATCATTGCTTCACTGGAAACAATTTTTCTCATGAGATTAGTTTAGAAAATTAAGTCATCACAATTCACAACAAATAATTATGATGAATTAAGCCATACACTAGCCAGGAACACATTATATCAACTAAAATTTTATTGATCACAATAAAAATTAAGCAACTGAAAGCCAATACATCTTGTGAGTAAGCAACTAACAGCGGAATTACCAAAAAAAAAAAAAAAACTCACTGTTGTTGTTAATGGTCTTTCTCATAGTGGCTTCACTGTCGGATTTCTTAGATTCTTAAACTAGCCTTCAACTCTTCGGTAGTCTAGTCTCCTCTCTTCTTTTATGTCTTTTGTAATTTTTTTTATTAGGATAAGTCATTAAGGTGACGGCTTATTATTGACGTGACCCTTAGGGTTTTTATTTTTATTTTTATTTTTTTTTTATATATGTTTATTTATTTATTTATATTTTATCAATTTGGGCTAGGATTACTAGGCTAATTTGTTGATTACATTTTTTTTCTTTTATCAATTTGGGAAGAAGAATTTTTTTTTTTTGTTTGAATTTTCTTCTATATCACAGGATCTTTAGTATCGCTATAGGATCGAGTACCTATAAGATTCTAAGATCCGAATCAGGATTCCACACGGATTTGACCTTAGTAGAGATGCTAATGAGATTCAAAACGATTTAGGGATGTAGGATCTTAGAATCGTAAAATCTTAAGATCCGGATCGGGATACTGATAACCATAAGTTACAACCAAGTTTATTGCCAAACTTTGTCCTTAAAAGTTATTATTTTGAATATAAGCCGAACTCGAGTTTATTAGCTAACAAAATTATATGTTCAAATTTGGTTTATTTTCCTATCAAACAAGTTCAAGCTTATTCACGAGCTAATTTGATTAACTTATTTTTTTCTCATATATATTAAACACTAGGACTAATTTTTTTTAACCTTTTACAAATCTATACTTATATTTGTATGCTAAACTATAATTGAAATTATTTTTATTATGTTAATTAGGCAAAATGTTTTTTGTATATAAATTTATAGAAATTAAATTCACCAACATTGTATTGTTAAAAATTGTATAAAAATAAAAATCTTATGAACTTATTTTCAAACCCACACAATCCATTATCAAGTTTATATAAGTATATGTAGAGTCGCAATTTGGGGCCCAAGCCCAAAATGTATGGGGTATTGGTTAAATGAACCCAATACAATGAATTTGTAGAAAATGGGTTAAAGAACTAGGACCTTAGCGAGTCAAACGATCGATTAATATGTCTAAGTGATGAAGAAAGAAAGATAATATTCGTTTACTGGGGAGAGGTGTCCTTGGATTTTATCCGAGAAGGCGGATTCATCATATCTCCTTTTAGGTTCACAGAATTCCTCCCTTCATCATCACAATGCTCCTCTATTTTATACTATCTCCTTTCCATTTCCACCGTCCACGTGTAGATGTAGGTTGATAGTGTTGATACTTATCCCATCAGACCCTCTCCAAAGTCGTTGGGAGTGGTTGTAAAGGCTGAAAAGCTTGGCTCTGTTAGTTGCAGAGCACTTAATGCAATAGTAGCAGCTTTCTCTTAGATATTTCCACGTCTTCCTTTATCCACTTCTTTTCTAGTACTTATCCTATCCCATGGAATGGTTCGGAGTGTTACTCTCGATGGCAGGCCGTTCCCTTTATCCTCAGCCTTACCTGGTCGAGGGGGAGTTCTTCCTCGAGCTGGGCCCTTGGCCCAACTTATACGTTGGTCTGGGCTCCTTGGTCTATTACCCCCATAATAGCCCCTCGGGATTCTTCTTTTCTTCTCTATGGGAGGAAAGGAGGATCTCGATGTAATAACAGCCTTTTCACGCCCATTTTGCACCATGTCTGATCATAAGGTATTTTTTCAGTTTATCCAAGTCATGTTCCTGCCGTTTCGGTACATGAGGCGCGCTTTAATCAAGGTCTTTTACGAAGTGATATAGATCCAACGGTTGAAAGCCTCTTGGAAATTGAGCGGGATTTATCTCACTTGTAACTCTTTCTTTGAGATTCGGGCGAATTAATTTCCACCAGATTTAGCCTTCTATATAAGGCACATTTGGGGGAGTTGTTCTTTCTTATTTATAGACCCTGGAGTTCTGCTGGAACTTTAAGCTCTTAACTCTTCAGGGATTCCCAAGGATCCTGCCAAGATGGTGATCGAAGTCTAGGGAATGAGGTGGCCAAGGATGAAGGTGAGGGTAAAGAAACCAAGCCCTCCTCAGAAGCCAAGGATGTTGCCAAGATCTAGGACAGGTGTAGATCGCATCAGATTTTTGGTGCGGCAAAATTCAGGTCACACCTGGAGACGTATAACATGTGTGCGCAGATGTGAGGACGGACCGAGGTTGATCAAGCAAATCAACAAGAACATGGATAGATAGGTTTCCTATTTCTCAGCCTTGATAGTAGAACATCTTATAGTTAGGAGAAGAGAGGTCCATCAAGCGTCCCCGCCTCTTCTTCTTTCTCATCACCGGTACCATCTATACTGGCTTGATTGCTGCTAGAACAAGATTATGGATCTAACGTCTCCGCTGATTCTTCTTTCTCATCGCCAGTACCATCCATACTGGCTCGATTGTTGCTAGAACAAGATTGTGGATCTATTATTCCTATGAGCTTTTTCTTTTTATAGTTAGCTTTTGAAACAGGCTTGCCTAAGCCATTTTGTATATGATGTACTTTCCCTTTATTTAATAAAAAAGAGAACTGCATTTTACTTTATGAATCTTTCCTTTCTTGCACTAATTGTTTCATGAATGAGTGTGTGGGTATTGTTCCTTCAAATAGGACTTAGAATTGAAGTTGCTGATGGTAATAAAGAGTTATAACCCTGACTTTATCGAAATTGACAGTGGCTCTCGACCATTCACTTTAAATAAGTTAACTACATAGGATTAACCAGGAAAATAACCGTGTGCTCTATACTGTGAATAGTGCAACCATCAAAAAATGAGGAACTTAAAGTAAGTGATCCTAGGGGATCATCGTGTACTAAGGCTCTGTTCAACATTTATGATGATGTCATAGCGTCAATTTCCCTCGAGCATCTGGTTCGAGGACTCAGGCATGCCTTAGGTTCTATTTAAGCGCTTGATAGAGATTCCATAGTGTTAATTTCCTCCAAGCATCTGGTTCGAGGACTCAGGCATGCCTTGGGTTCTGTTTAAGCACTTGATAGAGATTACATAGTGTTAATTTCCCCCAAGTAAGCACTTGATAGAGATTACATAGTGTTAATTTCCCCCAAGCATTTGGTTCGAGGACTCAGGCATGCCTTGGGTTCTGTTCAAGCACTTGATAGAGATTACATAGTGTTAATTTCCCCCAAGCATCTGGTCCGAGGACTCAGGCATGCCTTGGGTTCTGTTTAAGCACTTGATAGAGATTACATGCAACTAGCCCCACTTTGGATCATGATTTGTAGTGCTATCAACATACACCATTATGGGCAAAGGATTCCATGCAGCGAGGCCATGCCAACTAATTTTCCATCTACGTGCTGTGCTTCTGTCATTTCATCTGGCAAGGGTTCAGCGGTCCCGGCCACTAGGTCCGTGAGAAGCTGGCCCTCGACGGGGGCACGAGATGTTGAAAGCTCCCAATATTGTTCCATACGGAGCAATCCTCTGCATAGTGTGCACTACGGCCAAGATGGTTTCCTCCACCAATGGTCGATATATCATTGCATTGCCTCAGCATGTTGAGCATTCAACTCGCTAAAACACCAAGCTTCCCACAGACGAAGCCAATTGTTGAGTCACAATTTGGGGTCCAAGCCCAAAATGTATGGGGTCTTGGTCCAATGAACCCAATACAATGAATTTGTAGAAAATGGGTTAAAGAACTAGGACCTTAGCAAGTCAAACGATCGATCAATATGTCTAAGTGATGAAGAAAGAAAGATAATATTGGTTTACTAGGGAGAGGTGTCCTCGGATTTTATCCGAGGAGGCAGATTCATCATATCTCCTTTTAGGTTCACAAAATTCCCCCCTTCATAATCACAATGCTCCTCTATTTTATACTATCTCCCTTCCATTTCCACCATTCACGTGTAGATGTAGGTTGATAGTGTTGATACTTGTCCCATCAGACCCTCCCCAGAGTCGTTGGGAGTGGTTGTAAAGGCTGAAAAGCTTGACTCTGTTAGTTGCAGAGCACTTAATGCAATAGTAGCAGTTTTCTCTTAAATATTTCCACGTCTTCCTTTATCCACTTCTTTTCTAGTACTAGGGGTGTCAATGTTCAACCCAACCCGCGAACACGACACGAACCCGACACGTATTTTTTCGGGTTAGGGCTGGGCCTTAATGAGTTTGGGTCATAAACGGGTCAACCCGAAAGCGACACGATAAGAAACGTGTCATAAATGGGTCAACCCACGTAACCCACAATAAACACGTTTGACACGCTAATTTATTTTTCTTAACCCGAAATGACCCACTTAATACAACCCGTTTAACTCGTATAACAAATAAATATTTATTTTATTTTAGATTTGTCAAATACTTTTTATATCCAACATATATTTTAAATTTAAAAAGAAAAGTGAGTAATTACAAAAATTTACAAGGAATATAATTGAAAATTGAAACTTTACAGACCCTAGAACTACTAATAATTTTTTATTTTTTTTTGGCATAGAACTTGCACAAATGAAATTGGATGAGCTTATGGAAGATGTTATGAATTTGGACATCAATAAAGAATCTATGGATGATAATCGTGGTCATAGTTAGGATTAGTTTACTGTTTGCTCAAATTCTTTCAATATTGATATTTAGCATTTGGAAAGTTCTAAGGATATTATATTTTTGTTGAACTATGTTATTTTATTTTTGTTAAACGTTGTCATTTTGAATTTGGGTTGAAGTGTATGAACTTCTTTTGGAGTGTAAAAAACTTATTTCTAGATGAATGTTATATTTTTGTTGAGCTATATTATTTTGAATGTGGGTTGAAGACTTGAAGTGTATGCATTGCTTTTTGGGATGTAAAAAAAATTATTTCTAGATGGATGTTATATTTAATATTATGCAAGTTGAAATGGGTTGTATTACATTCGTGTCAACCCAACATGACTCGTTTATTAAGTATGTCAAATGGGTTGGGTCAGGTCAACCCGCCTTGTTAACAGGTCGGGTTAGGGTTGAAGGATCATGACACGATTATTAAATGGGTCGGGTTAGGGTTGAGCCATTTAGTCGAATGCCCCTACCTCGACACGACACGAACCCGACACGCTAACTCGAATTGACACCCCTATCTAGTACTTATCCTATCCCATGGAATGGTTCAGAGTGTCATTCTCGATGGCAGGCCGTTCCCTTTATCCTCGGCCTTACTTGGCCGAAGGGGAGTTCTTCCTCGGACTGGGCCCTTGGCCCAACATATATGTTGGTTTGGGCTCCTTGGTCTATTACCCCCACAGTATATTTTAAACATTGACATATATATATATATTCACACACATTAATTGAGCCTTATAGAACTCATGAGATTGTTCACAAACACATTATTATGTTTGAGTTTGGCTTATTTAATAGTTGAGTCTAAACTTAAGTGTCAGCTTGGATCATTTGCTAAGTAAATGAACATAAACAAGTCTTTATTTTCTAAATAAACGAACATAAACAAGTCTTTATTTTCAAGTCAAGCTCTCATAAGTCATAAACGACATGATTCATTTATAATCCTAATTATTTAATTTTCTTTATTTAGTTTTTTATTTTATTTAACATGTTGAGTCTAAATTAAGCATTGGAGAAACTTAACAAAAACAATGAAAGACTCAGTCTTAGATAATGTAAAAATTAAAATTCTAAAATAATATTGCCTTTATTAAACAAACTCACAACTTTAACTCAATAGCCAAACTTAACCAAATAAGGGAGTAAAAAAAAATTAAAAAGGAGAAATATTATTCTAGCAGAATGGGTTCAAAAATAAAACTAATTGCCCAGATGACCTCTTAAAATTTTCTTCATGTAGAAATATATACATGAAGAAAATTTTAAAATTTTTGTTGGCAATAGTCCCCAAGGCCAAAGGGTGGTTTTGCCCCTACCTCTTATTGTTCTAAACAATTTACTTAAATTAAAAGGGGTTGCTATTGTAATCTCTCTCTCTCATGTTATTTAAATGAATCAAATCAATGGATATGATTATGATAAAAAAAAAAACATAAGATGAATCAATTGAGAAAAATGAGACAAAAATCAATATTTAACTTGATAAATATTCCTTAAATATTAATATCAAAGCAAGCATTTAGATTATGATTATGGTCTGATCTAAGCCTAGACCTAAGGTGCCACTTGGCCCAAAAATTTGTAAAAGGTCTCAAAAGCCACCATTACATAAACAAAAAGCCTTTAAAATTGTACCAAAATGTTTCAAAATCATGGAATGATAATTATTTTTTTAAAAAAAGAAAGAGAAATGTAGAAGGATTATGCATTCTTTCAACTACCTTAAAGAAGGCCCCAAAATAATAAACCAATATAAATCTAACCCTATTGAAATTTTAATCTGTTTCACATATATATATATATATATATATATATATATATATATATATATATATATATATATATAAAATAGTTGAATAAGTAATATATATTTTTAATTTAAATATTAAAAAATTAAAATGTATCATTTTAGACCTCAAAACATATAAAAATATATCTTAATCGAGATTATAGATTATAGATGTATTAGCAAATTTAAGTGTAAGCTAAAGGTTATGTCATGAAAACTCCAAACTCTTTCGGTTGTTGTTTTAGTTCTCTAAGACTCTAATTAAGATGATACAAAATAAAATTTGATTTTTATTTGATTTTATTTTATAGGTGGATAGTAAAAGAAGGAGAATGGAGATGTGAAGATAGAATCACATAAATAAAACATCACAAAAAAGATGTCATTACCATGAAACCATCACTTAAAACCCTTTTTAGATGATATTAATTTGATAAACTGCATTTTTATCGTCAAAATAAAGTAAATCCAAAAATTGATATATAAATAAATAAATAAGTGCATATTGAAATACTTTTTATGTAAAAAAAAAGAAGAAAAAAAAAAGGTTTCAATAAGAAGAAGTGCAGATTTATCTTTCATTTGAATCAAGTATGTAATGTAACACAGACTGTAAAGTGGTTGATACAGTCATAAATTAGGGTAGGCCAAAAAAATGGGTTCCACTTCCACCTAAAGATATCTCTCCAAATACAGCGAAGATTGACCAAGATTGGCTGATTGTGACCACTCTTCTTTCCTTTCTTTTTTAGATGGTCTGAATTATTGTGGAAAAAAATGGTAGGTATTCCTGTAATTATAAGTGCTACATGAGAAATTAAATTATTCAGAGAAAAAAAAAAAAAAAGGTGCTGCTGTTACATTTACAGGGCACTGACTTTAATCTTCTGACATGAACTTTAGCTAGAAGCAAATCACATTTTATAACAAAGGAACAGAGACTAAAATTAGCAAAAATGCCCTGTCTACAATCATATACAACCCTTTTTGCTTGCGGTAAAATGGTAAATACAAATCATTAGGTACCTCTTTTAGATTGAAAATGTATTTATACAAACACTGTACCCAAAATAAAACCCTTTTTAAAAAACTAAGTAAAGAAAGTAATAATTTAAGCTATTCATCTCTGGTGTCTGCCTTTTTCTATTAAAAAAAAAAAAAAAACTCTGGTCTCTGCCATGCAGAGAAAAGAGCATATTACTTGACTGACATTGATGGTACTTGTCAATGTTATTGACATTTTGGAAATGTGGTAAAATAAAAGATCTATAACTAAAGCAGTCTTTTCAATCTGCCAGAAATTACAAAAACAATATATAAACAATAAAAACAAATGGTATTGTGAATGATATTTCCAATGATCTTCAAATCAGATGGGATTTCTTTTTCATTTATTATTTTTTTCAAGAGAGCTTTCTTTCACAAAACTAACCTCTGAAGGTTCAAATAACATGTAGTATTAGATTTTTTTTTTTTTTTTAATATTTATCAAAAACACTAAAATATGTCCTTTGAACTGTAAAGTTCTTGGTCCATACATTAATATTTTTTTAAGAATCTATTAGTTTTTCAATATGGTAACAATGTGAACAAGTTAATGCTGAAATACGCAAGGAATATTATTATTATTATTATTTTTTTGGGTAAATATGCAAATTTTAAAGAAAAGCGTACATGTATGAAGTTTGAACATCCCTGAACACAGGTTTGTCATAAATATGTATGTATGGCTAATGGCTCAAAACTCAAAACACTCTGATCCAACAAAATACAAATCAGATCAGAGTCTTTCTCAGTTGATTATATCACCCACAAAAAAAAAAAAAAAAAATCTGATCTGTTGGGCATCCAAAGATGTGGGACCCAATCGAGTGAATGAAAATTTCTGACACTGTGGTATTTATTTATGGTCCACCCTCTGATGTTGCTGGTGATGCTATCTTGTCGTACATGCCCCAAAAGAAACTTTTAATTAATAGTCCTGCAGAGAAACGTTAACAATTTTCACAGCAAACAAACAAGTTCATACAAAGCAGGGAGAGAGATAAGAAGGAATTCTCGACTTTGTACTGGATAACTGGGTGTTTGACACGTGTACACAACAAACTTTGATTCCCAAACAGTCTCTCATTCACTCGTACTAAAACCAACAGAGTCGGGTAACTGTGACACATTGTGAAGAATAAGACTACATTGTTTCTTTTAATGAAACACAAAGAAGATTGCAAAAGAGATGAAGAAGCATGGGGAGAAGGAGGGGACCAATACCCATCTTCAATTCTACGTGTTCTCTCTTTTCTCTAGGGGACCATTTTCAATTTGCATGTAGGAATTTCTTTTAGGTCCTAAACTTTGCATAAAGATGAGTATGTCTTCACTTAATTGTACTTCCAAGTGCTGACACTTTTAACTCCCAACTCTAAATCTACAAGTGTCTAAATACTCTTATTTTTTGCTCTAAACTTTATTCAAGTGGTCCTAATTATTGTTGTACGCATCTAATTACACATTACTGTACACAGTCTATGAAGAATAGTGTTTTGAAAACATAATTTTAATTATAATTGTGACGTGATAAAATTGTGTTTTCAAAACATGAGTTTAACTATGTGTCCCGTACACAATGTGTAACTATTATTATTCTAAAAAGTAGATATTCATATTCCTACAATTGAACAAATCCAAAAGGTAAAGTTTTGAGTGCACGTGCGAGTTCAATTATTGTGGTTGTCATAGGCAAGTTAAAATTTAAGTAAAGTATATTTTACTTTTACATTTTTAAGTTTTGATAAATTATCATTTTGGTTACTAACATTTATTTTTTATCATTTTAGTCCTTACACTTAATACTTATGGTCTATTTGGATTGAGAGATAGGGAGGGGGAGTAGAGTAGAGTTGCCCAAAACTTAACCGATTTTCAACCAACCCTACTCTACTTTCTTCCCCTCCCCCTCAATCTAAACATGTTTTTAAGGTTCTTGTCAAATTAGTCCATTTATATATATATGTCCATAAAAATGTCACTAAACACGTGGCATGAGATCATATTTTATTAGACTTAATGACACTTTTATAAACAATAATACTGAATGGAATGATCAACTTAATAAAAATTTTAAAGTTTAAAGACTAAAATAATTATAAATAAAATTAAGAGAAAAACATTATAATTCATCCAAACTTAAGGGTGTAATTTGGATTTTTACCTTAGTTAATGCCATGACTATGAGTTCCCATTTCATAATTTCTGTTAGTAATATATTCTCTATTACAACTGAAAAATTTTAGTGACTAATATAAATTATACAAAATTCAATCATTAAAGTAATGAACCCCATGACCATGTCTCATGAAAATTTATTTTATTTAGTGACACATGGCCATGTCTCATGAAAATCTAGATTATATATCAAGATTTTTTCTGTATTAATGTTGCTTAAAGTGGTGGCATTTGCTCCTTCAGTCATTGCCAAAATGGTATGAGTGTGAAATTGATTTGAGATGGAGGCCCCATTTCATCTCAAAACACAGCAAACTTTTCCTTATTTTATTTTTATTATTTTTATTATTTTCGTGACACACTCTACTAATCACTGAATTGACATGACACTATCACCAGACAGAAAATAAAGACAACAAGGTCTTGTAGCAATTTAAAATAAAAATATATATTATGACAGAATTCTACAGTTTCTCAGGTTTTTGGACCAAGCTTTTCGGACTGTGTCAGGATTTCAAATAAATATAAGAGGATAAAGAAGCTTCTTCTATTCAATTGATATTCCAGATATTTTTCTCAACGAGAACTTATTAGGAGAGATATTAATAAATGACGGGAAAATGTTAATACAGAGAAATTATTTTTGAAATTATTTTATTGGAATAATAATAAAATAATAAATATTATCGATAAATTTTTATATTTTTTATGAAAGTGATATTAAAATTTTTTTATTATATTTATTAATCATTATTCTAAAAATATTCATTAACATGACCCATAAATAATTCATAAAATCTCTTATGCTTGGGCCATAAAAGTTCTAATGTGGCAACATCTTTTACTTGTCAAAACAATATATATATATATATATATATATATAAAGTATATTCCACTTCATTTTTTTATAATTTTTTTAATGCTCCCATAATAGTGATTAAGATTATCTTGATAAAACCTCTGTAAAATAAAATTGAGAAAGTTTAAAATTATGGTAAGAGATTACCCACAAAGATTATCTTTTTTTTTTTTTTTTTTTAAGAAATAATTTTCTTTTGTGAGAAGGGAAATTTGCAAGAAATATATGTAGTTTCAGAAGGTTGTTCCATCAAGCTGAGTCAAGATGGGGGCCATTTCCCACTAACATTGTATCTCTTTCTCTGCGAGCTCTTTAATAAATCTGGGTCCTGATTTCTCTGAATCAATGGATCTGAATTCTGAGCCAAATTTGTTCATGGGCCCCATCTTCTAATCTCTCACCGCTGTCAGCCCACAAACGAAACCCCTCAATAATTTCACACTTTTAATCATTTGTATTTCGTACCACCTACTCCCAAACTCTAAACCACACAAACAAAAACACACAAAAAAAAAAAAAACCACCATATTATCATCTATATCATGTATTGGCTAAATGTATCTCTCCTATTATAGCAGGTAGATCTCACATAGCAGTGAGACCTACTTGCATGAGAAAGAAACTACATATAACTGAAACATGGTATAATTTTCCTATTTATAGAAGCTTGAGCTTGTCACTAGCTTATACATACTCTCTCTCTCTCTTTATTTTTAAAATTTTTCCTTTTCATCTCTCTTGACCAGGATCGTAAGATGCAGGATTTTGAGGGGTCGAATTTTGATTGGATGGCCATGATTGATTTCAATTAAAGAGATGAGTTGAAGAGCCCGTGATAGATGGGATTCATTGTGATTGGTAGACCCTAAAGTTCCCCGCATAGTTTCTATTTGATAATTCAATAATTGGAGGAGGCGAGATTTAAACCTAAACATCTTCTTTGTTGAAATTATCAATAAGTGCTGGTTAAGCTACCGTCTCAGTCTTTGGCCACCCTATACATTCAATCCAAAAGGGCATTATTTTATTGCTTTGCACATGATTGTGTTGGGCTGCGATGTTGATTTTGACACTGATTTTTGAAATTCCAGTGTTTTTGTTGCAACTGATATGACCCTGTTCTGTGTGGAAGACTTTGACAATGCTCAATATTGTGCAAGGTTTTTTCTACCATCCTAATGAGAATTCTTTCTTTTTCTTTAAGTAATATATCTATCAAAGCTGCGATCATAATTTCCACAATATTCGTATAGACAAGAGTAGATCCCAAATCTTTTTCTAATATATGGCTAATAGGAATCATTAATTATTATTATTATTATAATCACCATTGAACTCCAGATAGTAAATTCAAACTCTACGTTTTAGACAACCGCATAAAAAAGAAGAGGGCTTCTCCAGTGATTAAACTTTACCTTAAATTCAAATAGCCTGGGCTTTTCCCCTTTCGGATGGAGAAGGTTTGGGCCCAAATAGGCTGTTGTAGTCACTGGTCAGTGTTTTTGTCTTTAGAAAATTTTTATTAATCAAAAGTAAAAATCCAAAAAAAGTTCCGTTGAGTTAGGTTCAATTTATAACTGTGTGATTATTAAATTAATTAATTAATAAAATTAATAAAAAAAATTGATCTTGTGTCATTTTAAGTAATGTTATGGTATTCAATACTTTTAATTAGATGCAAATTTTGATAAATCTATCATTAGATTATATTATTTTCTTTATGCTTGCAAAAATTTCAATAGGATTAGAGATTAATAATTATGTCATTTATCAAAATTTTCAATTTCAAGCTTTTATATTTTTAAATTATGCAAAAAAAAAAAGATAATTTTCTAGATCAAATAATAAATAGTATCCAAATGATATGAAATTTTGCAAGCGGGTTGATAACATAGATAACATGTAATCCAATAATAAAATTTTTAAAATTTTAATCCAATAAAAATTATTAAGAGGCGTAAGTGTGTAACTTTACATTAAACACAAAGGAAACCGAGCTAACTTGTGGAAATTCAACCTTTGTACGTTAATCGTAGTAGTAAACAAAGACTATAGTTACTGTTTTCATTTGTTTTCTTGCCCATATTGGTCTTAATATATTGGGCCAAATTTATAGGTTACACAGATTGGGTTAAAGTTATGGACTCCACACCCAAAAAGAAAAAAGAAAAAAGAAAGCTGAACATTAATGAATAAATTATTATGTATTCGGGTGAAACCAATTTAAAAAGGTGAACTGGTCGCTCCTCAATTGTAGAATTGGGCTGTCCGGTTCATTGTAGAATTGGGCATGGCACAGTCAATATTTGAAGGAGACTCAGAGATTGTTTATAAGGCATTGAAGTCAGGTGATGTGGGTCGCTCCTCAATTGGTCAGTACGTGAAAGACATAATGTCTATCTCCGGTTCGCTTCAAACTTTCTCTTTCTCTCATATTAAGAGGCAGGATAATTGTGTGGTTCATGCGTTAGCAAAGAGAGCAAGATTTGCATTTCCATTATTAGTCTGGATGGAGCATGTTCCGCCGGACGTGATTCCATTTGTACTTTCAGATCTATAGTTTTCTAATAACATTTCATCGTATTGATTCTCAAAAAAAAAAAAAGGTGAACAGTTTCAAAAAAAAAAAATTTAAAAAGGTGAACTTTGCTAAGAGTCTTACGAAGACATTCTTTGTTACATAAACTTACCACATCGTATTCATATTTTCACTTTGAATACAATTGGGTGAAATAAGGAAAGGATAGAAGTGTGATATATATATATAGAGAGAGAGAGAGGACTTTAGCCTTATTGGCACATACATTAAAAAAAAATAAAAAAAGAAGACATTTTGTGTTACACAAACTTACCACATCGTATTCATATTTTCTCTTTGAATACAATTGGATGAAATAAGGAAATGATAGAAGTGTGAAAGATATGTATATCAACCCTCTATGAAGGTCTGGGGATTGACCCATCCATCTTATGAATTATATCAATTTACAAGGGTTCTCATGAACACATGAACAATTACATATTTTTTGTGTGTTTGTGATTGTTTATTAAAAAATGCTAGATCTACAAACTGTTGATGTGGTTAGTGGATATTAATAAATGAAAAAGTATTATTAGTGGTGGGCTCAAATGAAAACCAATAAAAATTAGCTATAACAATAGTTTGTAAAAATATTGTAAAATAGTTTGTATTTTTAATATTATTTTTGAAATTGGCAGTTAAGTTGTCTGGGTCTAAACAACATTTTTTTTCAATTTTTTTTTCTCTTCCACATATCGTTAGATTGGTGTGGTGGTGGTAGTTCCATATATAGAATCATAGATAACTCCTCAAGACAATTCACATGAGTTGAATCCTAAAAATTCATATTCATAGCTATCGATCAGTTTAAGATTTAAAAAGAAAAAAAAAATCCCACTAAATTTATTCTCAATTTCTCTAAGACATTCTTTGAACGGCTCAAAATCATTTTTATTTTTCAAATATTGATAAAATATCTATTTCCAAAGTAAAATCCTTAAAATTCATAAAGTTCAGTTTGAATTTTTTTAGTCTTGGCATTAAGAGAACTAAGACATTTTGTTATTTATACCTCAATCTGTTCACCTCAACTCGTATGTGTGGGTTAAGCATATTTTGGTACAAGTCACTTAAGCTAAATAACACCATCAATTATAAAATAGTACAACCTTTCTCTCCTTATCAATGTGATTTAGGGTGTTTTTGTTGGTGTTGTTGTTTTTATTTATTTATTTTATATATATACACTAAAACACTAACTCCTAGTTATCATGGTAACACCTCATTTACCCATAAAATTCTCATTTTCTTATTCAATCAACTAAATTATTATTAGGCTAAACACCTAATATATTTCAAATACCCCAAAATTGTTCAAAAACTAAGCTTAGTAGATATATTACTGTTTCTAAAAAAAAAGAAACTTTAAGTCCAAAATGAAGAACGAAGTTCATCTCAATGAAGAAGAGTTTTTGGAATCTTGTTACATGTAAATCTATCGAAATTAGTTGCTGATCTATCAAGAATTAATCGTAAATTCAGTTTTTGATATGATGCGTTTTGCATCGAGTCGGCTATTAAGTGGGTTTTTTGTAACCATAATAGAGAGCCAATATAAGGGCACTATTAAGCACAAATTTTGTTAAGGTCAGAGATAAGACCTTGGCCTCCATCTATCCAACTAATCAGTTCAAAAGCAAATAAAGAAATACATTTCACTATCTTGAGGCTGTCATAACAAAGGAACACCATCTCAAGATTCGCTGAAAAGATCAAATCTTCAAGAGGTTTTTGGAGTCATGAGCGGCGAGTTCATGTGACAAAATTTAGGGTAGAAGAGTCCACGGATTTGCAGTTGTATATAGTCATGTCAGTAAGTACTACATAAAGTAGCAGTAGATTTAGGATTAAGTTTTTTATAAAAACTTCCTTTCAATTTAGTGGATTTGTTTCCTTGGGGTTAGTGGATAAACCCCCCCCCCCCCCCCCTCCTTTTTTTCCTTTACTTATTAGAATGGCAAGAAAAATTTAATAAGACATCAACATAGTTCAAAAGAAATTATTTTGCACATTTGGTGTAGTATATTTTCTTCTCACATAAATGTGGGTCTTAAAAATTAAAATTGTAGCACCTTTGACTTTGAATACTCTTAAGCAAACTCTCTAAAAAATTATTAGATACTTTCAAAGTGCAATTAATTAAAGTGGTAATACAAAAAATTTAAAGCTTAAAAGGTTATGTGAAAAAATTAAATTCTGTATCAAGTGGCTTTTTTCGTTTGGTATGGGGTTCTATCTATGTATCATAAATATAGGAAATCACGTCATTTTTTTTTGGGGGGGTGGGGGTGGGGGTGGTTTCCAATGACACTCATTTGGTTCATACCTATTTATGGAAAGTTGTACTAATAAAAATTGGCCGAAATCATTAAAAAGTCATATTGTAATTCAAGAGTAATTTTTAGGTACTCCTGGAGCACGGAAAATAGTGCTCATTTCTCTCACATTCATGGTAGAGTCCGCTCATTAAATTCATAGTGAGTATCATTTTACTATATTCCGGGACTACCTAAGAATTTTCCGTAAATCAAATACAGCCCAAACAAATAAATTGCAATTGACCAAAAAAAGTTCCAAATAAATATATGGGACGTTGTAAATTAAAAATCCTTTTGCTGTGTATGCTTTCCCTTTTTAATGGAAATGACATCCATTTCAATCAATCAGCTTGTATACCAAGCTAGGCAAAGCATTATCTGTTTGGATAACATGAAAATTTCGGGTACCGTTAGAGAAGTTGATAAAATGACCTTTCTTGAAAAGAAATATATGATAAACAATAGGATATATATATATATATATATATATATATATGAATACTTGGGGAAATTCCTGATAGAAATCAAGCAAGCAACTATAATATGTAGTCCCCAGAGATATGGTAGTTGTTAATTTATGACTTTCCCACTTCCCAGCAGGGTTGAACATTGAGTCTTCTACACGCCCAGCAAGCACTATTGTTCATGACTTACTCAGAGCCAATGAGATACATTGAGTCATCCTCACTCCTATTATATATATAATACACAGAGGAGAAAGTTAAAACCAAAATGATATATCTCAACAACCACAAGTACTTGCTTCTGGTAGTTATAGCCTTTCTCTACTTGAAGAAAGTTTGAATGCACTTCACACACACACACACACAAAAGAAATAAAATAAAATGACATCTGTAATTTCTTGAGGTACACCCTTTTCAAATGATCAACCATTTCATAAATTTCCATTGATATATATATAAATGTTAAGCCGATGTCCATTGCATAGTATTAGTATACGTGTGACACTGATGTATAAAAATTAGTATACGTTGTTCGAATTCCCTACTAGCTAGAATAATGTTGTTTGAATTCCCTACTCCTAACTTTGAATGACATGATATATATACAGTATTTGCAACTCTGTTTTTTTAGGTATAATATTATATTCTTACCAACTTTCAATTAATGCAAGTACATTTTCTGCAAAAATTTAATCCAAAATGCACAAGCCCACTAATCCTGAATATATATTGGAAGTACAAGTTAAAATTAGTTAAATAAAAATTGATCATGGGTACAATTATAAACTGAGTTTTTGAGGTTTAAAAAAAAGGTTTGACTAAGCTATATTGAAGAAAAAGTGAAACCTTAAAAGTTGCAACTAAAAGATAGATTGGCTTCATTTACAAGATAAGCTCAAGCAACTGAAAATGAAAGAATAACAAAGTTGATGTATATGAGGTTGGGAGTTGGGACTAGTTTATCCTTCGGTTAATGTAAACGTCAAGCTTCACACTAATTTATGGATAGGATATAAGTCACAACCGTGACCAGAAAAAACGTAAAAAGCAGTGATTCACTCACCAATCATCATCATCATTTTCAAGCCTACCTGACTCAGAATCTAACAATTGAAAGAGAACCATTAGGCAGATTCTTCTAAAACTCCCATTACATCACTATCATAATTCACACCCTTTAATCATTCCCATGTCATACATTTTCAAACTCTAATCCTCTCCTAACTTTTCTTATCTGCACTGCTTATTACACATTACATCCTTTGTACACATTTCCTATTTCATAGGTTAAATATGAACATACTTAAAAAGTGTGATATTTATTGAGAATATTTTGACAACAAATTATAGTGATTAGTTATTATTGATCGTTCTAATTTAAACCTATCATTTGAAATTATTTTTTTACCTACTAATAACAACACGTATTAACTTGCCATTTATTATATATTGTGAAAATATTATAAGCATTTCATTTCCCATAATTATTTTGCATAGTAATAAAAATGTAGTAATTTCATGACTCATGATCATGATTTCAGTTATTAAAACACACACTATAAGTAAGTAACATACTTTTCTCCTTAAAAATTGTGTATGAAATTATGAATATTACATGTATACAGTATTCATTAACAACTATTCATGAATATTTTCCTTTTCTTATACATCCAAAAGAAAAGGAAAATTTTATTAACTTCACATTTATAAATTGGACCTTTGCTTTTCGATAAAGCTCCCTCCATATTCTTCCAAACCTTCAAACCAAGCAAACTGCCAATGTTTCTCTCATTCAGTAACTCTCTCATCTCTCTCTTCTTCTTCATCTTCATCTTCATCATCCTCGGCTTGCCGCCATGCATTCCCGCCAGAAAAACACCCGGTTTCCCTTTGAATAGTCATGTTACTTTACAAAGCTATAACAGCAAAAGCTTTCTTGACGCTTCAATAGGCAGTCAAGTAATCGGCATATCGGAAATCAAAAAACACTTGCATCGTTTCGGCTACTTCCATTTTCGAGACGATACTTTCACTGATAACGTTTTCGATGCCCGGTTCCAATCGGCTCTCACACTCTACCAAGAAAAACTCGGCCTCCCCATTACCGGTAAGCTCGATATCGCCACCGTGTCTCAAATACTCACCCCGAGATGCGGCGTGCCCGATATCCACCACAACAAGCTGCATGGGACAAAACATTACGTGTATTTCCCCGGAAAACCTCGGTGGTCTCGCCAAATGCCGATGATGCTCACCTACGCGTTCTCGCCGGAGTACATGATCCACAACTTGACCATATCGGAGATAAGGGTCGCATTTAAACACGCATTTCGGAAATGGGCTTCGGTCATTCCCGTGAGTTTCACTGAAACCGATGATTATGGCTTCGCCGACATAAAAATAGGGTTCTACAATGGCGACCATGGCGACGGAGAGCCATTTGATGGGGTTCTCGGGATTTTAGCACACTCGTTTTCGCCTGAAAGTGGTAGGTTTCACCTTGATGCGGCGGAGACATGGGCGGTGGATTTTCAGAAGGAGAAATCGAATGTGGCGATGGATTTGGAATCGGTGGCGACCCATGAGATTGGCCATTTGTTAGGGTTGGGACATAGCTCGGTTACAGAAGCTGTAATGTACCCTAGTTTAATGCCTAGGGATCAGAAGTTGGATTTGACAATCGATGATATAGAAGGAGTGCAAGCTTTGTATGGATCAAACCCTAATTTTAGGTTTAGTTCTATGTTAGAGTCTGATATTTCTACAAACCATGGTGTTGGTTTGAGAAATACTAGGTCATATAATGAGTGGGTTAGTTTGTTTTTGATTCTTTGTTTGTGCATGTAATTTTGCATGAACACTGTTTTTCTTTTTTGTTTTTTTTGGGGGTGTTGTGGAGGAAAATTCCTGTGGGTTAGGGAACAGGGTACAGAAGATAAGGACTAATATTGGGGCTCTTCAAGTTCAGATAGGAAACAAAGAGGTAGTCACAAAGCCCAAACCTATGGGGGTGCTTATAATGACTGCCCTTTAACTATAGCTTTGAAGTTTGAAATAGCTTTAGGGTTCATGATTTGATCAGAGTTCAATTCTGTGAGATTACAATATTCTTTCTTTAATTTGAATTCTTGCTTGCACACACTTTGTTAAGATTATAGACAGAAAATAAAGTTAAATGAGAATTATCTTATTAATTTGTGCCAATTATTATTGTGCATGATACAGTTAATCAGTACCTTATATTTCATTTCTCTAGAGCATATGTGTAAAATTTTTTTAAGACTACAGGTACAAAAAAAAATTACTTGGTTTACTGCTAAAACCAAATTATTTATTTCTTTAAGAATAGTAGATTACAGGTACAAAACAAAATTAATTGTTTTAAGGATAAAATTTAGGTATAATTTCTTATTACACTTGAAGAACTGTATTTAAGTTTTATCCATATTTTATTGATTGGACCAATTTGGTTTGATAGGATCTTGTGATTCATTATTTACCGTTAAATTAGTTAATTAGAGTTTAAAATCTGCCCTGACTATTGAAAGACAGCATCAATAAAATCATAAATATGTAAGCAACCAATCTGAAACAAAAATCAAGGTTGAGAAATTATAAGGTACTTATAACGGACAAGTGACGTGATCTACCGTTTTACGAAAGAACTCTTACTTGTTTAAAATTACTGTGTTAGAAATTTTTTAAAAATAAAAACTGATTACTGACTCAATAATTTTAAACAGATAAAAATCTTTTAATAAAATGATAGACAAATAACATATTCCACCAAAAAAAAAGGTATACTTTTCCTCCTTTTCTATCCAATTTGGAATTTTAACATTATGCTATGACAGACTTTGGTTGCTTTATCAAAACCTTTAGGCACAACCGCGTGGTTTTCCAGACTAGAAACATTTGATTTGTTAATCATCTTTTTTGTATTGGGTTGGGTGTGGACTATGGAGGAAACGAAAGCTATTGGTTAGCTTTTAGAAGCTAATTAATGACCATGTTAACAAAGAAACTCGAAATCCAACAACAATGTGAAAACTTTATTATTTCGTGTCTTTATTACTAGAACTGACTCAACAAATCAGAGACCATTTACCAGTAACAGAGAGCAAATGGCACATCACCATCAAGTTGGGTGATATGATATTATGTGGCACACCAACTGGGTTGGTTGTGTACCCAATTCACACCGTAGAAGTGTTTCCTATGAAACTGGTTTTATTAGGGTGTGTTTGGTTGGGCTGAAAATAAGGAGGATGAAAAATAGAAAGAGAAAAATAGGGTAGAAAATGTTGTTTTTCACTATTTGGTTAAGGAAAGAAAATAGGAGAGACAGAAAATATGGAGAAAGTTTTCCCTCTTGGGCCCTTTTTTTATCCTCCCAAATTGGGAGGAAAATGAGGAAGAAAAAGTGATGAAAAATATATTTTACACAAATACCCCTACTTTATTACACTCACCTATCCCTCTCACTTTTCCACTATTATATAACAAAGACATTATAGTTAACGAGTGCCCTTATGACCCTTAATGAGAAATGCATTTAGGGTCATGTTAACGAGTGCCCTTAGGGCACTGGTTAAAAATTCATTTTAAGAAAGTTTTAACATCACTTTTATGGGAAATGAAAAAAACTGTCAAAATATTAATTGTTTTTTTTCTTTTTCCATAAAAACTTTCTTTAACTAGATTCTTAACCAGTGCTCTAAGGGTATTCGTTAGCATTTTCCATTTATATAAACTACATTTTCCATCCTCCCATTTTTCTCTCCAACCAAACAAATAAATTTTCCACCCTCCCACTTTTCCACCCCTCCAACCAAACACACATGAGGAAAAACCAAATCTTGTTTATCCTCTCACTTTTTCATCTTCCCAATAATTTTTCATTCTCGTACTTTTCCACTTCTCCAACCAAACGGACCTTTAGTGTCAAAAAAATTAATGGATAAGGAATTTCAGATGATAAATACTCAATGTCAGTATCAAAAGCCTAATTAGTGTTTACATTCTTTAATCTTCATCAGTAACACCACCAAAACAAAAAAAAAATTTAAAATCATAACTTTTGCCACAATTTTCTAGCAAACTATGATTAATAGAGAAAAAATTGTTAGTCCATGTGAAAGTAACAGACAACAAATCACCGTTTGCCATATAGAATAATTGTGACAAAAATTGTGACATTTTATATGGTACTTTCACCAAAATTATCATAACCTAATTAATCTACTGCTATAATTTTTATTTTATTTTATTATTTTATTTTTTTTAACTTGGTCAACAGCAATTATGATAAAGAACCAAGTCATGGGGAGAAGCAAACGGTAAAAATGAAAAACTATGTGACAGTTGATCAAGTGGAGGTTAGGGGGGTTGAAGGTAATTTTCTATTTAAACTATTGTTTAAGGGGTTTATCTTGTTTGGGATCCTCAATTTTGATGTCAAAAATATTCTTAAATTTACTAGTTTGTAAAACTTAAATAATATGGTTAAATTACTGATTTTAAAAACTCCTATATTTTAGCTAAATTAAAAAAAAAGCAGTTTTTTCTAATCAAATTTCTCCCACCTCCACATTTCTCACACACGTTAGTAGTCAAGCATAATTAATAAATAAATAAAAAATCAAATCCCCTGTTTAGGTTTTATTTTTAAAACTCATCCAAAATTTTTGGGTTTAATTTTTTAAAAAACTTCTCCAAACTTCATTATCTTTTCTTTAAAAAAAACCTGAACTAATTTTTTTCTTTTACCAAAATTTTTGGCTTTAATTTTTTAAATTCTTATCCAAGCTTCATTATCTTTTTTATTTTTTTATTTTTTTATTTTTAATAATCTGAACTAATTTTTTTTCTCTTACCAAAATTTTCGGGTTTAATTTTTTAAAAACTTATCCAAGCTTCGTTATGTTTTCTTAAAAAAAAAAAAAAAAAAAACTCTTAACGGTTTTTACCACTTTTCCACTAACCCACAATCCCGCGTTTTTATTTTATTTTATTTTTTTATTTTAAACAACCTCACATTTCCTTTCAGTTTGTTCAACATTCAAATAATGCTAATGTTCTATTTGAACTCAATTGACTTCTTTAATTATGTCCCATGCGGTTTGGGGAAAAAAAAACCTGTACATCCTTAACCATAGAGATATGCTCAAAAATTTTCATAAATATTCCTATAAATATTAGGATAGAAAACAAATATGTGTTTCCACCACCTCAAACTTCCCCCTCAAAAGAGTAGCGACATACTCAATGCTCTCAAATGCCTCAAATTTTCTCACAAGAAAAAATGGAGAAGAAAGCATGAAAGGTTTCAAGAAAAAATTGCTCAAGAAAGTAGAAGATTATCTCCTAAAATTATTGTTTCTTTTGATTTAGTAATTATTGTACTTTTTTGCTTTTAATTAAAAATTTGAATTTTATTCAATGTTTTTGGCATCTTCCTATAAATCCATAATTGGAGTGCCAAATATTTGTTCATAGATTTCAAGTTTCCCTTTATAGAATCATATCAATTTGTTTGTTTGTTTGTTTTGGGTTGAATTTGTTTTAGCTATTGTTTTTTTATTTGTTTTGGGATGAATTTGTTTTGGCTATTGTTATATAACGCTTGCATATGATTTTGTAGTACCATGTTAATGACATCAATACAGATGAGGTGCAAATACAAGAGTGGCAGTGGAAACTCAAGAAAGTGGGATTTCTAGCATGTAGTTCCACTTTAATTTTTGTACCAAATGTTAAAACGAACATATTTTTTTTGAATGAACTGTCCCATTAGTTTTCAAAGTGTTATAATATATTAAGCTTCATATCGAGTGTTTGGAGATTTCAATTCCATTTTAGATTTTGTGCCAAGTATTACTTTATTTTATAATTACTATAGCATGAATGGAGTATTACTTTAATTTTTGTACTCAGTATTTTTGCATTAAATATTTCAATAGATTTCACAATGATACAATATATTTTAATTCTTTTATGGAGTGTTTCAATAGATTTTAGGTGCATTATAGTTTTTGTGTGAAGTATTATTTTATTTTAAAATTTCTTAAAATTCATTTAAAATTAGTTCAAGTCCATTTATGAAATTAAAAGAAAATATTACAATCTTAAAAAAAAAAATATTTATTAGATTTGCATGACTTAATTACTTTTATTTGATAATGAATAAGACAAAGTTAGCAAAAGTCAAATAATTCAAAAATTAAGAAGTACGAGTATATAAAAATTGGTCAAAATATTATTATTATTTTCTTTATAGAAATGGCCTATAAAGAAATTGAAGTTGCAAAAGAAAACAGTGGTGCATATGTTCTATCATATGTCTCATTAATAAATATATAAAAATGTAAGTGTAGAACTTTTTTGTCAAATGGCCTAGAAAGATCAATATCCAATTTGCCTTAGTTCAACAAAATGCATATACTTGAAGGGGAATTGTTCTGCTCACATTTTTGGTCACTAGAAGCATTCTTAGTAGATTAATATTGGCCTCTAAGCATGCGTGCGTGCTTAGAGACTCTTCTAGTTTTTTTGGGAAAAAAATTAATAATTTACATCAATTATAATTTGGATTATTACATTTTCCAATCACCAAAAAAAAAAAAAAAAAAAATCTAGGGATGTGATGAGTATTATGTGTTTGAAGGTGAAATACATTTTCATCAGACCCTTAGATTTTTTTGTGATTAAAAAATGTAGTAATTCCAAATTATAATGGATGCAAATTATTAATTATTTCTCAAAAAAAAAAAAAGAAAAAGAAAAAAGAAGAGTCTCTGAACACGTACGTAAGCGTGTGCTCAGAGGCTAGTTCTTTGTTTAGCAACTTCATTGTCAGTATATAATAATATTGTGAAATGCTAAAAAAAAATTAAGAAAATATAATTTTTATTTTATTTTTATTTTTTAGATATAAATTTTGATAATTATGGTATTATATATTTATTATAATTGTATTTGTATATAGAACTATTATTATATCATTTAAAGAAAATATGATTTAATAAGATTTACGCAAATGGTTTAAATATAAAATAATAGAACTTATACTCAATAAAGTAAATATTTCACTACAATAATAACTTGTGAAATTGTAAGACTTCCAGAACTTATCTAACAAAATATTAGGAGAAAAACTAAACCCCAAGTGCCTTGCAACTAACTGGGTGGAAGCTCCTAGTGTTTATATTGGAAACATCCAGGCTTTAAAGCCTCTTACCCTAATTATTTTTTATCAACAAAATTTATTCATTTATATATATATATATTTATATAAAAATAAAATATAAAATATAGATTATAGACATATTAAGAGGAATGTGTGTGTGTGTGTTGGGGGGGGGGGGTGGTGGTAGGTTCACGTTACACCTAGTGTAATTCTAGCACTATATTGCACCACTCAATATTTTTTTATTAGACGTGAAATTTAACAAATCAACCATTAGATTATGTTTTCTTCTTATACTCTATATACTTGTAAAATTTTAAGAAAATTTGAAATCAATAACTATGTCATTAATCAAATGTTTAAATTTCAAGTTTTTTTTTTTTTTTTTTTTTTTTGTACTAAAAATTGTGCATAAAAAATGGGTTTCTAGATCAAATTGTAGATAGCATTTAAATGACACGAAACTTGGTATGAATGTTAAGAGTATAGAGAGAACATGTAATCCAATAGAGAAAATTTTGAAATATTAATCTAATAAAAAATTATTAGATAGTGTAACATTATTTTATTAGTCCTTGTGTAACTTAAACTTCTCTCTTTCTCTTAAAACAATAATGACATCAACCTTAATTGTGGGAAGCTCTAAGAGTATTTTAGTAATTTGAGAAAATAATGGGGATTGTACTTAAAGGATTTGGTCATCACCAAAATTAACCCTTGTGTTAGGGTCATATTTTATTGTAATTGACTAATCCTTTGACAAAATGTACTTTACTTGTAATTGGTAGATCTAAGATGGGTTTAGTACTTCAAGAAACATGTTGTTCAAGTCAAGTATTAAAGACATGAAGATTGGTCCAAGAAACAAGTGAAGAAAAGTTGTTCATTAAGTCTCAACAGATAGCTCGACAGAAGCCTGCTATCGAGACTTAATGTGAAGCTCGATAGATAGCTCGACAGCAGCTCGATCTATCGAGAATTACGATTTCAAGATTTCCAGATTTGAAATTTGGCCCATGCTTGTGTAATTGTTTAGGGGTTCTTTTCTCACAACTCTAGACATATATAAGGTTTATTTTAAGAGCCGTCACACGCGGATACAGAGACCAAGAGACTTATTTTCTCTGTGAGAAGCTACTGCGTTTGTACGCCATAGGGTTTTGTAACTAAGTGTTTCCCGATCTTCATTGTTGATAAAGTGAAGAACTTTGCAGCCAACAACATCTATTCAAGTTGCTGGAGTTAGTCATGTATTGGGATTTGTGCAAAGGGTTAGTCACAAATTGGAGGTTTGTGCATCAAGGGAAAGAAAGCTATTACAAGATCAAGTTCAATTGGGTATTGGAGCAAAGGTTCAACTGTAGGTTGGTATTTCGGGATAGGCCAGGGTAGTTGGTAAGATTCCTTATACTTGTAACCACTTGATTATTGATTAGTGGATTCTTGAGAGTGGTGACCTTAAAATCACCCGGCGGGGTTTTTGCCTTGCGAGGTTTTCCCCATTTGTCAACAAATTACCATGTCTCATTTAATTTTCGTTGCACTTAGTATTTTTGGTGATTTGTTGACGCATTCACGATTTGCATGCAATTGAACCTAATTAATTAACTTGGATAATTGAATTAATTAACCGGGGTCAAGCTATCTTAACCCAACACCTTAGCAAAACCCCTTCGATCATTCCATTTTCTTGAATTGTTCTCGAAGAATTCAGTCTTACCTACTTAGAGTAATAACACAATTTTAATGGTGTTAATCTCTTCATCATTTCTTGTGAAAGAGATTGGTTTTGTTTTACAATATTATGAGTTATCAAAATTTATTTTGAAATCTTGTGACCCTAGCTAATTAGCAATACTTAATTGTAAGCTACTTAACATAAAACCACTCATGCTTATTAAAGGCCACTATAGCTAGACAACACTTGCTAGGGATGAATAGACATGAAATTAAATTGTGTTTATTTCAAAGGTGTCAAATCATTCGATTATATATAAGACATGAGTGTTAAAGCCCTAAAGATCATTATGAAATTAGCTTAAACATAAGATTTTTTTTTTTTTTTTTTTTTTGAAGTAGGAGCAGATAATATCACATGAAATTTGTGAGAAAACTTTTGCTAGGGATGACAGTATTTGTTATCCTTATTCTCATTGAAGTGCAAGCTACTGACATTAACTCTACTTTTCATCATTCTTTAATTCTAATACCACTTCATCATTCCTCAAAACTTGGTAGAGTTAATCACCATTTTCATGATTGCATTAAAGGTCCACTTAGTACTTGTCCAAAAAAAAAAAAAAAAAAAACAAGGGAAACAATTCGGATTGTGCGTTGTACGTTTTTTTGATAATTGTATCAACAAACAGTTAAATGAAGACGACTTAAATTGTCACGCTGCTAAAAAATATCATCGTACTTGTGAGAAAAGGAATCAAGAAGCTATCTTTCTTTTGGGACATTGCGATCAAAGTCATCTGTTGGGTTCTAAGATTTTAGGTTTAAATGTATTAGAATTTCAATTTGTAATGTTGGCAAACCATGATCAAAACGTTTAGTCTTGTTTTAGACTTGTTTTAAACTTGCTCAAAGTATGTTTAAGTTTAAAGTTGGAATCGAGTGTACTGCAGGATTTACTGTGTAAATCTGTTTGGTTCGATCGATCGAAGCTCGTGCAGATTGTTTTTCTGCAGAATTTTCCAACTCAGCCCAAGCCCGTTTTGATAGGCCAAAAAACGAATTGACCCCTTGTGATAAATTAACCAATTAATTTAGCCAAATGAATTAATTAAGTTAATTAATCATGCAAATGCGTGGTAGCACAAACAAATCACCAATAAACTAATTATGCAGTGGAAAATAAATAACACAGTGATTTGTTTACGAATGGAGAAAACCTAACGGTAAAAACCTCACCAGGTGATTTTCAGGTCACCACTCCCGAAATTCCACTATTATCAAAACAAGCGGTTACAAGTAAAGGAATTCTAGTACCTTATACCAACCTACAGTTGAACCCTTATCCCAATACCTAATTGGACTTGTTCTGTAGTGACAATGTCCCCTTTTGATGCACGGCTCCCAAGTACGTGACTAACCAATGCACGGATTCTAGTATGCGACTTCAACCACCAACTAGAGAAGGTTGTTGGCTGCAAAGTTCTTCAGTTCATCCCAATGATGAAGATCAAGAAGATGCTTGGTCACAAAACCCTACGGTGCACATACACAGCAACTTCTTCACAAGAATGATGAACTAGGGCAAAACTTTATCTCCGGTTACAAATTGCTTGAACAAACTTTGCTCAACACTTGTACAACTTGTATATACTTTGACGGCCCTTAAAATAATCCTTTTATATGTCTAGGGTTAGAAGAAAAGAAGACCCAAATCACGGATTAGAGTCAAAACAGAACTTGAATTCTATTTTTCATAAATCTTTACAGATACCTGTTTGTCGAGATGCTGTCGAGCAACTGTCGAGCCTCGGGGCTGGAACAGTTTCTTAAGATCGATGGATAGCTAGCTGTCGAGTTTTAATGAACAACACTTCTTTAGCTTGAATCTTGGACAGACTTGCATGTCTTCAACACTTGATCTTGAAATACAGTTTCTTGAAGTATTAAACACATCCTAGATCTACCCAAATACAAGTAAAGTGCGTTTTGTCAAAAGATAAACCAATTACATGAAATAGTGACATATGTTCCTAACAAGTGAATCACATATGTCCTAACACGTTTGACGTGTATGGTTTTATGTTTTACCTTAAGTATAAAAGGGAAAACCCTAGCCATGTTTTGAGGTTACTTTTTATGCTCTGTGTGTGAATCTCTTGTAGATCTAGAGGTGCTTGCCTTCATATACACTTAGGGTTTCCAAACTTAAGATCGATGTCAAGAGCTTGGTGATCAATTCAGTTTCTGCTTCAAGAGCTTAAAGATACACAAGCGGGAGTGCTTGTACTTGCGGTGAATCCAAGAAAGAAGTAGTCCGTGGACTCGGAGCTGTCACGTGGTGGTGGTAGTAAGTTTCCTACTCAAGGTAGCAATAGGATGTTAGTGGTCTAAGTCGCTATTGTGTAAACTTCAATTCTTTCATAGTGGATTCGTTTTACTTTGAGGATAGCTAGGTTAAATCCTCCCCAGGTTTTTTACAGGTTTGGTTTTCCTAGGTTATCATATCGTTGTGTTCTTTATTTTTCGCACTTGTCAATGATATGATTTATATGTGTTAACCTAGATCTGCATAATTTACCTAAGTTAATCACTTCGCTAAATAACTAGGTTAATCTGGTTGTATTTTAAGGGGGTCTAAAAACGTACATCATCAAACAAAAAACATGTGAATAGTTTTACATATTATAACATATATACTTGACATTTAGAGGCATAAACAATAGAAAATACAAAAGAAATACCAAATTAAATCATATGTTTAGATTAATATACATTAAAAAAAACACCATAATCATCATAGAAATCAAATATGAATATTCAAATAAACTTAATCAAACAAACAAGTTAATATTCTTCAACGGAAGGAAAAGTCATAGAAGAAGACTTACCTTACTTGAAGATTAAAGATTTGAGTTTATTTAACTGACTCCTCAATGCCTACAACATAGAAATTAAACTGAGAAAACAAAAAAAATTGAAGACACAATAGAACTTAGTTAATCACAACTCAAGAACAAATTATTTTGAAAAAGGTTTGAAAATGAAATGGAAAACTAGTTTCTGCCTTAGTAAAACTACTAGAAATAGGTTTTTGAATACATTAAAAACATGAAAATGTGATGTGTGTGAGATTAGAAGAGAGAAGTAGAGTTTTAGAAAGATTGAGGTACTCTCTCTAGCTAGATTTTTAAATGGAGGCATAATATATATGAGTAAACTACGGTTTTTAGGACCTTTCGGAAGGTTTTGGACGGCTTAAGGGTCTGGAGGGTGGCTCTACCCGATGATTGAAGATTTGAGGCTCTAAATATGGAAATTTCGTGTTTTGGAAGTGAGGCTACGCACGCAACCTCAAGAGTGTGCACACATAGCCCCAAAGGTGTTTCACAGCATTGATGGCTTGACTTCAAACGGCCATAACTCATTCATTTTAAATCCAAATTAGGAAAATTCTTTGTTCAAATTGAAACCTAAGATGTCTAGTTTCCAACGCTTCTATAAAAAACTTTTTGTGGTTCAAAAGTTATGGCCAAAATAATGAGCAAATGTCATTTTTCAGTATTGTTTTCAAAACGATTTAAGCACTTTTGAGTTGTGATTACCTCCAAACTATTGAGAACATTTTAATTATCCTTTTTGACATATGTCAAGCTCATCATTAGGGCCGAGGACTAAAAGCTATTAACAGGTACAAATTGAGGCGTCTACAAGTATCTTTTTATAGGTCCAATCATTTAGATTAAACTCATCCAACACATGAACCTAAAATTAGTCGTTACCCTAATGAATTATGACATTATACAGATTGAATGACTCTTTTCTGCATTTGTCATTCATCTACTAGCTTCCTCTTCTTGTGTTTCTTCCTATGTTCTTAAGTTGGTTGAATAACTCATTTAGCTTTATTGATAGTTCAATTATTAATTAGGATCGACGAAATCGTGGGTGCGCAATTTCATGAGCTAGATTTTCATTAAAGAGCAAGTAAATGTTTGGAGGGTGACTGTACGGGAACTGTTATATACCCCTTTCTACGTAAGCAATTAGAAGAAGTAAGGAAGCACAATTGCGAAACTACATCCACTTCAAGCTCCAGAAACTCATTTCCAAATATGACTCCAAGAAGACCCACAATAAGGCCACTTGTAATTTTCTTTTATTTGAGAACAATTCCATTGGAAGGTGTTAAAAGATATTTACACTGAAGTTTAGAAATTTTAATTTCTATTTCAATCTATACATTTGGTCTTTCTCTTTATCAACTAGTTCTCTATATCTCACCTTTGTATACAATAGAATAATTGAAATAATTATTGTATCGAACAAGATGTTATTTTATTTGACAACCAAATTAATAAAAAATATGTTGGATTTTTTTGCATCAACATGAAAATATGTAATATAATATGCGTAAATGTCATATATGTTTTTTGAGTTAATGAAAATGTTGACACAAAAAAGATATTAGTTGCCACCAAAATAATTTATTTTGTATGTCAACTTAAAAGGTTGACGTGAAGATTTTAGGCATCACGATTTATTGCATCACTATGTAGCAACTAATTGGTGGACGTAAAAAATGGGTTTCTACACCAAATAGTAGATAGCATCTGAATGACATGAAACTTGGTATGTGTAAAGTTGTGATTTACAACTATATTTTTGTTGGCTTTAATTCCTTGTCAAATTTGATTGTATTTTTGTTCAATCATTTTGTTAGGTTCTAAAAGTTTGGAACAATTGGCAAATTGTGAACACAAACTTGTCTAGATATAGATCTTAGAGTCTATAGGTATTATTAGACAATGCTCAAGGTGATACAAGTCAAGATCCAAGAACAAGCAAGCTGCAGAAAAGAGAATTTGAAATTTGCCTGGTTCGATTAATTGAAGAACAGGCTCGATCGATCGAAATACGGGTCTGCAGAATTTTAAGTTCGGCCCAATAGCAGTTCAAGCCCAAAAAGGATTAGCGTTTTAGATCTACTTTTTCTAGTATATAAAGGAAACCCTAGGCACGTTTTATTATGACTTTGGAGGTGCTTTTATGAGATCTAAAAGGTTTTGTGCCTTCCTCTATCAAAGTCACTATCGGATATCACTCTTATATCTTTAGAACTGGTAAATCTGAAGTTGCTGCATGAAGATCAACAATATCTGATGATCTAAACCTTCAAGGGTGGTCTTGGAGTCACAAATAGGAGAGTTTGTGTTTTTTTATCACAAGTGTGGGTGCTTGTGTTGCAAAGGCCTAATAGAGAAGGAGTTCGTGGATTCGGAGTTTGCACATGGTCGTGTCAGTAAGTTCTATATGCGGTAGCAATAGGATGTTAGTGGTCTAAGTCTTATTGTAAACTTCAATTCTTTATAGTGGTTTTGCTTTTTACCTTGAGAATAGCTAGGTTAAATCCTCCCCAGGTTTTTTATAGGTTTAGTTTTCCTAGTTCATCATATCGTTGTGTTATTTACTTTTCCGTTGCTTTGCATAATATGATTGCTTTGTTTTAACCTAGATCTAAATAATAAACCTAAGTATTCACTTAGTTAATTAATTAGGTTAAACAATCTAGTTTACAGGGATCTAAAACCTTGTATGTTTGTGGAATTTAATGTAAGAGTTGAGTGTGAGAGGTCGGTGAAGAATTGTGAAAACAGTGAAGTTTGCGACTTGCTCAGGACTGGCTCACGTGTGGATGGCCCTCGAAAAGTCACGTGAGAAGCACATGCTGGAAGTTGAAGGACTTATGCCAGGCTGGTTTATGTGAGTCACTTCATGACTTGGCCAAGTCGCGAGTGACCCGCGAAACTCTTTGTCTGGAACTTTTTAAAGAGTGCTTTTCTCATTTCTTTACCAATACTATATAAGCCTACATTACCCATGGAATTGTAAGGAGACTTTTAGAGAGAAAACACTAGCAAAACACTTGAAAGTTAGAGATTGTAAACCCACAATCATCTACACAATTTCTCTTAATTTTCCTCTACTCCTATCTCTTCAATTACAAATCCTTGAGAGGTTCTTAGTCCAAACACTTACCTCACCCAATCTGAATGTCGAGAGAAGTTTTGGTGCGTGTGGGAAGCATTGGAAGAAGCCACTGATTGGTGGATGCAATTTGGAGCTAAATGCGGGATCCGGATAACTAGTGAAGACATGACTCGATGAAGTCTATTGGTAGCTAGAACTTGGAGGGTTCAAGTACATTGGGTAGATTAGGCTTGGAGGGTCTTTTTGATATCCTTGTACTCCAACTTTATTCACTAGTGGATCGATTTAGTTTGGAGGGCCGCGAAGAGGTTTTTCACCAAGTACTTCGGTTTCCTCTTCGATAACATGTCTCGGTGTTATCTTGTATTTGTGTCTCTCTTCCCTTTCTCTTTAAGCTTTACATTTATTGTTTATTGTATATGCTCATGCCTAAGAGAGATGTTCCTATTTCATTGTGTTACACTTACTTTTATTTCGCACTTAGTTAAATAGGATAAAAGCAATTTAGCCGTAAGTTTATATTTGGGGGTCTAAACAAGCAATAATGTTTTCACACTATTTGAGCTTTCAGTATGCATGTTAAGAATATAGAGAACATGTAATCCAATGGAGAAAATTTTGAAATATTAATCTTGTGTGGACATAGGGTCGGTGCCCGGTAGTGACTCGTAAATATCGGGTTGGGCTTGACCCAGTAACATAGAATGGGTCGGGGCTAACCGAAGGGGTAGAAGTCAATACTTACACCGACCCCCCAAGCATTGCTAGTGCCTTGGGAGAATCCGTTGCCGAACACCATTCGGTATCAACTGCAAGTTTCAAGAGAATCCTCAGAAGGGACCAGTTTACTAGGGATTCTAGGCAGAGGTAGGGACCATGTGAGAAAAATGTAGAAAGGTAATCATTAAGACCCTACTAAGGGGAGACTATAAAAGGGAAGGTAGGATAGAGGAGAGGGGGTTGGCAAAAATTAGGGTGTAAGAGACAGGAGAGAAAGTGAGAAGGGTGTTGGGTTAAGATAGCTTGACCCCGGTTAATAAATTCAATTACCCAAGTTGATTAATTAGATTCAATTGCATGCAAATTGTGGAAGTACCAACAAATCACCAAAAATACTAAATGCAGCTGAAAATAAATTTGACACGGTGATTTGTTGACAAATGGGGAAAACCTTGCAAGGAAAAAACCCTACCGGGCGATTTTAAGGTCACCACTCCCCAAAATCCATTAATCAACAATCAAGCAGTTACAAGTATAAGGAATCTTACCAACTACCTTTGGCCTATCTCGAAATACCAAACTATAGTTGAACCTTTGCTCCAATACCCAATTGGACTTGATCTTGTAGTAGCCTTCTTTCCCTTGATGCACAAACCTCCAATTTGTGACTAACCCTTTGCATGGATCCCAAGTACGTGACTAACTCCAGCAACATGAACAGATCTTGTTGGCTGCAAAGTTCTTCACTTCATCAACAATGAAGAACTGGAAGCACTCGGTTACAAAACCCTATGGCGTATAAATGAAGTAGCTTCACACAGAGAATATAAACCTTATATATGTTTAAGGTTGTGAGAAAAGAAGCCCTAAACAAATATACAAGACTGGGCCGAATTTCAGATCTGGAAATTCTGAAATCGTAATTCTCGATAGATCGAGCTACTGTTTAGCTATCTATCGAGCTTCACATTAAGTCTCGATAGCAGGAATCTGTTGAGCTATCTGTTGAGACTTAATGAACAGCTTTTCTTCACTTGTTTCTTGGACCAATCTTCATGTTTTTAATACTTGATTTGAACAACATGTTTCTTGAAGTACTAAACCCATATTAGATCTACCTAATTACAAGTAAAGGGCATTTTGTCAAAGGATTGGCCAATTACAACAAAATATGACCCTAACAAAGTGGAACACACCAGGAAAGGGAGAGCAATACAAATGGAAAGTTCTGGTATTTTATGATTGGGTTGTCAAGGTAGCATTTGAGGTTTACCATAGTAGGACTTCAATCATCCCCACCAACAAATAAATTGCGAGCCCAATTCCTATCAAGTGAACACTGTCGGGTTTGGGTACCACAAATCTAATAAAAAATTATTAGGTGGTGTAGCATTACTTAAAGTCCATGTGTAACTTAAACCTCTCTCTTTCTCTTAAAACAATAATGACATCAACCTTAATTGTGGGAAGCTCTAAGGGTATTTTAGTAATTTGAGAAAAATAATGGATTTGGCCGTACTTAAAATTGACCCTTCCTCCTATTCAATGGAAAAACCCTTTGGATCATTCCATTTTCTCGAATTGTCCTTGAAGGATTCAGTCTTACATACTTAGAGTAATAACACAATTTTAATGGTGTTAATCTCTTAATCATTTCTTGTGAAAGAGATTGGTCTTTGTTTTACTATATTATGAGTTATCAAAATTAAAAAATTTTCAATCCAATGTATGATTTTCTTTCATTTGAAAATAAAAAGAATTTTCTTAAAATCATCTTGAAGACATATGATTTGGTAATACACACTTTGCACTTAATGTTTTATTTTCACATGCTCAAGGAAAACAACAACTTGTGCATGATTAATGATTTTAAATCCTGTTCATTGGAAAATGCTTCCTTTCTTTCAAGATGAAAATATTTATCTTTGAAATTTTCATTGGAAAAATCTTAACCTCTTTCAAAATGAATAAATTTTTTTCTAAACTTCTCATTAGAAAAATTTACATCTCTTTCTAAATGAATTTGTAATCCCCATTTTTAAGATTCCATTTATAATTAAACAAATTCATTTTGAAATTACTATTTTGAAATAAATTAGTTTATTTTCAAAGCAAAATAATAATAATAATAATAATAATAATAATAATAATCATCATCATTTTGAATATCTCATTTTGAAAATTTTGATTTGTTTTTTCAAAGTGAAGAACAATTAAGCCTGAGCCTTAGCAAGCCCAGTACCAGTGACGAGCCCAGAGACAGAGATAAGCCTAGAAATGATCAAACGCACCTTATCACTTAAAGTTACTCTGTCTATAGTCACACCAAAACGCATCATTTCATTTATGTTTTAGTTATTAGCTTTAATTCTCACGTGTATCAGGTGGTTAGTTTTGTTAAGTTTGATATAACAGACTTCACCTTTCTCGCTAAGTTCTCTCCCTCTCTTTGTGATTATATAGACAGAGTTAGACTTAATGATGTATTAGCTAGCCATTTTATGCAATACAAAACTCTCTCTATTTAGCTTTTCTTTCATGGTATCAGAGCTCTGCTTCCATGGCGTCTGCGAATGCAAATCCTTCTTCAACCTCATCATCTACTTCAACCACTCCACCTACAATGGCTAACTCTATCACTTATATCAATCCCTCACTTCTTTTACTCTTAAATATGTCATCTATGATGACTGTTAATCTTGAGTACTCCAACTACATTGTCTAGAAGCATCAGATTGAGGTAATCTTAGAGACTTACTCTATGATTGATGCGATAAATGATACTGTTATGGCACCAGATCAATTCTTGAAGGATTCTTATAGTAATTTCACTACAAAAGTCAATCTAGATTTTCTCATTTGGAGAAATTGCAAGCAAGCTTTGTTTACTTTTCTCAATTCCACACTCTCCCCTTCTATTCTTGCTCTTACTGTTGGACAGAAATCTGGTTGAGGTGTTTGGAAAGTTTTAGAGAAACGGATTGCCTCAATTTCTAGGTCAAGTGTGATGAGCTTGAGGAATGAATTGAATGCTATGAAGAAAGACACAAACTCAATTGATGTATACTTTAAGAAGATCAAACAAATCCATGATAAATTGGCTGCAGTATCAGTCATTCTTGATGATGAAGATCTCCTTCATGTTGCAGTTGATGGTCTACCATCAGAATATGACTTATTCAGTTCAGCTATTAGGACTCGCAGTGATGTTCTTACAGTTGAAGAGCTTAATACTCTTCTCAATGCTGAGGAGAGAGCTATTGAGAAGAGATCTGGTGTGTTTGATGCAACAACTATGGCTATGGTTGCTAATTACCAACCTCAAGGTTTTGGTAGAGGTAGAGGTAGAAATAATAATCAGAGAAGTCATGGTAATAAAGGAAGAGGCAGCAGTTCTGGTCTTGGTGGTGGCTATAGTACTAATGGTAATTTCAACAACAGTATTTTCTCTTCTCCATACAATCAATCTCAGCCTAGTTCATCACGATCTCCAAGGTCTCAAGGTCAATCTTAGAGACCACAATGTCAAATTTATGGAAAGAATGGTCATGTGGCTCTTGATTGTTATCACATAATGGACTTTGCCTTTCAAGGCAAGCATGCTCCATCCAAACTTGCTGCTATGGTGGCTAGTTCATCTCAAGTTCACATGGCTAATGGATGGCTTATAGATACAGGTTGTTCAGATCATGTATTCATGTTACACCTGATTTGGCCAACCTCTCCTTGCAGCAACAACCTACTTTAGGTTTTGAAATTGTGACTGTTGGTAATGGTCAAGAACTCCCCATCACTCATATTGGTAATGGTGAGTTATGTACATCTTCTCACAACTTTAAGCTTGATGGTATACTTAGAGTTCAGGATCTTGCTTCCAATTTATTATCTGTCCATAAACTTTGTCTGCAAAACAATGCATTTTGCTATTTTGATGCTTATAGATTCTTTATCCAGGATTTACCTACAAGGAAGATCCTTTACGAAGGATTGAGTAAAGATGGTGTCTACCTTATTCCTGCATCATCTTATTTGCACTCATCCAATTCCACTGCCTTTTCTACATCACAGGTTTATCAATCTTCACAAGCATCTGCTAGTTCTGCTCAAATTTCTCTCTGGCATAACAGACTTGGACATCCAAGTGCCAAACTCCTTCATTCTGTTATTCAATTTGTTAATCCTGATTTTACATTCAATAAGATTGATGTATGTTGTTCTTCTTGTACATCTTGTATAAGTGCTAAGATGCACAGACTTCCTTTGAATAAACATGAAATTCAATCTATTTCTATGCTTCAAATTGTGCTGATGTTTGGGGTCCGGCACCTATCTCTTCTTTGCTTGGCTATAATTAATATGTGGTGTTCATTGATGATTTCACTAGGTTTACCTAGTTCTTTCTTCTCAAACAAAAGAATGATTTGTTTACTGTGTTTAAGCATTTTAAGAACCTAGTTAAAAATCAACATTCCACTAAGATTAAGGTGCTTAGGTCTGACAAAGGTAAAGAATATGTTAATTCTCAATTTCAAATTTTTTGTTCTGAGCATGGCAGTCTTCATCAGACCTCTTGCCCACACATTCCCCAACAGAATGGCATTTCTAAGAGAAAGCATAGACACATTTTAGAAATTGGCCTAGCTTTACTATATTAGTCCCATTTGCCATTGAATTTCTAGTCTTATGCTTTTTCCACAGCCTCATTTCTTATTAATAGGCTTCCCACTTCTGTTCAGGACTTTATTTCACCTTGGGAAAAGGTCAATTCTATTCCCCCTTCTCTTTCAGCCCTTAAGACCTTTGGTTGTGCCTGCTATCCCTATGTCAAACCCTATAATAAGCATAAATTTCAACCTAGGTCTGTGAAGTGTGTGTTCCTAGGCTATCCTCCTTTGTCCAAAGGGTATTTGTGTTTGGATCCTACTACCAATAAAGTCTATACTACTTGCTATGCTTTGTTCAATGAAAGTGTCTTCCCTTTGCTATTAATCCTAATCTTACACATTTTCATATTCCCTTTTCTTCTGATGTGACTGATGCTCAATGGTTCACTGTCAATATTGCTCCTGCTAATCCATGTCCCGATTCTTCCTTTCCCCCTTCTTCTGGCACTCTTGTTGATACCTTTCCTTTTGATCTTTTTCAGTCCTCCATTCCCATTTCCTGTGTGCCTGATCCTCCTTTAATTTCTCTTCCTACTGTCTCATATGTTCCTAGCTCTTCTTCACTTCCTTCTAGTTCTCTTCTCCCTATTTCTTCTCCTACTACATCTGGTACCTCTGATTCTATTGTTCCTGTTAACACTCACCCTATGCTTACAAGATCAAAACTTGGTTTCCATAAACCTAAGGTTTTTAAAGTTATGACAGATTACACTTATCAAGAAGCTCCATCTTTTGTTGTGGCCTCCAGACATCCTCAGTGGGTTGCTGCTATGGATTCAGAGTTTCATTCTCTACTTAAGTAGCAAAAATGGCCCCTTGTTCTTCGTCCTGTTGGTAAAAACATTATTACTTGCAAATGGGTGTTCAAGCTTAAAAGGAATAGTAATGGTACCATATCTGGTTAAGGCTAGAGGGTACTTCTAGTAGGTTAAGGCTAGATTAGTTGCTAGAGGGTACCTTCAACAGTATGGTTTGGACTATGAGGACACCCTTAGTCCTGTAGTTAAGCCCACTACTGTTAGAATACTTCTTGGTCTTGCTGTGAACTATAGTTGGGAGTTGAAGCAATTGGATGTGGGGAATGCATTTTTACATGGTATTATCAAGGAAGAAGTGTATATCGCTCAACCACAGGGCTATGTAGATCAAGCCTGTCCTAATCATGTCTATTTACTACATAAAGCCTTGTATTGTCTGAAGCAGGCTCCTAGGGCCTAGTTTGAGAGATTTAGTACTCAATTGCTTCATGTTGGCTTTGTTGCTTCTGGTGTTGATGGGAACTTGTTTATATATGATCATGATGGCCATCTTGTCTTCTTGTTGCTCTATGTGGATGATATTATTGTGACTGGTAATCATCCTAGCTTCATTGCTTCTTTTCTTGCTACATTGGGTTAAGACTTTAATCTTAAAGACCTAGGCAGATTACATTATTTCTTGAGGCTTCAATTTGTTTATACTCCTGTTGGGCTTTTTATGCATCAGACCAAGTATGCTACTGATCTTCTTCACAAATTTTCCATGTCTGAGTGCAAGCCTTGCAAAACCCCTTGTACACCTAATGCTCATCTCATTGCTAATGATAGCCCTTTACTGCCTGATCCTATTGTCTATAAGAGTATGGTGGGGGCCTTGCAGTACCTTACTTTCACTAGGCCTGATCTTTCTTTTGCTGTCATGGGCTCTCCTACTTCTAATCACTTATTAGCTACTGAATGTATTTTGAGGTATTTGCAAGGGACAATTCATCAAGGCTTGGTTTCTACACCTGGTCCATTAACTCTCTCTGCTTACAGTGATGCAGACTGGGCTGGTGATCCCATGGATAGAAAGTTAATTTCTGGTATTTTGGTGTTTCTTGACAATTCCCCAATTACTTGGTCAGCAAAGAAACAACCAACAATGTCTCGATCTTCTTCTGAGGCAGAGTATAGGGCACTTGCTTTTTCAATAGCTGAGCTATGTTGGATTCGTATGTTGCTCAAGGATTTTGGTGTTTTCCTTCGTGATCCTCCCATTTTCTGGTGTGATAATGTATCTGCTCTAGCCATTGCTACTAATCTGTGTTTCATGCCAGGATCAAGCATATCGAAGTGGACTACCACTTTGTTCGTGAGAAGGTCCTTCGTCGTGATCTTTCGGTTCAATTTGTTTCTTCTCATGATCAATTGGTTGACATTTTGACTAAAGGCTTAGCTTCTCCTTGGTTTCACTAGTTAGCTTCCAAGCTCATGTGGTGTTTCCCCATGAACTTGAGGGGGAATGAAGAACAGTCAAGCTTGAGCCTTAGCAAGCCCAATTATGAGCCCAATACCAGTGACGAGCCCAGAGACAAAGATAAGCCTAGAAATGATCAAATGCACTATATTACTTAAAGTTACTTTGTCTACAGTCACACCAAAACGCGTCATTTCATTTATGTTTCAGTTATTAGCTTTAATTCTCACACATGTATCAGGTGGTTAGTTTTATTAAGTTTGTTATAACAGACTCCACCTTTCTTGCTAAGCTCTCTCCCTCTCTCTGTGATTATATAAATAGAGTTAGACTTAATGATGTATTAGCTAGCCATTTTATGCAATACAAAACTCTCTCTATTTAGCTTTTCTTTCACAAAGTAAATAAATTAATTTTAAAATCTTCATTGGAAAAATCTCCAAAATTCATATTCATATCAAATAAAACATCATGAAAGTTCATATCTAAGAATACGTTAATACGTGAAACATTTCCTAACATAATATTTCATTTCTAAGTCTAGGATGTTTTGATTTTCCTCTCCAAAAAAAAAAAAAAAAATGTTTTGATTCGAAAACTTTTCTTAGCAAGACACCCCAAATTATCCCTTAAATGGATAAAATTCACCTTAGGTTACATCTTAATGGTTAAACCTTACAAAGCGACAATTCCATAAATCTGCATTCATAAACACGCTCCATAGGTTAACCTCGATCACAAAATTGGGCATCTTTTATTGACATTGTACATTTTTAGACCCCTTAAAACACAAATAGATTAACCTAGTTAATTAGCCAAGTTATTACTTAGTCCAAATTCCAGATCTAGTTTATCACAATCAAACAACTATATTATGCATAGCAGCGGAAATATAAATAACACAATGATATGATAACCCAGGAAACCAACCCGGTAAAAACCTGGGGAGGATTTAACCTAGCTATCCTCAAGGTAAACCTGAATCCATTATGAAAGAATCGAAGTTTTACAATAGGACTTAGACCACTAACATCCTATTGCTACCCACCAGTAGAAACTTATTGACACGACCACGTGCAAGCTTCGAGACCACGGACTCCTTCTTTCTTGGATTCTCTAGCAAGTACAAGCACACTCGCTTGTGTTTCTTTAAACTCCTTAGTGTAGCAACTGAATGATCATCAAGCTCTCAATCAAATCTCCTTCTTGATAATCCTAAGCATGTGTGAAGGCAACCACCTCTAGATCTCATAAGAGATTCACACACACAGTAAAATAGAGTAACTTGAAAAACGTGGCTAGGGTTTGCCTTTTATACCTAAGGCAAAACATAAAACCTTACACGTTTTAATAGGCTAGGGTTGAGTTGGAAAAATCTGCAGAAAAAATATTCTGCTCGAGATTCGATCGATCGAGCCTATTCTTCGATCGATCGAGCCAGGCCGAAAGTCACTAATACTTCTGCAGCCACTCGATTCCAACTTTACATACAACACACACACTTTGAGCAAGTCTAAACAAGACTAACAACTATTTTGATCATGGTTTGCCAACATTACACATTAGAGTTCTAAATACATTAGTTCCTAAGTCTTTAGAACCTAACAGACATTGGTGTTCATTTAATCATATAAATTCCATCAATGAGGGGTATTTTTAGACACCTTTTCTTTCTTTTTTGAGAAAGTTTTAGACACTATTTTGTAATTGGAGAAAATTTAATTGTCTAAATTCCAAAGTTCTTTTAAAAATAAATGCAAAATTATTGTTTAAGAATGTATGACAAGTTTTTGTGCAGTACCTACCTCATATAAGTTTTATCATAGACATTGTCATTTTTTTAATGTTTAGTATGATGATATGAACTCCATACAATCCAATATCACTAATTTATTTCCAATAGCTTCTTTTCAAATCTTTTGAAAATGAGTTATTTGATCTAACATATTATGATTATTGGTTCACCCATCCACACATGTTAAATTGAACCTTATGAGACTCTAATAAGCCAACATGACTTTTCTAAAAACGTGAATTGATTTTGAAATCTTGTGACCCCTGCCAATTTGTATTACTTAAATTATAAGCTACTTAACATAATAAAACCGCTCAAGCTCCTTAGAGGTCATGATTGCTAGAGAGCTATAATTACAGCAATCACTCACAAGCATCTGTTAAATTACCAATTGTCCCAAAAAATTAAACTGTTAGAAAATGGTGAGTTTAATCGCTTAACCATAATTCTAACACTCCCCCTCACTTGTGGGCCTAAACTTCCCCTTAATAAGTGGGGGTCCAACAAGTAGGAATTTAATATTTTAAATGGGAGGTAGAGTGAAGACAATGGTCGAACTCAGGATCTTATGCTCTGATACCATGTTAAATTACCGATTGTCCCAAAAGCTTATGTTAGAAGTATGTGGTTAAATGATTAAATTTACCATATCCCAATAATTTAAGCTTTTGGGACAATCTGTAATTAACATGGTATCATAACATGAGATCCTGAGTTTGATCATTGTCTCCTCCACTTTACCTCCCATTTAAATTCCCACGAGTTGGGCCTCACCTATTAAAAGATTGTTTCGGTCCACACGTGAAGGGAAGTATTAAAAGTATGTGGTTAAATGATTAAATTTACCATATCATAATAATTTAAACTTTTGAGACAATTGATAATTTAATAGCATCATGTTTCAATTTTTGATCCAAAATGATGTGATTATATGCTAAATAGGATAAACATGTAAATAATGATTTGTCATTTGTGATTAGATCTAAATTTCTTCAAAATTCCTTTGACTTCTTATTCTTGGTTAGCTAAGGCCTTTCTCATGTCATTAGTCCTTTAGTTCAAAGTTCACTTTTTTTTTGGTGTGGTAAAGTTGTTGCAAATCAATAAAGTGCAATAGTCAAAATAAAATTTGGTTTCTCACTTTTGAGGTAAACTTTTTGTTTCTTTTCCTTTCAATTAGAAGCTTAATGTACTTTTTATTGCTTCCTAGACCAAGTTTCATTTTAATTTAGGAACATTTTTAGATTATAATATTTTTATTGTAGGATTTCTACCTTGAGCCATGTACAAAAGCTCAACCTTACGTAAGAATCTTGTAGAGCCTACATACCCTTGCTCATCCCGAAAGGCCATAATATTTTCACTACACTGATGACCTGACTTCAAACTGCCATAACTCAATCACTTTAAATCCAAATTAAGAAAAACTTGTGTTCAAATTGAAGACTAGGATATCTACTTTCCAATTAAACAAACCTAACTTAAAAATTCTTTGTGAATAAAAATTTATGGTCAAAACAGTGAAAAAAATGTCATTTTTCAGCATCATTTTCATTGCAATTAAAGCACTTTTGAGTTGTAATTACCTCCGAACTATTGAGAACTCTTTAATTACCCTTGGTTACGTATGTCAAGCTCATCTTTGGGGCCGAAGACCAAAGGTTATTAACGAGTATCAAATGAGGTGTCTACATGCCTTTTAATTTCAATTCTTCTAATATGTCTTTGTATGCCTAGAATTGGGTTTCATCAAGCTTATCAATGTTTGTTTTAAATTGTGCAATCATATGTTCTTGGATGTTATAAACTCTTGAATTATGTGATATGATCATCAGCCACCAAAGTCTAAAAGATTAGTTTCATTAGGCAGGTTTGTGCCTAACACCTTCCCAATCTTGTAACCTTGCCTTCAAACTTAGATCAAGGGTTAGTGTAAGTTCCGTGATCTGTACCCCTTTTAGGTGACATATCAACATGTCGGTTCCTTCTCGTGAAGGCGGGGTGCGCGGTAGTTGATCTCCCTAAAAATGGTTTAGGCTCAAACAAAGCGTGAGCCTAGGAGTACACGGTGCCTCTTAAAAAGAAGCAAAGGAGTTGCCACATGGTTATAGGTCCAGGAACCCAAGAAATGACTCCATAAAAGTCTTTCTACCAGACAAGGTCCGGAGTTAAGGTACAAGATGGGAAGAAATTAAGCACCCCAAACCTGCCCCATCGTAGCTGGCCTTCATATATCATTGCTTGATTTGGACAAGAGGTAGATTTATCCTAGAATTTCAAAAGTGGTGTGTTTGCATCTAGACCTAGGTGTAGTTTACAAGTCATGTGAGACAAGATATGGAAAGCAATGTAGACATATTAACATGATACTATAGAAGTAGTCATGGAAAAGAAAATGATTCATGGCAATGAACTCAAAGAAACAAGGCATGGCATGGAAGACAACATGATAAGACAAACAAGTGTGTGCATGTGTATACCTAATCGTGCATGTACGTGGGTACGTGCATGTGGATACCAAATAGAGTTGCGAGTCTTACTCCAAAGGATGTTTAAGTCTTATGAGGAAATATTATTAATTGAAGTGGAATCTTCATTAATTGATGTGTGTTTTCCCTTTATTAGACTCGAGTTGTCTTGATTTGACGTTAAAAGCTTTGTGACTTTTGAGGCTTAACAAATATTTGATTGATTAGGGTTTGATTAACTTCAATTTTGATGTTACCAATTAAGTTCAAATCAATCACCTTAATTAAAATCATCCTTGAAATGCTTTCCTTATATGTGAATAGCTAATTAGGTTCAAGTGAATTGAATGCTAAATAAGTATGGACTTTAAGTTTAGAAAGTATTTAAGTCTTTTATATTTGAAATGTTTGCCTTATTTACCTGTAAGACTTTTAGTTGCCTTATTGAGTTTACATGAGAATTAAAGATTGGATGAGAGAGAAGAACGAGAGTCAATTAGGGTTTGGAGATGGAAAAGGAAAGAAAAAGAAATGTTTTTGGTATTTTACAATTAATGTCAAACAAGAAAAGAAATAAAGAAAAACAGAATATACACATTAAAGACAGGTAAAAATAGATAAGGAAAGATAATAAAACATAAAATTAATGACAAATGAAACATGAAAGGCAGGAAATCTGATTAAGCCCAAATTGGCGTACGCCGTAAGAAAGGAGCGTATGCACTCTTCTACCGGTGTATGCACTTGAGACTCAAAACAAATTTTCAAAAAACAACCAAAACAAGAACCCTAGCCACATGAAAAGTGTGTACGCCAGGATATGGATATGTACGCGTCTTATCCTGTGCGTATCCATCTCGAGGCAGATTAGGGTTCTTACATGTTCTTGACACAAACAATAGAAATTAACAAAATTAAAGACATAGTATGAAATATATACATGAAAAACAACATATTAAGGTTTAAAAACAACAAAAAACATAATAGAAACAAGAATCGAGGAGCAGAACATGGGTTATAGAAAAGATCCACATCTCCTCCTCATAGCACTTACAGTGATATAGTTTAATCGGTTCCTTAGGTAAAATCGATTACCGCATTTGTATGTGTGGGAAGATGAGTTGAGTGACTTGATTAGGGTAAAATGAGATGCCCTAAATGATGGTATTTGCAAGATTGAAGCAAACTAGAATTCGAATATGGGTGAGAAAAAGGCTACCTTCAAACCAAGAAATCTGAAGATCAATCTAATCCTCAACCTTTCTGCCCTTCTAGCCTTAAAACTCTAAGTTTAAGAGTTTGGAAGGAATTTTGGTAGTGTTTCAGTAGGGCTTAATTTTCTGACCCTTTGGATGTTGGAAATTGGGGTATTTATAGGGGAAATAGGTAGCTAGGATTTGATGACACATTTAGGCAGCCAGTTGATTAGGCTGGTTGCCTTAGAATCTCATCAAAATAGAAATTGAGTGATTTTAGGTTTTCTTTCCAGAGAGTGTGTATGCCATAGATTGGGTGCATACGCATTAAATACCCAATGTACACACTCTTTGTAAGCTTGGGCCAAATTAGGTAAAAATTTTCTTCTAGGCTTTAGGCTTCCTACATATTTTTATAATTGAGCTTTAGCTTGGACTGTATTGGGTCATGTTTAAACTTGTCATCCTCATTGGATTCATCACATGGTGCTGATAATTTTGGTAGCAATTTGATTTCTCGTCATTGGGACCAGGGGGCTTGGATACAGGTCGAAACAAAATGGGATGTCTACAGTTAGTATATTATGTTTTTTCTTATAATTTTCAAAGCCATATACTTTTCTTAGATTGTATATAGGACCAAAGCCGTTTAATTTTCTAGTTATTATCAAAAGATGTACAATTTCAATTCATCAATAAAAGTGATGTATCTTTTTCAATTTGGTTTTCTTATTTTTTTCAATTAAATAAGTGACAACTCCATTATTAAACCCTTGAATTAGGAGGTCCACCGTCTCTTAAGAGGCACCAACACAAGTGCAAATCAAGTAAGGTTGAGCTTTCGTATCAATCAAGTGCATCAGTCCTTTTCAACTTGATTGATTTGCTAGAATTCTTGGGTTTCAATAAGACAACTTGATTCTAATCACAAATGTCGTGCACTTGAATCATCTAAGACAACTTGCAAAGGTATTAGTACCTTGTATGTCTCTAAATGGTCAACGGGATTTTTCATGCTATTGAACGTCTCCAATTGTGAAATTTTCAATATAGATGGAAAAGAATAATCCATTATATTAAGGATGAAGGACAAGTTTGTCCTTTGAAGTAGGTTATCGACCACGGCAAGGGCTTTCCCTTTGTGGCCTTTACCACTCCATTTATTCTTTTCTTTGTTTTCTTAATTGGCCATCCCAATATTCTAATTCTCCAATTCAATCGCTTGATGACTTATTAATAGGTTTTGAAAAATTCTATAGGCAAAAAAAATTTCACACCCGACTGATATGGCAGATTGTTGGTTGTAAATAAAAAGGGATGTCAATGATGAGCCTAGATAAAAACCAATAAAAGCTTGCCAACTCAACTATTGTGAAATTTTTTGTGTCTAGCATTTCTCATAAGTTTTTGCTGATGTGCTTTTCTCTAATGAGATTGATCGCCTTGAATTTTGTCTTGATTGTGATGACTAGTCATTGAATTTCTACTTTCCCTTGTTACTCTTGTTCTTTGCCTTAGGATGTGTGTGCATGCGTAGGATTGGGGGGTGGGGGGGGGGGGGGGGGGAAGGGTACTAGGAGGAAGGAGTAACCTTTAAAATGTTGTGATTAAATAATACAAACCCAAGTACAGAGTTTTTGCAAGTAATAATATCTTGGTAAGTCCAAGGTCAATCCAAAGGAAATGATTAATTGACAGTAATGTAAAAACCTTTACTATTAAGAGGAAAATAAAAATAGTTGTTTGTTTTTTTTTCCACCCAATGATGGAACAAAATAATATTAAAACTACAATTAAAAATAGCAAAATAATTTTAAGAGGAATCTATGGAGAAAAACACTAAGGATTTAAGGATCCACCTTATATTTATTGTGTGAACTTGGATTATTTTTAACTCAATTAGGATAGAAAGCCAACTTGCCTAGTTGGAAGATAAAACAATAAAACATACAAATAACGTTTAAAGTAGATTGAATATAAGTGATTGAGCAAATAATTCAATTAACATGTTACAGAGGAGATTAAGCATTCAACATATTCTTAAATCATAACAAATCAAAGAGTTCAAGCATTCGATATTATTAGGGTCATATTTTGTGTAATTGGCTAATCTTTTGACAAAATGCACTTTACTTGTAATTGGGTAGATCTAAGATAGGTTTAGTACTTCAAGAAACATGTTGTTCAAGTCAAGTATTAGAGACATGAAGATTGGTCTAAGAAACAAGTGAAGAAAAGCTGTTCATTAAGTCTCGATAGATAGCTCGACAGAAGCCTGCTATCGAGACTTAAATGTGAAGCTCGATAGATAGCTCGACAGAGCTCGATCTATCGAGAATTACGATTTCAGAATTTCCAGATTTGAAATTTGGCCCAACCTTGCATATTTGTTTGGGGTTTTTTTTCTCACAATCCTAAACATATATAAGGCTTATTTTAAAGGCCGTCACATACAGAGACAGAGACCAAGAGACTTATTTTCTCTGTGTGAAGCTACTGCGTTTGTACACCATAGGGTTTTGTAACCGAGTGCTTCCAGATCTCCATTGTTGATGAAATGAAGAACTTTGTAGCCAACAGCATTTGTTCAAGTTGCTAGAGTTAGTCACATACTTGAGATCCATGCAAAGGGTTAGTCACAAATTAGAGGCTTGTGCATCAAAGGAAAGAAGGATACTACAAGATCAAGTCCAATTGGGTATTGGAGCAAAGGTTCAACTGTAGGTTGGTATTTCGGGATAAGATAAGGGTAGTTGGTAAGATTCTTTATACTTGTAACCGTTTGATTGTTGATTAGTGGATTATTGGGAGTGATGACCTTAAAATCACCTGGTGGGGTTTTCACCTTGCGAGGTTTTTCCCATTTGTCAACAAATCATCATGTTCAATTTATTTTCCGCTGTATTTAGTTTATTTGGTGATTTGTTGGTGCCTCCACAATTTGCATGTAATTTGACATAATTAATCAACTTGGGTAATTGAATTAATTAACTGGGGTTAAGTTATCTTAACCTAATATATATATATATATAATCATATTAAATCTTAAGAACCTGTCAATATGCAATGATTCCGAATAGTAACTCAATCTCAAAATTCAATCATCAATACATATAAAGCACATAGATTATCCCAAGAACACATGATAAAAATATTAGGTTTCACCTCTGTTGAGGGGGAAAATTAATGCTTTTGAATAAAATACGAGGAAGCCAAACCAAGACTCAACATTGGGCTTTGAGATGCTATCAAAAGGCTTTTGGTGTAGTGATAAGCCTATCAAAGCAAGAAATGAAGGATGCACCTCAACAAGAACAACATTAAGGCCCAAAGAAATGTTTTATGATGATTAATTAATGTAAAAGTAGCTCAATTACAACAATGCAAGAAAATAAAATTCTCCAGTAGTAGAGTAAAATTAAATTGATGGCCTAGCAATCAATTATTGAACAAATTCAAGTAAATGTTCACATCAGAAAATCCTTGTGTTCCTTGATCAAAAGGGTCTTGGGTACTTTTTCCTACTACTACATCAATATGAGGAAAAAACTCCATTGTTACAAACTCATTATATCCTTCAATGGAAAAGAAAAAAGTAAATACTAGAGGCTCCATGGTAAGGAAAATGGGCTATTTGGTATGAAATGAAGGGAGAGAGAGAGAATTCAGCTCAGTGCAGTAGATATTCGACCAATATTCTTATGAAGTGTATATGAGGAATGTATGGGGGATGATGAAGGCTATTTTTATGTGAATGGGTGAGCAAGTTTGTGATGGTATGGAGGGGAAATAATGGGAAGGCTCAGCTACATTAAGTCATTGGTAAGGGAGAGTTACTTATGACCAATTAAAGAACACTTATGGAGCTGGGATTTGTTGAAAAGGGAAAGAATGTTTGTAGGTAGGTGAATGTGGATTTTTATGGACTAAGAGAGGTTATTTATGGGCTGGAGCTTAGGGGGTGGTTAGCAATAGTCCAAAAACATAGGGTTGATCAGCAAGAAGGGTGCCAGATTGTTCATCCTAGGATTTGGTTAAAAATGGTGGATTTTCTTTTGGGATGTCTTGCTCTTTTGGGTACATCAGATGGAGGTGAATATTTGGCTAATCTTGCATTAAATGCTAAGATAGTTGGAATTGGCTTCAACCAATGGGATTAAGGCAGGTATTTGGGTCAGAATCTTGATTGCTGCAACTGAGATTTGATCCCCAAAGAGTAGGATTCATCACCTTAAGCCAAGTGTCAAATTTCAAGCCAAATTCAGAGGGTTTCACAGGAGATCTCTTCATTCCCAAACCACATTTTACCAAAATTTTCCCTTTTAGGATTCATGGCTTGGTGCGTGAACCAATTCTAGAACATTTTTGGCATTTGGAGGGCTATTTGTTGAAGTTTGAGTAACTTGGTTATGACCTCTTTTTGCTGGAAATAAAACTTGGAGAAGATGATGGAGTTCCATTACCCATTAAACTTTAGTTGCCAGCTCAGCCTCTGGGCAATGCCTACGTTAAGGAAGGCAGGGGTAGAAAATTTAATGAGGCAGGTGGCCACCCTTTAGTTTAGTTTAGAGATTTGGTTACTTCCTGAGGAGCCCTCTAGCTGAACCTTGGTCAAGGATCGATGAGAGAGAAGTTGTCCAACTGGCTTAGTCACTTGTGTAGACACCTCATTTTGTACTCCTTACGACTCGAGCCCTCGCTCCCCAATGATGACATCATTCAAAGGCCCAAGGTTAGTTTAGGGCCCAATCTTGTAAATCTTTAGCTTTAATGATGTTTTGATGAAAGAAAAACTTGCAAGAACCCTAAATATGCGCACATATGTTGTAAGCATGTTTACGTATACTTCAAGTATGTGCATGCATGTAGGGTTTTAGAATATTTGTATGGAAAATTTTTGATGTAAAATTTGATAGGCCACAAACTGAATGACCCATTGTGATAGAAATTAATTACTTAATTAGCCAAGTTATTAATTAATCAATTTATCATGCAAACGCGTGGTAGCACAAACAAATCACTAATAAACTAATAATGCAGCGGAAAATAAATAACACAGTGATTTGTTTACGAATGTGGAAAACCTAACGATAAAAACCCCATTGGGTGATTTTCAGGTCACCACTCCCGAAACTCCACTATTATCACAACAAGCAGTTACAACAAAAGAATCCAAGTACCTTACCAACCTACAGTTAAACCGTTACCTCAATACCCAATTGGACTTGTTCTGTAGTGACAGTTCCCCTTTTGATGCACGACTCCCAAGTACATGACTAACCAATTGCGTGGATCCCAGTATGCGACTTCAATCACCAACTATGAAGGTTGTTGGTTGCAAAGTTCTTCAGTTCATTCACACGATGAAGATCAGGAAGATGCTTGGTCACAAAACCCTACGGTGCACATACACAGCAACTTCTTCAAGAGAAAGAGATGAACTAGAACAAGAACTTCGTCTCCGGTCACAATTTGCTTGAACAAAGTTTGTTCAAAGCTTGTGCAACTTGTGAACGCTTTGACGGCCCTTAAACTGATCCTTTTATATGTCTAGGGTTAGGAGAAAAGAAAGCCCAAAGACAAATTCACGGATCCCAAGAAAATCATATTGGAATTCTGAAAATCTTAAATCTCGACAGATAGCAGGTGTCGAGCAGCTGTCGACTAGGTGTCGAGCACACCAACTGAAGAACAGCTTTCTTAAGCTCGATAGATGTAGCTATCGAGACAGCTGTCAAGCTTTAATGATTTTGCACTCTGAACTTGTTTTCTTGAACAGACTTGAAGGCTTCAATACTTGATCTTGAAACAAGGTTTCTTGAAGTATTTAAGACATCCTAAATCTACCCAAATACAAGTAAAGTGCGTTTTGTCAAAGGATAAGCCAATTACATAAAAGAATGACATATGTTCCTAACAAGTGAAACACATATGTCCTAACAAAATTTATACAAAGCTAATCCCACATTGGCTAGGAGCCGCCCTACAACCCTCTATGATCAACATAAAAGGCCCCAAATGCTCTTTCCCAAAACAGACCGAATTCACTATAAAATAGTGAATTAATGAGGGAGTTTTTATTTTAAAATATCTTCAAGTTGAAATTTACTTGGTTGGGACCTATTCAGGTCTTGACCTTTAAGTTTTAATCATACTAACCTTCTGGTTTTGTCTTGATTAGATTAACTGAAGGGAATGGCCAAATTAAAGCACAAAGGAGTTCTTGTGTTTTAAGGTAAGGGTCTAACTTGTCTCTTTCATATTTTTTGTTTATTGCTTTGTTTGTTGCTTCATTATCTCTACTTTAGGTTAGGTTTTATAGCTTTCATATTAGAAGCATGCTAGGTTGTGTTTAAATTGCTGTTTTGTTGCTACTCGAAGAACTGTGTTTCTGGGCGGGTCTGTGTGTGCATGCTTCATGTATATGGTTCCTAGACACGTGCTCTGGTAAGAGCAGTCCTTCACATAAGGGTGCTATACACACGATTCCTAGACCTAATCTAGGTGCCGACTCCATTATCCACCTATACATGCAAGTTAGATTATCAAATTGTGTAAGAGAGTGGGTGATGGATCTAACAGTACGTTTAAGTAAAAAAGCCTAAAAACACTAAAAATGAAAGCTTTAACACTTTAATGTCAAGAGAAAAAGAAAGCATAACATGGAAAGTAAAGAAGACATGGGAAATACGTGGAAAACCCTTTAGAATGGATTAAAAAACATAGGTGAGCAAGGGGAATGTCCCTTACTCTTTTCAATTTTCTATTATTTAAAGAAAATGAAGGTCTTTGTACAATGGTGGTGTTCTTTCCCAAATAATGCCTTTTCTCTTTACCTCACTTTCCTACCCAAACTTTCTAGCTTTTCTCTTAGTTTCTCTAGGTTCTTGCCCTAATGGTTCAACAACATGTTCCTCTTATAGTCTGAGGAATGTTACCACGTACATAAGGACAGGTGTTAAACCGTGATTCCTCCATTTGAATCTTAATACAATTATTGTACTATGTAACGGTTGGAGGAAAGAGAAAGCATGCCAATGTAAGGGTAGTGGAACTAAGGGCGGCTCTACTACTATATGGGGAGCAAACCTTGGACAAGGAAAGGGACATCAGGGATGCTAGGAGTGATACACATGTCTCTAACAATGGTCCAACACAAGCTCAGCCAATAAGGGGTGTTCTATAGCATCTGACCATAGGAGGTCGCTATCTCCCTTTTTTTGTAAGTGCTGAGTGTCCATGTCAGGTGCAAATCTCACTCTTCTCCAAGATGGTCATGCCATTGGCACGGGCTAAAGATCCCCTCCTTCAGCCAGCATTCCTTTTCCTTTGCTCACAGTTGCTCCACATGTACAGTCTGGATCCATCCACGCCAGCACTCTCACATGCCTTGGTTGGTGTAATGTACACCACCCCTCCGCTTGGTCCATTCGGCCGAGACGTACTTCCCACAAGATGACATTGTTGTGGGCGCTTACGCCCACAACTTGCCTTAGGCCCTTTTTGTGCACCTCTTCACTTGGGTTTGTTCCTTTTCTATTACTTCTTGGGTCCTACAAAATGGACAATATTGACACATGTTGCCATGGGTTTTTAATCATCAAGGGCTTTCATTGTTAGTAAATATTCAATATATTTTGGGTTTTAATGGATATTTGTAATGGGTTCTTGGGTAATTATTTGTAAGATTTTAAAATAATAGTATTTGACTTAAGCTTAATTGTTCCAATATGCTTCATAAATAATATTTACTATTTTTATATAATGACTTCCATGATTTTTTGAGAATAATATAGGTAGTGTTTATGGGTTCTAAATAAGACCCAATAATGATGACATGAATTAAATGATGAGCTTGTAAGATGAATAATCTACCATATAGTGACCATGAGTTTTTCATATGAATCTCATGGGTTTAAGAAAAATAATGATAACTTCCCATGAGTTTTGAAAGTAGATAAGTAGCCATAGGTTCTTAAGATAAATCCCATGGGTATGTAACAAGATTTAAAATGATTGTGGTTGTGGATTTGGGAATTTAGATAATTTCATCATTGAGTTTAACATATGGTATTTTCCAAGTATTAAAAGCCTTGGGTATTTTACTAAATATTGCCAAGTAGCTAACTTGGGCTTTTAATAGTGCAAATGTGAATTGGGTTTTCAATATTGCCATTTGTCAATGAGAATTGGGGTTTTTTTTTGCAGATAATTTGCCATGGACTTGTATCATGGTATTTGATCATGGGATTTGAACCCCTTTAATAAAATAATTTTGCTATGGGTCAGAACTATAGGCCTCGCAAAATATTGGGTTTTTCATAATATTTTATATTTGCAGCCCAATCAAGGAGAATAGTTATGGGCTAGCTTGATAACAGGGTAAAAGTATTTAGAGAGGCCCAATAATTCATTGGTGATGTTTAAGCATAAATAGGTGGTGAAAAATGTTCTAGGGTTTTTCCTCCTCTATAACTTCAACCTCCTCTAAAAGAAAAAGAGAAAATCCCTCAAATTTAGGATGTGAATCCTTTTATTTTTGGAGTTTCTTTCTTTGTCAGCTTCCAGCCCACGTTTAACCTCCAAAAATATTTTTTTCCCGAATTTGTGGTAAACTAAAAAGTTGTAGATATTTGAGTCTTCTTTCCGTGGCCACAAGAATCAGTTCAATCGGACATCTGTGCAAAAAGCTATGGTAAAAATACTAAAATAGCACATGATGTTTCCATATTAGGAATTTTCTAATATTGACTTGGATGAATTTCTTTCCTTCTGGAAGGGACATATTTTTATCTAATTGGCATATCTTTTGACAAAACGCACTTTACTTGTATTTGAGTAAATCTAAGTAGGTTCAAGATGATCATTACAAGTGGTTACATTGAAGACATGAAGATTACTCAAGAACTGCTCAAGAAAAGTGCAATCTGCAGATCTCGATACCTCCTCGACAGAAGCTCGATCCGTCAAGATTCATTAAAGCTCGACACATGTCTTGATCTATCGAGCTTACATGATTCAGGCTATAGCCAGCAACATTTTTATTCTAAAAGGCTATTTGTTTATGGGTTTGTATAATCCTTATTGGACTAGGAAAGCCCAAGGTTTGTGTACACCTATTTGGAATAGGAGAGCCCATTGAGCTCCTATTTAAACAAGGAGGTGGAAAAAGAAAAACCTAACCCTAGAGAGCTTCATAAGGTTTTCTTTTTGAAACTCTAGCCTCCTCCTATAGAAGAAAGAGTTCTTATTGCGTTTCTTGTACACCTTTGGGTTCTATAACCAAGCAAAGTCTCTCACACGATCATTGAAGAACTTACCGGTGTTTCTATGTGAAATTGTTGCAAATCAACTACATCAATCAAAGGGTTGCTGTGGAGTTAGTCACGTACTGGGATTCGTGTATTGAACAGAAAAATTGCCGCTACAATACAAGTCCAATTGAGTATTGGGGTAAAGGTTCAATTGTAGGTTGATATTTTGGGATAGGCCAAAGGGTTTGGTAAGATTTCTTATACTTGTAACCGCTTGTAATTGATAATAGTTTGGGAATGGTGACCTTAAAATCACCTGGTGGGGTTTTGCCTCGATGGTTTTCCCCATTTGTAAACAAATCACCCATGTCAAATTTATTTTCCACTGCATTTAGCATAATTGGTGATTTGTTTGTGCTACCACTCTATTGCATGTAATTGAACCTAATTAATTAAACTTGGGTAATTAATTAATTTGCAAGGGGTCAATACATTTTTAACCCAACACCTTCTTTTTTTATTCTCACACTTTTTTGACTTATTTAATACTTAAAAAAAATGCCCCAATTGATCTTGACTCTTGGATTCTCTTGGTTGCATGTCTGCTTGATTAGCTGATTAGTTTTAATCTCTTATAGGAAGAAAATACATGTAATGAATATATTTCAAAGAAATATTTCAAACTCACATATTTGAGTGTACTTAAGCATTTAATTGATGTGATATTGCCTACCGAAAATAAGATAATAATGTAATTTTAAGCTGTTGTCAAATAACTATTGGTTTTGCTGCACCAATTGTAGCACACTCTACCTCATATAAGTTTTATCATATACATTGTCATTTTTTTAAGTGTTTAATATGATGATATGAACTCCTACAATCCAATATCACTCATCCATTACCAATATATTCTTTCCAAACCTTTAGAAAATGAGTAATTTTATCTAACATATTGTGATTATTAGTTCAACCATCAACACACGTAACTTGAAACTTATGGGACTCTTACAAGCCAACATGACTTTTGTGAAAATGTTCCTTAATGTAAAAATAACTTTGAAATCTTGTGACCCAAGCCAATTAGCAATACTTAAATTATAAGATACTTAACACAAAACAGTTCATCTATATATATAATAATATGTGAAATTAAGAGAAACTCAAATTAGAATTCTAAATTAGAGTTCCAATTTTGCGCCCTGTGTCCTAAATTATTTATTCTTAAAGAGTTTTATTTCTTAATTTTAGAATCAAATGTGGGATCACATCATAAATATTCATCCAAATGAGTTATTAAGTACAAAAACCAAAGAGTCTAGAATAAATGAATCTTAAAAAAAAAGTGCTTCACAATAATTATATATATAAAATAAATAATAATAAAAAACGTGGACAATTTACATTTTATACCTAATAATATCTGTACAAAATTTTTTAAAGAGTTAACAAAATATAAAAATGACTATTAATAGTATTTAAATTATATATATAAGAATTATATTATACATCTTAGGGTGCGTTTGTTTTGGCTTCAAACCACTTCCGGAAATGTTTTTCCGTAAAAGTGGGTGTTTGGTTGTTATTGAAAATTGGGTCAAACTGAAAATGTTTTCAGTGTTGATTGTAAAAGAAGGGCAACGGGGCGTAAAATATTTTCCGTTATTATTTTCACTTCAAACCATTTCCGGAGACTCACAAAGAGAGAAAGAGGGAGAGAAAGAAGGACTCAGACGCGCAAACAGAGAGAGAGAGAGAGATCGCGCCATCAAACCCATGATCGCGCCGGTCAGATCGCCATCCTCGTCCCCTCCACGCGACGGTGAGTGCTCTATTCATCCAAGCACCACCGAGATCGCACACCAGCACCCCAGCACCGGCGAGATCGATCCACATCCAAGAGCTCCGATCCCTCCTCCATGAGCTCCGATCCACATCCATGAGCTCCAATCCCTCCTCCATGAGCTCAGATCCACATGACCCACCCATGCCCGATCTCTCTCTTTCTCGATCTACCTCTCCCTTTCCCTCACTTGTCGATCACTCTCTTCCTCCTTCTCTCCGTTTGACCGAGATTTTGGTGTTAACAAATGTTTTGTTCTGATTTTTGTTTGGTTTTGTTTTTATTTTTGTTTGTTTTAAGTTTATATATTGAAATTTTCTATTATGAAATTTGTTTGGAAGCTGAGAAAATGGTTGAGAAAATGTGAGAAACTAGTAGAAAAATAGCATTTTCAGAACACAACCAAACACTAGAAAATATTTTTCAAAGCATTTTTTGGAATGCAACCAAACACTTGAAAATATTTTCCTTTCCCGAAAATATTTTCACCTGAAAATATTTTACACTCGGAAAATATTTTACATTCAACCAAACGCAGCCTTATTGTATATCTTTAAGTGTTTCCATGCATATGCATGGAGTTACAAGCTAGTGCATCCTAAAAGTTCTTAATACTGCATGGAGTTACAAGCTAGTGCATCATAAAGGTTACAAGCTAGTGCATCTTTAAGTGTTTCCATTCGATTATATATAAGACATGAGTATTAAAGCCTTAAAGATCATTATGAAATTAGCTTAAACATAAGAACTTTTTTTAGGCAGAAGCAGATAAACATGAAATTTGTGAGAAAACTTTTGCTAAGGATGACAATATATGTTATCCTTATTCTCATTGAAGTGAAAGCTACCGACATCCACTCTACTACTTTTCATCCTACTTTAGTTCTAATACCGCTTCATCATCCCTTAAAACTTGACAATGTTAATCACCATTGTTAAAGTTTAGACCCCTGTAAAACAAAATATGTTTAACCTAATTTATTAGCGAAGTTGTTACTTAGGTTAATTATTCAGATCTAGGTTAAACATACATCACATGCAATCAACACAGTGGAAATTAAATGACATAGGATGTGATGACCCAAGAAAACTAATGAAACAATCTAGTTTCAAGGTAAAAAACATGGGGAGGATTTAATCTAAAGAGTCTAGAAGGCAACAATTCACTAGTAGAATGGAAGTTTTTACAATAGACTTAACCCTAAATCTACTGCTACCTCATGTAGTACTTACTCATGTAACCACCGCAACTCCGAACCCACAGACTCTTCTATTATGAATCTATTGCACACAAACGCTCCCTATTTATGACTCTAAGAACTCTGCTCAAAGATTTAGATCATCAACTGTGGTTGATTTGATGTAGCAACTTTACTCCTTCAGAACTAGCAATATCGATTTGATCTCCAGTAGGTGCTTGTTGAGTTAGAAGGTTACAAAACCTAATAGATCTCATAGGAGTAACTCACACGACTTGAAAAACTTGTATTAGAGTTTTGCTTTTACACCTAGTCATGTTGGACTCAAACCCTAATGTAGACACCACATTTTGTAACCCTTACGACTTGGGCCCCGTTCTCCAATAACGTAAGAATTCTAAAGCCCAAGGTTGATTTAGGGCCCGATCAGATGAAAATTGACTTGAGGAAAGTATTTATGGAAAATATAACTTATTTTTGGACCAAATAAACTATTTTTGGAAAATGAAGACCACAGAAACCCTAAGACATGCGTACGCTACACGTGTATGCACATGCATGCTCAAGCTTTGCATGCGCATGCTTCATGCATGCGTATGACATGCATGCGTGCACATGCTAGGGTTCCAGAAACTATGTAAGGTAAGTTTTTTGCTTTTAAACTAGGTTTGGAACAAATTCCACATCGTCTGGGAGCCGCCCCAAACCCCTATTTTTCGACTATATAAAGCCATAAATGGTACATTTTCAAAGAGGACGAATTCTAGGGAGAAAACACATAAGGTTCACTAGAAAATAGTGAATCAAAGAGGGAGTTTTTCACAAAATATCCTCAAGTCAAATTTTATTTGTTTAGGACCTTTTCCTGGTCTTGATCTTTGAGTTCTGAAGTTTACTAACTTGTTTTGAATTGGTTGTGACTAAATTGACTAAGGGGAATGGTCAAAATCAAGCTCTAGAGAGTTCTAGTGTTGAAGTAAAGTTTTTAACTTTGGCTATTCGATTTTCTTTGCTTTTCTTTTGATTTTGTGTTTATATTTGTGTTTTATTTGCTTTTATATGTTTGTTTAGTTTAGATTTACTTTGTGTTTATGTTCTAAGTATGTTAGGTTGTTAGATTTTCTGTTTTTTAAGTTTTTCTATTTTGAATTTTTAGCTTAGGGTTTTGGGTGTGTATGCGTGCGCATGCTTTTTGCATGCATACAGATGGGATGTGCATGCAAGCCCTATGTATGCGTACGCACACTCTTGCCCAGATTCCCTAATTCACTCCTATTTGCTTTTCCCTTGTCTTATTTATATGTTCTAGCCTTTGTTTAACTTGTTTTATCTGTCATTAAGTCTCTGTTTCTTTGCTTTGTTTTGTTTTGTTTATTTTACCTCTTTTATGTCCATTAGGGTCTTGACTTGTTTAAATACCATAAACATGCATATGAATATGAACATGCATTGATGCATAGTTGCCGTGATTCAGTGAGGTAAGCAAGATAAGCCATGCATTATCACATGAACATACATTTGGTTGATGAGTATGATACGGATGATGAACATGATATGCTTAATAAAATGCTATGCCCTTGATGTCTAGATGCTTTAACATATTTGTTTGATTATGCCATGTGATGTTTTTGCCCTTGGAAATTTGTGTTTAAATGCCATGATAGATGAATGATTAGGTTTGGGATGATTATGTTATGTTGTGTCTTAGATTCGTGCTAGTGTGTGTGTGGGTTAGAATAACATATTAAAATTGCCTTCAATGAGATTAAGATTTGGAATACAATGAGTGGAAACCGACCCACGGGTCGGGTAAGGGAAGCTTAACACATTCCCATCCCCATACCTAAACTCCGGACATGTGCTTTGGTAAAAGATTAGTCCTTTCACGAATGGTGCTATAGTTATGGTTCCTAGACCTAAACTAGGTGGCAACTCCATTTACACCCTCCGCCATGGTCCACCCTAGGCCAAGGCGTACTTACCAATAGCGAGGATGACACCACGTTACGGGTGCTTGCGCCCACACATAAATGTTTTGAGGGCTATTGGGCCTTCTTTAAAATTCTACAGATTGCGGTTTGATCAGTTGATGGTCTCTCTTGATCGGTCGAGCACTTCAGTTTTTGAATTCCTTTTTCTACAGCTTGTATGTTCTTGAATTTTAACTTGTATCAACTTGAGAAATGTCTATAATACTTCTAAGACTCTGAGAACTTAGACTAGACATGTTTTGTACTCGGTTTGAAAAAAAAAAAATCCAAAATTCCTAAAGAACAATACATTTGAAAAAGAGAAGGGTCCAAACTATAACTTATACTTTAAGATTCTACATTCTAGTACATGTTTTAATTTTTTATAAACTCAAGTCTTAAGTTCAAAACTTGACAATTATATTGGTAAATGTTATTTTGATTCTTAAAGAATCCAACTTTTTAATTCATTTTATGTGAAGGATCATTTGGTTTGTGTTGTATTTGATTGAATATCTCTTTTTGGCATTTGTCATTCATCTACTAGCTTCCACTTCTTGTATTTCTTCCGATGTTCTCAAGTTGGTATCCATTTTGCTTTATTGATAGTTGTGGGTGTAGACACCGCATTTTGTACCCCTTACGACTCGGGCCCCCATTTCCCAATGATACTAAAATTCTAAGGCCCAAGGTTGGTTTGGTGGCCCAATCAGATTACAAATTGACTTAAGAGGTGTTAAAATGTATTGATACTATATTTTGTCTACCATCGATTTGCGTGCCGGACCCCCAAAAATCCAAAAATATTATTTTCTCTCTACAGGGCCATGAGAACATCTAGAACGATGTGGCACAACCCGTTCGGGCACTGGAGCACCCGAAGTGCATTTTTCTACTAAAATGACCAAAATGCCCCTAGTCAGCCCTAGGTTTGACCAAAGGTCGAACGTGGTCCAAACTCTCACAAAACAATGTTTTTCACATTTTTACATCAAACCCGAGCTTCTCGGAGATTTTTAGCAACTTTGACTAAGTTTGACCCGAAGTCGACCCGAGGTGGGCCCAAAAACCCTAATTTTGATCCGGCTATCAGAATAGGTTAAAACTAATGCCATTGCGAAGATCATCGAATTCTCGTTCCAACGACTATTCATGGGTCAAAATCGGATTTAGAACGGACGAGATATCACGAAAACTGGGATGACACACCGATTGACGCACCGCAAACTTCAGAGAGCCATAACTTTTGATTCGACCATTGGATTTTCAAGTTCCACATCTTTTCAGAATCAAGAAGCCAAGATCTTTCAAAGGTACCCAGATCCACACTTTTTGAGGGCCTTTGAAGGGCCGCCCCCTCAAAATTCACGCCTGGGGCTATAAATAGCCCCAGGCACGCCCCACACCAGAAATCTTTTTTTTTTTTTTTTTTCTAAAATTTTCCTTCTACCCAGCCTCTTTACATGTTTTTTCTCTCTTCCAATCACCAAAAAAAAAAAAAAAAAAAAAAAAGAACCAAAAAACACTCCAAAAAAAAAAACACATCAAAGCTTCTTGATTCTTGCATCTTCACCAACAACAGAAATTAGTGTTCTTGTACCCAATCTTCTCCTCCTTGGTTCTGCATCTTGGATTTGGGGTTTAGGGGTGTGCATGTAGCTTTGTTAGCTATCATCCACACTCCTAACCTTCTAAATCTTTTTCCTAACATGTTCTTGCTTTTTTTTGCCATAATAATATGTTTTATTGCCTTCTTTTACATGTTTCTTACTTTATCTTGTTACTAGCATGTTTTAGCTTAAATCTATGTTCTTTTATGCTTGTTCACATGTTTTTTTTTTTTTGTCCTGATCTACGTGCTTTGTCCTATATGTTTATGCCTAGATCTATCATTTCTAGGTGTTGTTTAGCTATATCTACATGTTTCTAAGCTTGTTTACATGCTTACATGTTTAGATCTACATGTTTAGGGTTTTGTGTCGTGCTTTCCTTTGTTTCGTTCCTCTTTTTGCTTTATTTTGATGTTAGGGTTATGTGCTCACATGCTTGATATCATTTCTATGGTTATGCTTTGCTCGGATCTATGTGTTCGTGTGCTTTTTGCCATGTTTTATGCTTAGATCAGCATCCATACTTGCTTACGTGCTTGGATTCATGTGCTTCCATGTTTATGTGCTAGCTTTCACACATTCACACACGTTGCCATGCTTATATGTCTAGATCTATGTTTTCACATGCTTGCGTGCTTGGATCTAAGCTTTATGCCATCTTCCATGTGCTTGTGCATTCCATGCCGTGCTTGTGCGCTCCATGCCATGCTTGTGTGCCTAGGCCTAGACTTGTTTGTCATACCATATGCTATTGCAGCCCTTTTGTTCCTTTTATCGCATTTTCTTGTGTTTTGGCCTTTTTGGTTCGGACTCAATCTAGGCCCTATGATCTTTGTTATCGTCCATACACCTTAGCCCATATCAAAGTGTTTGGATCACCCATTTTTCATGTTTGTGCTTGCTTGCTTCTATGTTTTATGCTTGTGTTAGCCTCTCTTGTTCTAGGCTTTGCCACGTTTGGCGCCCTTAGCAGGTTTGTGGTTATGTGGTTACATTTGACGCCCATGAGGCCTTGTTTGGATGTAGTAATTTGGGATGCATCGCCATGATGCTGGTTGCTTCGTGCATACCTTTCCCCTTTTCCGCTCCATGCGATGATATGCTTACCATGCTTGCTTGTGCCACTCGTTGGCTTTATTTGCATCTTTACACGCTTGTTTACATGTTCATGCATGAGTCTTGCTTGTTAGTGTGTCGTCCATGCTTCAACACAATGAGGCTACGGACATCCGATCCAAACCTACATTTGTCTCTCATGGACACCACCTTTTGTTTGCTATCTTGTTTGTTTACCCTTTGCTTGTTGTTTGCTATCTTGCTTGTCTACCCATTTGCTCGTATGTTTGCTCGCATCCTGTATGCTATGCTTGTCATTGCTATCTTGCTTGTTCGTTTTGCACCCTTTTGCTATTATCTATGCATCTCTCCCTTTCCATTGCTCGTCTGCTGGTTTCTTGTCTTTGCCATTGCATGCACACATATGGAGTGTGGACACATGGAGCTCGGGCCTGATTTCCTAGGTGCATGCAAAAAAGGTGCGAATGCAAGCTTGCGAACATGAGTCGAGCGGCTGTGTTTAGTAGGTTTAGGGTTTAGCTTTTCCCTTTATTTATGTACTCTTTTAAACCCCTTCCTTCCTCCTCCCTTTCTCCCTTAGATGGTTTGTATTAGGTATATCATGATTTTGGTGTTGTGTTTTCACTTTTTCAAACGCACCCCGTTTCTTTCACTTCCCGCTTTCTTAGGATCAAAAGATTGCTAAAAGGAAAATGGCTAAGCTACCACCACATCGTGATCCCATCATCACTAGGTCTCGTGCAAGAGAGATGTCTACTAGTGGTACTTCTCCCCTTGAGGAAACTATTCAGGAAGTTGCTCTTCTGAATGAGCAAATGGCAGAAATGATGTGTATGATGCAACAACTGGTTGTAGGAAGAAGACTAAACTCTTCCGGTCATAGTCAAGGGGGTCCCCAAACCGAGAATGAAAATCAGCCTCTGCCAGTACAGGAATAGGGCCACCATGTATTGCCCCAGGGCAATGACCAGGAAATAGATCCTTCTAAGGACAAGAACCCCGAATCTGGGTATGGCCAAGTCAAGAGCCAGATGGAAACTCTAGCTGAGAAGCTTCGTATCATAAAGGGCTCTAGTATCCATGGAAGTGTTGATCTAGACAGTCTAACCAACTTACCTCAGGTCATTATGCCTCCTAAGTTAAAGGCACCAGAGTTCATCAAGTATGATGGTATAGGAGACCCCTATGCGCACTTGCGCATGTTCTGTAGGAAGATGGCTTCCTATGGGGATAATCACCCCCTACTTTGCCGGATTTTTCCTGATAGTTTGACCATCCCCACGGCCACGTGGTATGCGAGATTGGAAAAGACCTCTAGCTGGAGGGAAATGGCCAACTCTTTCATAGAGTACTACTGGTTCAACACCGAGATAGCTCCCGACCGCACCGTTTTTCATAGGACAGAAAAGAAGAGTGGGGAATCCTTCCGTGAGTATGCTCAGAGGTGGCGTGAGCTAGCTATACAGGTGCAACCCCCCATGATGGAAAATGAGATGATCAAGTGGTTCATTGATAACCTCAAGCCTCCTTATTACGAGAAGATGATCAGCACCCAAGTCACTTATTTCACTAACCTCATCCCTATCGGGGAGCGCATTGACGAGGGTATTAAGAGCAAGAAGATCATGCATACCGAGTCTCTGAGTTCCATGGTTGAATAGCAAGTCAAGAGAATGACTGGTCGCAAGACTATGGAAGCCGATATTCATATGGTTGACAATGCCTTAGAAATGCCTAGGGGTGTTGCTCCTACTTATGCTACCCCATCTGCTAGACCTTATCAGCAATAGAATCAGTCTGCTTAAGCCCTTAACAGAGCCTTTAATTAGAGAGGAAGGCCAGATCTATCGCGTCCCCCCAAGAGGGAAAACCGGAAGTACACTCTATTACCCATACCCATAGTAGATCTCTATGCTTACCTACTGGAAAGGAAGTTAGTGACCCCACTGTTTCAGAGGCCCAGAGAAGGTCCTCTCCCATCGAGATTTGATCTATCCAAGAAGTGCAAACATCATTTTGGGGTCAAAGGGCATACTCTAGAAGAATGCTTCCAGTTGAGAGACCGTGTCTAAGATCTTATGGACAATAAGCTGATACAGTTCGATAATGCAACCACTCCAAACATAATCACAAACCTTTTACCTCCCCATCTAGAAGGGAATGTGAATGCCATCATCACGGTGGAAGAAAGGGTTTCAGATTTCTCCTCACCGTCATTCCCATAGAAGGCTATGCTTCGAGCTTTGGTCCAAGAAAGCCACTTCGATCTCAAAGGTATGGGAACCCCAAGATTTGATTGGGGAATCTGCTCATTCTGCAACAGTGAAGACAATCATGCCCTGTTTGATTGTAAAGTGCTCCGAGCATAAGTGCATAGTTTAGCTAAACGCGATATCATTTGGGTTGAAAGGGAAATTGTGCGAAAAGGTGACTGTATGGTAGCCATCTTATGTCCTCTAGCTACCCAGTCAGGAGCCAACTACAATGCTATATCAGTTAGGTCAAAGAAGGAGTAGGATGAATATTTACTGAAACGCCTTGGCCAGATTGCTCTAGCACCATCCTCTTCAGTGGTCAATGAGGAAATCGTAGAATTTCCTACGGATACAGGGTCATCAGATTCAGGGAAAGGGCAAGTCTCGCTAGCCATTGATGGATTCACTCCTTTAGTTCTTGCCTTACCTGTGGTTATAGGGCCAACCTCATCATTAGTTCAGTAGGGAACCGCCATTGCTCCCACTATTCGAGGTTTCGATCCTTTTATTTTGCCAAAGCCTGCCTCAGGAATCTCAGGGGTATCTGGCTCAAAGGCCCTTGAAGCCATGCTGCTAAGTCTGGTGGTCATTAATCTGAAGACGTTCTCCATAGCGCCCAATTTGCAAACTCAGGAAGGTGTTATCATTTGCATTCCAAAGTCGTTCCCTTATGAAGATAGTCATTGTGTCCCTTGGAAATATGATGTGTCATTGATCTCCACTCGAACTAGAAAAGAAGAGGTCTGTTCCAATATCTCTTCAGGTCTATCTGGGCTCACTAGGATTGGTCATTGCTATACTTCTGAGGAGCTAGAAAAGAGAAGGAAAGAGATGGGTAAGGGTACTGTCGAACCCGTTAGGAACAAAGTCACAACCGAAGAAGCAGAGGAGTTCTTGAAAGTTATTAGAAACTCAGAGTACAGTGTGATTCAACAGCTAAACAAGTTGCTAGCTTAGATCTCCATTTTGGCGTTATTGTTATCCTCTGAGGTCCACGGCAATGCTCTTTTGAAAGTCCTGAAAGAGACATGTGTTCCTACAAGTGCTACAGAATCCGCCTTTGAAGGCATGGTCTCAACAGTGTTGACCACCAACCAGATTTCCTTTACGGATGATGAACTACCACCAGAAGGTAGAGACTACACTTTGCCTATGCACATTATAGTAAAGTGTGAGGATATGATCATTGCTAGAGTACTAATTAACAATGGGTCGACCCTGAATGTTTGCCTGATGTCCACTTTGGAGCATTTGAATGTGGATACCTCTCTTATTAGCCCTACCACCATGATCATTAGAGCTTTTGATGGTACTTTCAAGGAGGTGCAAGGCAAGATCAAGCTAGCAATTGGAGTTGGTCCTATGTTCTTCGTGGTCAACTTCCAGGTCATCAAGGTGGATTCCCCTTATAATATGCTCCTAGGGAGGCCTTGGTTACATGCCACAAGCGTGGTTGCTTCTACTCTTCATCGAAGACTCAAGTTCCCATCCTAAAATCTGATGGTCACTATTATGGCTGAGGAACCCCAAGCTTTCTTCAAGGAGACTTTTGTCCCCTATATTGGTGCTAATGCCTTTCCGGAGGCGACTTTTCACAATTTCGAGCTAGTCTCCATGATTTCTAGAGCTCCAGAACTCGAGTTTGCATGGCCCTCTGCTACTTTAATGGCCGCCAAGGAAATGCTCAAATTTGGCTATCAGTTGGGCCAAGGTCTCGGTGCCGTAGGACATAGGAAGGCTTCTATGATCAAACTCCTAGACAACAAAGGAAGTTTCGGTCTAAGCTATGACCTCTCCGATGAAGAACTTTTTCAGGCTTCTAGAGGAAAGAAAAGGAAGTGTATTGGCCAAGGGATGTCCATTCCCCACATCAAGGTCACTTTTCCAGCTTCGACCAAGGTAATCAGATCAGAAGCAACACAGGAATCATGTGAGGAAGAATTAGATCTGGCTTGTCTTATCCGCCTTTGTCCAGAGGAATTCTCAGGGAATGCCATCATATCCCCAGGAGATGATCTGACTGCTACTATTAAGCCTTATGTGCCAGGCAAGATAGTAAGCCATTGGACCGTTAAGCCCTGCTTTGTGGTTACACCGGCTGAGTAAGGAGTATTCCATTATCGTGTGGTTGAGTCCTCCAATTGCCCGAAAGAGTTGGAATAGCATATCTAGTTTGTTTTGCATGTTTATTTCTTGTTTCCTACATTCCTTATTTGCATTTTCCAGTTCATTTTCCAAAAAATATGTTTCCTTTTTATCATTATTAGGCATGAACTTTGTTATCCCTCTATCTACAATCCATTAATGAAATTATCCAGCGTATTATTCAGGAAATCCTTACATTTATCTCTTTATTTGCTTTCTTATGAATATGTGTGTGCAAATTATCTTATGTATCCTTGTATATGTGTCGTTCTATAGGATTTATTCTAATTCCCAAGCGGGTACATCGTCATGTTGCTATAATGAGAATATCGATGACACGAATGAGACAATAGAGTTGGAACATGACATCGAAGGATTAGAGGAAATTCCGAGTCTCCCTCGTGATATTTTGGAAGCTCTAAACAGAGAGAGCGAAGGGTCCAAGCCCAACATAGAAGAGACAAAGGCGGGTAACCTCGCCGATGAAGGCGAGAATGAAAAACCTGTTAAGATTGGGGTAAACTTTCCTAGAGACATGAAGCCTGGGCTAATAGCGCTACTCAAAGAATTCAGAGAGATCTTTACTTGGTCCTACCAAGATATGCCAAGGTTAGACACTGAGATTGTCGTGCACAGAATTCCAGTTAAACCTAAATGCCATCCAGTGCGACAAGCCCTTCGAAGAATGAAATTTAAGATCATTTTGAAGATCAAAGAAGAAGTAGAAAAACAGTTGAAAGCAGGTTTCCTTACCGCAATAGCCTACTCTGATTGGGTCGCCAACATTGTTCCCGTGCCTAAGAAAGATGGGAAAATGTGTATATGCGTTGATTACAGAGATTTGAACCGGGCCAGTCCCAAGGATAATTTTCCATTGCCACATATCGATACCTTGGTCGATAATACCGTTACCAATAGGTTCTTCTCCTTCATGGATGGATTCTCAGGCTACAATCAGATCAAGATGGCCAAGGAGGAAAAAGCCAAGACAGCCTTCACCACACATTGGGGAACTTATGCATATGATGCAATGGCATTCGGCTTAAAGAACGTCGGTGCTACTTATCAGCGAGCCATGGTAACCTTGTTCCATGATATAATGCACAAAGAGATCGAAGTCTATGTAGATGACATGATTGCCAAATCCCGCACAACTAGGGATCATTTGGTAGATTTGAGAAAACTGTTCAAGTGCCTTGTCAAGTACAGATTAAGGCTAAACCCTAACAAGTGTGTCTTTAAAGCTAATTCAGGGAAATTGCTCAGCTTTAAGGTTAGCCAAAGGGGAATCAAAGTGGACCTAGCAAAAGTCCAAGCCATTTGGGAAATGCGGACACCACAAACCAAGAAGCAAATTTGCAGCTTCTTAGGCAAAGTCAATTACATAGCTCGCTTCATAGAGCAGTTGACCTCCACATGTGATCCGTTGTTCAAGCTCTTGAAGAAGGACACAAAGATAGAATGGACAGATGAGTGCCAAGCGGCCTTTGACAAAATCAAATAGTATTTGTTGAACCCTCCTATTCTGATTCCCCCAACACTAGGATATCCATTGATCCTCTACCTAGCAGTACAAGAAACCTCTATGGGTTGCATGTTAGGCCAATCGGTTGAGCACGACTAAAAAGAAAGGGCGATCTACTACTTAAGCAAGAAGTTCACCAGTTGTGAGATTAACTACATTGCCATTGAGAAGACAAGTTGCGCCCTAGCGTGGGTATCACGCTGTGAGAGACCGCGCCCCCGGCCCGTTTTATGATGATGTTGGGCCAAACCCACGTGAATGGGTGGAGTCGTGTTATTGCCTCTCAAAATGGAGGTTCGACTAGTTATATTTTCCCCTTTAGATTAAGGGTTTTACAATGGAGTCGCCACTTATTTAATTATTGGAAAAATAAGAAAATCATGAATGAAAAATTCCTCATTTTATTAATTTGAAATTGAATTTACATTGATCATAGGAAAATTACATGGCTTTGGTCCTAGATACAATCTAAGATAAAGTACATGGCTTTGTTTCCTAGTTACAATCTAAAAATCAAAAATTACATGGATAAACATTTGATCTACTAACCCTTGATCTAAGCTCGGAGGCTATGTTACAAGGTGGGAAGGTGTTAGGCACCCACCTTGCCCGGTGAAACCGGTCTTCTAGACTATGGTGGCCAACATTCATATCACATCATCCAATATGTCAATCAACTTGTATGTTGAATTTAATATGTGTGCATGTGATAAACCCTAATTCAATTTATTAAGCATGGCATTTGGATTGAAAAATAAACTCTAGTGAATGTGTGTGGATAATGATAACCTAGATTCAAAGATTTGAAAGAATTACTAAACAAACATGTTTTTCATATTTTTGATGTGGATTTAAGATTAAATCTAGTGATATGCATGAACATGTGATGAACAACTAAGAACATGTGAAGAACACATAAGAACAATTAAGAATATTCAAACATATTCAAGAGAATTATCATGCTTTAATCTTAAATTCTCATCATGGCAATATAAACATACAGTTAGGGAAGGGGATTATACTTTCATGCAATATCTATATAATGGAGGAGGGGATTCTTGATGGAGGTCCTAAGGGTGGAGGAAAAGAAGAGCTAGGAGAGGGAGAGTGAGTCTCACTCAATACCTTGAGTCTCAGGAAGACCAAGATATGACAAGACTACTCAACTTCACTAGAACTCAAGAGAAGAGAAGAGAGGGGGATTTTTTGTCTTGGAATGAAGGAGAGGGGGAGTTTATATAGTAGTGGTGGAGGAAATATGAATGGAAGACCATTTAATGAGAGTTATCAAGGAATCATGGACCTAGACCTCATTTTAGCCTTTGGGGAAATCTGGTGCATTAAATGTGGAGATTGATGAGAGTGAAGAGCAAGCAAAGTTCGGTTTTCCCGTAGCTGCTGTAACAGCTTGTAGAGCCAACTTTGAAAAATCATATCTACCTCAATTCTGATCGGAATTGTCTCATTCTTGTGCTCAAATTGAAGCTCCGGATGTCTAGTTTCTGGGAAAATTAACCTCATTCACAGATTCAAAATATTCTGAGAGATATCGATGAAATGGTGAGTAGAGGTCATTTGTTAGAAAATAGTTTCAGCACAATTAACATTAATAGGTCCCTAAATTAGCTCCCAATTAACATTAAATGGCTCAAATCACTTCCATTTCAGACTTAATTGGTTCTAAATTTACTCTAATTAAAAGATAATTGCACAAATTACTCATTGAATAATTAGTGTTTAACTATCTAGTTAATTAGGTGTGTGCAACCCTACCATAAAATGTAGTCCTAACCAATCAAATTATGACACATCATCGATCTCAAATTGATTATACTTATAACCAATTGAAATCAATTGTTCATAATCACATATAATCGGACTCAATTTGTGATAGTGTATCTCAGCCATTAAAACTTGATTTGATGATAACTTTCAATCTGATGGTCCGATTAGGGCTTATGACCAGTCGATTTGATCGTTACAATATCAAGATCATTTTGGTGAAATGAGATTAAGGATCTAAGGACCATAATCAAGATGCATATTTCCAAGGTGAAATTACCCTTTTACCCTCCATGTGTGGTTAAATGCGGGTTGCAAAATAGGGTGTCAACAGAATGCCCCTCATTGGCAGAGCTTGAAAAGCGAATGTTAATGTATGAAAGAGACACCTAACTTTGCAATCAGTATTTAACCGTGGTGAATGTATGATGCATATAGATAAAAATGCAGACAGTCATGTTCTGGATCAAAAGGTGGACCGAATCTCGAGGGAGATTGCCTACGTACCTCTTAGTGGGAGGATCAGGTCTAAACGTAGTTCATGCATGCAGCCCCCCCCCCTTTTTTTCTTTTTTTCTTTTTTTTTTCTTTTTTCTTTTTTTTTGTTTGGAAGAAAAAAAAAAAATGAGTACAAGACATGCTTACCAGTGGTCTGATGGATTTGAAGTTTTGGACGTGCTTTCTAGAGGTCCGATGGATTTGAAATTTGGACGTGCTTTCCAGAGGTCCGATGGTTTGAAGTTTGGACGTGCTTCCCAGAGGTCCGATGGTTTGATTTTGGACGTGCTTCCCAGAGGTCCGTGGATTTGAAATTTGGACGTGCTTCCCAGAGGTCCATTGAAATTGAATTTGGACGTGCTTCCCAGAGGTCCAATGGTTTGAAGTTTGGACGTGCTTCCCAGAGGTCCGATGGTTTGATTTTGGACGTGCTTCCCAAAGGTCCATTGAAATTGAATTTTGGACGTACTTTCCAGAGGTCCAATGGAAGTGGAAGGTATTATTCATATCAATGTGTGTGGGCCTTTTACCCTAATACCTGCAAAATAAATACTTTCAATTAGTAACAGAGTTATTCATTGAAAAGTCTTTGGCATACCTGGCGAATGCCCCTAGTTTGGGACATATTCCATGCTTCGATGAATGCTGAGGGTGGACAATTGACTTGATGTTGCACCACTGGAGACTATGGAAGAGGATTGCCATCTGCCATTTGTTTTGGAGATCTTTCATTTGAAGCTATGCTTAAGAGATTTATCCTTTGAAGCTTTGACTCTGGAGATTTTTCCATTGAAGTTTTCAAAATTTTTAATGAAGATTTGTTCATTGGAGATTTTTCCTATGAAGATTTATTCATTGGAGATCTTTCCTTGAAAAATTGAGATTTTTTTTTTTTTTTTTTGAAGAGTTATCTTGAAGATTTATCCTTTAAACATTTGAAAATTTAAAAAAAAAAAAAAAAGATTTATTCATGGAGATTTTTCCTTTGAAATATGGAGATTTTTCCTTGAAGATTCATTCTGGAGATTTTTCCATTGCAATTTTGAAAAACTTTAATGAAGATTTGTTCATAGGAGATTTTTCCTTGAAAAATAGTTTTGGAGATTTTTCCTTTGATGATTTGAAAATTTGTAATAAAGATTTATTCATTGGAGATTTTTCCTTTTGAAGATTTGTTCATGGAGATTTTTCCTTGAAGATTTATTCTGGAGATTTTTCCATTGGATTTTTGAAATTTTTTTAAGAAGATTTGTTCATGGAGATTTTTCCTTTGGAATATGGTTTGAAAATTTGTAATGAAGATTTATTCATTGGAGATTTTTCCTTTTAAAGATTTGTTCATGGAGATTTTTCCTTGAAGATTTATTCTGGAGATTTTTCCATTGGATTTTTGAAAATTTTTTAAGAAGATTTGTTCATGGAGATTTTTCCTTTGGAATATGGTTTTGGAGATTTTTCCTTTGAAAAATGGAGATTTTTCCTTTTAAAGATTTGTTCGTGGAGATTTTTCCTTGAAGATTTATTCTGGAGATTGAACTTTTGAAAAAATTTTAATGAAGATTTGTTCATGGAGATTTTTCCTTTGGAATATGGTTTTGGAGATTTTTCCTCTGAAAAATGGAGATTTTTCCTTTTGAAGATTTGTTCGTGGAGATTTTTCCTTGAAGATTTATTCTGGAGATTGAACTTTTGAAAAAATTTTAATGAAGATTTGTTCATGGAGATTTTTCCTTTGGAATATGTTTTGGAGATTTTTCCTCTGAAAAATGGAGATTTTTCCTTTTGAAGATTTGTTCGTGGAGATTTTTCCTTGAAGATTTATTCTGGAGATTGAACTTTTGAAACAATTTTAATGAAGATTTGTTCATGGAGATTTTTCCTTTTGAAAATGGAGATTTTTTTTTATGATCACAAAGTGAAGAAGATGAAGATGGACTAGAAATGATGAAGATTTTTTCATGATGATTTTTTTTTTTTTTTTTTTTTTTTTTTGTGAAAAACCTATCCTTTGAATGAGAACAACTTTGGCTAGAAGCTGATGTGGATTGTTGTATAAGTCCTTACTTAATTCCTGCAAAAAGATAATTTCAATTAGCAATGGATTTATTCATTAAAATGAATTGGAAGTACTTACCTAATGCCCCTAGTTTGGGGCATATTCCATGCTTAGATTAAAGCTGAATTCATTTGATGTTGTGACCATTGGGGAACATGAAAGAAGATCATGGTTTGCCATCCTTGGTTCCTGCAAAAAGGCTTTCTTTCTCTAGCTTGTTAGAAACCAATTATCATGAAAACATTTTTTTGCCAATGTCCTTAGTGTGGACATGCTTGCAAACAAATGGATTAATGCCTCAAATGAAAACATACTTCCCTACAAGAAGAACATATTTGCACACGATATAAATAGGCCAATGCTCCAAGTTTAAATATGCTTAATGCAAACAAATGGGCTTAACCTAACATGCACCCAAACAATTTTGTCACATTGTTTTGACTTTGTTCTCCAAGGTTGTTTGGGTGATTAGGACCGGGCCTTTGAAAGGCTACCTACGTACCTCTCTCATAGAGGATCAGGTCAAGACGTAGTTCAAGAGAACTGGATTTTGAAAAAGAACGATTTTTTTTTTTTTTTTTTTGAAAAAAACAAATTTCCATTTTTTTTTTTTTTTTTTTTGGGGAACAAGAGGTGATCCTTTGAACAACCATTCTGGCAAATCAAAGTGTTTAAGAATCAAACAAATCTCTTTGATTAGGAAGGATCAAGATCATTAAACCCATGTAATCAAACTTGCTTCATCCTTTTGAACATCATCAGATTAAGTCTCCAAAGGCAATCAAGAAATGAAATGTGATAATATTTATGAATCACATTGTTGGGTGCAAACAAGGAGAGTGCTCCAAGTTTGGAAGTTCTTTTGAGTCATTTTGAGAATTTGAGAAATTTTTTCTCGGACATGTCATCCTGTGGGGTATGACAATTTTAAGCATTTTTCCTTTTTAATTCAAGAGAAAATATTATTAGAGTTTAAGATGCGCCTACAATTAGCAAGACTTCAAGGAGGTCTTATTCATGGGTTGTAATGTAGGCCGGGTTTGGGTTATGAAATGAAAGATATAAAAGGCTCAAAATTCCCTATGATGTTTCCCCCAAGTATGCATTACTCAAAAATCAAGTATTGGAGGAGTTTTTCCATTTCTTCTTTGTCATCTTCTCACTAGTCTTCATTGGTCACTTGTATCAACATTTGTTTTTATGCTCATTCATCTTGAATCATACCTCTAGATTCTCATCTTGTAAAATTATTCTCTTTTTAGGTTGCATCTTCAAGTTTCCAACTTGGTAGGATCTTCCAAATTTTTTTTTTTTCTTCTTCTTTTCTTTGGCCCTAACTTTTGCCTAGACCGCCCTTTTAGGTTTTCAGCCTAGCGGGCTTCTTCTTCTTCTTCTTTTTTTTTTTTTTTTTTTGGTCTTTCGTCTCTTGATTGAATGAACTTTTGGGGACCTTTTGCCCTCCTTGTATTTCTCAACTTAATGATTTTCAGTCATTTTGATGCATTCTCTAGACTTCTTTCTCGCCTCAATGCACTTGCACCTTTTTGTGCTTGATGAATCTTTTCCTTTTTTGATGAACTTTCTTTTGGATAAACCTTCTACTCTTCTTGGCATGATGAATTTTAGGTTCTTCAAACTTGATGCACATTTTGTTTTCTCTCACACATTGATGGAATTTCATTTCTCTTTCCTTGATTGAGTGAAAACTCCTTTTACTTTGATGATCTCTTATCTTTAGCTTAATAAATTCTTTACTTGTCTTTCATGTCTTCTAGGAGAGCTTTATCAATTAGCTTCAAAGCTGCAAGGTCAACTCCTCCTCAACATGAGATTTAAGCATGCATACTTTGAATTTTTCCCACCCCAAGTTTAGATTTTAGTGGGTTCATGCAAAAAAAGGCTAAATGTTTGAAGGCTCAAATGGGCTAGCAATGGATAATGAACATTCTTGGTAATAGGAAATAATTTGGTTTAACCAAAGATGGCCTCCTATCCCTAGTAATGCTTGCTTGTAGGCACAGTGACTTGAGCTCTTTTAATAAATTCCTCTTAAAAGAAAAAGTATGAATGCTCTATTGGAGACACAAAAGTTTTCAGAAATTTGGAATGAATGCATGAGCTTTTTGAATTTTCTGATGGATGGATTCTTTTTGATTGTCTTTTAAGACCATTTCTTCTTATATTCTAAGTCAAGTAGCAAAAGTCTTTACATAGATCAAATGAAATTAATCATTCCTTGGTACAAGTTGATTGCTCAAGCCTTTAAACATCAAAATTTAGAAAATGTTTTGTCCAAGGAATCCTCATGTGCCATTTTGAAAAGAAAACTTTAAAGAATCTTGAAATCTTTGAAAAAAAAGGGCCTTTTTGAAAAAGTCACTAGGAAGACCAATGCCCCTAGTTCAAAGAGTTTTTTTTTTTTTTTTTTTTTTTTTTTAAATGACTTAAGGGCTCAATGCCCCTAGTCCAAGACTTATTTTCATTTGAAAATTTTTCTCTCTTTTTTTTTTTTTTTTGTTTATATATATATATATATATACAAACAAAGCTCATTAAATGCTACATGAAAATTTTGAATTCAAAGAAACATAGAAACATGGAATAAACAAACAAACTTTAGGCTTAACCATGATGTTGCAAATCAAACGTGGACTGAGGCAAAGTTGGGCCACTTGCTTCTTCTTGATCCATTTAGGATGCTTGAGGCTTGGTGGGCTTGAACCTTGATTATGGTGAAATGGCTTGGGCTTGCACTTGGAAGGCTTGAACCTTGATTAGGATCTTTTGGTATCTGCTTGAAATGGCTTGGGCTTACACTTGGAAGGCATGCATCTTGTGAGCTTTCGGCCTTTGATGTTGATCATGCGTATACACCTTTGATGGGCTCAAGTTTTAGGGTTAGACTCATTCAAGAAACAAATTGGGCTTCCATTTCAAGTAGAGTTCAATCTTAGGCTTTTGGGTTTGAGTTCATTCACAACATACAATTTTCAAACAATCATGATAGGCTCAAGCGTTGGACTTGAGTCATCATGGTTCAAACAACGGCCAAACAAATGCGTAATGAAATGCAAATTACATGGACCGACCTAAAGGTAGGTTCTATGGGTCATTACAACATGGGTAGAAGGTAGGTTAAAGGTCCCCACAAGCTAGGACGTCGTACCTCCCAACTTGTGACGCCAGGAGCGCCGCGTTGGTTCGAACGGTACAGTTTGTCCCTATGAACCACCATGGCATAACCATGATGATCCTTGTCGCGGTGGGTGGTAGGTTCACCGCTGGGTATGTGAGTCTCAGGAAGACCACAATCCACGGTTAATACTACCGGACTTCCGGGCTAGCACACGAATAAAATAAATTTCATTCAAGCAAATGATGCATGACATGCAAAATAATGACATATTAGACATATTATATACAAAAAACAATAAACAAACAATGACATGATTGGCCACCATAACCTAATTGAAGCTTAGCCTTCAATATCCCCAGTGGAGTCGCCACTGTGAGAGACCACGCCCCCGGCCCGTTTTATGATGATGTTGGGCCAAACCCACGTGAATGGGTAGAGTCGTGTTATTGCCTCTCAAAATGGAGGTTCGACTAGTTATATTTTCCCCTTTAGATTAAGGGTTTTACAATGGAGTCGCCACTTATTTAATTATTGGAAAAATAAGAAAACCATGAATGAAAAATTCCTCATTTTATTAATTTGAAATTGAATTTACATTGATCATAGGAAAATTACATGGCTTTGGTCCTAGATACAATCTAAGATAAAGTACATGGCTTTGTTTCCTAGTTACAATCTAAAAATCAAAAATTACATGGATAAACATTTGATCTACTAACCCTTGATCTAAGCTCGGAGGCTATGTTACAAGGTGGGAAGGTGTTAGGCACCCACCTTGCCCGGTGAAACCGGTCTTCTAGACTATGGTGGCCAACATTCATATCACATCATCCAATATGTCAATCAATTTGTATGTTGAATTTAATATGTGTGCATGTGATAAACCCTAATTCAATTTATTAAGCATGGCATTTGGATTGAAAAATAAACTCTAGTGAATGTGTGTGGATAATAATAACCTAGATTCAAAGATTTGAAAGAATTACTAAACAAACATGTTTTTCATATTTTTGATGTGGATTTAAGATTAAATCTAGTGATATGCATGAACATGTGATGAACAACTAAGAACATGTGAAGAACACATAAGAACAATTAAGAATATTCAAACATATTCAAGAGAATTATCATGCTTTAATCTTAAATTCTCATCATGGCAATATAAACATACAGTTAGGGAAGGGGATTATACCTTCATGCAAGATCTATATAATGGAGGAGGGGATTCTTGATGGAGGTCCTAAGGGTGAAGGAAAAGAAGAGCTAGGAGAGGGAGAGTGAGTCTCACTCAATACCTTGAGTCTCAGGAAGACCAAGATATGACAAGACTACTCAACTTCACTAGAACTCAAGAGAAGAGAAGAGAGGGGGATTTTTTGTCTTGGAATGAAGGAGAGGGGGAGTTTATATAGTAGTGGTGGAGGAAATATGAATGGAAGACCATTTAATGAGAGTTGACAAGGAATCATGAACCTAGACCTCATTTTAGCCTTTGGGGAAATCTGGTGCATTAAATGTGGAGATTGATGAGAGTGAAGAGCAAGCAAAGTTCGGTTTTCCCGTAGCTGCTGTAACAGCTTGTAGAGCCAACTTTGAAAAATCATATCTACCTCAATTCTGATCGGAATTGTCTCATTCTTGTGCTCAAATTGAAGCTCCGAATGTCTAGTTTCTAGGAAAATTAACCTCATTCACAGATTCAAAATATTCTGAGATATATTGATGAAATGGTGAGTAGAGGTCATTTGTTAAAAAATAGTTTCAGCACAATTAACATTAATAGGTCCCTAAATTAGCTCCCAATTAACATTAAATGGCTCAAATCACTTCCATTTCAAACTTAATTGGTTCTAAATTTACTCTAATTAAAAGATAATTGCACAAATTACCCATTGAATAATTAGTGTTTAACTATCTAGTTAATTAGGTGTGTGCAACCCTACCATAAAATGTAGTCCTAACCAATCAAATTATGACACATCATCGATCTCAAATTGATTATACTTATAACCAATTGAAATCAATTGTTCATAATCACATATAATCGGACTCAATTTGTGATAGTGCATCTCAGCCATTAAAACTTGATTTGATGATAACTTTCAATCTGATGGTCCGATTAGGGCTTATGACCAGTCGATTTGATCGTTACAATATCAAGATCATTTTGGTGAAATGAGATTAAGGATCTAATGACCATAATCAAGATGCATATTTCCAAGGTGAAATTACCCTTTTACCCTCCATGTGTGGTTAAATGCGGGTTGCAAAATAGGGTGTCAACAGACGCAAGTTGCGGCAATATATGCTCTACTTCACCATGTGGCTCATTTCCCGCATGGATCCCATTAAGTATATCTTCAAAAAGCCAGCTCTTACAGGGAAGATCTCCCGTTGGCAAATGTTGCTCTCCAAGTTCAACATTGTGTTTGTGACAAGAAGGGCTATCAAGGGCCAGGCCATAGCTGATTACCTAGCGGATCAGCTGCTGAACTATCCAGAACATTCAGTATCCCTCTTCCTTGATGAGGATGCCATGGCATTAGAGCCAGAACCAGACAGTGTGGAACCGTGGCGTTGGAAGCTTTATTTTGATGGAGCCACCAATTCTACTGGAAATGAAGTGGGAGTAGTCTTAGTTTCCCCCAAGGGCCAGCAAATCCCTATTTCAGTCAATCTAAATTTTGATTGCACCAACAACGTCACAAAGTACGAAGCATGCATAATCAGCTTGCAAGTGGCCCTAGAGTTTGGGCGTCTTTGGAGATTCCTTGTTGATTATCTCCCAAATCAAAGGAAAATGGCAAGCTTGAGATGCCAAGTTGATTCCGTATTAGAAATGTGTCAACCGCTTGATTTCAAAGTTCCAAAACATCACATTTGCCTATTTGCCTCGAGCACACAACTAGTTTGCAGACGCCCTGGCTACCCTGGCTAGCATGGTTAAGTTATCAGAAGGAGATAATGTATGGCAATTGTGCATAGAAGTCCGAGGCATTCCAACCTATTGCATGAACATCGAAGAATGCATAAGTGTCAAAGTCGAAGCCGATGGAAAGCCATGGTACCATGATATCAAGGCATATATCAAGAACGGTGAATACCTGCCTAGTGCCACGGACAGTGAAAGGAAGTTCATATGATGTATGGCCTACCAATTTTTCCTGAGTGGAGAAGTCCTGTACAAAAGTAACCACAATTCTACCTTGCTTCGATGCATAGATGCCTATGAGGCTAATCATCTGATGGAAGAGATGCATAAAGGCTTACTTGGAGCTCGTGCCAGTGGACCCCTGTTGGCCCTCAGGATCAAGATAGCCGGATACTACTGGCTCACCATGGAGAATGATTGCATTAAACATGTGAGGACATGCCACCGTTGCCAAACATATCAAGACAGGAAGAACACTCTTCCTCAACCTTTGCACTCTTTAGTAGCACCATGGCCCTTCTTAGCTTGGGGTATAGAAGTCATCGGACCCGTGATTCTGAAGGCTTCAAATGGTCATGAGTACATCTTAGTGGCCATCAATTATTTCACAAAGTGGGTGGAAGCCACTTCGTACAAGAGTGTCACTCAAGCCGTGGTAGCCCGGTTCCTGAAGCACGACATTATTTGCCGCTACGGTGTTTGTTAGGAATATGAAATAATTGTTGTAATCCCTAGTTAGTTAGTTAGTTAGTTGAGATTAGGATGAGTTAGTTAGGATTTGAGCACATGTAGCTCATTTAACACATGGTTTAATTCATAGAGCACATGTTGAATTAACTAGCCAATTATCTTAAGCCATGTGGGCCAATGAGATTAGAACTGGTCTCTTATAAATACATAATTGTAATTCAATATTAGAGGGGAATGAAGAATAAACCAATTTCTTAGTGCATTAGTGCATCTCTCTCTCTTAATCTCTCTCTTTCTCTATGGAGGGTGACTACCTCGAATTAAGTCAATTTATCTCTAATCCCTATCCATTCCCCTATAATTCCCATCAATCTCCATTAGGAACCACCAGGTTCCTAACAGCGTGCCAAGAGAGCTCATTACAGATAATGGGACAAACTTAAATAGAAAAATGATCCAGCAGCTCTGCCAATAGTTCAAGATTGAGCACAAAAATTCAGTTCCCTACCGCCCTTAGATGAATGGCGCAGTGGAAGCTACTAACAAGAACATAAAGAAAATCTTGGTGAAGATGACAGACAAGTACAAGGATTGGCATGAGTACTTGCCATTTGCTCTATGCACATACCGCACTTCTGTTCGTACTTCCATGGGTGCGACCTCGTATTCACTTGTGTATGGCATGGAGGTCGTCCTCCCTGCAGAGGTAGAGATTCCGTCTCTCAAGATTTTATCCCAGAAAAAGCTGTCAGAAGCTAGATGGGCCCATTCTCGATATGAACAACTGAACATGATAGATGAGAAGCGCATGACCGCAATGTGCCATGGACAGTTGTACCAACGTCGCGTCGAGCGAGCATTCAACAAGAAATTCAGACCTAGAGTCTTTGAACAAGGCGATCTAGTCTTGAAGAAACGCAACCAGGCCCTGCCTAATCACAGCATAAAGTTTGTCCCAACCTACGAGGGCCCGTACATGGTAAAGAAAGCCTTTTCCAGAGGAGCCTTGATTCTAGCCAAGATGGACGGGCATGACTTCAATATTCCCACCAATTCTGATGCCATCATACGGTACTTTGCATGAAGGAACCTTCTAGTGCACCTTATTTTTATGTAAAAAAAAAACAAAAACAAAAAACAAAAAAAAACAAACAAACAAACAAAAACACAAAAAATATAGATCGAAAACCTGAAAGAGTGGTCTACGCAAAATGAGAGCCAAAAGAAAGTGCGTGAGAAAATGCAAAGGTAGATTGGAAACCCGAAAGGGCGGTCTACGCAAAAGGAGAGTAAAAGAAAGAGCGTGAGAGAGCCTGCTATATTGAAAACCCGAAAGGGCGGTCTAGGAAAAAATTAAGGCAATCAAAAAGTCAATTGAACTACGTGATGACCTGATCCTTCCTCGTGGAGGTACGTAGGTAGCCACCTTGGTTCGGTCACATCTTAAAAGAAAAATCAGTCAGTTGCACCCCCTTGAATTTTTGCTTAAGACCAGAAGATTAAAGGGATCCAACATCCAAGTCAAGATATGAAGACGTCTTCAAGATTGCTCTCTATCTATAATACTGCCATGACCTAGTGGTCTACTCACGATGTTCTGACTTATGTCAATGGGAAATATACCTCGATGGGAAAAGGAAAAGATCTGTCTAGAACAAGATATATCCTTGGAAAAATAAGATATTGATATGCATGGATTTTACATTTGTTACTTATTTTGTATAATCTTGCATTTTATTACTTATTTGCCTGCATATTCATTAACATGCCTATATTGTGCCATTCTGTTCTTTCATACATTCTTGTATCAAAACATGAAATCTAATCTCATAAATATATATTTTCTTAATATCATCATAAGCATCTCTCTACACCATCTCTCAGTTTCTAAGCATGCCTAACAGACTAGATTATGCCTTAATAACTCGAAACAAAAGTGGAAGGCCTTACACAATTGCCTAGCAATTTACGAAGGACCTTTCCATACATGGTGGAATACTAACTACATAGCTAATGTGCAGAAATAAAGTAAACAGAAAAGAATATCAGCAGATTAAACATGGCCCAGACGATCGGACATGGCCCAACACAGCCTCCCAAAACCAATGTGAAGAATTGGGTCATCCTGAGCATGAGTGCGAAGCAGTCTAGCTGCATCGAAGCCCAGATCTCTAGCTACCTCTCTAAGTCTGTCATGCGAGTGTCGAAGACGAACTAACTCCTGCTCCATCGTGGGATCAGAAGTAGAGCTCTGCCTCTCTATCTCTATCTCTAGCAAAGCTTGCAAGGTGCTCATCTCTGCAGTAACGACTCCTAGGGCCTCCTTTCTCTCGGCTAGCACAGTTTGAAGGCGACGAAAGCTTGTTGTGGCTCGCTAGGCTCATCGCCCTCTCTCCCGTACTCCATGGTTAAAGTGGAGTGAATATAAGACTTTGCCTGTAATAGCTCCAATGCTAAATCATCAGCTCGACTGCTAGCCGCAACCCTGCCAACCTCTAATGCGGCTCTCTCCTCATCCCAAGTGTGATCTAGAGCAGCAAATCTCCGAGTAAGGCTCGTAAGCTTGTCTTCTAAACCCGCGACTTGGTATCTCAACTGGGGCACACTTTGCCTCTGTGCCTAGAGGGGCTAGCCCCCTCCGATTGAACTCTGCCCTAAGAGCCGCAAACTCACTCTCCTGCACACTGCTCATCTCCTCGATGTCCTCCGTGAGTGTATTAGCTCCAATGCTAATATAAGACTTCGCCTATAATAGCTCCAGTGCTAAATCATCAGCTCGGCTGCTAGCCGCAACCTTGCCAACCTCTAATGCGGCTCTCTCCTTATCCCAAGTGTGATCGAAAGCAGCAAATCTCCAAGTAAGGCCCGCAAGCTCGTCTTCCAAACCCGCGACTCGGTATCTCAACTGGGGCACACTTTGCCTCTGTGCTTGGAGGGGCTAGCCCCCTCTGATTGAACTCTGCCCTGAGAGCCGCAAGCTCACTTTCCTGCACGCTACTCATCTCCTCGATGTCCTCTGTGAGTGTATCAGCTATCTCCCTGCAGTAATCTCTATCCCTGACAGCCTCTCTCAAGCACCCCTTCAGGTCTGCAAGGGCCCTTTCAGCTCTAATTTCGAACTCTAGGGTATAATTTCTCAGGATGTCCGCCGGAAGTGGCATATTAGTCGAAATCGACAATGATAGGTCAAACACAAAGACGGGAACCCGCGTGTCTTGCCATACCCTAAACTCAGCAAAGAACCACTCCTGGTCATCCTTAGAGCAAAGGGGGATGTCTATACTCGATTTGTGTGCCTCCCAAAACTCTGAGGCACGCCCTACCACTACTATGTCAATATCCACCAACCCATACTCACAGGTGACAGTAGAAAGATCAATGAGTCGGGGGATATGCTGAATACCCCCAAACTACCTCATGGCCATACCAAGGAAATACCCTGTGCACCCCTAGATGCCCACCAAGGGAATACCAAGCAAGCCGGCACAATGGATCTGCCCCTGCCACTTGGTAATACCCTACTTGACCCTCCAGGTCCAGTCAGTGGGGCTCAGGCTACATAAATATCTCAACCAACCATCAGCGTCCCCGGAAAAAGGAAAATCGAGGGACACAGTAGGCCGGATCATATTCCTATCCATAAAGCCCATAGGCTGATCCCTAGCAATGACACTCAAGTGAATACAGAACCATAACTGTAACATATGGACGTAACAGCCTAGTCTACCCCTACCAATTTCCTGACATAAGGAGAAAGACCTAATAGTCTTGGAAAGTAAAGCGAGAATGAAAGAATAACCATGAGACAGAACACGCACTAATAGAAGAATGGCAAAACTGATAGCTCCTGATGGTGAAGGGAACAGCACCGCGCCAAAGAAGGCCACCAGAAAGGCCTAACACCGATAGGATGCCCATCGCTCCTCCAAATGTGCAAAATTGTCTCTGTAGCCAACCGGACACTCTGGTAATTGGGTCCAATCTTGTAGGAACTCAAAGGACATGCTCCCTCCTACCCCATTGCCATGCCAAGTCAACGCCTCTACAACGGGCCTCTTAAAGCCCATCAGATCAGCAAGCCGCTTGCGGTAGCGTGTCCGCACTGGTGGAACAAAAATAGTGCTCACAAGAGTAGAAAGAGAGAGGAAAAGATCATACTCTTCCAAAGTAGGCACCAAGCCAACATCTCCAATAGTGACGCATCTCGGAGCAGGGTCCCTACAAGAAGTGATGACCTCTAACAAGTGCCAATCTAGTGTGGTGTGAAGTAAAGCGGTGGCATCGCCAATAAGCTGACGGATGAGTGCCTGGTCACCACGAGAAAAAGAGCCCCACCACTTCTTAAGCTTCCTCTCATGGTACTCCTTCCTCTCAAGCTCAACTAAGGTGTCATAAGAATGAGCGCCAAGAACCTCTATGAGCAAGCCCAACTCAATTTGACAGTCTGATGAAGATCTGCACAAAAAACGATGAAGAATGGTGTTTTCTAAGTGTTTTGAGTGAAGAAAGAGCAGAAGAAAACCCAGAAAAAATCGCGAAACCGAATGAGCTGGGGCTAGGCTAATGCCCAGCTTTTATACACACATCCCAAGGCGGCGGCCCTTGAAAGGCCATCAGACCTCGGGAAGTGTGCCAGGGCTTTTCAACCCCTCAGGCATAAACCCATACATGTGCTGACACTCCCCCTCCTATTTGACATGTTTTTGAGCACTTTGGAGAGAAGATTCCCTAGTTTTAATGCTCACCGTAATGCGTGATCGACCCAACAGTGAACCGGATTTTTGGAAACTCTCACTCTCGCATCCGAGGCCACACAAATCCTACACTAGGGCAGTTTATATTTGTGCATCTCGTTCAGCACCTTCAGATGTCTTGAACCTCATTTTCAAAACCTGTTTAAAAGGTCGGTTTAGCCTCGGTAATAAGAATCTGCAAGGAAAAAATGCTAGAGCCCCGGCAGCTTTTCCGGCTTATTTGGAGGACAGAGGGAGTCATTTCCCATAGCGGTACCTCAAGAGTCTCGTTCTCGGATTTCTAGCCTACTTGGGTAATAACAAGAGCAATTAGTGCATACTGCCATCAGCATTATCTCATTTGAAGTGTCCGCACTCGTCATCAGCATTATTGCATGGCCTCTGAAGCCGAGGCCACCTGCAGCCAGTCTACAGGCTCGAAACCCCTCAAAATCCTAAATCGGTGCAATTTATTTTGCGCAGTTCCTTCTCCCTTTTATTCAATATACAAGAATGGGTCCATATCACTGAGGATATATCTTTCATGTCGAGAGTCACATGAAACACTAAATTGGGGCAGTTTATTTCACGTGATCTCTCCTTCCTTTCTCCCCTAATGAGACGATCATTGTTCAAAAGCCGCTGGCAAATCCGTGAAATTGCAGTGCAAAACAGGTGAATGTGATACAAGCTAGTTCAATACCACCATCCGCAACGAAAATGCATTAGTGCGTGTGTACTTCTTAACAGTCCTCTCAGAGGCATTTTCTGAGATTATACATGGTTATACACGTAAGTCCTAATCAGAGGCATTGTCTTTTATATACATCAACAGCCCTTCTAAAGGCGATTTTTCCAAAGTTATACATATAAGTCCTTATCAAAGGCATTGTTTTACACATACATCAGCAGCCCTTTTAAAGACAGTACACAGAGCTGTACATGTAAGTCCTAATCAGAGGCATTGTCTTTCATACACGTTAGCCGCCCTTCTAAAGGCGTTTTATCCAAATCATACATATAAGTCCTAATCAGAGGCATTGTCTTTTATATACATCAGTAGCCCTTCTAAAGGCGATTTTTCTAGAATTATACATATAAGTCCTAATCAGAGGCATTGTTTTACACATACATCGGCAGCCCTTTCAAAGGCAGTATACAGAGCTATACATGTAAGTCCTAATCAGAGGCATTGTCTTTCATACACATCAACCACCCTTCTAAAGGTGTTTTATCCAAAGATACATATAAGTCCTAAACAGAGACATTGTCTTTTATACACATTAGCCGCCCTTCTAAAGGCATTTTATCCAGATCATACATATAAGTCCTAATCAGAGGCATTGTTTTTCATACATCAGCCTCGCTTTTAAAGGCGCATCCCTGGATTCATACATATAAGTCCTAATCAGAGGCATTGTTCCATACATACATCATGCTATAGAGAGATAATATAATACATCAAAGCCCACAGTAGGGCAATACAATACATACATGTCTAGGGCTACCAAGAGGCAATACATAGTATACACACACAGCTGGCCCATCAAGGGGCAATGTCTACAGAATACATGAAAAAGATACATGCCCATGCAAGGGCTACATCATGCTACAACAAAAAGCTTACTCTACTGAGAATCCTTGCTACCAATAAACTGGTCAGTATCACCATCATCACTATCATTGCCGTTTGCAAAAGGGCCGGTAGAAGGAACCACACTGTCTGAAGTGTCAAGAGCATACCCAGGACCCTAGGAAGGCCCTGGAGCCTGAGCAAAAGAACCCCAACCACCCGGTAGGCCTGGTGGAACTGGCATGTACCTTTGCTCGAACAGAGGAATGATGGGCCCTCGGCCTGGAATCTCAGGGGTAGCCAGAATGGTAAGACAAGCCGTTCATAACTCTACTACCAAAAGCATAGAATAACCCTGATGTAGGGCTAACTCAGTCTGGAACTGACTCCACTCTTTGTCCATCGTAGCAACTCACATCTCTCTATCTCTCTGCCAGACCTCCCGCTCCCGAGCTAACGCCAGAGCAATCTCCTCCTGCATATGCGCCTCTCTAACAGTAAACAAGGCCTCAAACTCTGTCACTTTGGCCTCGACAATCTCGGCACGTGCTTTCTACTTAGCCCCAATGGCCACCTGAGCGTGTACTGTGCCTCCCAGCACTTTACCCTCACTCACGGGGATGTCTCCAATGATGGGCCCTACAAAAGACTCTGCAAACCAAGCTGAATAGTCTCTACTCATATCCACATAAGCATCAAAGGCGCCCGTCGCATAATCTGGGTCGTCCAGGACCATGGCCTCGAATGAAAAACCGTGAGGAGGAGGATCCTTGGGCACTCCGCAGACTGGCATAACCTGATGGAAGGTCCTATCTGCCAAAAAAAACTCCCAGCTTGTCAAGGCCCAAAACCAGCATCAGATCCTCGACTGGCACATAGCAATGGTGAGCTCTGGCCTCCTCAGTAATGTGCCATCATATGGATGAACTATGATCTCATCCCAGATGATGTAATCCAGAGCTATAGAAATAGTGACTGGTTGCACTACTACTACCCTCGTTATCCTACAATGAGCCCATGCATATGCTCGAGGGTATGTTATCAAGGACAAGCCTGTATAATACAACTATAGGGCTGGGATGTACTCATATGCCCACCATGTTAGTATCTGCCAACATCCCTCTAAACTCTTGAAGTCTCGTTGGGAGGCCTGCCTCAAGAAAGAAATGAAGAAGCCGTAGGTCACTGACCCCCAGTCGTATGTCTGAATGTCGAAGACTACTCCCATAGCCCACAGCAGTTGACAAGTTAACACAGATTGGTTGTTGCCCAAGAAGCAATTACCGAGGAACCACCGACAAAGATGAACGTCGATAGGGGCCTCGCCCTAGGGAATACTACGCTGCAACTACTCAGTACAAATCTGTGGCAATGCGATGGGCCCAAAATATCCCCTTGTCTCTGTAGTCAACAGAAGAGGGATGCCCAAGAGATCGCAAGCCATTTCAAAACTCATCTCTTCAGTCGGAATCTGGTGGCCACCGAACCTGATACGTAGAATGGTCATCCAGTCAAGAGGAAGGACCGTATACTCCCCGCAACTCAAGTGAAAGGTGCTTGTCTTGGCATGAAACCGCCGCACCAAAGCCTCCTCGATCCCGTGCCTCATGGTGAACGAGGGAATCCACAAGAAGTCCTCAAATCCCTGCTCTCTTAAAAATGCGGTGTACCGCGGATAGGTCCTAGGAGTGAACAATATTCGAAGGAAAGTAGACCAGGCGCCCCGACCACGGAGCCTCTCGCTCCCCTGCATTTGAAATCAAAAGCTATTCGTTAGCACATGCATATAACAGGAATCTGAATGACCAAGAAGGAAATGCAACATACCTCTCCCCTCCTTGCCTATTCGGAAGGATGATCCTTTAGCCCATGCTGAAGGTGAGTGTCCTGGATGCCTCTATCTATGGTCTGAGTGTGAGCGTCGGCCTTTGGCCTGGTGTGATGGAAACCACGGTCTCAAATTGCACCTCTGAGCGCCAAACTTCGACAGGACCTCGGGCCCAACAAAGACCTCATCTATGTCTATGTGGATGTCATCATCTTGTACCTCTCCTCCGGAGGCCTCCCTCCCTCTAATCGGTTGGCGCTGTGAAGTCGCCTCACTAGAAACAGTACGGGGCTCAGACGAAGCACTGGCCATCTCAACGAAACGTCATCTCCTAGACTCGGTCTCCATGGGTATACCACCAGTAGGCCTAAGGCTGTCATCCCCGTAATCAAAATGACTTTGCAAAACCCAAGTCGTCTGCTCACCAACTGAAGCAGTCTCGTCATCAGAAGAACCGTCCCTCTGGGATGTGGCATACATAGGGGCCTTCCCCCGATCTCCCTTGGAACACGCTCTCCAAGACATAATCTACAAAACAATAAGAAATTCAGACATCAATTGTAAGCCCATAAATAAATGGCAATGTAGATGAACTAACACTTTTCCTAAACATATCATGCAAGTCTATGTCAAGTACATGTTCTCACATAGAAGGCAGATTTTTATACATGACTACATTGGGAGATAGCGGCCATGCCGTATGCTCACATTTTCTACAGTGGGTGATAGCGGCCGTGCCGTATGCTCGCATGCTATAGTGGGTGATAGCGGCTATGCCGTTTGCTCACATTTCCAATGAGTGATAGTGGCTATGTTGTATGCTCGCATTTCTACAGTGGGTGATAGCAGCTGTGCCGTATGCTCGCATCCCTTTTTGAGGTAATAGCGACCGTGTCGTATGCCTCATGCAGTCACAATTATCAAGTTCCCAGAGAAGTCCCGAGTTCTTAATCTACAGTGGGTGATAGCGGTCGTGCCGTGTGCTCACATTCCTACAGTGGATGATAACGGCCAAGCCGTATGCTCGCATTTCTACAGTGGGTGATAGCAGTCATGCCGTATGCTCGCATCCCTTTTTGAGGTAATAGCGACCATGTCATACGCCTCACGCCATCACAATTACCAATCCCTAAAGAAATGCCGGATTCATATCTGGAGTGGGTGATAGCGGCCGTGCCGTATGCTCACATCCCGCTTTAAGGTAATAGCAACCGTGTCGTACGCCTCGCATCACATAGTTTTCGAGTTCCTAAAAAGTTTCCAAGTTCCTAATTACCGTGGATGATAGCGGTCGTGCCGTATGCTTACACTCTATATCAGGTAAGTCCCTTCACCTATGTCCCACTTTATTTTTAGCATCTAAATTTCTGCATGTTTGCAATCATATGGCAAAGGCAAAAAAAATATACACATGCATTTTTCCTAAGATAACATGGCATAAATCATGGCAAAATATATGCTTATGAAAATTCCAAATCTCTAGTAGTATTGCTACTAACATTTTGTAAAGAAAAAAAAATAAAAGAAGAAGAAAAATGGACATTGACCTCAAGTGCAGAATAGACAAAAGCAGCTGACTGAAATGGCAGACTGAAGTTGAAAGCATGGACCCGCAAAGCTCTAAGCGCTCTAGGAAATTTTATGGAGAGTGAGGAGTAGAGAGGAGATTAGAAATGAGCCAAAAGGGGGCCCAAGGCATTTTATAGGCCCTGGGCTGCCCAGTGGCCCTTCTAGGACCGTCGGGCAGCGTTGACTCGGTCAACGCTGAGCCAATCAAACCCTAAAAAAAAAAAAATTAAAAAAAAAAAACCTCTCCCTCCTCCTATCTTAGAGCTCAGAGGCGCGCTCGGAAAATATTATCTTGTTTCTAGCATGTTTTAGCTTAGATCTGTGTTCTTTTATGCTTGTTCACATTTTTTTTGTCCCGATCTACGTGCTTTGTGCTACATGTCTATGCCTAGATTTATCGTTTCTATGTGTTGTTTGGCTAGATCTACATGTTTCTACGCTTGTTTACATGCTTACATGTTTAGATCTACATGCTTAGGGTTTTATGCCGTGCTTTCCTTTGTTTCGTTCCTCTTTTCGCTTTATTTTGATGTTAGGGTTATGTGCTCACATGCTTTATATCATTTCTATGGTTATGCTTTGTTTGGATCTATGTGTTTGTGTGCTTTTCGCCATGTTTTATGCTTAGATCCACATCCATACATGCTTACGTGCTTGGATTCATGTTCTTCCATGTTTATGTGCTAGCTTTCACACGTTCACACACGTTGCCATGCTTATATGTCTAGATCTAAGTTTTCACATGCTTGCGTGCTTGGATCTATGCTTTATGCCATCTTCCATGTGCTTGTGCGCTCCATGCCATGCTTGTGTGCCTAGGCCTAGACTTGTTTGTCATGCCATGTGCTATTGCAGCCCTTTTGTTCCTTTTATCACATTTTCTTGTGTTTTGGCCTTTTTGGTTCAGACTCGATCTAGGCCCTATGGTCTTTGTCATCGTCCATACACCTTGGCCCATATCAAAGGGTTTGGATCACCCATTTTTCATGTCTGTGCTTGCTTGCTTCTATGTTTTATGCTCGTGTTAGTCTCTCTTGTTCTAGGTTTTGCCACGTTTGGTGCCCTTAGTGGGTTTGTGTTTGTGTGGTTACATTCGACACCCATAAGGCCTTGTTTGGATGTAGCCATTTGGGATGCATCACCATGATGCCGATTGCTTTGTGCATACTTTTCCCCTTTTCCACTTCATGTGATGATATGCTTACCATGCTTTCTTGTGCCATCCGTTGGCTTTATTTGCATCTTTACACGCTTGTTTACATGTTCATACATGAGTCTTGCTTGTTAGTGTGTCGTCCATGTTTCAGCATAATGAGACTATGGACATCCGATCTAAACCTACATTTGTCCCTCACAAACACCATCTTTTGTTTGCTATCTTGCTTGTTTACCTTTTGCTTGTTGTTTGCTATCTTGCTTGTCTACCCCTTTGCTCGTATGTTTGCTCGCATATTGTATGCTATGCTTGTCATTGCTATCTTGCTTGTTCATTTTGCGCCCTTTTGCTATTATCTATGCATCTCTCCCTTTCCATTGCTTGTCTGCTAGTTTCTTGTCTTTGCCTTTGCATGTACACACATGGAGCTAGGGCGCGATCTCCTAGGCGCAAGCAAAAAGGGTGTAGATGCAAGCTAGGGTTTAGCTTTTCCCTTTGGTTATGTACTCTTTTAAACCCCTTCCTTCCTCCTCCCTTTCTCCCTTAGATGGTTTGTATTAGGTATATCACACTTTGTACCATTCGTCCTCATCTCTAAAGTATGGCAACCTCTGTTAATTTTCTTGTACCTATATTTTAGGCCATGCTCTAAGGATGTAGGCATTTACTTTCCTACTCTGTGTGCTAGGCATTTACTTTCCTACTCTGTGTGCTAGGCATTTACTTTCCTACTCTGTGTGCTAGCATTGTGCATGATGCATGTATATATATACTTGCTTGCTCCTTTCTGGTGTGATTGTCACGATCCGTGTCACTTAAGGCTAACGATGTCTAATTTCTGCCGCGAAAGTAAGGTGACTTCTCGCCGGATTTTCGCAGTGGAAATCTAGCACTTTGCTCGAATGCCTTAAGAAAGCATATATTGGGACCACACCCGTTCAAAAGCCAAACCTCAAAGCCGGCCCCATACATGCAAAGCCCTGAAAGCCAATGCCAAAATCATGTGTTTTACTGCCAATCTCCAAAAATTAAGATTTCATCAAAACAAAGGACTGTCCTTGGACAGGTGCTGTGGGGTGCCTAACACCTTCCCCACACGTAACCAAACTTTCGGACCTAAGAATCAAGATTTTTTGCCATCCACATTAGATTAGGAAAAACGCCCATTTTTCTTAGCCTAGGATCAGTAATAAAATTAACTAAAAACAGGTGACCAATCACACCTTAGAAAAACCCAATGATTGGTGGTGACTCCACTTACCTTTGGTAATCCCTTAAAATTTGACCCAGATTCCTACCATAACGTCAAAGGTAGACCTACTTCCGCCACCAAGAGAGAAAGCACCCAAAGCTCCACGCAAACAACACGCATATACGTCAAGATGGGCCTCCAACGGGCACCGCGCGCTCAGGAGCTATTGCCACGACGAGTGGTCGAACGAAGGCACGGAGGCAGTGGTCTTTTTCGCTTAGCCGGTCATGGCCGAGCGTCAACAAAATGGAAGATATAACTTTTTATGAGTAAATAAATCTATTTTTGAAAAATAAAGGCCAAAGAAAATTACATAGGCACGAGCCTACGCATGTAGGTAGGGTTTCAAAAACTATGAAATGCAAGTTTTCTGCATTAAATACTGAGGCTTGGAATGAATCCCACATCGCCTGGGGGCCGTTCCAAACCTCCATCTTTTAACTATATAAAGCCTTACGTGGTATATTTTCAAAAAAAAAAAAACACAAAAAATCCTACGGAAAAACCTAAGATTCACTAGAAATAGTCAATCAAAGAGAGAATTTTTTACAAAACATCCTCAAGTCACTATTATTTGATTGGGGCCTTTTTTGACCTTGATCTTTGAGTTTTGAAGTTTACTAATCACTTTTTATTGATTGTGAATAGATTTGACTAAGGGGAACAATCAAAATCAAGCTTACAAAGCTTCTTATTTGAGGTATTGAGTTCTAAATTTTCTTTTCATTTCTGCCCTTTTCTTTAATGTTTTGATCTTGTTTATTTGTCTTGTTTATACTTTATAATGTTTGGTTAGATTAGATTTACGTTTTCCTTATGTTTTAAACATGTTAGGTTGTTAGATTTATAGTTTTAAGTTTTGTTCTGCTTTTTATGCTTTCTGTGTTTCTGGCTTAGGTCGATGCCCAGAAACCCTAATTCAAGTTTTTGCCTTGTTTTCTTTGCTCTACTCACATGTTATGCTTCTGTTTTAATCCTTTCTTATATATATGCATGAGTTTGAGTTTCTGCTTCACATGTTTATTATTGATTTGCCTTTAACAAGCTTAAATTAGGGTTTATCTTTTGTTTCCTTGCTTTGTTACCATGAACACGCATTTACATGCTCATGCATTGATGCCATAGGTGTTGAGTTGCAGCAAGGTAAGTGAGGTAAGTCATTTCATATGTACATGAATATCGTTTGATAACATGCCTAGGTGATGAGTATGAACATGCTTGGTTGGATAATGTATTCTTGATGTTCTTGATGCTTCCAATATGATCTTTTGATGTTGCCATGTTTGTGTTTCTGACTTAACATGTTACCTTGGATGAGACATGTGATACAATGCTAGATGTATGCTAGGTTTGATTGATATGCCATGATAAATGTATGCTAGGGCTGAATGACAAGTGTGATAGATGTATGGTTAGGGATGCTTGATGTCATGTTGATTGTTAGATAAATGCTAGTGTGTGTGTGTGTGTGTGAGTTTAGAATAACAATTTTGAGTGTGCTTTTAATGAGGTTAAGACATAAGACACAATGAGAGGAAGCCAACCTTAGGGTTGGGCGGTTTTGGGTGCCTAACACCTTCCTAAGACCATACCTTAACTCCGAACCCATATCTCTAGTAGTAGAATCAATGGTCCTTCCTCGAAAGGATGCTATATTCATGGTTCTTAGGCCATTGCAAAACTAGGTAGTGATTCCCCCGTTGTGTCCATAGTGGGCGCAAATGCCCACAACGAGTGGTTTCCTCATGAGAAGTACGCTTCGGCCTGGAGTGGATCGGGTGGAGGAAGAAAATGAAATAGCCACCTAATTTAGGTCCAGAAACCAAATTACGCATTTTAGGCCACTTACTTACAAGCATAGATCTGCATACCAAATTGTGAGTCTGAAGTTTGGGTATAGCTTGGTAAGGTGTTAGGCACCCAAAACCGCCCAACTTGTGGGCCGACCTCCATTATGTGTTGCTAGGCCATGTTTAAATAAAGAAATTATTAAAAGAGCTCTAATCCTTAACCCTAAACATACATCATGCACTTAATTAAAGAACACAATCAACATATTAAAGATCACACAAAACATAAAAAGAAAACAAATTAAACAGATAATATTAAACATGGAAAGTTCACAATTAAATAAAACACACAAGGAAAAAAATTCAAATAAACTAAACATAGAAAAAATACTAAAACAAACATGGAAAATAATTAAACACAATTAATTAACCTAAAACAGAATCAAAGAACATATGAAAAATAACTAAATTAATAAAAACAAGATTCGTGCCCAAATCTAGGTTCGAGGTGTGTGCGCGTATTAGAAAACATGTGCACGCATACTTGAGTATGCGTACGCATCCTCAGTACAAAAAATCCAAAATCACATAATTGCAGATTGTAAAGAACAAAGATATAGCATGTGAGATCAAATAAGCATGTTAGAAATTCTAAAAACTAAACTAACGTAAAGAAAATTAAACAAAACATTAATATAAACAAATAACCACACAAAAAAAAAAAAAAAAAAAAAAAAAAACCAAATAAATATACTAAACCGACATAAAATGAATAAACATGTTAAGCTTACATAGAAACTAAAATAACAACATAAAAACTTTAATAACTTATTAAAATAAACCCAAGGTCAGATTAAAATAGATTAAAAGATCATAACATCAATCAAATATGATAAGAACACTTAAGATAACATCAAACAAAGAATATGCAAATCCTATATAGCAAAGTGGGAAATCATGGGAAAGAGACTTACCTTACTTTAGAATCACAGATTTGAGATTGTTTAACTGACCACTCAGTGCCTACAATACTAGGATTGGATTGAGATTACAAGAGAAAATTAAAGAACACCAAAAAACTAAAGAATCACAACTCAAGAACAAAATTTAATCGAAAGGGTTTTGAAAACGAATTAGAAAACAGGTTTATGCTTTTGTCAAACTACTAGAGAGAGGTTTTGAATCTGTATAAAAAAAAATAAAAAATAAAATAAAATAAAAAACAAAAAAAAAAACATGCAAAGGTGCTGTCTGGGTGATTAGAGAAGATGAACTATGGTTTTATAGAAGATGGAGGCAAAAAATAAACTCTCTCTAGTTAGGGTTTTGATTGGAGACATAAAGTAAGTATTTATATGTTAAAACTAGAGTTTTGAGGGCTTTTTAGAGGTCTTTGGACGTTCCCAAGGGTCTAGGAGCTAGCCCCCTTCAAAAAATGATGTTTTGGGGGACCAAAACTCAAGTTATGAACACTTGGGAACGAGCCTACGTACGCAGGTTTCGTGCATGTGTACGCATGCTTAACTCATGCAACGCATGCTTTCTAAAAACCATAATTTCGACTACACAATTAGCCCAAATTTAAACAGTCATAACTCACTCAATATAAATCCAAATAGTGCAACATTTATGTTCAAATTAAAGCCCAAGATATCTAATTTCCAATGAAACAAAGCTCACTCACAAATTATTTGTGAATCAAAAGTTATGATCAAAACAGTGAGCAAAGGTCATTTTTCAGCATTGTTTTCAAAGCGATTTGAGCACTTTTGAGCTGTGATTACTTTCAAACTATTGTGAACTCTTTAATTACCTTTATTTGACGTATGTCAAGCTCATCATTGGAGTTAGGGACCAAAGGTTATTAACAGGTACAAAATAAGGTATATACAATAGTTCATTTATTAATGAGGACCGATGAAATTGTGGGTGCGCAATTTCATGAGCTAGATTTTCATCAAAGTGAAAGTATATGTTTGGAGGGTGACTCTATGGGAACTATTACCCTTTTCTATGTAAGCAATTAGAAGAAATAAGGAAGCACAATTTCAAGACTACATCCACTTCAAACTCCAAAAGCTCGTTTCCAAATACAACTCCAAGAAGACCCACAATTAGGCCACTTGTAATTTTCTTTTATTTGAAAACTATTGATATACCATTATTCCATTGGAGGGTGTTAACAGATATTTACACACGGAATTTTTAGAGAATTTAGTTTCTATTCAATCAATACATTTAGGTCTTTCTCTTCATCAACTAATTCTCTATATCTCACAAGATGTAGGTATATATTAAGGTATACAATGAGAATAATTGAAATAATTATTGTATTAAACAAGATGTTATTTTGTTTGGCAACCAAAGTAGTAAAAAATTTGTTGAATTTTTTTACATCAACATGTTTGTTGACACAAAAAGATGAAATACAATATGCGTAAATGTTATATATGTTTTTTGCGTCAATAACAATGCTGACACGAAAAAAATATTAGTTGCCGCCTAAATAAATTTTTATTATGTCAACTTAAAAGGTTGACATGAAGATTTTAGGCGTCACGATTTACCACATTGCTATGTAGCAGCTAATTGGTTGACACAAAAAAATATATTATATTTTTTGCAAGAATTTTTTTATTATTTTTAGCAACTTTTAGTTGACGTTAAAGTTTTTTTTTTCTTTGTAGTGAATCTAATTGCCGATTATAAAAAAATATTGGTTAACTTAAACTTTACCCAATTTCTCTCAACAAAAAAAACAAAACAAAAAAAAAACAAAAACCCATTTATATTGACCTATTATAAAAATAAAAATAAATAAAGTGAAGCTAGCAGACTTTTGAATTCTATATATTTTTTTTTAGAAGAGACTTTTGAATTCTAGAATTACGATTCTTAAAAAAAAAAAATCCAGAATTACAGTCACTATACTTTAAAATTAATGCCATATATGGTTCTTTTAAGCTTTTATGATCAATTATTTGATCATAGAGGTTTTATTCTTGTTTTTTATTTTATTTTAAATATTCATAAGCAGTTTTATTCTATGCTTTATTCCCGCTAATTGCTCGACGTTACATATAGGACCTCCCTTGAAGGACGCAACTGGCCGGAGAAGTTCTAGATTTCATTTTCACAAAAGCACACCTTTTTCTTTTCAATTTTTATATATATAAAGTGGGGGAAACTAAATAATATAATTAAAATTAAATAATCTCACAAAAACCTTCTTCTTTTTTAATTTTGTAGTTACAAGGAGGGAATTTAAACTTTGTATTTTTCTATTGAAAACTTTTAATTGAGTTATGGAACTCTTGACTTAATCACAAATATACCTTACCAATTTATGTTTCACAAAATACATTTTATTGTAAGACAAAATTTCTATCCAATACATTAGAATATTGAATTGGCCAAGATACCGACAAGTGTCGGTGTCTTTGTCCAGTGATCAATGAACACAAATCAAACCCTTTATTCTATTCTAATCAAAATATTACATTAAACTTCTTCAAAGATCTGTACCTTATATCTCGGGAACTGTGAGAGTGACTCTCTTCTTAGCTCTTTCTCTCACGCAAAAAACGTGCACAGCGCCAGCCCAAACACAGGGATAAAATCAAGAAAAACTTAGGTTTAAACCTTGACAAACCTTATGTTTTATAGTGGCAAACCATAGTTAGCATCGTTACTATAATCATCATCGTCGTAGTCTTTACGACTTTAAACCAGTCATACGTATAATAATTTTATAAAAACTTTGAGGCAAAACCGACACCTTTTAATATGATAATGGCATATTATATGATCATCTTTTAGAAATCCAAGTAAAAATTAAAGAAATATGTTTCAATTAAATAATGATCGTGTAATCTTTCCCCATCATCACTGACATCACATAGATTAAATAAATACCATATTTTAACAGTGCTTAGAGTTGACATTTTCGATGTAAATGGTATCCAAGTGTCACAAGAAAGAAAATATGATCCATTTGTCCAATAAGAGAACTTTAAAAAATCCGCAATCCACGGCCACGAAGTTTATGCTAGTTAAAGAGTTTCAACCCACGAAGTATATATACGCCAAAATTGATTGTTAATTTTGCTAGACAATACGTACCCCACATCCTACAACGTCTGCGTGGGAGTTCTCGAAACTAAATGGACCATGCTTAGACTTTCTAAAAATAATAAAGATGTAGCAACATCGAGGAAAAATGAGTTCTATAATTGGCTAATTAAATAATATGACTAAGTGAATGGAAGGAATTATAATCATCTTGGATCTTTTTAGTTTTATCTGGAAATTAAGCAGGTATATGTGGAAGAAATCTTAGACCCATTAAAAATTTACAAAGAAAAATATCTAGGTGAGGAAGAAAGGGACATATCGAAGTAGAAAGAAGAAACATCATGGGAGTTTCATGATATTGAACCTAAAATCTAGCTTGAGGTTAAAAATACCTGTTCTTACATGACAATGAGAGGTTAATACTTCGATACTTCCCACCACAATCATGCATGTCTTCACTACCATAACAACAACAAAATATACTATTTCCTGGAACAACGCTTTATGAAGTCGAGGTCACTAGTTCGAATAACTTCTTCCCCTTTCGTTACTTATTAAAGAAAAATAACATCTTATAGGCTAATTACAGGAGCCACAATCCTATAAATTTTAAGCAAGTATTGAAGTATACGGTTCTACAACAGCTGCATGTCTCTGTTGAATACATGATAATCTCCTCATTGTCATTAATTTTTGATGTAATGTTTTAAGTTCACCATCTAATTCTTCAATCCATGAGATGATGCCCCTACATATTCTGTTGCATTTGGTAGATCGTTGGCTCCCAAGTTTTGGAGATAACCATATATTATGTTAATTTTTAACAGCAATTAAAGACAGACGTCAAAGAGAATGAGAGTCCACAGATAGGATTGCAAATAAGAGTTGTTTAGATTTAGTTCAGGAAAAAAATAATTTATATAAATTTATTTAGCAAATCGCTCAATCTCAAATCTAAGTTTAAGTTCAACTAATATACTAGTTGAGATCAAACGTAATAATGTGTTTATAAATAAACTTGTGAATATAAGATTCGATTTAAGTATATATATGTGATATTAGATATTTATATGTATACATATATAAATTATATAACCTTAGTATTAGATTGTGTAAGTTTGTAAATAAATTTATAACAAAGTAAATTATTATAGATAAATTTGATAATATAAATAGTAAATTTTATAAGTTTGTAAATGAAAATCACTTAATCTAACTAACTCAAATGATATTATTTTAACTTTAATTTAGTAAATAATTATTAGCATAAATTTGTGAATAGGCGAAAAAAAATAGTTGTGTTTATTAAATATGTGAAAACAAGTTAATAAAATAACTTGTGAATAAATTTGAATTTTTTTGACAAAAAATGAACCAAACTTGATATGAACACATAATCTTACTTATTGATAAGCTTAAGTTGTACTCATGTACAAAATAATATTAAAAAGATGATAATCTTAAAATTTTAATATCTGATTAAACTCGATTTGTTATAAGTTTATAACCCTACTCACAAAGGAAAAGCTAACTACAACTTTTTTTTCTTCCTTTTGATATTAAATTTAAGTACCCAGAAGACCAACTCCATAAAATCACATATCATTGCTTATATATTTTACTTTAGGTAGATATACACGTATGTAAATTTTACATTTAAAAAAGAACTGTTCAAATATCTTTCAGCAGGAGTCTATGTTACTGTCAAAATAGGGCGTCAAATCATTCACTTGGTCAATGTAATCATTCAATATCCAAGTTTAAGATCATTAAACTATTTTAAAACTATGGAGATGATTACATTAGACACTAAGAAGATACTCGAAGACGTAAAGCTTCTTGATGACTCACATAATCCAAATAAGATATTATATATATCAAACCTAGTTGCAGCCTTCTTTCATTTATAAGCTACACTGCAGAAAGTTGCTATGACAGCCCACACACATGAAAGCTTTATGCGAACATAAATATGTATTCAATAGCTTGTTTTTATTTTACCAAAAAAAAAAATAGCTTGTTTTTAGCTTTGACATATAAAATTAGATGAATGGGGAATTAATTAGAGAAAACGTGATGATAGTATTATTGCATGTGTTAATCTTTATTAGATCCTATATTTGGAACTTGCTTGTAAACTGGACAATGAAAGGTAAAGATCGTATGAAGCCAAGAAACCATGTGACTCGTCTTGATGGTAGTTTAGAAAGAAAGGAAAGTGTTTGAGAGATATGAAGGAAACTACTATTGGGTCATCATGTGTTATTTATAGCTAGTTTCCTTCATCTTCAAATCAGGTTCACATGAAGGGTCAGACAAGCATATGGAAGAAAATTAAGAGAGAGCAGCAAAACAGAAAGAGAGAGAGAGAGAAGAGAAAAAAGAATAAGAAAAATTGATTTGGGCAGATAGAGATGATAGCTTCATTGTCACTTCAAGAGCCCCAATAAGAAGGGGTTTTGTTGGTTTCTCATAAATGGCCAAAACAAATTCACTAGAGGAAGCCTTATCAACTTGTGTACTTCGAAGATATTTCACAAAGTATGGGTCAAGACACTATAGTACATGCATGTAAGAGAAAATATCGCAAATTTCATGACCAAATGAATGGCCTAGAAGCAACACCAACCACTAAAAACTCTTCCTCCTCTCCTAGTCTCTTATTCAAAGCACTAACACTTCCCCAATATTTCTTTTTCCATAACTAAAAATTGTGGAAAAATATTTTAAACCAAACATGGGTAAAAATTTTCCCCCTAGGTACTTTATTTCTTTTTGTCTCTGTGCGCGTGTCTCACTGTGTGTTCTTTTTTTTCCTTGTTTCCCCATCCATTTGACAATAATAGAGGGCCTAGCAATTAAAGGCCCTTCAATGAACCTGTAAAAGTTAGCAGGCTTTAGGTACTATGAATTCTTTGGCAAAGAGGCATTCCAATGCATTCAATTCTCCTTAAGAGGCTCAACAAAACAAATAAGGAGTGTGACAGATACGAACCCTACTCAAAAACAGTCTTCCATGTACCCATAAATTTTTTTAAAAAAAAACCACAAGTCTTTTAGTTTTTCTTAGTATTAGGACCAACAACCATACCTCATTACCTATCAAACAGTTTTTTTCATAACAATTTTTGTGTCAATCTCTTGCGTCTAATTAAATATGTTTGTCCAACAAACTATATTTTAATTGGCTCAAATTAACCCTTTGATATACGGAACCTGCTTCATGTAACATTCATCAGCAACAGTACTGAAACAAACAAAATCAGAAACAATAACTGTACCCAAAAAAAAGCTTATAATAAAAGAAAGTTACATTATTTTATTAACAACTTACTGAAAACCATAGCACAAAGTCACAAACAAAACTCGTTCATATACCCAAAACAACACTTCGAAACAACATATATATAATTAACATTTTGCTACTATGAACACCAACACTTTTTGACATAGTCTCTTTTTCTTTTTTGGTTTCTTTAATTTTTTTTCCACTGATCAGCACATTACATCCTTGAGAAGCTTGTACCTGCGCGTAGCTGTTCGTGGTGAAGGTGTTGGACTCTTTCCCTTCTCGGCGTTCTCAGCTTCACGATCGTGCTGCTGCTTGATTTTGTCGCCTGAATACTCAGACCGGCTTGTAATTCCGGTGTCGATTGAGGCCGCAGATTTCTTGGAAGAGCTGCCTTGTTTTGTGGTTCTCTCCTCACTTTGGCACCAATCGCAAAGTTCAATCGGCTCAGCAAATTCGCTGTAGTAGTTACTACAATACCTATGAAATCAAACCCAAAAAAGATAAACGCAATCACTCATAAAATAATATAACTTGAAAGCCATATGGGTCTCATGGTTAATATCATATGATAACAAAGAGTACTAAGCTCTCTTTTTTTATATATATAGAATAATAACTGGGACTCGAATCTTGCCTATACCTAAAAAGAAATCTATTGATCACTTAGTCTGATGATATATCAGTTATTATGGAGTGGACATTATAGATTTAATTAATCGGGACTTAGACTAATAAGACAGTAGATGACATAATAAACATGCTGGGATGGATGATGATGCTAAAGCCCAGGATGTAGTTGCCTTGTGGTTAGTATGAAATATGACATATCATAAACATGAAAACATGATGATATATGGTTGTTGGTTGAGGTGGGTAGGCCTATGGATGATGATTATGACACATACAGATAATGATATATGTACATGAAACATGATGGAATAGGATCATATATATGTGTGTGTGAAAGAATTGTTGTATATATATATATGGTGGGTGTGATGTGTGATGGTAAAAGCCAAACAAGTACTATACATACGAGTGTTGAAAGCGGTGGCGGCACTTGTTGCAGCGGAAGAGCTTGTCAGAGAAGCCCACGTCGCCGCACATGCAACACACAGTCTGGGTGTCCACCATTGCTTAAAGATAGAGAATATGAAAGAGAAACGGAAGATTAAGAAAGAAAGAGAGAGATAACTACAAAAGAGAAAGAAAGAAAAGGTAGACAGAGAGAGACACTAGGAAAAAAAAAAAGGTAATGACTTTGAGTCCGTGTTAAATACTATATATATATAAGAAAAAAAATATATATATAAATTTATTATTTATATGATAAACGCACAGGTAGACCACAGGTTGCTTGCAGTCGTTTTCAGTTAGGGCAGGCAGAGATGTGAACCTTAAATAGAAGTGGAGAAAATGACAGTTGTGTCCCGAGCTGAGCTTGCCTTATTTCATTTCTATCTTACCTCTTCTTTACATTTTTTGTCCTTTCTTGGGTTCTGGCCTTTTGCCATTTAGTGGCATACCGGTATTACCACGCACCTTAACATTTATCCCTCTTTCTCTAAGGGAAAAATCTTTTATGTGCCCGATGTGTGAAATTAATATCTCACTGATATGTGGGTCTTACACGCATAAAACTGATATGTCAGGAAAACATTAGTTTCATATGTTTGGTATAGGAGATATTTTCTCCTCTCTAAGATAAGAGAATGTTACATATCACTAAATAGATATGTTGGATTCATATTACTTTTTACATTTATAAAGGATTAAATACTTATAAGATTGTTGTTGAAATTCATATCAATTAATGAATTTCCTAATTTAGGATTAAGGACTTCATAAGATTCTTAAAGATAATAATAAGTAAAAAAAAAAATATGAGTTAACCCAAAGAACATAAAGAAGAGAAAGGAAATGAAAAAATTTGAATTAGTGACCTCTATTTAATGAGACATAAGTCTCGATAAATAATTATGCATTTCTCATCTACTAAGAATCACATAAACAATAAATCCCAATGCATAGGGGAAAAAATTTGAAATTCACAAAATGAAAAATTCTTCAATCCTACACGTACTATTTTTAAAATTGAGGATGTTATATTTCTAGGCCTATTACACACTCTAAGGGTCCGTTTGGAAACAACTTATTTTTACTGAAACTGAAAACTTAAAACTGAAAATACTGTAACAAAATAATTTTTTAATGTGTGAAAAATTACTGTTCACTTTGTTTTTTACTGTTCATAAGCCTAAAATCACTATTCATGAACAATGAACAGTGCTAGACGCATCCAGGAAAGGAAAAAAAAAAAAAAAACTGAAAACGCGCTATAGTGCCAAAACGTGGATGTGGACTTGTATCCAAACCGCACCTAATTTGAACTACAAGTAATAATTTTCTAAAACTTAAATAATCCTAGCTTGTTAGCTAACTTACAATAGCTTTATTTTAACTATTTTGAATCTTAAAACAATTGAAAAATCTAGTTTAGACCCCTTTTTATATTTAAAAAAGCGAAATTCTTGGATTGATTGTTAAAGGGAAAGCAATAAAAGCATGACCAAATCTATAAAGCGATATAAGAATCGATTGTTCAACCATAGTTCTGCAGATACCAAATCTATAAGTAATTGTTTCTCAAAAAAAAAAAATCTGTAAGTAATATAAGGAAAGCAATAAAAGCATGATAGAAGATTTGGTAACGGAGTGAAAAACCAAATAAGAACATCTTCAATTCAATGGAAAACCCACTCTGGGGACCTAGCTAGTCCCTCGAAAAATTTTCTAAGGAAAACCAAATACAATAGCCTACATATAAAACATATATTAAGCTAGACACTTTATTACAACCTCTGCACACGCTTTCCTTACCTTTTTTTACCACAGTAGCCCTAGAATCTCTAAAATCTTCCTCAACAAATTTCCTCCATGAACTCCTTGTACGCATGAACAAGAAACTCTGGTACTCGACAGAGTTTCTCTCCTTTAAGATTTTTTGCAGTGAGTCTTATTGGAACAAGAACTTTGTGGGGTTTCAATCTTTGAAGCACTCTCTTTAGGATCACAAGATGAATGGGTAAAGAAACAAATATTTTTCTATAAAACATAAAGGAGAAAGGGAACATGATTTAATCTCTGAATAGAACAGGGTGTGGCCTCCTTTTCTCTATAGAAAAATCATGCAAAATCATGTTTATACAAGTATTAAAAAAAAAAAGAGAGAGAGAGAGAGAGAGATGGCACAAACTAGGTTAGAAACATAATCAAAATTGAAATTCTGGCTCTCTCTCAAGTGAGCCTAGAGCAAGGAACTGAAGAAGTTTCAGGTTCTTTTATTGTTTTGCTCGAGTTAAAATTTTTCTGTTTGCACTTCTTCGAGTAGTTTCAAGACAGTTTTTACCAAACTTGTCCAATGAATGAAATGCATCCACAACTTGATTTTTAATTACAACCAAAATCATGGAATGAGCCAACACTAAAATCCTAACAGCAATTATCATAAAATTGTTCAACAAACCAAGCTCTTTATTTTGATTAAGAAAACTAAAGGTATGTTTGGCACTATATTAAAGAGGCTACTAAAGAGCTTTAATGTCTTAAAAGCTGTTTAATAGAAAAGAATTGGCAAAATATTAGTAGACCTTTTGCCTAAAACTCTTTTTAAGTGTTTATCAAATAAATCATCAACAATAAGTAATAATTTTATATTATTCTCTTTTGCCATTTTTCACTTCTAAAAGATCTTCATCAATTTGATTACTAAATGGATAACATTTTTATATCACCTTATAACTGTAATCGACTAAATGTTAGTAGCTTTTCCTATAATCCCCCCCCCCCCAAAAAAAAAACTCTATAACTAAAGCTCTACATCCTATCATGGTCCCAAATGAGTATTAAAGGTTCAAAGCTCTCTCAAAAATGAATTTTAGTTTTGCATGTACTTAATTAATTTTCCCCCCTAAGTGCATGGACTTAGAGCACTCACATTGGATTAGTCAAAATTTTAGCCAAATTTATCCACACACACACACAAAAAAAAAAAAAAAAAAAAAAAAAAAAAAAAAAAAAATCCTATTTTAGCTAGCTTATTTTTCAAATGGGCCTGCATCAAATTCTCCAGAAAAATTTCTTATGCATTTTCAATTAAATATTCATTTTCATTCATTTTCTAAAAAGATAAGTTAACAAATGCCCTAGAGAATTTGTTAGTAAACCATTTTATGAAAATTTTTACAGGAAAAAAAAATGTAATCAATGTTTTGACTATTTTTTCTATTTCTCATAAAAATTGTGTAAAAACTTTCCTAAAATGATTTATTAACAATCACTCTAAGGTACCGGTTAACATGACCCATTATTATTAATTTTCTGTTTACTTTTCTCACATCTCCCTCTCTTCTTCATTAACAACCATTGCCATTCATAGCCGCCACCACCATCACACAAACTCGTTTGGTTTTCTTTGGGACCACCCATATATAGACTCTCCAATTTTCACTTGTCTCTACTCCTCTCATCTCAATTATTTGAAGACTAACTCGTCTAGTTTAAAGTCACCCTAAATTAATTGATTCACCTAAATCTTTAGCATCCTGATCTCGGATATTTTTTCTTTGTCATCAATGAACTCACGGTGGTGCAGGATCTCTGACTTCTTCTTTGATTAGACAACCAAATCTTGGTCATCCGACACCTTCCAAATCTCAAATATTTCTTATTTGTCACTAGGAACTTATGGAGGTGCAAGATCTTTGATTTCTTCTTCCCATCTCATTATAATAAGGGAGAGAAAGAGCTAGGGCATAGTAATGGATTGATTAAACATAAATAAAATAAGTCATAATTAAGCTACAATGCAAATTAGAATATGTATTTTGACTAATGGAAAGCTATCCAATGTCAAATGATTTTTGGGATTAATGAGCGTGTAAATTTAAGTGGACAAGTCCAATGCTAATTTTAGGCTAGTGCTTTGCTAGAAAATGATAAAATATTAGGCAAAAGAAAAGGACAACTGGATAAGAAGAAGAAGGAAGAAAGGAACTACGGAGAGTGAGTACACGCGCCACATAGAGAGACTAGATTAGCACTTTTAGAGATTTATAACAGTGGTAAAAAGGGTAAAAGTGAAAAAATCGTTAAAAGGCAAACAATTTGGTCAACTTCGTACATGCTGTTGTTGTCGTAATGAGGGAAGGGGATAGACTTGACATTAAAAAAGTTGTTGCGGAGAATTGAGGAATGTTACAAAGTTACAAGTGACGGCCCCAAAAAAGGTACAGTACTCTACTACTACTAAGCTATGTATGGACAAAAAGTCCACAACACCACAATTTAAAGACAAGAAAGTAGAGCTGGGAGTACACGGGGCTTCGCACCTGTACATGGATTCAACATGGTGTCACCTCAGATTTGATGATTTTTAAAGTAAAATAAAATAAAAGGTAAAATCTATTTTGGTTTCAACGAGTCAATGATAATTTAGTCTTATATTTAAGTAGTAATCAATTTCGTTCTTTTTATTTTTTTTTTATTGTGATATTTGTTAGTAAGTTGACAATAAAGATCAAATTGATTGTAAATTAAAAATAACGGGAAAGAAATTGATTACTAATAAAATGTAGAGACCAGATTGACAACAATGACTCCAAAGTGATATTTTTGCCCAAAAAGAAAAAGGGCTTGTAAGCAAAAAAGTCAATACCATACCAGTATCGACCATACCGGAAAAATATACTGTACTGATACTCCTCTAAAACGTATCGAAAAAAATATCGGGTTGTATCGGCCTATATTGGCGTTTTGGTTAGTATAATAAAAAATACAAAAAATTGAAAAAAAAAAAACATTTTGTTTAATATAATATATTGATTAATGTACTTCAGCTAATATGTACCTTATAAAATATGTAGATTTTCAATTTTATGCTGATAAATATAAAAATTAATAAATTCATACTTACATAAATAATACAAATATATATATATATAGAAATATATAAATAGTGGTAATCCCGAAACGGTACACCAGTATCAACCGGTACCGAAATATTTTGTTCCCTTGGCCAAACTGAAATAGTCTCCGGTACGAAATTGACTCTCTTACTTGTAAGTATGGTTACGATCCCCCACACCACTTAGTGTCTATTTGGAAAATAACTTATCTAGCTTTATGCTAAAACTTTTAGCTAAAAATATGCTAAAGTATACCTGTATCTTGAAAAAAATGAGAAAAAAAGTGAAAAAATGGGAAAAATGAGGTTTTAAAAATCTGTATATAAAAGTTAAAAGATAATGCTAAAAGTTAATGTCAAACACACTCTTAAATTCTCATGTTGACCTCTAGTGTAAGCTCACCTAGGCACTTATTACTACTCATACTCACAACCCACAAAAACTTTCTACACTAAACCTATGAAATTGATAAGGTGATATTACATATTTCGGCTACATTTATTCACCCTCACTTTCATATTGAGGTGGATCTCACGTAGCCGAAACATGATAGATTTTCCCTGAGACTCTAAAAAGTAATCAAATCTGCACAATTATTGGTTTTTTCTGCACCATTTGATTTTATTGGTGGGTGTATCGAATGGTCAAGATCCATAGGGCTACACAAGTACATTGTGGAATGTTATATTGCACACAAAGTTTAAAGCTGATGATAAGCATCATGTGGGGCCAGGTCTCTTTTGATCAGGCTTCTTTTTTTATGCCTGAGTTTTACTGTGTGTCTGTTTGGGCGTCCACTCAAAGCAATATCTTCGGATCTTCCATTTGTTCTTTTTGAAGAAGAATATATTTTTTAAGGAATTGTTTAAGATTAGTTTTCTTCTTTTTTGTCGAAAGCACGGTTTAAAAGTTAGATGAATGTATCGAACTATTAAAGATTGATTAGCATTAGTGGAAATATTAATTTAATAGATACGTTGGGGGCAAGTATGCTGGTCAACCCTAAAAAAAATTAACTGTTTTTAAAATCAAAGAAATCTATAATTTGGCCTCCACTTTCATAAATCTATATCTATGCTTAGTCCAAAAGAAATCGATTTATATCTATACTATATAGAATAAGTCAAGCCCATTTTTATCTCTACATTTCATTGTCACACATACTCACAATCGTTAATCTAAATACATATATTTGAGTGTCATCCACTTCAACATGTTTAAAAGAGAAAGCTAACCCAATTTTGTTTTTAACACCTTCGTTTAGGCAATCATCCCATCAGTTCAACATGTTGAACTCTCTCTCTCTCATTGTAGCAAATGCCAAATTGCAACTTCACTCTCTTCTTCCTTTTAGAGAGATTCCTTAAATAGTTAATATAACATTTAAAATACATTTAACCAAAAAACTTAAGCCCTATGAGTATAAACTCAACTATATTATATATTAAACACTCATTTTCTAATAATCTTTTTCAGTAAACAAGCATGTGTAGCACATGTGACCTTCTAATCTTACAATAATCAAATACTTATTAATTATTTTGTTAATTTAGTCAAACTAGATTAAAAATATGTACAGTTGTACATAAGCAAATAAAATATATAAAAATAAAAATAAAAAAGTCAAACCAAATGCATGCATAGAAAGAACATTAGCTTTTTGGGTGTTTTTAGAAAGAATGTTATATCATGAAAGAACCCTCTGAATATTAATATAGCTAACATTTATAATTTATTATCATCCTAGCATTAGTTTTAGACAAATCTAAATAGATTTAAACTCATTTTTCTTGTGAAAATTAAGATTTATGAGTGTGACTGGCATGGAGGATACTATTGCTTACTGCAGGCACGAAACAGAGCAGAATCTGAAGGGAGAGAAGCAATGGCTTTGCTAGAATCACATTCACATCTACGTACGTGGATCATGTCAATGTTCTGAATGGCACGTTTCTTTGCACCATACAGATGGCTTATTTTTGTGGTTTTGACTTGACGGCTGCTTTATGACTTTTTGTGGTTTGTCAATTCTAATGAATGCTCGAAATTAAACTACTTGTAAAATAAAGGTGGTGTTTTTTACTGTTTTTTTTTTTTTTTTTAAAAGATACTGTATATTTCATATTTGGATAAATTGGTTGTGATTTTTATTTAATTATTAAAAGTTGATTAAAATATAAATATATTTTAAAATAATAAAGTTTTAAAAAGTTTTACATAAGTAAATTTGTGAAAAAGTTTAAACAAAAAACTTATCACAAACAAACCTCCCTTCTTCTTCAAATGCAATTTTTTTTCCACAACTATTTATAGTTGGTTTGGATTAGCTTTTTCCTGTTAATTTATTATTTTATTTATTTATGTAAAATTTTTAAAGTTTCATTTTTTTTAAGTACAATTAAATTTATTAACTGCCAATGAAGAAATGTTAATTGATTCAAGTTGAGGGAAAAGTAGAAAAAACTGTAAACAAAAATGACACATTAATTAAGAAAGTAACAAAGAGTATGACTTCAGATGGAATAAAATTTTAAAAAAAATATACATATAATCAATCTTAACTAACTTGTTGAGAATCTATAACCTATTTTAAAAATTTTAGTACTAAAGTTTGGTTGTTGTTAACATTATTGTTGTATTTTATTAACATTTAACAATTAAATAAATAAAACTTTCAAAAATATAAATTTAATTCAAACGTAGACTTAGAAAGTTGTTAAGCTCTCATTTAGTAGTTATCAATCTTGCAGCCCGTGTTTAGCCTTCATAATTAATTCTTTATACATAATATTTTTGCGTCAGGAGACTTATAACTCAATAGTATTGCTTTATTCTCCTATAGAAGAGAACTTGATTTAAAATCTCTCCTCCCTCATTTAATATTAGCCAACAAAAAAAGTCTCTTACTTTTACTTAGTCATGTTTTTTGCATTAATTAATGGGTCACATAGTTGAATCTGATTGTCTTTAATAATAACTTTGTCATTTCTTTTAAAGAGACTTTGGAGAGGAATAGTTTTCCACTCTTATTGTATTATTGATTATTTTCCGAGAGATTCTGCAATTGGGATCAATGAATGACTAATTTCCTCTTTATTGAGTGCATGGCTTTCTTATTGCTCCAAAAGTTTCTCCCACTCTAGCATGCTTAGCCAATGTCAAGAAAAAGCTAGGAGATATGTACTTACATTGGTGGGCCGACCTTGCCAAGGGAAATTTTTTAACCAGGAATAATAATGTGCTTCTAAATCTAGTTCCAAGGATGAGAAATAGACCTCCACTCTAATATTGTATAATTGATTATTTTCTACCAAGATAGTCCTAAAAAGAAAAAGAAAAGGTAGGTGAGTATCATTTTGATTTTTGACTCATTTCATTCAAACCAGGATGGTAGTCCTCAAGAAAGAAAACTCTGCTTATACATAACTTTATAGGTGATTTTAAGATTATGACACTTCATTAATTATCTATTTGCATGTAAGGAATTGTATGATGCTAGAATATAATAAGTTGAGTAGATCCAAGAGTCTAAGGTAAGACAAAACCATCATAGTTCAGTATATCAGTACATGTACTTTTATATTATTCAATTGTCTATATAAAAACAGACATTGTCCAGTTATACACATAATTCAACTAATTGATACATGTGGCACTTAACAAAATAAACAGACATTGTACAGTTATACACCTCTAAAGTTTAGGGGATTAGTTTTTACATCCTAAAATTTCAAAAATTTATATCACTTAATAGATAATATGTATGGACTGGTTGTTGATGCAAAAGAAATATACAAATTCTAGAATTTCAGAATATAAAATTCAAATTTTGAAACTTCAAGGTATAAAATTCAAACACTCTCAAACTTTAGGAGTGTATAACTATACAATATTTATGTATACACTCGAAAAAGAAATGAGATTCAAATATAAGTACAGCACAAACTTCAAACTTTTAACCATTCTATTTAAATGCAATTTTTTTTCCCTTCTTTTTTTTTTTTTTTTTTTAACTTGGGAATTACTCAATGTCAGAAGATTGATAGCTTTGTATCATGCATGGATGATGTATTAAAACCATAGGGAATAATAGCTAGCTGGGCTGATAGTGATGGTAGCATTGGTGATTGGAGTCCATAGAAGCGTAGGTGGGTAGTGGGTTGGCAAAGCTACCATTTCTTTTGTGTGGGGCTTGAAAATAGATTTGGTGATTAACAACTAAAATGTTACTTCTTGTTATTATCGTCCAAACTAACTTGTCCAGCGTTACTAACCAATTCAGCTATCATTATTTTCATCCCTTCAAGATGTGACTTCCCTATCATTTTCTGTTTTTTTCTTGAATTTTTTCTATGATTTAGTTACTTTGTCATTGTAACGTAATTATCAAAGGCAGTACAATCTCAATAATCATTTTTACCATAATTGCTAATGAAATCAATCAAAAGAAAGTCATGAAGCATTCGATGGAGTTTCTAAATTTGTCTATAATTGGGGCTATGTGAGTACTTCCTAGAAAAAGTAGAAGCTTGTTAATGAGTACTAGGTTTAAATTCTTTTAGAACAAAGTTGAGGATAAAATTAGGACAAAATTTTCCTTCAAACCAGTTCGGAAGAATCTCATCCAACTCACTAAGTAGCGATTTATAAGATCATTCACTTATATTATTTAAAAAAACTAAAATGACTAATTAAAAACGTCATATGACTAAAAATACATATCAATGAATTTTTCACCTATCATATAATGGTAGTGTTGTTCATGAGTCGGTCTAGGTCGGGTTTGGGCCACCCAGACTCAACCTGATCTTGGTGATAGCAGAACAAAGGACCCGCTGCCAACCATGAGCACTAGTAGGCCAGATTGAGTCTGTTTTGGTTGAAACTGAGGAAGGCAACGATGATCAAGATTTCGGCAAAAAACAGCAAAGATCTTGTGAGATCTTCCTAGATCCGATGGAAATTTCACTGGATCTAGCGAGATCTCACCGGATCTAGCTGAGAATTCATCGGATTTGGTGGATCTCATCGGAGTTGCCTTGGGTTGTCGGTCGAACCAAGTTTTTCAAATTTGATCAAATTGAATTTGATGCAGGTTCGATTAGATCTCTCGGGTGGGTTGGGTCAACAATTCTCTTGCACACCTTTATTTGATGAATTTGAAGAATTTTTCTCCAAACTAGTTTAAAGATAAAAAAGTTTTCATAAAATTATCTGTTCAAAATCAATTTGCATAATTTATCCAAAGAAAAAAAATAGAAAATTTAATTAGAATAAATTAATTGTGTATCTAATCAATTATCACTAATCTCTACTCCTTTAAAAATGTGGAACTTTGCCCAAAGGTCCAGTTTAATGTATTTTTTATTGGCCTGAACAGGTGAAAAAGAGCTGAGAGTGTCTGTATCACGTATTAAAAATCTGGCCATGATTTTTCCCCCCTTTCTTAGAGGCAATAGTTAATAATTAGGGTTTTTTTTTTTTTTTTTACTAGAGGAAGTCAAGTTCAGTTCGATGGTAGGGTCTAATCCGAACTCACATCTTTGAAGGAAAGTAAAGATTCTAGTTGCCACTAGACCGAAAGGCCTTTGACAAGATAATTAGGTTTGAAAGCTTAGTGCTGATTGCTGGTGATAAAAATGGGATCCTTGGAGTCATCTACAACTATTAATCCACATGTATAGTAGTGCATAGCTCACCTGCCGATATTGCTACACTACAACTGATTTTGACATCTAAGCCTTTTTCAAGTGAGATTTTGGATTCTGACCAAGAAAATAGTACAGTGGCGGGAGTAACTACTAACTAACCCTTGTTTTGTCCATAACAATCATCTCCTTTGTATTCTTAGAAGCAATTCATTAATAGTGAAAATAGTAGCCCTACAAGGCCAAAAAGGAACTCCCAAAATTGAAAATATTAGGGTGGGAATTGCTAGGAGAGAAAAACAAATAAAAGGATAAAGAAAATGAAAGAGTTGAGTGCAGTAGCTAGGAAAAACTACTTCAAGGAAAATTGATAGATTCCCTCAAACTCGACTAAGAAATCCACGCCAATGATTCTCACGTTTAACTCATTGTTATGACTCTGACCACATCATCAACGTTAAATTCAAATATATTTCAAATTATGGGATTAGTCAATTATATAAGACGCGCAACTTTGCTACAATGACAAGTGTTACATAACAAGGAGATAAGGTTGCCAATAAATTATGAGAAATGTTAGCCAACGCCCTAAGAGTATTAGTTTATAAACTATTTTTAGAAAATTTTACTGGAAGAATGATAAAACAATAAGTCATGCCGACAGGTACCCTTAAGGCAATAGTTAATAATCCATTTTAAGAAAGTTTTGACACCACTTTTATGAAAAATGAAAAAAAACTGTCAAAACATTTTTTTTTTTTTTATGTTGTTGACAGTTTTTAATATTTCTCATGAAAGTAACGTCAAAATTTTCCTATTATGACTTATTAATAATTACCCTAAGGACATCCGTTAACACGACCCATAATTTATAACTCAATTGACATTTTCTTTTCTCATAATAATGGGATAAGTGACGAGGTTATGAGTTCAAGACATTAAAAAAAAACTATAATAATAAGAATTATGTTACCTTTTTTTTTTTTTACGGGGAAGAATTATGTTACCTGCCAAATAGTTCTTCTAATACTTTAATAGATATCTACCTTGTGAATCATTCATAGTTTTTAAGAAGGTCATCTATTATCACAAAGAAAAATAAATGGAACACATCACATATACCAAGGAGCTAGATTTAGGTTGAGGAATTACCATGTTGAATCCTTTACTAGATTAACACTTAGTTTAAGAAGCTTGAATACCTCACCAAGGTACAACCATAAACTTAGTTGGGTTAACTACCCTACCTAGCTAGCTAGCTAGTTCCTAGTTCATTATGCCATATTAAATCAAGCCATGTAAGTAACTGTCAAGTTTTCTTGTAAATCTTTATATCAATTTTAGGTTTTTGTTTTTCATGCAGTAAAGGTTTAATAGCTAGGTGCAAGTGTGGGCTTATGCCTAATAGAACTTAGGCCAACCGGCCATAATAAATAAGGCTATAGACCCCATCTGCTGTACACATTAGCAAGAGCACAAACCTTAAAACACTACATAACGTACGAACCCGGGTAACTTGGCCAAAGGTAAAATACATGTACGAAAACCTAGCCCAGGTGGGCAAGGGAAAAGTTTTAGTGTACGTTAACCACAAGCAAATGTTTCCAAAAGGAAAACATTTTCCACCACAAACTCCAATTCGTTTCCTGAACCCCAAATCCATGGATTATTGGGGCCACCAAAGATCTGCCCCAGAATTTTAGAAACAATTTTCAGAAAAACAAACCGTAAAGTCTGGTCACTTGGACACTTGCCATTGTGTGTTACAAAAGAGCCTCCACCGTCCAAGCGGCTGGCAGATCCAGAAAGTGTTGACGTGGGATCAATTTGTGGCTTGAATTGTCACTGAAGCCTACAAGGCCCACCACTTGTAAGTCGGTCAAGTATGACCAAATACAACTAGGAATGCAACTCTCCTATGATATATATAAATATATATATATATATATATATATATATATATATATTAGGTTTGTGTTGTACGGGATAGTCAGTCGAGAATTCTATTAACCTTGTAAGTGCAGCCGCATAAGAGAAAATAAAGAAAAGAGAGGTAATTTGCTTCTATTGTTATTATTTTTGTAAGAAAGTGCTAGAATGTAATTAAAATTTGGGTTTCTTAAGAGTGTTTTTGTGCACTATTGTATCTCTCTATTTTTATAGTGAAATTTCTCCATCGTTGCCGTGAAGGTAGGTAGTTTGTCAAACTACGTAAATTCTTGTGTTTTTTATGTGTACTTGTTATTTAATTTCCACTTATCTACTCTTATTGATTTGAGTCTAGGAGTGCTATTTGCACAACGGAAAGTTTAGTCCACTTATTGAGAAAGTGAATACTAGTGAGTCTCATCAAAGTCCTATTCTAATATATATGGATACGAAATTCAATATAGGAACCCTATATAAAAGTCTAGAACTTCCCACATGGAAAGTGAATTCCCATGAAGAAAAATATAAAAGATATTTTAGGTCACTTGTGAGCATCAAGGTATATTAATTCTATGTGAGTTTGGGTCCTTTGGGATAATGTTTAACGAACCTTGTTAGGAATATGGGTTTAATAAGGCTACTGTATTATTTTAATCCTAATTGTACGAGTAGTCCTCTATACTATGATCTTATGGTTAGTTCAGATTAGCCTAGATTCAGTTTACCATACACATTCTTCAATAAGTACATTCTTTTTATATCGGATTTGGTCTAACTCTCTGACAAAGTTGTCGTGTAAGATGTATAGGTAGAGTCACCATCAATTATAGGATTTTATCATCACTTTAATATTCTGATTATCCCTATCAAAAAAAAATATCTGATTATCACCAACCTAGTTAAGGATTTTTTATTTTATAAATTGGGCAATAAAATATTTGTGGAGTCGTTAGAGACCCCACAACCTCTACATTATAATAAGTTACCCCATTTCTATTATTCATTCAAAGGTGATGGAATAATTTAATTTGCTTAGGCAAAGTCATTCTCTAATCTATGTTTGATTTATTTTTGGATTTGGTGGGGACCTTGGCCCAAGGTATGGAAGAGGGTTTTAGAACTATACCTAAAGTGAGTGGACTATATAGGGCTTACTCTAATTTCTTGAAGGTTGGGGACTTTCAGTTCGGGTTACATGCATTAATTTGGACTAGGGAGCCTCCTTCTAGAGAACTAAACAGAGCTCTAGAGAGCTTGCTTTGTATGGCTTCTAGTTCTACAACGCTCAAACAACTTAATCCTGAAATTTCCTTCTTAAAGTTCTATATGCATTTATGGCTATTTGTCATTAATTAATGAGGCTTTTGGGGGCTATTTATAGAAGAATTCGGCATATTGCTGGTCACGCATGCATACACATTATGTGCGGCTAGCTTTGCGCTTAATTAAAAGACTATACAATTCTTTGAAAGTTAATTAATGTTTGGGAAAGAGTTAACCGATGCCCTAAAAGCATTGGTTTAAGAAATATTTTTAGAAATTTTTTATGAAAAAAAAATTTTAATTTTTTGACTGCCGTAAGAGCCCAAAATTGCTAAAGCCTACTTAGAACAGTGGAGTCAGATATTTCAAGCCCAATGCAATTAATTTGTTAGAGGATGAGCTTGCAAGGTTAACTTTGATGCTTTGCTATGATCCAGATATGAAATCAATGAAGGTAAGGCTTGTAAGATAACAAGAAAGAAGTATGAAATATGGATAAAACACTTCCTCAAGTCTAGCCAAGGAGGCAATGTTCATAAAAAAACCTTAAGTGTTTGATACAAGATGTTATTCTCTCACTTCCAATCCTTTCTCAATTATTCGTCCCCCTTCCTGGAGGGATTCTTTTCCTTTATATAGTCCCTTCCATTGCATTTGAGCTCTCCACCTGTACGTCTCAAGGTATTAATTTGGATGTTTGTCCCATCAAGACTCTACTGATGAAAGTGGTAGAGTGTGCTGTGAGCTGTAGGATTACTATTTCATGGGTCATTCCTTCATTAATGCGGCCAGCTGACTTGGTACAGTGCATTTAATGTAGAGATAATGGCTACTTTACCTAGATATTTCTTCTCTTCTTTACTTGCACATTTCTATTTTCTTCCACGGTATCCTATCCTTTGGTGCAAGTGGCCAGTTGAAGAATTCCCAAGGTGTACTCGCTCCTCGGACGATGAGTCTCTATGTCTTCCCTCCTCGGACCTTTGTCCATGTGTCAGGCCCGAACTGTTGTGTGAACGGGCCTTTTTCCATCCTCGAGCTAGGTCCATGGGCTCTATGTTGCATTCAAATCCTCCCCTCCCACAACTGCTTTTTATATTTCTCATAAAAAGTGGTATCAAAATTTTTTTAAGATTATCAATTAGTAAATGCCTTAAGGGCACTTGTTAACAGGTCCCTTAATGTTTTGAACCCTTTTCTAGTAGTTGCACACACTATGTGTATGCACAAATGTGAGAATTGCAACTCAAAACATAGTGATTTGGAACAAAACCCCATCACCACAACAGTTGAGAATCTCAACATAGAAATTCTACTGTTGTTGATTGATTACTCCTAAGTTAGAGGACTTACAATGGAATAACCACTTAATAGTTACGAAAAAAAATTTAGGACACTTCTAAAAGGATACATCTTTATAAGAAGGTTTTGATTCTAGATATAATATATATACACACACGTAGAGGTGAAGGGGCGAAGCTACAGCCTAGAGAGAGTGAGAGTGATGGGATGGGATTTTAATTTTTGTTCCTAACAATGATATTTCAAACATTTTATCATTTTATTTATTAATTTCAATTAAACAATGTTTGATATTGTGTGTGTGGATTGATTCAATCATTATTGATTTTGGAAATTTTCCTTCGACAACTAAACTAACCATGTCAATTTTTCAAAACTCTCCAATGACCGCTATTATTGAACTGTGAGGATAAAAATGGTTCTCCCAAAGAAAAGCCATTTTTAATTAAGATTCCTCGTGAGTGTGATTACTTAACTAGATATGTACTACCCCCAAATCGAGAGTTTTATAAAAGAGTTGCCACTTATTTTTATTTAAAAAATACAGTCATGAAGCACATCTTTATTAAATAACTTTAAAAATTAAATCATATAGAACACAATTACACATTTGCCCCCTTCCTCCCTCTGCTTAGTTTCCTTCTTTTTTTAATGTTAACGTTTAGTTTTTTTTCCCCCCTAAACATTAGATTTTTTTTTCTTATAAACTATTTTTAAAACAAATTTATGTAAAAGAAGTATGAAAATAAATTTATACAAATACAATTTTCTATCTTCTTATTTTTCTCTCAACAAAACAAAAAAGTTTTCCATCATTTCAATTTTCCACTCAGAACCAAACACACATGAAGAAAAACTAAATCTTATATATCCCTCACTCTTCCATTCCCCTATTTTTTATTTCCCACTTTTCCATCCCCCTAACCAACTAAGCCTTAGAATTTATCCAATACTTTTAATTACATTCTTGTCTTACAACTTAAATCAATGGGGATTTGATACATAATTAATTTTATTTAATCTTCAATCATGTACATAACCACATGGTTTAGGCTTTAAATTACAAAAGCGTACTTTGACCATTAAATCTTGACGTGGCTTGATCTTTTGATTGGATGGTTCTATCGTTACATCCAATGCATCATTTTGATAGTTGAATCAACAGATTATGAGATATTTCACTAATAATAGATGGCACATTATATAGAATTTGACAATCAACTACATGGTGGTGCCGCCATGTCATGCTCATGGCTCAAATCAATTGACTTCTTTAAGACCCCAGAAAGCAGATAAATTTTCAATGGAGGTCTAGCCCGCCAAGGTGAGATTTATTTGCTTTATTCCTTGAACAGCTATTTCGTTTTTCTCATGGAGTACTATATTTTCAACGAACCGATTAGTTTACAAAAGTCAGTCCAATAATAATGTTCTTTCATTTGAGGGCTCAGAATTTAAAGAAAGGAAAATGTTGATAACAAAGCAGCACATAATGTTGGTAATTTTGAAACATGGTTCGAGGAAGCTCCTGTTTTCCTCATAGAACAGTTTCATGAAGATGTAAATTGTAATGCATTTTAATGACTGAGTTAATATATGATAATAAGTTACCAATTGTTCTAAAATTTTAGTTTGAATTTTTTTTAAAAAGAAATTTGGAGGCTTGAACCTATGATTGTTTAAGAAGTCTAAACTATTAAAAAATGATAAATTTAATATTTTAATCTACTAATAAAGAATGTTTGGTTTTCAACAAACAAAAAAAATTAAAAAAGAAAATGCTAAAGTTACAATAAATTATACATTTATACTACAAAAAACTTAAAAATTTATTTACCAAATTGAAATATGATGTAAAGAATAGAGACCAAATATGTAGTTTATCCAAATTGTTTTTATAGATTTTTATATTTTCTATGAAAGTGATATCAATTTTTTTTTAAATAATCAATTAACAAATACTCTAAAGCACTCATTAACCAAATCCGATAAATAAATGACTCGTGCAGTCGTGCTTATTGCCTAATAAACACCAGCTTTCATGCCGTTCAATTTAAATGCCACTATAAATTATACAGATTACAGACATAGAGACACAAAAACACACATCAAAGTGAAAAGACTCCCAATAAAATTAAAAAGTATATTTCCACAATTAAGAAATCAAAAGATTCACTTGGTCCGATTCTCCAGTATAATATTTCTCTTCAATGTTTTATTCTGCCCATTCTTTTTCACCTGTGAAATTGATTGGTTTCTTCTTTTCTTTTTTCTCTTCATTTGTTTATTATTATTATGAAAACGATTTGTAGAGTGCATGATGATTCTTCCATCTCCCAAATTTTCTTTCTTTAGTTTTCCTTTTCCTCCTGCCTTATTTTACTTTTGCTTCGAGATTTGGAAGTTGGAAAGTGAAAATTGAATAAAAAGAAAAAGTTAGGACTACATGTTTTAAACAAGTTCTTCTTCTTTCAATTCATTGAAACAGACATATAACTGATGCACGCCGAAAATGACAATTAAATTATTAATTATAACGTTTCCTCTTAAGTCCTTTTCTCGGAAAGTGCTAGTTCATGAGTGCCAAAGAACTTGAATGAAAAGTCATTGGCCAAATTACATTTCCAACCTAAAAAACGTGAATGAAAGTGATTGGACAATTTACATTTAATTAGGGGCATTTTGAAATCTACCTCTATGGCTTAAAATTTTTCAAATTAAATCATGTCCAATGCACTAATGTACTTGACACAAGTCATGTCTGTAGTTTACAACTATTACAAATAAAATCGTGTGATACTTTCCAATTGAACTTTTTGTATTTTAATAATTGTATAAATTTAAACCCTTCAATCAAACACAAAAACTTCATGGTTTAAACATTAAACTTTAAATTGAGATGAATTTTAGAGTTTGAGATTTGATTTTCATTTGAAACTAGCAAAACTTTTATGAAGTTTGCATTATATATACACACACACGTGTACATTTATTTAGATCACACTTGTGAAATTGATAATCATTTATTTGAACACCAATTGAATTATTCATTCAAGTCTCGGACTCTTTAAATAACAATAAAACTACCCTAAAAAGTGAGTGTTTGAATATAGAGACCCTAAAAAGTAGTGTTTGAAGATAGAGCCTACCTCCTTTATATATAGACTACCTCCCTTAAAGTATCGTACTCTTTCAATAAGTTACATGAATATTCATAAAATTATTCATGTATAGTATTTAAACAAATCACATGACTCATTAAATATATCATCTAACGAAAACTACACGTGGATGTTTTTATCAATTGTTACATACATACATATATATATATATATATATATATATATATATATATATATATATATATATAGACACACACTACCTTCATCAATCTTAGGACAGTTTTTTTCCAAACCAATTTGAAAGAATCTCTTTCAATCAATTACATGAATATTCATAAAAATTATTCATGTATAGTATATAAACAAATCACATGACTCATTAAATAAATCGTCTATCAAAAACTACATGTGGATGTTTTTATCAATTGTTACATGGGTTGGAGAAATTTTTTTCCCTGTTTTCCTAACCAAAATGATTGCCGACTTCTGAATCTAATTTTTCTTTTTGCTTCTAGAGCTCCAGTACAGACTGTTGTCTGAACTTGGACATGACGTGGCTTGGCAGCAAAAAACCAAAACAATTGGTGGATTTGCATCATTGTCAGGATGAAAAAGGGGGTGACCTCTATAATTGGGGGCCCAACTTTTTGAGGCTGAGAAACAACGGGAGTCCCACAGAAAATCCAGGTTACCCTTGTGGCCCATTAAGGGCCCACATCCACCTACCATTAATTTCGGCCTCATTCACAATAAAGCACATTTCACAACCCTCTTTTTTCTTCCTCACTCTCCATGACGTGCCCAGAAGCCCAACAGCAAAGGCTTTTTTACTTTTTTGCTAAAGCCATTATAGGGTTTTTTTTTTTTTTTTTAAATTCTGTACGGTAAAGCACCATGTTTTTAAGGGGGTAATGGTGGGACCAAAGAAACGTACAGATGAGATATGATCATAAAAAGTGGCTGTTGTGGGGTCCAACATACCTGCCCTCAGATTTGACCTAAACGAGGTTTCCATGCAATTTCATGATCAACCTGGGCCCCTTTGACCCACATTACATGTGAACCACAAGAAAGTGGGGCTCACTAATGAAAGCTGGGACCTGACCCTGATTCTATCAAATGTTTTATTCAATAATTCTAGGAACACACTTATTTTACAGCACACTAAATTCTACAGCAAACCGTGGGTGGTAAAAGTGTAAAACGCTTTTTTTGCTCAATCATAGGTTCACCACTTTAGGTCGACCAATCCCAATCAACCGCATGAGCATGTTATGAAATTAAATGTGTTTCTAATATTGTTGTTTTATAACAATGTAGATGACACAAATTTTCACAAAATGTTTTACAATATGTAATAAGCAATGAGCGGTAGATAATAAAGATCTACATAAGAATCGCCAGACTCAAACTATTGTGAAAAATATAATGTAACATTTCTCATGTTTTTGGAGTGCAAGAATTCTCAACAATTTCAATATATATAACCAAATTTTAAAAAAAGAATGATTAATTCATTCATTTTACCTCATTTACATTTGAAAAAATTGTCAATTTTGATCCTTGAAGTTTCAATTAATTAAACGTTGTTAATGTGATGTTTTCTTTCTTGAGAGTTGTTAATGTGATATTTTCCTTCTTGAGGGGAGTTAATGTGATGTGATATTTATGCTCACTAGATTTTGTTTTTCTCTTCCATTTTACTCTTCTTCTTTGTTCTTTTTTTCTCTCTTTTTCTTTCTTCTTAACCTTAGAAATTTATTGGGTACTTTAGGAGTATATTTCCTCCCTCTCACATAGAGGTGAGTCCCCTCAACCTCTTATCTTTTCTCCTCCAACCGTCCACCATCACACAATTCTAGTAGTCAGATTCAAACCCCAAAACACTAGAAACTATCACCACAGCCCAAGGTCTCACCCTAAACTACACCCAAACTCCACTGAGCCGAAAATGCCATCACCTCATAGCCAACACTAGCCATTCTACAAACAATTTCGACCACCATCCCTTACCCAAGGATAGATTCAACCACCAGTACACACCATTTGTTTGTTTCTTCAGAAAATGTTTTCTATAGTTTCTGATTTTTTATATAACAAAAACTGCAAGTCAATAACAATACGTTTCCTTATGATCCATAGAAAACAAGCCCAATAGAACAAATAAATAGACCACCCCAAATAACTCCCACAATAATTTCTTTATTCACCATGATTGCTAGTGACCAACATTGATTGAGCATTGACCTATTTTACAAATGATATTTTTTTGCCCAAACCACAAACCAATCACTTTTCCATTTAATTTTTCAAGTAAATTCCAATTTTGGGATATGCTTTCCCAATTGAGACTCACAATGTGTGAATCTAACCTAATTGTAGGACCTACATATTGTGAGTGAGAAGTTGCATGTTTAATACGCAAATGAGCATCTTTCATATGTGAGGTAAAAGCAAAGTTGGCATCGCGCCGCATCCGCTAAATGTGCCAAATGAGAACGGCAAATCCCAGCCAACATGAGATGGTCCCACGCCACTGGAACTGACATTTGTGAGCCTACTTAGTGCGTAATCAAATCATATCATGCTGTGCAGTGTGCACTTTAATCACTTTCTTCATCCCAGATCCCCTTTGAACCTGTTCTTTCATCATCCATTGTTTCCCTTTTACTGTTGGGATGTGGGAATGCAATGAGATGTTAATGTTATCCTAACCCAAATTCAACAAGTCCAATAATAAAGGTGTACACTTAAACCAATAATAATAAAAGGAGTATTATCCTTATCCATTTGTGGCAAATCAAACAACATTAACACCATCGCAGCACAAAAGGTGGAAACGCAAAAAGTTTCATGTAAAAAAGCAAATATGCATTCATGAAAACATATCACTATGATACTATCCAAGCATAAAACATTAAATTTTAATGCACAGAGGAAATCGTATCACATTGAGAGAAGCCCTGTTATGGTCACAAATTCCCTTTTACTGTTGGGATATGGGAATGCAATGGGACGTTAATTAATGTTATCCTAACCCAAATTCAACAAGTCCAATAATAAAGGTGTACATTTAAACCAATAATAATGAAAGGAGTATTATCTTTATCCATGTGTGGCAAATCAAACAACATTGACATCATTGCAGCACAAAAGGTGGAAATGCAAAAAGTTTCATGTAACAAAGCAAATATGTATTCATGAAAACATATTACTATGATACTATCCAAGCATAAAACATTAAATTTTAATGCACAGAGGAAATCATACCACATTGAGAGAAGCCCTGTTATGGACACAAATTCCATTGGTTGCTTCAAGGAAAACTAAGACCTCCAAATTTGATAAAGAGACTACTTTGAGGAAGTCTAGACCTCCACATTAAACTAGCTAAGAATTTGTAACTTAAAAATTCATGATTATTATTTATTCATTCTCAATATATGAATTATACAAGACAAAATTCCAAATAGATAAACATAAATATTAACTTACGGTTGTCTATCAATAAAACTAATCTTAATCCAAACTAATTTATTTGAGTAAATTAAACATATCTCTGTCACTACTTATCCTATAATAATTAAAATAAATTAGACACATAACAAATCCTCTGCTGATTACCTCAATGGCAAAGACTTGATGACTTGGAAAGTGTAATGTGAATGGCAAAATAATTATTCAGATCAATCATGTTGGCAAGCTATTAAAAGAAATCATTAGAAAAGAATCTGCACACTTGTTGTTGAATGGTGCTTTGGAAATTCAGGGTCTATATACACTAGGTCCATAAACTTGTCAAGGGTTCCTTTACAAAGAGCTAAACAAATTGCATCCTCTTTGTGCATTCCAGAAAAATTGATTGGAAAAACCACCATTATCCCAACAAGCTCCAATTTCATGATTCCAGCATGCAGGAACACTCGCACACACCACACAAAATATACACACACACACACACACACACACACACATACATACAAATTGAGTGCTCCTTGTGCATCCCAAAAGCTTTATAAAAAGCCACTTAAACAAGTTTCAACGAATTCCAGCTTGCATAAATAGAAATATAAAATACAAAGGAATGTGTATATGTATGCATTATTGTATGTATGGAGAGAGAGTATGCTGATTAAATGAGAAGTGCATCAGTACAGTATAAATAGTAGTAATGAGCTGCACATGGCCAACCTGTTTACAAGACAGCAAATTTCAACTAGAACTAGGTCATATCTCTACAAACACAGCCTTAGTTCCAAAGAACTTGTAATAATATAGACTTCAGCTTCATGTTATTCAAAGTATAGGTTAGAAAAGCAAGAATCTGATGACTACAGTGAGGCAAGCCATTTTGTTGACAGAAGAGTGACACTTACAACAATGAGTTCGGAGAGTTGATTTCCATGAGTTGCATTTGCTCTTATAAAGAGAACCTGAAACCAATTAAAAAAAAACTGAGGATTTAGAGAACACAGTAGCAAGAGCAAGAAAGAAATATGGACAGTGAAACAAAATTATCAAATTACTGAGAATGATGATAGTACACAAGTTCCCAACTATAAGGAGCAAGATCAACAATTAAACAGTTTCCTTGGATATCCTTTGCAACATTAACATCATCATCTAGGTATACGGAATCAAAACTGCTTATGTTATAAAATTTCAATAGTTTTACTTCATGAAGGAGGGTTATTCAGAAATTCGAAAGCTAGGAATATGCTATTGATTAACTCACCCGCATGTGTTATTATGAACTGTAAACTTCAGCTATTTATTATTAAGTAAAACATGGTATTTTGTTGATCCAACAGTTGAGACAGAGAAAACATCTAGGAAAAAAATGGCTATATGATAATGAACCTTGGGAAGGTCAACATGTAATTTCACACAAGGGCAAACCACAGTTTCAAAACCAACTTGTTCAAAGCTCAAACAATAATATATCCAAACAAACAAGCAAATATTTGACAAAAAAATTTCCGTGGATAGTGTGTGTGTGTGTGTGTTGGCAAGTTCATGGGAAAATTTCATAGTAAGCAGAAATACAAAATCTGCAAGTGAAAAGTTAGAAGACAGGTTTTAAAAAAAGATTATTAGAAAGAAATTACAGAAATTAAGGAAGAACAAAGTGAGGAAAAAAAAAAAAGGCACATAATGAAAGTGGAAAATTTCAGCCCCTAAGCATTAGGCAGAATATACTAAAGGGCATTTTAAATCTTGAGAAATGAACATTTCAATTTATTAAATGTAAGAAGATAGGTGCAATAGGACCAGGAGCTAGAACCCTGTTTCTCCTCTTCCAGGATGCCAAATGGAGTTCTAGATGTTTGCTTTTTTTTCTTTTTTGGTAAGTTAGACGTTTGCTATTTTGAAAGGCATCCTGTGGAGTTTGGAGAGCTATCCTGTTCCTCTCAATGTGGAGTCTAAGGAGGAGATGAATGGTCAAACTTTTGAGGGCATAACAATGGTTGGTAAAAGTGTGAGGCGCACTTAGTGCCCGTTTGTTTCAGCTTTTAGGAGCTGAAACGCACGTTTTGAAGAAAGCTGGAGCCCAAAGTGCGTTTGGTTCAGCCCAAAACGCAACTTTTTGAAAAAGTTGCGTTTTGGGCCAAGGCTAAGAATGCGCAAAACATTATGGAGCTCTGGAGGTCCATAAAACAAAAAGTCCATGCACGTTCAGAACTATCCGTTGGGCTCTTCCTTCAATTACCAAATTACCCTTCACATTTTATTGAAAATCTAACTTTACCCTTTGATCTTGGGCAAACCATCTTTCTCTCAAACATTTCTAAACTCAAGCATAATCAAAATACAAACTCAAAAACATAATCTTAAAATTAATCAAACCACAACAATAAAAGCTAAAAAATTCTTGCTCTCATAAAACTGATATAATTTAAACAGCAAATCTAAAATCAAAACAACAACAGCAGATCAAGAACAGGAAAAAAGAATTAGAACAACAATAAATGATCAAGAAAAAAAAATAGAAGCCGATCTGACAAATCTAAAATCAGAAACAACAACTAATCAAGAACAAGGAAAAAAAATAGAAGCCGATATGACCCCTGGTTGCATGCACTCTGCAGTGAGGAGGAGGAGCAGTGGTGGCGGTGTGGTGGAGCAAAGGCGATTTCTCCTTTCTCTCCATGCGTGTTTGTGTGTGTTTGAAGATAATGACACCAAAAGGCAAGCAAAATTATGTGAGACGTATCACAGAGAAAGCTAGAGAATTTATGGAATCAAGTAGAAAAAGAAAAAAAAAAATGAGAGAGCTAGAGAAAGAGTGAGGGAGCTTCTGGAATCAAGTGGAAGTAAAGAAAAAAAAAAAAAAGGAGAGGATGTACTAATGATGGGTATAAGTGTGTGGTGGACAAAATGCAAGAGAAAAAAAAATAAAGAAAAAAAAAAAAGGAAACGTATGGATGAAAGAAAAAGCAAAGAATAAGAAATCACAATTTAAAAATAATACCACAATATTTTCACAATATTTTCACAATAAATTTTAAGTAATTAGCTAATATTGGTAGGTAAAAATATAATTTCAGTGGTGGGTTCAAATTAGAACTAATAACAACTTTCCATAAAAGATTTTGTTATGATTCTTATGAAAGTATTGCAAAAAATATTGTGGATGTAATACTTTTTGTTGAAAAATATAATTGTTGAGAATGAATAGAAAAAGAAAAAATAAAATTTGATTAAAAAATAAAGATTAAAAAAGTGGGTAGGCAAAAGGTAAATGTCAAACAGTACAAAAATTTGCCTAACTTGCTGGAGATGCTCTTATATATACATTGTCCTTTTTGGTAATTTACAACTCAAACCGCTACTTTTATAAGTTCTAGCCAAACACTCAGCTTTTTCAAAAAGCACTTTTTAACAGTTTTGACCAAACACTCAGCTTTTGAAAAAGCACTTTTTCATTATACACTTTTTGAAAACTCCACTTTTATCAAAAAGCACTTTTTCAAAAAGCCCAACCAAACTCACCCTTAAGCGCAAAGGCCTCCAAAGCTTAGATGCAAAGAGCAAAGCACAAACAAGTGCCAGATTAAAGTAAAGCAGTTAAAGGATGTAGTAAATTTGAAAAATAATAATTAATGGACAATACAACAATCAAGTAATCAATCGATCATATAAAAATTCAAACATAGCATTTTATATAATTCTCTTGTGCTTTAAAAAAATATAAACAACCCTGATATTTGATAACTATGATCAAAATGAAGTACATGATTGTTGTTATCAAATTCCAGACTGACCCCTTGATAAGGTCTCAAATTGGAGTAAAGTCGCCACCAATCATAGGATTTCTAGGTGTAACGCCTAATGCCTAATTTAATTTATTACCAGCTCAGGATTAAGAGCATGTGAGGTCTCTTATCGTACATCAGGCAATAAAGTATATAGGTTCAGGGGTTCGTTTATACGTGGAGAAGGTGTTAAATACCCCAAGACATCCATTAACAGTTATCATATTTTAATTATCCCTTGATTTTAATGATTCATATACAATTTTATTAATTAAAAAATAAATCAAGCATGCTAAAAGAAACAAACGATGGGATTGATTGCCCTACAATATCATTCTTCTATCATGCCCTCGTATCTATATCTGGATGGTGACGGACTCCAAGGTTTAGAGGGTCCAAGGCCTACCCTTTATATTAGTTTCTCAAGAACAATTAGATGGAAACCTCATAGGTGTGTGGTATACAATTGGGCTAACTCCAATCTTGGTGGGAAGGGCACTCCAACTCCGTGTTACATGCTCAACTGAGTTCAAGTGCTTTTCAGGACTTCCTTACCAGATCTAATCTGTTATGTCCTAGGGATTTTTCTTGAAACTCCTAAAGGTTTTTGGAACTCATTTAAGACTCCTTTGTAGTGATTAAGAGCTGTTGTGGTTTCTTTGTGGAAGTTCTCAATGAATGAAACGAAGAGGGAATGGGGTATATAGGCTTCCAAGGCCTTGGTGGCTGCACCTACAATGTATGCTTAGCCACCATTTTCCATATTTGCATGATCAACCTAAATTTTGGTTATTTAGACTTTCTTCCACATTTTTGGTGTCACTCTATGTGCAACAAGCTCCTTATTTTTCACATGTTCTTGCTCTTTATGCCAAGAAGGGAGATATATCCTTGGCTAGTGAGCTGGTGAGCATTGTTGGCCATGCATATGGTGTACCATTTATTCTTTGGGCTTTACTTTGAGCTGAGAAGAGTTGAAAGGTCAATAGAACTTACGTGGCCACACATATGGTATATGTTCTGGCACCAATTTTATTTTTGGGTTGGTTTAGGATTGGTTTGGGTTTTAAAGGCCCAAATGGCTGAATATACAGTGTATGTTCAGCCATTAATATTTATTTTTGGGGCAAATTTGGCTTAGTTTAGACTTGGGTTCTTGTTTGGGTCCAAAGAGTGTCAAGTGGCCACACATACAGTGTATGCTTGGCCACTAAGACTGCCAAAATAGGGTATCAACAATAGTTGAATCAAAATATACCCAAAAGGCAAATATCAAAAAGCACTAGAATGGTAAGTAGTGACTTTTATGCCTAACATAAGCAATGCAATGCAATTCTAAAGTATATAATCATCAACCTCATTAAACATAGGACCATCATCATTGTCACCACAAGATTTGTAACCCTCATCATCTTCCTCATCTAGATCATCTTTGAGTTTTGGGACAAACTACAAAGACCAAGACAAAAAAAAGATGGGGGTCTGGGTTTTGAGAGACAAACTACAAAGACCAAGAAATGAAAAGGGGGTTATGGGTTTCAGGACAAACTGGAAAGAGCATGAGGAAAAAAAAATGGAGTCATTAGGTCAATCAGAGGAGAGAGAGAGAGAGACACTAAGGCAGAAAGTGAAAAGTGAAAAACATATATATATATATATATATAGAGAGAGAGAGAGAGAGAGAGAGAGAGATGTACCTGGTAAATGGAATTGACTTCGTAGTCTTCCAATCCGGTGTTGTGTGGTGGTGAGATTGTTTGGTCCCAATATATATTTATAATGTCTTCTAAATTTAAAAATGGAAGGTTAAGGGGTGGGCTTATGTTTATGAAATCACACCATAAAATTTGTCTTTGTATAGAAAATCAAAACTATTTATCAATAACATTAAGATCTAATAATTCAATTTAATAAATGATTTATTTTAAAATTATATATATATATATATATATATATATATATAAGCTCCAAAAAAAGTCTTCTTCATACATATTGAAAAAGCTTCAAAAAGTGTGCCTAAGACGCAGTTTTGTAAAGACAGTTCACTTTAGCGGCAAAAAGCATTGAAGGCTTTGCAGTTTAAGAGTGCCTTTACCCTTGAGCTGAAGTTTGTTTATAAAATTCCTTTATTCAGTTCAGTTGGATGCATATCCTGTGTGACCAAACCCCAGGACCACCCACTTAACCCCATCAAAGTAGGAATGTCAGACCACCTTTATTAAAGGAAAGAATGGATTACTAGCATTCACTGAATTAAAAAACAGAAGGGAAAGAAAAGGTAGTTTAAATGACAGACATGTAGGTACAGGTCCCAATAATTAAAGAATGTAATCTCCAATGGAAGACAACATTCTCCCTACTGGCAAAGAAGATGAAGCTAAACAAAATTATGCAATTAGGTTAGATCTAAATTCATACAGAATCAATAGCATTCACACATCAACTGAAGACCAGTTCAAGTTATTCATTTAAACAATTGGATTTGGAATAAGTGAACTCACATTTTGTTCCCATAATGGCAACTATAACAAAAACCATAACTTTTGCCCTTCATTCTTTCCAAGCATAAGGAGCACGGTCAACAACCAAATAGTCTCCCCTGATGTCCTTCACGACTCGAATCTCATCATCAAGGTACACAGTCTCAAACCTATAGAAACAACATGCCCTTGATACCACAACAATATGAAAATAAAACAAAACAGAAGAACAAACCGCCCCTATCACATTCTTCTATATCACAATACATAAAACCAGATAGTGATAAAAGCATAATCAATAACAAGCACGATAAATCGTCATAAAAGACTACATAACACCCTAAGATCAGTTAAGAGAATAGACCTCAAAATCAGCTATGTAATTCAATGTTATACAAGTAACAACTTACAACATATGCAGTAAAAAGGAAACAAATATATATATATATATAAACCGCCAACTTTCTCACCTATAAGTCTGTTACGTGCAAACCATGAGGAAGTGTTAGTGTTTTGTTTGAATAAGTAATCTTTATTTGTTAGTTAGCAGAATGGGTCAAGCTTGTAGGGGAATACCGAGTCTTTAATTATTAGTTGCATTATGGGTATATCGGTCCATATCTTCAGGACAGTAAGTCATGTTTTTCAGCTTTGGAAAATGGCAATGGGGTGAGGTTATGGCTGAGAACTTTTCCTACCATGACTGGCTTTGACATCCTTCTCTTAGAAGGATATGACTTGGTCCTAGGGACATAGTGGTTATGGACATTGGGGAAAATACTTTGGGATTTTTCAAAGCTAATGATGAGACTAAAGTTGAAGGGAAGAAAGTGCTCTTGCAAGGTTGTCTGTACTGGAAGATACTAAAATTCAAGAAACAGCAAGAAACAAGAAACTTGGGGAATTGTTGCAACTCAGCAATGGGGACGTCACAATCTCAACCTTGGGCAGGTTGTGTAGACTCCGAAGTAAAGAAACTAGTGGAATTTATCATATATGATGCAAGTTGAACCATAAGAGAAATTTTAGTGTTCACTCTTATTGTGAAGCTATAATAGCTTCTAATAAGGGGCGATTTCCTTGAAAGAGTAGACAGCTATTTTGCGTAAAATTTTAGCTGCAGATAATCTTATCAAAGTAATATTATATATGTAAATTGGCGTTTTTTGTGTAAGTGTAGTGAATCTATCAATTATCTATTGCCACATTGCTCTTTTGAAAGAGATTTGTGGTCTTTTGTATTTTCTACCTTTGGCATTAGAAGAAGGTAATAGATGTCTACTTTAGCTGAAAAGAGTGGTTTGGCCTGCAAAAGAACAGTCTCAGATGGAATGCACCTCCTCTTTGCCTCATGTGGACAATTTGGAAAAAGAGGAATATACTGAACTTTTGAGGGTACTAAAAAGTCTTCCTTGTTTCTTAAGCTCTTTGTATGAATGGACTACTCTTACTGGCAGGATTTCTTCTGCTTCCTTGTTGACTTTACGGATCTCTTAAACTGAAGTTTGTAATTCTTTGGGGGATTCTCTCGTTTATTCCTCATGTACTTGAGTTTCTTCTTTATTTGATTAAATAAATTTCTTGTACTACACAAGAAAAAAAAACAAAAAACAAAAACAAAAAACAAAAAAAAACAAAAAAACAAAAACAAAAACAAAACAAAGCTATAGATGTACCACTAGCAAAAACAACTAGCACTAACAAAGATGAAATAACATGTAGTAACTAGTAATGTAAATTGAAATAGAAAATAATGTAATTGAACAAGTTAAATCAGCCAAGGTTGACACCATTACAGCCGTTGCAGCAGCGTAACTGAGTTTGAATCAAAATTTAATAGTAATTTGATGTTTTCAAAATTGTTAATTTTATAAACATCATGGCTTAATGAGATACAACTTCCTATCTAGACTTCCAAATTTAAAATGTCATATCAGACATCAAAGAAAAATATAATATGATAATACGCAGGAACACAAGGTTATCACATGCATGTGAGGTATAAAACACAATTTGCATCTAACCACGGCAATTTAGAAGATTCAACGAAAATCAAAATAATTTCATTATCAGTATCTTTTTTTTGTTTATATCTCTATGTTCTTCAATATAAAAATTTCCATTATACCTAATTGGTTCTTTTCTTCTTTTTGATTATATCCCTAACCGATTCTTATGCAGTTTTATCAATAGACAAAAGCAATTATTAATTTTTATTAATCAGTTATGCACCCAGTGGATTTCGAACCCATGAACTCAACTGATTAGCAAAAACAAAAACAATTACACTACAAGTATATCATTAGCAAAATCATCCAAGAGATCAAAAAGTGAAGACTCACCAGCCCTGCCCAAATGGCGGCAACGGAAATTCCCAATTCTTCCCACGTAAAACCGCACTCGTAAATCTGACACAATCATCATTTTAGGGATATGTTATCAAATCAAATCTTTATACTATACTTGTAATTTTTCTTTTATAAGCAATTCCACATGCAATTGGTAGTCTTGAACTTAAGAGCTCATTGTCAACCTGAAATGGAATTGGACAAAATATTCCTCCAACCCGGTTTGGAGTTATCTCCTCCAACCCATTACGTGGTGATTCATAAAACCATACACGTGTGCTATAAACACATCACGTGACTCATTAAATAAATCACGCGACCTACTTGGTCGTAAGAATTTCTCTGCAAACCAGTTTGGGGCTAAACTTTTTCCCATGGAATTCCAAGTACGTGGATTTTGGATTTACTTCATAAATTACAAGTAAAACTGTAAATTCATTAGAACAAAGTTCAGCTACAAAATTGATAGTAGACTTAGGCTACAACTTTATTCAATAAAATAAAAATTACTACATATTTTAAAAATCTAACAGTTGAATTGCACGTGCTTTACGCTCGTAATGCATGTTTCAAATTTTGTGTTAATCGAATATTATTTACTATGTGGTCTATAAACTTATATTCTATGCATGATTTTAAACTCCACGAACTTACAATTTAAACAATTTATTATTGATGACATATCTTTAATTTTCTAAAAATTTTGTGAGCTATAAGAAGAAGAAAGTAAGGTTGTAGCGTAAAAATTGACCTCTAATAAAAAAACCAATTTTGTAGCTAAACTTATTCCAATTCATTATATGAAAAAATAGCAGCCGAATTTTCCACTTCCAATTTTAAAGAATTGAGATTAATTGTCATTTTCTGAGAAAATCTTTTTCCAGTAAAACATTTTCCGTCGAAACAAACAAACGAACATACCTAAAATTCACTCTCTGAGGCGAAGCGATTTCGATGACGGAGCGAACGAAGAAAACGCCGTGGGGAGGGAAAGTGATGACATTGTTGAGAGTCTTGTTCTCGACGTCTATGACCTGCAAAACGTCACCGGCGGCAGTACCGAACAAGCGCGCATTCTCGACGATGAAGAGCTGCTCCTTCTCGGTGGTCCAGAGCATCCGCCACGTGGCGGAGAGGGAGCCGCCGGTGGTGACTGTATCGCGGCCGAGCACGGCCAAGGCGTCGATGGCTTCGACGATGGAAGCTCGTTTGGGAGGGTCTCGCTGGGTCTTGAGGCCTCGGTCTTGGTCGGAGATGAGGGAGAGGAGGTGGCGCTTGGCGGATTGGGATTGGGCTGTGAGGGAGGAGGAGGAGGAGGAGGAGGAGCAGGTGGTGATTTTAGTGTGGCGGTGTTTGGGAGAGTTTGGGTTTGGGTTTTGGGGTTTGGAGGGAATAGGAAGGAGGAGACATGTAGCCATGGTGAGAAGTGTGAAGGAAGTAGCTCTTTCATTGTGGATGAATGGATGGATGGGTGCTTTTTTGTGAACTGGAAAAATTGGCGGTTCAAACTTACAAAGGTAGGCCCAGGCAGAGGATTAAGGATAGAGCTGTGTTTTTAAACAGTTATTTGAAAAATAAATTATTAAGAGAGTGTTTGCCTGATTTAAGTAAAACTATTTCAATTACAACTTACCTATACGTGGTTTGGTCGAAATTTAAGTTGTCTATCCTTAGTTTGAAATTTAAATTGTCTACATGTGGTTTGAAATCCCATGATACAAGTATTCCGCTTGATTGTTATTCACCTTATTTGATCTTGTATTTTTATGTTTTTCATGTTTTTGGAAAAGAGAGACATAAAAGTGAAGTAAAACTACATATTTAATCTTGTTTTTAACAGAAGTGGGTTATGGAACTCTAACTAAGCTAATCTTAGGTGGATAAAGTATCAAATTTCAAATTATCACAAATAGAAAACTTAAATTTCAGTCAAACCACAGATAATTAAGTTGTAATTTTCTCAAATTATTAAAAGGGTGTTTGCATGTTTGGTTTATCTAAAACTTTAACTCAAAACTCAGTTTCCATCACTCAAAACTCAAAATTCGTGAATTCCACCTAAAAAGGCATTGTTTAGCTTAGTTTTTGTTTTCAATTTCCAAAACTTTACTAAAAAAAATGAGTCCAAGTTATGGAAATTAAGAACAAGTTTAGAAGTTTTTAAAGTTAAGGAAACTAAGATGTTGTAGCATTATTGTAAATATTTGCACTTGTGTGGCACTTGTGGTCATGACTCATAAAGTTGTATAAAATCCGAACTGCTAAAAAATTTAGAATTTAGCACCCAAAAAATGTTTTATTTACTTTAACACACAATTTCACAACTCGCCTTATATTTCATCTCTTATTTTTTACATCACAGTCAAAGACTATTCATTTATTTTGTCTTTCTCTCTTCTTTTCTATTTCACATCACATCCTAACATTATTCTCTCAAACCCATGATCATCGCAATTGAGAGCAAAGAGGAAAACAAAGAGAGAGAGAGAGAGAGAGATTATAAACTCAAGTAAACATTTGAGCTACAATAACTGCTAACTTCTACTAGCAGCATTTTACAGTTGTAGGGACTGGGTTTGGGCACTATTCCTAAGGGATAAGTGAATTCAAGCCCAGCAAGTCTAATACAATAAATTTGTAGAGAGTGGGTAGAAGAACTGGGCTTTAATGAGTGTAACAACAGTTGAAGATGATTTAAAGAATGAATAAGTAAAACAAATATGGACTTGAGCAAGCAATTCAATCATCGGCACTAGTCCGAGGAGCTTCAACTTATTATTTCTTAAGTGGCAGTGACAATGGTTACAAAGTTAGTTCAGATTGCTACAGTGTGTCTTCTGGTAAAATCTCCAATCCCTTTTCTCAGAGCTCCTTCTTCCTTATATACTGCTTTCCTCCTTCATCTCCGCCATACACGTGCAGGTCAGATCTGTTGTTGTTGGTCTTTGTCACATCAACCTCTTCTCAAAGCTCTTAGGTAGTAGCTGTGAGTCTGAAAAGCCACTGCTTAGGTATCATTTCCACATTAATGCGGACAGAGTATTAGTTGCGGAGCATTTAATGTGGAGGCAGTAGCTTTTCCTGGAATTGCTCTACTACCATGCTCCAGTGTACTTACTTGTTGTACTTATCTTTTTCTTTGGAGTGCTTTGGAAGATTATCTTTGTTGGTAAATCACTTTTCTTCTACCTCGGCTTTGGCTAGCCGAGGATGGAGTTGTCCTCGACACGGTTTCCTGGGTTGCCATGATCACCACTGTCTTCTTCATATGCGATTATGGGCCTCGACATGGGCCTCAGGCCCAGTACAAAAGGTGGTTGTATATCACTGGACTCTATGACCCCACAACAGTAGCTCCATATTAAGTTCTTTTAAGTTTAGCATATGGAATGTAGGGTATTTTTTGATATTTGGGGTATTAAAATAGCATTTTGGCTATTTTATAACCTCCAATACTAATGCTCTACGTGTAAGATAAAATTTAGAGTGCAACGGAAACAAAACAAACAAACTTAAACTTACCTTTAGCCATAGTTGTTTAAGTGTTTAGAGAAAAAGAATACTCATTATATGATAGTGTATCTATTTTTGGATAGTGTATCTATGACATTTACCTTACATATTTCTTTTTGATAAAGACGGGCTATATATATATATAGGCTAGACTAGGGACCTTTTTAAATTAAGATTTGTTCCATAACCCTCATTCCATCAAGAAGTTTAAAACTTATAACTTCAAAGGTGTTTATTAACCAAAGGGGTTATACCAACTGAGAATTACTTAGAAATTGTTATTCACCAAAATGTTTTTCCCGAATAAAATTCTTAAGACGTGAGCAATTGATCACTTAAATGTGGGCCACATAAAGCCTTTTTAAAATGTTACATTCTCCTACTTGGCCCACATGACATTTAAATAACTTGATAGGTGATATTCACTTTAATATGGCCATGATATTACCCATGTCAACCAGTTGTGAAATACTCCCACTCAAATAAAGAATCCAATACATGAATCATGGCAGTAATACCTTCAATTATAATGAGAACTTCCTTACATGTATTATAATGTATGGTAATCCTTACACGAGTACTTTATGAGCCATTAATTCTTTATGAATGGACTACCTATTAGCCATTCGGATCCTCCTCTATACATTCCAACAGATATATCCTCCTTATATATATCTCCACAGATATATCTAACTTAATACTTATACTTTATGTGCACAAAATAAAAATCATATATCTTCTTCTCCAAAAATAACCTAATGTGTCCAAAACATAGAATAATTAGAGAGAAATTAAACACCAAATGAGCTAACAAGTTCCATATGTACAAAAGAATTTTATACGGCTTTGCTGGCAAACCTTTAGTTATAAAATTAACATATATTAGCTCATTAATTTTAACTCAATGGGCACCTTCATTTTCTTAAAATTCTCTCTTAGACTGAGTTACTTTATGTCGATATGTTTATTTTGGCTTTCACAATCATTGTCTTTAGGGAAGAAAATTATAGCCGAGTTATCTTTAAAAAATCTTTAAAGGTCTAATCATAAAATCAACAACCTTAAGACCTATCCATAATGCCTGTCTCATAGCTTCATAGCATATAGAATATCTTACATGACAAAATCAAATCAATACTTCCAAGTAGTATGTCATTCATATTTAGGTGTAAAAACAATGCATTTACTCTCACTGATCTTAAGGTATATACACCAATTAACAATGTGCCCAATAAAACCAAATGGCACAATAAAGTTGGTGAACCTTTATATACCATTAGTGGGATGCCTATATGCCTAATTTTTGCAACATATATAAAACTTTTATTATGAGCCAAACCTAATGGATCTTGTAATTAATATTAATAACTTTCACAAAACCTTTAATTTTATAGGAATAAATTCCCAAGTTTTTACTCTTGAGCAATCAGTTCACTCCTACCCTCGTACTTAGTTTCTTATTTGACATAATTTTTTCAATGAGATGGGTGAGTCATCCACATGAGTACTAAAACATAGATCCACAAACTCAAAGAAAATAAACTTCAATGCAATGAAACTTAAACTTTAATTATAAATTAACCAATGTCAATTTAGTAGTAAATTCGACCTTCCTATGAGCAGAGGCGCATCAAGTATGAATTTACTATTAAACTTTATTCATAAAACTAGTAAATATAAACACTAAGAATCATATTTTCCATACCTATGGGCCTAGGAAAAATCTCATCTTAATGCTACATTCACCATCTTATTCCGATTAAATCATAAAAATAATAACCATTAATTAAGATGCCTTTGTTCCTAATGAAGTCTCATAAAAATTTCTTGATGTGATTATCATCATGGCTTAAGAAGCTATGACCACTCCTAAGTCATTTTGATATTCACCAGTTCAAATAGCATCATTAAGATCAACCAATCCTAATATTGATCATGACAGTATGCACTCAAAAATGACATGAAATAATATTTAAATACATGATAAGTGCAAAGAAACCTAAAATGCACTTAAATAAACTACTCGCTTGAATGATCCAAATCTCATATGTAATTATAAACTTTATGAAATAATTTCAAACTTACATACAACGCATTTGTCCCCATAATTTATTGTAAAATGTTATGGTTTCCAAAACATAAGGATCATTTGTGTTATCATGCCAAATATATTGATCCACAAATTAGTCTTTAAAGCAATTCACAATTGAAAATTGTGCAAATATCAAGATGAGGCATGTTTGTCATATAAGCCACCATACTGTCACAAATTATTTGCCAAATAATTAAGATTTTATATCCAAGAAACAAACATAAATACTTGGATGAGCACTTGATGAATATCAAAATCAAATTTATGAACACTTTAAGTGCCTTGACATGTATGTTAGCCAAATTACCCACTGGTCCACATTAGCATATTGTAAAATACTATATGTGGACAATTTAAGATTAGAGAAAACAAAGTCCTTGAGTCGCACATGTAATGAAAAAACAAATACATATAACATAACTACCTTGTCTAGTTTTATATGGATAATAATCACTTGGATTTTAAATTGATACTTCCAATCTCAAAACTTAATGGTAATTCATTACACAAATATCAATAAAGATGCAAAACAAAACTTGTTAACTAGGATTTAGAATCAAGGAAGAGGACACCATACCGTACCATGCCAGCCGAATAGTATCGGTACGTGCACGGTACCGAAATTCTAACATTTCGTTCCAGTTTAAATACACACCGATTTCGAGCGTTTCGGCCAGTTCTGGGCTTATTAGCCTATACAGAAAAAAGTTTTTTTTTTAGTTTTGTAATTTTGAAATTTTTTTAAGAGCAAAATGGTAACTTATTTGTTTTCTTAGTATGCAATGAACAATTAAGCTTTCTGTTTTTTTTTTTTTTTTTTAGTTGATGCTAAAGTCTAAAATCATGATAATTTATTCTGAATTGAGGTAATGTTTTATGGTAAACTTTTGTTTTTATTTTATATATATATAAATAACGGTAAACTCGAAACGGTACACCGACATTGACTAGTACCAAAATATATCGTTCTACTGGCCAAACCAGTATAACCTCCGATACGAGATTGACTCCCTTGTTTAGAATACATATACTTAATATTTGCATAAAGGACAACTTGAATTTCATCCCAAAATTCAATTAGTGCATACAAACTTTTACTGTACAAACATACGGCAATTAGAAATAATAAAAATTTCTCTAACTAAAATCACTAAACAACATAGCATGAAGGATAGCTTTGATACCAAATGGAAGATAAAATTTAGAGTAATGGAAACAAAACAAACAAACATAAACATATCTTCAGTCATAATTGTCTAAGTGTTTAGAGAAAAAGAAGACTCACTATATGATAGTGTATCTATAAAATGTGTCTTCTAGTTTATGGCCTTTACCTTATATATTTCCTTCTGATGGAGACAGGCTACATACATAGGCTAAACTAGGGACCCTTTTAAATTGAGATTTGTTGCATAACCCTCCTTCCATCAAGGAATTTAAAACTTGTAACTTCAAAGGTGTTTATTAACCAAATGGGTTATACCAATTTAGAGTTATTTATAAATTGTTATTCATCATAACGTTTTTCACAAATAAAATCCTTAAGACATGAGCTTTTGTTTATCACTTAAATGTGGGCTACATAAAGTCTTTTTAAAATCTTACACTACAAACCGATACCGAAATATATCATTCTACTGGCCAAACCGGTACAGCCTCTGGTACGAGATTGACTCCCTTGTTTATAATACACATACTCAATATTTGCATTAAGGACAACTTAAATTTCATCCCAAAATTCAATTAATGCATAAAAACTTTTACCGTACAAATATACGGCAATTAGAAATAATAAAAATTTCTCTAACTAAAATCACTAAACAACATAGCATGAAGGATGGCTTTGATACCAAATGGAAGATAAAATTTAGAATGTAGCGGAAACAAAACAAACAAATATAAACATATCTTTAGTCATAGTTGTTTAAGTGTTTAGAGAAAAAGAAGACTCACTATATGATAGTGTATCTATAAAAAGTGTCTTCTAGTTTATGACCTTTACCTTACATATTTCCTTTTGATGGAGACAGACCACATATATAGGCTAGACTAGGGACCCTTTTAAATTAAGATTTGTTGCATAACCCTCCTTCCATTAAGGGATTTAAAACTTGTAACTTCAAAAGTGTTTATTAACCAAAGGGATTATACCAATTTAGAGTTATTTAAAAATTGTTATTCACCATATCGTTTTTCACAAATAAAATCCTTAAGACATGAGCTTTTGTTTATCACTTAAATGTGGGCTACACAAAGTCTTTTTAAAATCTTACTCTACAAGCATTCATATCCAGTGAGATGTGTGTTATCAAAATACAAAATTGATGATATTATTCATCAAAAGGCACAAAAACATTGCTACATCCTGGGAGGTATTTTGCCAAAAAAAAAAATTGCATTTTGGTGAGACATATCTTGTTAAAATACAAAATAGATGGTACTGTTCACCAAAAGGCACAAAAACAAGCTTACATCCAGTGAGTCATTTTGCAAAATACATCATGGCCATACACTAAATAATATGGAATTGTGCTTATCCTTAACATCTTCAAGGTTCTATATGACCACAAAACCTCATATAATAAGAGTCTGTTTGGTACATGTGTTTAAACAATAGTTTTCAGTATTTAAACACTTAAAACTATTGTTAAAAAAATTATTAAAAAAAAAAAAAAAAAGCAAACTGTTTGGTAAGGTGTTTTTCTTAAGTGGTGTTTGAGTTATATGGTTCAAAATATGTTATTCAAACACTAATTTTAGAAAGCTCCTCATACCAGTTTTCAAGATACAAACAATGTTGTTCAGTGGCACAATTGTGCTATCCTTAACATCTCGAAGGTTCTATATGCCCACAAAACCTCAGATAATAAGAGTTTGTTTGATACATGTGTTTAAACAACAGTTTTCAGTGTTTAAACACTGAAAACTGTTGTTCAAAAAAATAAAAAAGCAACCTGTTTGGTAAGGTGTTTTTCTTAAGTGGTGTTTGAGTTATGTTGTTCAAAATATGTTATTCAAGCACTGGTTTAAGAAAGCTCCCCATACCAGTTTTCAAGATACAAATAATGTTGTTCAGTGGCATAATTGTAAATGCTTTGAAATACATGGGTCCCACTTTGACAGGACTACACCTCAACGACTCTATCTCCCCCACTCTATCTGTCCCCTCTGTATTTACTCTCTCTCTTCCCTCTCCATCCTCCACTCTATCTGTCATCTCTGTGTTTAAACAATAGTTTTTAGTGTTTAAACACTAAAAACTATTGTTCAAAAAAAAAAAAAAAAAAAAAGCAAACTGTTTGGTAAGGTGTTTTTCTTAAGTGGTGTTTGAGTTATATTGTTCAAAATATGTTATTCAAACACTAATTTTAGAAAGCTCCTCATACCAGTTTTCAAGATACAAACAATGTTGTTCAGTGGCACAATTGTGCTATGCTTAACATCTTGAAGGTTCTATATGCACACAAAACCTCAGATAATAAGAGTCTATTTGGTACATGTGTTTAAACAACAGTTTTTAGTGTTTAAACACTAAAAACTGTTGTTCAAAAAAAAAAAAAAAAAAAGCAACCTGTTTGGTAAGGTGTTTTTCTTAAGTGGTGTTTGAGTTATGTTGTTCAAAATATGTTATTCAAACACTGGTTTAAGAAAGCTCCCCATACCAGTTTTCAAGATACAAATAATGTTGTTCAGTGGCATAATTGTAAATACTTTGAAATACATGGGTCCCACTTTGATAGGACTACACCTCAACGACTCTATCTCCCCCACTCTATCTGTCCCCTCTGTATTTACTCTCTCTCTTCCCCCTCTCCATTCTTCACGCCGAAGCTCTCTATCCTCTCCCTCTTGCACAACGACAACCCCACACCCATATCTCATTATCATAGATTAGCTAATTCCATCATTAATCTCACCTGCCCTAATCCTTCTTTACTCCTGCCCAACACCAAACCCTAAAATCACCCCATTCATCCCAAATCCGTACGGCTTGCTCTCTCTCCTCAACTGCCGCATTTAATTCACCCAGTCTAGACACGCTTTCATCACTATTTTTGCCGAAATGTTTTCAAACCAGGGACAGACTTTATCTCAAATCAAATTAGGTTCCATTAGCACAGCTCCTCAACCATTAGCATGAGTATATATGGACTACTCAGACACAACATCTTCCTCCACAGCATTTCCGCCCTATTCATCCTTCCCTAAACGAGTTCCTTTACCTATGATAAGTGTTGAATTTTGCTCTTCAATTAAATGTTGAATTTCGCTCTTGAATTTGTTCTTATTTGCTGTTGAACAATCCTTCACCCACGGTGTTCATATTTGTTGTTCATTTTTGCTCTTGAATTTTGGACATGATTTTTCTCCATGCCCATCTAACTAAACCTAAGTATGGTTTGGAAAATGGGCTTTTTGAATCATAATAGGGTTTAGGAAAATGGGCTTTTCGAAAATCATTTATAAAGGCCTAAAGTTTATATTTGATTTCATATAAATCATCTATAATTGTGAATTTTGTTTTGTTTCCCCATGATGTATGTAACTTGCCTCACTGCAAGCTACTGTATCTACCTGTAATAACTTGTTTAAGTTAATTGCTAGTGGGAGTTATTATGTGTTATTGTAGCTGTATTTTAACTTAGTTCTATATAATGCTACAACATGTTTGGTAAAGTTGTTCTTTTCAAGAGAAACCCCATTTTGCTATTCTGGAGTTATTGTTATTGGTGAGGATTGGATTCAAGTCTTAGGAATCATAAAAGTAATTAACTACACTAGAAACCTAGAATTCAATAGGAGATTATGTACACTCTGTGTTGCCTATTACGTATCCATGTTAGTGGATATTTTTTGGTAAAGTGTGTTAATATTTTATTAGATGGTTGCATAAAGCAACGCCTGGAATGGGAAGTTATGGCCTCTTCCCATTGAGAAGCACTTCATAAATGTCTTAGTTGAAGAAGAGATCAAAGGGAACATACCCAGTGGGCAATTTAAAAAAGGGCTTTGGACAGTCATCCAAAATGAGTTCAATTGACGAGTCGGAAAAAATTATCAGAAAGATCAATTACTCCAGAAATTTCAAAGGTTAAAGCAAAGACATCGAGTTTTTTCCAAACTAATCGGTCGTTCCAGAATGGGATGGGATTCTGTCACTAATACGGTCACAGGTAGTGAAAAGGCTTGGGCACACGCAGCGGCAGTGAGTGTTATAGGTTTGCATCATAATTTCCATGCCATTAATTCGTAATATTCATATAAATAAATACTACATGTCTTTAACCCGATATATACGGTTGTTGATAGGCCAACCCTGTGTAAAAAGTTTCATAAAAAGGGGCTAGATCACTATGACCTGTTGGGACAATTGTTCAACGCTGGCGCTGCAACTGGATTTCTACAAATTTCCTCTTCCCAACTAGCCCCTAACAGCGATGAAGAGCGAGAGCTAAATGCGGCTTTCCTAATGCATGGAGTACACGTGATTGTGGAAGACGATAATGGAGACGACGTGGAGGAGCTGTCCACCCCAGTTGAAGGGCAAGGCAACAGGCATGCTGGAAAGCTTCCATCTTAAATAGTGAGCTCAGCAGGGAAGAAGAGGAAATGAGGGTCCCTTGGTGAGATGACCAATGCTATCAATAACTTCACGAAAATGTCAAGGTAGAGGCTTAGTAGGGATAACGGGAGTAGGCCGCAATCTACTGACTCTGCGTTGGGGGGTGATAGGTTCTCGATGGATAAGGCCGTTGAAATTCTTAACTCCATTGAAAACATAGGCGATTTCACTGTGTTCAAGATCCTTAAGGAACTCCATAATCCCAACAATTGGGCTACTTTCATTTCACTGAGGTCGGATAGGAGAAGGGGCTGGATGGATTTGGTTGGTAGTTTAATGTAGGGGCGAGTTTGGACTGCTTTCTGTGGGCTGCAATTATTGTTTCTATTCCCATGTATTATGCTTAATTACTACTAGAACCATTTTTTGTTATATTAGTCGTATGGTCTAGTGGGGTGACATTCTAGTTTGTTAAGAAACAATGATCTTATTTACATTTCCATGTTTATTTATTGTTAATGATGGAAGTACATTCAATTGAGGACTGCAATGTGTGATGCTTTTAGTTCTTTATATATCTGCGTGTGTTCATGTAGCTCTTTGAGAATCCAATTAAAATCTAATTGGATTTTCTCCAAGTTTTGGCTATTAATATATATATATATATATATAGATGTTGTGCAAATAACACCTTGGTACTAAAAGCAATAAAAGCAATAATAAATAACAAGAACACATAAAGAACACCAAAATTTACATGGTTTAGTAAACTGCCTACATTTATAGACAGCAACAAGGTGAAATTTCTTTACAAAAATAGGAAGATACAACAAAAGCACAAGAACACTCTCAAGAAATTCAAACCCCAAAATACATTGCAACTCTCTCTCACAAGACACAAAACTAGAAGTGCCATGTAAGATTAGTATGCGCCACTTGGTGGGGCCTATCACCTATGTGGTATTTAATAGGACAATGGCAACAAAGCACATTTGAAATTAGAACCAAACTTTAAATGGCCAAAATGAAACTTTTGAGACATTAGGAGCTAAAATGAAAACAACCTCAAACAAACTAAAAGTGAACTTTAGTCAAACATAATATACGTTTAAAGTATAAGAGATTAATTTATGTAAGGATGTAGTGTAAAATTCATGTTTTGCTCCTCTAATCCCAACATGTCACATTATCTTATCACATATTTAAAAATAAGGACAACCACATTCAATCAATTCTAATACCCATATATAAATCCAACCAAATTAGGAATTTATTGAGATGTTATTAAATATGGTAGGATGTATTGAATTTTAAGTAAAATGTTAATGTTTCAATCTCTTATTGGATGATATAAAACATGGGTTTTACACTTCATCCTTACCAAATTTAGGTTCTAAGTATAAACATATAATGTTTTATATGTATAAACATATATTATTTGATGTGCATGAAAATGTATTAGTTGCACACAAATAGATACACACATTGTAGATTCATTAAAATGTATTTTTTGAAATCATGAACATAAATTAAAAATAAAAATAGTAATAATTATTATTATCTAATGAAATAAAAGTTTTAAATTTACACTATAAAATTGTATTGCAAAAAGAAATTATTAAAATGGGGAGGAGTTTTTTTTTTTTTTTTCAAAGTGTGTACATTATTTTATCATCATTATGAACTATTAATTTAGAATGCCCATGTACATAATCATAAACCACAATGCTCATTAACGTGGAAGTCACTAATCTTCTTATTGTTGCATGTACAATAGCAAATTATTCAAAATGTGGACTTCCCTTTCATAAAAAATGTAATAAAAACCAAATCCATACCTCTCAATGCATGTTTTCTTCATTCTGTCAGAGCAAAAACTACGGGGACGAAGATAAACACCAAAATAGGAATCATACATAATTTCAACATTACTTGCATTTATGTTTTTTATATTTGCTTCTACTTCCCCTCTTTTATACCAAAATGGAGAATTATATTGCAGACACACACTAAAAACATCTATTTAAAATTATATTATTACTTTCATATATATGTGTGTGTGCGTGTAATATCACATAATTAGTTTTAAGATCAATTTAAATAAACGAACTGTCTTGGTTGAAAGGTTGTTGCCTTTTGTTTAGGCAAACCAAGTGGCAAACATTTGAAATATTGTGTATTAGTGTACCTACTGATTTTTTCGCATTTCCACTAGTTTTTACTCTCATGTCAGGATTGAGCTTTGTTTTGGAACATAGAATTCATGTTGCTTCACTAAAAATTCAATTTGGCTACTTATAAGAAAGTCTTTATTGAGTGGGAAATAACTAGTAGATTTGGCTTCTACTAAGTATGAAATAAATAGTACTACAAAGTATATAAACAACAAAAATTAAGAGATTCCTACTACATGGTATATAAACAACTAGTAGTACTGCACTTCTGATAAAAATGTAAATCTAAGATTAAAACTTAAGAATTGAGCAACTAATTTAAAACATAATATAAGTATAAACATATCATGTACTATATGTATAAAAATATATGTTATTTAACATGTACAATAATGTATTAGTTGCAAATAAATAGATACACACATTGTAGGTTTATTCAAATGTACCCTTTGAATTCATTAGGATAAATTAAAAGAATGATAATAATAACTTTTATACTATCTATTAAAAAAAAATTATAATTGATAGAGAAATTATATTGCAAAAAGGGATTACTAAAAAGGGCATGCGTATGGTGGCAAATAGTATTTGGCTTTTGGTTTGGGCCAAGCCTGTGTGAACAGGCGAAGTCACATTAGTGCCCCTTAGAATTATAATTTGACTGATTATATTTTTCCCCTTAGTTTGAGAGTTTAGCACGTAGTTGTCACTTATATTAATTAAATAGGAAAAACATGAAAACCTAACATGAAAGAAACTATATTGATATTTTTGAGATAAAAGATAGAAATTTTATTGATATTTTAAAATGTATGTCTTTGTTGAAATAACTAGAATATTATATGACTTTAGTCCTCAAAACAATCTAAGAGAAAGTTGTATGATGGACGAGACGGCGATGGGTGGTGGCTGCAAATGGTTGGTGGTTGGTTTGAGAGAGAGAGAGAGAGAGAAAGAGAAGGGGAATTTTTTAAAAAAAAGTTTTTATTTTTAGCATTTGTGTTGAGAAAACTGCTTTGACACCCCTTGAACTTTAGTGTAGTCTATTACACTCTCTGAACTTTTATTTTGGCCAATTTACTCCATGAACTTTATACATGTGCCAAATTAATACCTCAGTCTAACTACTGTTAATATACTAATAACAAGGACACGTAAGACTCATGTGTAGTTTAAAATACCAAAATCAATTTGATAGAGAGAGAGAGAGGGGAAGATCAAACAAAAACCATGATGGCATCCCTCCGGCACCATCACTAAAGTTCTTTGTCCTGTCATCAAGACCATAGATGTAAGTTTATACAATGATATAAATTTTTTTTTAAAGGCGATGATATTTGCTTATAATAAACATTTGGTAACCATTAGAAGAGATCTCATGCTAGTAAAATTCCTTTTGACATCTAAGTCATCTGACCTCCCATCCCACTATGAGCTACAAGTTACAAATCAGTATTATAAAGGTGTTTTCTTTTTTCTACGAACAACCTCTCATATAGAGAACTTCAACAGTTGCTCTCAAAATCCATAGAGTACTATATTAGATTTCCAACCTTTTTCCTTGCAGGTTTTATTTTGTTCCATTCACAACATCTTTATCCCCCTTCCAAAGTCCATACCAGTTGAGTCCAACCTGCTATAGTCATGATTCTTGCTGGAGGGTTCAACTTCCACATTGCGAAAGCATCTCACTCTCCCCCCATAAATCCATATCCTCTTCAACCATTCATACTAACACCCTAATCAAACCGATTTCACAATAAATCCCAAATTTTAATTTACAAACTCTAACCTTATAAACCCCAATTTAAACTACACGTGGGTTTCATGTGTGTTTGCTGTTAGAATATTAACGGCAGTTAGAGTGAGGTTTTAATTTGGCAAATGTATGAAGTTTATGGAGTAAATTGGCCAAATTAAAATTTTAGGGGGTGTAATAGCCACTACACTAAAGTTCAGGGGGCGTCAAGACATTTTTCCCCATTTGTGTTTGTACTAGTATGGTGTTTGGTGTGCTAAATGCTAAAAATTTTTTAGCATTTACCACATCTACTTCTAGTGCTTTAATGCCAAATTTATTTTGCATTTGACATATTTCATGGATGTAATTTTTTTGTGTTTGGTGTGCTAAATGCTAAAAATTATCACGCTTGATGGTTGTGCTCTAATTAACAAGAGCGAACAAAGACTAAATTCATATGAAAATTAAATGGCTAAAATATAACCCAAAAAATTAAGGCTAAAATGACCAAAAAAAAAAAAAAACTAAAGTAATGATGGAACAAAAAGAGGTCATAGGGTTCAATATGTAATTTAGCAAAAGAAAGAAAAAGAGATTAAATTCAATAAGTATTGGCCGTAAAACTTTTATTTTACACCTTCCAATCCTTGTGTGATCTGTCAACTTATTGAAACTTAAAAAATACAACTTAACACACATGATCAAGTCTCTTTAATGCCCTATTACCCTTGAAAGTTGAAACCAATTAAAACTATTCCAACACCCATTCCTATCAACAATGGAAACCTCCAAGCCACTACAAACACTGTTAGAGTATGGAGAAGAAGTTGAAACCGCCATTAAAGTGGTGTTAGGTTTATTATTATTATTATTTTTACCCTGATTTTTTCTTGATGGGTTTGGGTTTTTTTTTTTAGGCGTCAATTACGTATTTTGTATGGCTTTTTTTTTTTTTTTTTTTTTTTTTTTCGTGTATATTGGTACCTTAATGGTTAATTTTTCATGGGTAATTTTTCTTGTTAGGTTGGTTTGAAATACGATAAGGTTAATTCAAGATCTCATGCTCTCTTTTTTATACAATATAGAAATTCTACTCTAACCTAATCTAAGTGTATATATGTGTGAAGCTCCCTCCTAGAGACTTGAACCCCGGTCCTTACCCCCCACACCCCACAAGTACTTATACTTGTAAAGTGACCAACGCACCAAGGGTGTGTGGTGATAGGATCTCATGCTCTGATACCATGTTAAATTACTGATTATCCCAAAAGTTTAAGTTATTGAGATATAGTAAATTTAATCATTTATACTTCTAGTAAATCTACTGCCATAACTTGCCTATATGGTGAGTTGTAAGTACTAGTTTCATATTTCCACCACTTACAAATTGTCACATAGACAAATTGTGGCAAAGTTGTGAAAATGGCTGCGATATCAAACTTACTCAATTGGATGCGGCAAGTTTTAGTCTTTTATTTGCAATAAGCTAACGTGTCACATTGTTATTAGAGGTAGTAAAACCACCATCCGTTCGTATGGAAAAACAAGCATAAAGCACCACCGCCCACGTTAGGCGAGTTGGTACTTCCCCAAGCCTTAAAGGCTTGAGGGGTTCATGGACCCAAGTTTGAGTGGTCTCGAGGTGGGGAGGGTGGGGTTATAAGGTCGATTGTCAAAAAAAATATATATATATATATAAAGCAGAGCAGAACGACATTGTGGCATCCCAAAACCCTTTCCCTTAAAACTTTACGCTCCATTTTCTTCTTCTTTATTCTGAACATTCAAGAAACTCTCTCTCTCTCTCTCTCTCTCTCTCTCTCTCTCTCTCTCAGCTAACAAGAAAATGGGAACCCTTAACACTCTTAGCGATCGCCAGTCCGGTCAAGATGTTCACACCCAAAACAGTACTCTCTCTCTCTCTCTCTCTCTCTCTCTCACATACACACAAAACCTGCTTTTGTTCAATATATTGTTGTATTGTAAAGGAACTGACTAAGGTTGTTTTGATTTTGTTTTGTTTTTGTTTGGTTTGTTTAATGGTGAAATAGTGATGGCGTGTGGAGCAGTTGCTAATATTGTCAAATCCTTACTAGGTCCTGTCGGACTCGACAAGGTATTACTACTTCCGTGACTATTGCTGTTGATGTTTTTTGCGTTTCTTTTGTTGCAATTTTGCTTCTTTTTGCTAAGTTTTTATTTTTATATATCTTTATTTTATGGTGCATTTTATATTTTGGGTCTGTTGGAAAAATGTGTTTTGAGTTTAAAATAAGCGTTTGTAAAAAAGTTATGAGGAGACGGGGCTTTCGAACGCCTAACCAAATGGACCATTTATAGCAAGTGTGTGTATGCGCTCGAGTGCATACTATTTTTTAATATTTATTTACAATGTAAGGGATTTTAAAATTTGCAATTATTTTTGTAAGGTGTTGAATGACCAGTATGCTTAGTTTTGTCCATGCGATTTCAAATTAAGCGTATTGCTTCTTCTCTAAGCTGTGACTTTGCTCATACGTGAATGCATGATGGGTTGGAATGATATTTGTATAAGGCAGTGAAGATTGAAGGGTATTTTTTTGTTTGTTTGTCTTGTGTGTTTTCAGAGTTCAGAAGGTTACCAAACCGGTAAAGACTATGTAACTTAATAATAGAAATATAGTTAAGATGCCGAAGTGCGTGTTAATGTTATTGCATCATGGATATTAATTGATAGAGAGGCGTTGGAGACATTCCCTTTTTTCTCTTTTGATTGCAAAGGTTTTGATATAGTTAAAAAACTTAACTGCATATTAATGTTATTGCTATGTTTTTAATATTAGTTGATAGAGGTGTTCGTAACTTGCATTTTTTTCCTTTTCATTGCTAAGCTTTTATTTGGACTATGTAGTTCTGGCACTAAGAGGCCGGTTAAATAACATCAAATCTGTGATTCTAAAACAAGTTGAGTCTCTTTTCCATGATTTACCACCTTGCTTAATATGATTCACATGATTTTCTTGATATAATTTTTCCATTTGTTATATTTGATGTGTTTGATGTTTTAATTATGTTTGATATGTTCTAATATAATTTTAAGTTGTTTATAATCTATTCTTGTTGTCCTTGGTTTGTTATTTTGGTTTCATGTAAAGTATAACATGTATGTTTATTTTGTGTAGTTTAGTTTAATTATTTGTTTTGTTTCATGTTTATTTGTTGATGTTGATGCTTTGTGTTTTTGTTTTATGTTAGTTTAGTTTTTAGGGTTTCTAACATGCTTGTTTGATCTCACATATTATATATTTGTTTGATTAAATTTCTAAAAATGTAATTTTTTGAATTTGTGTTAAAGGATACGTGCACATCATCAAGTATGTGTGCGCGTGGTTCAACCATGCATATGCATAGTTGAGTTTGCGCACGCACCCCGAATCTAGATTAGGGTAAAATCTTGTTTTTATTTGTTTTAATCATTTTCACATAATTTTTAATTCTATTTGACTCTGTTTTAGATTAATTATTTAGTTTTAATTATTTACCATGTTTGTTTTAGTTTTTTTGCCATGTTTAGTCTATTTGATATTATTTACTTGTGTGTTTTATTTAATTGTCATCTTTTCATGTTTAATTTATTTTGTTTTATTTATTTCCTTTTATATTGTGATATGTTTTTAACATGTTGTATGTGTTTTTTTTTATTTAAAGTGTATGATGTATGTTTAGGTTAAGGATTAGGGCTCTCTTAATAAACTCTTTAATTAAATATGGCCTAGCAACACATACTAGAGGCTGGCCCACAAGCCGAGCAGTCTTAGGTACCTAACAACTTCCCAAGCCGTACCCAAACTTTGGACCCATAATCTGGTATGCGGATTCATGTTTGTAAGTGATTGGCTCAAAGGGCCCAATATGGTTCTTAGACCTAATCTAGGTGGCAACTCCATTAGTCCACAGCAACCACACTCAATCAATTCTAATACCCATATATAAATCCAACCAAGTTAGGAATTTATTAAGATGTTATTAGGTGTGGTGCGATATATTGAATTTTAAGTAAAATTTTGATGTGACAATCTCTTATGGATGATGTAAAACATGGGTTTTACACCCTATCCTTACCAAATTCGAACTCAAAGTATAAACATATATTGTTTTAGAGTTTAAATTCTATAAGAACTAGGTGTGAAACCCTTAGTTTACACCCTCCAATAGCATGGTACCACATCAATATTTCACAGTATTGCACAAATAAATGAATAAAACCTCCCACACAAAATACTTCCTTCCTATTACAAAAAATCAAATCCCATTCAATTAAAAAACCAAAGCTCCTAGCCTACTACGATGGAAGGTTGACAACGGCAGGACCGCAGGAGAATGAGATGTAATGGAAGCAGAGGTTTCAAGCTAAACTCCAAAAGATTTTCAGTTCAGAGATTACATGCAAGGTTCATTTATTTGTTCAAGCTCTTAGATAGATGGAGATGTTCTTATGGGCAAGCTCTAAAATCACTAAAGAAAGGTTTTGGCAAAAATAGTAGTTCATCAAAAGGAGTAACAGTAGCTTCACTAGCATCATGGACCACCGTTTGGCAACATAGGCGATATTTTGGGTAGAAAAACTTTAAGATTTGGTTTGTTTGATAAAGGGATTTTGGTTTTTTGTATTAATGGAATTGGAGGGATGAGTTTAATGGTCGACTTTTTTCCAGATTTTGGTGGCGTTTTTGTGGGGTTAAAGGTGGTTGTTCTTCCATGGTAGGATCAAGAGTTTTTAATTCAATAGGATTTGATTTTCTGTAATAGGGAGGAAATATCGTGTGTGGGAGGCTCTATTCAATTATTTGTAAAATGCTGATGTGGCACCGTGGTATTGGAGGGGTAAACTAAGGGTTTTACACCAGGTCCTTATCAAATTTAAACTCAATGTTTTATATGCATAAACATAAATTATTTGATGTGTATAAAAATGTATTAGTTGCACACAAATAGATACACACAGTGTAGATTCATTAAAATGTATTTTTTGAAATCATGAACATAAATCAAAAATAAAAATAGTAATAATAATTATTATCTAATGAAATAAAAGTTTTAAATTTACACTATAAAACTGTATTGCAAAAAGAAATTATTAAAATGGGGAGGAAATTTTTTTTCAAAGTGTGTGCATTATTTTATCATTATTATGAAATATTAATTTAGATACACACATTATAGGTTTATTAAAATGTACCATTTGAATTCATGAGAATAAATTAAAAGAATAATAATAATAACTTTTATACTATCTATTAAAAAATTATAATTGATAGAGAAATTATATTGTAAAAAGAGATTACTAAAAAGAGCACGCATATGGTGGCAAATAGTATTTGGCTTTTGGTTTGTGCCAAGCTTGTGTGAACAGGCGAAGTCACATTTGTGTCCCTTAGAATGACAATTTGATTGATTATATTTTTCCCCTTAATTTGAGAGTTTTGCATGTAGTCGTCACTTATATTAATTAAATAGGAAAAACATGAAAACCTAAAATGAAAGAAACTTTATTGATTTTTTTGAGATAAAGATAGAAACTTTATTGATATTTTAAAATGTATGTCTTTGTTTAAATAACTAGAATATTATATGACTTTGGTCCTCAAAACAATCTAAGAGAAAGTTGTATGATGGGCGAGACGGCAATGGGTGGTGGCTGCAAATGGTTGGTGGTTGGTTTAAGAGAGAGAGAGAGAGAGGAGAAGGGGAATTAAAAAAAAGTTTTTATTTTTAGCATTTGTGTTGGGAAAAATGCTCTGACACCCCCTTAAACTTTACTGTAGTGGCTATTATATCCCCTAAACTTTTATTTGGCCAATTTACTCCATAAACTTTATACATATGCCAAATTAATACATCGGTTTAACTACCGTTAATATACTAATAGCAAGGGCACGTAAGACTCATGTGTAGTTTACAGTACCAAAATCAATATATGAGAGAGAGAGAGAGAGAGAGAGAGAGAGAGAGAGAGAGAGAGAGAGAGAGAGAGAGAGAGATCGATCAAACAAAAGCCATGATGGCATCCCTTCAGCACCGGCATTGAAGTTCTTTGTCTTGTCATCAAGACCATAGACTCAAGTTTATACAATGATAATATATATATATATATATATATATATATATATATATATATTAAAAAGGCGATGATATTTGCTTATAATAAACATTTGGTAACCATTAGAAGAGATATCATGCTAGTAAAATTCCATTTGACATCTGAGTCATCTGACCTACTATCCCACTTTGAGCTACTAGTTACAAATCGAGTATTATTAATTTGTTTTCTTTTTTCTATGAACAACCTCTTAGGTAGAGAACTGCAACAAATGCTCTAAAAATCCATGGAGTACTATATTAAATTTCCAACATTTTTCCTTGCAGGTTTTGTTTCGTTCCATTCACAACATCTCTATCCCCCTTCCAAAATCCATCCTAATTGAGTCCAACCTACTATAGTCATGATTCTCGCCAGAGGGTTCAACTTCCACATCGCAAAAGCATCTCACCCTCCCCCCCTAAATCTATATCCTCTTCAACCATTCATACTAACACCCTAATCAAACTGATCTCACAATAAATCCCAAATTTTAATTTACAAACCTTAACCTTATAATCCCCAATTTAAACTACATGTGGGTCTCATGTATGTTTGCTATTAGAATATTAACGGCAATTAGAGTGAAGTATTAAATGTATGAAGTTTATGGAGTAAATTGGCCGAATTAAAAGTTTAGGTGGTGTAATAGCCACTACACTAAATTTCAGGGGGAGTCAAGGTATTCTCCCCTATTTGTGCTTGCACTAGTATGGTGTTTGGTGTGCTAAATGTTAAAAAAAATTTAGCATTTAACACATCTACTTCTAGTGCTTTAATGCCAAATTTATTTGGCACTTGACATATTTCGTGGATGTAATTTTTTGTGTTTGGTGTGTGTTCGGGGGCCTTTTTCGGTTGCCCAGCCACGTGTGGTTCGTTGGAGGGATGACCTTACTAGGCCCGGGTTCTTTTTGGGGAGTTGCGTCCGGAACTCAACATTGGGCCACATGGTCCAATGCCTACCGGCGTATTTTTTAAGCCTATAAAATCATTAAAGCCAAAGTCTAAGAATCGCGATAATGGTCGAATAAATATGTAATATGCGTTTGATATGATAGTTTTGATTAGTAGTTGTAATAACAGTTGAAATAAAGTAGTATTTATTTAGAAGTAAAGTAATCATGTACTCAATGATGTAAATTTAAAGATATGGAAGCAAAGTCACTTATCTCTGTATGGTTTATAGCCCAGCTGTGTAGCATCAGTGAGCTGATAGGATTCCAGCAAAATGCCAGCGGTAAAGGCTAGTTTATCATGCATTTAAATGAATTTATGCCTTGGTTAGTAGTTGTAATAGCAGTTGGAATAAAGTAATACTCAATAATGTAAATTTAAAGATAAGGAAGCAAGGTCACTTATCTCTGATGGTTTGCAGCCCAGCTGTACAGCTTCTGTGAGCTGATGGGATTCCAGCAGAATGACCCCAGCGGTAGAGAGGCAGTTTGCCATGATAACTTCGAGATTGAGGGGGAAAAATGGGTGCAACTTGAGGGAGAGAGAGTATGTCCAGTTGTGTGTAGGAGCTGGTTAAGCTTGCCCCTCTTATCATGCACTTAAATGAGTTTCCTCTTTGACAATGCTCTTTTAATTGTTGTGAAGTCATGAATAGAGTTGCCTTCCATGAGAAGGGCTTTTGTATGGAGTATATGTGCCTTCTAAGAGAAGGGCTTTATGTAAGAAGTAGTTGTGCCTTCTAAGAGAAGGGCTTTTGTAAGAAGTAGTTGTGCCTTCTAAGGGAAGGGCTTTGATATAAGATCTTGGTGCCTTCTAGGAGAAGGGCTTTAGTAATAGAAGTCCATGCCTTCCATGAGAAGGGCTTTTAGTATGAGTGGTTGGCATCTCTTGAGAAGTGTGGAGATGGTAAAGACATAGATGTTTTGTGGGATGTAGTATTTGTAATATGTATGATATATGAAGTATGAGAAATATGGAGGTTAAAAGATAGTAAAAATGTGAGATTATAACTGCTGGAGAAGTTGTAGAGATTGCTTTCCAAGAGGAAAGATTTTGTAAGAGAAGAGTATGGAGATGTGTTTATGGGCAGCAAGATAGTAGAATTTCAGAGTGAGGGAGTATGAGATAATGAGTATATGAGAGTAATAGTATTGTAGTGTGTTTAGCAAAGCTGTTGGGATTTTCTGCTGGGATTGTATGAGAGCTTATGAAGGCATTTATGAGCTAAGGGCTGAAGAGTTTAGTTCCTAATTTGGAAACTAAAAACTCAGAAGCTCAGTACTTCATTAAGAGCTTCCGTTGATAATTAGAGGGAGAGAGAAGTTTATGAGAGAGTTCTCCTCCATTAGTGTTTCCCTTGAGGTGTTGATGAAGGGTCCCATTTAGCTGAGTTTAAAGGGGTATTTTAGCAAAGAATATCAGCCAAAATCTGTCCCAAACAGCAATGAATCTTTAGAGAATCCATCTTAAGATTTGGCCAAAAATGGTATGTTTAGCTTTAAGATATTCTTGCTATTTCAGGTAAGAGTTGCTGGGGAAAAAGTAACAGAAAAGAAAGGTATTTTGGCAAGGAAAAGGTAGTTACAATAGTTGGTTTTGGTTTTAGCCAAATGTGGAAAAATCAGTAATGCTCAGGCTGCTGGGTCAGCTGTCACAGCTGTTCTGAAAAGGCTGTTCCAGCTATCAGGAAAAGCTATGACAGCTATCATGAAAAAGCTGTCCCAGCTGTCAGGAAAAGCTTTGATAGCTATCATGAAAAAAGCTGTCCCAGCTGTCATAAGAAAGCTGTTTGCTTTGGGCAGAAGCCAATGAGGTCAGATGGGATTTCAGACTGCTGGAGAGGTCATTTAGCATTTATTGGATGGATTTGGCTGAAAAATGGTAAGATCTCTTTGAAGGGTATCTTGCTATTTTGGGTATAACAGCTGGTTGCTGGGATTTCAGCATTAAATGGCTGATGATATCATTTCCAGCCAGGTGTCAAGTGCTGAATGCACTGCTGGGGTTCAGCTGGAAATGTTTCCTTTTCGGGTGTTTGTGTTTTTGGTCCAAGGTTCCATTACAACACATTTCCAACAAGTAATAGAAGGATAGGTTGAAAGTTAATGAAGCTTTGGAGATTTGGTCAAGGCCTCATTGGGTTGTGACATAATCTTGGTGAGCAAGAAGGGTATTTAATGCTCTGCTCTGGTAACTGGCAGAGACATATATGGTCTGATTGTGGCAGACAGCAGCTGGGTATAAAAGATATCAAGAATATTTTGTATAGAGAGAGATAAAAGATAGCCAATCAGATTAGGCCACGAGTTTGAGTTGGATTTTAGCTGAAAGAAGTAATGAGATTTATGTAGAATAATATAATGAAGTTTCTAAATTTGTATAGCAACAGCTGGAGATATTGAGTATTTGTCATATGATGAATATTAAACTTTAGAAAAAGAGCAATGGGGAATTCTATCATTTTAAGTGCTACGTGATAAGAGATGCTTACCATATGTTACCCGTTACACATGGACTCGTCAGAGTTTAGGGAGTTGGAGAAGACACGCCAAGCAACATGTTTCTTTTATCAACTTTAAACTGCTGGAGCTTTACTGAACATACCACTTGGCCCTCCAAACCACGACTTCCAAAGTTTTCCTAAAGAGACTTATGAGCTTGGGTCATAAGCCGAAGATGAGATGACGTACCTCGGGTTTTGTTGTCATTTTGTGTAAATATGGGCTCTTGTTGAAGAAGCCGCTTGCCATAAGTGTAAGAGAGGTAATATGGGCCGTGAGCTTTGATTCATTGCTTAAGCCCAATCCATATGTTGATGTTGATAATGTCGTGGGGTTATGATCCCAATTGATGAAGAGGAAATGTGGACCATGAATCCGCCTCTTGAAGTAAGGATCTTGCGGGCCATGTGAGCCCAATCCATGTAGTTGAATGAGATATGAGCTTATTTTGAGTTTTAAATAGATTTACCCAAAAAAACCAATAATATGTTGATATGGCATAGGGTGCCAATGAAGTAATGCCACGTGGGCCGAAAAAACAGTCCTCAACAGTGTGCTAAACCCTAAAAATTTAGCACACCTGATGGTTGTGCTCTAATTAACAAGAGTGGACAAAGACTAAATTCATATGAAAATTAAATGGCTAAAATATAACCCAAAAAAATTAAGACTAAAATGACAAAAAAAAAACTAAAGTTAATGATGGAACAAAAAGAGGTTGTAGGGTTCAATATGTAATTTAGCGAAAGAAAAAAAAAAAAAAAAAAAGAGATTAAATTCAATAAGTATTGGCCGTAAAACTTTTGTTTTACACCCTCCAATCCTTGTGTGATATGTTAGCTTATTGAAACTTAAAAAATACAACTTAACACACATGATCAAGTCTCTTTAATGCACTATTAGGCTATTACCCTTGAATGTTGAAACCGATTAAAACTATTCCAACACCCATTCCTCAACGATAGAACTACTAGACCTCCAAGCCACTAGAAACATTGTTGGAGTACAGAGAAGAAGCCGAAATCGCCGTGAGTGTGGTGTTAGGTTTATTATTATTATTTTTTTCCTAATTTTTTCTTGATGGGTTTGGGTTTTTTTTTTTGGGTGTCAATTACGTATTTTGCTTTGCTTTGTTTTGTTTGTTTGTTTGTTTGTTTTTTTTTTTTTTTTTTTTTTTTTTTTTGTGTATATTGGTATCTTGATGGTTAAATTTTCATGGGTTATTTTTCTTGTTAGGTTGGTTTGAGATACGTTGAGGTTAATTTAGAATCTCATATTCTGATACCATTTTAAATTATCGATTATCCCAAAAGATTAAAATATTGAGATATAATAAATTTAATCATTTAATTATATACTTTTAGTAAATTTACTGTCATAACTTGCCTACGTGACAAGTTGTAAATGGTGGGTGGGTCCATATTTCCACCACTTACAAGTTGTTACATAGACAAATTGTGACAAAGTTGTGAAAATGGCTTCGACTTCAAACTTACTCAATTGGATGCAGCAAGTTTTAGTCTTTTATTTGCAACAAGCTGACGTGTCACATTTTTATTGAAAGTTGTAAAACCACCACCCATCCGTATGAAAAAACAAGCATAAAGCACCATTGCCTAGGCGAGTTGGTACTCCCCCAATCTTTAAAGGCTTGAAAGGTTCATGGACTTGACTTAGGTTTGAGTGGTCCCGACAGTGGGGTTAAACTGTCGACAAAAAAAGAAAAGAAAAATAAGGAGCATAAAGCAGAGCAGAACGACGTCGTGGCATCCCAAAACCCTTTCGCTTAAAACTTTACGCTCCATTTTTTTCTTCTTCTTTATTCTGAACATTCAAGAAACTCTCCTAGTAAACTCTCTGCCTCTTTCTCTCTCTCTCTCAGCTAACAAGAAAATGGGAACCCTTGACATTCTCGGCGATCGCCAGTCCGGTCAAGACGTTCGCACCCAAAACGGTACTCTCTCTCTCTCTCACACACACACACACACACACAAAAAACCTGATTTTGTTCAATATATCGTTGTATTGTTAAAGGAACTGACTAAGGTTTATTTGTTTTTGTTTGGTCTGTTAATGGGGAAATAGTGATGGCGTGTGGAGCAGTTGCTAATATTGTCAAATCCTCACTAGGTCCTGTCGGACTCGACAAGGTATTACTACTTCCATTACTGTTGCTGTTGATGTTTATGCCGATTCTGTTGTTGCAATTTTGCTTATTCTTGCTAGGTTTTTTTATTTATTTATTTTTTAATATATTTTTATGGTGCATTTTTATTTTGGGTCTATTGGAAAACTGTGTTTTTGAGTTTAAAATTGGCGCTTGTAAAAAAGTTACCAGGAGTTGTGGTTGCAAATCAGAGTTTTGGTTTTAAAAAAAACGCTCTTTTAATATCCCAAAACGCCTAACCAAACGGACCCTTTATAGTAAGTGTGTGCGTGCTCAGGTGCATACTATTTTTTAATATTCATTATAATGTAAGGAATTTTAAAGTTTGCAATTATTTTTGTAAGGTATTGAATTACCAGTATGCTTAGTTTTGTCCATGCGATTTGAAATTAAGCTTATTGCTTCTTCTCTAAGCTGTGACTTCGCTCATATGTGAATGCACGATGGGTTGGAATGACATTTGTATAAGGCGGCAGTGAAGATTAAAGGGTATTTTTTGTTTATTTGTCTTGTGTGTTTTTTGAGTTCAGAAGGATACCAAACTGGTAAAGACTATGCAACTTAATAATAGGAATATAGTTAAGATGCTGAAGTGCGTGTTAATGTTATTGCATCATGGATATTAATTGATAGAGAGGCATTGGAGACGTACCCATTTTTTCCCTTTTGATTGCAAAGGTTTTGATATAGTTAAAATACTTAACTGAATGTCAATGTTATTGCTGTGTTTTCAATATTAATTGATAGAGGTGTTCGTAGCTTGCCTTTTTTTTTCCCTTTTTATCGCTAAGCTTTTATTTGGACCATGTAGTTCTACCAAAGGGTATAATTTTGATTTGCTTTCTGGTTGATGGTTTCAGATGCTCGTTGATGATATTGGAGATGTGACAATTACTAATGATGGTGCTACAATACTGAAGATGTTAGAAGTTGAGCACCCTGCTGCCAAGGTGGATAAACAGTCTCATCTTGCTCATTCTTGTTTTATTACTGGATGTGTGTTTTTTCTGTGTTATTGAGCATTGCCACTCTATAACATGTTTTGATTTATTTAAATTTTTTGGTGGTCCACAGGTACTCGTGGAGTTGGCAGAGCTTCAAGACCGAGAAGTTGGAGATGGGACAACATCAGTGGTCATTATAGCTGCAGAGTTGCTGAAGGTAAGTGTAGCCAGCCTGTTAATTTGGGATCTTATGAAAGGAATTTTCTTATGTTCTGATGAAAGACGACTTAATTAACCATGATTATGCAGAGCGCAAATAATAATCATGGTTAGAAAAAGTGAACATCTACATTACATCTACGATTAAGTGTTGTTTTTGGGATCTCATATGATAGCAACTCTTTTATGGTCTGATGGATGATGACTTAATGGTTAATTTAATCATAATTCTGCAGAGAGCAAATGATTTGGTGAGGAACAACATTCACCCTACATCTATAATCAGTGGTTACAGAGTGAGTCTCTCTCTCTCTCTCTTCTGTTTTAAGTTTGAACCCTTATCAGTTTTACCACTGTCTTTTGTGGCTTGTTACTTGGTAAGTTGCCTTATAGTTTTATCCTTTCTATTTCTCTATGTTTTAATGTAAATAGCTTGCCATGAGGGAGGCATGCAAATATGTGGAGGAAAAATTGGCTGTGAAGGTAAGGCTCCTCTGTCTTTGTCCTTAAATAATTGCATGTGTGTTTATATGAAACCGGACAATTAAGGTTCATAAACAGTATCATGAGTTGAAGGCATGAATGAAAGTTTGTTTCAATCACTAGCTCTGCCACTACAGACCTTATTTTGAGTTTGTAATTTTTCATCATTTATGCCCAAAATGGCATAGAGGGTTCGGTATGCAATACTGTGGTTCCCACTAAAGATCAGAAAATGTTGTTGTTATATCACGTGCTCTGCTTAGTCTATTCACGCATCTGTTGCAACTTTCCTATGGCTTACTTGCCTTCCTTTATTTCAGGCATGTAGGCATGCAAGTTCTTCTAATGTTACAATCTCAAATTTAAGAGATCAATTAAATCTAAAAATGAAGAACACTGGGTATTGTTTTATTACATTCATCCAGTCGTACAGAGATCTTAAGAACATAGGATTAAGGGAATTTAGAAGGAGATCAAATTCCCTTCTCTCCATGTAATTTACATTATGCTTAAAGGAACCACACTCTAAATTTGTTCTATTACATTCATCCAATCATACAAGATCTTAAGAACATAGGCTTAAGGGAATTTAGAAGGAGATCAACGTCATCAAATGTGTGATTATTTCCTTCTCTCCATGCAATTTACATAATGCTTAAAGGAACCACACTCTAAATTTGCCTCTTGTAGGACTACCAAAGTCCCTTTCCAACAAATAAGTACCTCAATAACCCGTATAGGCATCATGAAATGTCCCAAAAAGAGAAAACACCAGAGCCTCGAGCTCCTTTTGGCTGTACAATGATGTAATAAATGGTTTACTAACTCTCCACTAGATGACACATACAACACCAGTCTACGATCACATCTCTCTCATTCTTAGATTGTCCATTGTTGAATTCTATGATGATGCAGCTTCTCCCCAAACAAAGAATGGAATCTTTTTGAGATGCTTTCACTCTGCAAATACTCTTCCGAGGGAACATAGAGGACCCTCTCAAAGCACCTTAGTAAGATTGTACATCTTCTGCTTCTAGTCAACCTCCTGCACATTATAATGTTGCTTTTCTTCAAGGATAATTAGAGAAAAACAACTCAAACAAGGAATCCACTTACCTTAGTTCCCGATATTGGGAGGCTCTCAGAAAGTGAAAATCCTAATCTGTCTTCTTCTCCTGAAATATGGAAAATATGTGGGTACCGAAGCATCCCTCCCCTCAGCTAGCAAAAACAAATATGGAAAGAAATTATTTAAAGCCATCTCCCCACACAAGTGATGGCAAAAAAGAACTTTCCTATCATCCCCTATCACAAATTTAATCATTTCAACATAGAAGATGGACCTCATTCATTGTGTTCTGGATGGAAATGCTTTGTCTAAGCTATAACATATCTAATAGTATATTCCTGATAAGGTTTTTTTGTTGATTTTTTTAGGTTGAAAAGCTTGGAAAAGATTGTCTAATTAACTGTGCCAAGACAAGCATGTCCTCAAAGTTGATATCTGGTGACAGTGACTTCTTTGCAAATCTGGTATGCTGATTTGTTGTACATGTGAATGTAATATGGATTTTTCGTTCCAAGAATCTGGATGTCAATGAAATTGATACGCTTTCTATACTTAAACAAGCCATCTGTGTATCGTTGGCTTGTGATGAGTGTTTAGTGTGTTTTATTGGTTTTTGTATGTGATTGTATTTCTAGGTTGTGGAAGCTGTGCAATCTGTTAAAATGACAAATGCACGGGGGGAAGTCAGATACCCAATTAAGGTAGGTGTTTGCGCATTCTCCACATCTTGCTTGGGAAGGTTTTGTAGTGTGGACATATACTTAATAGGAAATTGAAATCTCTTATGTGTTTCTTGTAAACTGCTGGCGAGTAAATTCTTTAGCTTGACATGGCTCAACCTGCTTTTCATGGTTTTAGAGATATGCTAAAATTTGTGGATATGAAAGTTGTAATGCCCTAATTGTTCTTATGATGTTCCAGGGAATTAATATTTTGAAAGCTCATGGCAAAAGTGCAAAAGATAGCTATCTTTTGAATGGGTATGCTCTAAATACGGGTCGTGCTGCCCAAGGAATGCCTATTAGAGTTGCCCCTGCAAAGATTGCCTGTCTTGACTTTAATCTTCAGAAGACAAAGATGCAAATGGGTGTCCAAGTCTTAGTCAGTGATCCCAGGGAGCTTGAAAAAATTCGTGAAAGGTGATAAGATAATAAAAAGTATTTTCTTTTAGGTTAATGATTGTCATTACTTGATTAATTATTATTTTTGTGCACCACCGAAGCATGCATTTCACTTTCCAATTGCTTGCTTCTTTGCAGTAATTGATTTAGTATCCAATTACCTATATAATAGAGCAGTCTGGTAAAGGCACAAAATCAGCCATTTATGCATATATACATGCATATGATTTTTTATCTTTTTAAAATTCATTTACTATTCTTTAATGCATGCTCGGCACAATCCAAAGAGTCTCATACTTTATGCTTTTGCTTTGTGTTGTGATAATCTTTATCACCTCTTCTCTATGGTTATTAAGATGAAAATCATTATACAATATTTGTCTACTTTCTTGCTTATGTAGAACTTGTTTTACATCTATCTTAACAGAGAAGCTGATATGACCAAAGAACGCATTCAGAGACTTTTGAAAGCTGGAGCCAATGTTGTTCTAACAACAAAAGGGATTGATGACATGGCACTCAAGGTAAGCCTCTACAGATATTTGATTCTCCAACTGCTTTACATCTATCCCATCCGGCATTGAATTGGCTGGCATGATTATCAGCATTCTATCCCATGCTACCACTTTACCTGAAGTTGGTTGCATGCATTGGTTATAGTCATCTTTTTGTTGGCATAACCCAAATGGTCACTTATTTTTTTGTCATGGTCTAGTGATTATTATAATTGGAGAATGGAAAGATTTGTCGAAGTTCTACCTTTGGATACCACTTAGTTTTTCTAATTATATTTTCTTAAGGAGCCAGAGCCAATCCAAATTCTATTAATAGTGGACAAATTGGCATATTACCCAATTACATGCCTATTTCCATGTTTTGAGAAATATTTTCCCTCCAAATTGAGGAAAACACAGTTTTATGGGTTTGAGTAGAAATGTTGAATGCTGTTTGGAAATGTAAGAACCTTTGAAACACAAAATTTTTAGGGAATTGGAAGTGTCGAAGTTCCTATTTCTTTTAAGCCCTGAGACAAAATGAAGTTTATAGTGCCTGGAATATCACGCACCTTGGTATTTCCATGTAGCATAGGAAATTTTTAAGGAAGTACGTAGAGCTGTTATTGTGTTTTGTTTTAGAGAGGTATTATTGATCTATTGAATCATCTAAGCTGGTTGCTGTACTTAGAGTGGGTGGGAAAAAGATAATTGAGCTAATGGCCTATTAGAGATGGAGGATTTTTTTTCTCCTGGTTAATGTTTATAGCGTGATGCTTTGATATGTAAGTTTTGAGTCAATTGCTTTCTAGTTTTTGAACAGTATGTTGTTGATTGTGTGGTCTATGGTGTCTTGAATGGGTTTACTTTAATTACAGTGAATTCAACCTAACAAGCTGTTTTCTTAGATTGTTCTCCTGTGGTTTTCTGCTAGTTTATTGTGTTCCTACTATCAAGCTCTCAAGCAGATCTAAATTTATTGTGTGGATTCTTTGTTGTTGTTTCAGTACTTTGTTGAGGCTGGGGCCATTGCTGTTAGACGTGTTCGCAAGGAGGATATGCGCCATGTTGCCAAGGCAACAGGTGCGACCATGGTAAATTCCTAGCCTGCTTCTGTAATGCTATTAATTTTCAAGGCTGTTTTTAATTTTCTTTCAACATTGGCTAATAATTAATTCAATCATGGATGTACAAAGGGCAATAGTTTGTTTGGAATATTGTGATGCATATTTTCTGAAGCTGCAGAGCTTAAATAATTCTTGGGTTGTGACTGGTGAGAGGAGCAAACTTTTGAGTTTTACTTCTTGTCCTTTAACTATAATAAATAAATAAATAAAAGTGTATTTTTGGTCCACATTAGGGTCTCTGCTGTTAATATACAAGCTGCAAATAGAATTATTTCACACCACCAATTAATGTGACGGAGTTATCTGATATCATAAGTATGCTGAAAGCAACACTTGGGGTGTGCATACAGTATCTAGTCAGGCTTCTGATTGCTAGTTGAATTTGATCAATATGTGATAAACTTTCCTTCTATCCGTAGCATTCTCTGAAGTCTTAGTACAGGCTACTCATGTTTGATTCGTTGATTCTTATAAGCTCTTTGATTAATCCTGACATAGTGTCCAAGCATAGAAGCTTTTTCCTTCATCACAAATACGGGGATATTTTTAAATCTCAAATGCCGCATGATATAGCTTTACTGAAGACAATGGTTTACATTTTGAGCCACAGAAGCTAATCCACTCTAAAAGCTGTGTTAACTACATATATGAAACTTGGTGATTTGCTATAATTTTTGTTTGTGTAAGCCGTTCTTTTTGTTTCAAATGGTAACTGCTTGGAAATCAAGAAATTAAACAGAACTTAAGAACTTAAAAACATAATGTTCACTGGAAAAAGTGAACCAAATTATAGCATGTGGGAAGTACTCCTCTACTTGGCAAAGCATCTGCCTCAGTGCCTTCTGATGTTGTGGCAATATCATAAAATGTCTACATTCAATTGGTTATTGTTGCCATAATTCTATATATTTATATTGGTAATGATTCCTAAAATATAATTTTGGTTTTTGACCTACTTACAGCTTTTAGCCTTTTAGGTTGTATTTCAATTGCAAGGTTATTTACTTCATTAGTCCCATAATTAGTGTCTTTATAGAAATGATTAAATATTATAAAAAAGCAATAAATTTAAAAACATTTCAAACTTTCAACAAAGCTTTACAAAGTTGTCGCTTTGAAATTAATGTGTATCGTGGGTGTTTTGGAAAAGTTCAGAATTAATGCTATAAATTTTGGATGTGGACATGCATTATTGAACAAGTTAAAAAATGCAATTTGAGCCACTTATTATAAAATTGAGTACCATCCTATTCATGTTCTCATATAGGTGTAGTGGTATGCGTACAGTTGAATATGTTTATATCTCTTGTTGGCTGTTTTATATTTTTTTAATTTTCCTTTTGGACATTAATTTAGTACTTGCCTAATAAATTAAACCATATGTGCGTCGGCACATACCAATTTCCTAGTCTTCCAGAATTCCCATATGATGACTGGAAGCAATGATGTCTATGATTTGAGTGAGGTCGCTTGGTTGAGGCTGTGTGCTCAGTTTTGTCTTAGAGAATGCCTTGTTAGACTTGGACATGAGACCTTATTGCGCTTCTTGTCATGTTGGCATTTGATTGGTTTGAAGGCATGTGTTCCCAACTTAATTAATGGATAATGTAGAACATTGATCCTGAATTTCCAGAGTGATGAGGGAGGGAATTTTTGGAATCTATGTTTAGCTCTTTCTTTATTCAATTCAAGTTCACACATTGTCGATTCTCCGCTGCATGTTTATGATAATTTTACTGGATTTTGGACAGGTTAACCATTATTATTCTTTTTATGATTGTGTACTATTGATGGATGATGCAGGTATCAACATTTGCTGATATGGAAGGAGAGGAATCATTTGATTCTTCACTGTTAGGATATGCAGATGAAGTTGTTGAGGAGCGCATTGCTGATGATGATGTGATATTGATAAAGGGGACTAAAACTACAAGTGCGGTGAGTAATTTATTTTATTTTGAATTTGGATTTAGTTTTGTGTTTGGGACCCAATTGCTTGTAATCCTTGTGGAATTCCTATGGGCTTGACAATGAGTGCCATACCTCTGTTAAGTTTGATTATTGATACCCTATGCTAAATTATATTCAAAGAATGAATTTATTTATTTATTTTATATTGGTAAGTTACACACTATGTGAGGATGTGCCATTGAGCTATATTCAAAGAATGCTTAATATAAAATTTTAGTTTTTTTTATTTATTTAATGTATTGATTGTTACATATTAGTTACACATTGAGGATGTGCCATTGATGTTTTCTTTTACAACATACTTTCTCTAGGTTTCCTTGATCCTCCGAGGGGCGAATGACTATATGCTTGATGAGATGGAGAGATCTCTGCATGATTCTCTTTCTATTGTTAAAAGGACCCTTGAATCCAATACGGTAAACTTTGTCTCTTTCTTTAATACATGATTATAATTTTGAACTCTTTAGTATGTTGTTTCTTAATGTTGCTCTTTGTGATTAGCTAAGATATTAGATTATGGTTGTATTGGTTTAATTCTTAAAATGATATGGGAAAATCAAATAAGATGGTTTTTTTTTTTATGTGCCTTTGTTGTTCAAACATCAGGCAACTAAAGAAATTATATCACTGACTCTATTAACCAAATTGTTTGGCAATTATGTTAGAATCTGCTTTGTGGGCATTGAGCTTTCTATTGTATCTGCCGTTAAGCTTTTTGTGTATCTTAGTGGCACAATTTTTTCTTTGGAATGCATACTAAAAAAGATTTAGATTATAGTTTTTTTTTTCCTTGATATGTTATTACATTAATTATGAGGATATTAAGAACCCTTGTTTCATGTAATGATAATTTATTGAAATGAGTCTACTTCATGGAAGAAGTCATGAAGTAGCCTAAAGAATTACAATTGAAGACATATCTATGAGCCATCATCAAAATCTTATCATGAAATTTGAAATATTAGGTATCTGGTGATCTGACAAGCTTTTAGGCCTGGCCTGCTAATTGCTAAAGCATGCATATGCACAAGAGAGTCATTTCCAGACTAGCAGAATCTTTTGAGATTGGAAAAGAACTTCATATTTGTTCTCATGTTATTCTATAATGTGGAATCAATGCACTTTGGCATGACTTAATTTCTGGTATCCACCAAAAATAGACGAGAGAGTAGTTACTAATTTATTAGAATTGTGAAATTGTATCATCTTTCTGGTGTTGAGCAGAATCTTTTAGAAGATAGTCATATCAAATTATTTGGCAAAATTAGAGTTATCAGTTATTTCATCTTCATGAGTCATTTCGCACTTGCAGGGCTTGCCATTTAGCTGCTCATGGATTCAAATGGGCTATTTCCTAATTGTTTTTTTTTTTTTCTTCTCTCAAGAATCAAATAGGACATTTTTCTCTCTCCCCCCCGGCCCAATCTTTTCTCCCCAAAAAAGTCTGGGAGTTGTGTGCAATGTTTTCTAAAAAAAAAAGAAGAGAAATTAGAATTCATTTATCTATGTGGTTTTCATAGTCTTCATTTTCATATTTGCGATACAGGTGGTTGCAGGCGGAGGTGCAGTTGAGGCTGCCTTGTCTGGGTATTTGGAGTGCCTTGCTACAACTTTAGGATCCCGTGAACAGTTGGCAATCGCTGAATTTGCTGAATCTCTTTTAATTATCCCAAAGGTTTGCTATAATTTATGAGTGCATGATATAAGCCCCCATCCACACTGATATTATTGAGGAGACAATAACATGTGTTTGTTTCAGGTGCTTGCTGTCAATGCTGCTAAGGATGCCACTGATTTAGTTGCAAAACTACGGGCTTACCATACCATAGCACAAACCCAAGCTGATAAGAAGCATTTATCCAGGTATTTGTTTTGAAGCTCCTGTGAGTGGCATTCTGGATTAAAGCAATGGGCGATTTATTGCTCCCTGTCACTCTCTGCAATTTCTGTAACCTGAAACTAATCACTCTAAAAATTCGTTTTGAGTAGGTTACTGCTTATTATTTCTCTTCTTTTCCCTAAATTGGAATTAATCACACTAAGAAATTCATTTCCATTCAAGTGTTTACTACATTTCTGCTACTGTGGGTTACAGTTCATTCTAGGTAAGCTTGACAGTTATGGAATGCGTATGCAGTAGGTGCAAAGTTAATTCTATTCTTTCATTATATTATACCATTATTTGAGGAACACCGATGAGCTCTATCTCAAATGATGCTTCCTTCCCTTTGTTAGAATAAGGTGGAGGGTGGTGTGTTCAAAACTCACTGCATATGTAACTTACCAATAAAACAAAACTATTGTTTTGAGGGAACAATAATATAGTGTTATATACAGTGTAATAGGTATAATAACTCGTGTTTGTGTTATGTGTGTGTGTGTGTGTGTGTGAGAGAGAGAGAGAGAGAGAGAGAGAGAGAGAGTTCATAATGTGGATTTTTTGGCGTCTGAAGGAAATTTTGTCACATGATCTGCCATTCCATATTAATTGGTTCGGTTCTTTAATTATTGCAGCATGGGACTGGACCTTATGAAGGGAACAGTTCGGAACAACTTAGAAGCCGGAGTCATTGAGCCTGCAATGAGTAAAGTGAAGATAATTCAGGTAAATGTTGTCAAACATACAAATGCTGCTGTAACAAACTTATTATATAGATTTGAAATGGCCTCTTAAAGTTGTTTACTGAAATTTTCTATTTGACAGTTTGCGACTGAAGCAGCAATAACAATTCTTCGAATTGATGACATGATCAGGCTTGTCAAAGATGAAGGTCAGGGCGACCAGGATTAGGATTGGTTTCTTTTTGGAAAAAAGAGGGGGGAGATTGTTTTTGTAGTTTGTTACTGTGGACTTTCTGGTGTCATGCTTGTAATTTTTGGCTGAGGCAATCTCTCTTTCTGTTCTTTTTGGTCTTGTATTGTTGTAGCTTAATTTTATGGATAACGTCTTGGTAAAATGTCAGAATGCAGGTACTTTTTTAAGTAGATTTTGTTGTAGAAATGAAAATTCAAGCAAAGACTGGAAAATGAACGGTTGTGTTCAGTTTTTGGGTTTATGGCTTAATCAAGCTTTCTTTATCGCTCTACCATTTTGCATTTTTTTTCTGCACGTAGTTTCTTCTTGTATAACGATGAGATTGTAACAAATGTATAGGCAAAACTGCGAGCCAGGCAATAAACTTTATTAGCTTAGGTTGTTTATTTAGAGGCTTGGTTAATCTTACAATAGGGCGGGAACGGTTGGGATGGATCTAGATGGCTTGAACTGCCAAGCAGCTTTGTGAACTTAGTAGGTTGCTAGGCCCCTACTTTTAGTAAGTTAGGGGCTGTTTGGTAGACTTGTTTAAATACATGTTTTCAGTTTTTAAACAACATTACACGCATTTTCACACTTTTTCATCCACACGTATTTTCAAAAAAACTGAAAATTATTATTTAAACACACGTACCGAACGGGCCCTTAGTTGTGAAGAATTTTTTTGTCTGGTGGAGTTGGCAAAATTTGGTTTGTCTTAGAGCTCACCCTATATTAATCTCCAATAAGAACATATTGAAATCAAGTAGAAGAATCTTAAACATATGATAGACTCATAAAAATAAAATAAAAAAATCTTCTTAATCATATGATAGCCAGAACTGTCTTTCTCATTCTAATGATCACGAAGCAAGTTGGGTTTCACGAAAAAGAGAAGTTTTGGTCAGCCATTATAGGGACATTTGCAAGCTATGTTGGGTTATATTTACTACTACTTGAACCATGATAAATGGAGTTTTCATTTGTAGTTGTCTTCTTTGCATTGAGAAGGAAGAAATTGTGGAGTATCTATTTATAGATTGCCCCATTGCTCAAATCGCATGGTCTATGTCACCACTCATCATGGCCATTTCAATTCATTGAGCTGAACACTCCTCAATTGTTGATTGGATTAAGACTGTTTTAAAACCCTTGGAGGGTTCTCAAAGTACCTTAAGATGAAGCACAGAATCTAATCCTCTTTGCAGAAATTTGCTGCAATGTGATTTGGTGGACAAGAAACAAACAACAGGAGGTGTAGGAGTAGATAGACCCTTTTAAAATAGCAAATCAGATCCAATCAGTTTACGCAAACTTACTCTAGAACTTATCCCAGCAATCTTGGTACTCTTTTTAATTAGAGAAGTAAATTTTATGGTCACAATGTTGTTAGGTGGACATGACCCAATTGTTACTCCGGATTTAGCTGAGGAAGAGGCCTAATTCCTGCTTCAACCCCATGATTGCAAGATTGCCACTATCAGTACATACCGACAAAACTAACCGACAAAATTGCTAAAGTCATTACTGCTGTTACCAGACATGACACTACTCATTTACAATATTCCCCTTGCATTTGGTGGATCTATCATGGTAAAATGAATAGTAAAAAAAAATCAAATTTATTCTTAATTATTCATCTGTGATTCCTGCTGCTCTCTACTATTCAAATAGTGTCTGTTTCTACCTATAAAAGGCATGTTTCTCTTCATTTGTAATAAGAACTTAATTTTTTAGCTTTCATATTTTCCCTTACTTTCCCAGCTATTTACTCTTGTAATCTTTGCTTCTTTCCTGCTTGGAAATATATATATATATATATATATATTCAATAGTATTTTAATCTATAAGAGATTTTATTAATTGAGTTAATTAAAATTCACGAATATTTCGATTTTTTTATTATAAATTGGATAGAGAACATTAACAACAAACAACTCTATTACAAAATAACTCCAATTTATCAAAAACCTGTAAAAGTTCACCATAGGTGGTGGTTCATTAAAAATAGGCAAAAATGCAAATTACTCCTTCAAAGTTTGACCAAAATTCATTTCAGTCATGTAACTTTATTTTCGTTTATTTGAATCCTCTAAATTTCAAATTCATTCAATTAAAATTTCTCCATTAATACCGTGTCTAAGTTTTTAATTTTTTTTTCCTTCAAATTTTTTTAAAAAATTATAAAACTTCAATTAATTATTGAAAAATATTTTTCAAATCATAAAAAAATAAAAAAATAAAAAATAAAACTAACAGAAGTTGATAGAAAAACCTTAATTAGAAAATTTAATTAAACGAAAGTAAAATTAAATAATTTAAATGAATTTTAGTCAAATTTAAATCGCTCAGTTTGCATTTTTGCCTTGAAAATATTATTATCAATAATAAAGCTATCTTTTATTTTATATCATAAAAACATGTACTTAGAAAGAAAAAAAAAATCATTAGACTTGATTTTTGACGTGGCAAGATCTGGGAAATAATACTGAACTAGTGAGGTTTTAGTGACCAGTGAGCTTAAAAGGTCCATAAACCCCTAAAAAAAATGAAGTAAAAACCCAACACACAGGTGAAAGTGAAACCCCTCTCTTCTCTTCTTCTCTTCTCCACCAAACCTTGATGATGGCTTCCACTTGCAACCGTGTGATCGGCAGAACCTTCCTCTCGTCCCTCAAATCAACCGTTAAACCAAGGCTCCGCCCCTCTACGACGTCGTTTCGCTCTTCCACTTCCACTTCCTCTTCCTCAACCACACCATCCACTCGTCGTTTCTCTCCTTTTACCAGGTTACTTGTTTTTTTCAACATATAATAGAAATGATACAACGTAATTTGATTGTAATGTTTTTTTTTTTTAGTATTAGGTTGCTTTATATCAATGTAATTATATTATAATTTGTTTACTAACACTAAATGTAACTTAATTAAGCTTTTGTTTAGTGTTACATTGCTTTATTATTCTAATAATTTGGTGTTAAATTGTTTTTTTATTTATTTAAATAATAAAACAGTGAATTCTAAGTAATTGACATTTAAGAACAATCAAATTGAAAAAAAAAAAAAATATATATATATATATATATATATATATTATAACGATGGTGTGAAAAAGAAAAAAATTTTAGAGCCCGTTTGGATGGAGGGGAGTAGAGTAGAGTTCGCTAAAAATATGCTTAGTCTTGAATTTATGAAGCACCGACATTTCATTTGTGGTGTGCTAGACCTGTGCCATACCTACTGTGTCATGTTATAATTTTTTAGAAAGTGCCCGTATCGCCATGTCATACTTGTACCCCTGTCCGTGCTGCTAGGTTTTAATTATGGAGTGTTACTTTTGGTTAATTTTTTTTTTTTTAATAATAAAATTATAAAACAGTCAATTCTATCTTTCTAAGTAACTGACATATGAAAAAAAAAAATTTGCGTAGTGTTAGATTGTTTAATTAGAGATGAATAATTTATAAGATATTTAAATTTGAAGCACCTTTTTTTTTTGGTTATTTTAAAAGTATGAACAAATCATGAGTTTTTAGGTTGAATAGCAAAAAATGTTTTTATAGAACAAATAGCAAATAACATTTGATTAATATAGAAGTTGTCGTGTGCGTTAAGAAAAACAAGAATGAATTATCCAACAGTGAATAAGAAGTTATTGATTGAGTGGTGTGACTGGCATTAACTAAGTGTTAAACCAAGTTTAACATGATCTTTATATATATAATGATGTAATGATAAAATTTGTACTTTCAAACGCCTAAGTGACAACATAAAAAAGAGTACAAAAAAGTTGACGCTTCTATTTATATATATATATATATTATATAGATGAGATTCCTTATTTCAACATGGGTTTTGTTTCTTTTCCCACATTTTTTTCTCATAAGCCAAATGGCCTACGCATTTGTTCAATCGTTTTCCATTCGCATGTTTGAATTTTCTCCTCATTGTTTATAGCTGTATGTATTATGATTTGGGTAGGAATTCGGTATCGGAACTTGGTGGCGTTCAATCTCTGATGCCTCTACACAGTGCCATGGCCACAGCAAGGATGACATCCTGCCTGAGCTTGGACGGAAGTAGCCGAGCTCTCTCACAGGGTATCCTCTGCTGCTCCTCTCCTGGACCCTAGCCTCTTTTTGTATTGTTCTTGATTGTGAGTAGTTGCTCCTCTTCCTAATTAAATCCCCATGGAAATTTCAGTATTTGCTTGTGTTCAATACTTGTTGATTGACCTATAGCGTGTATGAAAGAAAAGAGAATTGAAGTTGACATTGAAAATTGACCCATGAATTCTAGCCCCTTTTCTTTTTCTTGGTTGTTGTTTGGAGGCGCGGGGGGGTGGGGGTGATTCATAGCTACAAATGTTCAGATAGAACCAATCCTATCGTGACTGTTGTTACACTTGGTAACTAGTAAATCAGAGTGAATAAACCTTAGCATTTTTTTTGTTGTAGTCTCGCAAAGTTTTTTTTTCCCCCAAGTAATTGGAGTCCACCTCATACTGATTTTCATTGTATCCCTAAGAATGTCCATTCTTGAATCCCTTTATTGGTGTCAGCTAAAATGGCTTTTGTCACAAAGTATTTTTTTTTTAGATATAATGTTTATAATTATAAATATTTTAGATCATGATCTGACTCATGCTACTTATGGTAAGAATAACAAGCAATCATTAGTATTTTGAATACATCATATGGACAGAATCCTGAAGGCTATTCTGATGTTTGGTGATGGTCCCAAGAATTTCCCAATGTCACAGGGAGTAGAATTTGAGATCCCAAATTAGTTTTGAGAGATTTTGGTGGAGAGTTTCATCACCAGAATCTTTAAACTATCACCATTAATAGGATTTTTTTTGGGCTCTTTTATTTTTTTTGTTTGGGGGGGGGAACTTTTTAGGTGGCAAACCTTACAGGTTATCACTGCTATTTACTGGTACTCAAGAAACTGAAGTTTGAGTGCTGGAGTACTATAGTATCACCTTTAAATTCATGTACATACCCCATCAAAGAAGGTGAAAAATAGTAAGGAACTTTCGTTGTGTACCATTTTTGGATTAACGCCAGGACAACTGCGAAATTAAAACACTAGTGAAAATGATGCTTGGTGTGTCTGTTCTTTGGGAGTTCATGTTACAGGTACATGAACTGTGACATGGCCAGGACAAATTCCCTACAAAATGAATATTTATTTTTTATATTTTCTTGTACACGTGATAGTCATGTATAATTTAGTTTGAATGATTTAGTGACAGATTTGTTACTTTCCTCAGATGGAGTTGATGATACATGAATTGTTTTGCTTCATACTGTCCATGAAGGTGGGCCCATTTTTTATATTTAGGTTGCATATATAAGTCTAAACTCTCTCTCTCTCTTTCTCTCTCTCTAATATAGGCTACAAATCACACCCTTCTATCTCTCATTTCTCTATGGAGAACCATATTATATTGATGCTATAGAACATAAGACCAGCAAATGTTTCGACCATTTGAAACCTCTCTCTCCAAGGAGGTGATTTCTCAGTATGCCAAGGAGGTTTCTTGAGTTTCTTGAATATGGTTTGATTTCTGATTATCTTACACTTAGCTAGCTTCATAAAATGTTGTATGGGTAATTTAGTGACGGAATTGTTACTTTCACCAGATGGAATTGATGGTACGTGAATCGTTTTGCTTCATGCTGTTCATGAAGGTGGGCTTGTCGTATGCATATTTAGGTTGCACATCTGATCAATCTTTATAACAACACATTGATATTTAGCATATGATTAATCCAATGCATATTAACTTTTTATACTATTCAGTAATGCTTCTCAACCTTGGAATATCTATTATGTGCCTATATTTCTCCTCCTCCAATTTCATTATTCTGTACTCTGGATGTTCATGTTGGCCTGTTCATCAATAAAAGTAGTTATATTCAATAGCAAATGGTAATATAATTATTTGTTAGGAGGTTTCAAGAAAATGTAATCACTCCAGGGTTATTTGCAAACCTGCTTCGTTTTTTTTCCTTCTTTTTTGATGAAAAGCGATAGATAACCTCATTACCATTATCAAGCAAACAAAAGCAGTAGACAAGCTCATTAAAATACTAAGAAAATAGCAACTGATGCATCTTCAAGTGTCATGTAAAGTAAAGTAAAGTAAACCGAAATGCATGGAATTTGATTAGAATTTTTCTTTTTGTGGGATCATTTTGCAGTTGTGAATTGATTTTCTGTTTGCTTTGCAGAGCTTGGTCTATCAGTCCCCAGGTGAGGAAGCCACCAGTTTGAATGTTTAGCTACCCATTCCTAGGTTTTGTAATTCTTCCTAACCAGTATCCTCCTTTATGGAAATTGTTTCCGGAGGCTCGTGAAGAACTAAAATTGGTGTAGATTCTCAACTTGGAGTTGGATATTTTTTTACTCAAGGTATAGGCGATCATCTTATTTATTACATATCTTGTTGAATAAGAGTAAACTGTTGCTCCTGTTTTTTCTTCTCTAGGATTAGTATAATTTCCTTTTCTGATGAAAGATTTTTTTTCTTGCTGTTCTCGTGGACCATGGTAACATTCGTGGGTTCCACTTCCATGGTGATAATATAACCTGCCAATATAGTTATTAAAATGCATATATTATATCGTATGTATCAAAAAAACTTTGAAAATACAGGTTTTTTCAATAATCATATGTATAAAACACATTAAATGTTACTCGTATTATATTTAATTTATACTAAAGTAAATACTATTTTTTTGCCAAAATGCAAAAATGCCCCTTGGGATTTGGGTCAGTTACAAAAGCACTCCTTAGGGTTTTATTTCTTTCTTATAAGTTATGACTCTCTGAGGTTTTCTTATCTGCCAAATTAACTCCTGAGACTAACTTTCGTTAACTCTTGTGGATGGAAAAATTACACGACCATCACGTGACCATATTAAGAAAACACTAACTAATTTGTGTCAATCACTGGTTACATAATGCTAATAAAAGTTAGTCTCAAGGGTCAATTTAGTGGATTTAGAAGCCTCGAGAAGTTATAAGGAGTAATTGAAATCCTAGGGATGTCTTTGCAATTGACCCAAACCTCAGGAGTGTTTTTGCATTTAGGCCAATTTTGTTCTTTTTTTAATACTATTAATGGCACTATAATTGTTTATTATGTCAAGTGGTGTTATTAAATAAGACAATAATATCAAAATTAATATTTCTTGGGTCCATTTTTTTTTTTTTTCATATAACACGAACATTTTTAAATTTCTATAATTCGACTGATCAATCTTGATATCACATATAATATGTACGTATGTGCAGTAGATTTTAAATAAGTAATAATCAAATTATAATAGGCAAAGCTTACAAGCCAAAACCAAGTAGATATATCAGATATTTTACTTGAAAACAGTTCCAAAATTTGACAATATGTATATTAGATATATCAAATATTTAATCAGTTGCTTGTTTTTTATATCTCGTAAAATTATTTTTATGAAATTAATCTCAGATTGCATAAGCAGGCCCAACCTGGTGTTTATTGGGCTATGAGGGAGTTATTAAGGTTTTGAAAAAAAAGGCATACATTCAGAATGAACTAATAACAGATTTGCTTAAAATTCATGTTTCAGATTCATTGAGAGGCACATTACTTTCATTTCGGTGATTTTAAGTGAAAGTAGGACCTCGAATCAACCAGAACATAAAAGAAAAAAAAAATCAAACCAATGGTGATCAACCACGTAGGAAGATGATATACATTGGATTCAGGGTGTTATCTTGTGACAGAGCTGTCTCCCATTCTGTTCAGAATCCATGTGAAAATGTGGTCACTCTCTTCATTTTTTTTATGTGATAAAGTTGCTCCAATTCATTGCTATCAAATGCAAGAAGGGCCCAAGGGCCATATCCACAGACATGGCCCATTAAATATTGTAGATATTTCAGACTTTTATTTTTTTTATTCCTGGCTCCGATATTAACAACAAAGAATGGGTCATTTGAACGCGAAGTGTCTTTTTTTTTTTTTTTTTTTTAGAAATTGAACGAGAAGTGTCAATCAGTTAAACTACAAGGTTTTTGGCTGTTGCAAGTTAGCCAGTTGTCTTTTTTTAGTTAAATTTCATCTAACCTCACTCCAAAGGCTCTACATTCCCTGGAACCCAAAATATGAAATTAACTCTCCATCTTTATTTATTTAGCCAAAAAAAATAAGCTTTACAAAATCTATTCTTGGTCCCTTTGCAGTTCTAAAATGTTAGAACTATTAGCTGGTCCTGGGAATTTTATTCATTTCAACAGAACATTAATAATTTTCCTGGAAAAAGTCCTTAACAAAATAGTATAGCAATTTTCAATCCACGTTAGATTGAGTCATCCCATTTATCATACGAAAAATTCAAATTATATAAAGATACACTAATTTAATTCTAGTACATCATATAATTCATTTAAGCGATCAAACTTGATTCTAAAAAAAAGTGATCAAACCTTTGCACTATATTTTCTCTCAAAAGAAAAAAAGTGATCAAACTTTTAAGAAGGTAGACATTTGTGACACGTAGTAAATATGGACGATGCTATTGCTAACGGATTTGAGTTCATGTATAAATAAACCCCATGATTTGCATTTTCAAAAATGTCAACTTGGGCACAAAATCCGAAATCAAAGGTAAAATCTAGAAATTTTATGAATTCTTTCTACCCCTATAGTTCAAAACGAAAAGAATTCATTATTTTAAGAGTGTGTTTGGACCCCCTCAAAAAAAAAAAAAAAAAAAAGTGTGTTTGGATACCGCTTATTGTTGAAAACTGAAAACACTGTAACAAAATAATTTTTAAATGTGTGAATAGTGCCATAGGACCCAGTTTTGAAGTTGTTTTTGTTAAAAAAAGTACTTACGGATCCCGTAAATAGTGCACGGGATTCACTGAAAAACATGAGACTCAGCTGAAAAGTTCTTTTCAGCACTATCCTATCCAAACATACACTAAGAGTATGTTTAGCATCAACTTCAACTTTTAGCTTTTAGTTTTTATGTATAATATTTTAAAACCTTACTTTTTTTCTCATTTTTTCACATTTTCAAAATACAAGTATCCTTTAACATACTTTTAACAAAAAAAATTAAATAAATTGTTCTCAAACCAACACTAACGTATCAACTATCAACAAAGAAAAAATTTCCTAAGGTCAATTCATTTCAGACATCAGGTTCCGAGCATTGGTCATTTATTCTTGCCTTGATTACCCAAAAAAAAAAAGAGAGAGAGAGATTTGTTTAAGAATAAAAGATTCGCAAGGTAATGCAAATCAATAATCATAGTTTTTATAATCCCATCACGTTTAATGAGCACATGACCATGCACGTGTAGTAATGTGGCTTCGGGATCACCATTTTTCTTCTACTGTCACGTCACGTGATTCAAAGTCTCTCCCACCAATACCAAAAAAACTTAAATATTTCTCACCAAAAATCTACCACTACCTGTGTAACAAAAGTACATGTCAATAATTCCAAGTGGCAGTCTCTTGTTTAGGACCATGGGACAAATCTACAAGAAAATAATAACTTGCACCCATTCTCATGCTAAATTCACACCTTAATCTAATCATTGCCCTTAAAAATTCTTTTGAGAGCACCATTTTCCCTTAGAAGAAACATGGATCACATCAATTCGTCTCTTTGGGTCTTGAAAACCTTTTTTTCTTTTTGAGAAAATAGAAGGTATTGAAAACCAAGAATTGGAGCTTAGAGGTATATCCCACAACTCTTGTCTTGACCACTTTTATCGAAATAGCAGAAATTTTATCAATCCAAGCAATACATCAATACTTGATGCTCAAGTTAATTATTTAAGAATTAATTACTTTTTATCTCTAGGTTTACCTCTTTTTAAGGTGGTTGTATATAGAAACTTCTCCGGACTGTTTTCTTACGTGAAACTACACTGATTAAGAGTTATTAATAGTTTGTAATCGCAGGCAAGTAATTCAAATGTTGAGCATTGGCTTAGTCTAAGGTTCTGAAAATATATTCAAGAAATGAAAAGATGGTTTAGAAAATCAAAATAGTGTCCGTTCATCAAACTTTGATGCTCAAGTTAATCATTTAATAATTACTTACATTTTCCCCTGGTGCATCACCCCTTTTAAGGTTGTAGTATACGTTATTTTCTCTGGAGTGTTTCCTTATATGAAGCTACATTGATCAAGGGTCATTAATGGTTAGTAATAGCAGGTAAGTGATTTAGACAATATGCATTGGCTCAGTCTAAGCTTCTAAAAATATATTAAGAAATAAAAATATGGTCTATAAAATTTAAATAGTGTCTACCATCAATACTTTTATGCTTAATTTAATCACCCAATAATTACTTGTTTCCACTGGGTTCACCTTTTTTAAAGTGGTCGTATACGTTACTTTCTATAGACTGTTTCCTTTTTTCTCTGGCTTCACCTCTTTTAGGGTGGTTGTAAACATTATTTTCTCTTGACCGTTTCCTTAATTTGAGCTACATTAATCGAGGATCATTAATGATTTATAACTACAGGCAAGTTATTCAAACGTTGAGCATCAGCTTAGTCTAAACTTTTGAAAATATATTCAAAAAATGAAAATATGATAGCCTAGAAAATCGAAATAGTGTATGATCATCAATATTTTTATGCTCAAGTTAATCACTCAAGAATTACTTTCCTTTTTTCCACTGGGTTCACCTCTTTTTGAAGTAATTGTATTCGTTACTTTCCCTAGACTATATAATTTTTCCTCTGGTTTCACCTCTTTAAAGGTGGTTGTATATGTTAGTTTCTTTGTATTGTTTCATCATGTTAAACTACATTGATCAAGGATCATTAATAGTTTGTAACCGCAGACAAGTGATTTAGATATTCAGTGGTTGCACAATCTAAGTTTTTGAAAAAATATTCAAGAAATGAAAAGATGATGCTCTAGAAAATTCAAATGGTGTCCAAACATCACTACTTTTATGCTCAAGTTAATCACTGAAGCATTTGGGTTTACCTCTTTTTAAAGTGGTCATAATCATATACGTTACTTTCTTTAGACTGTTTCCTTACGTGGAGCTACTTTGATTGAGGGTCATTAATGGTTTGTAACCAAAGGTAAGTGATCCAAACGTTAAGTGTTATTGGCTTTTTTTTTTTTTTTTTTGAGAGAGTTTCAACATATGGTGTCCGCTTCTAATGATAGCTCTTTATTATCAGACCAAGACACCAGTCGGTTTTTAGTGTAGGCAGAGATTGAACCCCAGATCTCTTATTCAACCAGTTGGTTTTTAGTGTAGGCGGAGACAATAATTACTTAAGAATTACTTACCCTTTCTCTTTTAAAGATATATGCATGAAATAATAAAGATGATGATTAAGAAAAATTGAAATAGTGTTTGGTCATTAGTATTTTAACACTCAAGCTAATCACTTAAGAATTACTTACCCTTTCTCTTTGTGTTCACCTCTTTTTAAGGTGATTGTATACGTTACTTTCTTACATGAAGCTACATTAATCGAGTCATTAATGTGTTGTAACCGCAAGTAAGAGAGTCAAGCGTTGGGCGTTACTGACTCAGTCAACATTTAACACGTAGGCATTATTTACTCGTTGCCCAATTGATTAGTGATCTAAATATTTGAATTTTTTATGCAATTCCTTAGGCCTCACCTGTGGTTCATCTAAACAATATGCTTAGTATGCTAAGCAAAGCAGATTCTGGTTTAGGGTCGAGTAGAGTAGATCTTAGTTTGGTGTGGAGTAAAGCTGAGTACACCTTTATCAAACATGAGCCTCTAAGCATAGGAGGCCTGTCATCAATCCAAACAATCTCACCAAAGGACTCAACAAAGATCTCTTAAAATAAGTTCCCCAAACCAATATAATAAGATATAATTGGGATGGTTATATACCCATTTCACTCCATGACTTGAGTAATCTTACAAATACAATAATTTTTACAGCATTTACATGAACAGATTTTTAATAATTATGAACTCACAAAATATCTTCTTCTTTTTTATCTACTAATAATAATCTACCAAGTATCAACTACCAAGTAAGTAATTGTTTGTATAAAAAAAAAAAAAAAAAAAGTAAGTAATTGTAAAAAAATTTACTCTAATTTTAGTAATTTATCATTTTATTGCCATGAACCCTTTTATCTGCGTTAAAAGCTATTATTAGGAAATAGATTCTTTATAAAATAAATAAATAAAGAAAAAAAAAAGGGGGTCCACAAAGGGAAGGAATAGAGCTAAGATGGAAGTAGAATCCAGGCTGGAATAATTTGTCTCACTCGTACTAATTTCATACACACAATAAGAAAACTTCGTACGAAGTATATAAAGCATAAAACAAGAAAATAATACGTCAGATCGATCAATCAATCAATAAGGGAAAGGAGAAACGTACTTTGAAAAGCAAAATAAAAAGGGATAGCACGGTACGGTTGGGTAGTACCTTCTTTTATTATTTAATAAAATAAAAGTATAAAACTAGTACCTTCAACTTGTACAAAGTCATTTGAGTTTGCCCTTTCTTTTCCCAAAATCCCAGGCTATGCCCAGCCCTACCCACTTTTGACTTCTAACTCGCTAGCCAGTCAGGGCGAGCATGGGTAGGGTTACGTTAATCAAACTCATTACGGCGGGTTAAAAAAAATTTAGGTTGTGTTTAGATATTTTTTATTTGTTGAAAATTAAAAATTTATTACTAAAAACACTAACAAAATTTTTTTTAATAGACCAAACACGGTTTATGCATTTTGCGCAAGTTGGCTGGTTCATAAACAGTGTCATGAGACCAATCAAACGCAAACGTAAATGTTGAAACCGCAATACGCAAACGTACACTTAATCTAATGCAATTTATCAAAGAGGTCCAACCAAATTCGTGTGGAACGAGTTGGATAGTTTTTTTTTTTTCAATTACTATTATTATTATTATTATTATTAAATTGAGCATTAGAACAATACCACTATAAATAAGAACAAATTTATAATTAAATAATCATGAGCATAACACTAAACAAACACAAACTATATGAGAGGAACTTAGGATTTTACTTTTATTTAAAAAAAAAGGGCCAAAAAAATAAATAACAAAATTATATAATATATTTTTAAAAATATATTAAATATAGGTGGTTCAGGTCTGGTTAGGCAAATTTGTAAATCTCATGACCCGAACCCAACCCAACTCGACCCGCTATAATAAAAAAAAAATTCATAACCCAACCCAACCCACCAACCCATAAAATCGACCCAACCTAGTAGGTTAGGTTGGGTCAGGTCGGTTTTGGCAGGTTCGTTGGTTCGCTGCACATAGGAGTGTCAATGTTTGGCCCAACCTGCGAACACAACACAGATTTTTGCAGGTTAGGGTTGAGCCTTAGCAGGTTTGGGTCATAAATAAGTCGACTCGAAAGTGACATGATAAGAAATGTGTCATAAGCGGGTCAACCTATGTGACCCGTAATAGACACGTTTGACTCGCTAATTTATTTGTGTTAACCTAAAATGACCAATTTAACACAACTCGTTTAACTCGTATAGCATATAAATATTGATTTTATTTTAAATTTGTCTAATACCTTTTATATCAAAACTATATTTTAAACTTAAAACGAAAAATGAGTAATTACAAAAACTTACAAGTGATATAATTGAAAATTGAAACTTTATAAACCCTAGTCATGATCAGTATATTGTTTGCACCAACTCTTTAAATATTGATACTTAGCATTTGGCGAATTCTGTGGATGTTATATTTTTGTTGAACTATGTTATTTTGAATTTGGGTTGAAGTGTATGCACTTATTCTGAAGTGTAAAAAACTTATTTTTAGATGGATGTTATATTTTTGTTGAACTATGTTATTTTGAATGTGGGTAGAAGACTTGAAGTATATGCATTACTTTTAGGTTGTAAAGAACTTATTTCTATATGGATGTTATATTTAATATTAAGCGAGTTGAAATGGGTTGTGTCATATTTGTGTCAACCCAACACAACCCGTTTTATAAGCATGTCAAGTGGTTCGGGGTTAGGTTAGGGTTGAAGAGCCATGACACAATTATTAAATGGGCCAGATTCAGGTTGAGGTATTTAGTCGAATACCTCTACCTCGACAGGATACGAACCCGACACGTTAACCTGAATTGACACCCCTAACTGCACTCCCCTAAGCCAGCCACTTACGGAAAATTATTGGTAGTCCCAGAGTATACTTCCTTCCTCACACATAGGGGTGGCCCACCTCTATGTAAGAGGTAGGAAGTATACTCCTAAACTCAAGGGCGGCTACACATACATTTCAGGGGGTTCATTTGAACCCCTTGACTTGGAAAAAAAAATATTTATATATATATATATATATATATAATATTGCTTTACTAATTTAATACTTTTAAAAATATTTTTGCACACTTTGTTTTAAATCTTGCACACTCTGATCACATATCAATTTATCTCACAATCAAACAACAACTTATTGTATTATTTATGGATGGATGAGTGTGGTTGTGTGAGATAATAATTATACAGTGCAAGTAGAGTTGAATTTTTCCATTTAGTTTAAAATATTTTTATAAAAAAAATGACAAATATATAACCACAATTGCATAAAAACAAAAATATTATACAAACTTAACAAAATAAAATGGTCATACTTATATTGACAATAGATAATGAAAACTGATAATAAACTATCATGAGACAATTTCAAAATATGAAAACTCGTAGAAGGAAATTATAAAATTTCATGTATTTGTGTGTTTTTGTTTTCAATAACTCAATATATTCAAGTTTTTTTTTTAAAATTAAAATTTTGTTTAATTTAAGTTTCTTAATGACCGCCCTAGAAAAAATTCTTAGAGCCGCCATTGCCTAAACTACCCAATAACAACCACTCACTCACTCATTTGAGTTCCCCACTAAACCCTCACATCATAACAGTTTTCATGTTATTTTGAACACCAATACTTAAACACTGCTATCAAACGAGCTCTTGAAATCTTGGATCACCTTTTTCTTTTTTTCAATTGCTAAGTAATAATAGTAGCATGTTGTAAATAATCAAGTAATTCTAGTACCATATAAAAAAAATTATAATTTTTATCATAACTATCCTACCTAATAGATTCTAACTACTTGTCATTTTCATAGAGACTGGTAAATTTTTTTTTTTACCACTCTAGTCTACCACGTGGACAGCTCTGGTTTTTTTTTTTTTTTTTTTAATGTAATCCTATTTTTTTTGAAATCATAGAATCTAACCTACGTTTGTTTCATTTTGAAACATTTTTAGTTAAATATTTTCATGTTTTTGGTGTGACATGTGTAAAAATTTTCAAGAATAAACCACTGGAGCCAACAATCCGATCATCGGACCCGCAACCTAATCACTAGATAGGGGTGGAGAGTCACAATTTGTTTTTGTAAAATATTTTATCAAGTTTTTTAAGGTAAAACATTTTACAACATTTTACAAAAAAATTTAAGGTCAACAAAACACACTCTCAAGTTTGACCAAATTTTACAATGAAACAAATAAGGTAAAATAGTAAAATACTGAAAATTTTTCCTTAAACAATTTACAACGAAACAAACAGTGTAAAGTGATACTATTAAGGGACCTCCATGAGAGTTGACAACAACTTAGACAATTCAATAGTTATAAATTTTGTTGTGAAAAAAATTGTGCATGCAACACCATTTACACACCGTTGGAGTAGTCAAACTTTTTTTTCCCCCGATTCATCTTTGACAACATCTTTTTTAGTATTAATAATTTGTCATCTTTGACCATTATGAAATTCTTTGTATTTTAGGGAGCATTTGGTTCACTGTGATGTGTCTTTGATATGATGCACATTACCTTAATATCACGTTAAGGTGTTTGGTTCATTTAATTTTTTCTAATAATACGGTAATCTAAAATTACAAAATATATCATGCCTCCATTTGGATACCAACAAAAAATGAAAAATATTTCACAATTTAACTTATTTTTATTACTATTCATGGACCCACTGCACTTTTTGGTACTATTCATAACCTCATATACTTTTCAACTAAATTTAACATTTATTTACAATACTATCAGTAATAAGTTTTCAGTTTCAGCAAAATAAGCGGTATCCTAACAGACCCATATCACGTTCTTAAATAGAGATGATTTTACATTACTTATGGCAAACAATTGAATGTGATATTAAGGCAATACGTATCACATCATGAGCACATCACGATGAACTCAACGAACCAAATGTTCCCTTAAAGAAAAACAATTAATTTAGGGACACGTTGAGTTTTATATCTAATATTTCATAACATATTAAAGTGGTAAATTATGATTGATAAAAGCTTTAAGCTAATTACATAATCAAATTACTTTTTACCTATCATTTTCACTTGAACCAAATCAATAAAAAGTTGTAAAATTAATAAGTGTAAAAAATAAAAATTGGAAAGACAGCATTGCAAAACCAGAACCAAAAACGTTGTACTTTTACCCCCTCCCTCTCCTTCTTCTGCACTCAACACGTGCCTCTCTTTATTAATGCTATTTATAAAAGTCAGTCCTTTTTGTTTTGTTTTTTTTTTTTGCCTTTCACTTTTACAAGCCAAAGGTGCAAAACTCAAAAATGGCCAGCTGGAACTGAGTGTCGGTGCTATATTAACTCTCTCTCTTCGAGGTTGTAGTTTGGTGGCGTCAGCTCAGCTGGATATACAATTTTTTTTTTTGAGAATCAGTGGATATAGATATATCCCACTAATAAAAAATTATTTTTCCTTTTTTTAAAAAAATTTATTAAAACTCATCTTAGTATTTTTTTTTAAATAAATAAAATTTATGCTTGTTGGTTTAAGTGTAATAGTTAATTTTTTTATATAAATATCAGTTGACTTTAGGTGTGACTTTTTAAAAATATTTTTTTTCTTAATTAAATATAATTTTTTAAACAGATAAATTTAAGTCATAAGTTTCTTTATTTAGTCCATGAATGTTCCTTTTTCTTTCCTGTCAATCAAGATTCAAGAAAGTCTAGCGTGACGCGTTGGTAGGAGTCTCGGATTTGGTTACATTTGTGAGTTTAAAAGTTGCTGGGTTCGAATCGTGCGCTTCGTAAAAATGTTGTGCCGCAATGCGGATAGCCCTAATATGCCCAGGGCTGTCCCATGCCATCAATAGCAGGTTTAAGTAAACCGAGTCAATGATTACACACGTGAGACCCTTTTTTGTTCATAAAAAAAAAAAAAAAAAAAATCAAGATTCAAGAATGGAGGAAAAAAAAAAAAAAAAGGCTATAGGCAATTAGGCATGGAGTTTTTAAAATAAATATTTGAGAATTTTTTTTTATAGGAATATTTTAGAGAATTTTGATTGTAGCTCAAGGGGGAAAAATGTTCAGCCACATTGAAGTGTGAGCTTCTTTCCATAAGGAAAGTGTACTATGACCTTTCTTCTTGCTAATAGTGTGACTGTTTGAGTTTTTAAGGGGCTGTTTGGTAACGTTGTTTTAGTAATGTTGTTTGTATTTTTTGAAAATATGTGTGGGTGAAAAAGTGTGTGGAAATGCGTATAATATTGTTTAAAAACTGAAAACATGTATTTAAACACATGTAACAAAGTTTTAAGCAATGTTGACATTACCTGCCTTTATGAACCTTGACAAAGTATTTTCTTCAATGAGTTTCACCAAAAAAAAAAATCTCTAATGAGAAACTATCATATCCCGCAGTGGATGTAATGTCTAAATTATTCAAGATTTTTTTTTTTTGGGGAGGGGGGGGGGGTGTTTGGGGGGTTTGTGTGTGTTGGGGAATGAGTTTGGGTTATGCTTAAAACACATCTATACCTCTAAATTTCTAATTCCTTTATTTACTTAAAAAATAAATAAATACAAATTATTCTATGATGTTAACATCTTTAAGATGAAATGAGGTTGCTTGTTAAGAATGAGATTTAGTCGCATGAGGAGTCAAATAGGAAGTCAAATTAATAAAGATTGCACACATAAAATTATAAATGAACAAAAATCTTTTGCTCTACTAAGGTCGGAGAGTGTTTTATTTTATGTTTCATCACATGTAACATGCTATGCTTTTTTTTTTTGACTTTTAAGCTTCAATTATTTTATAGTGAAAAAATAAAATAAAAAGAAAAGCCGTTCAGCATGTCATGATTGGTAAAGTATAGAATGGTCAATAGAGCACACATGTTAGGACGGAAGATTTTTATTTTCTAGTCGACAAAAGTGATTGTTATCTTTTTAAGTCTCCTTCAAATTTTTTGTCGTTCATCCTCCGGAAAGAAAAGAAAAGAAAAGAAAAAAAAAGCCTCCAACAAATTTTTGACATAGAATGCTTATACAATTGTCTTGTGTAATAGTTAAACTAAAAAGTATAAAGCAGGTTTCATGCTAAATCAATAAGAGGAAGAGATTAGAAAAGCTATCACAAGAAACTCTGAGGATGACTTGCCTTTTTTTGGGGGTAGTTTTTAGTTATGGATTGAAACACTCACCCACCTACTTTACAAAAACAATTCAATACTGGTCATCTACTGGAGCTATCAATTTACAAAACAATTAAATCACTGTCATATAAAGGACGTATCAACTTTAATTAGGAAGAGAAGTAGCTAAAATATTGAAAAAAATGCTAAAACTACAAATTATTTTACAAATAGTTAATGCCATAAATAATTATTGGTAAGTTAAAAAATGATATTAGTAGTAGATTCAGATAATAACCAATAAGAATTTGACACATAAATAATTTGTAAAAAATTTTAAAATAATTTGTGACGATAACATTGCATACTAGCTGATTTCTTGATCAAACCTCGTTCCAATGTCATGGGCTTTAATAAGTACCAGTAGAAGTACAGGAAATCACAGTCCATTTATGCTTGAACTAAAACAGCCAAGTTGGTGAACTATATGTATTAATTGTTTGCATTTTTAGCCAAAAATAGCAAAAAGACAAATGCTAAAGAAATGTTTCTACTTAAATGGACTAGTGATTTGAGTCATTATCAGAGACTAGAGAAAGGGTAAAATCCAGAGGATCCTGGGATTTTTTTTTTTTGGGCCCGGGGGGGGGGCCTAAAAAAAAATCATATATGTCGAAGTAACTTAATAAATTAAGCTGCAATGGGTTTCACATTATTTAGAACAATACCGGATGAATTTTAAAAACGGAATTTTATGTTCCTAAATCCATGTTAAATTTATCTTTAAAGCTTATATATTTTTATTGATGATTTAGTTGATTACAAGTCTAAGCTTTTCTGAAGATATATTCAAGAAATAAAAAGATAAAGGTCTAGGAGAATAGTGTTTGGTCGTTAGCAAATTTTGATGCTAAAGTTAATCACTCAAAAATTATTTACCTTTTTTTCTCTAGGTTTTTTCTCTTTTTAAGGTGGTCATATATGTTACTTTCTCTGTACCATTTCCTTATGTGAAGTTACATTAATCAATGGTCATTAATGATTTGTAACCGTAAGAAAGTGATTCAAACGACATGTATTACTAATTCAGTCTAAGCTTTTGAAAATATATTCGAGAAATGAAAAATTGAAGATTTAGAAAATCGAAATAATGTTCAATCATCAATACTTTGATGCTCAAGTTAATCACTTAAGAATAACTTACATTTTTCCTCTAGGTTCACCTCTTTTCAAGGTGGTCATATACATTACTTTCTTTGAATCGTTTCCTTACGTAAAGTTACATTGATCAAGAGTCATTAATGGTTGTAAGAATAGGCAAGTGATCTAGATGTTAGACGTTACTGACTTAGTCTAAGCTTTTAAAAATATATTCAAGAAATGAAGACAAGAGGATCTAGAAGATCAAAATAGTGTTCAGTCATCTATACTTTGATGCTCAAGTTAATCACTTAAGAATTACTTATCTTTTTTCCTCTAGGTTGACCTCTTCTTAAAGTGGCTATATACATTATTTTCTTTGGACCATTTCCTTATGTAGAGTTACATTGATCGAGGATCATTAATGGTTTGTAACTATAAGCAAGTGATCCAAATATTGGCCATTATTGATTCAATCTAAACTTCTGAGAATATATTCAAGAAATGAAAAAATGAAGGTCAAGAAAATTGAAATAGTGCCCAATTATCAATGCTTTGATGCTCAATTTTTAATCTTCTGAGTTCATCTCTTTTTAGGTGGTCGTATGCGTTACTTTTCTCTAAACCGTTTCCTTACATGGAGTTAACGTTCATCGAGGATCATTAATGGTTTGTAACTGCAGACAAGTGATTTAAACCTTGAGCGTTATTCGCTCAGTCAACATTAACACATGGATGTTATCTGCTTGTCGTCCACTTGACTAGTAGTTTAAATATTTGAATTTTTCACGTGGTTTCCTTGGGCCCCACCTATGGTGGATCTAAACAATAAGGCTAGTATGCTAAGCAAAACAGGCTTTGATCTAGGGTCAAGTAGGGCAAACCTTAGGTTGGTGTCGAGCAAAGCATATTCTAATGAGATCTGGGAAAGGGTTTGCACATGGAGAAAAGAAGGGGAAAAGGAAAATAGATATCAAAAGCTTCTTTCTTGGTTTTGTTGAATTAAATTTAAAATCTGGAGGACAATAAAAGATATTGGAATTAGGGGGGGGGGGGGGGGGGGGTGTGGTGGGTGGGTTAGGCTTTGAAAGGGACACGGACTAAAGGAGGAATATTTATGACATGATGATATTCATATCCTCCGAATTAATTTTTTTTTGAAACAGATATCCGCCAAATTTCAAATGGTTATAACATGGTTATTTATTTACAGACAAAGTAACTCCCTGAATTTTTATAAACCCCCTTCCTAGCATATTTTAATGAATTCAATCCCAAATTGTTTGTTTAAAACTATCAATTGAAACAACTTACACGGCTAGACCTTCTATAATAAAAATTTCTTTTTGAAGAATCAAGTTGAATAAAATTTCAATAGAAAATGTCTAGAATCTTGATATTGTCCGCTTTTCTTTATGAGGAAAATCAAGGTTCAAATCTCACTTCTCTCTCATTATCTTCTTTGTGAGGATTGAGGAGGACTACGGTTCAAATCTCCCCCTCTCATTACTGAAACTATTAAATTATTAAATAAAAATAATATAAAAATTTATGTAGAGAATATTTCAAAAGCTAAACGGTATATGCTTCATGTTAAATTAAATCAAAATAGAAACTAAATTGCATTGAGAAATTTGAAAAAATATTTTTTAAGTGAAACAAACAACCTGAAGAATTATAAAGTCTACATTATTTGAAAGAGGGATTTTCTTCATATCAAGTCAAATCAAATTTTAGCCCACAAAATCAAGCAGGAAATTAAAAAGAAAAATTGGGCTAGTTCATGTTAAAGAAGAAAATAGTCAAGCAAGACAATGAGAAAAAATGGCTAAATCTTAAATTAATTTAAACAAGTCAGTTAAATTTAGAATGATGACATTGCAAAGAAAAAGTAACACTATTCCCATTAAAATGAGGCCAATAAGAGACAATACGTAAAAGATGAATAAACATATTGAAAATTAGACATGACTCTTGTTAAAAGTTAGAAGCATTGCATACTTGCGGATTTCCTGATCAAACCACGTTTCAACGTCATAGGCTTTTTTATTTTTGGAAAGAAACGCCATGGGCTTTTAAAAAAGGGAGTTACTAGTAAAAACACGTCATAGGCTTTCTTCTCAAAAAAAAACTAAAATTCCTAAGTTGATGAACCATGTTGATTGTATTTTTAGGAAAAAGAAATAGTAAATAGACAAATGCTAAAGAAATTTCCCTACTTAAATGGACTGGTGATTTGAGTCATTACTAGAGCCCAGAGAAAGGGAGAGGACTGAGGAGCGGAGGATCCTGGAAATTTTGGACAAAACATCATATATCTAGAAGAAACTTGTTATATTAAGCAGCTATGGGTTTCACGTTATTTGAATAAATTTGAAAATAGAATTTCAAATTTGTGGAGACCTGCATTTTTGGTAAACAGTCGTCCAGGCCTCGTCACTATGACCCTCTTTGTGAGGAGGCACCCCTTATTCTAAAGTTACGTTACTTTTTCTAAATTGTTTCTTACGTGAAGTTACATTAATCGAGGTTCATTAATGGTTTGTACTTTGTAGGCAGACAAGTGATCCAAGCATTAGGTTGATACTGGCTCAGTCTAAGCTTTTGAAAATATATTCAAAAAATGAAAATATGAAAGTCTAGAAAATCATAATAGTGTCCTGTCATTAATACTTTAATGCTCAAGTTAATCACTTAAGAACTTCCTTTTTTCCTCGGGATTCACCTCTTTTGAATGTAGTCGTATACGTTACTTTCTTTGGACCGTTTCCTTACGTGGAGCTACATTGATTGAGGATCATTAATAGTCTGTAACTGTAGGCAAGTTAATCACTTAAGAACTTCCTTTTTTCCTCGGGATTCACCTCTTTTGAATGTAGTCGTATACGTTACTTTCTTTGGACCGTTTTCTTACGTGGAGCTACATTGATTGAGGATCATTAATAGTCTGTAACTGTAGGCAAGTTAATCACTTAAGAACTTCCTTTTTTCCTCGAGATTCACCTCTTTTGAATGTAGTCGTATACGTTACTTTCTTTGGACCGTTTCCTTACGTGGAGCTACATTGATTGAGGAATCATTAATAGTCTGTAACTGTAGGCAAGTAATCCAGTCGTCAAGCATTGGTTCAGTCTAAGCTTCTGACAATATATTCAAGAAATGAAAAGATAAAGGTCTAGAAAATTGAAACAGTGTTCGATCATTAGTACTTTTATGCTCAAGTTAATCACTCAAGAATTACTTACCTTTTTCCTCTGGGTTCACCTTTTTTTAAGGTAGTCGTATACATTAATTTCTCTGGATCATTTCTTTACGTGAAATTATATTAATTGAGGGTCATGAATGGTTTGTAAATGTAAGCAAGTGATCTAGACATTGGTTGTTACTGGTTCAGTCTAAGCTTCTGAAAACATATTCAGGAAATGAAAAGAGAAAGGTCTTGAAAACTGAAATAGTGTTTGATCATCAATACTTTGATGCTCAAGTTAATCACTCAAGAATTATTTACTTTTTCCCTCTAGGTTCACATCTTTTTAAGACGGTTGTATACGTTACTTTCTTTAAACGGTTTCCTTATGTGGAGCTACATTGATCGAGGTTCATTAATGGTTTATAACTATAGGCAAGTGATCTAGACACTGGGTGTTACTGGCTCAGTCTAAGTGTTTGAAAATATATCCAAGAAATGAAAAAGGAAGGTCTAGAAAATTGAAATAGTATTCGGTCATCAACACTTGATGCTCAAGTTAACCATTCAAGAAATACTTATCTTTTTTCTTTGAGTTCACCATTTTTTTTTTTATAGTAGTTGTATACGTTACTTTATCTGAACCGTTTCCTAACATGGAGATACATTAATTAAGAGTTATTAATGGTTTGTAACTACAGACAAGTGATTCAGACGTTAAGCGTTATTGTCTCAGTCAACATTTAATTCATAGGTGTTATTTGCTCGTTGTCTACTTGACTAGTGGTCTAAATATTCAATTTTTTCTTGGAGAAAAGAGGGGGACAAGGCAAAATAGAAATCAAATTCTTCTTTTTTGTTGAATTAAATTAAAAAAAAAGTGGAATTTTCTTCTTCTTTAAAGAGTGGTTAAGCGAGTTTATTGTCAGAGTTATGTGTATTAGAAGATGGCTTGTTGCTAGTGATTAAGTTGAGGATTACCGGTTTACACATTAAAGTTGAAGCTAAAGTTACTAATTGGTCCAAAAAACAATATTTGTACCAACCTTGTAATGGAATTCTTTCCTGTTGTTGATAGCTGGGGAATCTCTAGAAAATAATCACTAACAAGATCCCTAATGATGTTTATTAGGAAGGAAGCTAGCCAAAGTTTAAGACTTTTTAATCTTGTTCCTTAGTTATGGATGATAACCTACCATCCATAATGGGAAAAATTGCTTGTCTTTGATAAGATGCAGATTTTTTTTTTTTTTTTTTTTTAAATGTGTTGCAAAAAGTTTTGTAGTTTCACTAGTTGACACCAGTTCAATTTAAATGTTTCTAAAAAAAAAAAGAAAATAAGTAAAAATCTTTCAATTATAAAATAAGAAACATAAAATTAAATTATTAAAAAAATAATAATAAAAAAAATAAAAGAAAAGAAGAAAAGAGAAGAAGATAAGCATGTGGAGTAGTGTAGAAGACATTTGTCAATGAAAATGCATGAAACCATCCATGCACTTGGCGGTTTCAATGTCAGGCAAAATATAATATAAAAGGAATAATCCCCCATACACACTTACATATCCATTTGAGATGCACAAGATTGACAGACAGACAGATAGCAAAAACCAAAAAAAAAAAAAAAACAAAAAGCAAAAACTCTCTCTCTCTCTCTCTATGTGCAGTGCACTTCACTGCACTGCACTGCACTGCATGATCGCACTCCCTTCAGCACGTTCCTCTGCTCCCCTCCTCCTCCTCCTTCAAATACTTATATATCTCATCTCCCCCACACTTCTCTCTCTCTCTCTCTCTCTCTAAAACCCATTGAGGCAGAGAGCCAAAAAATAAAGCTATAGTGTGTGAGAGAAAGAGAAAAAAAATGGATGTGTACGGAGGAGGAGGAGTGTCGAGTACAGCTGATTCTAACTTTCCAATAGATGACCTCTTAGACTTTTCCAACGACCAACTCTTCTCTTCCTCTTCTTTCTCCTCCACCGACTCTGATGTTACCCCCACCCAAAATTACCTTCCTACCCCTCACTCTCTCTCTCACTCTCAGCCCATTGTTAATAACGGCCTTAACTACCACCACCACCACATCTCCACCGACTTCACCAACGACCTCTGTGCCGTCCCCGTAAGTCATTTTCATTATACTCTTTTTGTTTTTCAAAACAATTTTATTATTAATAGTGGTTTTTTTTTTTTGTTGGTTTATAGAGCGATGACGTGGCGGAGCTGGAGTGGCTTTCGCAATTCGTTGACGACTCATTCACCGATTTTCCGACGAACGAGCTCGCCGGAGCAATGGCATTCCGATCGGAGGCTTCGCCGGAGATCGGAAAAACGAAGCAGAAGAGCGGAGAGCGTGGTTCTCCGGCGGAGGGAGAGGTGAGGAGGTGCACGCACTGCGCGTCGGAGAAGACGCCGCAGTGGCGGACGGGTCCGCTGGGCCCGAAGACTTTGTGCAACGCGTGCGGCGTGCGGTTCAAGTCGGGTCGGCTCGTGCCCGAGTACCGACCCGCGGCGAGCCCGACTTTCGTGCTGACTCAGCACTCGAACTCGCACCGGAAGGTCATGGAGCTTCGTCGCCAGAAGGAGCTAACGGAACAACAGCAAGAGCAAATGTATCATCACCACCACCGTCAGGTATGCTGACGCGACGTGTCGGAATCTGGTTGGACCGTGATCGGTGTTAAGATACCCAACCCAAATGGGGGCCGGTTTATGTTATCAAAACTCAAGACTAAATTTTAAATTTTAATTTTGGTTTTTTGTTTGTTTTGGTTTCAGTACTGGTATTAAAAGAAAAGAAGAGAAAATGTGTTTGGGTTTTAAATTTTTAGACTTTTAGTTAACTTTTTTTAAAGTGTCAACTACCAATTTGAATTTGGGTCTTAAATTTCACTTTCTTTTTACTAACATTGGCTTTACTTGAAAAAGAAGTAGAGTATAGAGAGTGTGATGTTTGTGTGGTAAGAGTGGAGTTCCACGTGACACTGGCATGTGGGGCTGACTGAATATTTATTATATATTTTCAGAGTTGGTAATTTAAAAGAGAGAGATGCCTAGAGGGTAATTAAATTAAAGCTAATGAACATGGGATGGGAAAGGTATGAAGCATATATAATAAGCTGTCTTGGATACCATCAACAGTGTAAAATGACATCAGATAATAACTCTAAGATAAGATATAATATTGGGTTTCAATTAAATTAAATAGGAAAATCTCTTGTTGTTGAATAAAAAATCTAAGGTTCGACTTATATAAAAAAAATTAATTGGTGTCATGATTTAATGAGAAAGAGCAATCGGTAGATTATCATGAAATTGATGTCATAAATTAAAATTCTATCTTGAACTTGTTTGGGATGAAAGGCAAGCTTTAGCTTATTTGAGTTTTTAGTACTATTCATGGGTCTTATTACCCTTTTTGATACTATTAGTACTATTTATGAGTCTCATTATATAATTTAACTAGCTTCTAGTAAAAAGTCAATCTCAGCAAAATAAACTATAATTTAGCTAGCTTCTAGTAAAAAGTCAGTTTCAGCAAAATAAACTATTTCCAAACTATGCCTTTTGCGTATGTTACATAAAGAACATAAGTTTATAGTGATAGTATGGATCTTATGATGTGAAGATAATGGTAATAATTCAGAACATGAAAAGGAAAATTTATGGGGAAAAGGTATATTACCCAACCCAAAAGACTAATACTATAGGTCTAGATATTGTTTAGATGCCCTTTCATTCCTTAGTTCCTTACTAAATCGAAATAATATAATTCTGAGGAATGAGGAAAATCAGTCACACCCGATGATATTTGTTTAGGAGTGAAAGTGAGAATATGCACATGCCATGTGATACCTCATGGCTGTTGTTGACTCAATATGAGCAGTTTGACCACGACAGAACTCACAGTAGAGTTTTCAGTTCACTGAACATTTTCTTTTGCAGACCAACGCTGTGATTCCATTTATTCGAAGATTCAACTCAGGTTGTGCAGAAAGTGAGTCCTATAGTGACAGCGAATTTATATTTTTTGACCAAAGAAAAGTGGCAGGTAAAGCACAAATAATGTTCCTGCCAAAATTAAAGCACTTCTTCAACTGAGTTCCTATGAGTCTATGACCATAACCATTTCCTGAACGATTTTAACACTGGTAGAATTACTTCACCACTACTGACATTGCCACAAATCATAAAAACCAAGAAGGAACTCATTCCAGAGAGTGCCATTTTATAATGCAAAGACCACAGCTATGAACCTCATTGTTGCATTACAAAGAATTATTGCACTATTTTATCTTTCTTTCATTTTTCCCAGGGAACAAAACCGAAACCAAGGTAGTATGAAACTATGAAGCGATATCAAAGTTTTAAAAAGGTAAACAAGATATCGCATGCGAACTAGAGGCTTGGAATTAGAAAAAGCCACCAATGATGTGTTTAATGACACCAGTTAGGCATTGAGCTAGTGTTAACTGTATAATTGTTTTAACAACTGAACAGAAGCTTGGTCTGGGGTTCTATGGTTTTGTAAAAAATTATCCTCAAAAGCTGAAAACTACAACACATGACAAGATTTTGAAATTAATATATATCAAGCACAAAATTTTTAGCTTTGAAATCATTCATCTCAACCCCAGCCTTTAAATATTGGACCTGATAGATTAAGAATGCAAAAATGGCTATAAACCAAGGCTAGAAAATAAGCAGTGATAAGATTCATATTGAAACACATGAATTTTTGTAGTTCTGTTTTTGAACATCAGACTACAGCTGAACTGTGTACTCTTCTATAACGTACTCCAAACTTAGTATTTATGCAGCACATGTATCTCCTCTTCAAAAAAAATTTGCCACCGTAAGGAAAAATACCTTCCCTTTCACAAAACTCTAAAGGAAAAAAATGATCCACAGATTGCATTTATTTCTGACAATATAATTACTCACATGTTAGATAAGGGCGATTCAATTTGTGAAACTTCAAAGTACAGGAAACGAGAATTTCAGCAGGAGAATTCTCAAACTGAGATCCCATAATTGCTGATTTTTGTGACCTCCTTGGTCAAAGCAACCCTTTCTCGCTTTGCCTCAGAAGCTAGTTTAGAAACCTGTCAACCAGACTGCAACATGAGCATTTTTGGACAGCATGAACATTGAAGAATTTTTTTAAACAAAAGCAAAATGTTAGTCAAAATTATTACATCTTGCTCTTTTCTTTTCAAGTAGACGTAGAAGTTATCAAATGAGATTTTTTTTTTTTAATTATTTTTTTTTTTAGCGTTATTGGATAGGAAGAAAGAGGACATGGACATGATAAAAAATGGAAGAGTTTTTGCCTATGGCCTACATCACCACTCAATGACTTCACAGGTTTTTTTTTTGATGATGTGGAACCTCACCAAGGCAGGGCCCTTTTCGACCCCCCTTGGAGAGAAAACCATGGATACACAACCCATCCCGCCAGAACCATGTATCAGGTAATCCAGGGAACTCTTAGTGGGGATTGGACCTAGGATGTCTGGGTCTACAGCTCATCCCAAGCCTCCAACCACTAGGCTACACTGTGATGGGTTTGATTTCACAGGTAATATTTTGTTCCACATAATATACTTTAGAACAGTTAGTTTTAACCACGATGTCTGTTCTCAAGGGGATTAAATGACCTTGGAAGACTTCAACTTGTGGAAGAGAAAGAAATAGTGAAAGGAGCTTCGATGAAAGAACTTACCTGTGACCGGAACCTAGATGCTTGCGTTCTTGGAAGTTCTCCAAGAATATCTTTTAATCCTGATGCAATAAAAGACAATGTGGAGACAACATAAACAGCATGTTTCATCTAAATAGGTTTGATGTACTCAATGTCAATAGCTTTTGGAGAGAATATTTGCATACCCCCTGCTTGTCTTTCAATCTTATAAGCCGAGCGGATCACACCTTTAATCTGCTTCCCTGCTTGTCTATAAATGGAATAGGAAAAGTTTAAACAGGATTGCAATTCATTATAAAGTAAACTACAGTAATTACATAAAGAACTATTCATTATAAGTGCAAACCTGAGTTTTGTCCTTCCACGTAGCAGCTCCTCTTCTCCATGTAATGCCCTCTTCTGAAAACAATAACTATTTACCATGACTTGCATTGTTTTAGGAGTTTACTTGGATCAGATATGTTGATCAATGAGCAAGCAATAGTTGTCATTTATATATATATATATATATATATAAATATCCTTGATAGATAGATAGATAGCGGGGGAGGGGGGAGGTGGGATTTGAACCACAAACATCACAAAGGGTGTCACTACTGCTAGGCTTCACCTGAACCCCCATGAGCAGGCAATAGCTTAAAATCCGGAAGTTAATGCAATAATGACATTAAACAATATGCTATGTTAAAAACACATAATCAAGCATGCTAAACTGTTGGAAATTTCTGCTCAGTTATCTTAACTTGTCTTGTTAAGAAAGTACCAAACATCTTATTTTTTAATTGGTTCCAACAGATGAAATTGAGCAAAGTTACCTTGTTAAATACAAATCATAAACTAAGATATTAACATGAAGGATAAGCAGCTCTGCACTGCAAATTGGCAAAGCAAGAAAGAATGAAGGATAATATTCATTCTTATGTACAATATGTAAATAACTAATACCAGAATCAGCTCATCACTGTATGGCTTGAAAGTTGAAATGCCTTTTGCAATTTTGAACAATATAGTTTAAGCTAAACATTTCGTACACATCTCGTTTTTTAATGAATAAAATAAATTTATTATATAAAGGTTACACACACAGGATACGCAACTAACTAATCCTAACCACTTGGAATCTGAGACTCAACAAATCTATTAAGTCTACATAAGATATGGTACACATGTTGCCTAAGGCAATCATCCAATCACCTACTTTTTTATTATTATTATTTTTTTAAAAATGGCATTTATCTGATCATACAATGATCACAACATTTAGCATGCATCTGCTCAAATGATGCACCCAATGACTGCTAAGGGCACATACTTTGCAACACACTCCCTCTCCATGGTTCTTTAAGAGAATATCCGAAAGTGTCATTATAATGTTGTTTATTATGTTCATATGTTCCTCAAATACATATGTCTATTGTTTTTATTCCAATTCAGGACTATTGCTAAAGTGTTTCAGAGAGGGATTATTTTGGACTATTGCGAACTCTTATTGACTGGTCTAGGTGCTGGGGTTCTTCGAATTGTTCTTCTATCATAGAGTTTCTTTCTTCTCTTAGAATAGTCCCTTGAGTTCTTTTTTTTTTTCTTTGATGTTGTTTGTTGTTTTTTCTTGTGTTCACCATCATGAACACCTTGTATTTTCCTACTCTTTTTTTTTTCATCATGATTAATATTACTCTTATTACCTATCCAAAAAAAAAAAAGTCAAGTTAAATAGAATCTCTGCCAATCTTCTGCTTAAAGAATCAAATGTGAAAATTTCATACACCTTGAGCTTGAGGTTCACATAGATAGGGCGAAAGATTTTTTCCATGATCTCTTTAAAGGTCATAACAGTCATTGTGTCTAGCATGACTAGACCGGGTCTAGCCATATCTCAAACCAATGATGGGTTCGATCTGGTGCCTATCCTAATGGGTGCCCCATGGACCAAACTGTTTGTCAGACTATTGTTCTCTTGTTTGTTCCCAAACAGACAGTGTAAGCAACCAAATATTTATATATATACATATATTTAATTCCTTGTTATCATTTTCTTTTCTTTTCTTTTCAAATTAATTCCCCATCATCATTGAGGATTGAGAAGAAGCCAAAAAACTACCTCCAACTTTTCACTTTCAGCTTTCAGAAGATCAATTGATTGCCGCAACTCCTTCACTTGAGAATCAGCTCTGGAAAGTAAGGACTGCACCCATAAATGAAGGCAGAGATAAATCTCTAGATATCATAACATAATACATAAAGTCATTGCACAATAACACTGGGTTCTCAATCATAAATGCCAAGCATAAGTGAGAATATTATGGCATTACTGCCTTAGAATTGTCGATGTAAGAGTATACAAAAAATGTTTAGCACAAAAAAAAAAAAAAAGAGTATACAAAAAGAATGTTCTTCTAAAGCAAAGAAAGACATTTAAATTTTCGTTAAGGCATTTCAAGGGGGGGAAATGATGGCATCAAAGGGATATTGCAAATATCGAAAACCTTCATCTTAAAATGTAATATTAGAGTTTGTATTTTACAAAAAAAGAAGAAAAGAAAAAAGAGAATGTCCTTCAAATTAAGATAGGCATTTAAATTTTTCATGAAGGCATTTCAAGCAGAAAAAATCATTAAGGCATAAAAGGGATATTGCAAAAAACCCTCATCTGAAAATGTGATATTAGAGTTTGAATTTTACAACTAAATCTTAGAGAGAAGAGCATCTAAATGAGCATTATAGGCAATTCCATCATGAGCCTGTTGTTTTTGAAATTTCATCACTTTAGTTATGGGGCATTAAATAATTTTGTAACAGTCCAAGAATAGATTGATGGGACACATTTGACCTATGTTTGCACATGAAACAGCTTATAGTTATTTTTAAACGTAGCTTAACTAATTTATAACACGTGCAGAGTGGGATAGTATACAGAGAATTAGTCAAGACTAATATCGATGTGGTTTAACTGCAAAATCATGGAAGTCAACAAGTTTAACATGTTCAAGTTTCAACTTCAATCCACAAGAATCTAGAACAAGACTTTTTTTTTTTTTTTTTTAAAGGACAAATAATAAATATTTTATGGATATGTTTAATAATAAATTCCTTTATTAGTCATTTAAAAAAAAAATATATATATATATATATATATGAAAAGATGTTTAGAATTTTTCTTAAAAAATAAATAAAGGACTTAAAGATGAAAAAGGAAAGGAGTATGCACAAAGATTGTAAAAACAATGAACTCCTCATTCCAACCTCAAATAAATTTTATTAGGTTCATTGCGGGATCAAGAATAAACTCTACCCAAGATTGCCAAGAAATTACCAACAACTACAACCACATGCATATCTAGTACAGCGGCTTGGAAGCAGACAACATTCCACTATTCCCTGGCATGTTAGAAACACACAGGACCAACCTCACTTAGGTGACAGGAAAGCATTTGAGGTCTTGGTCCAAGTTGATAGAATGAAAACTTTTCACTCTCCTAGAGAAGGACACACCTCTCACTATGGGTGAGTTAGCCCCTTCTCAAAGAGGATTTGAGATCATTGATTAGCTTCTTTTTTTTTGATAGGTAATATAAGAACTATTATTAATAAATAAAAGATGAATAATACAAGTTGTTCATGATGATGAACAATAAGAAACAGAAGAAACAAACAGCCAAACGAAGAAGAGGAAAATCAAATAGAAAATCTAAGGGAAAACAAAAACTCTGGAAGAGACGAAGACTCAGTAAAACCCCAACAACGAGACCACTCAAAAAGACTACGTTTGCTTAAAACCTTCAACTCATCCAATGTCTTCTCCTTGTTCTCAAAGGAGCGATGATTCCGTTCCAACTAAACAATCCACATTATGCACCCTGGAATCAAATTCCAAATATTCGAGTTGTGCTTCCCGAGCCACTGATGCCAACAAGACAACAATCCCGCCACCGATCCTGGCAAAACCCAATGAATACCATAAGCCTGAAGCATGAAGGTCCATAAGGTATGTGTAACAGGACAATGAAGGAGGAGATGGTCAACCGACTCCCCATCACAACAACGCATACAACACCAATTTGTCAAAATGCCACCCCTAAGCATGAGATTATCCAACGTGAGAATCCGATCGTGAGCAGTTGTCCACAAGAAGAAGGCCACTCGCTTAGGAATCTTAGGTTTCCAAACACCCTTCCAAGGAAACTGAGAGTTAGGATTACCCTGAATTGCTAGGTAATATGATCGGGTGTCAAACTTACCATTACCTTTGAGCCGCCAACAAAGAGAATCCCTCCTATCACCCCGTGGAATACGCGGTTGGATAAACTGAAGTAGGGAAAAAGATGCAGCAAGCTCCCAATCTTCGAAAGCTCTGTGAAACCTTAAATCCCACACTCTAATAGTGCCTCCTTCCGAAAGCCACAAAACCTCAGAGATGCAAGCGTCCTTGGCAGCAGAACACACAAAGAGTTCAGGGTATAGATCTTTTAAGGTATTATCCCCAATCCACCTATCATGCCAGAAGCGGATACGGGTGCCATCACCCGCTTCAAAAGATAGATGCTTAGAAAAACTCTCCCATCCTTCCTGAATGCTTCTCCAAAGGCCACATCCATGAGTCCTCCTGCACACTTTCGTACACCACCCCCCTTGACACTCACCATATTTTGTGGAGATAACTCTCCGCCAAAGATGGGTAACTTCATGACCAAAACGCCACAACCATTTCCCTAATAAAGCTTGATTAAACAACGCCACACTTCTTATCCCCAAACCCCCCAATTCAACCGGTAAACACACCTTTTCCCAAGCCACCAAAGGGTATTTGAAGCTCCCCTCAAAAGACCCCCAAAGAAAATTCCTCTGAATACTTTCCATTCTAGCAGCCACTACTTTAGGAATAGTGAAGAGAGATAAAAAGTACGTAGGAAGGCTAGAGAGAGTACTCTTAAGTAAAGTGAGTCTACCACCCTTAGATAAATAGAGTCGCTTCCACCTTGAAAGATTCTTCTCCATCTTCTCCAAGATAGGATTCCAAATCGAAGCAGTCTTAAAAGAAGTTCCCAAAGGCATCCCCAAATATTTCATAGGCAAACTCCCCACTCTACAATGCAGAATACTAGCCAGTGCAGCTTCAACTGACAATAAATTCCAAACTTCACGATAACAGGAAATTGATTCCCCCCCTCTTTCCGAAAAAGCCCAACCATGTTTTGTTTGGAAGGTTGAACCAAAGTCCTAGCCAAACCCAACCCACTTAACCTTAGACTTCACATAAGGGATCCAATAATTATTTCAGGGCACATAATACCATGAAGTTGGAAATTTTCATGTCTCTTCAAGGGCCTCTTTACAGCTGAAAGTCAATTTCTCTCACAGGTTTTGAAGATTGTTGAAAGAACAGGTTTTGAACATTCTCATTAACACCCTAATTACATAGCTATATCATGAATTGGAAATAACTGTTGAAGCACATTTAAGATGACAACTAGACAACTGAAAAGAAAAGGTAACAGGAATTGTGCTTACCTCTTCACTAGCAAAAAGGCGCAAGGTTTTATAGTACAAGAAATGCCGTGGCCCTGCAAGTCAATAACCATTAGATGAGATTTAGTATAATCTTAATTCTTTCAAAGGGGGTTTAACCTGGTCACTAGTGTTTCTGACAACCTACTTAGCATTGGGATATCATTGGGGGGGGGGGGGGGGGGGGGGGAGGAACAAAAAAGAAATGTTTAATGAGAGCAATATAAAATATTGGCCAAACTACAATATTGATCCCTCAAGTTTACCTTGTGTGCGCAATTGGTCCCTCAAATTTGAAGCGTGCACAATTGGTCCCTCAAGTTTTCAAAATGGGTAATATAAGTCCTTTTACTAATTGTCTTTAACGGTGTTACTTATGTGGCTAATGGAATAATGACTTGGCATTTTATTTTAATGATGTGGCATATTTTTAATTAAAAAAATTACAAATTAAAATTACACGTGTGAAATTTTTTTTTACAACCAGTACCAAATTAAAAAAACTCTTCTTTCCTACAGATTGTGAACACCCAGCCACGAGAGAGAGAGAGAGAGAGAAGGGGAGAGAGGGAAGATCAAACCCTAGCCACCGGTGACATTGCGGCCCTCCGCTGGAGACAGTGGCCTCCTCCTAAAAAATAATAAGACTTGTCAACTAAATATATATCAGCAGAAGGTTCTCTACCGTAAACATCTTTGGTCTAAGATCCTACTTTATCAATTTATCAAGTATATTAAGTGGTGCAAGGGAGTATAAGGTTTCAAGCGTGAGACTAGACGGGCTCTGTCTAAAGCACTGACCAACCAGCCTTGGGCTGGTTATGCGATTTCTCTTCTTGTCAAATTGTTTAATTTTTTATGTAGATGGCTTGGTTTAATTTGAGAAGTCTTGAGATGGGATTGTGAAATCAAGACTTATCAGTGATGAAATGGAAAATTGTCCTAAAGCTGATATCTCTCATATAAGAATCTAAGAAAGGGAAAATGCTTAGAGTTTTGAAGGACAATGTCTTTGCAATATTTGATGAATCCTCAATCATTTCAATTTTTTTTCCAGGCCAAACTTAGTTAAACACTTTGTTTCCCTTCTGCACGCCAATAAAAAATAAAATTTCTAACCAGTAAGTCCATCTATGTAATTTTAATTTGTAATTTTTAATTAAAAATATGCCACATCATTAAAATAAAATGCCAAGTCATTGTTTCGTTAGCCACATAAATAACACTGTTAAAGACAGTTAGTAAAAGGACTTATATTGCTCATTTTGAAAACTTGAGGGACCAATTGCGCATGCTTCAAACTTGAGGGACCAATTGTGCACACATGGTAAACTTGAGGGACCAATATTGTAATTTCGCCTAAAATATTTGGCATAAAACTTGAAATTTTATATTCATCTATATGAGTGAAATTTGTACATTTAGTGTGAGTCCCACGGCACTATTCACACATTTAAAAATTATTTTTCTACAGTATTTTCAGTTTTCAGTAATAAGCGGTATCCAAACAGACCCTTAGTGTTTATTTGGCTAGCTTATTTTTTGTTAACTTATTTTACTATTCAGCTTATTTTTGCTATTATTCATGGGTTCTACTACACTTTTTGGTACTATAAAAGAATTGTTTAATGAGAGCAATATAAAATATTTGGCATAAAACTTGAAATTTTATATTCATCTATATGAGTGAAATTTGTACATTTAGTGTGAGTCCCACGGCACTATTCACACATTTAAAAATTATTTTGCTATAGTATTTTCAGTTTTCAACAATAAACGGTATCCAAACAGACCCTTAGTGTCTATTTGGCTAGCTTATTTTTTGTTAACTTATTTTACTATTCAGCTTATTTTTGCTACTATTCATGGGTCCCACTACACTTTTTGGTACTATTCATGGATTCCACTGTACTATTTCAACTAACATTTACCTTTATCTACAATACTTTAAACAAAAAAAATTCAGTTTCAGCAAAATAAGCAGATCTCAAACAGACCCTTAGCATATTAATTACTTATCTAATAATATATGGACAAGATCAAATATCAGAAAATTATTAATTCAAGTATTCCTTGTTGGTAGAAATAAACACATCTCAAAGCTTTCAGATAATTTTATCGCGATAGAAAAGTTTATAGAACTTTGAACCATACTTTTCAGTACTGTCAATCCCAATCCAGCAGCAACCCCACCCGTAATTAATGGATGTGAAGATGCAATAACAACACCCTCTGCACAAAAGGAGTGAAAATAATCACTACCAAATATTAAAAATTTTAAAACAAATAAAGACTCGTAACCATATGAAACTGTGAGCACAATAATGCTGAAACCAGAGCTAACCTTTAATCTTTCCAACTAATAAATCCTCATAAGTAGCATAATCAGACTTGAGATCTTGTAAAGAATCCTACATCCAGAGTTTCAGCTATAATATCAATGGGGCTTCATAATTCAATTGTTACAACAAGTGGAATATGGGACATTTAAAACAATGCCACCGAGCTACAAAGCTCTTGGCCATTTTTTTCCCCTAAGAGAACAAAACCTTATACCCAACTAAGCCTAATACTCCGTTTATTCCTAAAACACTGACAAAATCAAATACATTTTTCATTTTCCAAACATAGTTCCAAGACGCGCACACACACACACATATTGATATTGTTTTAAGGGTCCATTTGGTTAGGCATTTTGGGAGCCAAAAAGTGCAGTTCTAAAATCCTTTTTACAAATGCTCATTTTAAACCCAAAACATAGTTTTGCAACAACTTATCCAAATGCACCATAAACAATGACACATAATGCATAACCTTTTCTTTCCTCATTATTCTCATCAAACACACAATGCCACAAAATTAAGAAACTATACACATACACGGGCGCATTGCATACATACATACATACATACATACATATGTGAGTTGTGAGAAACTTACTGTGGAATTCAACTTTCACAATTATCAATGTCTAAATGAATCAAAGTTTTTGCTAATAAGATGAAAATGCATATAAAAATTAAACTAAAAGCGCGAAAATTTCATTGTTCAGTGTCCAACTTAGCATAAATTCCAGAATTATCGGTTATTTTCTTTTCTTGTCTATTTTCTTGGCAACCAAACAGGGAAAACAAAGCAAAAAATGAAAGAAAATGAGAGTTGAGGAGGAAAAATTACGATAGTTTGGTTGAAATGAGCGGAGGAAGTGGATCGGATTTGGGAGAGGCGAGATCTGGAGACTTCGAAAGCGGAATCGAGGGCTTCTTCGATGGCTTTCTGGTAAAACTGAGCTTGATGAACTGCGTACTCCACCCAAAGCGTCGTCGTTTCGTCTAGGGTTTTAGCACTGTTGTTGTTGTTGTTGCTGTGGCCTTCGCTTGGTGATGGTGGTGGTGGAATTGGGTTCGATTCCGATGATTCTGCTACAGTCGCCATTGCTACACCAAGAGCTCGTTCAGCTTCAGAATTTCTGAAATCTCTCTCTCTCACTCTCTCTCTATCTCATTCTCACACACTGAAAATCTGGGCTAGAAAGACCCGGCTCTGTTTACTAAACGGGTCAAATTAATACCCGATTCGGTTTTGTTTCTGTTTGCGAAAATAAAAATAAAAATACATTTTTTTTTTTTAATTTTGATTAATTGTCATTTTTAGTCCACTAAATTTAAAATTAGTTATTTTAATCCATTTTGTTAAAAAGTTTCACAATTTTAATTTTTTAAATAAAAAATTTATTTTATTAATTTATTTCTAAACACAAAGATGGTAGTTTCTTTTTTAAAATTAATGAATTCTTCTTCTAACTAAACTAATCTCCCTTATGTGTAAAAAAAAAAAAATCAAGAGGCGAAAAGGCCAACCTTGATATAAGTGTATAGTATCTATCTCTTTTTACAAAAAGTATGACCTTTTTTTTTTTTTGTACCTATTATTCTGTTTTTACAAATTTATTCTTTATATGGCCTCACACAGAATATATTAGTTATGTAGTTTTATTTGGAACTCTAGTCTATGAGATTTGAGTTCCAAGGGTCCGACTCTAAAGGATAACTCAAGTCTCAAAGATTCGAGTTCCATGGAGAATTTTTTTTCTTTTTTTTTTTAAGTTCTCAATGAAACTCGAATTTCAAGGAGTTGAGTCCTTCACATTAGAACTCGACTCTCAGATGCTCAACTTTCAAATGAGACTATGTAATTAATATATTTCGTTTGTATCTATATAACGAATAAATTTGTGAAAGCATAATAACTGCAAAAAATCACGTTTATTGATTCTATAATATATTTCCTCCAAAAAAAAAAAAGAAGATTTTATACTGTTACTTTTTTTTTTTTTTGAGAAACAAAATATTTTTAAGTTTGATGCCCGTATCCAAGTCAAAGTTGTGCTAAAAATTTCCTTCTTCTTTATAACTTTTCTAAAAGAATTAAAAAAAAAAATCCTTTTTTTATTAAACTAATTCCTTAACAGATACAAATACTATCACGAGACAATTTCAGTTTTCACACAACTTTACTTCACTCTTTAATACCTTCTCGAAAGAAGAAAACAAAAACAAAAACAAAAACAAAACTTCACTCTTTATAAGATTACAGATTGAGATAGTCATACTTTCATAGTCGCAGTAGTTTGTTCGTGTAATTACTCTATAATCATCGTTCATCTAAAATAAAAAATGTCAACCATGAAGAGGAAGAATCATGTTCACGACCACATTGTACTCAACATCTTGGCAAGGCTGCCTGTCAAATCAATTATAAAATTCAGGTGCGTCTGAAAAGCATGGTACTCCTCAATAACCCAGCCGTATTTCATCTTCACCCACCTTATTAACAACAAAAAAAAAGATAAAGATAAAGATGTTGATTATCTTTTACACATACAACATGCTAATGAAAAGGCCATGTATCCTTGTTATTATAGCACAGTTTGTACAGTTACTTGTGATCTTTAATAGGATTTTCGAGTATCAAATTACCAATGATTTTCCTATAGAGTTTGTCCATATAGTTGGTTCCTGCAATGGCATATTGTGTCTCACTGATTTTCGAAGTTCTGACCCTTATGGTAAAGCTATATATTTGTGGAACCCCAGCATCAAGAAAATTTAAGAGGTTGCCTGATTCTTCCTTAGCCAGGGCTGCTAGTGGATTTGCTTATCACTCCCAAACCCATGACTACAAGGTTGTAAAGCTTTGGTTTTCTTCACATGTAAATATACTTGAAAATATAATTCCTCCACTTGAGGGCTGAGGCTGAGGTTTACTCATTAAGCTCGGACTCATGGAGAAGGGTTGAAACCTCTTTAAGACCAAAAGTTGGGGTCTACGATAGCAACATCAATGCTATATTGGGTGCCACATTTGTTAGTAGGGTTATGCATTGGTTGGTATATTGTAGGGAATTTGAAGACAAACAAAGTATTTTGTCATTTGATCTCAATAATGAGAAATTCAGAAAGATTGCACTCCCTGATGTTAGTGCAGATAGACTGCAAGAGCAAAGTCTAGCAGTGTTCAAGGGGAATTTGGCCTATTTACATTTAGTTACCCAAATTTGATACTGTCCATTTGGGTGATGGCCAGTATCAAATTTGGGTAACTAAATGTAAATAGGCCAAATTCTCACAAAGGGCGTTTGGTATAGAAGAATCATGGAATGACCTTTTTGTTATACAGACCAAATATTCTATAGAATCCTTTGGTTGCACAATGCGTGGTGAGCTTTTAGTTGGAAGTTTTGTCAATGGTGGCTATGTGGTTGTTTCACTTGACCCCGAAACTTATCGTGTGAAAAATTATAGTATTCAACATGTTCCAACTATGGCTACTACTTTCGTGGAAAGGCTTGTGTTACTTGATGGAGGAATGGAGCTATTTGGGTAAAAAAAGTGTAATCATTAGTGATAATCATAGGATTTTTGTTTTTAAATGTAACAACCCAATCAATCAAATTGGGGCATTATAATCTCTCCTACGTAAATCCCTAACGTCCTCGTTAGGGCTCACTTTGTGGGGTAATGTCTCTGAGCCCACACAGAGTTACCAGGCCAGCTCTGATACCATATGTAACGACCTAAGGAAAAGCGCTAGCTATATCTGCACTATACCTCAAAAGGACTAATCACAATTGAGGTTTCTTGTAGTTGTTAATAAAACTCAGATCTACCTAGTAAATACTCGATGTGGGACTCATCACACACCCACACACAACACACAATCAATTGAATTGGGGCATCACATTAAACGTACTTATACTTTTACTTCTTCCTTTTTATGTGACTATTTTGGAGTTGCAATTGGTCCTCTCCATGCTTTAGTGGCTAAATCAAATGTTTATTGCCATAGGAGATGTGAATCAGTTAGCAATTTAAGCATCTTAATCTTATAGATTTTTTTTGTTAATATTGTTTTTGGATTTATGTGCTTTCCTCTAATTTTTAACAACCATTGGTGTACTTTGGCTATGTTGTATTTATTTTTCTTTGAATAAAATTGGCCTTTTACCGAAAAAAAGAAGAAGAAAGAGCGTGGCTGTGATCATCTTCAGAAAATGTTTAATGATTTTGATTTGACTCGCTTTGACTCATACAACAACTTTCTTTAATGATGTATCCCTATTTTTCCCAAGCCTTTTGCTGTCGGTTTTCATTTTGAAAGTTGAAATTGATAAACATTTTGAATTCTCAAATCTCCATTTGTTGCAAAAAAAAGTTTGACATTGGTACCAAAGTTCTTTTTTCTTTGAAATCATAACAGTGACCAAGCTTCCAACCTTGTTCCCCAAACCAACCCTTACCAAGTAATTGTACCGCTTAAAGGTGTAGATCCACAATTTTACTTCTACCGTATATAGCTCGTCACGTGACGAGTTAATGGTAAAAATTGTGAACTTTTTAATATCCCTAGTATTTTTTATAAAAATTAGTAAAAACTTGTCAATTCAATGTATGTGAAAAAAAGTTGTCGAGTTTATTACGTAATAACATTAATTTTAATTTTAATTTTAATTTATATTCATTTATTTCCCTTTCAAATCTTATCCAATCACCCTATAAAATAGAAAACCCAAACCTATAGAAAGAGAAAGACCCAATCCATAGTAGGGAGTGGGCAATGGCCTGGCCCCACCACAAAGTGACAAGGGCATTTGTAAAATGTATTTAAACGAGACACATCCCAAAAAGCAAAACACTACTCCATCACACAGAAAACAAAAGCCGCTCGCTCTCGCTCTGCCAACTCTCTCGCTCGCTCATTTCCTTTCCCAGCTTACACACAAACGAACTTTACTCTCTTCTTAACACACCACTCTCCCTCGGAACGCTATAAAAACTCCCCTCTCTCTCCGCTTCCATTTTTCTCTCTACCACTTTCCGATCTCCATCTCCTCCCCAAATCTCTCTCTCTGTGCGCAAACCCTAAACCCTAGAAATTGAAAATCATTTGGTCACTATGCTGAAGTTTTCGTCAACGACGGCGAACCAGATTCGCTTCCTTCTCCAGAGCATCGACGAATCCAACGCCGACTCTGTTCTTCGCGAGCTCCGACAGGTCTTCCTTCTCTCTCTCTCTCTCTCTCTCTCTAGATGTGAAAATGTATTTATGTATATTCGAATGTGTGAAAAAGTCTAGGTTTTAGTGCTCGCTAATTTGTTTCATCTGCGTTGTTTTTCTTTCAACCCTGGAATTATAATGATTTATTTTTTTGATTTTGAAATGGATTTCGCTATGGTTCTTTCGGTTCTTGTGCTCAAGGTTTTGCCTAAATTCAATTTAATGGCCGGCGAAGGTTCGGCTCGTCTTTTGGTTAGGGGAAAAGTAGTTGATTAAACATTGGATTAGATTTGTTGAGAGTGGGTTGACTTCATTGACTGGTGAAGGGGGAAATAGATTAAAGGGCATGTTTGGATGGGTGTTTGCAAATTTATTTTGGGAACGGTTCGCTTTGCTGTGGACTGTTGCACGATAGTTAAGATCGTCGATGTGAATGGGTAGCAAGAAGGAAATGAGTGGATACTTAGTTTGTATGTTTGTATACAGACTCATGAAATTCTCTAAGTTGATTGAATAGATAATCGACTTTTACTTATATATTATATTATTTTTACTTATTATTCTTTTATAAAGTTATAAAGAAAGTACAAGAAGAAATTCTTTCTTTTCTGTAACCCCTACCCCCAGTCAATAATGTAATAGACTATCGTCCCATTATTTCGCAGAGACAAGCGAGAGATGTAACATAAGGATGGATAATTTTTGTAGATGGATGTTCTTGGTTATCAAATGCACTGAAATTTTTGTTATTTTTGTTCCAAGATTCTTAATTATCAAGGTTTAGGTAAGTTGTGTTTAATACTTTAATCATTTTGCTAGAATTGAAAGTTTAAAAGGTAAAAAATACCATTCTCTTTTGTGTAGTTGGGATGGTTGGGACAACTTGCACGCACAGCTTGTTGTTTAATAATTATGACTCTCGTATGGAGTAAATATTTCCTCTAAGACGTACTTTTGATTGCTGAAGTATAGGAGTATGTTGTATGTATGTACTGCACTTTAAAATGTGAAACTTTCACGGAACTTTTGGATTAAGAATTTTGTTGAAAACGGAAAACCTGAAGTAGCAATTTATTGGTTTGGAAGAGACTGAAGGATGTGAAGTTCATCTAAATCCATCAGCAGGTTCAAACCCTCTATTTGTGGATATAGAACTACAATTATGAGGTTTTAGTTGTATATCTTATTGGTGATTTAGGAAATTAAAACTCATCTGAACGAAATGAGTAGATTAATCAAACTGTAAAGTTTATATGTGGCTACCATTTAATTTTGTAATTTGCATAGCAAATCAAGTTAATATTATGTTCCCAATTGGAGGTCATATTGGACTCCTGGACATCACAGCAAGGAAAGGACATTATTTTAATGAGTGACACAGTGCGATACTCCAAATTGTTTTGCAAACTGATGAACTACACATTGAATGCCATGCTAGCAAAAAGGATAGAGAAGACTTAGCAACCTTTCAAAAATCAAGCAAGTTCAGTGTGAGATAGCTGTGTGAATGCTTTTCTTGGTTCTATAGTTTCTAAAATACTAATGATATTCTCAAACTTTAGAAGGGAGAGTAATTTTTTTTATTAGTAAAAGAAAAAAATGGAATTGCTACTACTTCTTACCAAAACGTTCAGACTCAGTCCTTGATAATGAATGATAGGAAATGAAAAGAAAATAAAGAGCGAGAGAGAAGATGAATCAAGTTTAGGGATGCTATAATGCGATTGACAAATAGGGTAGAGTATTTTACGGAGATGTAACTTATACATACTTGGGCTGATAGTCACTATCGATGCAATTTGCTTGTATTGTATTAATATAGGTTTCGAGTTAGAATGTTTTTGACTATGAGGTACTCCAAATGAGTCCTCGAATGAGTTTGCTTTTCTTAGTTTTGAAATATCAATGTAATAAGAAAAGGCGATTTGAGTATGCATAGCTATGTTTTATCAAAATTCTGATTGGATTTTGATTGAACTTGGATACAATTCTTTGAATCAACCTGATTTTGTTTACTACACTCATATTAAATGAAATATGCTCCACAACAAGAGACTACACTAGTCAAAGAAAGAATATGACGATGATCAGTTTTCGAAATATGGTAGTTGCCAGCACTGAACAAGCAGATGTTGTGATAGCTGTTTGTTTCCTAGTCTGCTTTTCATGAAAAAGTCAACTTTGGCTTTTCCTAAGAATATAAAAAAGAGGCTATGGAGCATTAAAAATCCATTATAGGTAAAAAGAGTGTAAAATACATGCTTGTGTGAGTTGAATTCTTGCTTAATCAAATATTACGAAAAACATTTCCAGTTACTCCATTCCCTTTTAATGTTGTGCTAGTGGATTTTATCTATTGAATTGGTAAGCTGAAGGTGATAATGTGATCCAATTTGTCTCTCCATGTATGCTCTATATTATGAAGTTCTGGTGCTAAATAAAATTTTGACAAGGCTATAACCATAGCTCTATTTCGATGCCTAAGGAAGCTAGTAATTATATATATATAGGTTAAATTGTCCTTCCCTGAAATATAACCCAGGTTCTAGAGGGGTAGAAGAACATTCAGGTTTGAGATTAGGTGGTTAAAGGCGATGGCGATTTTGGAGAAGATGAAAACGTGGTGGGAGTCTCACCAGTTTCAAGGGTTCCTGAGCTATAGATTGGCAAAAAAACTTGAAGCACTAAAAATGGAATTAAAGAAATGGAATGAGGAAGAGTTTGGAAATGTGGAAACTAAGAAGAGTAAGTTGGGGTTCAATGATATCTTAGATGATATTTCAGGGACAAATGTAGAACCGAAATAATATCATTTGCTAGGTCCTATTTCTCATCCCTAAAATATGAATTCATGTTAGACATGATGAAAAAATACTTAACAAATTTGCTGGTAATCGTTAAATATCTTACACAGCCGAGGGTTTCTGAAGTTGATGGCATGCACGACTTTAAGTCAAACATGTAAATATTGAATTTCTTATAGTTTTACTTCAAAAATTGAAAGCGATTATAGTTTGCTTGGTCAGAAGAGATGTTGATGAAGCAGATCCAAATGCATTGGAATATTATGTTTTTTGAGTTGTATGCTCTCTTGACTCTTTGCATTTCAAATTTTCAATGGATTGCATGCTGATATAGTTTATTTCTTCTTGGCAGTTTGTTGAATATGGAATTGAGGGAAGCATTATGCTTCTCCAGACGTGCATAGATCACTTGAAATTTTACAACACAGACTCGAAGAACATGCAGCTGGAATTGGCTGTTGCATCAATATTTAAATTCCTCTTGGGCAAACCAAATTTCAGCACAGTGTTTTGTGAGTTGCTAAGAAATACAGAGATCAATGAGGGAACTCTGGAGAATTTCTCTAATGTATTACACCTGTCTGTATCGGAAAAAATTGGTATTGGTCTAGCTTTATCAGATTCTGAAAATCTTGATACCAGGAATTGTGGTACGTTTCAATTCTTAAGTGGAAGTACAATCTTGATTTCAAAAATTTATTCTTGCATGATTAGTTTCCTTTTGCACTTATTGTTATGTGCATATATTGCACCGTTTGATATGGACTTTTTGATGCTTTTTAGGCCAAAGTTTTTGTATGGCTCAGATGAAGGAATTGTGCGCCAATCCTGTTTCGGTCGGCGGTACTGATCAAATAAAGAATATTGTTATGCTCCTTCAGCGGTCTGAGGGCCTTTCCAAGCACATGGATTCCTTTATGCAAATGTTATCTCTAGTGCAGTTTAATGATGTCACCCCATTTGTTTTAACTCCATTACTTTCAGATGAACTACGTGAGGCTGATTTTCTGAGGTTATGATCTTTCTTCATTGTATTTCTTCTATATTGGTTGTGCTGTTGATTACAAATCTGTCCTGTCCTGTTTTTGTGGTGTTGAAAGATATTAGCTGTCTAATAACGGTAGTTGTTTTTGTTACAGGAATATGAATCTGTTCAATGACTGCGGAGAAGATGATTTTGATTCTATTTTAGCAGAAATGGAGAAAGAAATGAGCATGGGAGATATTATGAAGGAACTAGGTTATGGTTGCACAGTTAATGCATCACAGTGCAAAGAGATTTTATCTCTTTTCTTGCCACTGTCTGAGGTTACCCTTTCTAAAATACTTGGCACAATTGCCTGTACCCAAGCTGGTCTTGAGGACAATCAGAACACCTTTTCAACGTTTAGCTTGGCTGTTGGCTGCAGTACTTTGTCTGATCTGCCTTTGTTGAACTCCTGGAATATTGATGTTCTTATAGATACAATCAAGGAACTTGTGAGTTTACTTATTCTTCTTCTTGCTGCAAATTTGTAAATTTTTTTTATATTGTAACAATTGCTTTGCAATTGTCTCCTTTGTATCTAAGTATGTGTGCTGGATACAGGCTCCTACTACCAACTGGATTCGAGTTATTGAAAATATGGACCATGAGGGGTTCTACATTCCTAATCACGAGGCGTTCTCTTTTTTCATGTCTGTATATAGACGTGCATGCCAGGTATATTTTTATTACATGTGTAAATCTACATGCACATTAAATATATCTTAAGATCAATATATGAATTTAATGTGGAACATATTAGTTCTAAATCTTTGGATTGAGCTGTGCAGGAGCCATTCCCTCTCCATGCCATTTGTGGGTCTGTTTGGAAGAATACTGAGGGTCAGCTATCTTTTCTTAAATATGCTGTATCAGCACCACCAGAAGTATTTACGTTTGCCCATTCTGTAAGGCAGCTGGTATGGTGCTATATATAACCAGTCGTTCCTTCTTTCCTCATGTTATCTCTTTTTGATTCTTTTGAATGACTAATGTTTGTTGCAGGCCTATATCGATGCAGTGAATGGACATACGCTTCCAATTGGACATGCTAATCATGCATGGTTGTGTCTTGACCTTTTGAATGTACTGTGTCAACTAGCTGAGAGGGGTCATGCCACTTCTGTTCGCTCAATGCTTGATTATCCTATTAAACACTGTCCTGAAGTCTTACTTCTTGGGATGGCATGCTTTAATGTACTCTCTTTGATTTATTTATTTATTTTTAAATAAAAAAAAATTTATTGTTGCTTTGCATAATTGTTCCATATATTCTTTCTTGGTTAATAAATTTTGCGTGTGTTATTTCAGACTGCATATAACCTCCTCCAGCATGAAGTCTTGTTTACCGTTTTTCCCAATATAGTTAAAAATGGCATGGGTAATGGAGTGATTCATCACCTCTGGCGTGTCAACCCTAATTTTGTGTTGCGGGGATTTGTAGATTCTGTCAGCTGTGATCCAGACAGTATGACTAGAATATTGGATGTCTGCCAGGAGCTAAAGGTAAAATTTGAGTGAGCATATAGAGTTTGATCACCTTTCCTGGTGTTTTGTTTGTTTGTTTGTTTTTTTTTTTTTTTTTTTTGGCATTTTGAACTCAAAATCTAAACAATGTGCATGTTATATAAGACTGTTGAGTGTTGATTATCGTTCTGAAGATCTCAAAAGATTTGAAATTAGCATCCAATTTTGTTAATTTTCCATTTTCTTTATTTTTCATTGATGGGAACATTTTCCAGATGTACCCTTTTGTTTGTCTAATTTTTTTGTATTACTAGAATAATTTATTTCTCCTGTTTCTGTACTCAGATTCTTATTCATTTTGCAGATTATATCATTAGTATTGGACGCGATTCCTTCTCCTTATGCCATCAGATTGGCAGCTCTTGCTTCACGGAAAGAACTTGTAGACCTTGAGAAGTGGCTAATTCATAATTTAAATACATATAAAGATATTTTCTTTGAGGTAATATCTAGTTGGCCCTGCATCCTCCGCCTTTAAATAGCGTTGATAACTATGGGAATTCTCATTTATGGTGCATTATATACTTCCTCTGTCCCAAAAAAAGAGTGTATTGCTTTCAAATGGCACTATTTTTAGTAAATATCAGCATATATGACTCTTTACTTAAATGCCCTTAAATCTCATTTAAAGGTGTGCCAAAAAGTAATTGCTTAGATTTTTGAATAGGTATGGGTAACTGCCATTCTAAACCTTGCGGTTGTGTATGATTTGATATTATTGAACAACATGAAGAGGGAATCACACTCAATTACCTTTAAAAGTGGGATTTTTGAAGGACAAATGTTACTACGTTAGTCAAATAGATTTCATCCTTACTTGAAAAGTAGATAGTAGATGTTATAATGGTTGCAAGGTGGTACTAGGAGAGAGCGTAATCACATAGCATAGATTGGTGTTTCTATATATTTGTATTAAAAGTTGGAAAAGAAGGTGTTAGACAAAGAAACCCAAGGATTGGGACGGATTTGAAGGGTGAGAAACAAGATGTGTGAAAAAATAAAATGGTCAAAGAGGGCAAGTGGGATTTAGACAAACATGATGATAAGATGTGGAATGAAATGACTAATTGTATTAAAAGAGTGGCTAAAGACTCACATCGAGAATCCAAAGGATGTGGGTAACCGACTAAGGGGACTTGGTGGTGGAATAAGGAGGTTCAAGCAGCAACTAGATTAAAGAGAGAGCTATAGAAGAGTATTTAGATGTAGAGACAATGTTTCTTATGAGAATTATAAGATAAGACTCTTCGGGTGGCTTAGGGATAAGGAAGATAAGACTCTTCAATGAAGCTTTGCTTGGGAAGTGGCTTTGGAGATTTGGGATTGAGGAAGATGCCCTTTGGAGGCAAGTGATAGAGATAAAATATGGATGTTTGTGGGGGGGCTGGTGTACCAGAGTTGTGAGTGGCCCTTATGGTGTTGGTTTATGGAAAAATATCCATCAGGGATGGCCTTCCTTCTCTTGCCATATTCTTTATGATATTGGTGATGGGTCTAGAGTGAAGTTTTGGCAGGACCGGTGGTGTGGAGAGACTTCTCTTGCTGTTAGATATCCGGACTTGTTCAGGTTTTGCAGGAATAAGGATGCCAGTGTGGCTGAGCTTTTGATGTCCACCAATGGTGTCCGCTTTTGGGATGTGAGATTCGTTAGGGGTGTCCATGCTCGGGATCTAGAGGCTATGTCTGATTTCTTGGAAACCATTTATGGTTCTTCTATAAGGGGGCTAGGTGAGGATAAAATGTGTTGGATTCCTAGCAAAGTTAAGGGTTCTTGGTTAGTGATTACTATAGAATTTTGGCTGGCTCCGCCTTCCTTGGATTTCCTTGGAAAAGTATTTGGAAGCAGAAGATTCCCTCTAGAGTTGCTTTCTTTGTTTGGACTGCTGCCTTAGGGAAATGCTTGACGATTGACAATTTACGTAAAAGGAAGATATGGATTCTGGATTGGTGCTACATGTGTAAGAGAAATGGTGAATCGATTGACCATCTATTCCTTCATTGTCCTTTTGCTTCGGATCTTTGGTCTATGGTTTTGGGTCTTTTTGGAGTTTCTTGGGTTATGCCTCACTCTGTTTTGGGGCTGCTGCGATGTTGGCAAGGCAGCTTTGGTCGTCATCGAAATGGTTTTATTTGGTCTATCATTCCTCATTGCTTATTGTGGTGCCTTTGGAGGGAGCGGAATAGTAGATGTTTTGAAGATTCTGAGAGATCTATTCCGGATCTCAAGCTTCTCTTTTTTAGAACTTTAAGGGATTGGTTGTTTGCTTTGCAAAATAAATCTTTCCCTTCTTTTATTGTTTTCCTAGACTCTTGCAATTTTTGTATTTGATTTCCTTTCCCTTGTTCACTTCCGGTGCACTTGGGTGTTCCTTTTTTTTTTTTTTTCTTTCAATATATCTTATTACTTATCAAAAAAAATAAAGTGACGAAGAGGGAAGCAAAAATGTCAAGCTTATGATGAGTTATTTTTTTATACATCATAAGTGGGGGAGGGGGGGAGTTGAACCCTAGGTGCCTTTGTTGGAAACATCAGGAAGTGTGAGTTGACCTAAAGGTCATTGGCTATAGCAAGTTGGTGACAAATGATGGAGAAAATAATGTTTATAAACTTGGTAAGATAAGGGGAATGAAAATAAGAGACTTGATGTAGTAAAGATGAAGATTAAAGGATGTTAGCAAATGAGGAGCATAGTAAAGAGAGTGAAAAGGTATTTGATAAACTTTTCAATGGAAGCGATAAAACAGTTGTATTGGTGCAAATTGAGTAGCCCTATTGAGAATAGAAACCATAGGTAATGATGCATTGAGGAGGATGAAAATGGAAAAAAATTTGTGGGTCTGGTTGAAATTCCCATTGAAGTATTTAAGTTTGGAAGTGCGTTGGTGATATGGGTTTATGTTGGTTGACAAACCTTTGTTGATTTTAAGTGTTAACAAAATGCCTAGTGAGTGGAGGAGAATACTCTAATACCCCTTTAAAAGAACAAAGGGGCAATTCAAAACTATACAAATTGCCATGGAAACTTACTTATGAGAATATGGTTCCTGACTGTTTGATGTGGAATTTTTGGACGGAAAGAAATCGGCGCTCTTTTGAGGCTACTGAGAAATCATTGGTTTAGTTACAAGCTCTATGCCAGAAGACTCTTTTTGAGTGGTCTAGGTGCTAGGGCTCCTCGAATTGTTCTTCTATCATTGAGTTTCTTTCTTCTTGTAGAATTGCCCCATAAGTTTTTTCTCCTCCTTGTTTGTTGCTTTTTTTTTTTTTTTTTTTGTGTGTGTTCACCATCATGATCACCTTGTATTTGCTTTCTTTGTTTTTTCATCTTGATTAATATTATTCTTATTACTTATCAAAAAAAAGAAAAAAGAGTCACACTAGGGTTTGAGTTGATAACCCACACTTTTTGTGTTGCTTGATGTTTGGGGTGACCCCACCTCCCCCTCCCTTTATTTAAATAGCAAAAAATGAAAAAACAAATTATGAGTCACACTATGAAACAAAAACTTTGAATATAGGTTAAAACATGAAACAACAATAATGGGGAATCAATTTGGTTTTATGCCAAGGTGATCTACCATGGGAGCTATTTTCTTACTTGAAATGCTTTATTTTTTTGATCAGTAAAAAGTTTATTGATATAAAAAAAAGGGGAACACCCTAGTACACAGGGAGTGTACAAGGGGTCAAACAATCAAGAACAAAAATTACAAGAATCTAAGAAATCAAGAAAGGCTAAAAAAGATTGGTTCCGCAAAGCCACCAACTAGTCCATTAAAGTTCTAGAGAAAAATAGCTTCAAGTCTGATATGGATCTCTCCTTATCTTCAAAGCACTGACTATTTCTCTCCCTCCAAAGGCACCACAATAAGCAATGGGGAGCCATCAACCATATATACCCATTTTGATGACGGCCAAAACTGCCTTGCCAACATGCTCGAAGCCCCACTACAGATTGTGGCATAACCCAGCTCACTCCAAATAGACGGAACGCCATAGCCCACATATCCATTGCAATTGGACAATGAAGAAAAAGATGATCAACCGATTCACCATTACACTTGCATGTATAGCACCAATCCAATATCCAAATCTTCCTTTTTTCGTAAATTGTCAATCGAAGTATTTCCCTAAAGCAACAGTCCAAACAAAGAAAGCTACTCGAGAAGGAATCTTTTGTGTTCAAATGCTTTTCTGAGGAAAGCAATAGTCATTAGAGCCCACTAAGAGATTGTAATAATCCCTAACCGTGAAGCCCTTCTCTCTATCAGATTTCCAGCACATCTTATCCTTACCAAACCTGCTCATCGACGCACCATATATGATATCCATGAAACCGGCCAGTGCCTCTAGTTCCCAAGCATGCACACCTTTAAAGAAACTTACATCCCAAATAGGATTCCGTTATCAAACTTCATAATCTCAGCCACACTAACTTCTTGATCTTGGCAAAATCTAAACAATTCAGGATAGTTGATTGCAAGAGATGTTTCACCACACCAACGGTCTTGCCAAAATTTCACCGAATAATTAGAAAGAAAGCAATCCCCGACTAATATTTTTCCACAAGCCAACACCATATGGACCATTAGTAGGCCTAGAATACCAACCACCCCATCCACAGTCATATTTCATTGCTATCACTTGCCTCCAAAGGGCAGCCCTCTCCATCCCAAATCTCCATAGCCACTTTCCAAGCAAAGCTTCATTAAAAAGTCTTACCTTTCTTATCCCCAAACCACCCGAAGCAATGGGAGTGCAGATAGTAGCCCATTTAACCAAATGGAATTTTGGTTCATCACCAATGCCACCCCATAAGAAATTCCTCTGAAGTTTCTCAATTCGGTTAGCCATAGAGGAATAGGAAATAAAGATAGAAAATAAGTGGGTAAATTAGATAGAGTGCTTTTAATTAAAGTGACTCTATGGAAAGTATATGGAGTCCTGTAAAGATCTTCATATGGTTTTATTAACCTAGAGAAAGATAGGGTCTTTGGAGAGGTCTATATAGTGGGTTTTGGAAAATAAATGAGTTCCTATAAAGTAGATTAAGGATATGCATGACAAAACTGTAATTAGGGTGAGATTAAGTAGAAGCATCACAAGTGAGTTTCCTATCTCTAGAGGCTTGTATCAAAGATTAACATCAAGTCCATACCAACCTTGTACTAGTGATGGATGAATACATTCAATCGATTCAAGAAGAATTTTTTGGGTTTGTGTATTATTTTGCATACATAGCATTGGTGGATGAAACTGGACATTGTGTTAAATGCCAAGTTAGAAATTTGGCAAGACACTGCAGAATAAGACTTTCAATTGAGTAGGGCTCTAAAGAGTACGTTTAATGTAAGTTTAGTAAAAGTAGAAACAAATATGAAGTGGCTGTAAGACTTGGTGGTCAAGAAATGCCAATGAGTGAGAATTTTCAATATCTTGGATCAATAATTTATAAAGATGGAGAGATTGAAGAGATATCAACCATAGGATAAAAACATGCTAGATGAAGTTCAAGAGTATGGTGTAATTGTAGAAGACATTTTATGTTAAAGAAAATTTTTATGAAATGATTGCTATAAGATGAGCTATGTTCTATGATTCTAAATGTTGGACTATTAAAAAGTAACATTCATAAAATGAATGTAGCTCAAATGAGAGTGTTATGAAATAAAATTTGCTTGAAGATAAGGGTGACCTTTGTTGATGAAAAGATGTGGGATTGTCTGTTGAGATGATTGGTCATATTTAGAGGAGAGCAATTAATGTATTTGTAAGAAAAAGTGAGTTGGGTCAAGTTGAGGGGACGAAGGAAGACAAAACTTAGGTACAGTACCTTGGGTGCTGTTTCTTAGGTTCCCCTCATAAGATTCGGCTATGTTGCTACTTAACTGAAAAATATATTTTTATCCCATAAGAAAAATCCATGTGGCAGAATTTTAAGAGAGGAACCTAAGGAACAGTACCTAAGTACTGTACCTTAGTTTTACCCAAAAAAATAATATTAATAGAAATAGTAAAAAATAAAATGTCAATTAATTAAGTAATAAAGAGTATGTATTTGGATAGAATGGAATAACTGAAAGAATACATTTGGCCGACCTTGACTAGTTTTTTGAGGGTTGATAACTCACCCCAAAAATTTCGATACTATAGCGTGATTGTTGTTGTAAGGGCCACATGGGAGGATGTAGAAATAAATGCTTTAAAATTTGAAAATGGACGCTCTTTTTGGGACATTCCTAAAGTAAATCAAGGCACTTTATTTTGGGATGAAGTATTTTATTGTTATCATTAAAAATTTTCTTGAGATGTATACAAAGCATGGTTTGACGTGAGTTTATCCTTTTAGGAATGCCTCAAGTTCTTAAAGGAGATTCAATTTGGTGGATCCCAGGATTTTTCCACCAAAGCGTTCCATGATTCTGGTGCTGTCTCGAATCTTTATTTGGAGACTAGTTCTACCTTTATGAAGGTTCTTTCTACAACTTGGTTAATCTGTCCATCCACATGCATTCTCATTCTTGATTGTCTGGAACCTTGTTGTCTGTGTTTTTCACCACAGGTCCTTAAAGCCCACACTGGCTTGATTACCTCCAGCCAGCTTGCTGAGGAAATGGAAAAGCTGCATGCACCAGTTATGGATCCTAATCCCAGGTTGCAGAATGGTGGGGCTACTGATTCTTCGACATCTGATGGATATTCAGATGATATTGAGGCTGAAGCAAACTCTTATTTCCAGCAAATGTTTTCTGGCCAGTTGACCATTGATGCAATGGTCCAAATGCTTGCTCGATTCAAGGAATCTTCTGTGAAAAGGTTAATGCTTGTTAAAGCCTTTACTCCAGTTGCTCGGTATCTAATAATATTCTTGTGTTTTTGAAAGCCAATATAGCCTTGTAGCTCAACTGGCACCTTCTGGTGTTTTCAATGGAAATGCCTAGGGCTTGAATCCCCCCTCCCCCATTGCAAATATCAAAAAAAAAAAAAAAAAAAAACTTGTGTTTTTAAAACCCTTTCAGGTTTTGAATGCTTTGTCTTTTTTGTTCTACTTCTGTTGTACTGTGTAATGGCTATCATTTCTCATATGTGATGGCATCTTTCACCCTGTATTTAAATGTCTTTCCATTTTTCAGTCTTTTGGAAAACCAAAATGGAAATGGTCTAAAGTGGGTTGTTTTCTCTTTCTAGTTTGCCAATTCATTATTTGCCTGAATAATTAAAACCTACCGAAGGGAGCTTTTCACTCAAATCTGCTTATGCAACCATTTTTTACGCTGAACTTTTATATGGTTTCTTATTTCAAAATAACAATTCGAGGTTCTTCTGCACTGACTGACAGGGAACAATTAATTTTTGAGTGCATGATTGCAAATCTGTTTGAGGAGTATCGATTCTTCCCCAAGTATCCGGAAAGGCAGCTCAAAATTGCTGCAGTTCTGTTTGGTGAGTTTTCTTACAAAATTTGCAAATGACTCTTAACTCAACCATGATGGGGTTTTATACTCAATATACTCTGATTTTATACGTTCCCTTCGTTTAACCATATTTAAACAGCTGGAGTTGTGCTACTTGGTCCAGTTTCATTTATCCTTTGATTGGGTATATTGAACTAAGTACGTTTATTTTTAGGGTCTTGTTCCCAGTAAAGGGTCTTATGAATAAAACAATCCTTTTGTGTACTAGTTCTGGTAGGTGGGGTTAGTTGCTTATAGGTTTTACTGTCTAGAAGCTAGTCCAAGGGTCTCTTCTTTTGAAAGGTTCCTTACATTATCAAAAAGAAAAAGAAAAAAAGAACTGCTTTAGTAAAACAACAGTGAAAGTATCCGATTTTATTTTCTGAAATAATTTTTTCTTTAGCCTTATGATGAGAAAATTAACGATAGTGTTGGAATTTAATACATTATGAGAGTTACCCAGCATCTCCATCAACGAACGACGACTTCCTAGAGTTGTTGCTTTTTGTAGATAATATTGTTCAGCTGTAATTCTTTAGACTTAATTGTGTCCCTTGTACATGAAGTAGTCTCATTGCAATAAAATGTATATGAAAATTACCTTGACACATACCTTTGGTCAATTATATTCCTTCAATAGTAGCTTCTAATGCTGACAATGTTGAATGTGTGCGTTTATGAAATTTGAGATTTATGTGATTATGTACATCATGTTTTGTTGCATGTCTTCAGCAGATTCATGCATTGACTTTATAAAAATGCCATTTTTTGCCTGATATAAGTTACACTGATATAAATGCTTTGGCTTTCAGTATTTTAACAGACATTGTCCTTATATACTGTTAGAGCCATTACATATCCTTAAGTTTTGATTTTCTTTTGGAGGTTGAGGAAAAATGGGGAGTTTGATATTTGTTCTTTTTATGTTGCTATGAGGGGATCCTCTCTCTTGCCACTTTTCCTTGGAAGGGTGTTTGGGGTCGAAAGCCCCTTAGAGAGTGTCTCTTTTTGTTTGGATGGCGGCATGGGGGAATCTAACAATATATAAAGTTTGGGAGGAGAGGATATACTATAGTAGATAGATGTTTTATTTGTCGGTGTAGTGGGGAGGGGGTGGATCGCCTTTTGATTCATTGCACAGAGGCTTCTCATTTGTGGTGTTCTGTATTTAGATCTTTTGGTATCTCATTGGTCATGCCAGGGAGTGTGAGAGATCTTTTGTTTGGTTGGAGGAATTGGTTGGGAAAATATTTGTTGGATATTAGGAATTTGGTTTCACTTTGATTGATGTAGATTCTTTGGCGTGAACAAAATAGGACCAGTTTCTAGCTCATTTTGTTGAGACTTTGTTTGATTGGTCTCAAGTTTGGGGACTCACAAATAGATACTTTGTTCCTATTTATTGAGTCTCTATTTCATTGTATATAATCTTTTACTTTGTAGTTGTTTCTTTAGGCTACTTTATGCTGTTTTGCATGTAGTAGTCTCTTTTCAATAAAATTTTCTTACTTGTCAGAGAAAAAGTTTTGATTTTCTTTTGTTGCCATGGTTCTTAACCATATTTCAGGCTCTGTGATCAAGCACCAGCTTGTAAGTCATCTCACACTGGGGATTGCTCTGCGTGGTGTGTTAGATGCACTACGCAAACCTGCAGATTCAAAAGTTTGTATCATCTCTCATTGAGTGCATTTTCTTTTATTGGTGGTTATATGCTATTAATAGTGGTTATTTTAACTTTTATCTTATGCAGATGTTTGTGTTTGGGACTCTAGCTCTGGAGCAGTTTGTGGATCGTCTGATTGAGTGGCCACAGTATTGTAATCATATCTTACAGATATCTCATCTGCGTGGTACTCATTCAGAACTTGTTGCTTTCATCGAACAGGCTCTTGCCAGGATTTCATCAGGCCATTCAGACACAGATGGAGGCGGCCATGGTTCTGTTGTTAATCACCATGGTTCCACTCAGTCTTCCTCAGGGAATTTGGAGGTAAATTCTGAAGTTTATCTCTTGACCTCTGTCATGCATTTGAACTCACCAAAGCCAAACTCATGAAGAGTAGACTTCCGTAGTGCATGAAATTACTTTTGGAAATTGTGAAAATCCCATACAAGTTGGAGAATGGATTGTTTGAGGATGCATTTTTAATGAATAAAAAAGAAAATTCATTCTCGAGAATGCATAATCCACAGTAAAGTCTTTTGAGAATGAAATTTGTTTGGCCCTTTAGCTGAGCTATATATGTATATATATTTTCTGAATAATGTCTTTTTATATGTTGGGACATTGGTGCAGTTAAATGGCTCTAGCATCATACAGGCTGGGCAGCAGCTTTCATCTCCAATACAGATTCAACTGAGACATGAAAGTCTTGAGGATCGTCATAAAACTGTTGCAGCATCATCTAATGATGTGAAACCACTCTTACCTTCTGTAGGGCAATCTTCAGCTGTTCATTCAGCTGATGCCTCCAGTATTCAGAAGGTAACTCCCCCCTTCGCTCTCTCTCCTTGTGGTGTCATTTTTTATCCTCTTCCTGGCATTGCTCATTTTCTTGCTAAAGTTGCAGCCACAGATTGCTGTCAGTGCTCCAGCATTGCTGTCTTCTTCCCCTGGTTTTGTCCGTCCTTCTCGATCAGTTACATCTGCCAGTAATTTTCTTTGACCTAAAATTATGCCTTTTGTTTTACAGAAGTTTCAACTCTCAACTGGTCTTCATGTATTTGTTAAATGCTCCATCACTATAGTCATGCTTATGCAATGTAATCTACAGGGTTTGGGTCTGCACTGAACATTGAAACACTTGTTGCTGCAGCTGAGAAAAGAGAAACTCCGATAGAGGTACTCACTTCCACATTCAATAACTTTCACTAAAATACTAGCTGTATATCTGTGTGGTGCATGGGTTAGTTAAAAATCATATGTAAATTAAGGAAAAGACTTCATATATATATAATAATAATAATTTATATGTATCTTCTATTTTTTTTTTGATAGGTAATAAGACTTTGATTGAAAAAATTAAACATCATGTTCATGATGGGAACACTCTGAACGAGAAACAAATACAATATAATCAAGAACTAAAGGAAATAGAGACTAAGAATTCAGATAAAGAAATACAATTTGTACACCCCCAAATATGAGCACAATGAAATAGAGTACCAAAGAGGAGAGATTTTAGATGATCTAATATTCTCTCATCGTCTTCAAAAATGCGGGTATTGTGTTTTTGCCAAACTAACCACATTAAACATGCCGGGATCATATTCCAAATGGTTGAAAGATGCTTTCCAAACCAATTTCTCCAAATAAAGAAAAAAGAGTTGACTGACCTTGGCATTACCCACTGGATCCCAAACACTGCAAAAGCTTCACACCATAAGGCATGAGAAAACTTACAGTCAAGAAGAAGATGATCTACTGATTCCCTATCGTAGTAGTATAAACAACACCTATTAGCTAGAGATTGACCTCTCTTCATAAGATTATCAATGGTGAGTATTCTATCATTAGCTGCTGTCCATAAGAAGAAAGACACCTGTTTAGGCACCTTTGCACACCAAATGCACTCCCATAACAGTTTATAAAAAGAGTGCACATCAAACACCCCAGACGTAGTTAATTTCTAGGCCAAGTGATCATCTCCCTCACCCCTCGGCATAGAGGAATAAATAAGCTCAAAAAAGGAATAAACAGTGTCTGCCTCCCAATCCTGAGGACCATGACAGAAAAGTAAATTCTAGCTCCCACTACCTCCTTCTGAAGTAGATACTACCAAGTCAGAGACCCATGCTTCTTTAGAAAGAGAGCAAGCAAACATAGCAGGAAATAGTTCCTTCAAAGGAATAAGCCCACTCCATGGATCATGCCAAAACTAACACGGCAACCCTCCCCCACATTATACAGAATTTGACTAACGAACTTCTCTGTTCCTTCCTTAATACTCCTCAACGTCCCACACCCATGAGAACCTCTTACCCCTTTACTGCACCAGCCTCTTCTTGCCTCACCATATTTGGCCGCTATAACCTGACACCATAGTTTGTTACATTCTTTCCCAAAACACCACAACCACTTCCCAAGCAAGCAAGGCCTTGTTAAACAACCCAATCCCCCGGATCCCCAAACCACCACTCTCAACTGGCAAACAGACCTTATCCCAAGCAATTAAAGGATATTTAAAAACATCCTTTGAGGCCGCCCAAAGGAAATTCCTTTGAATGGGTCTGCACTGGTCTTTATGGTCCGAATGCTGATCACAATAGGGCTGCTTTGTGGGAGGAGCTGTCCAGGGTTCGTGTTAGGTGGAACACAGCTTGGTTTTTATTTGGTGATTTTAACATTATTAGATACCCTTGTGAGAGGCTTGGTTGTGAGTCTTTTAGCCCAGCCATGTTTGCATTCTCGGACTTTATTGAGAGCAATTATCTAGTGGATTTACCATTGGATGGGGCTGCTTTCACCTGGTTTAGAGATGCTGAGTCACAAGCTATGTCCCGTATTGACAGGACTCTAGTATCTGTGGATTGGGTGGATCATTTCGGGAATGTGTCACAAAGGGTGCTCCCTCGTGTTATTTCTGATCATTGTCCGCTTTTGGTAGAAGCTGGGGGAGTGGGTAAGGGGCGATGTGCTTTTAAGTTTGAGAATATGTGGCTCAAAGTTGAGGGTTTTGTGGAGAGAGTTAAACATTGGTGGGAGGGGTATAGCTTTATGGGCTCCCCAAGTTTCGTTCTAGCTCAAAAATTAAAGTCTCTTAAAGAAGACCTTAAGAAGTGGAATAAGGAGGATTTTGGAGATTTGGCTTTTAGGAAGAAGTGTTTGCTGTCTGAATTATTGGGGCTTGATGCTAAGGAAGAATTGTTGGGCCTCTCAAATGAGGAAGCATCCCGCCGTACTCAAGTTAAAGGAGATATTGCAGCTGTAGCTGCTTTAGAAGAGACTTTTTGGAGACAAAAGTCTCGGGCTTTGTATGTGAAGGAGGGAGATAACAACACCCGGTTCTTTCATAGATTAGCGAACTCTCATAGAAGAGCTAATCTCATTAAAAGCATCGAGGTAGATGGTGTCTTATATGAGGATGGGTCATCTGTTCAAGCTCAGGTGGTTCAGTTCTATCAAAACCTATACACTGAGACAGATACGTGGCGTCCAACTGTGGATGGACTAGATTTTGCTTGCATTGGAGAGGATGAGAGGATGTCCTTGGAGAAGGAGTTCTCTAAAGAAGAGGTGACCCAGGTTTTGATGGAGATGGAGGGGGATAAAGCTCCTGGTCCAGATGGCTTCACTATGGCTTTTTTTTCAAAAATGTTGGAGTGTGGTGGAGGTGGATGTCATGGCTGTTTTTAAGCACTTTCACAGGTATTCAGTGTTTGAACGTTCTTTAAATGCCTCGTTTCTCACTCTAATCCCCAAGAAAAATAATGCTATTGATGTTAAGGACTTTCGGCCTATTAGTTTGGTTGGGAGTGTGTACAAGCTGCTGTCTAAGGTGTTGGCAAATAGATTGAAGGTGGTGCTAGATAGTCTCATCTCTGAGTCTCAAAATGCTTTCGTTGGCGGGAGACAAATTTTGGATTCAGTGCTTATTGCTAATGAGTGCCTAGACAGCAGATTGAAGAGCCATGTTCCCGGGGTGGTTTGCAAATTAGACATTAAGAAAGCCTATGATCATGTGAATTGGGATGCATTGTTCTATCTGTTGGATAGGATGGGTTTTGGGGTGAAATGGAGGGGGTGGATTAAGGCTTGTATAAGTACGGTTCGCTTCTCTATTATTGTGAATGGTTCTCCGATAGGCTTTTTTGGAAGCTCTCGTGGGTTGAGACAAGGTGATCCGTTGTCCCCTCTTCTCTTCCTTCTTGTTATGGAGGTTCTTAGTAGGATTTTGAAGAAAACTGAGGATTGTGGTTTGCTTCGTGGTTTTCATGTGGGGCCATCTAACTCTATAGGGGTACGCATTTCACACTTGCTGTTCGCAGATGATACCATATTGTTTTGTGATGCTTCTAGAGAACAGCTGTTATCTATTAGGCTGGCTTTGACTTGTTTCCAAGCATTTACTGGTTTGAAAGTTAATGTGGGGAAGAGTGAGATTGTTCCGGTGGGGGAGGTTGGAAATGTAGATGCTTTGGCTACCATTCTTCGTTGTAGGGTGGGTAGTCTGCCTATGAGATACTTGGGAATGCCGTTGGGAACCCCATTCAAAACAGCATCTGTGTGGAATCCTATTTTGGAGAGGATGGAGAAGAAACTCTCTGGTTGGAAGCGTCTTTATTTATCGAAAGGGGGGAGACTTACCCTAGTGAAGAGTACTCTTTCTTGCCTTCCTACATACTATCTATCTTTATTTGTCATCCCTGTAGCTGTGGCTGATAGATTGGAGCGGATTCAGAGAAATTTTTTATGGGGAACTTCTGAGGAGTGTTTCAAATATTCTTTGGTGGCTTGGGAGAAGGTGTGTTTTTCGCTAGAGACAGGTGGTTTGGGGATCAGGAAGTTAGTGCATTTCAATAAAGCCTTGTTAGGGAAATGGTTATGGAGGTTTGGTCGAGAAGAAACTCGTCTTTGGAGAAGGGTTATTGCATACAAATATGGAGAGGGTCAAGGGGGGTGGACTACTAAATTATGCAGAAGGGCTCACGGATGTGGTTTGTGGCGTGGTATTCATGATGGTTGGGAGAGTTTCTCCAAACATGTGGCCTTAGTGGTGGGTGATGGCACTCGTATTCTTTTCTGGCATGATAAATGGGTTGGAGATTACTCACTAAAAAGGCTCTATCCTCAGTTGTATGTGTGTTCTAATGATAAAGAAGCTTGCATCTCGGATGTTGTATGCTACCAGGAGGATGGTAATGTCAGAATTTGGAATTTGAGATTTCATAGGGATTTTCATGAAAGGGAATTAGAGGATGCCTACTCTTTCCTTGAGTGCATTCAACCTCGGATCCCTAGGGGAGGTGGGAGTGACACTTCTCATTGGTGTCTCAAAGGGAATGGCAAATTTGATACTAGGTCCTATTATAATACCATTAGGGGTGCAGCTGTATCCATTTTTCCGTGGAAGGGTGTTTGGAAAGCTAAAATCCCTAAGAGGATCGCTTTTTTTGTGTGGACAGCGGTTCATGGGCAGATCCTTACATTGGATAATCTTATGCTTAGGGGTCGCATTTTGGTGAATTGGTGTTGTATGTGTCATCGGAATGAGGAAATGGTGGATCATCTTCTCCTCCACTGTCCTATAGCTCACTCTTTGTGGGTTTATATGTTTCAAATCTTTGGGACGCAATGGGTCATGCCAGGTTCTGTGGAAAGTTTGGTGTATTGTTGGAGTTTTTGGCTGGGAAAATTTAATTCAGACATTTGGAATATGGTTCCTGGCTGTTTGATGTGGATTGTTTAGACGGAAAGAAATCGGCGCTCTTTTGAGGATACCGAGAAATCCTTGGTTCAGTTACAAGCGTTATGCCAAAAGACTTTATTTGATTGGTCTAGATGTTGGGGCTTCTCAGATTGTTCCACTATCTTGGAGTTTATTTCGTCTCTTAGTATTGCTCATTAAGTTTATTTTTGTTGTTTGGTGCTGTTTGTTTGTTTGTTGCTGTTTGTTTGTTTGTAGCATTTCTTTGTGTTCACCATTATGAACACCTTGTAATTGCTTTCTTCTATTTTTCAGTTTGGTTAATAAAATTCTTATTACTTATCAAAAAAAAAAGAAATTCCTTTGAATCCTTTCTATTCTAGCGCCACAGCCTGAAGGATAGTAATAGTAAACAAAGATAAAAAGTAGGTGGGAAGGCTTGGGAGAGTACTTTTTAACAAAGTAAGCCTACCACATGTTGACAAATAAAGTCTTTTCCAACCAAATAGCCTATTCTCCATCTTTTCTATAATAGGAATCCATGTTGACGAATCCTTATAATGGGCCCCGAGAGGCATGCCCATATATCTCATAGGGAGAGTACCCACCTTGCAACAAAGGGTACGAGCCAAAGCATTCAAATTCCCAACATCACCAATAGGAACAATCTCACTCTTACCTACATTAACTTTCAGTCCCGTCATAGCTTCAAAGAAGATCAGCACCATCTGAATTTATAATAACTGTTCCCTAGAAGCATCATAGAACAAAATAGTATCGTCAGCAAAAAGAAGACGAGAGATATGCACACTCCCTTGTCTATGCGACCCCGCTTGAAAACCACAAAGAAAACCATCATTTTCTGTTCTCTTCAACGCTCTACTCAACACTTCCATAACCTATAGGAATAAAAGTGGAGACAAAGGATCCCCTTGGCGAATACACAAGAACTACCAAAAAAACCTGCAGGAGATCCATTGAACAGTAACCTATATATATATATATTTTAAAGTCATGGAGGGAAGCACAGTTTTATTGAAAAAGAAAACTACATTAGATGATTAAAATAATTTAAAATGAATAATGAAACTTAAAAAAAAAATACTCTACAAAATTTTGGTAATAGAATTTAGTAAGAGTAATATTTTTGAACTTCTTGAAAGTGGCAATAGAGTTTCACTTAAAGAAAACTATATTAATAACTTTAATGTATTTATAGTGTGTCACATGACAAAATTACGATAGCATGTCATATGATTTGTAATAGTTATGTTGAGCTAAATGAGCTAAGCATGGTGTGTATGACCCAATTTTTAGTATGTGGTCTATGATGTTGACACGTGGTGCAATTTGGATGCATGTTAGGAAGAGTTGAAGATCTTGATTTGTGACTTATTCAGCATTTGATATTACATAAACAATGGCACTTTTGTTTTCTACATTTATTTTTTATAAACCATTTTATGTTCTATGAAAATTGTGTGTTCAGAGTCTCTATGTCATCTGGTATTGATATCTTTATCTTAGCAATGAAGTTATTTCTGTTTTGCGTCCATTATCATAACATCTAATTTATATTTATGTATTTCACCAAGTCCCTACATTCTTCAATCAGATTAAGTTAATTTTGCATGTACAAAGTTGGGCTGGGTGGCTGATATGAACTTATATTTTGATAGATGCATGTGATTTTTGGCACTCCAGATAATTCATGTTTAGTTTAGTATTGTGGAGTTCTCTTGTTGACCTGAACGGAACTACTTATTTTAGTTTCTTTCTATGGGAGGGATAGTTGTGAATAAGTTTTTGCAAATTAAGGACAAATACTAATTGGTCTAGCACCTAGACCATCCTATGCTTGTTCACATTTTTTTAGTTCCTTTATAGTGAGTTCGGTCCTAATAGTGGTTCTTTTCCTATTCAAACATTTTTTGGTTATGTTCTTTAGTAGGAAATGCAAATTTTTCATGCTTATGTATTTTATTCTAGGAAAAAAATGATTTTACTTATGAACTTAATTTTTGTTATTGTGATGCAATAAATTACGATTTAAGTTTTTTTATTATAGTTTTAGAAAAAACTTTATTATTGAATTATCTTACTCAATTCAAATTCAAAATAATACTCCCTTTTTCAAATGATAAAGTTCTTTAAAGAAGAAAAAAAAGAGAGTTGGTTGCATCGTATTCTCTCCTTTAGCTTATCGAAACTTGTATTCCTTGGGGTAATAGGAGAGATACTCTTTATTGGCGGCTTAAAGGGGATGGTAAGTTTGACACTCGGTCTTACTACCATGCGATCTGGGGTGCTTTGAACTCTATATTTCCTTGGAAGGGTGTTTGGAAACCAAAGATTCCTAAGCGTGTGGCGTTCTTTTTGTGGACTGCTGCATGTGGTCGGATCCTCACTTTGGATAATCTAATGCTTAAGGGTTGGCCTTTGGCTAATAGGTGTTGTATGTGTTGTTGTGATGGGGAGTCGGTTAATCACCTTCTCCTTCATTGTCTTGTTATCCATTCTCTATGGACGTTTATGCTTCAGGCCTTTGGTATTCTTTGGGTTATGCCAGGATCGGTGGCGGGTTTGTTATCTTGCTGGCATCAGTGGCTTGGGAAGCATAACTCGGACATTTGGAACTTGGTTCTGGGGTGCTTAATGTGGATTGTGTGGTTGGAATGAAATTGTCGATCTTTTGAGGACAAAGAGAAGATGTTGGATGAGTTAAAGCTTTTATTGCCACTATCTTTTGGAGTGGTCTCGGTGTTGGGGTTTTATTGATTGTTCTTCTCTCTCTGAGTTTTTGTCCTCCCTTAGTTTAGTTTCCTGACTTCCCTCTGTTTGTTGTGTTGTTTGTTCCTTTTTTTTTTCTAGTTGTTCATCATCATGAACTTCTTGTATTCCTCTTTTTTCTATCATTTGTAAAAGTTTTCTGATTTCCTATAAAAAAAAATTTAAAAAGCAATAATTCTTATTGAAAGTGGTGTCACATTTAATATGGTTGTAATGAGTGATAAGTACTTGCACCAAAATTAAGTATTGATTTGACACATGGGACAAAATTCAACTTCAATTTTGGAATCTAATTGGATTTTCTCTTAGCATTGGCTATATATATATGTGTGTGTATGTATGTATGTATGATATGATATTCTTGTTGTTAGTTTAGTATTAATGGAGTTTTTTGATGACCTGAACAGAACTACTTTTCTTTCTTTCTTTCTGTGGAGGAATATTTGTGAATAACTGCTTGCAAATTTAGGACGAATACTAATTGTTCAAGTACCTAGACCATCCTACACTTTCACATTTTTCCTTAGTTCTTTTATAGTGACTTCAGGTTGAATAGTGGTTCTTTTTCTATTCACCTAAGAAATATTTACTGTGGGGTCTTGCAGGCATAAAACTGATTCTTGACCTTTTTTTGGGTGAAATTTTGTCAGTGCCATTGCTCATATATCTTTCCTCTTTTCTTCAAAATAATTATAAATTTTGTGTTCCAATAATTTGTGCAACTCTAAATATTGATGGTATTTTTTCCTTAGGCTTGTCATTTTCTGTGTTTATTTTGCCACACGTGTTCTTATCTGATCTTGTTGAGCAATTTAACAAGCCAAGCCTTCTAGTTAGTGGCTCCGCACCTTATCCCTAACACTACATTTTCATTTCAGGCCTTAGATTTTTGCTTTTATTGGATTAAATAGTTAGATACCCAAGAACCATAATCTTTGGAACACTTTCTAATAGTCAATAGGGGTCAGGTTTTTTTGGCTGTGGCATCTATGCTGCCTGGCCTACAAACGTTTAAGTGTTTCAACTCTTAAAATCAACAAAGAAGATGGTGCTTTCTGATTTGGGTTATGTTTGTGAGATCTGATTTGAGGTTGTATCTTGCTGTTAGCTATGTTTTACAACTTCCTGTGTTTGCTCCGGGTGAGTTGGTTCTGTTTTAGGGGAATTCCAATCTGAGCCAGTACTGAGTCCCAAAGATTGATATTGGGAGTTTGAGTGTCATTAGTTTGGGGCACTCTATATAACATCAAATAGCACTTCCTCCCATAATAATGGGATAAAGGGTTAATGGGATAAAGGGTGAGGTTGTGGGTTCAAGAGTCCACTTGGTGCATGTGTAAGTTACCAATAAAAAAACATTGTGGTGTATATATTATTTCAAAATTATTGTATGAGAATAACTGTCTTTCAATCAACCCAATCAAAATCACGGGAACAATGGAATTTGCATATTGGACAAGTTACCTTAATATTTTTTGGGTTGTTATGCTATTTGTTCATATCTGTCTTTATCTTATAAGTGTCTATGTTCTGTTTACAGGCTCCAGCATCAGAGATTCAAGACAAAATATCTTTTATTATTAATAACATTTCAGCTACTAATATCGAAGCTAAAGCAAAAGAATTAACTGAAATTTTGAAAGAGCAGTATTACCCCTGGTTTGCGCAATATATGGTTATGAAAAGGTTAGAAACTTTATGACTTAATCTTGTATTTGTGTTTGCATTTATAAAAGAACATGTTATGAAACATATTTGCGTGAACTTGTAACTTTCTTTACTCCATAGTGTAGTTTGTTGTATAGTGTAGTTTGTTGTATTGGTCTTTATCATTGTCTGGTTCTTTCTCAACACCCCCTAACTTTCAATGGAACATGCATTGAGCTGGATTTTTATGATCTCCCATGTGCGTGCATGCATGCGTGTGCACCCACACACACATGTTGGTATACCTTGCAGCTGCCTTTGTTGTCATCTCCATATGCTTTTCTTATGACATCACGTAATACCTAATTTTTGGCAGAGCAAGTATCGAGCCAAATTTTCATGACTTGTATTTGAAGTTTCTGGACAAGATCAATTCAAAGGCTTTGAATAAAGAGATTGTTCAAGCCTCTTATGAGAACTGCAAGGTATATGTCTTACAACTATTTTATTTTTGTGTTTAGAAGTAGAGATCATTGTAATAATTTGGCATATTTTATTTTATTTTTTCAGGTTCTTTTAGGATCAGAGCTTATAAAGTCTAGTTCGGAAGAGCGTTCATTGCTGAAAAACTTAGGTAGTTGGCTTGGGAAGTTAACAATTGGGAGGAATCAAGTCTTAAGAGCTCGTGAAATAGATCCTAAATCTTTGATTATAGAGGTGATAAAGGGATATATTCCTTCTTCTTGAGTTTTATTATTGTGTTATTATTTGAATTTTGACTTTTCCCCCCTCTTGGGTTGGTGGTGACAGGCATATGAGAAGGGATTGATGATTGCAGTAATTCCGTTTACTTCTAAGGTAGGTTATGCTGACGATTGCCAATTTTAAAGGCTCTGAACTTGGGTGCTGTGATCTTAACCATCTACTTTTTGCTGCAGGTTCTGGAACCCTGCCAAAGCAGTCTTGCATACCAACCCCCCAATCCCTGGACCATGGGCATTCTTGGGTTACTTGCTGAGATATATTCAATGCCTAACTTAAAAATGAACCTCAAGTTTGACATAGAGGTACACATAGTCACATACAATTGTTTCATTGTTGATGCATGCCTAATATAACTTTGGCTTTCTTAGCTACTTATATCCTTTTGTCATTTTAGGTCCTATTCAAGAATCTAGGTGTTGATATGAAGGATGTTACACCGACTTCTCTTCTCAAAGATCGCAAAAGGGAAATTGAAGGGAATCCTGATTTTTCTAATAAAGATGTTGGAGCATCCCAACCACAGTTAGTTTCTGAAATCAAATCAGGAATAGTATCTCCAGTGAATCAAGTTGAGCTACCACTTGAGGTTGCTAGTCCTTCTAATTCTGGTGGCCACACACATTTACTATCTCAGGTTTGTTTGGTTAGAAATGTTGAACATCTGTTAGTGTAGTTAAAAGTCCGTTTAAAGCTTGAAACCCCAAGGTCTCAGTGCTTTGCTTGGCAAAAAAAAAAAAAGCTCATTTAATGAAGTGCGCTTTAGGCACGTTATTTTGGCTTCTTTTTGAAGAAGCACGTGCGCCTAGGCACACTTATTTATTTTATTGCCAAAAAAAATATGAATCATCAAAATTAATTGCTTGATCTTGAAAGAAATGACATGGACCAATGATTTACTATACAACCACTATTCTTAAGGTGTTTTTTATCTACTTGTCAAAAGATACGAAGATGTTGATTGACCCCCTTTTTCTTGTGTATCTCATCTTTGTTTGCCCTGTTTCTATATTCTGAAGTTCTAACTAATTTGGTTTGTTCAGTATGCTTCTCTTCATCTACCTTCCGGTACGTTGATGGAGGATGAAAAGCTATCAGCTTTGGGATTGGCTGATCAGCTCCCTTCTGCTCAGGGACTCTTACAAGCCACTCCATCCCAGTCACCTTTTTCCATTAGTCAGGTGGTTGTGTTTTCCTCCTTCAGTTTAGTAGCAATTGATCATATTTTAGTAGCACACACTAATGATCTGGTTCTTCTGCTGTTTGCAGATTCCGGCACAAATACCCAACATTGGAAATCATGTTATTATCAACCAGAAGCTCAGTGGTTCGGGCTTACACCTGCATTTTCAGAGGTTTGAAGCTGAAAATTCTTTAACTGCTTTTTAAGTACATTGCTGAATACTCATTGCTCTCATACATTACAGCATGGTTCCGATGGCGATGGATAGAGCTATTAAGGAGATAGTATCTGGTATTGTTCAGCGCAGTGTATCTATAGCTACTCAAACAACAAAGGAACTTGTTTTAAAGGTTTGTCAATGCAGCTTAATGAAACCTTTTTTTTGGTACTAATTATGTAATCCTTTTGTTCTTTGGCTTTACGCAGTGCCGTAAACTCCCTTCAATCTATTCTTTTTTCTAACAGCCATGTCCTATGTTCATCTCCTTCTTGATCTACCCTGAACTTGAAAATAATCTCTCCATATAAGGCATGCATTACTTGGTTTTCCATGCAGAGCTTCCTTCTTCAGTGCAATCAAGTCATATCTTTTTTTGCACTTGCCCGTTCTAGTTCATGTGTTTCAACTGTGCTCATCTTTTTTTTACTTTGCATGCACTTCCTTATCTTGTTGTAGTATGATCCCGTTTTCTTAGTAGGCTCTCTCATTTAGGAACATTTTTCCAGTTCGATTTTCATGTATTCAAGCTACAGGCACTGCCGTCTATAATCTCAGTTTACTTATGGGTAACTGGTTCAATATATTTAACTTTTCCCATTTTTATTTTTAATTGTACTAAAGTTGTGTTTTATATATAGCAAGTGAAAGAGATTCTATGAACACTACAATGGAATTACTTTAACTGAGACCCAATAAGACCATCCAAGCAATAATCTAAGGCAATATGTTTTCAGTTGCATCTCCAAAGCTTCCACTTCAAAAAAAAGCACCATGTGACCAACTCCTAAATCAGCCTTGAAGTTCATTTATACCAAAGTTAGATGTCTATAGTTTATATATATCCCTGTTGTGATTCAAGTGCTTTTATGAGGACAAGCTTTGACGGTTGTGGGGGGAAATGTTTTGTTTTGAATTGAATAAAAGACTTGCATAAACCTCTTTCTTTAGCAATGTTTGAACAACAGAACTATCCCTACATTTTCCCATGTTTAGTTGGGATTGCTGAAGCCCATGTCACAATATCTCTCTAGTTGCTGTTGTTATATATAATTGTTGCTTTATTCAAATACGATGGTAGGATTATGCCATGGAATCAGATGAGACACGCATATTCAATGCAGCACACTTGATGGTTGCGAGTCTGGCTGGAAGTCTAGCTCATGTAACATGCAAGGTAATATCTATCACTATACTTTCACGATTTCTTTATCCTTTTTGGTTTTGGATTGTTATAAAATCTTTTAAAATGTCTGCTTTTATTTTCTGGTGTTAACTTTGGTTGGTGGCTTCTGCTAGGAACCCTTACGGGTTGCACTATCAAGTCAACTGAGGAGTTCGCTTCAGAATAGGGGTATTGCAAATGAAATTATGGAACAAGCTGTACAGATTGTTACCAATGACAACCTTGATCTTGGCTGTGCACTTATTGAACAGGCTGCCACAGACAAGGTTAGCTCTGATGATTGTGCATTTTATGCTTGCGTGTGGTGTGTGTATTTTAGTTTATGGCATATAGAAGGTTCATCATCATCTATTAAAGCATTTTCCTGACTTTTTCTACACTGGGTGTTTTATACTTGGTGGCAATATAGGAAGCGTCTAAATTTTTGTGTTGTGTTTGTCAACTAAAATACGTAAATAAAATTTGGAACATAAGTTGTTATGGAAGTTTCCCTTTGATGAATGTGTCTTGGATTAAGGCAATAACTTCTTGTTATTGCCTTGAAAATATTTGGCCATGTCTTATATAATTGGACAAAACAATTAAGGAAAAGGAGATGGGACCTTTAAAAAATTATGCCCAAGGTTTGGAATAATTGGCGAAGTTAAAGTTGACTTAGGATGTTTGCATGTTTAATTATCACCTATGCATTACATACACATGCTGGAGTTTTTTTTTTTTTTGGTTTCAAATGTTTTGAAGTTAATCCAAGACCTTGTGCATCTGAAAGCTTGTCTCTAGTTGCATATTACAACAGCAGCCAAGTCTTATGCAAAATTTAAGGGTTGGCTATGGATCTTGAACAGACTAAATAGGGTCAGCCACTTGTATTCTTTTCTCAATTCTATTCTATCTGAATTAGTTCTCTCTTTTACCTTCTTAATTGAGACAGGTTTTTACTAATGTTATTCTAGGTCTTCCTATACTTTTTTTGATTCCCTCGACTTGGATCAGTTCACTCTTCCTTTTTGGTGCATTAATCGCTCTTCTTGCATATGACCAAACCATCTCAAGCAGCCCTCCTTATTTTCATAAATAGGGCCACTCCTATCTTTAAGCGAATTTCATCATTTCAAATCCTATCTTTTCTTGTATTTCATTTATCTATCTTAACATTCTCTTAGCTACTGATTTTTATCAACATGTTGCCTCTTAACAACTCAACCTTCAGTACCTTAGAGTATAGTTGGTGTTATAGTAGTTTTGTAAAAGTTTTCCTTGAACATAATAGATAATCTACGATATGCAATAGGCTGGATGCATTCCCCTACTTCATTCACCGTGTTTTTACGCTATGATTCACATTTTCTTTAATCTCTCTAGCCTTGTGAATTATTGATACAAGATATCAAGAGCTCTTACTTTTTGGTATCTCTTGACCATCAAGTCTTGCAACCTCTTCACTTTTGTTTCTATTACTTAATTTACATTCCATGTATTCTGTTTTAATTGTAGTTGGCCCAAAGCCTTTGGACTCTAAAACATCTTTCCAAATTTGTAGCTTAACATCAACTCCACACCTAGTTTCATACACCAAAACTATATCATCTATAAAGAGCATACACCAAGTAATTTCATCTTGAGTTCATTTGGTGATCTCATCCATCTCTAGTGCAATGAGATATGGACTTAATGTTGATCCTTGATACAAACCTACTGTGATAGGAAACACAATTGTCACACCTCTACTTGTTCTTACAGTAGTTACAATTTTGTCATACATATCCATAATAAACTAAATAGATTTGAGAGGAACTCATTTCTTTTCTAGGTCCCTCCATATAACCTCTTACAATAGTTACAATTTTGTCCAAATTTATCTATATTTTTCCATTAGGCATCTAAGTAAGAAAATAACTTCCATGATAGATCTCTTTGGCATAAAATCAATTTGATTCTTTAATATTGTTGTTTCATGTCTTAACCTATATTCAATTGTTCCCTCCCAAAGTTTGATAGTGTGACTCGTAAGATACATTCCATGTTAACTTGTAAAGTTTTGGATATCTCCCTTGTTTTTGTAAATAAGTATTAGAGTATATCTCCTCAACTCACTTGACATTTTGTTTACACAAGATCTTATTGAAAAAGTTTGTCAACCAACAACATACACCCATGTCAGTCAAGCACACTTCTAAACTTAACTGGGAATTTCATTTAGGGTGGAGGAAACACGCTTATGGAGTATGAAACCTTTTCAAGGCACTCATAGATGTGGTGTGGAAGAGCATTAAAATAGGATGTGATGGGATGGGATAGGTTGTTAAGAGTACACTCAAGTTGACACAGGCATTGGTAGTTGGATCCAGTTCTGGTATGACCGTTGGTGTGGAGATCAGCCTTTGAGGAGGGTGGCTTTTCCTGTCGTGTATGATTGTTCCATAGATAGAGAAGTTTCAATGGAGTCTTTGTTGGTGAGATAGATTTCAGGGGAGAGGAGGAGTGATGTAACATTCTTCTGCGACTTTGATGATTGGGTGTTCAGGTTGGTGGCTTCATTTCTCCATCTTCTTGATTTTGATATCCCTCTTAGAGAGGGTTTGATCGAATGAGGTGGAGGTTGAAAAGGAATGGGGAATTCAATGTTTGCTCTTTCTATGCCTCTCTAAGGGGCTCAAGTACTGTGCTTTTCCTTTGGGAAGGAAGTTCGGGTGTTAACGCCCCCATAGAGGGTCTCTTTTTTGGCAGTGGCAGGGGGGAAGGCACTCACATGTAAGAACTTCATTGAGAGGGCTATATGTTAGTAGGCTGGTGTTTCATGTGCCAATGTAGTGGGAAGACTTTTTTTGCTACATTGCACAGCTGCATTAGATTTGTGGAGCTTTGTTTTTAGATCTTTGGGATTCATAGGTATTATTAGAAAAGGTTGTTGACCTTTTGTTTGGATGGTGATTCATAAGATGGATATTTGGAACGTTGTTCTATTATGTTTGATGTAGACTATATGAAGGGAATGCAATTGGTGTTTATTTTAAGATGAGGAAAGAATAGGGATTCAATTGTTAGTGACTTTCACTAGCTCCTTATCTGATTGGTATCGTGCATTGGGCTTTACGAATTGAAATTCCATTGTGATGTTTATATATTCATTGCCTTTCTGTACATAAATCTTTAGGCTTCTTTATGTCCATTTACCTTTATTAGGCTTTCTTTAATAAAATTATTTTTTCCTATAAAAAGGGGGTGGTGATAAGGACATTTGGGGCAATGGGTTAACCTTTTCAGATGCTTAATATCTCATAATCACAGGTGTGATTTCTTTTAATACAATGAAGCACATCCTGAAAGATGCTTCTGTTCTTTTTATACTAGGATTAGGAGGTCCAAAATAAACCTAGTGACCTATGTTAAAATCCAAGATTACACTCCAAGGCTTGGTTTTTATTTTTTAATTTTTTAAAGAGTTGTTTAAAGGTCTTAGAAACTCCTAGGAAATTTTAGATTAGACATGATTAAAAAATATTCTTTGATCTTCAAAGAGGGTCAGAGCCATCTTCATTGGATGTTGGCATGTGGCTTCCCAATTAATAAAACTCAAGATTGTGCCATAGCTGGAAGCAATGCGGCTTTACTTATTTTTGAGCTGCATAATGCAATTTCAGTGCTTACTGTCTTCAAAATTAATTCAGCATTAATTTTTTAGGGCTTTGCTTTCTGTTTGATTGGACTACGGATGATGAACTGATTGTACTTTGATTATTCTATTTTTTAAACAATTTAAAATTTCAATTTATGGTTTTTCTGTGGTGCATTGATTATTGTAGGCGATACAAACCATTGATGGGGAAATAGGTCAACAACTTGCTTTGAGAAGGAAGCATAGAGAGGGTGTTGGTCCCACATTTTTTGATGCAAACATGTATACACAAGGTTCTATGGGTGTTGTACCAGAGGCCCTCCGGCCTAAACCTGGTCACCTATCCCTTTCTCAACAACGAGTTTATGAGGTAGGCACTCGACTTTTTGCATGAGGTTTCATATGATGCTTAGAGACATAGTCCTTACAGTTTTTTTTTTTTTTTTTTTTGGGGGCATTCCCTTGCACTGTTTAGGACTTTGTTCGGCTTCCCTGGCAAAACCAATCTACCCAGAGTTCACATGCTATGCCATCCGGTCCTGCTACTGCTGGCGGTACAGGTTTGCCTGGTGCGTATGGCTCAGCATCTGGACAATTAAATCCTGGCTACTCATCTGGCCCTGGTAGCACAGGATTTGAAGCAGTCTCTCGGCCACAGGATGAGTCGACGGAATCTAATTCGGCTCTGCATCTTAGGTGTTTTATCTATATCATGTTCACTGGATTTTTTTTTTTAATAAAAATTTAAATTTATTGTTTTTATTTATTTTTCGTTTGCTAATATGCTTGGAATTCTTTCTGAAATTATATAGTGCTTCCTCACTTCACATTGGAGTTGCTGATGGTGCTAGCCACATTAGTTCTGAAAATGATTCTGCAACTGCTTCGTTTCCTCCAACTACCTCAGCCTCTGACTTACATTCAGTCGATTCCTCTGATGTTGCAAAAGTAAGAGGTTTTTATTTTCTTTATGAGTTTCTATGTTGAGGTATTAGCCTTTGTTATTGATATGTGCTTGTAATTTTTTGCAAGGAGTCTGGAGCTTCTTCACAGTCATTACCTTCACAGGTTACCACAGAACGCCTTGGAACTGGCATATCAGAACCTTCACTCACCACTAGGGATGCATTGGATAAATACCAAATTGTGGCACAGAAGGTTGCAAATAACCTTTGTTGTTTGTACTTTTTATTCTTTTGTCTTTGGTGTCCCCCCCACCCCACCTTCCCCCACCCCTTTTTTCTTGTATTGTACTTCATTATCTGAGCATCCTTTGTGCAACTTATGCTCATGTTCCGGTCAAAAAAAGAGCTGGTGACCTACTTTAGATTGTTGCGTGGTTACCATTATACTCTGGGCTAGTAGTTTCATGTTTTATTTTTTTCTTATTGGTTTCTTTCAGTTTTGCTATTATGGCTTAAGAAGTACCTACAATTTTTTATTGACTCCCTATTTGTGATGGTTTCAGTTGGAAGCTTTGCTAAATAATGATGGTAAAGACGCAGAAGTTCAGGTATTGTTTTTCTTTCCTTCATCTTGGCACTACCACTATGCTATACATTATCTGAGGTACCTTTGTTCTGGTATTTCTTCTGCCTTATTCTATTTTGCCAACTTGTTTGTGAAACCTTAATTTAATTTTATTGCACATATGTTTACGCTAAAATGTGTCTTTTGGGATATATTTGTGTTCAGGTAGTCATTGCTGAGGTTCCTGAAATTATACTCAGATGCATAAGTCGAGATGAAGCTGCCTTGGCTGTTGCACAAAAGGTTTGCTATCTTTTATAAGAGAACATTTTGGGACACACAAACACACACACACATGCATTTTATGTGTTATTGCTTGAGCTATCTCGGTTGCTCCACAATTTTTTGTCAGTGTCCAATTAACTGATTTGAATAGGTCTGAAAAGAACCTTATCTCTTGAAATGTTTTTCCCAAATTATTCATTGATTTGATTTTCATTCTAAATGATGTTACAGGTTTTTAAAGGTTTATATGAGAATGGGTCAAACAATATCCATATTGGTGCTCATCTGGCAATTCTGACTGCAATTCGTGATGTTTGTAAGCTTGTTGTTAAGGAGCTCAGTAGCTGGGTATGCTATATTGAACCTTTTTCCCGTTTCTTAAGATGCATGACATGTTAGGGAAAGTCTGGTTCGCCTTGGCTGTATGTTACTACATTTGGTATACCTTAAGTTATATATTAATTTTTGATAAACTTGATTCCCTCCCTAATGAATTTACCTTAGTCTATGCTGATCCCTGGGATATGTGGTTAGGGAATCTGTGAGAACTTTTCTACCTCATATCTAATCTCTATGGTATTATGATACTTTTGCTTCCATGCTTGCAAAAAAAAAAGTTATATCACCTTCTGGTAGTTGTTAGAGGGAGATCTTTGGATATATAGTAATGTGTTCCATTTCTTTATCATAATATGAGTGTACATTTTTGTTACAGGTTATTTACTCAGATGAGGAGCGGAAGTTCAACAAAGATATAACTGTTGGCCTTATTCGCAGTGAATTGTTAAACCTTGCAGAGTACAATGTTCACATGGCAAAACTTATTGACGGGGGCAGGAATAGTATGTATAAGGAACTTCATTTTACATAATCTGTACTGGGTGCTATAGTTGACTGACCAATTGCATGAATGTGCAGAAACTGCAACCGAGTTTGCGATTTCCCTTTTACAAACTTTAGTCGTTGAAGAATCTAAAGTTATTTCTGAACTTCACAATCTTGTTGACGCTTTGGCAAAGGTTTATCTTCATTCATTTTGTGTAACACTGTCTTTCATCATGACGTGTCGCACAGTTTCTTACCAATTCTAATTTGCAGGTTGCTCAAAAGCCTGGATCTCCAGAGTCATTACAACAGCTGGTTGAGATCGTGAAGAATCCTGCTGGTAGTGTGGCTGCTCTATCTAGTGTAAATGTCGGAAAGGAGGATAAGGCGAGACAAGTAAAAGACAAAAAGGTCACTGGAGATGTCATAGTCCAACAGTTACTTTTAGTTATAATTTTGTTTATTTCCTGATCCTAAAGTATTTTCTTTCTACTGAAATAGGCTCCTGGGTACTCTACAGCAAGCAGAGAAGACTATAATAATGCAGAGTCTGTTGAACCAGATCCGGCTGGTTTTCGTGAGCAGGTACCTTGATGTTCAATTCCTAGGTTTTAAAGATCTGGTAGAAGATTGTGTAGATTACATGCATTTGACCAGAATTGCTGATTTAAATGAAAATTAAGAAGAATATATTGGGTGCATTGGACATTACCTTGACACAATACTTTCTTCTTTTGATAAGTAAGTACTTTCAATTGTAAAAAACCAAGGGGTACTACCCAAGTACAGAATGTATACAACGGAAGCCCAAAAATATAAAAAAGGAATACAAACAAAGAAAAAAACACAATGACATTAGCTAAAATTCATGGAGTCCATAAAATTTTTGGAGCTCCTCATTTGAAAAAAAGGCAGTGGGGACAAAGTCCTCATATAAAGACTTCAAGGTTGCATTTGAATTTGGATTTAGATTTGGATTTTAAACCAATGGATTTGATTTTAACTTTCATGGGGTTGGATGTTATTTTAAATCCAAGGATTTCAAGGTTTAAAATACTTGGTGGATTTGGCCAAATCCAAATCCTTGACATATTTAAATTATCCAAACTAAGTATTTGGATTTTAATCACCCAAATCCAAATATACATGTTGAAATCCTTCTATCCAAACACACCACAAAAGTATTTCAATTTTCAACTTCAACAAACTAATCTTCAGCCCCCAAATCTCATTGCATTCCATTCTCTCGATACATACCACATAAGACACAACAGAACCACAACCCAAATTCCTCCACTACCTCTCCTCCCATACTGCCCTGCCCAACTCATTTAAAGATATTTAACTGAAAACAGCATCACTCAAGAAACTCCAAATAAACAAAATATCATATCTCACAAATCCCAAGCCACCTCACAATGTAGGAGTAAATGATTGACATCATATCCACTGTGTTTTACAAATAAAGCACCACTCCCCCCTCTTCGTTAGATTATCCTGTCAAAATCCTCTCTAGTCTAGAGCCACACACCAAGCAAAGGGGCAGGAGTTTTCCAAGTATTCTTCCACTCCATAATACCAATTACCTCTTCCTTATATGCTGTATGCTGTCTTTGTTTAGATTCTGTGTCTCATCTAATTTGCATAGTGGTATACTGTGCTCTGTTGGTGTCTTGTGTTCATGCTTCATAAAACAGAAGTAACCACACCACCCCCCCCCCCCCCCCCCCCAAAAAAAAAAAAAAAAACAAAAAAAAAGGGTAGGCATATGATATTCTTCTGTTGCCTGTTAGGTTTGATTTATTTTGATTGGATATTGATACACATAATTGTATTTTGGAGTTTAAAATGTAGGTGACACTGAATAGAAAAATGTAAAAAATAAAAAGAGAAACATACCGTATTATATGCGTTTTTGCTTTTATCATAGCATTTATACTGGTGTGTTATTATGCTGTAGGTCTCTATGCTGTTTGCGGATTGGTACCGGATATGTGAACTACCTGGTGCAAATGATGCAGCCTTTACCAATTACATCTTACAGTTGCATCAGAGTGGACTGCTGAAGGGGGATGATATGACAGATCGCTTTTTCCGCCTCCTGACAGTAAGTTTTTCTCCTTAAAGCTATCTTTTAACCTGATATTCAGATATTCATACTTAATGCCTTTTTCTCATATCAGGAGCTTTCTGTCGCACATTGTCTGTCCTCTGAGGTGATAAATTCAGGAACATTGCAATCGTCTCAAGTGCAGAACCTGTCCTTCCTTGCAGTTGATATCTACGCAAAACTTGTCTTTTCAATCCTGAAGGTAGTTGTTTATGAATTCTAAATATACCATATGGTATTTTCATTTTTGGAATCTAATGTTTTGATTGATTTTTAATATTTTATAATTTGATGAATAATATTTTATTAATTTGATTACTTATGGAGCAGGGATCAAATAAAGTCTTTCTTTTGTCTAAGGTTAGTCCAAAATCCATACAAAAATTTAAATAGTAAAATTTCTGACGGTAAAAAAATTTAAATACTAAAATGATGGTCTGTATGGTATAAAATGGTATTTGACAGATTCTGGCAGTGACAGTAAGATTCATCCAGAAAGATGCGGAGGAAAAGAAAGCTTCTTTTAATCCGAGACCATATTTTAGACTGTTCATTAACTGGCTGCTGGACCTGGGATCCCTGGAACCTATTGTTGATGGTGCAAACTTTCAGGTGTGGATTGTTATCATTCGCTTTTGCATTGTTCTCTATGATTCACACTAATGTTGGTGCTGTATGTTGCAGGTTTTGGCAACGTTTGCAAACGCATTTCATGCTTTGCAGCCCCTCAAAGTTCCCTCATTCAGGTTAACATTTTTAACAAAATAACAGTCGATGGTAGGATTTTTCAAAGTAAACATTATGAGCATGTGAACTTTGATACTGTAATAAATATCAATTTGGATGGTTGTGAATGGTGTTTTCTTTTAGTTGTTATGCTGACTTGTTGGTTGTTTCTTGAGAGCTCACTAATAATTTCTTTGCTAATCTGTGAGAAAGAACTGTTTAATTGTAAGAGTTAGTAGATTAAAACATCTTGAATAGAATAATTTAAAAAGAAAAATCTTGCATAGGATATTATTATTTAAGCTTGTCAATCAGACAAGTTATGTTCAGTTGATTTCCTCTTTGCTCTAATAAGCTTTCTAGTTGGAAAAAATGCAGGGCAGTTTTCACCAGGATGGCTTGAGAGTTGAGAGATCCATTGAATTGGAAAATGCCTTAAGATTTAGTCTAGGAACTGGATGATTTGTGCTGGCATAGATTTATTTGAGGGTTCATTATGCTTTATGTGGTTTCTATTAATCATGGTTTTGGCATGCATGTATTGGATGTGGGAAATCTTGATGTGTAAATAAATCTAATATTGCTTCAATTTTACACTCGCATCACTAATTTGGTTGAAGTGGTTCTCCAGCTTTGCCTGGCTTGAGTTGGTGAGTCACCGGAGTTTCATGCCAAAAATGCTCACTGCAAATGGTCAGAAGGGTTGGCCCTTTATCCAGCGCTTGCTGGTAGATTTGTTCCAATTCATGGAGCCCTTTTTGAGGAGTGCTGAACTTGGAATGCCGGTTTGCCTCTTTCTCTTGGTTTTGGTGTTCATGCAACTATGACCTACATATGATAATTATCTTTTGTTTCTCTTTTCTTCAATATGCACAGGTTCATTTTCTGTATAAAGGCACACTTAGGGTACTGTTAGTGCTGCTTCATGATTTCCCTGAGTTCCTGTGTGATTACCATTTTACCTTCTGTGATGTGATACCTCCAAGCTGCATACAAATGCGAAACATTATCCTTAGTGCATTTCCTCGTAATATGAGGCTGCCTGATCCATCAACTCCCAATTTGAAGGTATCTCAATAGATCTTGTATTGTAAACTGTTTGATTAAGAGACTAATCCTAAAGGGAATTGGTTTTCTTCCATTTGCAGATTGATTTACTTCCAGAAAGCAGTCAATCCCCACGCATTCTCTCTGAGGTTGATGCAGCTCTTAAAGCAAAGCAGATGAAGGCTGATGTAGATGAGTATCTCAAGGTATTTGGCTCTCCGCTATTTTTTGTTTTGGCCTTACAATTCCAGGAAAAAAAAAGTCATGGAGAAACAATGTTTCACTTGAAGCAGACATGGCTTACTTTAATTACTAATTTGGAGTTAATTCTTTAGTGTTACATTCTTGTGATCCTTTTTTGTTTTTTGTTTTTGTTTTTGTTTTGTTTTTTTTTAATTTTTAATATATATATATTTTTTATCTTTGTTTTGTTTTTCGAATGTTCTACAGACTAGGCAACCTGGGTCCTTTCTGACTGAACTCAAGCAGAAGCTCCTCCTTCCACCAAGTGAGGCTTCCTCCGCTGGTACCCGTTACAATGTACCCTTAATCAACTCCCTCGTGCTCTATGTTGGAATGCAGGTACTCATTTTTTTCTTACTTATATTTGTCTATTTCTCAAAATCTTGAGGACCACCATTTTTGTTGGTAGATTGACTTCCCCAGTTTCTTTACGTGCATAAAGTGATTTTTACTTTTTCCATTCTTAACCTGTTAATGTTGATAGGTCAGTTATTAATTCATTAATCACCATTATCTTTTCTTTATGTCACTTGCGTTTGTTTTTGAAACTTCTTGAAAAAACCTCAACCATATTTTCTTCTGTAAATGCAACTGTATTGTTGGCATATGTTTGGGCTTGAGATCAATTTGAAATTAAAATAGGATGCTGTGAGATTCTCTTTCTCTGTGCTCTGCTTTAAAAAAGTTTTTGTAAGATGCTTATCTTCGTGTTATTTTGGACAGGCCATCCAGCAGCTGCAGCCAAAAACTGTCCCATTGGCTTTGTTCTTGGTTGGTGCTGCCTTGGACATCTTCCAGACTCTAATAGGGGACTTAGATACTGAAGGGCGCTACCTCTTTCTCAATGCAGTTGCTAACCAATTGCGCTATCCAAACACCCATACACATTACTTCTCTTTCATCCTTCTTTACTTGTTTGCCGAATCAAACCAGGTACAAAATGTTCTGTTGTCAATGTTACTTGGTACATTTTAATGTGTATATTTTAATTGATGTTGAAGTTGGCAGTCTCTACGTACAGCTTGGTTGAGAGGCAATAGGAGCATCTTTTTTTCTTTTCTTTTTCCTTTTTTCTTTTTATTGTAATTGAGTCTCAGATAGTATTGTTACTCCTGCTGTTATCAGAGCTGTAACATAGTAACATGTAAACTAACTGACAACATTTCCACAAAGTTTGACTATAACATTTTGTTTATAGTCTATCATGGTGGGGTTATAACTAGTTGATGACATTTGTATAAATGCCTGTCATTAACATTTTATTTATAGGTTATCATGGTGAGGTTATTCTATTGTTAGATCCTGGGTTTTTCAGATTTAAAAGAAATAGTCTGTAAATTACTAGGTTTATCCTTCAACTGGTTTTAGTATATGATCATCTATGATTTTTATAATGATAACATGGATTATTCTGCTGCTTAACTTGATTGCTGATTTCCTTTTCCCTGGGCAGGAAATAATCCAGGAGCAAATTACAAGAGTATTGCTAGAACGCCTGATTGTTAATCGACCTCATCCATGGGGCCTTCTGATTAATTTCATCGAATTAATTAAGGTTACGATCTTTTTTTTAATAGTTTCTCTGTATGCATTCCATCTTGAATATCAAATTTTATTCTGAGTTGGTCAATTTTTATTTTTATTTTTTCAGAATCAAAGATACAACTTTTGGAACCGAGCTTTCATAAGATGTGCCCCAGAGATTGAAAAACTATTTGAATCAGTCTCAAGATCCTGTGGGGGTCCAAAATCTGTGGATGAGAGTATGGTTTCTAGCTGGGTATCTGACGCTGCCCATTGATTCTCCCCAGCATGCTTGTCAATTTTTTTGATATGTAATAATTTTTTTATTGAAAAATAGGAGAGACCTCGTGTACATAGGGGCTTGTCAGAGAATTGTTATGTAAATATAACCAGTTTAAACAACTAGGTACATTGTATAGTGTTCAGGATTCTTAGAATTGTATTTAATGAAGAGATTTGGTTATTAACTTTTATCTCACTGGCAAAATGTCGAGCTTTTGGATATTGCCTGAAATACTTGAGGTGTAATTGGTACATGGAAGAACTTGTCTGTTTAACTCTCAAGCGAAGGTAAGATAATGAAACTAAACAATATCCACTGCCTGGCAAAATAACCAACAAAGGTAAATGATTCTTGTCTTTGAAGCAAAAGTTGGAAGGATGGTATTCACACTATGATGATGTGACAAAACTTAAGAGCCAAATTAATCAATGGGAATGGAGTGTTTGATGTTATTTGCTGCGGCTAATGCTACTAGAATCAACCGTTGGAGCGAAAGTTTTAAGAGTGTAATTGTCATACAATTTCTAGATGTATTGAATGTGAACTAACATAGCTTCCTAAGCTTGAGCAATAGTAAACTTTTGGAGGCTTGGATCTTGTCAGAAAATTTTGAAACTGCTGTAATCTCCTCAATCGTAGATTGTCTTGCCTTTGTCGTCTTCTTGTTTGCCACTTCCTTGGCTCTGCTTATTTTCTTCTCTGTCTTCTTAAATGCCTGGGCACGTTTTCTCTCCAGTTTGTTCTGCCAGAAAAGAATCACACAAGATGAGATTTTTAATAAAAAAGATTGTGACTTTTCCTCTGCTCTGCATTCTGCAGATCCAGGATCCAAATGGTGCCGTGGTTTACTGGTTTTGTACTCTGCAGATCTAGAATCCATATAGTGCCGTGGTTTACTGGTTTTGTGGATGGAGGCTTATAGTCTTATCTAATAAAGACGTGGCTGTGGGTGGACTAGAGTCCTTTGACTCTTATGTCTAATCTTCGGCTGGGGCCGTGGGCCTTAGAGTTTTGTCTTTTACATTTTTTTTTTTTTTTTTTTTAAGGTAATAGGATCGGTTTTTGTCTTTTGCATCTTTTGTTTTTGTTTTTGTTTTTTTAGGTAATAGGATCGGTTTTAGCTGGGCTTTCAATTTTTGGCTGGGTTGTAGGTGGAATTATACTTCTGTCTGGGCTTTCAAATCTTTTTTTTTTTGGGTTAATCATGTGTTTTTATATTTGTGCAGGTTGGGAATTTAAGATTGATAGATTCTTGTTATTGTTTAGTAAAGCTAGAGCTACAATAGTGCTTTTTTATATACATCAGGTTATATTGCTTTATATTTGAAAGTTATTTTTTATTTTAGTCATTATAAATATATTATAGATAGTGTTTATTTTATTTTTAAATATTGTTTTATTAGAAATTTCTATTGGAAAATATGCATCTGGATATGAAAAACTTAAAAAAAGAAGAAGAGAAGAAACATTAATTAAGTTTCAAAAATGATCAATAAATAAATTTGTTATTAGTAATAAACAAAATTCAACACAAAAATTAGATAAAAATATCACAAATGAACAAGAAATTCACCAAAAAGAGTTGGAAGATAATGAAAAGGAGATGTTAGAAGAACTTGAATACGTAATTTTAATTAGTCAATTTGCATCTCAAAATGCAAGAAAAATAGATTTTAAATAAAATATATTATAATATAAAAATATTAAATAAATATTAATTTAATTAATACATAAATATAAAAAAAAAAAAAGAAGCCCAATTTTAATTCTTGCCTAAAGCCCAAAAATGTCTAGGGCTGACTTTGGTTATTTAAATGTTTTGTCTTTTGTTATGAGGCGATCTCTTTGTGTATAGTTATATACAATGCTCCTTTTACATAAGGGTGAGTTCCACATTTGGGAGGTGTACTGACATGTGAGTTAGGTGTTGTATACAAACCTTAAAACAAATAATAAATCCCATTAGCCATATTCGGGTTTAGGCTTTCACCATTTATTTATTTATTTTTATGTAATAGCACTCAAATCATGTCAAAATTTAAAGTGCTTATCAGGAAAAAACATTCAACAAATATTTTTCCACACCTCAAATTTCTTCATCTCCTCCTTGGCCTTTTTGGTCTTCTCGAATTCCCAATCATTTATATCTTCTTCCTTCCTTTCCAGCCTGCCAAAACATGCTTAATTAAAGTCCCTGTAAAATATTTGAATAAGAGAGGATGTGTTTTCTTACTTGCTTATGAGTTTGAGGTATTTAGCTTTCTTCCATGCCTCTATCTCAGCATCAATCTTGTGCCTCTTGACATCATCTAAAAATGCATGGTAAGGTTTCAGGCAAGTCAGCAAACTTTGCTGTTCAATATTGTTCAGGCTATCAGCCTCAGAGGCTCCATGTATGCTATTACCACATGCTACATCGCTCAGCTCTTCAGGAACTTCACTCTCCTCTTCCACTGGAGGTAAAGTCTGGCTGGAAAGTTCATGATCACCGGCTGTAAAAAAAGTTTCTTATATTAACAACACTTCAACTGCTAAGTTTTTTTTTTTTTTTTGCTTTTTTACTTGCATTTGCATCAAACAAGAAAATGAAGGAGTTTACAATATTTTGA